>OZ020623.1:3835142-5232206 GCA_963971575.1 Liopterus haemorrhoidalis | reverse complement strand
TTATTTTAAATTTTCTTTGGGTAAATTTTAGATTTAAGTAATGATTTGACTCTGTTATCTTTTGAGAAAATTGCTTGTTATTCGGCCCGTTCTCGTCGTTTTATATGGTACAATTGATTTTAACAATTCATAGTTTTCATCTAGGTTGGTGAACTTTTTAAAAATGTGCTTAAACTTGATGCGGACTTGAGTTATAAATTGTGGCGCCGACCTAACAACAAGTCTATAAAAAGATATAAAATTTGAAGTACAGTGCCGTAGAAAAACTTGAAATATCTCACTTATTATTTATTTAACAGCAAAATTGTATTTTATAAAAATTGTTTACAATTACAGTAGGCGAATGATTATGTTAACTAATTGAAACCAAGAGTGTTCATAAAATCAAATTGTTTAAATAATCAAAAGTTGATTGGGCTATTTGTTTTTGCTCTCTTTTGACAGTCAAACTTTTGACTTCTGCTTTTTCCATGTATATTTTAATATACGTGGTGTAATCAAAATGTTCGTGCAATATTTTAATTTGCAAAACAATATTTACGAGATGTGTAAATTAAGTAACCGGACAGAATTTAATTATTATTATTATTATTTTTTTTTATTCGAATAGAATTACAATTCAATATTGTCTCCTTCAAAATAACTTCATTGGGAAGCCACACAGCGCTGGAGACGGTTCTTAAAATCCTCATAGCAGTGCTGGAACTCGGATACTGGAATAGCTTTCAGCTGGTTATGGACGTTTGAATGTTTTCGAGTGTCTCAAAATGACGTCCCTTGAGGTGATTTTTCAATCTTGAGAAGAGGAAAAAGTAACAAGGACTCAAGTCAGGCGAATAAGGAGGCTGAGGAGCCACAGGAATGTTTTTATTGACCAAAAACTCGTTTATTGAAATTGCTGTATGACAAACATATTTGTTTATATTTATCTCGGGATATTTTTGAACTCTCGGTATTTTTTCTATATGTGGGTCAAAGAGATGGGTACAAACATGCCAAATTTCTACTTTCTATGTTCAGCCGTTTGGCTACAATTTCTATCGTACACACAGACAGACCTACAGACAGACAGATAGACAAACAGATGAGTGACGTTATAAGGGTTTTTGGTGGCTCATAAAAACAATATCACTTTTCAAAAAGGTCTGTAGGTTCCTTATCTTCTCTCAAGAGCGACACAATACTGTTAAAAGTGCACTATCGATAAGTGATTTTTACATAGTCTTCACTTATTATTATAACATAGAACTCTATAAAACCCCATGTTAAATTTTGACTTCACTATAGTGGATAATTCATTTAAAGAAGTATTGTCATAATCTTGTTTCTGTTTGTTTATTTCCATTGTTCCACCCATGCTTTACATAAATAATACCAGACAAAATACATGTTGTATATGAGTAACTTTTAATCAAAGTTGGTAAGTAGTTGGCAAAATAACTAGTGTATTCTCTCACAAATTGGATACAAAATAAAATGAAAATAAGGGAAATTTTACTTTCTAAACTTTACTTAAAGTTTATTATTTTTAAAAATTCCATATTATTCAGCTTACTAAAATTGCATAAATCTGCCACTTTACTCGCAGATGAGATGAAATCTCACTCATGTGCCGTTGTTTATAATATGATTGAAAAAAATCACAACGGACTAATTTATTTTCAAATAATTCATAGTACTTACTTTGAGAGGAATTCCACATAGTTTGTTTTCAAACTCGCGAGCGGATCGAGCCTGGAAACCCCAAAGTTCGCCAGCTGGCTGCTATGATTCTTTATTACTTAGAAATAAGGGTGCTTTGAATGTAATAATGTTGCGAATAACTTCTCTGGCTTCGCTTTGAATAGTTTGCCCCTTTTTATACACATATTTTTGGAAATAAAATTTTTCAAATTTTTGTGCGAATTTCTAAACTACCAAATGTAGACATAAAATCAGAATAAAGGAGAATATAAATTATCTATGAGTCTCACTTTAAGTAAGCTTATGTTTTTAGAACGGCTACTTGTTAATAATACAATAGAAACGAAGGCTCGTTGGCATAATACCGTTTTCACACGAGATCTTTAAGATCGAATGTTAAAGTGAATGTATCTTTAAACGCTAGTGTGAAACCGTATGGCCTCGTCTAAACACAAGCGATGTTTAAGACAGAGATCTGCGTCTTAAACTTCGTCCGCATTGCCAACTAAATTTCTATTATAAAAAAATACTCCTTGAATTTGTGCTGTCAACATTTTATATTATCATAAACAAGAATACTGTATTATATCGACGTTATAAGAAGTTTATACTTATTGTTATAATAAAATTATTTATTTTAATAATGTGTTTAATAAAATACAGAGCTACAATAATTGAGATAAAATGTATCGACTTACGTGGTAATACAGGTGTAATATATACTTTATTGTAGTGTCTTTATTGTAGAATGAAATGAAATATCCATAATTGTTTATAATAATTCAAAATGTGCGTCTGCGCAGACAGTTCAAAACTGGTAATTTCATGACGGTAACTTAAGGACAAAATTACTGTAGCTGATGACTGCACCAGAGATTTAAACAACAAGTGTGAAAGCATACCGATCTTAAACATCGCTGAGCTTTAAGTTCACTCGTCTTAAAGATCTAGTGTGAAAAGGGTATAACAACGGTACGACGTAAATGATATAATAGGGGATAGGCATGATTTTTTAAATTTTTTTTATTATATTCCTCTTGTTGCATATAAACATAAAAAACAGTTTTTAATTTTTTTTTTTAATTTGAAGGCTTAAAAAAATCATAAATGTATTTAGCGCGCGAAAACGACGTGTGACGTCATACCCTTCTAACTGACACATGACACTACTAGTCTACCCAGCGTACATAGTTTGTTGTGAACTTATTTGTTTGTATAACTTTTATAGGTTATGTAAAGTTAGAGTGATTTTAATTAAAATAAAGTTTAATTCTATAAAAACAATTTATACATGTTTACCGAATTAAATTTTATATTAAAATATATAAAATATGGAAGATCCAGGCCCCAGTACTTCGAAACATAGTCGAAAATATTGTTTAGTACCAATGTGCACAAATAGTTCAATTAGAAATCCAAAAAAATAATTTATATCATTACCTGATGACGAAAAACAACAGAAAAGCTATGAGGCGAAATAAAACCGATATTTCAGAAAAAAGTAAACTTTATGTTTGTGAAGACCATTTTAATGTGAGTACATATATTTTATAAATTATTTTAATAATAAATGCGTGAAAAATTGTTTAAAAACAAATACAAAACTCTCAAACAATACAATATAAACACGTAAACATTATGTTTTGTCTGTATCTGTGACGTCAAACCCTTACAGTCTCAGTCGTATCTACTCGGCAACCTTCGCGGCGTGGTCGGCTTATTTCAAATTTACAATATTTTAATTAAAAAATTTGGCTATAATATTAATTAAAATGTGATTTTTGTTGTGTTAGGTGACATAACTAACATTAAAATATCAAAAAAATGTAGTTTTAAGGAAATATAAATTTTATGCGTATCCCCTATTAAATTTTATGCCACCCATCATATGCATTCTTTCCTTCGGCGTGCAGTACATTAATGATAGCCGGAATGGAACCCATAACTGAAATTTTTGATCTAATAATTTTTTAACATTGTGATTACACTATTTAATCGTGCCTACAATATTTATCTGACTGAAACCGAAGTAAATTAAATTTATTGCTAACCATTGTTTTATTACTACACACAAACGATACTATCACAAAACGACATTGACTTATTTTGCGTATACTGCTTTAAAAACTGCCGTACCCGATTTTTTTACTTGTGAACGATATTCGATTTTTATTAGAGGGGAATATTGTAAACTTACGGTAAACGAAGCTCTACTTACGGTATATGAGCAGTCTTTCGGGAAAACAACATAAAATGTCTAGACTTGCATCTATAATATTTTACTGCAATTTTTAAGTGGCGTGTAAAAGTCTCTTATAACTTATTGCTAAAATTATGGAATAGAATATTTCATACATAACCTTAAATAAAATCCTTATGCTCTCACTTTTAGTTCGGAATACTTTCGGTATTAAAATTGATACTACAATGACTTGGGTTTAGTTACAGTGTCTGCCAAAAAATTTTAATCACGACCAGAACAGTGCCAAATTATGTTAAAATATTTTTTTATTAATTTTAATTCGGATGCCTAATACCATTATTTGGGTTTCTAAATATTTGCAGTATTTTTTTTTTTTATATAGCAAGGTTCATATAATATTTTGAAAAGGGTCCTAATTTTATGATCTATTAATAATTCAAATATTACCTATGAAATTTTATATTTTTACCTATAGAAAAATCAATTATTTACCTATAGATAATTAAAAAATGATCTATAGTAAATTAATAGTTGACCTATAGAAAATTATCAATTGATCTATAATAAACTACCTATAGACAGTAGTGACATTTGCTTACTAACCTAACCTAAGATAGTGTTTTGTCATTAAACTAGAAGATGGGTAGCTCGCTTCGCTCGGCTTCTTCTAACCAAACCCTTACTAACCTAACCTAACCTAAGATAGTGTTTTGACATGTAACTAGAAGATGGGTAGCTCGCTTCGCTCGGCTTCTTCTAACCAAACCCTTACTAAACTAACCTAACCTAAGATAGTGTTTTGACATTAAACTAGAAAATGGGTAGCTCGCTTCGCGATAGAGTGCAAGAGTACTTATAGGTCAAGTATTCATTTTATAGATCAATAATTATATTAGTAGGTATATGATTATTTCCATAGATCTATTAAATATTTTCATAGGTCGATAAATATTTCTATAGCTCAATAATTAATTCCATAGGTCAAAAATTAAAACCATAGATCAATTATTTAATACATAGGTAAACTATTATTTTCATAGATACTATTCTGTAGATCATATATTTTTTTCATAGGTCAAATATTTTTATCCTTTTGAAAATTGCATTTACGGCTTTCATTGGTTGTTTAAGTCATAAACTCCGCCCCTCTGATTTCGTATACATTCGAACTTAGAATTAAATTATAATTTCAGCACTTCCCACTGGTTATTAAATTTACGCTTTTAAAAATTAAATGCAACATTTGCCAAAATATAATTAGAATTTTGACAAAATAATTTAAACAAAATAAAAATTCAAAAAAACAGAAAAAAATAAAATTTGACGGGAATCGAACAGTTTGTAACTTACGAAGCGAGAACGTTACCACTGGACTACAAACGTTCACTCGTTTACTGTGTTAAATAGCAGATTAAATATTTTACATATTTTAAAAACACAAAAAATGAATTATTTTCCGAAAACATAATCTGATCAAAAATTCCTGTTGTACTATTCCGGTTCACACCAATGTACATTACTTAGAATTTTTTCAGATTTTTAGTTTAAACCATCTGGGCTACAGGATGTGGGACAAAAATTTTGGCAAAAATCGCGTCAAAATAATTTATTTTGCAAAAATAAAATTTTGATCGTTAATCCAAGTACCAAGGGCTTTCATTTGATACCCTACAGGGAATTGTAAAAAAAAAGTTTTTTTTTCGATGTGCATATATTTGTTTATATTTTTAGGGGGATATGTTTTTTCGATGTTTTAGTATTTTTCCTATATATATTCTATAATTTCCTATATTTTTTTTATATAGCAAGGTTCATTAAGATTTTGAAAATTGCGCCTATGGCTTATGATTTAAGCAACCAATGGATTGCTTAAATCATAAGCCTCGCCCTCTGATACCTTCAAATATAGAATTAAATTATAATTTCAACACTTCCCACTGGTTATTAAATTTACGCTTTTAAAAATTAAATGCAACATTTACCAAAATATAACTAGAATTTTGACAAAATAATTTAAACAAAATAAAAAAATTGACGGGATTCGAACACAGTTTCTTACAGTAGTTTCAATTCACTAAGCGAGAACGCTACCACTGTGCTATACAGGATCACTCGTTTACTATGTTAAATAGCGGATTAAATATATTACATATTTTACTTAAAAACACAAAAAATGCGTTATTTTCCGAAAACATAATCTGATAAAAAATTCCTGTTGTACTATTCCGGTTCACACCAATGTACATTACCGAGAATTTTAGTTTAAACCATCTGGGCTACAATTTTTTTTTTGCACAATTTTGGCAAAAATAGCCTCAAAATAATTTATTTTGCAAAAATAAAATTTTGATCGTTAATTCACGTACCAAGGGCTTTTATTTGATACCCTACACAGAATTGTAAAAAAATATATTTTTTTTCGATGAGCATATATTTGTTTATATTTTTAGGGGGATATGTTTTTTAGAAGTTTTAGTATTTTTCCTATGTACGGGTCAAAGAGTTGTATAAGCATGTCAAATTTCAACTCTCTAGGTTTGGCCGTTTGGCTACAATTTTTACCGAACAGACAGACAGACAGACAGACGACAAAATGTCGGTATAAGGGTTTTTCGGTCATACCTACAAAACCCTAAAAACACAAGAAAACAGCGATTTTCAATGCAACCACCAATATTTATATATCTTATTTAGTCTAATAAATTTTAAAACCAAAATTTCGTAAAATAAAAATTGTAAATGTTATTGTGGACAGTTTGTAACACTTCCGAAAGGGTGGTTAACAAAAACCAGGATATAGACAACTCCCCATTCATTCTGTTACTAAGATTGGAGCTCGTAAAGTTGTAGAAGGAGATATTGAAAGATGAAGTGAGAGAGAAGTAAATAAATTAGGGGAAACAGGAAGTAAAAAATATTGAGATTTTAAAAGGTTTTAAGAGAAAATCAATAGAGAAATACGAGGTGTAAGATGAAGGTCACTATCTACAAATATATATAAAGATACCTAATCAACCAAAATTTATTTTTTCTATATATTTTTATTTTGTGATCAACTTGTGAAAAAGACTGTCGAAATACAAGTATCGAGTGAGATCGCATAAAAATAGTGAAACTTATCGAGCATTTGAGGGGCTCAGCAGAAAAGTAGTATACCAGGTCTACAAGTATGAAATGTGGATTTTTTCAAACTTGCCGCGCAAACAGAGTGTATAGTTCAAAGTTTCAACACATATGGCGTATCATTAAGTGTCAAATGCGTATAGGTTATAATTTGAAAAGTGATCATATAGTTTTGTTTTACTGTGTTAAAAATGTCAAATTTTGTGCCAAATAAAGAGCATTCGCGGACAGTACTACTGTTTTGTTTTCATTTGAAAAAAACTGCAATTGAATCATACCAACTGCTTCGAGAAGCTTATGGTGAATATGCTCCATCGCAAGATACGTGTGAACGATGGTTTTGGCGTTTCAAAAGTGGTGACTTTGATCTTACAGACAAAACATGGAAAACCTCCAAAAAAATATGAAGATACAAAATTGGAAACATTGCTACAGGAAGACGATAGTCAATCACAAAAACAAGTAGCAGAGCAGTTAGGCGTTAGTCAACAAGCTGTTTCCAATCGCCTACGAGAAATGGGTAAGATCCAGAAAGTCGGCAGATGGGTTCCACATGCATTGAATGAGAGGCAGATGGAAAAACGCAAAAACACTTGTGAAATTTTGCTTGCACGATACAAAAGAAAGTCTTTTTTGCATCATATCATTACTGGCGATGAAAAATGGATTTATTTTGAAAATCCCAAACGCAAAAAATTATGGGTGAACCCAGGCTCACCATCCACATCAACTGCAAGACCGAATCGCTTTGGCAAAAAGACAATCCTTTGTACTTGGTGGAACCAAAAGGGTGTGGTCTATTATGTTAAAACCGGGTGAAACAGTTAATACCCAACGTTACCAACAACAACTGATCGAATTGAACCATTCGCTGCTCATAAAACCAGAATACGAAAGAAGACAGCACAAGGTAACCTTTCTTCACGATAACACTCCATCACATAAGGCACAAGCAGTTTGCAACACATTGGAGGCACTCAAGTGGGAAGTGCTACCCCATGCCGCTTACTCACCAGACTTGGCCCCTTCAGATTACCACTTGTTTGCATCGATGGGTTACGCACTTGCCGAGCAGCACTTTTGTTCATATGAAAATGTGAAAGAATGGCTAGATGAATGGTTTGCGGGGAAAGGGGAAGAGTTCTGGCGAGGTATTCACAAATTGCCTGAAAGATGGGAAAAATGTATAACTTCTAATGGAGCATACTTTGAATAAATAAACTTTTACTGTTCTTTTGAGTTTAACGTGTTTTATTAAAAAAAAAAAAAATCCGCATCTCATACTTGTAGACCTGGTAAGTGATATTTTTACCAAAAAGGTGATAAATGCATAATTTGATGTTCAGATTGTTACTAATTTTATTTCAAACTATTAGTTTTTTTACAAGAAACTAATGAGAACTATAATGATATTCTACCCCTAATATAATTTACATTTTCAGTTTATAATTTTTTGTTTCAATATAACTGCTTCTTTAAAACCTTTTTTCCATAATTTTAAATCGTATTTTATCGCAGCAAGCTGGAAAAACTTAAAAATCCATTAGTAAATTAAAATTCTTAGTTTACATGAATACTAGCTTGAAACAAACAAGCAACGTTTAAAAAAACAAAAGTTAGAAGTGGAAAAAATCGGTTCAAAAGTTTGCATGTTGCGAAATTTATACAGATACCGGATAGGGAACATTTTGTTAAATACAACGAAAGAAAAGTTGTAAAATCCAACTTGTTCAGTTGTATTTTTAAGTAGAGCCACTAATTATAATTTTGAAGTGTAGGTATGTATGTGCTATTCAACTTCAGATGTAACTTAATTTTTTAGGGATTGTAGGTATGACCAAAAAACCCTTATAAAAAATAAACCGTCATTTGGTCGTCTGTCTGTCTGTCTGTCTGTCTGTTCGGTAAAAATTGTAGCCAAACGACTAAACCTAGAGAGTTGAAATTTGGCATGCTTATACAATTCTTTGACCCGCACATAGGAAAAATACTAAAACATCTAAAAAACATACCCCCCTAAAAATATAAACAAATATGTGCTCATCGAAAACAAAAATATTTTTTTTAAATTGTGAGTAGGGTATCAAATGAAAGCCCTTAGTACGTGGATTAACGATCAAATTTTTATTTTTGCAAAATAAATTATTTTGATGCGATTTTTGCTAAAATTGTGCAAAAGAAAATTTTTCCCACACCCTGTAGCCCAGATGGTTTCAACTAAAAATTTAAAAAAATTCTAAGTAATGTATATTGGTGTGAACCGAAATAGTACAACAGGAATTTTTGATCAGATTACGTTTTCGGAAAATAACGCATTTTTTGTGTTTTTAACCAAAATATGTTAAATATTTAATTCGCTATGTAACCCAGTAGATAACTCAGCGCTCATAGCGATGTGCGTTTCGTCATTGCTTTGTAATTTGCCAAAGAGGTAACTTGCAAACTAGTGTTCGAATCCTGTCAATTTAATTTTTTCTGTTTTTTTTTTGCAGTTTTCTTTTGTTTAAATTATTTTGTCAAAATTCTAGTTATATTTTGGTAAATGTTGCATTTAATTTTTAAAAGCGTAAATTTAATAACCAGTGGGAAGTGTTGAAATTATAATATAATTCTATGTTTGAATGTATACGAAATCAGAGGGCGGGGCTAATGATTTAAGCAACCAATAGAAGCCATAGGCGCAATTTTCAAAATCTTGATGAACCTTGCTATGTAAAAAAAATACTGCACATATTTAGAAACTTAAATAATGGTATTAGACATTCGAATTAAAATTCATAAAAAAATATCTTGACATAAAATTTGATTTGGCATCCCAAATAATCATAATTCAGTTACTAAATACCTGCAAAATCCTGAAATGTGTGAAAATTCACACTTCACATCAATTTTATTTGCTAAATACGTGTTAAAAGAAACGAATTTCAAAAAAAAAAATCTATCGCACTAACATTTAATAAAGAAAAAAGTAAGTACTTTTTTTATTTCTAAAGTTATTCTACTTGTTCCTAATCTTACTTATCCTTTAACTAATTTTGTTGTCCCATTTTTTACAGTCGATCTGGTAGTAAAATTTCGTTTAGTTTCGCATTCGTTTTCTGATTTAAGATTGCTTACAGGCATAAGATATTCCGTTTTTTACTACGTTAAGATACAGTGGAGACGTAAATCAAGACCGAGATAAAATCTGATAATACACAAATAAAAATCCGAGGGTTTTGGAAGAATTTTTCAACGAGTCTGTTTTGCTGTTTTTTATGCAGTATAACGTGTTACAGAGGATGTGAGTTGGGTATAGTTATTTTCATTGCTAGATGCGTAAGTGAATTTTTTTAGCCGATGTTTTTAAGGGCCGATGCAGGGCAAAGGCCCGTAAAGCCTCCGAGGACAAAAAAAATTATACATGGTGCAATGTATCATATTTTAATATTACCATATTTATATTTATTAAATGAAATATTAATGTTAATCAATGTGAATGTCAAAACTGTAGCAACCAAAAACAAAAGATAGCAACGCATAAATAAACGTGTTATATAGACAGGCAGACAGACAGACAGACAGACAGACAGACAGACAGACAGACATACAGACAGACAGACAGACAGACAGACAGACAGACAGACAGACAGACAGACAGACAGACAGACAGACAGAGAGACAGACAGACAGACAGACAGACAGACAGACAGACAGACAGACAGACAGACAGACAGACAGACAGACAGACAGACAGACAGACAGACAGACAGACAGACAGACAGACAGACAGACAGACAGACAGACAGACAGACAGACAGACAGACGACAAAATGACGGTATAAGGGTTTTTTGGTCATACCTACAAAACCCTAAAAAGAGCCTATATGTTGCACAACGTGATTTTACAGTACGATTATTTTAATTTTTCATTTCACTGACCCTTAAGGGGGGGCACGTGCCCACAGTGCCCCTCTGAATACGCCAGTGGGTGGAAATAGCTATCATTGCTGTGCCCCAAAAATTGTAATTAACTAACTAAATCTGTTATGAAATTTTATTCTTAATACGTCTCTGATATGAGTTTTTAATTACTGAAATGTCCGATCTTTTTTGTCTTTGAAGTATTTTTTGAAGTGAGAATTGCAGTGGAAAAAGTAGAACAAATTCTTGCAAGTGACGCGGATAAATGAGAGAATTAGAGAATGGATAAATGGATTGCTTCGAACAACTGATTGAAGAGGGTGTAAACAGTATAAGCGACGAATAGTTAGCTAAAGCATGAAAAGAAACAAGTGCCATGAAGAATTGAAAAGAAATTCTAATGATGTATTTTTTCCTCCGGCCAATCCACTAATTTGTTTCTACTTATTTGTATCTTTTGGAGCTTAATAATTATGTAGGTTAACAAGATATTTACAGTCTTGAATTCTTCAAACTCTGACAGGCAAATACAATGTCATTTTATACGCGAAGCAATTCGGAACGTGATAATTGGTTGTAATTTTAATAGTGGTAAATCTATATTAAAAATTTTGAGGTTATATCTGTTTTGTATTTTTATTTTTCACTTTGTGTCCGAAATTCACGCGAAAACGGGTAGATATATTTTCATGTAATTAATTAAATTAGTCGACTATAGACTATAGCTTATGCACTGTAGATTGTCACTGACAAGTTTGTCATATGGTAAGGCGGGAAACCGTTCAAAATATTTAATTACTAGGGGCCTCAGCCCGGCTACGCTGGGCTTCTCCCCCTACGTTGCCAAAACTCGTCGCTACGGACTCGTTTTAATATGATAAGGCATTTTGCCGCACTTGTCGATTATAAAACTCGTTTTTTTTGTCTGTCACGTGGTTATCGAAGTGACGCACCTAGGGCGCGCCCGCGGAACGTCCACGAAACGTCAGCAAAAATTATTATTATTATTATTATTAGCCTATAACAAATAGGAAGTTCTGAGCAATTTAACGTTGAAATAATTTTTCAAATTGGTGGCACCCCGGTGATAGTGTCGTGGCACCCCGGTTGTGAAACACTGATATAGTCAATAACACTCGGGAAGTAATCTATACATACAATGTTCAATAGATTATCCAAATCGGTTAATTAATTTACGTTTACGTTTAAACGTTACAATAATATTTTATTTCACTATAAAGAATACATGGATTCTGAATAAAATAGAGAAAAATTAATAAAATAGTTAAATATTATTGCATATAAGCTGTTCACTTTTGTAAGAACACACTAGATCTGGTTATTTTGATTACTTTTATGGTATGTTACTGACTTTAAATGTCAATTAAAAATATTCCTTACGCTGTAAAACCGACTTTAGGTTGATAAGGTTATGATCACTATAATTAAGATATCATTTTTCATTATGACATATGTCAAATGGATCGACATTTTAAACAAGTGACATTTTTTAACACCAACATGACATACAGCTTCAAAGGTGCAAACTATTGAAAACAAAATTCCCTCTTAGTTTGTTCTTACAAAAGTGAACAGCATATAGGATTCACTATTAATTATGTCACTTGGAAATTTAGAAAAACTTTTGAGTAATACTTATAGATGTGAAATTTGCAGATTTGCAGACAAAATTCGCGTACTTTTTGAACAGACCTCATATGTTGGCGGTCGGTAAAAAGATATAAGAAGACCGGAGTATAGCTTATTTTGGGACCGATTTGAATGAAATTTGTTTTGATAGCTCATAATTAGTTGATGTATGGCTTGTCAGAATAATATTACAAAATAGTGGCTAGCCACTGATACCCTTTTCACACTAGATCTTTAAGACGAGTGAACTTAAAGTTCACCAATGTTTAAGATCAGTATGCTTTCAGACTTGATGTTTAAATCTCTGGTGCTGTCATCAGCTTCAGTAATTTTGTCCTTAAGTTACCGTCATGAAATTACCAGTTTTGAACTGTCTGCGCAGACGCACATTTTGAATTATTATAAACAAATAAGGATATTTCATTTCATTCTACAATAAAGACACTACAATAAAGAATATATTACACCTGTATTAACATGTAAGTCGATACATTTTATCTCAATTATTGTAGCTCTGTATTTTATTAAATACATTATTAAAATAAATAATTTTATTATAACAATAAGTATAAACTTCTATATAATACAGTATTCTTGTTTATGATAATATAAAATGTTGACAGCACAAATTCAAGAAGTATTTTTTTATAATAGAAATTAAGTTGGCAATGCGGACGAAGTTTAAGACGCAGATCTCTGTCTTAAACATCGCTTGTATTTAGACGAGGCCATACGGTTTAACATTAGCGTTTAAAGATACATTCACTTTAACATCCGATCTTAAAGATCTAGTGTGAAAAGGGTATGACTTTATTAATTATAACTCTCTTATTTATGGATGAATTTGGATGAAATTTGCTATGGGAATTGCCATTAAGTTGATTTTTGTCTTGTAAGGAAACACTGCAAAATGTGTGTCATTGTTTTTTAATATTCCTAAAATATAGTAGAATTTCTCCTTCAATAATCAAAGGATCTACTATTGTCCTCCGGTGGACCGAAAAGGGTGTTTTCCATTCCGGTTGAAGAGGTATACACCCCCTTATTTCAGCACTTGTACACCCCTAGTTTCCCCTCTAGTACACAATTAACACCCCTATGCAAAGAAACAATTAGTATTATATTTGCTATGTTAAGAATTAAAGAGACTTTGAGGACATCTGAAGAGCCATCTGTACAAAAAATGCTAAAATTTCATATTTTGAAATAATTAAAGTCATTCGGAGAGCCATGGATGGATAGGTATTATATTTCCGCATTCTGAAAACAAGTCTTGTACGAGGGTTACCTTTTAAGTTATTACAAAAACTAAGAAAGAATTTTTTTTTTTTTTGGAACAAACTGTTTTATTGCTTTTCATAATATTCGCCTTTAAGATTTAAACACTTTTGTATGCGTTCAAACTAATTCTCGAAATGGTATCTCAAAAACATGGTTTTCAAGGGTTCAACAGCTTCTTTAGGTGCTGAAAATCGCTGTCCACGCATTTTTTGTTTGACATTTGGGAACAAAAATAAGTCATTAGGGGATAAATCAGGTGAATACGGGTAATGAGACATTAATTCGTTTTTCTCCTTCAAATAATCAATTGTTTGAAGTGCTGTGTGGGAGCTTGCATTGACAAAATCAGGAACAACAACCAAAAACATCATTCTTCATCATGCTGTCATGAAGAATGATGCGATGTTTTTGGTTGTTGCTCCTGTTTTTGTCGATGACTTCTGGCAAACAAATTGTTGTATACCATTCAGCATTAACTGTTCTCCGATCCTCTAAAGGAATGGTTGCGACATGTCCAGTACAACCGAAGAAACAATCAATCATTTTATTTGCCAAAATATAACTATAATTTTGACAAAATAATTTAAAGAAAATAAAAATGAAAAAAAAAACAAACAATTGTCTCCTCTGCACGGGAGCGAACCTTAGAATTATGGGTAGCTACCGAGCATGCTAACCATTAGACCATGGTCTTCTAGTCTAGTGTGTTACATATCTATAACTTTTGTAAATCGTCAATCAAAAAACACAAAATATGCATTATTTTCTGAAAACATAATCTGATCAAAAATTCCTGTTGTACTATTCCGGTCCACACCAATGTACATTATTTAGAATTTTTCAGATTTTTAGTTTAAGCCATCTGGGCTATAGGGTGTGGGACAAACATTTTTTTGCACAATTTTGGCAAAAAAGGCTTCAAAATAATTTATTTTGTAAAAATAAAATTTTGATCGTTAATCCACTTGCTAAGGGCTTTCATTTGATACCCTACTCAGATTTTTTTTTTTTTTTTTTCGATGAGCACATATTTGTTTATATTTTTAGTGGGATATATTTTCTAGTTGTTTTAGTATTTTTCCTATGTGCGGGTCAAAGAGTTGTATAAGCATGCCAAATTTCACCTCTCTAAGTTTAGCCGTTGGCTACAATTTTTACCGAACAGACAGACAGACCGACAGACAGATAGATAGACAGACAAACAGTCAGACAGACGACAAAATGACGGTATAAGGGTTTTTGGTCATACCTACAAAACCCTAAAAATGCATAAAACAAAAAAGATTTGTTTTCTTACTATAAATTTTTTTTTTCGATGAGCTCATATTTGTTTATATTTTTATGGGGATATGTTTTTTAGTTGATTTAGTATTTTTCCTATGTGCGGGTCAAAGAGTTGTATAAGCATGCCAACAGGGAGATGAGGAAGAAGAGTCCTTGTGTTCTTACAAGAACTGATCATGGGTCCACTGTACAAACTATTATTATTATTATTATTATTATTATTATTATTATTATTTGTAAAAAATCTAATTATTTTATCTTGTACCTTGGATATAAATAAACAAATTAAAATTAAATTAATTAAATTAGATAGACAGACAGACAGACGACAAAATGACGGTATAAGGGTTTTTTGGTCATACCTACAAAACCCTAAAAATGATTCAGTTAAAATGAGTAGTCAGAGCAATGCTTTCGTATTGCATATTTTAAAAACATTTGCCAAAAAACTGTTCATTCTTATTGAAAAAGAGTACGCGAATCATAGTATAAAGTTGATAGGATGCCAAGCTATAGTGTTTTTTGCGTTGAAACTTACAGAAGGGCAAAGAACCAGACGGTAGTGAGTGAGAAAGGTGCCCAAAGAAAGAGAGGAGTAGGGTGTCTTGTACGCATTGCGCCTCTTTCGAAATACCCCTTATAACCACCCCCTTAAGATCGATACGGGCTTACACCAGAGATCCTCAAACTCAAAGGTAGAAGACACTTTCACTTTCTATATGATAATAATTCAATAAGATCGAAAAAATACGTGTAGCAAGCCTTGAATTTAATTTTTTAAAACGTTAAATTAGAAATACTAAGTGGAAAGGTTGTACGGGTGTCGGACATAAATGAAAACAACTATCTACAGCTGACCAGTTTCGGAATAGTTTATTCCTTCATCAGAGCTGCTACATACAGGAGAATCGAAATACAGTATAAATGTACATAGTATAACAATAAATGAATATAATAATAATATAAGTATAACATTGTAAACCATACCTGAGATAACAGTGTTAAGTGTATTGGTGAGGTAGATAAAAACGGGTCATTATATAAAAAAATTGTTGAAATATAAATAAATAGATAAATAAATAATGTAAAACGAAGTCAAAGATTAAATTACATTACTTCGTTTTACATTGACTTCGTTTTACATTATTTATTTATCTATTTATTTATATTTCAACAATTTTTTTATATAATGACCCGTTTTTATCTACCTCACCAATACACTTAACACTGTTATCTCAGGTATGGTTTACAATGTTATACTTATATTATTATTATATTCATTTATTGTTATACTATGTACATTTATACTGTATTTCGATTCTCCTGTATGTAGCAGCTCTGATGAAGGAATAAACTATTCCGAAACTGGTCAGCTGTAGATAGTTGTTTTCATTTATGTCCGACACCCGTACAACCTTTCCACTTATATTCACTACGGACACGACCATCTCCACATTAGAAATACTGTGTTGTTTATCATTTTTGAGCATTTATAGACGGTTTCAATAATTTAAGCAGAACTAGATTTTCAAATCTAATAACTTAAACGAATGAATGAAGCTATTGATCATTTTGTTTAGCAACAGCTCATTTCAGTCGATAAAATGTGAGCTAATTATAACTAAAAAAAAATAATAATTCCGTTTAGTTCCGCTTAAAAGTTTGGAGTAGCCTATAATTTTGTTGCCTGTTATCATATTAAAGACCGGATTTTAAGTTTCTGCTTTTTTCATTTTTAGAGTTTTGTAGGTATGACCAAAAAAACCTTATACCGTCATTTTGTCGTCTGTCTGTTCGGTAAAAATTGTCGCCAAACGGCTAAACCTAGTTGAAATTTGGCACGCTTATACAACTCTTTGACCCGCAATCTTTTTTGTTTTATGCATTATTAGGGTTTTGTAGGTATGACCAAAAACCCTTATACCGTCATTTTGTCGTCTGTCTGTCTGTCTGTCTATCTGTCTGTCGGTCTGTCTGTCTGTCTGTTTGGTAAAAATTGTAGACAAACGGCTAAACCTAGAGAGTTGAAATATGGCATGCTTATACAACTCTTTGACCCGCACATAGGAAAAATACTAAAACATCTAAAAAACATATCCCTCTAAAAATATAAACAAATATGTACTCATCGAGATTTTTTTTTTTTTTTAAATTATTTATCAGATGAAATTCCTTAGTACGTGGATTAACGATAAAAAAATTTTTGCAAAATTAATTATTTTGAGTCGATTTTTGCTAAAATTGTGCAAAAATTTTTTGTCCCACACCCTGTAGCCCAGATGGTTTAAACTAAAAATCTGAAAAAATTTGAAGTAATTTACATTTGTGTGAACCGGAATAGTACAACAGGTATTTTTGATCAGATTATGTTTTCGGAAAATAACGCATTTTTTGTGTTTTTTTGTTGACGATGTAAAATATTTAATACGTTATGTAACACTGTAAGCCAGTAAGCTTTCATAATCTAATGGTTAGCCTTCTCGCTTCCTAAGTTGTAAACTAGGCTTTGCTTCCGGTCTGGAGACAATTTAATGAAAATTTGTTTTGGCATCCCAAATAATCATCATTCACTTACTAAATACCTGCGAAACCCTAAAATGTGTGAAAATTCACACTTCACATCAATTTTTAATAGTAGCAACAGTATTTCATAATATGTGCACGAATTACAAGAAAAATTAATCATTTGATAAGTTTTTACTTGCCCGACCTTAATATATAAGGGGCAAGTATTGTAATCGCGAAAATTTTCGGTGTCGAGATTTGACTGATGACCACGTTTCATGGTCCAGGGAATCCAAAAAACCTATTTTCGAAGTGCCGTCCGTATGTGTGTGTGTCTGTGTGTGTGTGTGTGTGTGTGTGTGTGTCTGTGTGTGTGTGTCTGTGTGTATACATGATAACTCAAAAACGTTTTAACTTAAAGAGTTTGTTCTGGTACTAAAAAATTCTCCTAATAATTGGGAAGAATCCTATTGTTTTTTTATTAAAATCCGAAACCGGAAACGGAAGTTATTAAACATTAAAATTTTAAAAAATTCGTAACTAGTAAACCAAGCCTTGGACAAAAATTCTATAGGACATAATTTGATGTATTTTTGAAGATTTACCTAAACCTTTTTTTAAATTAAAAAAAAAAAAATATGTTTTTTTTTTTATTATTATTATTTTTTATGGGAGGGCAAGTCTAGAGGAAGTCTTCCTTCGCCACTGGTTTACTTTCTGTGCTTATTTAGAGCTTTTTTCTTGTTTAATTATCGAGATTCATATTTATTATACAAGCAATTAATAAAAATAATTTACAAAATACACATGTTAAGTAAAATTTAAAGGCGTTGCATCATTATGTTTAAACGAATTTCTAGGATAATATTATGTTCTCGCGTGTTACCCGATTTCGTTGGTTTGTTTTTCGAAAGAAAATACGTTATTATCGTTTTTATAAAATTGTATTGGTTTTCTTGTTGTTAACAACCGTTCTTTACTTTCTGGAAGATTTTCATATCCAGCAAGACCACAGAATCAGTAAAACTAGATTGTACTAAAGCAACGCATTATATCTGAACACTAATCACTTTATTCCAATTTAACTATTCCTTAAGTACCTAATAAGTGATGTTATCAAACCGGAAGTAGAGAGGAAGGGAAGTTGGATCAAGTAGTGCTACAACTTACGCCATCTATCCCACTTCCGGTCCACTAATTACAAGTTTGGACCAACTGGAGTATCATTGAATGAAAATTAATTAAAATGTACTGGACACTATGGAATCCCAAAATTTACCTTAATGTTTGAAGGAGACATTCAGGTTGAGAAGAGAAAAAACTTATTTTATTTTTGCATTCTTAAAAGGGGATTACTTGATGTTTTTGGCTATAGGTGAATAAAACACATATCTGGTAGTAATAATTACAGATACCGTGTAGTAACAGTCTGACTAATGGTGGCAGCGTCGACATTAGAAGTCCAAATAAATGTGGTAGCTATAGCAGCTCCTCACTTGTTAAATAATGACCTAAAAATCCTAATCTCTATTTTTAAATACAAATACATATATTTATCTAAAATATTTGGTATTTCCTTCCGTTTTAGGGGCAGACCCCCCCCGCCCCCCGGTGCACCATTGAGCTATAGTATCAAATGGAATGAAATAACAAGTGATGATCTAAAACAAAAAATTGATGTGAAGTGTGAATTTTCACACATTTCAGGGTTTTGCAGGTATTTAGTAAGTGAATGATGATTATTTGGGATGCCAAAACAAATTTTATGTCAAAATATTTTTTTATGAATTTTAATTCGAATGCCTATTACCATTATTTAAGTTTCTAAAGATGTGCAGTTTTTTTTTTATATATCAAGGTTCATTAAGATTTTGAAAATTGCGCCTATGGCTTCCATTGGTTGTTTTTAGTCATAGCTCCTCCCCTTTGATTTCGTGTACATTCAAATATAGAATTAAATTATAATTTCAACAATTTCCACTGGTTATTAAATTTACGCTTTTAAAAATTAAATGCAACAATTGCCAAAATATAACTAGAATTTTGAAAAAATAATTTAAACAATATAAAAATGCAAAAAAAAAAAATAATATTGTCTCCTCTCGTAGGATTCGAACTCATTTTCTTGGGCAGAATGCCAGTATCTTAGCCATTGCACCAAGATACACGTTACTATTTAGCGTGTTATATAACTATAAGTTTTCAACATTATTAGCAAAAAAACACAAAAAATGCTTTTTTTTCCAAAAACATAATCTGATCAAAAATTCCTGTTGTACTATTCCGGTTCACACCAATGTTCATTACTTAGATTTTTTTCAGATTTTTAGTTTAAACTATCTGGGCTACAGGGTGTGGGACAAATTTTTTTTTGCACAATTTTGGCAAAAATCGCTTCAAAATAATTTATTTTGAAAAATAAAAATTTGATCGTTAATCCACGTACCACGGCTTTCATTTGACACCCTACTCAGAATTATAAAAAAATATTTTTTTTTTCGATGAGCACATATTTGTTTATATTTTTAGGGGGATATGTTTTTTAGATGTTTTAGTATTTTCCCTATGTGCGGGTCAAAGAGTTGTATAAGCATGCCAAATTTCAACTCTCTAGGTTTAGCCGTTTGGCTACAATTTTTACCGAACAGACAGACAGACAGACAGACGACAAATGCAGTATAAGGGTTTTTTGGTCATACCTACAAAACCCTAAAAAGGTCCTCACTTGTGAAATAATGACCTAAAAATCCTAATCTCTATTTTTAAATACAAATACCTATAAGCTGTTCACTTTTGTAAGAACACACTAGATCTGGTTATTTTGGTTACTTTTATGGTGTGTTACTGACTTTAAATGTCAATTAAAAATATTCCTTACGCTGTAAAACCGACTTTAGGTTGATAAGGTTATGATCATTATAATTATGATATCATTTTTCATTATGACATATGTCAAATGGATCAACATTTTAAAAAAGTGACATTTTTTAATACCAACATGACATACAGCTTCAAAGGTGTAAACTATTGAAAACAAAATTCCCTCTTAGTTTGTTCTTACAAAAGTGAATCGGCTATATATTTATCTAAAATATTTGGTATTTCTCTCCGTCTTGGGGGTGTCTCTCCGTCTTGGGGGTGTCTCTCCGTCTTGTAAAAAATGAAGGTTCATCTAATAATGTGGTCAGGGACTGTACCTATATATCTAAACATTTTTATACAAAGTCAACTTTTCCCTTGTGTGAAATTGCTTTTCAGGAATATCTTGTTGAAATTTTTGTCTATAGCTTTCCCGAGAGATAGAATAGGAAAGAATGACATAAATATATCTAGGAACTGACGTTGTTGTAAGAAAAATATGGAAATACTGCAATAACTAAAATAATATTGCATAGAAAGAAGACAAAACAAATAAAGATTCTGGATATAACAATATAGAAAACTATTTTCTAAAAAATAACGAATTCTTATGTCATTTCTGATTGTTTGGTCATTTTGTTTGAATTGGGGTATTAAAGCGTTATTTTTTTTGTGGAGTAAACAAAGTGTCTATGCATTACCGCACATTAGAATTAATAATAGTTAAAACAACCAGAAACCAGCAAAAACATGTTTTTTCAGAAAACGTACAAAGAACAATTTGGATTTATATTTAGCCATTGGACAATAAATTTGTTATTTCTTTTTTTTTAGTCTAAGTTTACTATTAAGGTTTAGTTTAACTTTTAGTTACTTTGTTACTTTGTTTAGTTACTTTGTTTTTTTTTTTCTCTCTCTCTTTGTTTACTTTTTGTATATGTATTTTGTTTTTGCACATACTCATAATTGTACAGTATTTAGAGCTATACAAGGCTTATGACTTCTGCTCTTAGTTGTAATAATAATAATAATAATAATAATAATAATATTAATAATGCTGCTCTCCGCGTGTTCTACTATCATCTTAGACATGCCTATGGTACTGACCAAATACCGGCTATACCGTACGTCCCTTCTACATAGAATCGGTGGTGAAAAATTCCAAGTGCCGAATTTATTGGAATTACTCCTTCCCCACCTCGAGGTTACTGACAGCCACTAAGCCGGACATAACCCTCCTGGATATCGAGACCAAACAGATGTTTGTGATCGAATTCTCAAGTCCAGCTGAGAAGAATATCTCTCTCAAGGAGGAGAAAAGAGGTCCAAGTATATGGACCTCTTATCCGAGCTTAGAAAGCGGTATCCCGGGTATAAAGTTAGCTTGTAATTCCTGATATTTGGTGTTTTGGGTGGCATGAAAACCTCCTATCGAAGGGAAATCGAGTCCATTCCCGCCTGTAGATCTTCTGCCCAACTCTTTGATCTGCAGGATGCAGAAAGCATGCTGCTCGGGTCGCTCCGCATTGTGCGGGCACTGGATCTGGCGAAATTTTCGCGGCTGCATATCACCAGGGTTTGGGATGCACGTGTGTATTTAGCTCCACTAGTCTCTAGTATGACGCGGCTCAAAAGGTTGCTGAAGTTTGAGATTAGTGGACGCTTGTCAAGACCTGACAAACCCCATAATAATAATATTTAAAAAAAATAATAATAATAAAACTGCAAAACGGTTATAGAGGCATGCGATTGAAACTTTTAAATCTTCTTGCCTTATTTAGAAAAAATATTTTTTTTTACCTATAAAATCTTGCAGATAAAATCAATTATATCTGGCTATCTGTATGTCTGTCTGTCTGTCCAAAACCAGTATTCGAACATAGCCTATTCAAAATGTTTATTCCAAGCGGTGTTTCGGGGTTAAAATTGTTTATTAAAAAACTTGAAATATCTCCCTTATTATTGACATAATGAAAAATATATAGAACATTTTTTTTTTAGTAAGAAAACAAATCTTTATTGTTCTATGAATTTTTTGAATTAGATGAATATTTTGAGAGTTACGGGGGGACACCCTTAAATTAATATCTCCATATATCTGGCTTATTACTGACTTAACAGCAATATGTAAAACAAATATTATTTATAATAAGAAAACAAATATTTTTTGTCGTATCTAGGTACTTTTCGATCGGATGAATATTTGGGGAGTTACAGGGGTACAGCTTAAAACTAAAATCTTAGTGGGCCGCTCTAGGTCTGTGCCCATTCCTGCCTTTCACCAGTTATATCTTTTTTGTTTCCCTTATCCAGGTATTTACCCATTTCGGGTAAATATGTAGGCATACATTTATTGACTAAACTAACAATAGGAGAATTTTTGTTGGTTAAAAATGTAATCAAATTATAAAAAAATGTATGTTCACTATCACAGATTTTTAGTCAATTAAACTCTCAAAGTGGAGTCAAGAAATAATTATTTTAAACATATTATAATATCTCATTTATTAATTACTTTACATCAAAAATGTGTATGAAGAAACATTTATTTTTTCTTATAGTTGAAGGTAATGGGATTCGGACCAGTCAGAAAATAAAAACAAATTTATTAACTTCGCTAACGTTTCGATTTTAATTTAAATCTTCATCAGAGCTACAAAGATATATAGAAATATAGAATTATTAAATTGGTAAGTTTACATGTATAAAATTATGATAGTGTTCCAATTTGAACACTATACATGTAAACTTACCAATTAAATAATTCTATATTTCTATATATCTTTGTAGCTCTGATGAAGATTTAAATTAAAATCGAAACGTTAGCGAAGTTAATAAATTTGTTTTTATTTTCTGACTGGTCCAAATCCCATTACCTTCAACTATAATTATTAACTTACGGACGTAACTCATCTAATCAAGATTTATTTTTTCTCTTCAACGCAGTTTTTAATAAAAAGATTATTTAGGGGGTAAGAGGAGTTTTACTTATAAGGTTGAAATATCTTATTTATAAAACAGAATATCACAAAACCAAAAGACCGTAGAATATTTTGGAGCCTTTTTAGGGTTTTGTAGGTATGACCAAAAAACCCTTATACCGTCATTTTGTCGTCTGTCTGTCTGTCTGTCTGTTCGGTTAAAATTGTAGCCAAACGGCTAAACCTAGAGAGTTGAAATTTGGCATGCTTATACAACTCTTTGACCCGCACATAGGAAAAATACTAAAACATCTAAAAAACATACCCCCCTAAAAATATAAACAAATATGTGCTCATCGAAAACAAAAATATTTTTTTAAAATTCTGAGTAGGGTATCAAATGAAAGCCATTAGTACGTGGATTAACGATCAAATTTTTATTTTTGCAAAATAAGTTATTTTGATGCGATTTTTGCCAAAATTGTGCAAAAAAATTTTTGTCCCACATCCTGTAGATGGTTTAAACTAAAAATCTAAAAAAATTCTAAGTAATGTATATTGGTGTGAACCGAAATAGTACAACAGGAATTTTTGATCAGATTATGTTTTCGGAAAATAACGCATTTTTTGTGGTTTTTGGTTCACAAAGTACAAAAGTTATACCAATGTAAGACACTCACATGCAAAGCGTGCATAGCGTAATGGGTTAGAGCGCTGCTAAAATGAGCTGGAAAACGAAGGGTTTCGAGTACCGAGTGAATTTTATTTTTTCTGTTTTTTTTTTGCATTTTTATTATGTTAAAATTATTTTGTCGAAATTCTAGTTATATTTTGACAAATGTTGTATTTAATTTTTAAGAGCGTAAATTTAATAACCAGTCTTATTATATGATTAACAGACGATAAATTATTTTAAAAATATCGTTCATTTTGCCGTGATTACTACAAAGTACAATTTGTCCTACACACTCAGCATACCGCTTTCACATATTATATACCTGCGAAACCCTGAAATGTGTGAATATTCACACTTCACATCAATTTTTTTAAACTTTCCACACTAAAATTACTCTAAAAATGCAATCTGGATCAAATTGGGAAGATGGTTATCCATCTTCCACATATAACATTTCACTTGTATAAGCGATTCACTTTTGTAAGAACAAACTAAGAGGGAATTTTGTTTTCAATATTTTGCACCTTTGAAGCTGTATGTCATGTTGGTATTAAAAAATGTCACTTTTTTAAAATGTCGATCCATTTGACATATGTCATAATGAAAAATGATATCTTGATTATAATGATCATAACCTTATCAACCTAAAGTCGGTTTTACAGCGTAAGGAATATTTTTAATTGACATTTAAAGTCAGTAACACACCATAAAAGTAACCAAAATAACCAGATCTAGTGTGTTCTTACAAAAGTGAACAGCTTATATTTGAAAATTATTTATAAACTAATCAAAATGTCAGAAATTCAAAAGTTCAAACTGCAATTAGCTACTTCTTACTATTTCGGCGTTAAAAATTATTTTTAAAACATATTATTTTGTAAGTGTTCTATTTATTTTCTGTCTTTTTCAATATGTTCTATAACCCATAGGAGTATTAAAATCTTGCCAGGAGATGTCAGGAAAATCGCACGCGAAACACCGCTTCTGACAGGATTCTTGGATTTGTAAGACACGTCGAAACTAAGCCGCAATCTTGACAAAAAAAACGAAAAAGAAACAACATGAAGCTATTCCTTAAAAACTTACATTTAAAACAATTTTCGTTATAAAGGAAATAATAAAGTAAATTTAGAAAATAGTCATTAGTTTATTGACGTATTGGGCTATTTTAGTTTATTTATTTATTTTTTTTGTGATTTTTTTTTCATAGGATTCTCAGATATCCAGCCCTATCGCAACCAACTCATTTTAAATATATTTTTTTAATTTTTTTATTTGATGTTTAACGGGCATCAACAACTTACCTATGGTACATATACGGTGGGTTTGGGAAGCGAGTCACTCTGTTTAACTCCAGAGCATTCGAGAAAAGGCCTAAACGCGTTTCCTCGAGCGGTCTGGAGTTAAACAGAGTGACTCGGAACACTCCGAGCTTGCTTCCCGAACTAGGCTGATCAGATTTTTTTTTTACAGAAAAAGAGTATACTAAAAAAAAGGTCTTCATTCCAAAAATACAAGTGATGAGCAAAAAAAAGAGGTCCTCACTCAAAAATACAAGTGATGAGCAAAAAAAAGGTTCTCACTCCAAAAATAGAAGTGATGAGCAAAAAAAAGGTCTTCACTCCCAAAATAGAAGTGATGAGCAAAAAAATGATGTGAAGTGTGAATTTTCACACATTTCAGGGTTTTGCAGGTATTTAGTAAGTGAATGATGATTATTTGGGATGCCAAAACAAATTCTATATTAAAATATTTTTTTTGTTAATTTTAATTCGAACGCCTAATACCATTATTTAGGTTTCTAAATATGTGCAGTATTTTTTTTTTTATATATAGCAAGGTTCATTAAGAATTTTAAAAATTGCGCCTATGGCTTCCATTGGTTGTTATAAGTTCCGCCCCTCTGATTTCGTGAATTAAAGTTATATTTTAAACAGAATTAAATTATAATTTAAACAATTTCCGCTGGTTATTAAATTTACGCTTTTAAAAATTAAATGCAACATTTGCCAAAATATAACTAGAATTTTGAAAAAATGATTCAAACAATATAAAAATTAAAAAAAAAAACAAAAAATAATATTGTCTCTTCTCGCAGGGTTCGATCTCTATCGGATCGAGTTACTTGGGTGAAAAACCAGCGTCAAAAACCACTTCACCAGCATACACGTTCCATTGTAGCGTGTTACAAAGCTATAACTTGTGTACATTATTAGCAAAAAATCACAAAAAATGCGTTTTTTTTTCCAAAAACGTAATCTGATCAAAAATTCCTGTTGTACTATTCCGGTTCACACCAATGTACATTACTTAGAATTTTTTCAGATTTTTAGTTTAAACCATCTGGGCTACAGGCTGTGGGACAAACATTTTTTTGCACAATTTTGGCAAAAATCGCATCAATATAACTTATTTTGCAAAAATAAAATGTTGATCGTTAATCCACGTACCAAGAGCTTTCATTTGAGACCCTACTCAGAATTTAAAAAAATATTTCTTTTTTGATGAGCACATATTTGTTTGTATTTTTAGGGGGATATGTTTTTTAGATGTTTTAGTATTTTTCCTATGTGCGGGTCAAAGAATTGTATAAGCATGCCAAATTTCAACTCTCTAGGTTTAGCCGTTTGGCTACAATTTTTACCGAGCAGACAGACAGACAGACGACAAAATGACGGTATAAGGGTTTTTAGGTCATACCTACAAAATCCTAAAAATATCATTTCACAAATATAAAACTACTAAGCAGGCCCGACTGCGCAAGCGTAACTAACTCCCTCTAAAGCGCTGTGTTTGGATACGTTATCAAGCTAGTTACCTCTGGGTGATTAGTGGTGTGGGTGAATTCTGATCAGTGTCGTCTCCTCAACGTTTTGTGTGATTTACGTGTGCTAAAACTTTAAAAAAGTATTAAAATATATTTTTAAGTTAATTAATTTGTTTAAACAACAAAATTAATAGTTTTAAAACAAAATTAAATTATTTTTTTATTAGTTTAAAAGAATATTATAACAAATTATAATTTTTTAAAATTTGTGAGGAAAAAAAACGTTTCACAACGTTTTAATATTTAAAATAATTGTTTTATAAAGTTTTTATTTAAAACAAAATAAAATTAAGTGCCTGGATGTTTGGAAAAAGCCAAATGAATGTCTGGAAGTTGCTGAAAGGACATTTAAAATTATCCTGCATCCTATGGTTGCTACCAAAAATTTTGAGAAAGGTAGGAATTATATATTTTTTTAAAAAATAGGCATTTCTATGCATTTTTTTCAATTATTTTTACGTATTTTTTGTAAATTTTAATACGCAATATCAGTTATATAATATTCACCTTGAATTTATAAGGGATTAAAATATTTTCGGATATTAATGAGTTCTTAATGAGTGCTATGTCTGATATTTTGATAAGACTTAACAATTTTTAACAAGTTCGAACTAAATAGGGATTTTTAATTAAAATTTAACTAATAAATTTAATACGGGATTGATATAGTTGCATAATATTTTATATTTTATCTGTATTTTTAGAATAATATATGTTGACCGGTAGCTTGGAATTTTATCCGCTAGTGATCGGTCTGAAGCTGGAAAATTTTGTAACAGTCGGGCTAGTGTTTGAATTTGTTAAAAAATTTATTGTTGATAGTGGTGTCTAATGTCAGCAAATGAACGCTCGATTGCGGTTAAGATATATGTGAGTCGGACTTTAATAGTATTTTTAAAATGTATATTTTTGTTAATAATTTTAGAAGTGCAATATTTCCGCAATTGATCGATTTTTGTAAAAAAAAAATGAGTTTGGATTTTTGGAATTTTATTTTATTTATTTTTTTTAGATTTAAGCTGGTTCGTTGATAAACTTCGGACTTGGTGTTCAATTTGAAAAATTAAGATTGGACTTCTAAGAAGTGGGTTGGTGGAGGGTTGCTAGGAGATATTGTGCTTATGGTGAGTGTTTTTTATTTTATTTATTAATATATAATCCGTCTCATTTTGTAATACGAAACTAGATCTGGTTACTTTGGTGACTGTTGTGGTGTAAACAGACTTTGGCGTATCCGTGTGAACCAATACTATGATAATATTATAAATGTATTGTCAATATACAACATAAAAAATGAACTTTCCCTGTTAGTTACGTATTACAAAATGAGACATAATAGTAATTTTTGAAACTCGAATTTAATATAATTATCGGGTCAATATTTTGAATTAAAATTTTTGTTGTTACTTTTTAGTCAGTTTTTTAATCTAAAATGTTTTGTAGTATGTAATTTTTGAAATATTTAAGGTTTTTATTTTACATTAAAATCGTTTTTTCTGAACTCAAATTTTTAGTATGCATTTTCAAACCAATTTTTTATACATTTTTTTATACAACATTTTTTAAATCAAATTGTAAGTTCAAGCTGGCAAAATTTTGTAATTTATTTTTATTTTTTAGGTATCTCCTGAAGGCACTAGTACTCAAAAATGCTACACGACACTGATTGGGAGCTGTGGAGACCTACGATTGACCTGGATGGACCAGCAGTCTTCGGTAAGATACTTTCAAAATAATAATTTATTGAGGCCCGGTCTCTCCACCTTCAGGTAAACCTCTAGGTAACTGTCTGACAGATAAGGTTATCTGGAACTTCATCTGCTGCATAAATGTTATTACCAATCTGTGAATTCAATACGTCAGTCTCATTATCCGTCAGATAAATTTGTATTGAGAAACGGGATGACATCTGTTCAGCACAGAAAGTATCACATAACCTCAACTGTCAGACGGTCGGCTAGAGGTTCACCTCAAGGTGGAAAGACCGGGCCTTACAGTTTATTGGACACACTGACGTACGTCACCTCACCCAGAGGAAGTTTGCAATTCGTTCGCGACAAACATTTCAACAGAGCATTACGTTACGCGGTACATTACAGGATCAGCTCGATAATTTGGACTCAACTTTCAATTTGTGAAAATTCACATCAATTTTTACCGACCGCCGACATATATAAGGGAGGTATTGTGATCATACCAATTTTGACGTTTCGAAATTTCGATGGATCTCCACGAATTGAGGTCCCTACATAACGTTTTGACTATTTTTAGCATGGTGTCTGTCTGTACGTCCTTCTGTCTGTCTCTCTGTCCGTCCGTCCGTCCGTCCGTCCGTCTGTCTGTCTGTCTGTGTACACGTGTAGAGCAAATTCGGTTACTCTTGTCGATTTTAAGATTTTTGCGAATATTTCACAACAGAAAAATATCTCGAAAAAATTTATTAAACAAAAGTTGCTATAAAAGCAATAACTAATAACTTTTATTTGAGACGTTTTTTGATAAAACGAAATATTTCGAATAATTTCTGTAAAATTTTTCGAAATTTTTTGCAAGTCTCAATTTTTTCATATTTATATGTAACGTTTCCATGGTCATGATAAATAATATCTCTGTTAGAAAATATTAGGTCAAGTTATTCCTACTCTGCTGCTAGAATGTAATTTATATAAGTACTTTATGATGGCGGTCGGTCCTGTGGTGACCACAGCTGATTTTTTTTTTTTATTATATAGGTTATTCCAAAACGTTTAAGCGGAACTAACTGGAATTTTTATTTTTTTAAGTTGTCATGAGTTCTTCTTTTTAGGTTTAAAGAGGGCTTTTGCTAAACAAAATGATCAAAAGCCTCACTTAAACGGTAAAAGTTACTAGAATTCATAATCTAGTTCCGCTTAAACCAAAAAAACTGACTATAGTTTTACAATTAATTTTTTTATTTGACTTTCATATCTATGGCCGACGGTCTAGAAACTGAGAGCTTACCTTCTCTGCCCCTTATACGCCGCTACTAGGCGTTTGGAACCTATTATTTTTATTTATTTAATTTTAATGAATTTTAATTATTTGTAGATCCCTAAGGACTTGGATAAGGACCAACTGGAATAAGGAACCAATTAGGACAGGAGCCAAGCAGGATAAGGAACCAACCAGGACGAGGACGAAACGGGACCAGATCCAAAAGGACATCAGAACCAACCAGGACGAGGACGAAACGGGACCAGATCCAAAAGGACATCGGAGATCTAAAACAGCCGTGTAAAACCGTTAAGTAGAAATGTTTCTGTAGTTTATTCCAATTAAGAATGCATCATCTCTTGCAATTAACAAAACTTGTCCAAATAATCTTTACATTATTTATTACAGACATTAATTCTGGTGAAATAATGATTCTGTTTGGGGTTTTAAACCATTTTTAAATATTTTATATAATTTTTAAAAATTAATATTTCAAATTCAAAATATCCTTTGTATGGAATTTGTGTCGATAACCTAATTGTTATCGTATTATTTATTTAAATTTTCATATAATTAATTTTATATATATAGTATTTGCTGTAAATCGTTTTCGTTTTGCAGCGTTAACTACTGCATTCTTATTTGAACTGGACGTTAATTTACTAAGGCTGACTGGATATATTTGAGGCATTTTCATGACACACTAAAAAGGCACACAGTAATTTTGCATGCTAGATTTAAGAAAGAAACAGATAAGGGACAATATTTTTTAATATTGTCGGCTCGAATTTGAGGAGTTTTTTATTTTCAGGTCATCACGTAAAATATTGACTTTATTGACCTAAAGTCAATATTTTAGAATTAGTTTTTTTAAGAGAAATATTTTTTTTGTACCTTTTTTATATAAATGCATACACACACACACAATTTTTTTAAATTGTTTTCTTATGGGTTAGGAAATTTTTAGAGTCAATTTAAATAGTTAAACTTTTAAGTCAATATTTTATAATTACTTTTTTAGACCGATTTTTGAGTACATTTTTTAGTCAATTTTTTGAGATAATTTTTTTGAGTAGTATCTTAAGCTTCAAAATTTAGTTAAATTAGTTTTTCCTTGGGGTAGCCTGTATCGTGTCTTGGGTGGGAAGCTTAAAGCTACCGCTTAAAACACGCCCCAACTAAAGTAAAATTAAATTCCCACACGCTTACTTCGGAGTGGTCTTTAATTGTCCTGGGGGGGAAGCTAGTGCTACCCCTTAGGGCATACTCCGAGTAACACACACTCGTACACACAGACAAATACACATACATATAAAAATGTGCATGATAATATTAAAAAATAAAATCACACACGCTTACCATGAGGACAGCCAATTTGTGCCCTGTTTGGTTAGCTAGTGCTGCCATCTAGGGCACGTCCCTGGTAACACAAACACAAACAGTACTTAGGTACAAGCACACGCGTACTTTGGGGTAGTATTTATTGTTTTGGGGGGCTAGCTAGTGCTGCCCCTTAAAACTACTCCTTTGTACCACACACAGGTCGCTTAGGACCTACAAATTTGCAAAACAGCAATGATTAAGAAAGAAATAAATGATTTTTTTATTGATAAAATGCATGATTATTGATTTTTTGATTGAAAAAAGTAAAGTAATGCATGTTTAATAAAGAAAATTTAACACAAATTGAAAGAAATATAAAGAAATTTTAGTTTAGGTAGGTAAATAAATTTTAAATGTTGAAATATTTTTCCTCCGTGAGAAACGGGGGGAAAGTAATACTTTTATCAAATATCAAAAGCCTCTTGTATCCAAGTTGATTCTCTCTGTACAGTCTGTAATCATTTTTAGGGTGAATTTGTTTCTTTGTCACCCTAAAAAGTTTATCAAATTGTACATCAGCCGAAGTAAAGGTATGTTAGAGATGGATAAATCAAACTAACAATCGTGTGTCTGTTTTGTATGCTGCAAGGTTTGCTTGTAGACCAATTAAATATCCTTCCACACATGGTACCTTTGTGTGAAAGTGTGTTTATTTCTTGTGGCACTCACAGATCATCTGCGTATGTTTCTGTTGGGTTTTGCAAAAAATAAACTACAGGTACTACACCCCCTTTGATGCGCCTGTTGTTATTAACTAGGGTCGATTTAGATTTGGACTTTTATCTAGAAAGATTCTAGTTGATTCTGACAGATAATTCGGAGGACTGGTGAGTTCTAACAACTGGTAACTTTTTGGTTATTCAGTTGGTAGTTAAATCTCACCAAAACACACACAACACTAAATACACTGCGCTTTTCATGATACACATGGTTTATTTCTGTCTCAGGGATTGTAGGTGCCGGTTGACCAAGTCTCTTCCGAGTTTTTCCCTACCTTAACGGCCTAGCCGAGGGAGACGAGAGATACTAGTTGACTGAAGGTGACCAGAGATGTCACGAATGAGTTTTGTTTCTTTTGGTAGAGTCTTTTTACTGGTCGGGACGATCTGACGTTTCCCCCCAAGGCATAGCCAAGGGTAAGGGATGTTTGACACCGCCTGATCACGGGGCCAACTACCCAACGGATGGGTAGCGCTCGTAAAACAATAAATTCAGTAAAAGTTAACTTTTGGAAGCCGGTCGGTAAAGAATCTTTCGATAGATAAACTGATCGACCGAGTGAAGGAACGACCCTTCAAAAAATTTAACTCTTGAAGTTACAATAAACTTCACTATTATTTCTTTTAGTGAGTTGTTTTAAACACTCACGCCATTTTTTGTTGTTTTAATATTAGTTTAAAATTCCTGAGGTCAGAAGTAAACATTTCAGGTTACCTTGATACTTGTGCAAACTCGGATTCCCTTTAATGCGGGCACAAGTTTGTTCTGGGCAAGCATCCTCTTTCCTCTAGGTTGTTCGTTGCCCTCGCGATTCCTCCGGTGGAGCCCAAGCCCTTTCCATGTGCATCGGATCGGGCGGCGATGGCTTACAATAGAGCCCTCCACGGACTCTTCTATAGACGTGGAGGAACCAGCTCTGTTGTGTGAATACAATACGGTTGAACGTTATTTCTTTCCCTGTTTGGGTTTGTGGTGGGTGGGGGGTAACTCGCTTTTTCCTTGCGCCTTCCCCGGAAAGAATTACGTTCGCCGTTAGGAAAGATCACCTCCTCTTTCAGCTCGACCTACTAACACTCGCAGGAGAGGCAATTAGGTATGGTTGCGTCTTCTCGAGATTCAACAGAAGCAGTTTCCAACAAATCAAGACTTCCAGATTTTTAAATTAAAACAATTTTTCTTGGGTATTACAGCCACATGTTATTTTACATATTGGTCGAATTTTATGTGGGTGCTAATACCCGGTAATGCTCTCTGGAAGTGGGTATTTTTTTCGAGTGAACGAATTTTTTACTCATAACCAGATGTAGTGTTACCAACCTTATAAATCCTACAAGATTTGTTCATATTATTGGGCTGCTTTTGGTCCGAAAATGGGACATGTCTGTAGGTGCTTTAAATCCGACATGTTGAGGACCAGTTTTCTTTATTGGATTTTGCAAAATGCAACTTCTAGTAAATTAATTGGTTTGTGTTGGTAAAATTTAAATCCTGTTCAGCAGGTGCTTGAAAGTTTTAATTTTTAAGTTATTTGAAAATTAGTTTTAAGTTTAGTTTTTATGATTTATTTTGTGCTAATTCTGTTTTTTGTTTAGGATACTTCAGGAGTTTATTTCAGGAGAAAATAATTAAAAAGCAGGTTTTTTAAATCGTTTAATTTTTTATAAAATTAGTCTTCCAAAATTTGGTTTTTAAAAATAAGTTTCAAAAAATAGGTTTTCAAAAAATAAGTTATCAAAAATAGATTTTTCCAATATATTTCCAATTAGTTTTTTTTTTCAAATTGTTGTTTCTTTTTCGATTTAGACCGTTTCATTTCCAAAGTTTGGTGTTCAAAAATAGTTATTTCAAAATCCAAACTACGGAATGCCGTGGAGTTTGGATTGCTGTTTATCAGCTCTGGGGTTGACTCAGCATTGTATAATACTGAAAAATAGATAGAAGATGCTGGGAAAATACTGTTTAAAAACAGATAATAGCTGGTCAATTTTAATTTTTAAATGAATTTTCCAAAAATAGTTTGCAAAATTAAGTTTTCAAAATACTTCCATATATATATATATATATATATTTTGAAGAACTTTAATGCTCAGTAATCTGGGGCACAGGGACTCGGGTTCAAACCCCGATGTCACGAAATTTAATTTTCCGTTACTGTGCAGATCGGCAATTGGATCGACTCTGCCAAGTAGTAATACTTAAAATGACCGGTCAGTTTCTGTTTTCAAAATTTATTTATCAACAATAATTACAAAAAATAATTTTCAAAAATAGTTCAAATTTTTTTCAAAACTAGTTTTAAAAATAATGTTCTTTTAAAATAATTTTAATAATATTAACCTTTTTAAAATTTTCTTAACAATTTTAATATTTTAAAATAATTTTTAGTATTAAAAATTTCGTTCTCTGTGGTAAAAAACTTAATTTATGAAACCCTGGGAGACGGGTTCAAAACACGTCACCACGGAATTTTCTATATTACAAATTTGATACTCTGCAGTCAACCAAGGGGCTGACTCAGCTTTAGCAAAACTTACAAAAATAAATTTAAACCATTTAAACGGACAAAATGTCAATTTCACGTGATTTTGACATAGTACCGGAGGTCTAGAAAAAAAGAAATATTTTATAATCAATACGCCACTTAGGCATTGATAAATTATTACTAAAAATACTTCAAATGGCAATTTTTTCAAATAAAATAAATATCCAATTTTTCCAAATTTATTTTTCAATATTTAGTTTTCCAAATTCATTTTTTTTACTTAGCTATCTCATGACAGTTTGGAGTCCAAAATCGGCTCCATTTAGTTTTGCTGTATTTGTAGTCCATTGGGTTCAAATTTGGATCAAATCCGAAATTACACATTTGCTTACACAGCACAAAACAGGGCTCAAACCCCGGACAATACTTCAGAACAATCCTATATTGTTCTCAAAGTTGGAACATAACGTTAAAAATAAAATTAATTAATTAAAATTAAATTTTTCTGGTCAATATGTAATTGTAAAATGTTTGTCAATTTGAACTTATACCTGGCGATAGTAGCCTAACGCTGGTTGACCTTTATAAATTTTATCAAAATTTTGCTCAAAAAAATATAAGTCATCTTGCGAACATTAAATTTTTCTTTGTATTTGTATTTGGGTCTCAGGGTCATGGGTCCACTGGTGTACTCTCCAGAAGTTACTGGCTGGACCTAGGGTACCCTACGTCCCTCTTCAGAGTGTTTGGGAAGTCCGTTCTCCATAGCTGGGAAACGTTTGGCCTCTCACTAAGGTAGGATGGACTGTATGAATTTTCCATGGGGAGGATTATCGTTCCTGTATTTTTAGGATACAGGGGAGGTTTTCTTAAGATCCTTGAAGTATGTGGTGGAGTGTTTCCAACGTTTGACTTGGATGGATTCATTGGAAATTCATTCATCAAGCGTTTTATTTTTAAGTTGATGATTGAAGAAAATTGGTTGAAAATTAATTCTTTTTTTTTATTCCCTTTGTACAAAATTATTTGCGCCCTCGGTTCCCGGCGCCCTTCCGTCTGACCGAAGGCTGACAAGGCCATATCCTTTGGTATGGAAGAGGCTGGATGACGTTAAACAACATAAATTATCATTTTTTAATAATTTCGCCAATATGAATATATTTTGCCGGTGATCCTGGTTGACTTTTTAGGTAATCCTGGGACCCCCAAGGGGAGCCTAACCAAATTGGTTAGCGAACCTAGGGATAGGTGTTGCCTTTAGGTACTTCTGGATGAGGCTATTTAGCGCTTGAAATGAATGGAAAATTTTAGGTTAAGTCAAACATATTCCGACCAGAAAGTTGTTTTTAAATTAATTAATAATAAATACCTTTATTTATTTTTTGTGATTTTGTGTGTAAGACTGTAACCCTTTGGGGGATTTTTTGGTGTCCTCTTTCAAAAAGACATTTCAATGTTATATCCTTTGATATAGCACTAACTGGCTAACCCTAAAGCCGTAAATTAAAATTAGTTTTAACCATTTTTGAAACGTAATTTAGAGTTTTTTTTTTTTTTTATTGCCATTAGAAGTATTATAATGGCTGTTAGTATATGCGCTAGTAGCTCTTAATTATTATTATTAATATTATTTTTATTAATCAATTTTTTTGTTACCTAATATTAACTCATTTTTTAGTTGTGTGGTTTCGTGGTTTTGATTTGGCTACAGAGCACAAGAAAATGGTTTAAATTCAGACCATTGAATTTTTATTCTGATATGCAGATCGGCTAAGAGCCGACTCAGCAGACTAATTTAAATAAAATATAGACATTTTTAGTATTTTCAAGAATGAACATTATTTTTAAAATAGTTTTTTAAAAATAGCATTTTTAAAATTTTAATAATCAATATTTTTTAATGTTTTTTTTTAGAAATAATTTTTTTAAATTATTTTTCAATTTTCAATTCATTTTTTCATTTTTTTAATTCGATATTATTTAATATTGTTTTTTTACATTTTTTTAAAAAATATTTAAATTATATTTAAGAGTGTGTAGTCAACAGAGGGGTTGACTCAGCGTCGAGTAATACTTAAATATTATTATACAGAGATATGACCAGTCATTTTGAGTTATTACATTATTTTTCAAAATTTATTTTTTAAAATAGTTTTTTTCTATTTTTTATTTTGTTATTATTTTAATAATGTTTAAGATTTTATGCAATCAGCAGAGGGGTTGACGCATCATCAAGTAATACTTAAAAATAATTATTTAGAGATATAACCAGTATTAAATTATTTTTCAAAATTTATATATTAATAGTAGTAGAGTAATACTTAAAAATTACTATATATATGACCAGTTAATTTTAACTATTATTATTTTTTTTAATTTGTTCTCAAAAAAATCCCAATTTTTTTTCGTTATTTTTTAAATTTTTTACTTTTTTAATATTTCAATAATATTTGAGAAATTGTATCAGCTCTGGGGTCAATTAATAACTTCAGAAAAAAAACGGCATAGAGTTAATAAGTCCAGTTATTTTCTATTTTTAAATAAAAAAAAATTCACAATGTTCGAGGTAATATCATTATTTTCAATTTTTTTTATCAAAATAATTTAGTAATTTGTTTTTTGTTTTTAAAACGTTTTCAAAATTCTTCTAAAAAATATTTTTCTCAAAGTTTTTGTTTTAATTTTGTCATAATCTCATAAAGTCATCAAAAACATAATTAATAATATTTTTTTTTTCAAAAATATTTTTGAAAAAAATATTTTGCCCTATTCATTATTTAAAAAGAAACCGATTAATTATTTATTATTTTTTTTTTTATATAATCGAAATGTCACAGCCCTGTGACTTTATAGTGCCGGTCTACTATGCCCTGTTCGCCACTTAGGCGATAAGAACCCATAATTATTTTAAATAATATAGATACGTTTAATAAAATTAGTTTTATATGATCGAAACGTCACGTTACCCATGTGACTTTATAGTGCCGGAGGTCTAGAATTGAGAACCTAGTACACCCTATACGTCACCAATTTAAAATTTTAGAAAAGTTTGTGTTTTGAGTGTATTCAGAAATAAAAGCGGTAGAAACGTCATGCAAACCATGTGACTTTAATATAGTATCAGAGGTCTAGAAACTTATACATCTACTCGATGAAAACCTATAATTTTATTTTAAATATAGCAAATATTAAATAAGTTTTAAAAAGTTTTTATAAAAAAATCGATTTAAAAACCTGCTTTTTTATTTTGATTCTACTCGATATGCAACAAGAGGCCTTAAGAAGAAAGAATTTGCTGAAAAGAAGTTTCTGATAATTTAAAATAAATTACATAATTTTGGTTTAAATACAGAAAATTTGAAATAAGTTTTCAAAATTTTAAGATTAGATTTATAAAAATCTGCTTTTTTATTTTGATTCTAATCGATATGCAGCAAGAGGCCTTAAGAAGAAAGAATTTGCTGCAAAGAAGTTTCTGATAATTTAAAATAAATTAGCATATAATTTTGGTTTAAATACAGAAAATTTGAAATAAGTTTTCAAAATTTTAAGATTAGATTTATAAAAATCTGCTTTTTTAACTTTGAATCTGTTCGAAATGCACTAAGAAGCCTTAAGAAGAAAGCAGAGATTGTTGAAATGAAGTTTCTAATAATTTTAAATTAAATTAGCATATAATTTTGTTTTAAATACAGAAAATTGAGTTTCAGAATTTGGTAATTCTCCCCAAGAGAAGGTCCAGAATTTGTTTATCCCCCAACAGTGAAGGTCCAGAATTTGGTTTTCCCCCAACAGTGAAGGTCCAGAATTTGGTTATTCCCCAACAGTGAAGGTCCAGAATTTGGTTATTCCCCAAGAGTGAAGGTCCAGAATTTGGTTATCCCCCAATAGTGAAGTCCAGAATTTGGTTGTCCCCCAATAGTGAAGGTCCAGAATTTGGTTATCCCCCAACAGTGAAGGTCCAGAATTTGGTTATTTCAATGGTAAAAAGGTAGTAAATTAATAATCATAAGTGATTTTAGTCCCCAGCGAGGTTTAAGAGATTGTTTTCTTATTAACTCCTCAATTTAAAAACAGAGCTCTCCTCCAGGCGTTAAGATCGTCTCTTAACGCTTTAGCAATAAAATTGAGCTCTCCCTTTGACCTAAAGTGATGTTTTCCTCTAAACATCTTGCCACCTGAGTGGCACCCTCCCTTAGATATAAGACTAATCTAAATGTTTCAGAACTTGGGGTGCGAATTTGCAGTGATGGCTGAGCCTGTGCTTATCGGCTGCTAGATATCTTGACGGCGAGACCCAGCTCAAATGCCTGTTATCTACAAATCGCCCAGAGTTTGTATACTTATGGTTTTAGGTTTCGTTTTATAAAAATGTTTTCACGTTTTCTTGTTGTTTTCTTTCATGTTGTCTGTTTCAGATTACACTTCGTATACCAGTATTCACCAGGTTTTCAGGTATTCGTTTTCATGTTTAATATGCTTATTTTGTATGTGTTGCCCCCAATTTTGTGTGTATTGCCCCCCAATTTTGTGTGTATTGCCCCCAATTTTATGTGTATTGCCCCCAATTTTATGTGTATTGCTCCCCAATTTTATGTATATTGCCCCCCATTTTATGTGTATTGCCCCCAATTTTGTGTGCATTGCCCCCGCCTTGTATGCATTGCCCCCGCCTTGTATGCATTGCCCCCGCCTTGTATGCATTGCCCCCGCCTTGTATGCATTGCCCCCGCCTTGTATGCATTGCCCCCGCCTTGTATGCATTGCCCCCGCCTTGTATGCATTGCCCCCGTTTTGTATGCATTGCCCCCGTTTTGTATGCATTGTCCCCAATTTTGTGTGTATTGCCCCCAATTTTGTGTGTATTTCTCACATTTCTGTATGTTTTGCCCCCATTTATATGCATTGCCCCATTTATATGTATGCTTCACTTGTATTGCTTATGTTGTATGTATTGCAGATGTTGCTGATTGCTGCTATTGCTTTTTTATTGCAAATTTTGTGTTTTATTGCCATTTTTTGTGTTTTATTGCCATTTTTTGTGTTTGTATTCTATCCCCAATTTTATGTGTATTTCTCACATTTCTGTATGTTTTGCCCCCATTTATATGCATTGCCCCATTTATATGTATGCTTCACTTGTATTGCTTATTTTGTATGTATTGCAGATGTTGCTGATTGCTGCTATTGCTGTTTTATTGTAATCTTTTGTGTTTTATTGCCATTTTTTGTCTTTGTATTTTATTGCCATTTTTTCTGTTTTACTGAATTTTTGTTATTGTTGTTTTTATATTTTATTATTTTTGCTTGTTTTGTTTTGCTTTTTTTCAGATGGGGTTGGGGGGCAAAATATTGCAAACATTTCAAGTTAAGCCCATTTCAAGAGCCTGTATATTTGAAAGCGAACAGATAGCTTTTTCTGCCCTTATGAGTCACCTAGTCGTTAGGAACCCACTTTAATTACTTAATTTTGCAATATTGTGTCCTGCGGGTGCCTCCACGTGGCCCATCCCTGGGAACATATTTTTTTTTAAATATTTTTCAAAAAAAATCTGTTGCTAAAACCCGCTAAAAATTTTCTTGTATAGGCTATTTTAAGTTTTGGCAGTGATGGCTGGGTATACACTACGTATACCAGAATTATTCAGGTTTTCAGGTGTTCATTTTCATGTTTAATATGCTAATTTTGTATACAGGGTGTTTGTTTGAAACGGGGCACCCCGAAAATCTCCTTTATTTGTAAAGATATAAAAAATCTTCAGAATAAAAGTTAAACTAGACAAAAGGCCCATCTAAAGGTTACTATAAGAACTCTGAGGCACTTCCGGTTTCACCGGAAATGATGTCAACTTTTGATCTAGCATAGGGAATCGATAATTTTATATTTTTTTCCTAAAAGTACAATAAATTAGATTTACAATGTAAAGCTAATTTAATGTAAAGCTAAAATGTTATAACTAGTTATTATATGAAATAACATGCTTAACTTAAATTTTAATTTTTCAATTAAATGTTTTATAAATAAAAAGAGTTTTTGTAAAATAATTGTAAAAAGTAATACTTTTTTTTTTCTAAGTAGTCAAATAGTTTATTTTAGAGATATTTTGTTTCTTTTTTTATTGTTTTCAAAGCTTGCTACGTTCAACTTTGTAAAACTTATGTTGATTATTATTTTGTAAATAAATGGTTGCCATTTTGAAATGGTTAACATAAAAATATGATTTTTTGGTGTCATTGTAAAGCTAATTTAATGTACTTTTAGCAAAAAAATATAAAATTATCGATTCCCTATGCTAGATCAAAAGTTGACATCATTTCCGGTGAAACCAGAAGTGCCTCAGAATTCTTATAGTAACCTTTAGATGGGCCTTTTTGTCCATCTTAACTTTTGTTCTGAAGATTTTTTGTATGTTTACAAATAAAGGAGATTTTCGGGGTGCCCCGTTTCAAACAAACACCCTGTATATAGCAAGGTTCATAGAATCTTAAAAATTGCGCCTATGGCTTCCATTGGTTGTTATAAGCTCCACCCCTCTGATTTCGTGTACATTGAAACAGAATTAAAATATAATTTAAACCATTTCCACTGGTTATTAAATTTACGCTTTTAAAAATTAAATGCAACATTTGCCAAAATATAACTAGAATTTTGAAAAAATAACTTAAACAATATAAAAATTTTAAAAAAAACTATATTAATATTGTCTCTTCTCGCAGGGTTCGATCGTTTACGGATCGAGTTAGTTGGGTGGGCAGCTGGAAGCCATAACCACTACACCAGGATACACCTTCCAGTGTAGCGTGTTATGAAGCTATAACTTGTGTACATAAAAAACACAAAAAATGCGTTTTTTTCCAAAAACATAATCTGATCAAAAATTCCTGTTGTACTATTCCGGTTCACACAAATGTACATTACTTAGAATTTTTTCAGATTTTTAGTTTAAACCATCTGGGCTATAGGGTGTGGGACAAAAAATTTTTTGCACAATTTTGGCAAAAATCGCTTCAAAATAATTTATTTTCGAAAAATAAAAATTTGATCGTTAATCCACATACCAAGGGCTTTCATTTGATACCCTACTCAGAATTATAAAAAAATATTTTTTTTTTCGATGAGCACATTTTGTTTATATTTTTAGGGGGATATGTTTTTTAGATGTTTGAGTATTTTTCCTATGTGCGGGTCAAAGAGTTGTATAAGCATGCCAAATTTCAACTCTCTAGGTTTAGCCGTTTGGCTACAATTTTTACCGAACAGACAGACAGACAGACAGACAGACAGACAGACAGACAGACGACAAAATGACGCTATAAGGGTTTTTTGGTCATACCTACAAAACCCTAAAAAAGGTCTTCGCTCCCAAAATAGAAGTCATGAGCAAAAAAAAGGTACTTATTCTCTACAACAAACAAGTGACGAGCAAAAAAAAGTATATTCAGGTTTTTTTTTATAAAAAGTAAGAGTATAGAGCAGTGTTTCTCAACCCAAAACACACCGCGGACCAGCATAATATATAATTTTCTAACGCTGACCACTAATAATAATTGTTGGTTAATTTTTTGCAAGAAAACAAATATATTAATGTGCTACTAAATACATTTATATTATTTGTAGAAAAACACAGAAATTTTACAGAAAATAATAAAAATATAAATTATTTACATAAAAAATGTGCATAAAAAATAAAAATAATAACCGCAAAAAACATATATAAAAGCTTTCGCGGGCCACTAAAATGTTTCTGGGGACCACTGGTGGTCCGCGGACCACCTGTTGAGAAACACTGGTATAGAGGATATTACTTAAAAAAGAGTATAATACTCTAAAAAAAGAGTACGTCTGGTCACCCTATCCTGAACCCAGTCATAGTCCTGGATACGTAGTTTTCGACAGAAAGTTTTGCGGGAATTTTGGAAATTGGTTCTATTAATAAACTCCATTCACAATAAATATGAGATGACGTCACACTTGGTTAATTTAAGTATCAATGTCATAATTTGATTTAACCAACATCGATCCATAACTCAGTTAGTACATTTATTTATTTAATGTTGGTAAGGTTTTTCCGCGTTGCCAGATTGATATTGTATTGTTTAGTCTGATGTCCAGCTTGATTTGTAATAAGCCTTCGAAAACCATGTTTTTGAGATACCAACTTCAGAGCGGAAAAAATGTTTCGAGAATTGGTTTGAACGCATGCAAAAGTATATAAATCTTAAGAGCGAATATTTTCAAAAGCAATAAAACAGTTTGTTCAAAAAAAAATCTTTCTTAGTTTTTGTAAAAACTTAAAAGGTAGCCCTTGTATATATATGTATATATACAACTGGAGAATTTCTTTCTTCTATTGGTTCTGTTAAATATGACTTGTAGTTGTTATCCAACAGCTTATGTGTCTCATTTAGATATTCATACCTAACTAACATTGTACAAGGTTTCTCAAAAGAAATTTTATATTTAGTCGATCGATTAAAAAAAAAGTAAGCCGTATATAGAAAAAATGTTTATTAATTATTAAAATACACTTTTTGGGGATTTATTTCTTAAAAATAATATCGTCTAAATGTAGACACTCGCGTTCTCGGCACTCATTTAATCGAACAGTAAAATTACTTATGACGTCTCGGCAGGTGGACTCAGGGATGGCTGCCATTTCGTGACGGATTTTCTTTCAAATGCGCCAATGAAGTCGGTTTATTGGCGTAAACTTTAGATTTAAGATAACCCCATAGGAAAAAGTCCATAGGGGTTAAATCTGGACTGCGTGAAGGCCAATTTATGTCACCTCTCCGGGAGATCAATTTGCCTGAGAAAATTTCACGAACACGTGGCAGAGACATATTGGACGTGTGTGAAGTTGCTACGTCCTGTTGGAACCATGTTCTTTGGTTATAGCCAGGAAAGTTTTGCAGTTCAGGTACCAAGAAGTTGTCTAACATCTCCACATAACGCTCTGAATTCACTGTAACTGCACGCCCCCTTTCGTCTTCAAAAAAGTAAGGGCCGATAATTCCTCGCACCGACATCGCAGCCCATACGGTCACTTTAGGCGAATGTAGGGGTGTCTGATGTTTGCGTTTCGGATTCGTTGCACTCCAGTAGCGGCAGTTCTGCTTATTTACGTGGCCATTAAGATGAAAATGAGCTTTATCCGAAAACAAAATGTTGGTAAACGTTGAAAATCGCTCAAGCACCTGATTTACGAAATTAAGCCTCTGACTGGTGGCATCTTGGGGCTTTAATTCTTGCACCAATTGAATTTTGTAGGGGTGCAGCTTTAGGTCTTTGTGCATAATGCGATGTAATGATGATCTATGCACATTTAAAGCACTTGCGCGCTTCCGAATTGAAAGGTTCGGGTCGTCACGAACAGACTGATTAACATTCTCCACGTTTTCTACCGTTCTTGATGACCTAGGTCGCCCGGATTTTGATTTATCCAGCGTTGTACCAGTCTCTTCAAACTTTTTAACCCAATGTCGAATGAGAGGATTGCTTGGCGCATCATTTAAGTGGCGAAAACCTCGAATACTGCAGAATTTTCTACGCGCTACAGTCGCCGAATCACCGTTTTTGTAAAACTCTCGCACGCATAACGCGCGGTCTGCTCCCGAGAAACGCTCCATAGCGATTGAATTCCCAAGAGCCAGGCTACCGATTGACATAATCCCCGCGCCCCTTGGATACGTTGCGTTCACGCAGTAAGCTAAATAAATATAAAATTTCTTTTGAGACACCTTGTATTTACACATATATTTTACGACCCCCCTAATTTTCTTATTTTCAATCATTTTAACGTAACCCTTGTAATATGGCCAGAAACTGTAGTAGGTAACTATTTAAATATTTAAGAATAAAAATTCTCTATTCTAAACGTTTTTATATTTAGTGGAATCAACTGTCGATTCCACTTGTAACTTTCGAATAACATTGAAGTTAGTGAATCGATTTTAAAAGTGGAGCATTCGTATTCCTAACACTGCTATTCTAAATGATATTGAAGTTTTCTGAATATATTTTATAAAACAGTATGAGCAGAAGACACAAATAACTTTTATTTGTATCGTATAACCTAAACTAAAAGATACATATTTTATACATAGTTTTTTTCTTTTATTTATAGTTTAGAATACTGGGAAATAAAGACAAAATTGCTACTGTTAAATCAAATGTTCAAGAAAATACATACGTTTGTGTGGATAAGAAATAACATACGTTAATAGGTTGCGTTCAGAAATATAAATTAAGGATATAGCCGGTTCACTTTTGTAAGAACAAACTATAGTGCGTTCGAAGGTGAGTTTGCAGTATAGCTCTTATGGAAAATGGGAGCGGTGTTGTCAAATGTTGTAAAAGTGTCAAATGTGTCAATTATAATAATATGAAAAACTCGTATGATTTACAAAAATCAACTCTTATAAAACTCAAAATAACACTCAACAAAAACAAATGGCCATTTGTAGAATACTGCGTCTTCACAGATCAGCGCGTTTTAGAGCTGGCAACGTCGACAAGCAAGAAAAGGATAGTGTCATTGTGTAAACCCATTAGAGAGTATGAAAAAGAACTACTCCATATGCCCTGTACTGCAAACTCACCTTCGAACGCACTATACAGTCTGTTTCAAACGCTTAGGCGGAACTAAATGGGAATTTCGTTCTTTTAAGTTGTCACGACAAGGGACCTTTCTTGGGTTATTTCATTTATGATGTTGGAATGTCAAAATTTAAAATTACAACAATGAAACCATGGAAACAAATGACCTATGTCAAAATTAAATTATTTTTTTATATATTTTAATGACAAAAAAATAAATAAATGGGAAATTTGTATTAAGAATTACACAAAAAATCAAAATATAAAGAAAATGACATTTTAAAATGATATTAACCTTAACCAAAAATGTTTATTGTAAGTATGATTTACAAAGCTTAAACAAAACGGCCGAAAAGCACGATTTAAGCGATGAAAGTAACTAAATTGCAAAATCTAGTTCCGCCTAAGCGTTTGAAACAGACTGTAATAGGGAATTTTGTTTTCAATAGTTTGCACCTTTGAAGCTGTATGTCATGTTGGTATTAAAAAATGTCACTTTTTTAAAATGTTAAACCATTTGACATATGTCATATTGAAAAATGATATCTTGATTATAATGATCATAACCTTATCAACCTAAAGTCGGTTTTACAGCGTAAGGGATATTTTTAATTGACATTTAAAGTCAGTAACACACCATAAAAGTAACCAAAATAACCAGATCTAGTGTGTTCTTACAAAAGTGAACAGCTTATAGGATAAAGACCGCAGCTCATTTCATTTATGAATGTAGTAAAATTTCTTAATTGGTCACTATAATCTGTCTCAATTTGTAATACGAAACTAAATCTGGTTACTTTGGTGACTGTTGTGGTGTAAATAGACTTTTTTGAAACCATGTAAACTTGTAAATCTGACTTTTACATTTTAGGTGAAGTTTCATTATACTGAGGTTATATTCAGTCAAAAACTACATGTCAGATACCAAATGGACATGTCAAATTTGTGATTGACATGTCAAATATTTTGAATTATATACAAATATTTATTTAATCTTATTTCGCTTATTCATATTTTCTGTTCTGGTTGCATAAAATATATTTCAAATACTTGTCAATTTGTGTTTTATACAATTTGTGTTAGTAAGTTGACATATACGTAATTTAATGTCAATTATGAATTGTCAAATATTTTGAAAGGTGCCACTTCAGAATTACCACCCTAAGATGATATTTTAAATATACAACATAAAAAATGAATTTTCCCTGTTAGTTTCGTATTACAAAATGAGACAGATAATACTAGCAGTTGCTCTTATGAAGTATCAGAGTAATGCAGATACTGATAGAGAAGCAACTTGTGCCCTTGTATAGTAAAATAAATAAATTTGAACAAAAAGCATAAAAGTTTGGAATAAAAAACCTAAAAGTGGAGTGTCCATCTTTTTCTGTTATTGCGGGCGCCCATGGGTGTGCATTTGAAATTAGGATGCGTTTAGAAATACAAACTAACACCACAAACTTCATCCTTGTTAAAAAATGACAGTAGTTAGGTTTCGTTCAGTCAATTTAAACGTAAATCTAGTTTTTAAATAGTTTAATTTAAACCGGTATGTGGTTTAAGGTTGTCGTTAGTCGACAAACTGTCTCCTAGATGCGTCGTTAAGGTCTTAATTACTTATCTTCGTAAATTAGACGCAATTACTCAGGTGTACCTCCATTTGCAAAGTGGTACAGGAACGTACTATAAAAATTTTAACAAGTGTTACATAATTTTTAAGCTAAACTTTGTGTCAGCTCTTCCAGAACGATCGATTTTTTTTCTTTTCTTCCATTATCCTCCTTGTTACGTTGTCCACTCAGCCAGATGGCTCTAAGGTAGCAGCTGAAATACGGAATCTTGTTAAGAAAATAGAATAGACCATGGTTACAAAAAAACGTGACTTTTAGTAATTAGGAATTCGATAACAACAACATATTAAAGGGTTCTCTATGCACAAGGGTCATGCTAGAGCTATTGAGAATAAGATACATATTTTTTAGGATTTATTTTAATTTTTTTATTTTTACTGTATAGGATACACAACAGAATATCCCCACGAATGGGTTATTCAGGAGTCAGCAACCTTTCAGTGACAAAGAGCCAAATCTATATTGAAAACAAAAATAATAATATGGAAGAGCCGCTAAAAAATATATGCTATATTTAACAAAAAAAAAAAAACGTAAAAATTGTTATTAATATATAATGTATAAATAAATTAATATTTACTTATACATTTAGTTTGTGATACCTATTGCACTTGCCTGTATATTACAATATAATATTTTTTTTACTGGGACGATTGCTACTTGCATAGTGTTCGATAAGACTTCAATATTTGGTAAATATTCAGTAATCTTTAACTTAAGGCAGCACTCAAGTTTCAGGTCAGTAGGATTACTTCTTAACTGACTATTAATGTCATATATGAAAAGACTTGCTCACAGTAATGTGTGGATCCGAAAATTGTCAGTAGTCCAAAAGCATAATTTTTTTAATTGATTGAACGATTATGGAAGACGATTCCAAGCTTCGAAAACAACTATCTACTTCTTGAAGATTGCGAATTTCGGTCCACTCATGCTGGATAAAATGAACTTGCATTAATAATGTTGTTATTGAAGCTCTTAGTTCTCAAATAACGAATAAAATTAATTATCAAAAAACTGTTGATTTTAGTATGATTATAGAACAAATATTCCTAGATATCCAGTATTATGTTGGTGTCTTACACTTATTAAATACCTACAAAATCCTGAAATGTGAAAATTTACACTTCCCAGCAATTTTTTATGTTTTACGGTCCCAACAAGACACAAGTTGCTACGGAAATAATTTTTTAGTTTCTAAACAGATTACACTGCTCAACACAATTTTTGCTGACTTACATCTAAGACTTGTTTCTTACTAATTTGGTGCTGCTGAACTCAAATATCACATCAGATTTTTGCTTTACAACAAATACATATTTTTGGCCAAATAATGCTTCTATCGTTTAATTTTAGACATCGATACTGTAATTGGTACAAATTTGGCGAACAATAAGGACTAAATAATTAGAAAATATTCTTAAAATTTTATTTATAGTGAAAGAAAGAAAATGAGAACAGATTTAATTACATTTTAATGCATTGGAGTGTTAAAATAAAAATACAAAATAATTTAAGGATTAAATGGTCATTTGTAAGATCTTCTGGAGTGCACCATTCCCGATAAGTCTGTTTTAATACTCCAACAGTAGTCAACCATCATGTGAGTATCCCACCTTCCTTGATAACGTCTCTCCATCTCTTTTAAATCCTGATGGAAACGTTCACCCTGTTCATCACTAACATCTCCAAGATTGACAGGAAATTTGTCAAGATGACTGTTTAAAAAAATGAAGTTTCACGCTCATGTTACTCCCCAGATAATTTTCAATCAAATTTTCAACGACCTTCACATAGATTTCGGCTTTTTTATTCCCAAGAAAATTTTTGATAAGTGCCACGAAAGACTGCCATGATTTCTTCTCCATATCATCCATATGTACAGTGAAATGTGGATCATTCACTAATTTTCTAATTTGTGGTCCGTCAAAAATGCCAGCTTTTAACTTCTCATTACTGAGACTGAAATGTTTCAGATATATTTGAAACAGTCACCATCTTTGTTCAACGCTTTTACAAACTGCTTCATTAGGCCCAGTTTAATATGAAGAGGGGGGGGGAAAGGATTTTTGTTCGCTCCACCAAAGGTTCGTGTATTATGTTTGGGTCTCCAACATTTAAATCTATTCTCACCGGCCAATTTTTCTTGAGTCCAATGCTTATCTCTCGCTCTGCTGTCCCACAAACACAAAATACGATAGAACAAAAATTTGACGTGATAGGCAGAAACTGTTAACATTTTTGAAATCAGCACCCCAAAATTAGTTAAAAACAAGTATCAGATCTAAGTCAACAAAAAAAAATTTTAAATTTGTTGACTAGTGTTGCTAATAATTTTATTTCAAACTGGTAGTTATCTATAAGAAATTTGAAATCTCTAGGGGTTACATTTTCCTTGTCACCAGAGATTTAATCTTATTTAAAAATGTAATATTTATTCTAAAATTTTAACATTCATCTGCCCTACTTTCATTGGCTTAGTGGTCTGAACTAATACGTGAATCATAATGCATAATGCAACTTGATCCTTACACAATTGGTGAAATTGCATTATTTAAACTACATACCATAATTTAACTGCGTGAATGACTCACTTATATGAAATAGTATGTTTTAAAATTTGTATCTATCCTTATAACCCTTTGCATTTACCGGATATTGACAGGGATATGACGACATTTCCTGTCGAACTCAGTATTCCCAACTGTAGCACCGAAAGATGTCGAGTAAATTGTGTTTATTCCCAACAGTAGCTTCCTGAAAACGTGAGCATGTTGTGAGACCACAAAGATCTGATTTGAATACTTTTTAAATCGTCCAGCAACGATTTAAAACCAAATTGAACGTCGAGCCAAATCCCTGAAACTGTGCAGTGAACGGTTAGCCGGTTCATTTAAATTTGATGAGACGGTGCACGGTAGCGTTTTGATCCGACTCATTGAGTCGGTTCCTTCATGAACGACCCATTTCTAGTTTCTAGTAAAAGAAAATTAATAAATTTAGAAATAGAGAAAAATGGTTAATTAGTTAGAATTTTTGGCGCACAGCAACAAAGGCTATTTGCGCCTAAAGCAGCCCATCTAAATGACAACACTACATATTAAAATCAATAAATTAAACAATAAATAAATAAATAAGATCAATAAAATTATGCTTACTCAATAAAAGAAATCTTGCACGGACAAACAATAGAGAAAAAATTTATGTGAAGTGTGAATTTTCACACATTTCAGGCTTTCGCAGGTATTTAGTAAGTGAATGATGATTATTTGGGATGCCAAAACAAATTTTATGTTAAAATATCTTTTTATTAATTTTAATTCGGATGCCTAATACCATTATTTGGGTTTCTAAATATTTGCAGTATTTTTTTATATAGCAAGGTTCATTAATCTTTTGAAAATTGCACCTACGGCTTCCATTGGTTGTTTAAGTCATAAACTCCGCCCCTCTGATTTCGTATACATTCAAACATAGAATTAAATTATAATTTCAACACTTATCACTAGTTATTAAATTTACGCTTTTAAAAATTAAATGCAACATTTGCAAAAATATAACTAGAATTTTGACAAAATAATTTAAACAAAATAAGAATGCAAAAAAAAAACAGAAAAAATAAAAATTGACGGGAATAGAACAGTAGTTTGCAACTTACGAAGTGAGAACGTAACCACTGGACTACGGACGTTCACTCGTTTACTGTGTTAAATAGTGGATTAAATAGTTTACATATTTTAGTTAAAAACACAAAAAATGCGTTATTTTCCGAAAACATAATCTGATCAAAAATTCCTGTTGTACTATTTCGGTTCACATCAATGTACATTACTTAGAATTTTTTCAGATTTTTAGTTTAAACCATCTGGGCTACAGGGTGTGGGACAACATTTTTCTTTGCACAATTTTGGCAAAAATCGCGTCAAAATAATTTATTTTGCAAAATTAAAATTTTGATCGTTAATCCACGTACCAAGGGCTTACATTTGATACCCTACACAGAACTGTAAAAAATACTTTTGTTTTTCGATGAGCATATATTTGTTTATATTTTTCGGGGGATATGTTTTTTAGATGATTTAGTATTTTTCCTATATGCGGGTCAAAGAGTTGTATAAGCATGTCAAATTTCAACTCTCTAGGTTTAGCCGTTTGGCTACAATTTTTACCGAACAGACAGACAGACAGACGGACGACAAAATGACGGTCTAAGGGTTTTTTGGTCATACCTACAAAACCCTAAAAAGAGTGAAAAATATCGTAGACGTATGAAATGTTTAAATTAATTTAATTGGGGTGCTGCAGCTTTGCAGCACTCATGTTCCGGCCGCTACTGTTCCACAGTTAAATAATTCTCCAGATTTTCAACAAACACGGTCACGGCTTGTGAACGTATGTTAAATCAGGACTCATTTGTAAATAAAAACGCCAATCACAGACAATTGACAGTTCAATTGACATAATTTCGGAAAAAGTGCTAATCGATGAGCTAGTTCCGGCTTTGTGGCTCTGGTAGCCCTCCTAGATCACAGTTCGGCTTTGTTTAAACACCAGGCAGGGCGAGATTCGCCCTCAGGCAAATAATTAAGCCTACAGAGTCGCCGCGTGTGGGTTTTTAGAGTGTGCATCGCGTAGGGGTAACTCAACAAAAGACCGGCATTCGAGGTAGATTCCACTAGAATCCTACTAGAATCAACTAATAGTAGAGGACAGTGCCGGCGCCAGCGTTTTTTTGGCGCCCGGGGCAAGGTCACCCAAACTGCTCCCTTTTATTAAAATGTGCAATGACGCTCCAAAGTGAGGGGTTAGCGCGTGTGTTCAAGAACAACAATATCAACAGAAATAAGGAAATAGAATTTTAAAAATCTGTATAATTTTATTAAATACGAGGTATCTAAATTAAGGGGTCGAAAAATCAAAAACTTGGTGTGTCATTTTTCGCGCGAAATAAAAAAAGAGAGAGAAGGTAATAAGTCCGGTGCGTGATCTACTTTGAAGACTTGCACGTACCCAAAACAGTCGTTTGCGCCGTTTACGTATTTCTTCTTCACTGTCAAGTATGATAACAGCAGGTGAAGCAATTAGTAAATCTTCCTCGGTGAACATTGTGCGACTAAACTAAATGCCAACACAGATGTGGACGTTTATACAGCCACTGGCTTTGCCAGTTGGCTTTGCCAGTTGGCTTTGCCAGCTGGCCTTGCCAACTGGCAAACTGCGGCATAGTGGGGATGCGCCTTAATACCAACATATTCCGGTATCCAAAACAGCTCTCACTTTCTGAGCATTCAGATTGTGTAGCTTAGAATAAGAAAAAGAGGGACGCCAAAGACCCTCGCGCCAACTCTATTGTGAATCAGCGTAAACTATTTATTACCAAGATTTATTACAGAGATAATAGGACCGGTCGAAATTGGCTACGTGGCTTTAATATAATGCTGGAAATCTAGAAACAGAACAATCTCCGCCCTAGACGTAAACTAGGTTATGAGAAGTATTATTATAGCCATTAAAATAATCTTAAAACTTTCGGTTAAATAATTCTAATGCATATAGAAGATCCATCCATTATTATCTTTGAGAACTAGGTCATTCTGAACACGCTGACATGATTAGTTACTTTGATGTCGCTATTTTCGTATATTATATATTTAGAATTTAAATTCACTCGAATTTATAATTCTACAATATTTTCCCAATTTGTTTCGCTGTTTTCCCCTTTGTTGGTCACCCCTGACGATGTCACCCCTTAGATAAATTACAGAAATAGCTCTAGTGGTTTGTATTAGACAGCTTTCAAAAACAAGAACTTTTGATAAGTGTACGTTGAAAGTGGGCTTTAGTTTTTTATTACCTACAAAATGTTAGGGTTATTTTAATTTAGGGAGAAGATTTTTGGATTGTTATTGGACGAATATTTTAACAGGGACATTCAGAAAATAACTAAAAGGACAATTAAAGGGCGAGAGTAAATTTATTTGACGTTTTTAGGGATTTGTTGGTGTGACTAAAAAATCATTATACCATTACTCTTGTGGTCTGTCTGTCAGTCTGTACGGTAGAAATTTTGGCCAAACAGCTGGACCTAGAAAGTTAAAATTTGACATGATAATACAACTCTTTAACCCAGTGGCGGCTGGTGACACCCCCCCCCCCCATTGTACCAATGTTACAAAGTTTTGAATTAGCTCAGCTTGCAGTAATTTATTATCTCGTTTATTACCAATTAAAAAATCACCGACAGAAAAATTCACCGACGCAGATTCATCGGTGTCTTACCGGTACAAACTTACCGGTGAATTTGACTAAATGAACATTTTTTGGCAGCATTGTCGAACGGCGTATATGAAAACTACAATATCTAAACAATGACAGATTGTAATGACAGTAAATTTTGAATGTAAGCTTTTACAGTAATTTTAAAAGTACATGTGCTTTATATACGTCTCCTCAATATCTAAGTAAACTCACTTAACACTCAATTCCATAATTTTTTACTTGCTTTGTGCTTGATTCTTTGTTACTACAGATATAACTGTCAAAATGTCCATCGGTGAGCAACTAATCGTTAATGAAATCCGGTTAATAAAATGGCGACCGGTGAGTAAGTACGGTAACTCACTGCTAGATCAACGTAGGTATACAGGAAAAAAATTTACCAACCGGTAACTCACTGGTGAGTCTGCTGAATGTGGCCATAGTATACTTAGTAAAACAAAGAAAAGAAAAAAAAAAGGTGGTGGATGACACAACTATATAGAAGCAGGAAAATATACAATAGTTCAAGTTTGCTAGCAGACCTGCAAATGCAAGAGGTTAGTGGACAATTTCAAAATTTTGTTCGAATGTCAGCGGCAGATTTTGAACTACTCGTTGATAAAGTTGGTCACAAAATTGGGAGAAAGACAAGTTTTATAAGGGCTGTTCCCGCGAAAGAACTATTAGCCATAACCCTACGTTTTTTGCAACTGGGGATTCGTTTACCAGCATACAATACATTTTTACTCCATGTTGAATATTTACGGGTGTTTACTTAAATTTACGTGCACAATTATATGACTGCATAAACCCGTACACACTGAGTGCACAAGTTCTTTGATCTTATCGGTGGGACCGACAAGCTACGGATATCATTCGTGGAAGGATTACTGTACGCGCACACAAATTGTATCTCGTACTCACCTGAGCATTTGTGCGCGCACATAATCCGTGCGCGTACAAATGCTCAAGTCAGTACGCACCTTAAGATGTGCATTAAATCTGTAATACTATTCTTCGTCCATGTTAATTCTCCCCTCAAATAAAATGCAAGGAAAACAAAAAACAGTTTGCTTTTCGCTGCATCCCCAAATCCAATTGTTCTTTAAGTAAATGTTTATATTAAATTTTCTTATCCGTGTTTTAAAAACAGAGACATTTTTGAAATGTCCAAATCTGGTATGGTCTTTCCAGTTGTTTTATTTGGGGTTTTTCCTCGAGGGAATACGAAGAAAATGTTTTTTTTTTTTTTCAAAAGGTTACTGATACTGTTTATTTCTAATGGTAACACAAAACAACACTCACGACACGACACAGTAAAAAAACACTATAATACACGACGCGTACTATATGGGAGCGTAACTCAAACTAACGGGCCAATATATAGCTGGTTCGGTTTCAATGTAATTCTAGCGCAATGTAAAACTACACGAACTTTGTGATCATATTTCGTATATGTCATCGGTATACTATAAGCCTTCCAATTAGCTTTTATTTTAATAGTTCCACATTTGAAAACAGCGTCTAATTATCCTTTAAGCTATGCTAACGCTTAAAACCAGTGGTTTTAATAGTTGACTTCCTGTCTACTACATATTTCACCTCGTTTCGTCGATGTCAACTCCCTAAGTTAGATGTTAAATTATGAATTAAGACTTGATGTGGGTAACATTATTATTTTATCATTTGTCGAGAGAAGTTGAGAAAATCGATTTCAAAAATTTGACAATCGGAAATTTTGTTTTTATTCTTTACTGTTTATCTCTGAACCCAAGTTTTATGAACAATTTTATGACTTGTAAAATATGAGAACATAAAATTCGGAACTTGTTACAGTTCTCAACAAAATTGATGTAGGCATATCCCTATACGATGTAATCAGGAACTACGGTAAAAATAACAAAAATAAGTAGACTACCAGGGCCACCGAGAGATATTTCCGGGCTCATGATGGTTCTGTGGGGCTCCCCATAAGAAATGTTCACAATACCTCTTAAACAGAGATGTACAAAACCTTAAACATATATTAAATAACGCACAATAAAGTGCAGCGCAAAATATTAGGTCGTCAAGGATGAAATTTGTAGAAAAAAGGCAAAGTTGGTTGATAACTTACAAATATAAGGAATTATTTTATTCATCAAAGTATGCACCCATATTGTCTATACACTTTCGCCATTTAAGTGGCAGGTTGTTCAGGCCGGTGGAATAAAACTCTGGCGGACGAGAGTCAATGAATTCTCGAAGGCCAGTTTTACAGCATTGTCGAAATTAAACTATTTTCCTATTAAAAAGTTGTCCAAATTGCGGAAAAAGTGGTAGTCACTGGGTGATAGGTCTGGTGTGCATGGAGGATGATGAAGAAGTTCCAACTCCAATTCTTGTAGTTTTGCCACAGTCATTTGTGCAGTGTGTGGTCTAGCGTTATCATGCAATAAGATAGGAGTCGATTTGTTGACCAGTCTAGGCTGTTTTTCTTTAAGTTTTTGCATCATTTCGTCCAGTTGGTTGCTGTGATCGATGAGCCAGTTTTTGTTTTTGTTTGGTTTTTAAGTTACCTGTGCTCACTAGCGAATTTTAATAGTGGGCCCTGACTTCTAAGGATACTGTTAGCTGTAACCAGGACGAGTCGATCGTGCAAACACTCCAGATTAAGTAATTCCCGACCCCAGTTTTGACGAGGGAGGTAAATGCGCTTCACAGAGGATTTTGGGTGAAGACTTCGGTTGATGATCTTTCTGGTTCTCCTGTCGAGATCTTTAAGATCATCAACATTCCATTTTATTACACCAAAAGTGTATGAAATTAATGGGACAGCGCAACGATTTTGTTCTTGCCAGACATACAAGATCTCCAGATCTGCCTAAGTCGTGCCATATACTTGCTGCGAAGAACTTGCTTAATAAGAGTGACATCCTGGATATCCCTTTCACTGATGCTCAAAAATGTTTAAGTCCCTGCAGCTGTTTTATATTGCTCCCTTCAACCAATTAAACATCTTCACCGTTGTCTAAACCTTTCTCTTTGTAGTCATGAAAAACATCTCATTTTTTCCCGCCCTAATTGCCTACTATCGCGGCAGTATACTGAGCAACATCATCTCGGCCGTAGATTCCTCTCGTACAAGGCGTACAGCTTCAAATCATCCATGTAAGAAAGAAGGCTAATTTTGTGCTTAGGCCTCGACGGGGACCCATTATGTTGCCACTGCCGCAGTCTGTGCTCGATCGATAGAGGAAGAAGTGAGATGCAAAATACTAGCGGGCTTAGGGAATCTCCCTGAAAATTGCCACACTTGAAATATGTCCACTTTGTCGACACTGTGGTTGATCCTCTTCGAACAATGAATTGTGTCTTCCAGAGGGACATAAGTTGCCTAATGCATCTCTCTATTTCCAGGTATTATTGTTATTTGGGTTTTGTCAGGTCTTGACAAGCGTCCACCAATCGCAAACTTCAGCAATCTTTTGAGCCACGTTATACTTGAGATTAGTGGAGTTAAATTAACAAACTCGCATTTCAGTGCAGATGTAGGAATCAATAAGAGCCAACAATCATCAAAACCTAATTTCGGGTCACAAAATTTAGTGATGGGCTCAAAAAATTCACGAGGTTCCAAAAGGGCCCCTACATTTAGCTTAGGGTTTTTTAGTAACCATGGAACATTAAGTGAAAGAAGATCGCTGGGGAGTGCTTTGAAAATATATTATACAAATAACGTATTTTTTTATGACATGATTAAAAGTAATAAAAAATGTTAATATCTTTTTTAACACTGAATTGAATAATACTGTCATTTTATTTTAATTTTAAAATTTAACAAGCTAAATTCACGCTATATTTAACTTACATATGGGCAACATATTATATTAAAGTTATATAAAAGCTTTTTATGGAGTTGACCGTTTTTTAATGTTATCTACATAGCATTATCATAATATGCAGCCAGGAAAACCCTGGTCACAGCTTTTTTTTTATGATTAATGGTTAGGGCAGTGTTTTATAAACAGGATAAAAGGAATTTATTTTGAGGTGATGTAAAATTGTGGATCAATTAAATGAAATATATATACGTATACCTCAAATAAATTTCAGTACGATTTAATGGATACATAAATTCAATTTTCTCTTGAACGAATATATGGAAAAATTGTTTATCTACGAATATAAAATAATGAATGCATTATGTGTCCAACTATAAATACATAATTCTGTTAATATTGCAACCAGTGTAAAAGATTGACGCGCAAAAATATCGTTTTTTTTACACTGTAAGTTTTTGTTTAGCACAGCGATTCCTAAATTATGCGCCGCGGCGCCCTGGGTTCGCCGTTGATGGGTTACAGGGACGCCGCGAAAATATTTCATTATTCCTACAACTGCGTTAATTAGACCAGTTTTTACTTGGGGCACCGCGAAAAAATTCTATTAAATTAAGGGCGCCGGGATCCGATAAAGTTTGGGCACCACTGGGTTATAGGCATCTAAAAATCTTCGTAGTTTATTTAGTACAGAAAAAATTTGGGGCTTTAATCGTTTATCTCGTTTTGAGATAACGACATTTTTTAAATAGTATAATTTACATTATTTGTAAAAATTGTCAATTAAAAAAAAGCACAACTCAAAAACGGTTCCAGACAGCGACTTCCGATTAAAATTTTTGGATTCTCCGTAGTTTATTTAATCTAGAAATATTTTGGGGCTTTCATCGTTTAATGCGTTTTGAGATTATTTATGACTAATATTTTTAATGGCATAATTTACATTATTTGTGAAAATTGTGAATTAATAAAAATTACAACTCAAATAACGGTTAGAGAAAATGACCTGAGGTTAGAATTTTTTGATTCCTCGTAGTTTATTTAGACTTAAAAAAAAATGTGAGGCTTAATTTGTTTAGCTTATTTTAAAATTATGACAAATTTTAATATGGCCTGATTTATAGAAATTTTTATCTTCGCATGGACATATTTCAAAAACGAAATGCGATAAAGACCTGCGGTTGAAATTTTTAAAATCTTGAGGTCCTAATTGACTTGTAACAATATTTTGAAAGAAACAAAATTATTGAAAAGTTTCATTTTTTTAAATGTTTATAAATCCTAACTATAAAATGGTTAGGGATAGAAATCTGCGGTTTGAATTTATAAAATCCACATAGATTGTTTAGTCTAAAAAAACAAATGGGCTTTAATAAACCGTTTATTAAGTTTTGTATGGGCAGTAATCCAAAACAGTGAAAATGGTCAAAAATCGAAAAAAACGTTAATTTTAAGCAAAACATTTTTGTCTCCGATTTTATTAAAAATTGGTACAAATATGTATTTTTGGTCATAGATCAACAAAATTTGGTCCATTTTGAAGTTTGGGCAAAAATGTTGGAATTATTGGCGACAAACTGACCCAAATCGGCTCTAACTCAAAAACTAGGAAAACATGATTTTTTTACATATTTTTTTCATAATACTCACCACAAAATTAGCTTAAAACGTTGGCTAAAGAACAAAATTACCGTAGTAGATGACAACACCGGAGATTTAAACATATAGTGTGAAAGCAAACCGATCTTAAACATCGGTGGACTTAAAGTTCACTCATCTTAAACGAGGCCGGTTTCTGCAAGCTTAGTTAACTATAACCAAATGGTCAGAACATGATTGCTATGGTTACGTATGGAATTTTTATACTGTAATCGAGTTTAACCAAATGGTTAAACTCGGTTAAGCTTTCAGAAACCAGCCCTTAGTGTGAAAAGGGTATAAGCAGATCTTTGTGTGCATGTAACGTCGATCAGCCATAATTATTACTAGACACAGATAGACAGACGGATAGACAGACAGACAAACAGACAAACAAACATACAGACATACGGTACAAGGGATTTTTGCATATACGACTCTTTAAAGGCTTTCTAACATTCAATTCTAATATTTTATAATGATTATTTATTTATAATAAGTATTTCTGCACAATAATACCATTTTGAGAGATAGTGATTCATCAAGATTTGCTACCTTGAGGCATGGTCACGATTCTAACCTGCACGATTTGACCTAAGGTCACTGAGGTCATGCAATGACAGACTCATCACTGGACTAGCACTGTTAATTATTAACGGTGACTTTAACAGGAAAAATATACTACGTAGAAAGAATTTTTTAGAACATTTTTACGTGTAAAAGTGTATTTACAGTGACTCACAGTTAAAATTATACATTAATATGAAATTGAAATATTAAATGAAAATGGTTAAATGGAAATTATATTTCAATACTATGTCAATATATTTATCTAGGTTTTTTTCTAACTTATTTTATCATTAACAGTTGTTCTTATTACATATTATTAAAAATATTTAACAACATAAAAATCAATATTAAATAAATCTCACAATAATGCCATATGTAGGGACCAAATATGAGACCAAAAAGATTGATGTGTGATTTTTCACACATTTCAGGGTTTCGCAGGTATATAATAAGTGAAGGCGGCATACTGAGTGTGTAGGACAAATTTTGCTATGTAGTAATCACGACAATAAGAACGATATTTTTAAAATAATTTATCGTCTGTTAATCTAAGAGCTTTAAAAACTAATTTTATGTTAAAATGTTTTTGTTAATTTTAATTCGAATACCTAATACCATTATTTAGGTTTCTAAATATGTGCAGTATTTTTTTATATAGCAAGGTTCATTAAGATTTTGAAAATTGCGCCTATGGCTTCGATCGGTTGTCATATGCTCCGCCCCTTTGGTTTCGTATACATGACACATAGAATGAAAATATAATTCCAACATTCCAACTGGTTATTAAATTTACGCTCTTAAAAAATAAATGCAACATTTGCCAGAATATAACTAGAATTTTGACATAATAATTTAAACAAAATAAAAATGCAAAAAAAAATAGAAAAAATTAAATTGACAGGAAGCGAACCGTAGTTTGCTAGGAAGCGAGAACGATAACCATTACACTACGGATGCTTTACTGTGTTATATAGCGAATTAAATATTTTACATATTTTAGTTAAAAAACATAAAATGCGTTATTTTCCGAAAACATAATCTGATAAAAATTCCGGTTGTACTATTTCGGTTCACACCAATGTGCATTACTTAGATTTTTTTCAGATTTTTAGTTTAAACCATCTGGACTACAGATTTTTTTTTGCACAATTTTGGCTAAAAGCGCATCAGAATAATTTATTTTGCAAAAATAAAATTTTGATTGTTAATCTACGTACTAAGGGCTTTCATTTGATACCCTACTCAGAATTGTAAAAAAATTTTTTTTTTTTCGATGAGTACATATTTGTTTATATTTTTAGGGAGATATGTTTTTTAGATGCTTTAGTATTTTTACTATGTGCGGGTCAAAGAGTTGTATAAGCATGCCAAATTTCGACTCTCTAGGTTTAGCCGTTTGGCTACAATTTTTACCGAACAGACAGACAGACAGAGGACAAAATGACGGTATAAGGGTTTTTTGGTCATACCTACAAAATCCTAAAAATAAAAAATCAGATATAGCCTCCAATTTTATTAATATAGATTTTACGTAAGCGAACATAACCTATTAAAGTATATGTTTAAATTTAATTGAAATTGTGATGTTTCCATGTGACGTTTTCTAAATTTAAACTTTAAAATAGCAACTCTATTTTATATTTTTAATTACTTTTTCTAATGATGTATATAATAATTTGAAGTTGCAACAATATATCAAATGAAATTAATTTAAAACTGGGTCAAATCTACTGCAAGCGACTGAATGCCTTGTATATCTCTGACGCTAACAGAAAATAAAAGCTACATACACGTTTCTGATATTTTGTTTAATGACGATTTTAAATTGTTTTTCAGATACAGGAACATTATATACAGGGTGGAACTGCGAAACCGACCACCGCTAATATTAACCCATTAAGTCCCACTGTCGTCATATGACAGCAAAATCAAGGGCCTGTAACTTTTGGTCGATGTGATATTTCGAAATAAATTTTGCAGGAAATGCAAATTAACCTGCAGAATATCGGCAGACAGACCGACAGACAGACAAACAGAGAGAGAGACAGACAAGCAAAAATTCAGACATACAGACAGACAGGCAGACAGACAAAGCTTGTTTTTTAGGATTTTGTAGGTATGACCAAAAAACCCTTATACCGTCATTTTGTCGTCTGTCTGTCTGTTCGGTAAAAATTGTAGCCAAACGGCTAAACCTAGAGAGTTGAAATTTGGCATGATTATACAACTCTTTGACCCGCACATAGGAAAAATACTAAAACATCTAAAAAACATATCCCCCTAAAAATATAAACAAATATGTGCTCATCGAAAAAAAAAAATATTTTTTTATAATTCTGAGTAGGGTATCAAATGAAAGCCCTTGGTACGTGGATTAACGAACAAATTTTTATTTTTGCAAAATAAATTATTTTGAAGCGATTTTTGCCAAAATTGTGCAGATGGTTTAAACTAAAAATCTGAAAAAATTCTCAGTAATGTACATTGGTGTGAACCGGAATAGTACAACAGGAATTTTTGATCAGATAATGTTTTCAGAAAATAACGCATTTTTTGTGTTTTTAAGTAAAATATGTAATATATTTAATCCGCTATTTAACATAGTAAACGAGTGATCCTGTATAGCACAGTGGTAGCGTTGTCGCTTAGTGAGTTGAAACTACTGTAAGAAACTGTGTTCGAATCCCGTCAATTTTTATTTTATCAGTTTTTTTTGCATTTTTATTTTGTTTAAATTATTTTGTCAAAATTCTAGTTATGTTTTGGTAAATGTTACATTTAATTTTTAAAAGCGTAAATTTAATAACCAGTGGGAAGTGTTGAAATTATAATTTAATTCTATATTTGAAGGTATCAGAGGGCGAGGCTTATGATTTAAGCAACCAATGGAAGCCATAGGCGCAATTTTCAAAATCTTAATGAATCTTGCTGTATAAAAAAAAAAAAATACTGCACATATTTAGAAACTTAAATAATGGTATTAGGCATTCGAATTAAAAGTCAGAAAAAAATATTTTGACATAAAATTTGTTTTGGCATCCCAAATAATCATCACACAGTTAATAAATACCTGCGAAACCCTGAAATGTGTGAAAATTCACAATTCACATCAATTTTTTTTTAGATCATCACTTGTATTTGCCCCCCCCCCAAATTTTATTGAAAATTTTCCTGCTCCCCCCATTATTTAAGAGCTAACGCTGTCACTGTTTTACCCCTCTGTCTTAAGAGAATGACCCCTTTATAGTTTAATTTTTCTAACAAGTATATTATAAAAAGCTTTTTTGCATACTTTAAATCTGTGTCTGTGTAATATTTAGTGTTAAGTTGGTATCACTAAATATTAAAGTTCTTTCGCTTTTGAAATAGTGATCTGTATTTCTGTAGACAATGGTGAGAGTCGTTTTAAGATTTAGCTCCTCGTTTAAGAGAACAAAGAGTGTTGTAAGCAGTAAAGTTGACTGCTCTCACAAGTACACAACATTCCCACCCGAGCGCTAGTGTTGCAATGACGATTCTACATGCTACCAACATAAAAATTTAAATAAAAAAATAGAACTTTAAGATTAAAAGTTATGTAATATATGAAGAATATATGAAAAATTCACAATTTGATTTATAGATGTTGGTACTATATTTATTTATTTATTTATTTACTTTTTTTTTGCTAGGTTATAAACAGAGCTATGCCAAATACTCAGTAAAAGTATTTCCAATACCAAATACCGATTAATTTGAAATAACAAATACTATTAGTCATCACTGATAAAAAGTATTTCAAATACTTTAAATGTATTTGAATTACTAGAAGTATCAGCGGCGCACCCAGGGATGGGGAACGCCCCCCCCCCCCAAGAAGGAAGGAAATAAAAATAAAAACACACAAACACACTAGAAAATTTTAAAAATAGAGATGAGGACCTTTGTTTTTTAGGTCGTCACTTGTACGGAGTGATTATTTAATGGCGAGACGACGTCACTGGAAGTTTTAATAATTTGCTGTTTCATACACATCGTAGCAGGCGATTATGCGCGCATGCGCATCAAGGTTATTATATCTCTTCAAGGTTATTATAGTCATAGTATTCACCAGTATTTCTGCTAGGAGGCACGTAAAATTCGGTGACGTCGTCTCGCCATTAAATAATCACTCTGTATTTTAGATCTTTTTTTTAATTTTGATTTTGATTCCTGTGCGATTTGATTTAAATTAATGTCAGTTTAATTTGCATTTTTCTCAAAACTTTTGTGATGTAAGGGTACTATACTGTGTATTCGTTGAGTTCAGAATAAAATTCCCTTCCCAACAAAAATATAAAAAAAATATGTTCTCATTTAAAATAAGAAAGTTGGGTTCCATATTTGGAGAACCACTGATCATAAAAAAATTTTGTTAATAGTTTTGTAATAGACTTGCAAAATGGTATTTCTTTTCTGATTTGACCAACCTCGTAGCTCTTATAGTTCTCAAGATAGCAATGGTGGCACACTTAGATTGAACATGTTGTATATATATTTTTAATTTAATGGCTTTTGCTGCTGTGGCAATTAGCCAGGACAATTTTTATTTGTGAAAAATTCCATGCCTGAACGGGATTCAAACCCGAGACCTTAGCAACGCAGAGCATATGTGTTACCACTATGCAGGGCCGGCCCGATGGGTGAGGCGGCGAGGTGATCGCCTCAGGCGCCGGATTTATTAAGGCGCCAAAAAGAATCTTTTTTAGTGAGCCAAAATAGTCGTGATTATCAAATTTGCCAAAAAATATTTTATTATTTCTGGTACAGTCTGTTCCAAACGGTTAAGCGGAACTAAATTTTGCAATCTAGTTACTTTCATCGTTTAAATCGTGCTTTTCGACCGTTTTGTTTAAGCTTTGTAAATCATACTTACAATAAACATTTTTGGTTAAGGTTAATATCATTTTAAAATGTCATTTTCTTTATATTTTGATTTTTTGTGTCATTCTTAATACAAATTTCCCATTTATTTATTTTTTTGTCATTAAAATATATAAAAAAATAATTTAATTTTGACATTCGTTTCCATGGTTTCATTTTTGTAATTTTAAATTTTGACATTAAACGTAAAAAATGAAATAACCCAAGCAAGGTCCCTTGTCGTGACAACCTAAAAGAACGAAATTCCCATTTAGTTCTGCCTAAGCGTTTGAAACAGACTGTAGTGCTGTATTTGTAGACGGCACTTGTTTCAACCAAAATCAAGTGTAAGAAAGGTTTCAATGTTATTTATGGCCAACATCTGTAATACCCTTTTCACACTAGATCTTTAAGACGAGTGAACTTAAAGTTCACCGATGTTTAAGATCGGTATGCTTTCACACTTGATGTTTAAATCTCTGGTGCTGTCATCAGCTACAGTAATTTTGTCCTTAAGTTACCGTCATGAAATTACCAGTTTTGAACTGTCTGCGCAGACGCACATTTTGAATTATTCTAAACAATTAAGGATATTTCATTTCATTCTACAATAATGGCACTACAATAAAGAATATATTACACCTGTATTAACATGTAAGTCGATACATTTTATCTCAATTATTGTAGCTCTGTATTTTATTAAACACATTATTAAAATAAATAATTTTATTATAACAATAAGTATAAACTTCTTATAACGTCGATATAATACAGTATTCTTGTTTATGATAATATAAAATGTTGACAGCACAAATTCAAGGAGTATTTTTTTATAATAGAAATTAAGTTGGCAATGCGTACGAAGTTTAAGACGCAGATCTCTGTCTTAAACATCGCTTGTATTTAGACGAGGCCATACGGTTTCACATTAGCGTTTAAAGATACATTCACTTTAACATCCGATCTTAAAGATCTAGTGTGAAAAGGGTATTATGGATTTAAGTGACCTGAACCAGAGGAATTCGTGAAGATCCCTATTTACTCATCTTAAACATTTACCCGCCAAATTTTCTAAAAATCTAATCTAATTTGAACTTTCTATTTTTATGGCAGGATAATTATTTGAACAATGCAGAACAATGGAGGTCATCATTTGACTGATGTTATTTTTGCGTCGTAATGCTCCTCTTTTTTTTATAATTTCCATTCTTCTTCTTTTACCTAAATAAAAGCTCGTTTGGAAACTATTGTGTGTATTTATCAAATTATCCCCGTTTAAAAACCGTCAGGTTTAACTGACGGACCCTGTATAATAATATAGGATTGATGAAAAAAGGTAGAGGTTTTTACGAGACAAGATACTGGAAAAAAGGGGGGGGATAAAATCAAAAGGCGCAATTTTTCTATCTTGCCTCAGGCGCCAAAAATGATCGACCCGGCCCTGCCACTACGCTACGCCGGTCGGCGGGAGAATATATTGAAAACTAAAATTAATTTCAAAATGAAAAATACATTCTTATATCAGGTCAGGAACTTTACAAATGACCCTCATGCGTTATAACGGTTATAAAAAAATTTAATTCTAACCTGTAATACCAGTCTGTACTAGAATAACAACCTTTTTATGTTACAATATCTTACGTACGGTTTAAAAAATTCGTCCTAAATAAATATAAATTCTGTTTGCCATCAAGTGTAAACAAGATTTTCTTTGTTTTCTGGACAGTTTGTTTTTTGGTTTATACTTTTTTTGATTACATGTTATTAATGTTAAAAATGTATTTTTTAAAGTTTTCTGATTTATTTTATAGGATTAGTCCAGTTATATACAGTGGTGGTAAAAAGTATTACAACATCCTACAGATTTACGTTTCTGAAATATTTTTATTATTTATACCAGCATTTAAAAAATTTCTTTGTATTAGACCGGGAGCTCATGACAGTTTTTGGTCTCCGATTTCATACAGCATGCCTTTTGGAGGAGAGAATATTTACCCTGTGACAACAAAAAAGTGATGGTACTAAACCCCTGCACGCTTTCCGGTCATAGGGAAAATTGCATTTCCACTTAAACACAAAATTTTTGTGCTTTTCTCTGATTTAATATTGCTTGCCCTTTTGTCAAAAGAAAGTTATAACAAATTTAAAGTCTTTTATATATATGCATGCGATTCGGAGGGTCCCAAAGGGCTCAAACGGTCATGTGATCTTGTAATAAAAAAATATGATTTTCCTTGTTTTCATACAGCATGCCTATAATTAAAAGACTTTAAATTTGTTATAACTTTCTTTTGACAAAAGAGCAAGCAATATTAAGTCAGAGAAAGACACAAAAATTTTGTGCAAGTGGAAATGCAATTTTCCCTATGACCGGAAAGCGTGCAGAGGTTTAGTACCATCCCTTTTTTGTTGTCACAGGGTAAATATTCTCTCCTCCAAAAGGCATGCTGTATGAAATCGGAGACCAAAAATGTCATGAGCTCCCGGTCTATATGATAATGTTTATCAATAGTAATATTACTAGTTACCATTCCAGAAAGTTGTGGTGTAATTATTTAATTACAGGGGCCGCGAAAAAAAGAAATTGTCCGCGCTTTTTTTTAAGGAGTGATTTAGGTAAAATGGCGAATCCTGATTTCGTTGGCGGTGCTAGTTCTTTAAATCTAGAGGGGAGGAGAACATTTTTTGGTAAAATTTGGGGGAGCAAATACAAGTGATGACCTAACAAAATCAGCTGTGTCCACCACAGGACCGACCGCCATCATAAAGTACTTATATAAATTACATTCTAGCTGCAGAGTAGAAATAACTTGACCTAATATTTTCTAACAGAGATATTATTTATGACCATGGAAACGTTACATATAAATATGAAAAAATTTCGAAAAATTTTACAGAAATTATTAAAAAAATTTCGTTTTATCAAAAAACGTCTCAAATAAAAGTTATTAGTTATTGCTTTTATAGCAACTTTTGTTTAATAAATTTTTTCGAGATATTTTTCTGTTGTGAAATATTCGCAAAAATCTTAAAATCGACACGAGTAAACTCTCATTTTTAGTCAACCGATTTTTACCAAAAGTTGATCAACTCGTGCCATTGATAGCAAAAGCTTAAATATGAAGTTTCATGAAAATCCTTTCAGCCGAATTTGCTCTGCACGTGTACACATACAGACGGACAGACAGACCGACAGACATCATGCTAAAAATAGTCAAAACGTTATTTAGGGACCTCAATTCGTGGAGATCCATCGAAATCTATAAACATCAAAATTGGTATGATCACAATACGTCCCTTATATATGTTGGCGATCGGTAAAAAGGTCCTCATTTCTAAAATACATTTTTTTGCAAACAATTTTAGGGGGACCAACTGGAGGCCAGAGCAGTTTGGGGGGGAGGGTGTTTCTTTCTTCAGCATTGAAGAAAGAAATGGTTTCTGCATCTTGTTTTTAAGAAAACACGATTATGCAGTGATCCTCTAATGACAGCAAAATAGAATAATTTTAAAATTTTGAGCTGCTACACACAGTTTGGAAGACACTGTTGTAGATGTGTTTTATTCGATACCACCAAAATCGTTTGGTTAGTCATGAAATTTAGACCATAGTTTTTAAAAGTTGACATACTTTTTACCAGGGCTTCGAACTGGAACTGAACCGAAAACCGAAAACCGTAAAAAACCGTTATTTTTGTCGGAACGAAAACCGGAACTGAACCGAAAAAAAATATCGGTTTATTTCGGTTCAGATAATGGTTATGTGAGCGTATATATATTACATTTTATTTAAGATTATTTCTTAAACTGATGAGCAGAAAAAAATCGTAATTTTTCTGACAAGTAAAAAAGAAATTGCGGTTCTATTATTTCAGGGGAGGGGGAACGCCCAGAACCGCCCTGGCAGCGGCCTTGGTAAGATTATTACAAAATAAAGAATAAAATGTTCTTCTAAATTATAGTAGAAAATAAATTTCTAATACAAATAAAAGCATTTAAAAATTTATCACACGGAACTGAACCGAAAACCCAGAAAAAAAATTTGCCAGAACGAAAACCGGAACCGAACTGATATATATTTTTTTAACTGAACCGGAAAGAAAACCGAAACGAAAAAAATAACGGTTCGAAGCCCTGTAATAAATTTTAAAAAACATTTTTAAATTTTTATATTTATAAATGCTGTGCACTGTCGGGGTCCATTTATTGTTTATACATTTATTGTTAAAATACAAAACTACGCAAAAGCAATTTAGTTCCGCGTAAACGTTTAGAATAGCCTATAATGCTAATACTGGCTAACAAAATTATTATAAATTTAAAAATTATTTAAAATTTTTTTATATTTAAATTGCTGTGCACTGTCGTGGACCATTTATTGTTTACGCAATACAGAACTACGCAAAAAAATCCACATTAAAATTCTCATTAGCGAAACTAATTAAGAGGATTAATTTCTTTACTTTATTTGATAATTTTGGTAGGCATTACGTCATTAATCCTTCCAAATATTTCTCGTTCACATTCGTTTATGAAACGTTACGAAAAGTAACAACATATGTTGACCAGTGCATTTTTTGTATAAAATACCCTTAAATTAATAACTACCTTAAGCGCTAGTAGCCATAAATGCTGTGTGTACACATTTTTACCAGTTTTATAAAAAGTAAAATTTGAAAAAGTGCAATAGTGATGAAACAAGTTGAGTGTCTATTGAAGGGTTAAGAAGGGGCATCCTATACTGAGTCGACATCCCTTGGGAGCTAATAGCCAAAGATGCTGCACAACATTTTCTCAAAATTCAAAAAATTCTGTGGATTTTAAATTTTTTGTAAGTATTGTACAGGTAAATTTTATGTTTTTTCGATTGAATATTTTTAATAGCTCGAAGTATGTATGTTCCTTGGGTGCTAATAGCCGAAAATGCTACACACCATTTTCTTAAATTTACAAAAATTCTGTGTATTTTAAATTTTTTGTAAGTATTGTGAATTTTTGGAATGTTTTTACGTCTCAATATTTTTAACAGCTCTAAGTAAGTTTGTATGTTCTTTGGGCGCTAATAGCCTAAACTGCTGTACACTATTATTTCAAATTTGAAAAAATTCTGTGGATTTTAAGATTTTTGTAAATATTGTGCAGGAAAATAGTTTTGAAAATGTTTTTTCGATTCAATATTTTTAATAGCTTTAAGTTTTATGTTCTTTGGGTGCTAATAGCCAAAGATGTTGCACACTATTTTTACAAATTTCAAAAAATTATGTTGATTTTAATTTTTTTGTAAGTATTGTGTAAGTAAATTTTTGGAATGTTTTTACGTTTCGATATTTTTAACAGCTGTAAGTATGTATATGTTCTTTGGGCTCTAATAGCCTAAAGTGCTGTACACCATTTTTTCAAATTTCAAAAATTCTGTGAATTTTAAATGTCTTGTAAGTATTGTGAAGGTAAATTTTTGGAATGTTTTTTCCATTCAATATTTTTAATAGCTCTAAGTAAGTTTGTATGTTCTTTGGGAGCTACTACCCAAAGATGCAGCATACCATTTTTTCAAATTTTTAAAAAATCTGGATTTTAAATATTGTTCTACACCATTTTTCCAGTTACAGAAAAATTAATGCGATCTTTTTACGCCAAGATTTGTTAGTATATAATAAGTGATTTTTTTGCATATTTTTTTGTCAAGAAATTTCTCAAAAAAATGGATTTTTTGATATTTTTTTTAAATCTGTACCTCAGATTTTATTATATACTTGATTCAAAATTTTTAAAAAATATTTTCGAAAATATTTCTATATTTTTTTGGAATATTTTTCGATTCATATTTTTAACACACTAGTGAATCTATACGTCTTTTGGGCGATAATAGCCTAAGCTGCTGTACACCATTTTTACCAGTTACTGAAAAATATGTGATTTTTTTACGCCAGGTTTTTTAAGTATATTATTAAGTGATTTTTTTTGGCACATTTTTGATATTTTTTTGAATCTGTACCTCAGATATTATTTTGTTTTTTTTTATTTTTATGGCCATTACTGCTTTGGCAATTAGCCAGGACAACTATTTTTTGAAAAATTCCGTGCCTGAACGGGATTCGAACCTGAGATCTTAGCAACGCAGAGCATATGTGTTACCACTACGCTACGCCGGTCGGCTTTTTTGTAATTGACAACGTAACTTAATTAAAATTTAAAATTATTTTTCAATAATATATATTTCTATATTTTTTTGGAATATTTTTCAATTAAATATTTTTAATACAATTAAGTAAATCTATACGTCATTCGGGCGCTAATAGCCTAAATTTTTGTATAAGTTGCTTAGTATGACATGCTCTCTAAGAACCTAAAAAGAGGGATCTATGGATGCTGGGCAACACCTTAAAAAACACAAAATATCCACGATTGCATATTGCCAGGGTTGGGGATGCAAATGTGTGTATTCAGCTCCATTGATCCTTAGCATAAAGTGCTCCCTAGGAACCTATAACGAAGGATCTGTGGGTGCTTTTCAACACCTTAAAAAACACAAAATATCCACGATTACATATTACCAGGGTTGGGGATGCAATCGCGTGTATTCTGCTCCATTGATCCTTAGTATAAAGTACTGCCTAGGAACCTAAAATGAGGGATCTGTGGATGCTTGACCACACGATTGCATATTGCCAGGGTTGGGGTTGCAATCGCGTGTATTCAGTTCCATTGATCCTTAGTATAAAGCAGGGCTTCGAACCGGAACTGAACCGAAAACCGAAAAAAAACGTTATTTTTTCCGGAACGAAAACCGGAACCGAACCGATATATAATTTTTTAATTGAACCGGAACGAAAACCGAAACGAAAAACATAACGGTTCGAAGCCCTGCTTTTTAATGATTCTCGTTATGTAATAGGGTATTTTAAGATCGCAGCGCTATTGTGGCATACTTGGAACCTTCAAAATAGACATTCGTTAAGCGTGTTCTACATTATACTTTATTCATCAATTTTCTAAACTTTTTTCTTTGAACTAGAAGTTGTCAAAGTTTTAATACAATTCTTACACGTGTTTCAGTTCATTTAAAGTACCAACATAAAAATATAATTCATATCTTGTCAAATGTTTTTAACCTAGCTATTAGATCTGTAAAATTACCGAATTACGTACAAAACACAATTTATATATTCGCTTATTCAAACCAATGATCAACAAAACACTATTAAACACGTGGTAATACAAAATATTTACAAGCGTAATTTTAATGTTGGTACTATTGTTAAAACTGTCTACTGCGCATGCACCGAGTTCCAAGTTGGATGTGTTTTCAAGAATAGTTGGATCAAATCTAGTTTTGAATAAAGTTGACCTTGACTATATACCGTGTTCTACACTGTACAATTTCACTAATTTATTTCTAGTACAAGTTCTAGTCAAAGAAATAAGTATGAAAATTGTATAATGTAGAACACGTTTTATATATAAACAACGTGAATTTTAATGTTTACTGGTGGTTTTTGTAATTTTGCTACAATATTAATACTTGTTTTTATGCAATTATATTTTTATGCAAACATTTTTTATAAAAAAAAGCGCGATGGAATGTCTATTTCTGTAGTTCCTAAAATCCCACCAGATGTCATATCGCTTAGCAATTTTTCCCTATAACAAGATTTTTCAATCATCCTGTATAACGCATTTTAAAACGATATATTCTCAATTATTCTAATAGCAGCCCAACATCGCCTATTTCTCTGTTATAAATATTTAATTCACAATATCAAATAAAATATTTAAACTACTCGATCCAGAAAAACATTCTAGTTAATATTTTAGGGATTTTCATTATTAATATATTTTTTATGTGGTCTAAAGGGGGTTGGTACTAAGTATTCTTAGGTTATTGAAGTTTTTATAATAAATTATTAAAAGGGCCTTAATAAATTTGAGGTTAAAATTGTATAATACCATAGAATAAAAAAATATACAAGTTTATTGCTTATTAAAAATTAAGTTCATATCATACTCCATCAGTCGTTTCAAGCACAAATTGTGGGATGACTAGTAAAGGTCCAAATTTTATGATTTTGGTATTTCTTTGACCAAGTTAAGGATTCCACACACCAAAGCGGCCGCGGTGGCGATAATGCAGCGGCCTAACGCAACCTATACAATACAATGAGACCACGCACATACAAGCGTTCCGCTATCTGAGAACGCCACCGAATGCAGCGTTCAGTCTAGCGATCACCAAACACTGGCGGCCGAACTCGACAAGTTGCGTTAGGCCGCGCGATATTCATTGTTTATATACCACAGAGTGAATATATTTAAGAAAATAATGTCGAAAATAGATAATTTAACAGAAAAAATCATAGATCAGTAAAGGATCATTTAATTTTGTATGACTTAGCACATCCTGATTACAAGAATATTAGGAAAACAAATAAAGTGTGGAACGAAATAGGAAAAGTTTTGGAAATTGATAGTAAAGTCTGTTCCAAACGATTAGGCGGAACTAGATTTTGCAATCTAGTTACTTTCATCGTTTAAATAATGCTTTTCAGCCGTTTTGTTTAAGCTTTGTAAATCATACTTGCAACAAAAATTTTTTGGTTAAGGTTAATATCATTTTAAAATGTCATTTTCTTTATATTTTGATTTTTTGTGTCATTTTCTTAATACAAATATCCCATTTATTTATTTTTTGTCATTAAAATATGTAAGAAAATTAATTTAAGTTTGACATATGTCATTCGTTTCCATGGTTTCATTGTTGGAATTTTAAATTTTGACATTCCAACGTGAAAAATGAAATAACCCAAGCAAGGTCCTTTTTCGTGACAACCTAAAAGAACGAAATTCCCATTTAGTTCCGCCTAACCGTTTGAAACAGACTGTAAGTAGATTATTATTTTTCCTCTACATACAATTAATTATTCTATTGTATTCTCGCAATCAATATTATCATACAACTATATACCGTGATTCACTAACTGATCGCTACCGCTACCGCCACTCCCACCGCGTTAGTGTGAGGAGACCTGATCGCTAGTCGTATCGCTACCGTGGCCGCTACCGTGGCCGCCACCGCGGCCGCTTTGGTGTGTGGAATCCTTAAATGTCATCACATCCATAATAGAAAAATATATTTACCTACGACCATATAATTAGGTAGTGCGTTTATGAAATCTGCGTAACATTGTGACGTCAATTTTTCCTAAGGTTCTCGTGATTACCTAATTGTGGAAACCCTGTCTTGATTGACAGGTATTTGGCAGATTTATTCTCTAAGAATCTACGAATATAATTACATATAGAAATGTCTAGGGTTTCGTAGGTATAAAAAAGAAACTATAGACACTCCTATATTCTATGATCAATATGAAAAATATTTTGCAGATTTATTTTCTAAGAATCTGCGGATAAAATAACATATATAAATTTCAGGGCAGGGGTGGGGAACCTTTTTACCATGGAATGCTTATTTTAATTTCGAAGACGGTAATAAAGCCGCAAAATATTTACCGTCTTTCCTGGAATAGTTCTGTATTTTATAGACTCACAGTAAATAAAAGTAAGGACAATAAATGATAATTTATCAAATTGTTATTTAAATGTAATTTTATTAATATTCATCCTGCATCATAGTATTTAATTAAACAATATGTATACCAGGTCTACAAGTATGAAATGCGGATTTTTTTTTTAAATAAAACACATTAAACTCAAACGAACAGTAAAAGTTTGTTTATTCAAAGTATGCTCCATTAGAAGTTATAAATTTTTCCCATCTTTCAGGCAATTTGTGAATACCTCGCCAGTAGAACTCTTCCCCTTTCCCCGCAAACCATTCATCTAGCCATTCTTTCACATTTTCATATGAACAAAAGTGCTGCTCGGCAAGTGCGTGACCCATCGATGCGAACAAGTGGTAATCTGAAGGGGCCAAGTCTGGTGAGTAAGCGGCATGGGGTAGCACTTCCCACTTGAGTGCCTCCAATGTGTTGCAAACTGCTTTTGCCTTATGTGATGGAACGTTATCGTGAAGAAAGATTACCTTGTGCTGTCTTCTTTCGTATTCTGGTCGTTTTATGAGCAGCGAATGGTTCAATTCGATCAGTTATTGTTGGTAGCGTTGGGTATTAACTGTTTCACCAGGTTTTAACAATTCATAATAGACCACACCCTTTTGGTCCAACCAAGTACAGAGCATTGTCTTTTTGCCAAAGCGATTCGGTCTTGCAGTTGATCTGGATGGTGAGCCTGGGTTCACCCATGATTTTTTACGTTTGGGATTTTCAAAATAAATCCATTTTTCATCGCCAGTAATGATACGATGCAAAAAAGACTTCCTTTTGTATCGTGCAAGAAAAATTTCACAAGTGTTTTTGCGTTATTCCATCTGCCTCTCATTCATTGCATGTGGAACCCATCTACCGACTTTCTGGATCTTACCCATCTCTCGTAGGCGATTGGAAACAGCTTGTTGACTAACGCTTAACTGCTCTGCTAGTTGTTTTTGTTATTGACTATCGTCTTCCTGTAGCAATGTTTCCAATTTTGTATCTTCATATTTTTTTGGAGGTTTTCCATGTTCTTTGTCTGTAAGATCAAAGTCACCACTTTTGAAACGCCGAAACCATCGTTCACACGTATCTTGCGATGGAGCATATTCACCATAAGCTTCTCGAAGCAGTCGGTATGATTCAGCAGCAGTTTTTTTCAAATGAAAACAAAACAGTAGTACTGTCCGCGAATGCTCTTTATTTGGCACAAAATTTGACATTTTTAACACAGTAAAACAAAACTATATGATCACTTTTCAAATTATAACCTATACGCATTTGACACCTAATTAACAAAACGCCATATGTGTTGAAACTTTGAACTATCTTGCTACACACTCTGTTTGCACGGCAAGTTTGAAAAAAATCCGCATTTCATACTTGTAGACCTGGTATTCATTCAAGAAAAACAATTATTACTTAGATTATTCAACAAAAACAAAAATTATGACTTAGATTATTCAACAATAACAAAAAATGATGATATCAGATTAGAGGACCACTTAAAAATCCAGATAACTAATTTAATGCGACTTTTTGGTTTGTTTTTTACTTGAAATAAATTTAATATACTAGCGTCGGCGAATCAACGCAGTTACGTCACACGACGTAACAAACGACTGTATTGTCTGGAACAATGCAATCGTTTATTACGTCGTGTGACGCTAGTATATCAGGCTTCAGCTTCGCAACACCTAACTTAAGTTGATTTTCAAATGAAAATCAGTTATTTGCGTCCTTAATTGGATTTTAATTTGTTTGAGATATGAAAAAGTTGATTCGCAACAGTAAGTAGTTCCGAAGCAAGAAAGCAGTCGACGAGCATATTGACGTAAACGTGGCTATTCAATCGCATTTTTCCAAATATCAACAGGATCATTCTTTGTATCAAAAAAAGACTTTATTATGTTATCTTCATCTAGCTCCAACAATTCCCTCTGTTGTTCGTTGGGTGCCTCTGAGACATCAATCAGATGTGGCTCAAAGACTAATTTCATTGCTAGAGTATGTTCTTCAAAATCAGAAAACCTTTCAGCATATTCTGCAATTAATAAATCCAAAACAGCTGTGTAATCATTAAATGCTTCAGATGATGCAGATTCGTGTTCATTTAATAAGTTTGTTAGTTGCGGGAAATGTTTTTTAGATATTTCCGATCGAGAGAAGAGAGATTTTTTTCCCTGCTGGACTAGTATCTAGGGTTGTAAGGCAAAACATCGATGTTAACATCGGCACTTACTATCGATATTGAAAAAACTTCGAAGGAAAAACATCGATGTATCGGAAACATCGATGTTTTATTAATATTAAAAAAAGCTATTTATTTATATTATATAGATTTTATTTAATAATGTAAAGATAAAATACGAAAAAAGTAACACATAATACACAAAAAGTATTTATTAGATTTTGAAATAGAAATATTCCTTTTTAATAGTAATTAATTTCACATTAATATTATTATACCCAGTATAATAATTCTAATTTGTACCTACAGTCTATTCCAAACGATTAGGCGGAACTAACCGCAATTTTTGTAATTTATCATTAGATTTTTTTATATATTGAAGTTGACTTTTCCTGAACAAAATGTTCAAAAGCTTCAATCAATCGGTAAAAGTAATTAGAATTGAAAATCTAGTCCCGCCTAAACCAAAGGAACAGACCTTACTATTTTTACATTTTTAAAATGAAATATTGGATTTTATTACAATACTAATATAGTAATATTTATGTTAATTTTATATTATTTAACATAAAAATAACACTGTCATACACAATTATTTTTATACTTTTTTAAGTTGAAATAAAGTCCGTTCCTTTGGTTTAGGCGGAACTAGATTTTCAATTCTAGTTACTTTTACCGATTAATTGAAGCTTTTATCATTTTGTTCAGGAAAAGCCAACTTCAATATACAAAAAAATAGCTAATGACAACTTACAAAAATCGAGGGATTGGAGGAATAACAACTGGGAAAGTGTCAACAAGACTCAAAAAGAAAAAGTGTGTTGGCGTCGTTGGTTGTTCGCATTGTTTGCAAAAATTAAAAGTTTCTTCTTATTTTTTCGTGTTCTGCTAACTATTAAGAAGAATAAATCTAACACTATTAGTATTGTTATATCACAATAGATGGCGCTTATATTTTGTGTACTAATTTTAATAAAAATTAAATTTTTAAGATTCCATCGCCTATAGCGGTAGTTTCTGAATTTCAAAGTTTAAACATCGACATCGGTAGTAGACATCGATGTTTTATCGATACTATCGCCAGCTGGCCATCGATGGTAAGAACATCGATGTTTTCGATACATCGAAGTTTTTTTCCCATCCCTACTAGTCACTGAATTAATATTTGTGGTTTAGCTGAAGACGCTGAAGGAAAGAGGTGGCACCTGGATGGATAGAGACGTCTGGCGAAAAGGAAACAAGAAACGGTGCCAGACGTAAACGAATCGCTATATGCACAAAGTTTCTGTAAAAAAAAAGGTGGTGCGATTTAGGAATTAGTACGATATTAGCAACTTTCCCCAATTATAATGCTGGTGCAACGAATTTTAAAACAAAAAGGTGCGTTAAATATGACTAGGGACTATAAATTAATTTGTAAAAACATGCAACAGTTGTAAATTGTCTAATTATTTCATGCCCTTAAAAATCTTAATTAGCAAGATGTAAAATCTCTAATTTCTGAGGTAAAAATAACTTAATAATACTCCTAATTAATAAGGATTTCCTTTATTTGTGTTTTATTTCTGTATTTAACATCTCCGTGTGAAATTAGAGGGTGAAACTGTGAACAGTTGTTCGAGGGGGTGAGAAATGAAAAACTTCATTAATCTTTTCAAGTATGTTTAAACTTTGTTACTTGTTTCCTTTGAGAATCACACTAAATGTTGTAAAGATATGGGATACAAAATATGCAGAAATACTGGGGAATACGCAGTTAAAATGTATATAGTACGAGGGTCATTTATTAAATTAGAACCTTTCTGGTTTAAATATAAACACAACTAGAGTTTATTCAAAATTTTTAATTCTACAATTACCAACATGCTTTCGCTATTTTTCGACGTTCCGTTCAAGGCATTTTTCATACAAGATCGCAATGCGCTCAATCTTGCAAGATATAAATTTTATTCATATTTATAAATAAGAGTTTTATATTTATATTCAGAAAAATATACCTTTCATAACATAAATAAAATAAATATATTATTTATTATTCTATCTAATTACATATTTTTACAACTAATTTAAGCTATAGGCTATTTTAAACGTTTAAGCGGAACTAAATGGAGTATTAATTTTATAAAGTTGTGACTAGCTAACTTTATAATGAGTAAAATGGGGTTTTGCTAAACAAACTGATCAAAAGCAATCAAAATTCAAGTTGTACTTTGAAGTAGGTACGACTTAAAAGTGCAATATTTTTTATTATATCTTTTTTTATTACTCTCCGAGCTGTTTAGATCAAAATATAAGGCACTTTGAACACTTGTAAATAAAAATACTTTACTTTCAAGTCGTTTTAGGGAATATAATTGTCATATATATTATAGTTTTTTGTCAACCGTAAAAGATACTGAAAAAATGTTTAATTAAAAGTTGTTTCTTTTGAAAAGCTCTATTCAAAGATACTCAATATGACACGTTCCCATATGACAATTCGAAACTGTCGTTAATATCCTGTACTTCCGGAAAATTTCAATACTACCATTTAATGTTTTGTATAAATTTTAGTTCAAAATTTTTCCCAACTTGCTCACACATTGCCTTTTCGAGAAAAATCGTTTTCCGAAATTCCTTGATACGCCATATATATAATTATATATATATATATATATATATATGGGGGCCGCAGACAATATTTATATAATTTCGGGAGTCCCATGCCAGAAAAGGTTGAAAAACACTGGTCTAGTATACATTATTTTTCAGACAAGGGAATATAAAGTAATTTAAAATAGTCAAGTCTGGTGATCTAGGTGGAAATTCTGGATTTTAACGTATAAACTAATTATTCGATCGTCAAAAAATTCACGAAGATTGATGGTCTCTTGAGCGGTGTGGGCAGTCGCGCCATCCTGTTGGCTGGAGCTCATCCTCATGAAGATGAATAAATTCACGTACAATATTCCGGTATCTCTGAGCAGTAACAGTTTTGTGGAAAAATATGGGTCCGATAATACGTTTTCGAGACACAGCAATCCAAACACCAACTTTTAACAGGTGAAGGGGAGTTTCGCGAAAAGTATGAGGATTTGAGCACTCCATAACCCCATATTTTGTGAAATTATACACCTCGAAAGGGTAAACCAGGCCTCGTCAGAAAAAAAAAAAATAATAATAATAATAATAATACCAAGCATCCGTACAAGCCTTGTCTACTGCTTGAGTGGTCTACTCAGCCTGCATTACATGCTTGTGAAGTAAAATACTATTTTCTCCGCCCCAACCCGATTTCAGTTTAGAAATTAAGGTGCATCTATTAATAATGGCGGAGAGTGTAGACTGTTGCATGTTTTTCCAAATTAATTTAATAGTACAATTTGTGTTGGCAACTGTCTAATAATTGTGGTTCAGCGATACCTCGTCTTGGCTTGTTTAAACTTGTCAGCTATATATCTCAACAGATATCTTCCCTGTTTCCTAACAATTTGTATAACTATTTGTCTAAGTTATAACAGGAAACGTTGCTGCAAACACCAATAGACAAAGTACAACGACATATAAGGGCACTGTCTAGTTCTTAACCAACAAAAAATACAAGCGTAGGTCAAATACGAAAATCATGCTAGAATTATTGAGTACAGGCCAGTATTTCAAATTACATACATAATTTTACATAGGCATATGACACAGTACATTTTTAGAATAATAATATATATATACATTTATAGATAGTAAGCATTAAAAAAAATAAATGGGCTTATTTAAACATTGGGTAAATAAAGAATTAGGTGAACAGATATTATATGAGGTGGGAGATGTTGATGTCTCTAAGGAATTCGAAGCGTTTGATTATTTGAAGTCTTAGTTGGAGCCAGTGCTTGTTTTAGTGTTGTCGGTATATTATTTTTAATTCTCTCAGCATTATATTTTGGACAGGAGATTATGATGTGATCCACTGTACTTGGCAGTCAGTACAAGTGCTGGGGTCAGATTTTTCAAATATATACTTATGGGTCAGCAAGGTGTGTCCATATCGCAGTCTTGCCAATATTGTTTGGTTCTTTCTGTTCACACAACTTGGCCTATTCTTTAATAATAATAATAATATCTTTATTTCCGTCAATGATAATTACATACATTATGGAATTGTCACAAGATTCTACTCGTAATACAAAGATAAAGTTTGATACAATAAGTAAAGTTGAGAAAAAAATAATATAATAATTAAATGTACAAGTGAAGAAAAAAACAATTATTAATTACACATATAAAAATAAATAGTACATCCATAATTACATTAACTTTGCTCTGTTAGTTTATACAAAAATTACCACTTAGCTCTTCCAACACAAACATAAATATATCCTAGGATAATGGGTCATCAATGTACTCATTAATAGAGTAATATGCTTTATTAACTAAAATCTCTTTTATTTTTCTTTTAAAGCTGTTTAAACCTAAACTCTTTAATTCTTCACTAAGATTATTAAAGAGCTGCGGACCCCAGTAACTAGTACTATTTTTGCTAGATTTAAGTCTGAGCTTAGGGATTTTTAGGTTGTTACCATACCTAGTTACAATCCTATCACCCGGATTTATTTTAATGAAGTTTAAGGCATGTTGTTTGACATAAATTAAGCAATAGTATATATACATACAGGGGACATATTTCTTTGATGGTTCTAAGGTGGTTGTTTTGGATGTTTCTCCATTCTTCCTTCCATTTTGCAAGAATGTCCTTTTTCAGTTGCGACTTTGTATCTACGAGATGTATCTGCACTTGCACTATCTCTTTTGTTGATCCTTTCGCTGCCTTATCTGCTTTCTCGTTACCATCAATGCCCACTAGGGATGGGATCTAGATTATTATTATTTTTTTGCCCATATTAATTAGGTCGTGGATGTTGTCTTTGATTCTTATGATGATGGGGTTTCGCGGATACAGTTGTTGAAAGCTTTGGATGATATTCATAGAATCGCTGATAATTGTGTATTTTGTGTGCCCCTGGCTTTTGGATCGGATGAATTCGGTAGCTTCTAGTACAGCGTAGGCTTCTGCGGTAAATATGTTTTTTAATTTACAAAACAATATTTATTTATTCATAGATGAACAAATAAATATGTCAACTAAAATAACGTTTTTCAAGTACATTCAGTAGTTCTGGCCATCTTTTGGCAGCCTGGCAAACTAATCTAAGCTCCCTGGTCTATAATAGAACTTCCATCCCCCTGACACCAACTTTCAGAATCCTGATAACCCTTTTTAGGGTTTTGTAGGTATGACCAAAAAACCCTTATACCGTCATTTTGTCGTCAGTCTGTCTGTCTGTCTGTCTGTTCGGTAAAAATTGTAGCCAAACGGCTAAACCTAGAGAGTTGAAATTTTGCATGCTTATACAACTCTTTGACCCGCACATAGGAAAAATACTAAAACATCTAAAAAACATATCCCCCTAAAAATATTAACAAATATGTGCCCATCGAAAAAAAAAAAAATTTTTATAATTCTGAGTAGGGTATCAAATGAAAGCCCTTGGTACGTGGATTACCGATCAAATTTTTATTTTTGCAAAATAAATTATTTTTAAGAGATTTTTGCCAAAATTGTGCAAAAAATTTTTTGTCCCACACCCTGTAGCCCAGATGGTTTAAACTAAAAATCTGAAAAAAATCTAAGTATTGTACATTGGTGTGAACTGGAATAGTTCAACAGGAATTTTTGATCAGATTAGGTTTTTGGAAAAAAACGCATTTTTTGTGATTTTTTGTTAATAATGTACACAAGTTATAGCTTTGTAACACGCCACACTGTAACTTGTATGCTGGTCTAGTGGTATTAGACGCTGATTTTTCACCCAAGTAACCCTATCCGAAAAGGATCGAACCCTGTGAGAAGAGACTATATTATTTTTTGTTTTTTTTTTTTAATTTTTATATTGTTTAAATTATTTTTTCAAAATTCTAGTTATATTTTGGCAAATGTTGCATTTAATTTTTAAAAGCGTAAATTTAATAGCCAGTGGAAATTGTTTAAATTATAATTTAATTCTGTTTCAATGTACACGAAATAAGAGGGGCGGAACTTATAACAACCAATGGAAGCCATAGACGCAATTTTTAAAATTCTTAATGAACCTTGCTATATAAAAAAAAAAAAAAATACTGCACATATTTAGAAACCTAAATAATGGTATTAGGCGTTCGAATTAAAATTAACAAAAAAAATATTTTAATATAAAATTTGTTTTCGCATCCAAAATAATCATCATTCACTTACTAAATACCTGCAAAACCCTGAAATGTGTGAAAATTCACACTTCACATCAATTTTTTACTTTGTTCTACCATTTTGAGTGGCAACATGCCACTTTGTATGGTATTCAGATGTTTTATTAAATTTTTAACCGTATTTAAACCGAAATCTCTGCCTCCCTACTTTGAAATGGTATGTAAATGTAACCGTGTTTACTATTGCCAAGTCCCATGTGTTCCCGTATTTTATCATCTCTGTTTCGCACTATATTCATCACGTTTCATGCATATCTTATGATCATACATGTAAGGGAACACTCCTCTTACGAATGAAGTGAGTAAGGAATATCATAGCTACTTACGTGACCCTGACACATTTTGGAAATGTTTCAAAATGAAATACAAGAAAGTACAGAAAATGAAAGGAAAGGAACAAATGCTACGGTTGCAAAATGGTCAGTTGCTAAAAAAAGAGTTAATCTACGTTTATAGTTCTAAAAATTAATAAACTATACGCTATGAGTTGTTCACTGTTGATTGTCACTATAAGTTTGTCATACTGTAAAGCAAGCGACCATTCACAACTGTTAATTTAATAGATATTCGGGTCTTTTTACCGACCGCCAACATATATAAGGGAGGTATTGTGATCATACCGATTTTGACATTTCGAGATTTCGATGGATCTCCACGAATTTTTAGCATGATGTCTGTCGGTCTGTCTGTCTGTCTGTTCGTCCGTCTGTCTGTCTGTTCGTCCGTCTGTCTGTCTGTCTGTCTGTCTGTCAAGCTTCAATCAATCGGTAAAAGTAATTAGAATTGAAAATCTAGTCCCGCCTAAACCAAAGGAACAGACCTTACTATTTTTACATTTTTAAAATGAAATATTGGATTTTATTACAATACTAATATAGTAATATTTATGTTAATTTTATATTATTTAACATAAAAATAACACTGTCATACACAATTATTTTTATACTTTTTTAAGTTGAAATAAAGTCCGTTCCTTTGGTTTAGGCGGAACTAGATTTTCAATTCTAGTTACTTTTACCGATTAATTGAAGCTTTTATCATTTTGTTCAGGAAAAGCCAACTTCAATATACAAAAAAATAGCTAATGACAACTTACAAAAATCGAGGGATTGGAGGAATAACAACTGGGAAAGTGTCAACAAGACTCAAAAAGAAAAAGTGTGTTGGCGTCGTTGGTTGTTCGCATTGTTTGCAAAAATTAAAAGTTTCTTCTTATTTTTTCGTGTTCTGCTAACTATTAAGAAGAATAAATCTAACACTATTAGTATTGTTATATCACAATAGATGGCGCTTATATTTTGTGTACTAATTTTAATAAAAATTAAATTTTTAAGATTCCATCGCCTATAGCGGTAGTTTCTGAATTTCAAAGTTTAAACATCGACATCGGTAGTAGACATCGATGTTTTATCGATACTATCGCCAGCTGGCCATCGATGGTAAGAACATCGATGTTTTCGATACATCGAAGTTTTTTTCCCATCCCTACTAGTCACTGAATTAATATTTGTGGTTTAGCTGAAGACGCTGAAGGAAAGAGGTGGCACCTGGATGGATAGAGACGTCTGGCGAAAAGGAAACAAGAAACGGTGCCAGACGTAAACGAATCGCTATATGCACAAAGTTTCTGTAAAAAAAAAGGTGGTGCGATTTAGGAATTAGTACGATATTAGCAACTTTCCCCAATTATAATGCTGGTGCAACGAATTTTAAAACAAAAAGGTGCGTTAAATATGACTAGGGACTATAAATTAATTTGTAAAAACATGCAACAGTTGTAAATTGTCTAATTATTTCATGCCCTTAAAAATCTTAATTAGCAAGATGTAAAATCTCTAATTTCTGAGGTAAAAATAACTTAATAATACTCCTAATTAATAAGGATTTCCTTTATTTGTGTTTTATTTCTGTATTTAACATCTCCGTGTGAAATTAGAGGGTGAAACTGTGAACAGTTGTTCGAGGGGGTGAGAAATGAAAAACTTCATTAATCTTTTCAAGTATGTTTAAACTTTGTTACTTGTTTCCTTTGAGAATCACACTAAATGTTGTAAAGATATGGGATACAAAATATGCAGAAATACTGGGGAATACGCAGTTAAAATGTATATAGTACGAGGGTCATTTATTAAATTAGAACCTTTCTGGTTTAAATATAAACACAACTAGAGTTTATTCAAAATTTTTAATTCTACAATTACCAACATGCTTTCGCTATTTTTCGACGTTCCGTTCAAGGCATTTTTCATACAAGATCGCAATGCGCTCAATCTTGCAAGATATAAATTTTATTCATATTTATAAATAAGAGTTTTATATTTATATTCAGAAAAATATACCTTTCATAACATAAATAAAATAAATATATTATTTATTATTCTATCTAATTACATATTTTTACAACTAATTTAAGCTATAGGCTATTTTAAACGTTTAAGCGGAACTAAATGGAGTATTAATTTTATAAAGTTGTGACTAGCTAACTTTATAATGAGTAAAATGGGGTTTTGCTAAACAAACTGATCAAAAGCAATCAAAATTCAAGTTGTACTTTGAAGTAGGTACGACTTAAAAGTGCAATATTTTTTATTATATCTTTTTTTATTACTCTCCGAGCTGTTTAGATCAAAATATAAGGCACTTTGAACACTTGTAAATAAAAATACTTTACTTTCAAGTCGTTTTAGGGAATATAATTGTCATATATATTATAGTTTTTTGTCAACCGTAAAAGATACTGAAAAAATGTTTAATTAAAAGTTGTTTCTTTTGAAAAGCTCTATTCAAAGATACTCAATATGACACGTTCCCATATGACAATTCGAAACTGTCGTTAATATCCTGTACTTCCGGAAAATTTCAATACTACCATTTAATGTTTTGTATAAATTTTAGTTCAAAATTTTTCCCAACTTGCTCACACATTGCCTTTTCGAGAAAAATCGTTTTCCGAAATTCCTTGATACGCCATATATATAATTATATATATATATATATATATATATGGGGGCCGCAGACAATATTTATATAATTTCGGGAGTCCCATGCCAGAAAAGGTTGAAAAACACTGGTCTAGTATACATTATTTTTCAGACAAGGGAATATAAAGTAATTTAAAATAGTCAAGTCTGGTGATCTAGGTGGAAATTCTGGATTTTAACGTATAAACTAATTATTCGATCGTCAAAAAATTCACGAAGATTGATGGTCTCTTGAGCGGTGTGGGCAGTCGCGCCATCCTGTTGGCTGGAGCTCATCCTCATGAAGATGAATAAATTCACGTACAATATTCCGGTATCTCTGAGCAGTAACAGTTTTGTGGAAAAATATGGGTCCGATAATACGTTTTCGAGACACAGCAATCCAAACACCAACTTTTAACAGGTGAAGGGGAGTTTCGCGAAAAGTATGAGGATTTGAGCACTCCATAACCCCATATTTTGTGAAATTATACACCTCGAAAGGGTAAACCAGGCCTCGTCAGAAAAAAAAAAAATAATAATAATAATAATAATACCAAGCATCCGTACAAGCCTTGTCTACTGCTTGAGTGGTCTACTCAGCCTGCATTACATGCTTGTGAAGTAAAATACTATTTTCTCCGCCCCAACCCGATTTCAGTTTAGAAATTAAGGTGCATCTATTAATAATGGCGGAGAGTGTAGACTGTTGCATGTTTTTCCAAATTAATTTAATAGTACAATTTGTGTTGGCAACTGTCTAATAATTGTGGTTCAGCGATACCTCGTCTTGGCTTGTTTAAACTTGTCAGCTATATATCTCAACAGATATCTTCCCTGTTTCCTAACAATTTGTATAACTATTTGTCTAAGTTATAACAGGAAACGTTGCTGCAAACACCAATAGACAAAGTACAACGACATATAAGGGCACTGTCTAGTTCTTAACCAACAAAAAATACAAGCGTAGGTCAAATACGAAAATCATGCTAGAATTATTGAGTACAGGCCAGTATTTCAAATTACATACATAATTTTACATAGGCATATGACACAGTACATTTTTAGAATAATAATATATATATACATTTATAGATAGTAAGCATTAAAAAAAATAAATGGGCTTATTTAAACATTGGGTAAATAAAGAATTAGGTGAACAGATATTATATGAGGTGGGAGATGTTGATGTCTCTAAGGAATTCGAAGCGTTTGATTATTTGAAGTCTTAGTTGGAGCCAGTGCTTGTTTTAGTGTTGTCGGTATATTATTTTTAATTCTCTCAGCATTATATTTTGGACAGGAGATTATGATGTGATCCACTGTACTTGGCAGTCAGTACAAGTGCTGGGGTCAGATTTTTCAAATATATACTTATGGGTCAGCAAGGTGTGTCCATATCGCAGTCTTGCCAATATTGTTTGGTTCTTTCTGTTCACACAACTTGGCCTATTCTTTAATAATAATAATAATATCTTTATTTCCGTCAATGATAATTACATACATTATGGAATTGTCACAAGATTCTACTCGTAATACAAAGATAAAGTTTGATACAATAAGTAAAGTTGAGAAAAAAATAATATAATAATTAAATGTACAAGTGAAGAAAAAAACAATTATTAATTACACATATAAAAATAAATAGTACATCCATAATTACATTAACTTTGCTCTGTTAGTTTATACAAAAATTACCACTTAGCTCTTCCAACACAAACATAAATATATCCTAGGATAATGGGTCATCAATGTACTCATTAATAGAGTAATATGCTTTATTAACTAAAATCTCTTTTATTTTTCTTTTAAAGCTGTTTAAACCTAAACTCTTTAATTCTTCACTAAGATTATTAAAGAGCTGCGGACCCCAGTAACTAGTACTATTTTTGCTAGATTTAAGTCTGAGCTTAGGGATTTTTAGGTTGTTACCATACCTAGTTACAATCCTATCACCCGGATTTATTTTAATGAAGTTTAAGGCATGTTGTTTGACATAAATTAAGCAATAGTATATATACATACAGGGGACATATTTCTTTGATGGTTCTAAGGTGGTTGTTTTGGATGTTTCTCCATTCTTCCTTCCATTTTGCAAGAATGTCCTTTTTCAGTTGCGACTTTGTATCTACGAGATGTATCTGCACTTGCACTATCTCTTTTGTTGATCCTTTCGCTGCCTTATCTGCTTTCTCGTTACCATCAATGCCCACTAGGGATGGGATCTAGATTATTATTATTTTTTTGCCCATATTAATTAGGTCGTGGATGTTGTCTTTGATTCTTATGATGATGGGGTTTCGCGGATACAGTTGTTGAAAGCTTTGGATGATATTCATAGAATCGCTGATAATTGTGTATTTTGTGTGCCCCTGGCTTTTGGATCGGATGAATTCGGTAGCTTCTAGTACAGCGTAGGCTTCTGCGGTAAATATGTTTTTTAATTTACAAAACAATATTTATTTATTCATAGATGAACAAATAAATATGTCAACTAAAATAACGTTTTTCAAGTACATTCAGTAGTTCTGGCCATCTTTTGGCAGCCTGGCAAACTAATCTAAGCTCCCTGGTCTATAATAGAACTTCCATCCCCCTGACACCAACTTTCAGAATCCTGATAACCCTTTTTAGGGTTTTGTAGGTATGACCAAAAAACCCTTATACCGTCATTTTGTCGTCAGTCTGTCTGTCTGTCTGTCTGTTCGGTAAAAATTGTAGCCAAACGGCTAAACCTAGAGAGTTGAAATTTTGCATGCTTATACAACTCTTTGACCCGCACATAGGAAAAATACTAAAACATCTAAAAAACATATCCCCCTAAAAATATTAACAAATATGTGCCCATCGAAAAAAAAAAAAATTTTTATAATTCTGAGTAGGGTATCAAATGAAAGCCCTTGGTACGTGGATTACCGATCAAATTTTTATTTTTGCAAAATAAATTATTTTTAAGAGATTTTTGCCAAAATTGTGCAAAAAATTTTTTGTCCCACACCCTGTAGCCCAGATGGTTTAAACTAAAAATCTGAAAAAAATCTAAGTATTGTACATTGGTGTGAACTGGAATAGTTCAACAGGAATTTTTGATCAGATTAGGTTTTTGGAAAAAAACGCATTTTTTGTGATTTTTTGTTAATAATGTACACAAGTTATAGCTTTGTAACACGCCACACTGTAACTTGTATGCTGGTCTAGTGGTATTAGACGCTGATTTTTCACCCAAGTAACCCTATCCGAAAAGGATCGAACCCTGTGAGAAGAGACTATATTATTTTTTGTTTTTTTTTTTTAATTTTTATATTGTTTAAATTATTTTTTCAAAATTCTAGTTATATTTTGGCAAATGTTGCATTTAATTTTTAAAAGCGTAAATTTAATAGCCAGTGGAAATTGTTTAAATTATAATTTAATTCTGTTTCAATGTACACGAAATAAGAGGGGCGGAACTTATAACAACCAATGGAAGCCATAGACGCAATTTTTAAAATTCTTAATGAACCTTGCTATATAAAAAAAAAAAAAAATACTGCACATATTTAGAAACCTAAATAATGGTATTAGGCGTTCGAATTAAAATTAACAAAAAAAATATTTTAATATAAAATTTGTTTTCGCATCCAAAATAATCATCATTCACTTACTAAATACCTGCAAAACCCTGAAATGTGTGAAAATTCACACTTCACATCAATTTTTTACTTTGTTCTACCATTTTGAGTGGCAACATGCCACTTTGTATGGTATTCAGATGTTTTATTAAATTTTTAACCGTATTTAAACCGAAATCTCTGCCTCCCTACTTTGAAATGGTATGTAAATGTAACCGTGTTTACTATTGCCAAGTCCCATGTGTTCCCGTATTTTATCATCTCTGTTTCGCACTATATTCATCACGTTTCATGCATATCTTATGATCATACATGTAAGGGAACACTCCTCTTACGAATGAAGTGAGTAAGGAATATCATAGCTACTTACGTGACCCTGACACATTTTGGAAATGTTTCAAAATGAAATACAAGAAAGTACAGAAAATGAAAGGAAAGGAACAAATGCTACGGTTGCAAAATGGTCAGTTGCTAAAAAAAGAGTTAATCTACGTTTATAGTTCTAAAAATTAATAAACTATACGCTATGAGTTGTTCACTGTTGATTGTCACTATAAGTTTGTCATACTGTAAAGCAAGCGACCATTCACAACTGTTAATTTAATAGATATTCGGGTCTTTTTACCGACCGCCAACATATATAAGGGAGGTATTGTGATCATACCGATTTTGACATTTCGAGATTTCGATGGATCTCCACGAATTTTTAGCATGATGTCTGTCGGTCTGTCTGTCTGTCTGTTCGTCCGTCTGTCTGTCTGTTCGTCCGTCTGTCTGTCTGTCTGTCTGTCTGTCTTTGTACATGTGCAGAGCAAATTCAGTTTAAAGGATTTTTATGAAACTGCATATTTAAGCTTTTGACATCAATGGCACAAGTTGATCAACTTTTGGTAAAAATCGGTTAACTAGAAATGGAAGTTTTTCTCGTATCGATTTTAAGAATTTTGCGAATATTTAGTAACAGAAAAATATTTCGAAAAAATTTATTTAACAAAAGTTGCTAAATGCAATAACTAATAACTTTTATTTGAGACGTTTTTCTGTCTCAATTTTTTCATACTTATATGTAACGTTTCCATGGTCATGATAAATAATATCTCTGTTAGAAAATATTAGGCCAAGTTATTTCTACTCTGCTGCTAGAATGTATTTTATATAAGTACTTTATGATGGCGGTCGGTCCTGTGGTGGCCACAGCTGATTTTTTTATTATATTTTTAATTTCATAAATACAAAAAATCCATAACATTATTATCCATAATTTTAGCCATGAATTAATATATATATATAAAATAATATTCTCTTGGTATTCGTCAGTTTATATTGTCAATAAAATAAAATAAAATGAAACGTTTCGTGTACATCCAATTTACACATCATCAGTCTAAAAAATAAATATAATACATTACAATCATTGAAACAATTCATAATTGTTTGAACAGAGAATTATACAAACAAGGTAGCATTCCAAAATCAGAAAATAGAGACAAACTTACCAATTTCTTTTGGGGGGTTTTGTAGCTATTTAGATATATAATTTAAGGTAATCATAATTTTGTATTTCAATTTTTGCTTATATTCATCTCGAGATTTTTTTTTTTTTTTTTTGAACTCTCAGTATTTTTCCTATATGTGGATCAAAGAGCTGTATAAGCATACCAAATTTCAACTTTGTTAAGCCGTTTGGCTACAATTTCTACCATACAGACAGACAGACAGACAGACAGACAGACAGACATGAGTGATGTTATAAGGTTTTTTTGGTGGTCTTATCTACAAAACCCTAATAAAAAAGTATTAATAATTATTGTAAATAAATAATAAATAATAAAAAGACTCGATTTTTAACAAATAATTCATCTTTATCATTGCAAGCCGCATGCACATTTGTTGGTTATGTGTTATTTGCATCCAGTTCGTAGAGTAACAGTTTATATTATCGCTTGTTTATATTAAATAATTTGGTTACAGCATTCGGTTTCTGTATGAGTTTGTGCTCCTAAACTTTCCCCCACAGGTTTTCTGTAGTGCAGTAGCAGTTTTCAAGGGACCCCTTTCTATGCAACGCAACAGCACTCGAACTTAAGTCTCGTTTTGTCATTTCTAACCCCTATTTTACGCCCATTTTACCCGAACTAGTGCAACTGACAATACGGTCCACACTCTTACAAGTTACCCTCAGGATCTAGTAGATGTCTAATTTTGGGTAGTTTCTTTTATGTTTCGTAATTTGTTGGTAATATTTGTGTTGGTCCATTCATTGCTCCACTTTTCTTTGATTCTTGCTTTAATTATGTTCTTTTGATCTTCGGGTTGTATTGATATTTTGAGTTCTTCATCTTGAATTGCTTGTCTTGCGTTTTTGTCCGCTTTTTCATTCCCCTTTATGCCTATTTGGGACGGGATCCACACAAAAGTGACTGTATTTTTGTAGTATCTAATGGCATCGTGTATGTTTTCTTGTCCTTTTTTTATGTGAGGATCTTTTGGGTAGGTCTTTTGATACGATTGAAGTGCACTAAGTGAGTCGGTATATATTATGTAGTGTTTGTGTTGTTCTTTGAATGTTTTTATGAGTTCTGTTGCCTTCTGTATGCTAAATGCCTCCACTGTGTAGATGCTGCAATGGTTGGGTAGGTGGTATCTAGGTTTTATCGCCTATTATGGTTGCTGATCCCGTTTGTTCATCTATTTTTGATCCATCTGTATATATTTCTGTTGCGTTGAGGTATTTATTTCGTATTTCTTTGTGATTTTTAGTCTGACTATTTAAGTTTCTATTATAGGTACCTAAAAAAATAAAATAAACCATCATTTGCATTTCGTTAATTCCATAATTTCTATAAGATTTCTTGTTATCAAAGTGTACAGAAAAAAATTTATGTGAAGTGTGAATTTTCACACATTTCTGGGTTTTGCAGGTATTTAGTAACTGAACGATGATTATTTGGGATGCCAAAACAAATTTTATGTCAAAATATTTTTTTATGAATTTTAATTCGAATGCCTAATACCATTATTTGAGTTTCTAAATATATGCAGTATTTTTTTTTATATAGCAAAGTTCATTAAGATTTTGAAAATTGCACCTATGGCTTCCATTGGTTGCTTACATCATAAGTCCCGCCCTTTGATTTCGTCAAACATAGAATTAAATTATAATTTCAACACTTTCCACTGGTTATTAAATTTACGCTTTTAAAAATTAAATGCACTATTTACCAAATATAACTAGAATTTTAACAAAATAATTTAAACAAAATAAAAACGCAAAAAAAAAAAACAAAAAATAAAATCAACAGGATTCGAACCCTAGTTTGCAAGTTAACTTATATTATTAAGCGCACGACGAATCCACCACGCCACGAGAGTTACTGTTGTGGTATGTTACACAACGTATTAAATAGTTAACATATTTTAGTTAAAAACACAAAAAATGCGTTATTTTCCGAAAACATAATCTGATCCAAAATTCCTGTTGTACTATTCCGGTTCACACCAATGTACATTACTTAGAATTTTTTCAGATTTTTAGTTTAGACCATCTGGGCTACGGGTTTGGGACAAAAATTTTTTTGCACAATTTTGGCGAAAATCGCATCAAAATAATTTATTTTGCAAAAATAAAATTTTGACCGTTAATCCACGTACTAAGGGCTTTCATTTGATACCCTACTCAGAATTTAAAAAAAAATATTTTTTTTTTCGATGAGCACATATCTACTATTATATTGTACAAGTGTTGGTATGTATGTTCTATTCAACTTCTGGTGTATCTTCATTTTTCCGGTATCGCGGAGAGAGGAAAATGAACCGCCGTCTTATCCGGGTGATATTTTTTTAGTGCTTAGGCTTAATTTTATTTCGACAGGGGGTACTGACTAATTTTTATTGATAAAAATCATGCATTTTTTCCTCGAAACCGTGTCGAATCAAAGTCACCATTGATCGGCACGGACAGGTTTTATCAGACGATAATTCAAAAATATTCTTAATACAAGACGGCCGGTCCAGAATATTTACGGCGAGAATCAAAGTGTTAAATGGTAATAATGGTTCAGGATAGCTTTTTGGACGTGCGAGATAATATTTTGAGGTATCAGAAAACATTTTTCAAAGAATCTGGGCCATTATTGGAAATATGCTTACAAGATTTCAGAAGGTGACAGCTGTCAAATTTTTTGCATTTTAAAATGGGAGGAGATTTCACATTATGAACGTGATTCTTGACAGAAGAATACTAATTAAGGATTTAAGGTGAATTAACGATAAAGTTTAAGACATTTGCAGGGCGAATTTCCATAAAATAGTGTTAAAAAAGATTTATAGATATTAAAAATTTCAGGGTTAATCAAAGTGTTAAGTGGTGATAATGGTTCAAGATAGCTTATTTGACGTGCGAGATAATATTTTGAGGCATCAGAAAACATTTTTCAAAGAATCTGGGCCATTATTGGAAATATGCTTACAAGATTTCAGAAGGTGACAGCTGTCAAATTTTTTGCATTTTAGAATGGGACGAGATTTCACATTTTGAACGTATTTCTTGATAGAAGAAAACTAATTAAGTATTTAAGGTGAATTAACGATAAAACTTAAGACATTTGCAGGGGGAATTTCCATAAAATAGTGTTAAAAAAAGATGAGCGACGAGTTTTATAATCGACAAGTGCGACAAAATTATATTAAGACGAGTTTTAACAACGTAGGGGAGAAGACCGGCGTAGCCGGGCTGAGGCCCCTAGTTTGTTTATATTTTTAGAGGGATATGTTTTTTAGATGTTTTAGTATTTTTCCTATGTGCGGGTCAACGAGTTGTATAAGCATGCCAAATTTCAACTCTCTAGGTTTAGCCGTTTGGCTACAATTTGGACCGAACAGACAGACAGACAGACAGACAGACAGACAGACAGACATACAGACAGACAGACAGACAGACAGACAGACAGACAGACAGACAGACAGACAGACGACAAAATGACGGTATAAGGGTTTTTTGGTCATACCTACAAAACCCTAAAAACACATACATACATTCATTGGGGTCCCAAAAATCATAAATCATCAAAGCCTCCTGATGCACAGATTCGCTTCTTACAAAAAGACACTAAACGAAAGCAGCTGACAGAAATCATAAATTATTATCATGGAATAGAAGCACGGTCAAATATTTACAAACCGAAAGTTTGAAATGTTAAATTAGAATCTCTACTAGAAATTGCATTCCTGAATAATGTAATTACATTACAGTATAGTTTCAAATAATTACCCATTGGCATTATTCTATCTTTTTTTGGGGACCGTCAATCACTTTTTAACTCCACAAAAATCTCAATCTGAAATATCTGCATTTGACAAGTTTTAAACGTCTTTGAAAAAAATATTATATTCTATTTTCCTTTATCAGAAAGCTTTTAAACGCCCTTTCGATCGAAGTTCTTTACCTTCCGACCTTTCCATTTGGATTAAATGTAAAAAATATGGATTAAGAAGGAAAGTTAAATTATTGTCTGTAAATTTAAGAAGATTATACCTGCGTTTTTAAATATTTGAATATACCTATAGTTTAAAAAAAAGTAATCTTAAGACGTCGCTCCTTAAGTCCGTAATGTAGCCAATTTTTCACATAAATAGTTGTTTCATTGTGGAAAGACAGGATTGGTATAAATGTTAATTAATTTATACAAACACGGGCTTATTTTAAAAAGTACAATCTAGCCAATGATAATATTGGAAGTTGCCATTTTTATTTATTTACTGAGTGACGTTGATGTGGTTAGATAAAGTTTCGAAATTGTAAAACTGAAAATTAAAAATAGAACGAAATTTCAACATGGGTCTATCGGGATCAATCCTTATCTTCAAACCATAAAAAAATAAACTGATCCGATAATATTTGATTTAATTTATTTAGCCTAAACAAATGCATGTTAACGTTACGCGAAACCTAGGTATATTACCCTCTTAAAGAATCATTATTGGAGCATTCACAAACCTTATAGTTGACCTAATATTGTCTAGAATTCATTTTAGGACATACAGAACCTAGTTTTTAACATTTGATCCAATCTAAAGCTAAATTTAAACTGCTAAGAAGCAAAAGATTCAACCCAACAGCTTTAGGAATCACCCTTAAAGCACCTATAGACCTATTAGTTGACCTAATTTCATCCATAGTCCAGTTTAGGACACATGGAATCCTTGTTATTAACAATTGTTCCTATCTAATGCTAAATGCAAACATATAACTAAGAAGCAATAGGTATCTAACCCAGAAACCTTAGAAATCATCATTAGAGCACCTACAGACCTAATAGTTGACCTAATTAATTGTAGACTCTAGTTTAGGAGATTTTAACATTTTTTTTAAACTATTGTTCCTATCTAATGCTAAATGTAAACATATACTGCTAAGAAGCAATAGACATTCAACCCAACAGCTTTAGGAATCATTAGTAGAACACCTATAAACCTATTAGATGACCTAATTCCATCCAGAATTCAGTTTAGGACAAATAGAATACTTGTTTTTAACAATTGTTTTTATCTAATGCTGAATGTAAACATATACTGCTAAGAAGCAATAGATATTCAACCCAACAGCTTTAAGAATCATCATTAGAACACCTATAAACCTATTAGTTGACCTAATTCCACCTAAAGTCCAGTTTAGGACATTTAGAATCCTTGTTTTTAATACTTGTTCCTATCTAATGCTAAATGCAGACATATATAACTAAGAAGCAATAGACATTCAACCCCAACAGCTTTAGGAATCATCATTAGTTTATCCACAGACCTTATGGTTAACCTAATTCCATCCAAAGTCCAGTTTAGGACAAACAGAAACCATATTTTTAATTAATGTTTCTATGCAAAATGTAAGTATATACTGCTAAGAAGCAATAGGCATTCAACTTTAGGAATCATCATTAGAGCACCTATAAACTTATTAGTTGACCTAATTTTATCCAGAGTCCAGTTTAGGACAGCTATAAACTTTGCTTTTTACATTTTTTACTATATAAATAATACGCATTCAATCTAACAGCTTTAGGAATCATCATTAAGGCATCACAACCCTTATGGTTGACCTAATTCCATCCAGAGTTCAGTTTAGGACAGTTACATCTTTGCTTTAATATTTCCTACTATCAAAGTAATAGACATTCAACCTAATAGCTTTAGTTCTCATTCTGTCCAGAGTCCAGTTTAGAACAGTTAGAAGTTTTGGTTTTAACATTTTTTACTGTCTAAGCAATAGACATTCAACCTGTTTTAAAAATCATCCTTAGGACATCTACTGACTTATAGATGACCTAATTATCCAGTTTAGGACACACGGATCTTGGTAGTATTTGTTTTGACACTAAATTCCTGAATATACTACTACAACGCAATGGAGAGTTTCCTTAAAGGTTTTAGGATTATTTATTAGGACATCTAGTGACCTTATTTTAAAAACATGTCAAAACCCTAAGAATTTCTTAATTAAAAGGTATCCAGTCCACCTTTCCTTTCTATAAAACATATCCTAAATTGTTATACACAAAAATTCCTAAAATTTCAACGCAAAAATATAGCTTCGTATGTTCTTCGAGATTGCCGAGCTTTACCGAATAGCATGACCTCAAGTGACGTAACACGAAGCACTTGCTATTTCAAAACAGTATCATACAGACGTTCATAGAGGTCGCATCGATCGCGTAGTTTTTTAAAATAATATAATTCGAATTAAAATCGAATTCGAATCAAAATTAAAGTGTTCATATACTGTGTTCAGTTATAAAAATAGTGTATATGTGTGTGTATTTGTGTATTTAGTGTATTTATTTTGGATTTAGGATGATTTTGGATTAGTATTTCCAAAAAAATACAAAAAGGTAAGATTTTTTAAATATTTTTATCATTTTTAAATCTCAATATTTGGTAACATTTATTTTTTTTGAAAAAAACATATGTTTCGCTACAGATGGTCGCGAAGAACTTTTTTTTTATTGAATTTCTACGGCGTCGTTTCGGTTTATATGACCTTATAATATCATAATTTCGTCATTTGCTCATGATAGAAGGACCTAATAACGTTAAAAATCAATTTTGGAGACTTACATATTTTATTTAACCTTATTTCATCCAAATGATCGAAATATCATCTGTTAACTGTCAGGTTTTATCAAGTATCCTGTATACTTCTCCATCTAGATGATCTTTTACGAGAATTATGAACGGATGTTGCCATTTTTAGTCCTTTTTCATGCCGTATTCACATTTTTTTAATGCTTGAAGGACCATGTAATGTTAGAAATATTTTTTGGGGGCACTTAACATATTTTAAGCTACTGAAACGTCGTGAATTTTTTGACATTCCAGATTTATGGACTTTTAAATCTGCTTAACGAAATCCTCCGACGGATTTTTGCTGGTTTACTGTTTACTTTTTTATCAATATCACGTGTTCACTATAGCATTTTCCTGTGTGACACTCGTTTTGTAAGTATAACAACAAAAAAAAACATACCGTTACTTATTTTCTGTGTGTCTGTGTATAATAGAAATTGTGGCTAAACTGCTGGACATAGAGAGTTGAAATTTGGTATGCATATATAGTTTTTTGAATGGTTTGTAGGAAACATACTGAGATTACGAAATATTAAAAATTATTTATTTTTTGAAAAAATAAATATTTTGAGTGGGGTATCAAATGAAAGTTCTTGATTTGTGGATTCAAGGATAAAAACATAATTATAAAAAAAACATACCTGATTTTTGTACCTGAACATCCAGACGGAATGGTTTAAAAAACTGAAATAATACAGAGTAATGCACATAATATTCCGCTCTAAATTTTTTATCAGGTTATATTTATGATTTTTTTTAAAAATAATTATTAATGTTACTATTATTTTTTTATTTATTTAATGTCGGGTATCAAATTAAATCTCCTTAAACGTAGATTAATGAACAAAAATACATTTTAAAAACTTTTTTATTTTGACACTATTTTGGTCTTGACTAACGGGCTTGAGCCCCCCCCCCCCAACACTCAAAATTACGTTTTTTAGGGACACATTTTTCTTGTAATTAAATGTGACCCAAGAAAAAATTTTGGGTTCTGAGCCCCGCTAAGAACAAATTTTGAGTCTCCCCCGTTGGAGTAATTTTGGGTGCGCGCCTGCTTAGAGAGGCAGAGGATTAAAAATTAGAAGAAAAAAATCGGTTATCGTCTAGATCAACCGGATTTCTTAAAAAGTTTTTTAAATATCAAAACTTTTGTATTAAAATAAATAAATGTTTGTTAGTTAGTCAGTAACATTGGGCGCACAGCAAAAATGGCTATTTGCGCCTTTAAGTAAATAAACAATGTAGGGTATTAAATGAAAGCTTTTAATACTTATATTAACAGATAAAATAATAATTTATTAAGTTATATTAAAAACATCAGCTGTGGCCACCACAGGACCGACCGCCATCATAAAGTACTTGTATAAAATACATTCTAGCAGCAGACTAGAAATAACTTGGCCTAATATTTTCTAACAGAGATATTATTTATCATGACCATGGAAACGTTGAAAAAAAATTGAGACTTTTTTCGAAATTTTTCGTTTTATCAAAAAACGTCTCAAATAAAAATTATTAGTTATTGCATTTATAGCAAGTTTTGTTCAATAAATTTTTTCGAAATATTTTTCTGTTGTGAAATATTCACAAAAATCTTAAAATCGATACGAGTAAACTCCCATTTTTAGTCAACCGATTTTTACCAAAAGTTGATCAACTCGTTCCATTGATGGCAGACGCTTAAATATGAAGTTTCATAAAAATCCTTTCAGCCGAATTTGCTCTACACGTGTACACAGACAGACAGACAGACGAACGGACGGACGGACAGACAGACAGACGGACGGACAGACAGACAGACGGACGGACAGACAGACTGACAGACAGACTGACAGACATCATGCTTAAAATAGTCAAAACGTTATGTAGGGACCTCAATTCGTGGAGATCCATCGAAATCTCGAAAGGTCAAAATCGGTATGATCACAATACCTCCCTTATATATGTTGACTTATATTGTTATTATTAGTTATTGCATTTATAGCAACTTATGTTCAATAATTTTTTTTTACACGATTAAACTCCTATTTCTAGTCAACCAATTTTTACCAAAAGTTGATCAACTCGTGTCATTGATGTCAAAAGCTTAAATATGCAGTTTCATAAAAATCCTTTTAGTCGAATTTGCTCTGCACGTGTACACAGACAGACGGACAGACAGACAAACAGACAGACATCATGCTAAAAATAGTCAAAACGTTATGTAGGGACCTCAATTCGTGGAGATCCATCAAAACCTCGTAATGTCAAAATCGGCAGAACCACAATACCTCCCTTATATGTTGACGGTCGGTAAAAGAAAATGATGGTAGAACAAACTAGAAATACAAATCTGTTAAATGCAAAGGTAAAGCAAATCACATTTCTTCTCCTGGTATAAAATGTATAAGAATTTCAAACAAAGTTATATGTAATTTAATACAGCTTATCCAGTAAAAGGTTTTATTTCTCGAAATGAACAAAATATGACATACACCACTTGGCTCTGCTCCCCCCCCCCCTCTATGATCGTTTGGAATAGCCTATTGGTTTCTGAAATTGAAAGAAATTAAGCCATTTATCAATATATATCTTATTAATCTAATGAAGACTTGAACGCGAAGCAAATGCAGAAAAAAGTCTGGGATTTTTGGCAAATTATTTAAATTTTGTTTGAAAAAATTAAATGGAAGCTATTAGTTCTCAAATAACAAATAAAAGTGATTATCAAAAATCTGTGATTATATAGACCGGGAGCTCATGACAGTTTTTGGTCTCCGATTTCATACAGCATGCCTTTTGGAGGAGAGAATATTTACCCTGTGATAACAAAAAAGGGATGGTACTAAACCCCTGCACACTTTCCTGTCATAGGGAAAATTGCATTTCCACTTAAACACAAAATTTTTGTGCTTTTCTCTGATTTAATATTGCTTGCCCTTTTGTCAAAAGAAAGTTATAACAAATTTAAAGTCTTTTAAATATATGCATGCGATTCGGAGGGTCCCAAAGGGCTCAAACGGTCATGTGATTTTGTAATAAAAAAATATGATTTTCCGCGTTTTCATACAGCATGCCTATAATTAAAAGACTTTAAATTTGTTATAACTTTCTTTTGACAAAAGGGCAAGCAATATTAAATCAGAGAAAAGCACAAAAATTTTGTGTTTAAGTGGAAATGCAATTTTCCCTATGACCGGAAAGCGTGCAGGGTTTTAGTACCATCCCTTTTTTGTTGTCACAGGGTAAATATTCTCTCCTCCAAAAGGCATGCTGTATGAAATCGGAGACCAAAAATGTCATGAGCTCCCGGTCTAATAGAACAAATATTCCTAGACATCCAGTATTTTGTTGGCATCTTAAACTTATTAAATACCTACAAAATCCTGAAATGTGTGAAAATTCGCACTTCACATCAATTTTTTTAACGGGTGGCAATGTTCGCGACGCTTCTGGTAATCTAAAACGTAATTTTGAAATAAGTTGGCACTGTATCACAAAAGTTATATGCTCCATTCATAATTCAACGCATACAGTAGCCAAAAATTAAATTTAGTACACGGAACTAACATAAAAACAAAGTTTTGTTTTTAATTAGCATAAACATATTTAAAATGGCTTTATACTCGCGCTATTTTTATAAGTACAGTTTCATCAAAAATAAAAGTGCAATAGATTATAGCATTAAAAATGAAAGTCTCTAATTAAAATTTATAATGTAGAAATATATTTTCATTTAGTTCAAAATGAAGTTTATAAAAAATGAATAAAAAACGAGGAATAGACAGATTACAAAGAAAGTAAATGAGACGAGAAATATAAAAAGAAAATTCAGAACAGAAAAATTATAGCAATATAGGAGAAGATAAACGTATTAATATTAAAGAAATTTGAATTTATACAGATTTCAGGGTTTTGTAGGGGTCTATTGCTGCAATGGCGCACTTTTTTAGGGTTTGTAGGTATTACCAAAAAACCCTTATACCGTCATTTTGTCGTCTGTCTGTCCGTTCGGTAAAAATTGTGGCCAAACGGCTTAACCTAGAGAGTTGAAATTTGGCATACTTATACAACTCTTTGACCCGCACATAGGAAAAATACTAAAACATCTAAAAAACATACCTCCCTAAAAATATAAACAAATATGTGCTCATCGAAACCAAAAATATATTTTTTTAATTCTGAGTAGAGTGTCGAATGAAAGCCCTTAGTACATGGATTAACGATCAAATTTTTATTTTTGCAAAATAAATTATTTTGATGCGATTCTTGCCAAAATTGTGCAAAAAAAAAATTTGTCTATTATTATATTATATATATATTATTATTATATTATAAGGGACCATTGGTCTGTGGTGTCCAATAATAAAATTTAAAAAAAAAATAAAACAAAAAATTTAATTTAAAATTTTGTAGATTCAAATCGCGGGTCAAATAGAGAGTTTTTACGGTCATTTTATTTATTTACTACATGTCAAAATAACGAATCATGCTGTTTCTTTCTAATGCTTTGATTTTATTCAAATAATTTTGAAGGTTAGTTGTCAACTTTGGTCACTATACGTTACTATGGGTATGCAAATAATTATAATGATATTGACAGATAAAGCATATATTATTGAATATCGATACTTGTAGCAACGAACAGTCACTTATCAGCAATCCGACTATAGCCATAATTTAACCATGAATTAATTTAATTATATTTTTATGATTAATTTTGTGAAAAACACCAAAACTGTAATATTTTCCAAAATCACAATCTGATCAAAAATTCGTCTCGTACGTTTCCGGTACAGATCAATATAAATTGTTTAGTATTGTTTCAGGTTTTTGTGACGTGACACATGAGTGACGTTAAAAGGGTTTTTCCTAGTCATACCTACAAAACCCTAAAAATGACAAAATTTTGCTTTTTAAATACAGTTTTATTAAATCTATAACCATTTGTCTGTTAGTATGTTTGTACTGACTGTAGGACCCTTGTATCTCTCTGTTTTATATTTAGAGTTGCATTTCTAGTATTTCATGAAGTTCTTCAGTAAATTACCGTTGTACCATTATTACATTACTTCGTCTAGACTTTGTGTCTAAATTTTCTAAATTACAACGACATGTTTACAGATCTTATTACAAAATTCTCTGTGGTTTTAATTATCAAATGTTTCAAATAGTAAAAATAACTTAACGCTACATATCTAGAAGGTGTGTCAATTATATTTCTCGGCAATTGGCAGCTTAGATACCGATACTTGCTATTACTCCCGGTGAAACGAGTATAAATAATAAAAGTTAAAATAAAAAATTTAAGTATAAACTTTTACATATTTCAGAGGTTTGTAGGTATTTAGTAAGTAACAACGAATTTTGAGTACATTATCAGGATTTTGTATCGATGTAAATATCGAGAGTGAGAGTCGACGAAGCAACGCTATCCGACGCGTGATCGAGTACCGATCACGTGATATATTTTGGTAAACAAACCGAAATGAACGCATGGCCAGCAGTTTGCGCATAGATATCTTGACGAAAACAACTCAGAATAGGGGATAGGCATGATTTTTTTTTTATTTTTTATTATATTCCTCTTGTTGCATATAAACATAAAAAACAGTTTTTATTTTATTTTTTTGTAATTTGAAGGCTTAAAAAAATCATAAATGTATGTAGCGCGCGAAAACGACGTGTGACGTCATACCCCTTCTAACTGACGTATGACACTACTAGCTTACCGGCGTACATAGTCTGTTGTGAACTTATTTGTTTGTATAACTTTCATAGGTTATGTAAAGTTAGAGTGATTTTAGTTAAAATAAAGTTTAATTCTATAAAAACAATTTATATATGTTTACCGAATTAAATTTTATATTAAAATAGATAACTTATATTGCAGTATTTCAATTATGCCTCTAACGTTTTGTAACTTCATGTAAACAATGTAGTAAAATTCTGACATCTAAATTACATAAATACTTACATTTTACAGAGTTGCAGCGTTTGTTTACATAAAGTTATAGAATATAAAATAAAAATTACTTTGACACCACGTATTTCCTCAGAACTGTAGCATTCATTATTTTTCATATATTCCATGAGCATAAATGCATCAATGTTGGGTAAATTATCACTCTGAGCCCTAACAAAATCTTTATCTGTCATTTTAATAATAAATGCGTGAAAAATTGCTTAAAAACAAATACAAAACTCTCGAACAATACAATACACACACGTGTAAAGATTATGTTGTAGCTGTATCTGTGATGTGAAACCCCTATCGTTTGACGTCATACTCAGTCGTTTTACTCGGCAACCTTCGCTCCGTGGTCGGCTTATTTCAAATTTACAATATTTTAATTCAAAAATTTGGCTATAATATTAATTAAAATGTAATTTTTGTTTTGTTAGGTGACATAACTAACATTAACATATCAAAATAATGTAGTTTTAAGGAAATACAAATTTTATGCGTATCCCCTATTAGTGCTGCTATGAACTTTTTGTTTTTTGCTAAAATAAGTGATTTTTATTTATAATTATGGGTCCAAAGAAGGCTAGAGATGCAAGCATAGCTAAAAGGAAAACAGTAAGAATCACTAGGGAACAAAAAAGAAATAATAGCCAAATATGAAAGTGGTATACGTGTGACTGAGTTGTCTACAAGGTATGGCATTCCTAGATCGACGATCAGTACAGCTTAAGATGTACATTTTGTACAGCATAAGCAATTAAAAGTGCCGATGTAGCGAAGGGAGTTTTTTCAATAACCAAACTTCCAGCTATTATTGACGAAATTGAAAAATTATTGTTAATTTGAATCAAAGAAAAAGAGTTAGCTGGTAATAGTATTTCCTTATATGTATATGTATATATGTACATATGATTCCCTTTATTTCTTATGGCGAAATTTGACTCGCCACTCGACGAAATCGCTATTCGATGCTTTTTCAGAACGAATTAACGTCGAGTGGCGGGGTATTAAGGATTCCACACACCAAAGCGGCCGCGGTGGCGCCCACGGTAGCGATACGGCAGCGGCCTAACGCAACCTATACAATACAATGAGACCACGCACATACAAGCGTTCAGCTATCTGAGAACGCCACCGAATGCAGCGTTCAGTCTAGCGATCACCAAACACTGGCGGCCGAACTCGACAAGTTGCGTTAGGCCGCGCGATATTCATTGTTTATATACCACAGAGTGAATATATTTAGGAAAATAATGTCGAAAATAGATAATTTAACAGAAAAAATCATAGATCAGTATAGGATCATTTAATTTTGTATGACTTAGCACATCCTGATTCCAAGAATATTAGGAAAACAAATAAAGTGTGGAACGAAATAGGAAAAGTTTTGGAAATTGATAGTAAAGTCTGTTCCAAACGGTTAGGCGGAACTAGATTTTGCAATCTAGTTACTTTCATCGTTTAAATCATGCTTTTCAGCCGTTTTGTTTAAGCTTTGTAAATCATACTTGCAACAAACATTTTTTGGTTAATGTTAATATCATTTTAAAATGTCATTTTCTTTATATTTTGATTTTTTGTATCATTCTTAATACAAATATCCCATTTATTTATTTTTTGTCATCAAAATATGTAAGAAAATTAATTTAAGTTTGACATATGTCATTCGTTTCCATGGTTTCATTGTTGGAATTTTAAATTTTAACATTCCAACGTGAAAAATGAAATAACCCAAGCAAGGTCCCTTTTCCAACCTAAAAGAACGAAATTCCCATTTAGTTCCGCCTAACTCTTTGAAACAGACTGTGAGTAGATTATTATTTTTCCTCTACATACAATTAATTATTCTATTGTGTTCTCGCAATCAATATTATCATACAACTATATACCGTGATTCACTAACTGATCGCTACCGCTACCGCCACTCCCACCGCGTTAGTGTGAGGAGACCTGATCGCTAGTCGTATCGATACCGTGGCCGCCACCGCGGCCGCTTTGGTGTGTGGAATCCTTTACTATATTTGGTATGTTTTTCTGAAATAAAAGAGTAAAGAGCCAATAGAAGTCCATAATTCAAATGAAAAGTCGATTAGCTTACCATTAAGTTTGATATTTAAAGTATGGCGTAATATGGACGAACCGCATTGACTAGACCAGGGGTCTTCAATCTTTTCGGAAGCGGACCACATCAAAATTTCTTAACTAAATGGCGGGACGGACAACTTGAATTCAGCTGTGCTCTTGGCGCTTAATTTTGAACACAAGCTTAACAATTATATTATTAATAAAAATAATAATTTTAAGAATCGGATAATATTTAGTTATATTTATGTTTTATTTTGCGATTTTATGATTATTTTAAATTGTTTTTATGCAAGTAAACTTATTAAAAAATCATCCACAGGCCGGATGATAACTTTACGCGGGCCGTAGTTTGAAGAAACCTAGATTAGACGACTTGATACAGGAGTTATCCAACCTCCACAGAATATTTTATAAAGTTTCTCAATCTTTTCTCTCATCTTTTGATTAAGAAACTGTTTATAAATTCAAAATACAGTTAGTTTTTTTCTAAAATGGTCAGCGTAGGATGTAGAAAGTGTGTAGGAAGAAAATAAAAAAACAGAAAAGAGAAAGTAAACGCACACGCAAATACAAAGTTATAAAAAATGATAATATCAATCTTGCAACTAAACCTTGCTTCTTATAATTACAGTAGAATTGAAGAAGTTCCGCTGGATATTGTAAAATAATGTACATTTTTAAAGTTAATAATAATATAAGAATTAGGTTACAATTAAGGGTTCTACATGACAGACCATGACCAACTTAGTATGACATTGGACTGTTTAGAGCAGCGTTTCTCAACCAGGGTTCTCCGCAGCGACGGCGCTAGACCAATCATGGATGTCGGTAAAATTAGCTTTGCGAGGCCTCTTTCATTTCTCAGTAAAAAAAAAAAACGATAATAAAAACAAACCTTGATTTGGCTTAATCTTCTGGCTTGACTTTTTAGGCACTAAACACTATACGATATTTTTAAAATAATTTATCGTCTGTTAATCATGTAATAAGACTGGTTATTAAATTTACGCTCTTAAAAATTAAATACAACATTTGTCAAAATTTAACTAGAATCTTGACAAAATAATTTCAACATAATAAAAATGCAAAAAAAAAACAAAAAATAAAATTCACTCCGTACTTGAACTCGAAACCCTTTGTTTCCAGCGCATTTTAGCTTACGACACCAGTGCTCTAACCCATTACGCTATCGCACGCCTTGCATGTGAGTGTCTTACATTGGTATAACTTTTGTACTTTGTGAACCAAAAACCACAAAAAATGCGTTATTTTCCGAAAACATAATCTGATCAAAAATTCCTGTTGTACTATTTCGGTTCACACCAATATACATTACTTTTTTTAGATTTTTAATTTAAACCATCTGGGCTACAATTTTGGCAAAAATCGACTCAAAATAATTTATTTTGCAAAAATAAAATTTTGATCGTTAATCCACGTACCAAGGGCTCTCATTTGATACCCTACACAGAATTGTAAAAAAATATTTTTTTTTTTCCATGAGCATATATTTATTTATATTTTTAGGGGGGGTATGTTTTTTAGATGTTTTAGTATTTTTCCTATGTGCGGGTCAAAGAGTTGTATAAGCATGCCAAATTTCAACTCTCTAGGTTTAGCCGTTTGGCTACAATTTTTACCGAACAGACAGACAGACGACAAAATGACGGTATAAGGGTTTTTTGGTCATACCTACAAAACCCTAAAAATACAACAAAACAGCAACTTTAAATGCAACTTCAATAAATTCTGACAATAAAAACCAACATGGCCTCTAATTTTATTATAACAGGTTTATTCAAAACAGATTTATTGAATGCACTATTTTATTAAAGTTTAAAAAACTATTACCGAGAACACTTAAACTTCATAAACTAGATAATGTTTTATCAGTATTGCATTATTGATTTTTATATTAAACGATAAAGTTGTAATTTTCCTGGCAATATAAAATATAAAGATGGATTCACAATTATCTCTGGGTGATTCACGCTTAAATGATTATGAAAATAAGTGATTATAGAGTTTAAAGGTTAGGGACAATTGATGACATTATGAAAGAATATCATTGGTAATTAGGATATTATTTGTCATAACAAAAACACTTTTTTTTTGTAAAATTACGTAAGTGAAAATATGATTTAAATAAATTTGTTATTCACTGCAAAATCTATATATTTACTCATGATGTCATTGTAAATATAATTAATTTTATCTTTTATTGACTGATCTGAGTCATTCTGACAGGCAATGTAGTCAAAATAAACCAGAATTTCTTAAAATTTAAACTTTGTTTGTCCTAGTTAGGATGACAAAGAAAATTTATTTTACTTAAGTCAATAATAATAGAGCAATTTAAGGAGATGTGGGATGGACATAAGGGAAGCTGAGCGAAAGAGAAATGGAGGAAGAAACATAGTAGAAGAATTGAGAAGGAGAGACAAGGAGGTACAGGAGCAGGAAAGAACAGTAAGAATAGACAATTCAAGGAATGTGAAAAGGTATAGGGAGATAAGGACGGTATGAATACCTAAATATTTGAAAGGGAGGAGAGGAAAGGCAGGGGGCAGAGTTAGAAGGATTGCCAGATTAAGATGCGGAAATGAAGAACGGAGTAATAGGTATTGGGCAAAACCAGAGGATAGGAAATGCAGAATGTGTAGAGAGGAGGAAGAATCCTTGGAACATCTTACAAAAGATGTGGAAAGATGACAAAATGGGAGAGAGATAAAGGAGCTGTTGAATGAAGAAGGAAAGGGAGAAAGGTGGGTGAGAGTACTCGAGGAAAGAAGGAAGGAATGCGGAGAGGTAAGACAGAACTGAGTACAGGAAGGAAGAAAGAGGCAAAGGAGGAGGAAAGAAAAGAGGGAAGAGAAGCGAAGAAAGACGGGAAGAAGAACTGGAGTCAAGAAGGAAGGAGACCGGAGACGGAAGCCGAAAAGAGATTACGAAGAAAGAGAGGAACACCGGAGGCAGGAAGTAGAAGAATAAGATGAAGAAAGAAAATCATAAAATGTATATACGCCGCAAGGCCTAGGGGAAATAAAGAATTATATATATAGAGCAATTTAAAAATTAAATTTTTAACCCCAGAAATTTAAAATTTAAATTACTACCTCATTATTGACTTAACAGCAAAAACTTATAGTAATGTTATTAATTATGGCCGTAACTAGCTTTTTCGGGCCCTGGGCAAGATTTTATAGCTGCCCCTCCCTAAACACTATATAATACAAGTGATGTACTAAAAAAAAGTCCTGAAAAATGTCCTAAAAAAAGTTGTGAAAACCTAAAAAAAGGTCCTCACTCAAATACAATTATTATGCCAATATTTTCTTTTCCGGGGCTCCCCTACGAGCTGGGCCCTGGTCATGTGCCCTATTGCCCCTGCCTAGTTACGGCACTACCGATATCGGCCGAGAGATTTATTGAGAACTGACACGCTCGGATACGCAGTCTGGTGGTCAAATATTGTACTACGCGACTGTAGTACTGTTTGAAATTATTACATATGTTCTGGTGTTGATTTTTTGTTAGAACGTCGATAAATACATTTTCATAAAATAAAAATATACTGTGCTTAAATTAACCTGTTCCCTGTTAGCATATAGACAGCTGAATACTAGACAATTCAGCCATTTTTCCATGAATTACAGCGCCGCCAACGGTAATGTCACTTCTCAATAGCAGCCCTATGCTTGTACGATGTTCGTCCTCCCTTGATATATTCTTGGACTCTAACTATTCAAAGACATTTATTTTAATAATAAATCTGGACTATATAATAATTAATGTTGCTCAAAACATAACCACCGGCTCAGATTTCAGATATATAAGACGATGGCGAAGATCTATTTTCTTCTTGCTTTGAAGGATGAAATGCATGAAACCAGTTTTATTAAATCTTACACAGTTTTCACTGGTTTGTAAGATTGAAACTTTTCTCAAAAGATGGCAAGATTTATGTCGTCATATTCTTTCAATAATTTTTATATATATCGAAGGTTATATTATTATTTAATATTTATAAATAGAATATTCAATTGTTTGTGGGCGGTTGAATCTTACAGAAACCATATTTTCAACTGCTACTGAAACCTTCACCTTCAAAATCAAGTGGGTTAAGATAATTAATATTTTAATTCATGTCTAAATGTGTAGGGGATCTCTGCTAATCTCGTGATATTAAGAACTATTGTCTAACTATAAGACTAACTATATTGTATCTATAAGACTAACATTAGTCTTATAGATACGCAGCTCATACGTCAGCACATATGGCTAACATAATACATACATTATTCAGTACAAATTTATTCCGTAGAATAGTGTTTTACCTTGAATTTAGAGGGCTTTTTGTGACGTCACGGTCATTTTTGAACAGCCTGCATAACACTGATTGACAGGCACTGTTTGTTTGGTAAAAAAATTTCATTATTCAGTGTTTTGCTGTTTCTAAATTTGCTTGCAAAGTATCTAGCTGTTTCTAAATACAAACATTTTTGGCATGTATCTGTATCTAGATATTTTTTATAATTATGTATCTGTATCTGCATCTAGATAAAAAATTGTTATATTTATTAATTGCAAAGATACAACAACTAATGTTATTTTGATGTTGATGAATGGCATTGCATGTCATCTGCATACTTTTCATAAAACGGCACATAATTACAAAGTGCTAAACGCAAGCATGAATTAAGATGTTCGTCACTGAGCCGATTACGATATTTAGATTTAATTATTTTCATTTCGGAAAACTCAGACTCGCACAAATAAGTTGACCCAAATAATGCTGTTAACTGAAGGGCTATTTGTTTCAAACATGGATATTTTTCTTCAGATAAACAAGCCCAAAACTTGTTATCTGTTGCTCTGGCTTTGAGATGTATATCTGACATAATTTTCAAGATTGGAATGAGATCTACCTCATTCCAAATAATATCTATTAAATGTTAAATCTTAAATTATCATCTATTATTCTATCAGATAGTTTAACATTTAATGTTCGTTACTAAATTAATAACTATTAAATTACAATAACTGTAAGCAAATATTTAAAATACTTTTTATTAATATGTACGCGATCGACTTAAAAACCTCTCGCGATCGACTGTTTGAGAGCCCCTGATATATGGTATAAGGGAGGTATTGTGATCATACCGATTTTGACATTTCGAGATTTCGATGGATCTCCACGAATTGAGGTCCATACGTAACGTTTGACTATTTTTAGCATGATGTCTGTCGGTCTGTCTGTCTGTCTGTCTGTCTGTCCGTCTGTCCGTCTGTCTGTCTGTCTGTCTGTCTGTGTACACGTGCAGAGCAAATTCGACTAAAAGGATTTTTATGAAACTTCATATTTAAGCTTCTGCCATCAATGTGCCATCAAATCGTGCCGAGTTGACCAACTTTTGGTAAAAATCAGTTGACTAGAAATGGGAGTTTACTCGTGTCGATTTTATGATTTTTGCGAATATTTAGCAACAGAAAAATATTTCGAAAAAATTTATTTAACAAAAGTTGCTATAAATGCAATAACTAATAACTTTTATTTGAGACGTTTTTTTAAGTCTCAATTTTTATGGTAAATAATATCTCTGTTAGAAAATATTAGGCCTTTTCTACTCTGCTGCTAGAATGTATTTTATACAAGTACTTTATGATGGTGGTCGGTTCTGTGGTGGCCACAGCTGATTTTTTTTTAAATTTATCTATTACAACACTGCCTACGAAATACTGAAAAGTGTGAAAATTTACACTACATTTCAGTTTTTACTCATATCATGGAAATAAATATCATCTAAAGCTGGCATACCTCCCTTGTTTTATTATTTTCGTTTTCTCCGCCCCTGTATATATTTTCTAAATATGATTTCACCCTTTGCTAAAACAACTCGGTACACAGGACCGTAATTGTAAGGGATTAACTTACTCGTAACGTAAAGTAATGTTAGGAAGGATTATTCGTATAATAGTTAAAGTTTATGCTTGTGAAATGTTTTCCTTGTTTTATGAAAATCGAGGATTATAATTTTATTTATTGTTTGGATTTTTAGTGTTATAACACGTTTATAAACAGAAGTACCCTAAAAAGTTACTACAATGGTGTAACATAACCTATAAACATGTAAGCAACTTGGTCATGGTCCTTTGTAGATACAGCTATTTCAACAGTTTTAGGATCCCTGTAATACCTTTTGAACTTGCGGATCCATATTCGGGGGTTCTTATAAACATTCATCTATATTAATAAAAATGGAGGCTATAGCTATTTTTTTTTTCGGCTTCGTATTTGGTTTCTACACATTTCAGATGATTGTAAGACGATATATGCGAAAAAATTGATGTGAAGTGTGAATTTTCCCACATTTCAGGGTTTTGCAAGTATTTAGTAAGTGAATGATGATTATTTGGGATGCCAAAACAAATTTTATATTAAAATATTTTTTTTGTTAATTTTAATTCGAACGCCTAATACCATTATTTAGGTTTCTAAATATATGCAGTATTTTTTTTTTATATAGCAAGGTTCATTAAGAATTTTAAAAATTGCGCCTATGGCTTCCATTGGTTGTTATAAGTTCCGCCCCTCTGATTTCGTGTACATTGAAACAGAATTAAATTATAATTTAAACAATTTCCACTGGTTATTAAATTTACGCTTTTAAAAATTAAATGCAACATTTGCCAAAATATAACTAGAATTTTAAAAAAATAATTTAAACAATTTAAAAATTAAAAAAAAAAAAATAATAATATTGTCTCTTCTCGCAGGGTTCGATCCCTTTCGAATCGAGTTACTTGGGTGAAACGCCAGCATCAAAACCACTACACCAGCATACACGTTTCATTGTAGCGTGTTACAAAGCTATAACTTGTGTACATTATTAGCAAAAAATCACAAAAATCAGAATGCGTTTTTTTCCAAAAACGTAATCTGATCAAAAATTCCTGTTGTACTATTCCGGTTCACACCAATGTACATTACTTAGAATTTTTTCATATTTTTATTTAAACCATCTAGGCTACAGGGTGTGGAACAAAAAATGTTTTGCACAATTTTGGCAAAAATCGCTTCAAAATAATTTATTTTGCAAAAATAAAAATTTGATCGTTAATCCACGTACCAAGGGCTTTCATTTGATACCCTACTCAGAATTATAAAAAAATATATTTTTTTTTCGATGAGCACATATTTGTTTATATTTTTAGGGGGATGATGTTTTTTAGATGTTTTATTATTTTTCCTATGTGCGGGTCAAAGAGTTGTATAAGCATGCCCAATTTCAACTCTCTAGGTGTAGCCGTTTGGCTACTATTTTTACCGAACAGACAGACAGACAAACAGACGACAAAATGACGGTATAAGGATTTTTTGGTCATACCTACAAAACCCTAAAAAACAATCTTTGTCTGTCTGCCTGTCTGTCTGTATGTCTGTATTATTATCTGTCTGTCTGTCTGTTTGTTTGTCTGTCTATCGGTCTATCTGTCGATATTCTGCAGGATAATTTTGAAAATTTTACGTTAATAATCGTTATTATGGCAAGTAACATAGCAAGTGTGTGTGCCATCTCTAAATGGTTTGAAAGAACAATATGTTGTTTTTATTTTATCCATTATTGTTTTTAATTTTCATCTGTCAAATAACGAAAAAAAAAATGCAACTAAGAATGTAGCTGTAATGGTTACAATTTGGAGCAAAACAATACACCATTATGAATTTTAAAACAAAATATTAATGAGTACTTAGTGTTAATTAAATAAATACTAAAGATATTTCGATTTTCATATTATTTAAGAACGTAACCTATAAATGTATTTTTGAATCCTTATTTATATATTTATAAAATCATTATTCTATAATATAAAGTATCTGGACTGTATATATTAGTATATATTTATCAAAAATACTTAATTTTTGCTCCAAAATTGAAGATACTCATAAAATTAAGGTAACAAAAGTAATGTCACATGTATTTTAAACCAGTCAAAAACTTCCAAAGGGCTCAGCTCTCAGATGGCAGAACATGTATGTGATGACACACTAATATGGTCTATTAGCGAAGCTCCTAATAATGCAACAAAGGATTTTATGATTTAAATTGTGTGGTAAAGGGTTAATAATGCCCTAGTTTATATATTTATAAAATTTATTTTGATCCATCTAATCGAAATATGCGCACAAGCGCTCTAATCTGCGTAGTAGTGATGCTTAATTTCATGTTTAATAACCATGAAAATAGTTATGACGCATCTGTTCTAATTTTGAGAGTTTTAGAAATTGAAAAAGTCAATTGTAAGCCCTATAAGGCAATGAAATGTCAGCATATAATGACCTTTACATGACCTAGATTCAAGTAAATATCAAATCAGTCCATTGGTAAAGTTTAAAATAAATATAAAAATATTTTAACGCTTGATTTAAACAATAGAATTTTTGCCATCATATGAGATCATGGACAATTTGGTATCATGTGTCAAAGTAGTTTAAAGAAATGTTTATCAAACTTTTATCATTCAGGGTTACCTTTTATGTTTTTACAAACGACCACTAGATGGCTCCACTCAACAGGGCAAATTCCTCATTAACGATCACCTCATTGAAGACGTCGAAATTTTTACTTACCTCGGAAGCATTGTCTCATGCAGATCTGGAGGCTCCGAAGAGGATGTTAAAATGAGGATTAATAAAGCTAGGCATGCCTTCAGTATGCTGAAAAATGTTTGGAACTCTTCGCAGTATGCCAGGTCCACAAAAATTAGAATATTTAATTCTAATATCATGCCGGTCCTACTATGCGGCTGTGAGACCTGGAAAACTTCTAGATCCATTATAAACCGTCTTCAAGTGTTCGTCAATTCTTGCTTGCGTAGAATATTACGCATATTTTGGCCTGACGTTATCACCAACGCTAGCCTTTGGGAGAGAACCTACCAAAGCCCCATAGACATCCTGATAAAGCAGCGGAAGTGGAGATGAATAGGCCATACCTTAAGGAACAACCCTTTGTCCATCAGTAGAACGGCTCTTGATTGGAACCCTCAAGGGAGCCGTAGACGTGGCAGACCAACGGACACATGGCGTAGACTAACCATGAAAGAAGCCAGCGAAAGCGGCAAAACATGGAGGGAGCTAAAACATCTAGCTCAAGACAGATCCAAATGGCGGAAGTTTATTGAGGCCCTATGCTTCACATAGGAGCGACAGGAACCTTATATATATATATATATATACTAGATGGCAATATTGAATATTGAAATGTGTCATTACTACAGTGGCAGCTTATAAATTGATCGAGTAGTTTGACAGTGAGCATTAAAAAAAAACAAGTTTGTGAAAAAATTAATGTTACCCGTGAAAGTTTTCGTTGTATGATTTTAGTAAAGGCCTAACTCAACAACAATGCATAGATCGCTTCGTTCAACTTTTGGCAATGAAGCACCATCAGAAAAGACTGTTTACAATTGGTTTGCAGAATTTCGTCGTGGTCGTGTGTCCGTCAGTGATCTCGTGAAGGTCAACCAAAATCGGTTGTCAACCAAAATCGATTAAAAAAAATATCGATGCTGTGCGCAAAATAATTGAAGATCGGCATGTGACCGTGAGATAGAGGCATCCTTTGGCATATCGCAGACTGCAATACATTCGATTTTGTATGAATATTTAGCTGTGATCTGTTCCCGACGGATTCCGCATAATTTGACCGAAGCTCAGAAAAAGGTAATAAGTTGCTAATAAAGCTATAAGAAGCTCAGTAATAATTGATTTGCCTGGTGCAGAGTCTCTATAATAGACCGGGAGCTCATGACAGTTTTTGGTCTCCGATTTCATACAGCATGCCTTTTGGAGGAGAGAATATTTACCCTGTGACAACAAAAAAGGGATGGTACTAAACCCCTGCACGCTTTCCGGTCATAGGGAAAATTGCATTTCCACTTAAACACAAAATTTTTGTGCTTTTCTCTGATTTAATATTGCTTGCCCTTTTGTCAAAAGAAAATTATAACAAATTTAAAGTCTTTTAAATATATGCATGCGATTCGGAGGGTCCCAAAGGGCTCAAACGGTCATGTGATCTTGTAATAAAAAAATATGATTTTCCGCGTTTTCATACAGCATGCCTATAATTAAAAGACTTTAAATTTGTTATAAATTTCTTTTGACAAAAGGGCAAGCAATATTAAATCAGAGAAAAACACAAAAATTTTGTGCAAGTGGAAATGCAATTTTCCCTATGACCGGAAAGCGTGCAGGGGTTTAGTACCATCCCTTTTTTGTTGTCACAGGGTAAATATTCTCTCCTCCAAACAGCATGCTGTATGAAATCGGAGACCAAAAATGTCATGAGCTCCCGGTCTATAACGCTTATCAAGCCACTGTTTGGCTTAAACAGTATTTTTTCCCATCAAAAAACAATGTTTAATCAACACACGAAATTCTTTTTTATCCATTCTTTTGAAAATTACAAAACTGGAGTCACTAAAACCACTGTAACCGTAATTGTCAGAATGTCATGAAAATTTCACACGTATCGTTTGAAGGTTTATACTATCCAGAAACCATATGGGTCTGTCAACAGTGTTGCCATATATATGTCAGACCGGAGACTTATTGAGTGAAGTGTTATGTTTATTTGTATTTATCGGTATTTTTAAAGAAAATAAAAGCTTTTGAATGATTAATAGAGAGTTATTGCAACCTCTGTTCTACTGATCTTTTAATAAAGTTTTCCTTTATTTGACATGTGCGCATGCGCAGTTGATATATCCTTAATTTCTTTCTTTTATTAAAATACAGGCAACCTATATTTAATTTAAATAACGGCAAAGCATTTTTTATTTAAAGCGCCTTAATTTTGACAAGTTAACCTCAAAATTTACAACGGAGTAAATTCGAACAAAAAATTGGTGACTTTTCTTGTGAGTAATGATGCAAGCTAAAGATAAAAAACGTTTACGATTTAAATACGAGGACGATGTTATTCTTCTCCGAGAAATTGCGTCACGAAACCCTTATGCGAATGGTTGTGCCGTATGGGAAGAAGTTAAAAATAGTCTGCTGCAGTTAACTCATATAAGAGTTGCAGTTAACTTCTATATTCATTACGATTTCGATCTATCAATTTGGCATATTTGTCAAAATAAAGTATGAAGCAAGAGCACCGTTGCAATAACTCTTTAAAACATCATGAAAAATTTTAATACAGGATACTTTATTAGAGGTTTCTTTTAATAAAGTCAGCTTTTTTTCACTTTGCAATATCTCTCTATTTTGTGATGGTGTTGCCATAATTTGGTAGGGCCTTGGTTCTTTGGATTTTCGTGAGGAATCGTAACTGGTTCGTTCTCGGGACGATCCCCAATCCAGCGGCGGATAAAGAAATATTCTTTGACAAAAAGAACAAAGTACTGGTTCTTCTAAAAATTGACAAATCGATTGGAAATAAATTCTATTCTTTGAAGTTACGTACGCCACTGTATTCAGTTCAGAGATGGTATCAGAAATGTTGATTGGTTCTCTAGAGAATATATTCTGAAGAACTGTCTGCAAAATGGATACTTATCACAATTGGAATTGAAAGAAACAAAGATTTTAAAAAAGATTTTTTTGCTAGATTGAAAAGAATTCAAATAGATCCAATCTATGGGGGGTTTTAGTTTATGTTGGCTATTCTGCCAATCTTATTGTTTAGAAGTCATTTGTTTTAAGCCTTTCATAATTTACAAAAAAAAACAAACTGAGATTGAAAAGTTTTCTATTAAATTAAACGAAAATACTATCGAGTTTCCCTAGTTGAGTTTCGGAATTAAGTTAGGGAAATTTTAAATGGGACTAACTCCCTAGATACATGTTACTAATGGGATTCATAGATAAAGCAAAAAATACAGACAGACGAAATAGTTAATGCTCATATGCAGTTATATGTTGAAAATAAAATTATGAATATTACAAGGTTAGATGCTAATTTATGCTAAAAACACGTCCTATTTTTTTTTCAGCATTCTATTAATTTGCTATGATCTAATAATAAAGTCTGTTCCTTTGGTTTAGGCGGAACTAGATTTTCAATTCTAGTGACTTTTATCGATGGATTGAAGATTTTGATCATTTTGTTCAGAAAAACTTCAATATATAAAAAATAGCTAATAACAACTTACAAAAATGAAAATTCCGGTTAGTTCCGCCTTATCGTTTGGAATAGACTGTAGCTTTGTTCGCGGCTGAAGTTTCTAATACGAAGGCTACCTATTAAGTTTTTACAAAAACTAAGAAACAAATTTTTTTGGAACCAACTGTTTTATTGCTTTTCAAAATTCGCCTTTAAGATTTATACACTTTTGCATGCGTTAAAACCAATTCTAGAAACATTTTTTCCACTCTGAAGTTGGTATCTCAAAAACATGGTTTTCAAAGGCTTCAACAGCTTCTTAAGGTGATGTAACTCGCAGTCCACGCATTTTTTGTTTGAGATTGGGGAACAAAAAGAATCGTTCGGGGATAAATCGGGTGAATGTGAGACATTAAATTCGATTCTGTGTGGAATTTTGCATTGTCATGATAAAGAATGATGTGACGTTTTTGGTTGTTTTTCCTGATTTTTCGATGACTTCTGGCAAATATTGTATACCATTCAGCATTAACTGTTCTCCGATCCTCTAAAGGAATGGTTGCGATATGTCCAGTACAACCGAAGAAACAAAAGTGTTTCATGAACGAACAACTCTTGTGGGATTCGGTTCATCTTGGAAGACCCAAACAGTGGATTGTTGCTTAGTTTCCAGTTCATATGAATATATCTAAGTTTCGATTGTGTCTTTAATTTCTCTTAATTTATTATTGGTAGTTTGTTGCCATCTAACGTTCCATTCTTCTTTTATTTTAACTTTGATTTTGTTTATTATATCATTCTCAAGGGTAATTTCTTCTATATTGGTTGATTCCTTCGCTGCTTGGTCTGCTGCTGCATTGAAGTGCCCCTAAAATAAAGAACCAAAAAAAAAATCCAAGTTTCGTCACCTGTAACGATGTTGTATATTGATTTTGCAGTGCCTAGCTTGAATTTTTTTAGCATTCCCTTACACCAATCAACACGAGCCTTTTTTGATCTTCGGTCCAATTATGCGGAATCCATCGGGAACAGATCTTTTTCCCAGCTAAATGTTCATACAAAATCGAATCTATTGCAGTCTGCGATATGCCAAAGGATGCCTCTATCTCACGGTAAGTCACATGCCGATCTTCTTCAATAATTTTGCGCTCAGAATCGATGTTTTTTTGAATCACAACCGATTTTGGACCTTCACGAGATTCATCACGCACGACCAAGATGAAATTCTGCAAACCGATTGTAAACAGTCTTTTCTGATGGGTGCTTCATTACCAAAAGTTAAACGAAGCGAATCTATGCATTGTTGTTCAGTTAGGCCTTTACTAAAATCATAAAAAATCCAACGAAAACCTTCACGAGTAATATCCATTTTTTCACAAACTGTATTTAAACACCCACTATCAACCAACTACTCGGTCAGTTTATAAGCTGCTACTGATTTCAGAATAACAAATGTGAAATTTTACGAATATAGTAATGACACATTTCAATATGCCATCTAGTGGTCGTCTGTATAAACATAAAAGGTAACCTTAGTAAGATTACTAACCAAAACAACCAAGGTAGAATCCTGTTTTTTCTCGGTTTTTATTCCCCTACACTTTTTTATTGCGTGAAACTGTTCTCTACATAATCCATAGTAAATTTATCATCGTCGCTTGCAATCGATGATGAATCAGTTAAAAATAACTCGTTTGATAAATATTGTTGATACATATTTATGTTCGGGGACAGAATTTTTTCTTTGCCAAATAGGGCCTTTTCATCAATTTAGCTTGTACTCGATCCAATAAAGCGGCATAATATTGTCTTATGATCGTTTTTCCCATTTGTAAATAGTTGATGAAGATAATGCCTTGCGAATCCCAGAAATTTGTGGCCAATATCTTTTTGGCTGACGGAACCTTTTTTGCTTTCTTCGAAGCACGTTTCCCGGGAGAAATCCACTGTTTTGACTGTTCCTTCATTTCTGGTGTCTAGTGAAGGATCCATGTTTCATCAACGGTAATGAAACGCCGCTAAAATTCACTTGGATTGCGCTTGTAAATGTCCAAACATTGCTAATAGTCACGCGATTCCGTTTTTGATCCACTGTGAGCAAACGCTGAATCCATATTGACAGCAGTTTTTTCATGCTCCAATGGTCGTGCACGATATGAAACATACGTTTGCCTGAGATGTTTCATAAAATTATTTGTTATTTTCGAAATAATAATATCAAAATGAGTTACATATGTAGACAGAAACTATAAAAGAGACCACGAAGCCGTCTTTTTTATCAAGTTTATTAACCATCAAATATTTACTGCAGCGCCACTGTGATGAAAATAGAAGTTAGTGATTTCGATTTGGAATTGCGATTCGCGTTTAACTTTCCTCAGTTTATGAGATTATGGATTTCCATTTAAGTAGATTGCCATTTTGGAAATGGATTTGATTTGTATTTTCAAGGTTTCTCTTTTCAGACGAAAGTCATCATCAAATTAATCCAAAGTATATTATACAATTCGAACGCAATGCTTGAGAGCTTTCTAAGAATTACGACTTAAATGAAATCAAAAGTAATTAAAACTTGCAAAGATATGATTATCAGGCAAAACACTATATCAAAAATTACTTCAGGCACTTCAGGCTTCTAGTAAAAGGAACGCCATGAAAGGAGATTTAGAAAAAACTATGTACTTTTTTTACTTGGCGGCACTTCAGGCTTCTAGTAAGGGGGGGGGGTAGCAAAAAGGAAATTTAGAAAAAATACTTTTTTTTACTGGGCGGCACTTCAGGCTTCTAGTAAAAGTGGGCGCCAAAAAAAAAATTCAGAAAAAAATTAACTAAAAAAATATATGTGGGGGGGGGGCTAACCTATTTTGCATCAGGGCGACAGATACCCTTGAGCCGGCCCTGGTCACACCCAACTGCTTTTGTTGTAGCCTCAATGGTAAATGGTTATAATTGAATTTTAGTCATTGTACTAATAAAGATTAATCTTAAGTTGTTTTTTTTAAGTAATTTTTTGCTATGTATAATTTTTTGCATTACAAAGTTAATAGCTACTTGGTTTTAGAGTATGTTGACCTCAGGAAATGTTAAAACTGACAAAGACCTATAAAAAATTGTTTGAATTCTGTTTCAAGTTTCTTTTAAAAGCGAAAATAAGCCAATTGTTGAAAAGAACTTTCCTTTGGAAATTTTTCAATTCAAAAGCTAAGTACCTATTCTAAAAGAATTCTATTATGGTACAGAATTGCTTAAATATGTAGTTGAAACTGAATGGAGTCATAAAAAACTATTAGGACCTAAAATAATCGATTTAAAATTTAAATAGGACACGATTCTATAAATAGTTTTTCATTTTACATAAATGCCTAGTGTGGTTGGAATATTGTGCTGAGGCAACAAGAAAAAAGAATGGTGAAAAATCAACCCACCCATTTCATCTTTTTGTATCTTCATAAGGCCAAGACACAGGCCTACTAGGTAAGCTGTGAAGTAGTCACGAAAAAGCTATTCGCAACATTTATGCAATATGTTCCAGCTGCGTAAAACTAGGGAACACTCTATACTATATACAGAGTTTCCAGTCAGTAGAGGACTCACACAAGGCTGCACTCTAGCTCCTACCCTCTTTAAAATATACCGGGTGAATTATTTAAGAAGCAACATACATGTGAAACATGTAATTTTAATAAAGTGAGTTATTTCAAAAGCAACATAGCCATAAAACAAATGATTATCGTATCCATAGAAAAGACAAAATATTATTTATATAAATATTTTTTGGACTTAGGTACTAAGGACATTATTATTTTTGTTTGTCTGCAAATATAAACAAACTAATAAAAATTCATTTATTGTTTCTAATTTACTATTTTTTAGCCGTCTAGGAACTTTATCATGTCAAATAACTATTGTATCTTGTATCACCATTGCATATCTGTTGCCATGGATATGAGCTTGCTTTCATAATTTGCTATGTTGCTTTTGAAATAACTCACTTCATTAACATTATATGTAAAACATGTATGTTGCTCCTTAAATAATTTACCCGGTATATTGAGGAAGCCCTGAAAGCCTGGAGACGCAAATTCAGTAATATGGGTATATACAAGGAGCGGTTGAAAAGTAATCGGCCTAGGTAAAAGATGGCGCCTCTAGTATCAAATCAATGTTGTTTTTCGTAAATCCTTACCTTCAAATGACTTCTGTAACATTTTCAACCAGCTGCGTCATTTAGTTTGACAGTCATTAAAAGCAAACAACTTTCGCATTTTTACAAAAATGAAGACCGCCAACATATATAAGGGAGTTATTGTGATCATACCGATTTTGACATTTCGAGATTTCGATGGATAGAGGTCCACGAATCGAGGTCTCTACATAACGTTTTGAATATTTTTAGCATGATGTCTGTCGGTCTGTCCGTCCGTCCGTCCGTCCGTCCGTCCGTCCGTCCGTGTGTCCGTCTGTCTATCTGTGTACACGTGCAGAGCAAATTCGGCTGAAAGGATTTTTATGAAACTTCATATTTAAGCTTCTGCCATCAATGGCACGAGTTGGTCAACTTTTGGTAAAAATCGGTTGACTAAAAATGGGAGTTTACTCGTGTCGATTTTAAGATTTTTGCGAATATTTCACAACAAAAAAATATTTCGAAACAATTTATTGAACAAAGTTGCTATAAAAGCAATAACTAACAACTTTTATTTGAGACATTTTTTGATAAAACGAAAAAAAAAAAAAATTTTGAAATTTTTTTTCATACTTATATGTAGCGTTTCCATGGTCATAGGCCAAGTTATTTCTACTCTGCTGCTAGAATGTATTTTATACAAGTACTTTGTGATGGCGGTCGGTCCTGTGGTGGCCACAGCTGATTTTTTTTAATTTGATAAATTTAAATATTGTTACATTTCCAGTTTCATTATTTTTTTTCTTGAATTATTCATATTTTCTTTAACATTTTCATTTTAAATTACAGACTAACGAAAAGTAAGTATGGAATCTTGTTTTCAATGGTCCAATTACTTTTGATCTGTCGTTTCTTCACACGTTCTATCATTATTTCATCACAAAAAAACCTTATTACGTGGAGGAATGTATAAAAAAAAAAAACCAAGGTTGTCATTATTTCACAAGAGATCGAGCTGCATCTTAAGTATATGATGTAATAATATCATAGAAGTCCAATTTAAGTCATATTACTGAGTTCTGATTATTTAAAATTAATTATATTACTGAACTAGTTAAATTATATGAGAGGTACCCAATTAGTTCTTGTTCTTGCCCACAAATAGCATTGCAGGCGGTAGTATTTTGTTGTTTTTTCTAATAGGGGATAGGCATGATTTTTTTTTTTATTTTTTATTGATTCCTCTTGTTAAATATAAACATAAAAAACAGTTTTTATTTATTTTTTTTGTAATTTGAAGGCTTAAAAAAATCATAAATGTATGTAGCGCGCGAAAACGACATGTGACGTCATACCCCTTCTAACTGACGTATGACATTACTAGCTTACCGGCGTACATAGTCTGTTCTGAACTTATTTGTTTGTATAACTTTCATAGGTTATGTAAAGTTAGAGTGATTTTAGTTAAAATAAAGTTTAATTCTATAAAAACAATTTATACATGTTTACCGAATTAAATTTTATATTAAAATAGATAACTTATATTGGAGTATTTCAATTATGCCTCTAACGTTTTGTAACTTCATGTAAACAATGTAGTATAATTCTGACATCTAAATTACATAAATATTTACATTTTACAGAGTTGCAGCGTTTGTTTACATAAAGTTATAGAATATAAAATAAAAATTACTTTGACACCACGTATTTCCTCAGCACTGTAGCATTCATTATTTTTCATATATTCCATGAGCATAAATGCATCAATGTTGGGTAAATTATCACTCTGAGCCCTAACAAAATCTTTATCGGCCATTTTAATAATAAATGCGTGAAAAATTGCTTAAAAACAAATACAAAACTCTCGAACAATACAATACACACACGTGTAAAGATTATGTTGTAGCTGTATCTGTGATGTGAAACCCCTATCGTTTGACGTCATACTCAGTCGTTTTACTCGGCAACCTTCGCTCCGTGGTCGGCTTATTTCAAATTTGCAATATTTTAATTCAAAAATTTGGCTATAATATTAAATAAAATGTAATTTTTGTTTTGTTAGGTGACATAACTAACATTAACATATCAAAATAATGTAGTTTTAAGGAAATACAAATTTTATGCGTATCCCCTATTACCCTGGATTTGAGAAAAAGAATTATTCACTAATTTATGATATTATTAAAGGTCTAAACGATCTCATGATCAGCGGTAAAATTATTAAAATATGCTGGATTAAAGGCCACTCAGATTTTGAGTTCAACATCGAAGTCGATCTTCTAGCCAAAGAAGCAGCTGTAAATGGCTCCCTCTTAAATATTCCTCTAAACCAGTGTTTCTCAAGTGAAAACATACCAGTAAAATATTTAATTTTCTACTGCGGACCAGTAAATTATTAAATTTTTTACCGCGGAGCCCTAAATATAAATGTACTATTAAACAAACTGTATATGTAAACTCTACATATATTTTAGTAATAAAATATCACTGAAAATGAACAAAATACAAAGAAAATGAACAAAAGTTCATAAAGAAATGAACAAAAAATCTCAAAAATAAATATTTATAAGCCTTTCGCGGACCACTAAAATTTTGCTAAGGACCACCAGTGGTTTTTTTATTAAGCTCCGAGCTACAGATAACTCAATCATCGGTCGTTAAAAAAATTAACTTTCGTTGCCCCATTCTAAATTATTACCATTGTTTTTTACTGAACTTTATTAATGTTCTATTTACATTTTTGTTAGATTGTGAAATATTCAATTTTGGCCAATAAGGACCAATATAGTTTCACGTCTGAGTACTTATCACAAATTAAAACAAATGAACTAAGCTAAGGACGTCGTCCTAAATTCACTTACACACTGTTGCCCTTTGCAGTTCATTTCTATTACTTGCGTAGATAAATACACTAGAAATCGCACGTGGAAATTCTGTGTGTCGGGACACTACGAGTAGTATTGTTTTCTAGATGTAATTTATAAAATCCTTATGTAAAAAAATCGATTAAAACAATGAAATTATAGCTAAATTGATCAAGCCACTTGAAATTTTTATAATAAATAGTTTACATATTATATTAAATAAAAATAATCGTCAGCTGCCGACATAACGGGGTAAATATCGTCAGTTACATCATTAAACGAATATTTAACAACAGAAAAATATTTCGAAAAAATGTATTTAACAAAAGTTGCTACAAAAGCATTAACTAATAACTTTTGTGTAAGACTTTTTTTGATTAATTTTTCTTTAAGTCTCAATTTTTTCATACTTATATGTAACGTTTCCATGGCCATGCTAAATAATATCTCTGTTAGAAAATATTAGGCCAAGTTATTTCTACTCTGCTGCTAGAATGTATTACTTTATGTAGTACTTTAGGATGGCGGTCGGTCCTGTGGTGGCCACGGCTGATTTTTTAAATTAGTTCCCATATTTTCCGAGTTTTTTTTTTTTTTTTGCTTGGATAGACTGCTCTAATCTTATTTTTGATTTTAGTTTTCTATAAGAAACTTTAATCTATGGTGGTTTTACTTACCGTTAACCGCAAACTACGTGATACTTGCCGCTAAAATTTTCCGCAAAGGCCAAACATTTTTCTATTTCTAATTAAATTTTTTTAATTTTTTTTGGGTATTTGTAGTTAAAAAAAGATGGTTTCAAATATGTACTGTCTCTACTTTTTGAATTGTGGACCCTGATGTGGCCAATTGATCATTTTTTTTGTGATTTATACCAAATTTATTGGCGGAACTGAAAATCGACTTGTTTCCGATTTAAAGTTGAAACTAGAGTAACCACAAATGTGCGTGCGTGAATGTTAAACTGTTTTTCTCTTTTATTTATCGCCTGAAATTCCTTTCTTTTAAGAACGAGCTTTTAACATCTAAAGAGGTAAATATTTCAAAGTACTCTCGGAAATATTTGCGGTATATAGAAGAGAATGCGTTACAAACAAGGTCTTTGAATGAAAAATTCAAAATTTGAAATAGATTAACCAACAAACTTAAAATTGGTTTCCTTAAAATGAGTACAAATTAAACGAAAACGCATATAGTTACAGACACAAATAGGACAAAAAGCTGTGGCCACCACAGGACCGACCGCCATCATAAAGTACTTATATAAATTACATTCTAGCAGCAGAGTAGAAATAACTTGGCCTAATATTTTCTAACAGAGATATTATTTATCATGACCATGGAAACGTTACATATAAGTCTGAAAAAAATTGAGAAAAAATTTTTCTTCAATTGAACCGTAACGAAAACCGAAACGAAAAAAATAACGGTTCGAAGCCCTGCATATAAGTATGAAAAAATAGATACTTAGAAAAAATTTCAATTTTTTTGTCGTTTTATCAAAAAATATCTCAAATAAAAGTTGTTAGTTATTACTTTTATAGCAACTTTTGTACAATAAATTTTTTCGAAATATTTTTCTATTGTGAAATATTCGCAAAAATCTTAAAATCGACACGAGTAAACTCCCATTTTTAGTCAACCGATTTTTACCAAAAGTTGTCCAACTCGTGCCATTGATAGCAGAAGCTTAAATATGAAGTTTCATAAAAATCCTTTCAGCCGAATTTGCTCTGCACGTGTACACAGACAGACGGACAGACAGACAGACGGACAGACAGACGGACAGACAGACGGACAGACAGACGGACAGACAGACGGACAGACAGACGGACAGACAGACGGACAGACAGACTTGCAAATTGAATTGTATTGTACGTTATCTATTTTTGATTGTGTTATTTCTATTTGTAATGATTAATACCCTGAACGCCGCAAGGCCTAGAGAATAAAGAATATATATATAATTCAATATTGTCTCCCTCAAAATAACTTCCTTGGGAAGCCACACAGCGCTAGAGATGGTTCTTCCAATCCTCATAGCAGTGCTGGAATTCGGATTACGGATTGAGGTGATTTTTCAATCTTGGGAAGAGGAAAAAGTACTCAAGTCAGGCGAATAAGAAACAGAAATGTTTTTACTGGCCAAAAACTCGTTTATTAAAACTACTGTGTGACCACGAAAAAACCTAGGTCCTTGAGAAAACACTGTCTCCATAGGCCTGCTGAAGTTTTGCAAAAGTTTCCGTTGCACTATGCTGAAGCAAAACCTGATAGCACACCGTTATTCGAAATGATAGCACTAGAAAAAAAATTTCACGAAAAAAATCGCTACGGACAACAAAATTACTCTAGCTAGTTCAAACTCGTACTGAAGGCGTATCACATGTTCACCTGCCACCCCTCTAAGTCCCACGTCCCAAATGTTACCAGATCAAACGCTATGTTGCCAGTCCGGATACTTAATTTACATACCTCGTATGTAGATTTAAAAACCTTTCATTGTGAGACCGATAATTTATTTGCCACCCCTTGTATAAGTACGTCAATATTTCACATTTCTACGTCCAGCCGTTTGGTTACTATACTTTTATAATTAATTTTAAATCTCTCATCTTTGAGAAAGATATCTAAGAGTGACAATGAAAGAGACTCAATTGTAAAATTTCTCGATTTCAAAAACTTTCTTGAAAGTTCAATTGTTAAAAGTCATAATTCTGTAGTATTGTGGACTAATGTGAGAACTGTGTACTGAAAGTGGATCGGTACTTTCAAGTTCTCAACAAGAAAAAAACTAAACAATTTCAACAAACACGGACAATGGAAGTAGATACCGGTAACTAAGCTATCACTTGCCGTCAACGATAATTGACATCGCAAACCAAGAGATTCTAGAAAAATACTTGTAGAAAAATACTTTTCTTGACCAAATAATAATTATAATAATAACTAGCTGGAGTCCCCGTACTTCGTATTGTTTTTTAATGTAGAGAAGAAGGTCTAAAATCTAGGTTTTTCTTTAAGTTTTTGCATCATTTCATCCAGTTGGTTGCAGTATATTTCTGCTGTCATCGATGAGCCAGGTTTTTTTTGTTTGGTTTTTAAGTTACCTGTACGAAATTTGGCGAACCAATTTGATATTGTTTGCGTAGTAACACTAGAGCCAAATACACTAATATGTTTCGCGCGGTCTGCGATGCCGTAGTTCCACGTAAGAACTCATACTTCATAATAGTGCGAATTTCCGACCTTTCCATTTTCAACAAAAATAATTTTTAAAAAAAGTTTTTGATATTTTTTTGAGCAAATAATGATTTCTTTAACCCTTTACCGCATAGTGTGCCATATATGGCACATTCCGATTTTTATTTTTTATTTTACTTTTAAAACTGAATCAGAACGTTACTTCATGAATGTTCATATATGCCACATACACAGCAATGGATCCTGCAGTATCTCAAGTAATGGGCTGCAATAGATTTGAGGATATCAAGCGGAATTTGCACTTCAACGATAACTCTGAATTTATTGAGAAAAGACAACTAGAAGATACGATCTTTTCTTTCAAAAATTCGAGGGTGACTTCTTTTAATCCCTAATGAAGAACACCTAGCAATTGACGAGCAAATAATACGGAATCATTTTCTTTTGTAACATAATGTAGAATCATAATGTTCCATGTATGGCGCAAACCCTAAATTATTATTTTAATTATTATTTTTTCATAAAAATAATAATTAATATTTTAAATATATTTTTTTAATTAATTTTTCTATCAATAACAACCAATTCCTAATGCTCATGAATTATTTCAGCCAAAAATAAAAATTCATGCAGTAAAGTGTTAAAAAGGCGATATGTGTAACTTTCCAACAAAAAAACAGAACGGTAAAATGTTAAGGCAATGTCAAATAATAAGCTGTTAAAGTTGGCAATATTATTAACCACAAATTTCATCCTTGACGACCTGATAGTATAGATGTATTTATTTTATATTTTAATAAGTTTTTTGTCGGCTTCTCGGCTTCAGTTGACGGCCTACCGGGAACTATCCCGATATCCCGTCGGCCCATTCCGCTATGTTAATAATCAAAATATTTAGGTGTATAAATTTTAATGGTTCGAGGTAACAATTTAGCCACTCAGTACACGTCATAGTAATTATAGAGAACACAACATAGACGCGTCACAAACATGCGTGTATGTCATGTATGTATGTGTGGGTGTGTGTATGTCTGTATGTATGTTTGTGTGTGGCGTGTACATCGCATACGGGACGTGTATTGTATAGAGCTCTTCTGAAAACAATACCCTAGATGTTATCATATGCGGATGGATCATTTTACCAACGTTCATTAGTACACAAGTTCAGAACCTTTAACTGTACCAGCACTCGAGATTCTACCAACTCAGCATCATTTCACAGGCTTTTTTCAACAAGCTATTGTTATTGCCAACATAACAACCATAAACTCTGTAAACCCTACATAAATGATTATAAAAAAACAGGTTTTTCAACAAAAATACAACCAACAACATATTTTTAGTAATCTTACCTACTTAATTCGAAGGGTACGAACACGTAGAAATATTATTTTCGGCGCCTATAAGTGCTTGTTTTAAGCGCCTATAAGCCTTTATTCTTAGCGCTTGTTGATGCTGGCTAGTGAAGACGTATAGACCGGGAGCTCATGACAGTTTTTGGTCTCCGATTTCATACAGCATGCCTTTTGGAGGAGAGAATATTTACCCTGTGACAACAAAAAAGGGATGGTACTAAACCCCTGCACGCTTTCCTGTCATAGAGAAAATTGCATTTCCACTTAAACACAAAATTTTTGTGCTTTTCTCTGATTAATATTGCTTGCCCTTTTGTCTAAAGAAAGTTATAACAAATTTAAAGTCTTTTAAATATATGCATGCGATTCGGAGGGTCCCAAAGGGCTGAAACGGTCATGTGATCTTGTAATAAAAAAAATATGATTTTCCGCGTTTTCATACAGCATGCCTATAATTAAAAGACTTTAAATTTGTTATAACTTTCTTTTGACAAAAGGGCAAGCAATATTAAGTCAGAGAAAAACACAAAAATTTTGTGCAAGTGGAAATGCAATTTTCCCTATGACCGGACAGCGTGCAGGGGTTTACTACCATCCCTTTTTTGTTGTCACAGGGTAAATATTCTCTCCTCCAAAAGGCATGCTGTATGAAATCGGAGACCAAAAATGTCATGAGCTCCCGGTCTAGTATAAAAAATGATACATGCGACGGTTTGTTGAAATTACTTCATTAAAAAATCTATGTGAGGTGTGAATTTTTACACATTTCAGGGTTTTGTAGGTATTTAAAAAGTACAAGATGCCAACAGAGATGCCAACAAAACTTTCATTTAACTTTTTTAAACTAAATTTAAATAATTGGCAAAAATGGTGTCATAATAAAATTAAAATTAAAAATCCCACGTATTACTTATTATTAACAATGTGTTGTTTGATTTTATGCGTATTTCACTACAATAAATGGTTTATTCCTCTTTGATACCTGAAAAACAAAAAACAAAAGTAATTCAAATAATCAAATAATAGGTTGTATTAAGACATATAATAGTTCGCGGAGCTCACAAATGAATTTGATTCTCAGTTGTTCAAAAAAAATTATTTAATTTTTTATTTCAAAAGAAGACACACTACTTTAGCCATAAATAAAAAAAATCATTATTAGTCATAATCAATTTTAGGATTTGGTAGATTGAATCAAAAAACTCTTTTAACGCCACTCATATGTCTGTCTAATAAAAATGTTCCTCTATAAATGCACAAGACCATTTATTAAAATAATCAGCGATACATTTTTACCAATATTTATTACAACTTAGAGCCTATGAGATTATTGAGCCAGAAATTAAGTCTCAAGAACGACGTAAAATGCCTAGGGTTGGAATGGGGTCCACACAAAAAAATTTGTTCAAGAGGGGGTCCTCGGACTACACAAGTTTAAGAACCCCTGCTATAGAGAGATAAAAAACACACATCGGGGTAAAATATAATCAAATATATTTAATAAAAAAATAATAAATATTTTTAAAACATTTTGAGTGGGGTATCTAATCTAACTTCTTAATCCCTGAATATACAAACACATTTTTGTTCTTGAGAAAAAAAATGATGTTAACTGGAATAATTCAACAGGAATTTTTAATCAGATTTTTTTGTGTCGTTAAATTTTTTTGCCAGAAATGTGCTAAAAATCCATTATTCCACACCCTTTTACCCAAGAGGGTAAATCTAAAAAACTTAAAAATTTAATTACGAAGGGACCAAAGATTTTAGTTTATTGAATATTTTTGCTAAAAGATCCACATTTGAGATTTTCAATTAATATCAAGTAGAATGCATTTCAATCACAAATGAGACTGGGAAGTCAATTCAATATTTAGATTGCAAAGTTTGAAATAGGAAAGATCTATTATCATTGAAATGAATTAGGTTCGAGTGTGCTTGTATTATAAAGGTCGAGAACTACTGAACCAATTCAGAAGAGATTTTAACATTTGTTGGGAAAGATATTATAATATTTGTATTACTGTTAGGGATGAATATAGATTTGTGTTCGATATTTTTAGATATCGATATTTGTTAACGAATTACCGATGTTTTCATTTTTTTCTTCTTCTTTGTATGCAGCCATTTGTCGTTCCGGGATTGTCAACTGACAATAACTGAAGCGCCTCTAGTGAGATTTTGAGAAACTGACGGTTGTAGGATAGTCGAGTTTGTTTACTGTTGTTTTCATAGCAAGTTTTTAAAAAAATGTCTTTAAAATTGCAAGAAAAAATTAAATGCAACGTGAATTGTTGTGTTTATCTTTGCCATACAAAAGTAAGTCGTGATAGAGACCTAAGTTTTCATCGTGTTCCGAAACGTGGCAAAAAAGCCTTATTGCCCTCAATTATAACCCTAGAGGTTACTTGGGCACTGAAAAAACGGAAAATTTCATTTAACGCAACCCTCATATTGAATAACTAGGGGCCTCAGCCCGGCTACGCCGGTCTTCTCTCCTACGTTGTTAAAGCTCATCGCTCATCGTTTTTTAACACTATTTTATGGAAATTCGCCCTGCAAATGTCTTAAGTTTTATCGTTAATTCACCTTAAATACTTAATTAGTTTTCTTCTGTCAAGAAATACGTTCAAAATGTGAAATCTCGTCACATTTTAAATTGCAAAAAATTTGACAGCGTCACCCTTTGAAATCTTGTAAGCATATTTTTGCCTCAAAATGATCCAATAATGGCCCAGATTCATTGAAAAATGTTCTCTGATGCCTCAAAATATTATCTCGCACGTCATAAAAGCTATCTTGAACCATTATCACCACTTAACACTTTGATTAACTCTGAAATTTTTAATATATATAAATCTTTTTTTAACACTATTTTATGGAAATTCGCCCTGCAAATGTCTTAAACTTTATCATTAATTCACCTTAAATCCTTAATTAGTATTCTTCTGTCAAGAAACACGTTCAAAATGTGAAATCTCGTCCCATTTTAAAATGCAAAACTATTGACAGCTGTCGAGAAACCTTGTAAGCATATTTTTGCCTCAAAATGCTCAATAATGGCCCAGATTCTTTAAAAAATATTTTCGTAGATATTCTGGACCGGCCGTCTTGTATTAAGAATATTTTTGAATTATCGTCTGATAAAACCTGTCCGTGCCGATCAATGGTGACTTTGATTCGACACGGTTTAGAGGAAAAAATGCATTAATTTTATCAATAAAAATTAGTCAGTACCCCCTGTCGAAATAAAATTAAGTCTAAACACTAAAAAAATATCACCTGGATAAGACGGCGGTTCATTTTCCTCTCTCCGCGTTACCGGAAAAATGAAGATACACCAGAAGTTGAATAGAACATACATACCAACACTTGTACAATATAATAGTAGATAAATTAATTTCAATAAATATCACAGGAAGATACCATTGAACCTGTCAAAAATATCCTACCAAAGTCAGCCATGATGTAAAATGCAGTAGCGCCTCTATCGGTAGTGTCAGATGTCAATACTAAATGGTGTATACTAAATGTCGTGGTAGACGAAAAAATCAGTATACGAATTATCGTGGTAGGCGAGAAGTTGGTATACCTAACGTCTCTACAAAATGTTGTAGACGTAAAGTCTGCAGACGACTTGTCGTGGAATTTGACGTTTGTGATGTCACACTACAAATGATCTATATATATATTTGGCACCTAGTGTCATTATTGTGAACTAATTCTTTATTCTTTGTTGATTAGTGTTTTGTTTTGAAATATTTTGTTTATATCCATTAATTTCTTTACTATGACCTATATCGTTGACTAAAAATACGTCTCACGCAACGATGACGTCATAGATTTACATCTTTGTCTGTCTACTACTGTCAGACTTGCATCTCTTTCTAGCTAACTGTATATGCTCTCCCACTGAGGGGTTAACGCACTGACTGACATGACAAATGTTAAGGGAAAATGTTAAAAAGGGTGCATTTTTATGTTATTAACACGAACAATGTTAGGTGTAACAGTGGCTTTAGATTATATTTACCATTTGTCAAGATTGAAGTATAAAATTTATATTTAGATAAACTCAAGGGAAGAGAAGGGGGTCATTTGAAAAGTTGATAATCTGATGTTTAGATGTCAGTATTACATAGAAATGGCAACAATTAATCGAATGATTGAAATAATCGATTATTTTGTTTCAGTTAATCGATTAATCACATGATATTTTTGGTCATTTTATTATTAATCGAATTTTTTTTTTTTTTTCCTTTTATTTGTTGGCTTTAGCTGCTTTGGCTATTAGCCAATCGAAAATTTTATTTTCAAGAAATTACTTAGTTGTATTGTTGAAACACTGATCGGTAGATGACTTTGTTCTTTTCTTTTCAATAAAGTCCCTAGATTATTAGGCCTTCAGAACTCTCGTTCTCGCCAATCTGAAGAATTAAGGATTCCACACACCAAAGCGGCCGCGGTGGCGGCCACGGTGGCGATAATGCAGCGGCCTAACGCAACCTATACAATACAATGAGACCACGCACATACAAGCGTTCCGCTATCTGAGAACGCCACCGACTGCAGCGTTCAGTCTAGCGATCCACAAACACTGGCGGCCAAACTCGACAAGTTGCGTTAGGCCGCGCGATATTCATTGTTTATATACCACAGAGTAAATATATTTAAGAAAATAATGTCGAAAATAGATAATTTAACAGAAAAAATCATAGATCAGTAAAGGATCATTTAATTTTGTATGACTTAGCACATCCTGATTACAAGAATATTAGGAAAATAAATAAAGTGTGGGACGAAATAGGAAAAGTTTTGGAAATTGATAGTAAAGTCTGTTCCAAACGATTAGGCGGAACTAGATTTTGCAATCTAGTTACTTTCATCGTTTAAATAATGCTTTTCAGCCGTTTTGTTTAAGCTTTGTAAATCATACTTGCAACAAACATTTTTTGGTTAAGGTTAATATCATTTTAAAATGTCATTTTCTTTATATTTTGATTTTTTTGTGTCATTCTTAATACAAATATCCCATTTATTTATTTTTTGTCATTAAAATATGTAAGAAAATTAATTTAAGTTTGACATATGTCATTCGTTTCCATGGTTTCATTGTTGGAATTTTAAATTTTAACATTCCAAAGGGGAAAAATGAAATAACAAGGTCCAATATTATCATACAACTATATACCGTGATTCACTAACTGATCGCTACCGCTACCGCCACTCCCACCGCGTTAGTGTGAGGAGACCTGATCGCTACCGTGGCCGCCACCGTGGCCGCTTTGGTGTGTGAAATCCTTTAAACTTAACCGCTACTCATTTCTGCACAATATACTGCTACAATTGCGTCCAGTCAGTTCAAATATTTAATAAATTTTTTTATTATTAAATCTTTGATATCATTGCTTAAATATACACCCCTTGGCACTTTTAATCTTCAAAATTATTACTCAGAACACAAAAAATTCAACATTATAACAAACATCCCAAGTTATACTTTATAAAAATAATGTTGCTTTACAACAAATCTTTTTAAGAGCAGGTTCTAACTTATAATTTGTTGTTGCTATACCAGGAATATAATTCAATAACATTTGTTATATTCTATATATAGAGAAGACGTCTGGTCGAAACTTAAAAACAGAGGCATTCATGAAAGCACCATTTCAAATATTAAAAGTCTGTATACCGACAGCAAGAATTATGTCAGAACAAGAAATGAAGTATCGAGATCTTTTATAACGTAAAACGGACTCAGACAAGGATGCGTACTCAGTCCGCTACTGTTCTCACTGGTTCTAGAGGACGCCATAAAAGAAGTAAGACAAAATATTAAAGAATATTCTGTGGGCTACTGGAAAATGTGAAAGTAGCAGAACTTTGCTATGCGAATGACATGGTTATAATAGCAAGGAACGAAGACGAACTACAAAACAACCTGAACCAATACAATAAAGAATAGAAGAAAATAAATATGAAAATTAGCACACAAAAAACAAAAACAATGGTAATAAGAAGGACAAAAATTCAACACAAAATATAAATAGATGACAAAATAATAGAACAGGTAGGAAAATTCAAATACCTAGGCACAGTTTTCGCAGAAGATGGAAAAATGGATGAAGAAATTATGGAAAAAGTAGGCGTAACAGGAAGAATGTTCAGTAGCATCAAAGCATTGTTCTTAACTAAAAAAGAAATACCAACTAACATCAAGGTAGAGATCTTCAAAAAAGTGACAGTACCAATTTTGACATACGCCTCAGAATCCTAGACCACTACAGAGACCCACAGGTCTAAAATAAGAAGCTTCGAAATTAGATATTTAAGGAAAATCGAAGGTAAAACTAAATTGGACTGAATAAGAAATGAAGTATTTAGAGAAAAACTAGGCACAAAACCAGTAGAGACTATAATAGAAGAAGGACAGCTAAGATGGCTGGGACATATACACAGAATGAGTGAAGACAAAATAGTAAAAAGAGTTTATGAAGCAAGAACAGTGAAGAAAGTTAGACCAGGAATACCGATAAAAACCTGGCACTAAGAAACAAAAGAAGCTGCAACGAAGAGAGGCGTATAGTGGGAGGAGATAAGAAAATATACAAAGGACAGAACACGGTGGAAAGAAGTATGGAGGACAACACCAGAAAATAAGTTACTCGACTATAGCCTCCCAGCAAACATTCAACTAACGGCCGAATGCCGGCTAACTGCTTTTATGCTGGTAAATTACTGGCACCAAAAGTAAGTGCAACGCCAGTATTAATAATGTACTTCACATTTGTATTTCGCATTCCGCCTATACGAAGTACTTTACCAGCATTTTATAAGCACTCTTCTTCACTCATACTTTTTACTTAAAACCATCAGAAATAAATCTTGCAACTAATGCGATTATTTTGCACTTTACCGTTGCTGGGCCGGCAACTGATACATCAATGGGCCAGTAACAGCCACGGGGACACCGGGGTACTGGCCCATTACTTTCAATGCCGGGGAGTATGTGCTTTACCAGTACTGGCCCGTATAAAAATGTTTGCTGGGCTTACACCGCAAGGTAGAAAGGCTTCAGGATTAAGTAAAAGTAAAGTAACATTTGTTATACTCAAATCGGGATTTATGAAAATAATTTAAAAAATAGTTTAAATCAAGGGTCCGCGGACCACGATTTGAGAAGCACTAATCTAGATGATTCACGGTTCTTCAACTGATGTTATATTTTTCTTCTTCCATTCTTTGAACATAAATATGCTATCCTTTTTGAATTGGATCTTCCACAGATTTTGTGGACGACCAAATAAATAAATACAAAAATTTCTAAAATGTCCGTTTTCATTTGCGCTAAAGAGACATTAAAATTATTCATATAACATTCCCCCTAACAATTTGAATATCCCCAAATATTAAATATCAACCCTTGAGGTAATAATTGGGCTGGTCAACCCTGTATCAGTCGGGTACACCCTTGTTTATTTTCTACCTTGATATAAATTTTACTGTGTTAGCTTGTAGGGTAAAATTTACTGTCTTGGGAATTGTTGAGATTCATATTTTGCCAAATTTCCCTTAGAGACACAACCTTAAATATATTTATGGAAAATTTAATATTACTTTATGGAAAGGAAGTGTTTATTGGATAAAATAAAATATGGAAAGCATAAAAAATACACAACAATGATTTTTTAAATCTAAAACATATAGATACTCTGCTATTTTCAAATACTTCGCTTTCTGAACTTTTGGTACGGTGTGGGAGCGGTAATTTTAGAAATAAAATTTAATTATTATTTAAAATAAAATTTGTCGATTATTTAAAAATGTTGTTACCGATTAACTCAAGTACATGGTCAAATGTTTATACAGATGTTGATATGCGACCATATATTTTCAGTGATATGGACGTGGGTAATTAGAGTCAAAATTAATTATTGGGTTTATGAATTATTGGGAATAGAAATATGAGTCTTCAAGATATGTTAAAAGGTTTTTATAGTTAATTGGAGAGCTGATTATTTTTACAACGACAAAAAAATGGGGTTCAGAGTAGAGATGGGTCGTTCATGAACGAACCGGCTCACTGAGCCGACTCAGTACACTGACCGAAGTGACACGGTTCACCAAATTGAAATGAGCCGGCTCACGGCTCACTGTATAGTTCAAGTTTCAAGGATACGATTGGTCGGGCGATTGTGAGCAGTGACCGGAGTGATCCGGATCTGGATCGATGTCATGTTAAACTTCGCGAGAACTCGGCTGTGTATTATCATAAATTGTATTATTTATTGTCATCAATTTGTAGGGCAGTTTATTTGAAACTAATAGGCTTAGTCTGTATTTTCTTACAACCATACTATATAAAAATATTAAAAATATTGCCCAAATCCCAGATGTCCGATTTATAAGGGCAATAAACATCGCCATATACTTAACACATCTGGTTTAAAATACAGTAGCTACATAAAGTGAATTGTTTGTTTCAAAAATGTTAGATAAGAACCGGGGCTAAGCGACGTTCTACCTACGACCGAACGACCAACAACTGATCGGGTCTAAGCGACGTTCTACCTACGAGCGAACGACCGACAACTGACCGGGTCTAAGGAAGAGCCGGCTCTAAGCGACGTCTACCTACGAGCGAACGACCGACAACTGACCGGGTCTAAGCAAGAGCCAGGTCTAAGGAAGAGCCGGCTCTAAGCGACGTCTACCTACGAGCGAACGACCGACAACTGACCGGGTCTAAGCAAGAGCCGGCGCTAAGCGACGTTCTACCTACGAACGAACGACTGACCGACCTGTGTCTCGGGATCATGTTTACAGTTCATATATTGTAAGAACAGGCTCTAAGCGACGTTCTACCTACGAACTAACGACCGACCTGTGTCTCGAAAACATGTTTACTTAACCGGATCACTGAGCCGGATCAATGAACCGGCTCAACAAACTGAACGACCTCCACTGATCCGGTTCCGCAAACTGAGCTGAAATTCCCATCTCTAGTTCAGAGATCAAATTATTTGTTTTAAAAAAGGGCTGGGGAAATCTTGTGAGAGACAAAAGAGTCGTGAGTAAACCGTCACCGTAGAAGAGACATACAAACGACGAAAAAAAAAGGTCATCACTTGAGAATTTAGAATTTTTTTTAGGATTCCTTTGTCCAAAAATATTTACCTACTGGTACGCTACCATATTGTCTAATACATATCAGTTCAAATTGTTAAAAATATTGGGAAGTTCTGGTCTACGGTATTCGCAACATGAAGGAGTCTAGTTTACTTTTGTTTGTTTTAGTACCAGAAAAAATATTTAACATAGCAATATTTGTATGATGATAAAAGCAAATCTAACTGCTCCAGATAAATCGAAATCACCATGGAAACGATTTTATTTGATTTCTACCGGTTGGTTAGGTTAATATCTGATTGGAAACGGTTCTCCGGAAGAGATGCAGAGAATTTTCAAGCTTTATAATCTCCGTTCTGAATTATCTGCTTAGAACGGCGTGATGGAAAATGCGCTACGAAGGACTAACCAAAGATTAAGATGCTAACTAAAAGAAGCCAGTCTCAATCTCCATTGTTTATTTCAAAAATATTAATTAATTCGTGAAAGTTTTTATGGAACAAAATCATTGTTTACCAAAACAATCTCGCAAATTTCAATATTTTGCAAGATCGTACTTTCACTTCTTTGTGTGTCTTTCATTGTTTAAATGATTTTAATTTCCAAAATTTGATAAAGATAACTATCGAATAATATTTGAAGAGTTCAGGGAATTTTATAGATTCATCGCCTGCTTGTCCATAGTTTAAGATTATGACTCGATTGTATTGAGTGAGGTTACCAGCTACTCGCTGAAGAGTAAAGTAAGGGAGTATCGATTACACACAGCTAGTAAACTGGCTTACTCGCTCAGTAGTTTTGCTTTGTTGTCCAATTGCTGTTTTGTTTCTATTATTTTACTTAAAATGAAGCGCCGTCTATGCTATGCCAAATGGCAAAGGCAACTAGCAAGGCCAAAGAAAGAACAGACAGAATAGACAAATCGTTGAGTGTGAAAAGATGTAAAGAGTGATAGGAATGCTGAGATACCTGAAGGAGAAAATAGGAAGATCAGGGGGTAGAGTCGAGAGGATAACGAGGTTAAAATGCGGCAACGAAGAGAAGAACAATATGTACTAGGCAAAGTCAGAGTATATGCTATGTAGAATGTTCAAGAAAGATGAGGAAACTTTTGGAGCAAAATGAGCGAGAGAACTGGAGATAAGAAGGAAGGTGATAGAAGAAGGAAACCGGAAGGAGAATAGGAAGAGAGAGGGACACTGGAAGAAGAACAAAGAAATGATGAGTGAGGAATGCAAAGAAGAAAGATGGGCGAGAGAACTGGAGGCAAGAAGGAAGGAGATCGGAGAGGGAATCCATGAGAATAGGAATAAAGAGAGGAGCACTGGAGGAAGAACAAAGATATGAGATAAAAAATAATATTATATAATTATCCATATTGTACGTTATTTTTATTTTGTAATGGTTAATGCCCTAATCGCCGTAAGGCCTAGGGAAAATAAAGAATATATATAGTTTAAAACAAAGAAACTGGCAAGGCAAAAGCTTTGCCAGGCAGGGACAAGCATATCTAGAGCGCATTAGTCTGTTATAAGGTCTGTTCAGTATAGCTTGTGAAATACATTTTGTAAGCCCAAGTTGTGTTTGTAAGCCGCTTGGCACAGTTGGCACGTTCACACTATCAGCGTCGGCGTGGCCTTCTGTGATCCAGACCGCCATGAATCGGTTTGTAATTAGCATGCCAACTGGCCTGTTCGCATGAGTCAACGAAACGTAATATCTCCAAAATGACCAATATTGTATTCAATGATCGTTCTTAGGTCCATTCATATATGTATACACAGAAGAAGATGTTTTTAAAATAATGTTTAACACAGTAAATGGTAGTATGAACTTATAAGATTGCCGTTTGGTCTTAAAAATGCACCATCTACTTTTGAATGTAATGGATAACTTTTTCCGTATTGATTGATGTATATATTTTTCCTGTGATGTGTTTTATATATGCGAGTCAGTAGATCTGTTTGGCAACAATTTGGCACAGTTTGCAATATGCGTTGACGCAGAGCAAGATGACTTTTTTAAGACAAATTAAGCTATTTTATCTCACCCTATATTGTAGTCCTTAATTAAATTCTTAATAAATTGGAGTGATATGATTTATATTACAGACGACATTGTCAACATCATGGCGTCATCTTCACGTCAAAATCAGAACAAGTGAAGAGGTTAACAACCCTAAACCGTCAGAGTAACTTAAAGTAAAATTTTAAAGCATTTAGAAATCCATTAAAGAATCAAAATAAATTACGATGATGAAAATGATTTAAAAAACGATGTTATATTTTCCAAAAATTGACATTTAATATCTTAAAATAAGATTCTTTTCTTATTTCGTTTAATTGAATCGATCTTACAGAAGAACTAATCATCCCAATCTAACTTTAATTAATTTTACCAACAGAATTCTTCTCGGAAAAGTTTCTCTTCCTTTATTAAAATCCCTAAAAGGCAGTAAATATTTATTAAAGGCTAAAGTACAGGGTTTAGTAACGTTTATGTTGTTTTATATTTTATAGCCAGGAGCGTCGCAAAAAATAACTGCACGTCCAATTTGGACATTAAGAATCATTTGAAAAATTTCCGATAATAAAATACTATTTTTTTAAATTATTTATTACTAGTGATGCGTTGAGTCAAGTAGACTTGATAATCGACTCGATCTCCAAAGTACTCGATCAACTCGAGTATTGATATTCTGAGACTCGAAAAATTAGTGTGCAGTTCATTACTGGAGTACATTTTACTTGAGTTTAGTACTCGAGAATGCTACCTAAGCATTTAGAAAAAATTGGATTTGATTTCTTCCTTCAAAAAATTGTTCTTCCATGTTGCAAGTAGTCGATAAAAATGATTCCTCGGGAATAATAATAATAATAATAATAATAATCCCGGGTATAAAGTTAAGCTTGTGGTCCTGATAGTTGGTATTTTCGGTGGCATGAAAGCCTCCTATCGAAGGAAAATTGAGTCCATTCCCGCCTGTAGATCTTCTGTCAACTCTTTGATCTGCAGGATGCAGAAAGCAGTGCTGCTAGGGTCACTCCGCATTGTGCGGGCATTGGATCTAGCGTAATTTCCGCGGCTGCATATCGCCAGGGTTTGGGATGCAGTCGTGTGTATTTAGCTCCACTAGTCTCTAGTATGACGCGGCTCAAAAGGTTGCTGAAGTTTGAGATTAGTGGACGCTTGTCAAGACCTGACAAACCCCATAATAATATTTATTCAAATATATATATATATATATATATATATATATATATATATATATATATATATATATATATATATATATATTATATATATATATATATATTTATATATAATATAATTAGAAATTTAGTCTACATTAACACTTATTTATTAAAAATGAAAACAAATTGTTCTAAATTTCTACTTTCAAGTTTTAAGCTAGATGATAAAGTATTAAATTGTTTAAAACCTTTACAAAAAATCTGGTTATACATTTGGTTTTTTCTATATTAATTTTTAATTTATTCAAACAAAAATAATTGTGTAATTTATTTAGTTCTACATTGAGTAAATTTATTTATAGCTTTATTAAGATCTTTATCATAGACAGCAACCAAGGTATCGTCTGCAAATAAATTAATATAATCAAAATTTACATTATTGGCAATATCATTAATATAAATTAGAAATAATATCGGTCCTAAACAACTTCCCTGTGGAACACCCCAATTGTTACGTAATCTTAAGGTGACCATTCGTACTGGTTTCACCAGTACTGTACTGTTTTTTGGTCATTGGTCCTGGTTAGTCGTGAAATATAACCAGTACAGTTTAGGGACACAAAATCAAAAATTATTAATTTTTCAAAAGATCGAATAATCGTTCCATCTTTCAGTACGCGCGTAAATTTAAACACAAAATGCGGTTCAACAGTGTAGCGGTCTTTTCAAAATTACTTTCTTAATCTACAATATAAATAAAAGAAGTACATTTTATTTTTTCACTTAAAGGCAAAAAAACTAAGCTTACTCTGCAATTGTTTTTTTAATATATATTCTACGATAGCCACTTTTCTTCATGCTGACTGAGCAGGCGCGCTCCTAGAAAAATTAACTGATAGGGGGGGGGGTCTATTTCTAAAAAATATCGGATAAATAATATAAAATTTAGTATTGCCTCTTTACGGGGAGGGGTGGTCTTATTACATTTTGACTATGATTTGTTTTTTATCAACAAAAGAGATGATTTTATTTTCAGTATATTTTTATTAAGTATATGATTTTTTAGTTTCTGGGGGGGGGAAGGATCCCTCTCCTATTGCACGCGCCTGTACTTAAGCTAATTTAAATGTCCTGGTTTTATATTTGACAGAAAATGGTCACCTTAGTAATCTAGATGTTGGAAATGTAGAGATTGTTACTAATTTTAGTTCAAATTTTCAGTTTTGTATACTGATAAGATACTTTTAAGAATTATGCCGTTGTGCCTTTAAAAACTTTTTACCAAGAATGAATTCTAAATTTGTTCTGTATATCTATACATTTATATAATAGTTTTTTAATTATATTACCTCCATTTTAGTTGATTATTGCCCCAATTCACACCCCAATAAACCCTTTTTCCCCATATACTACGTCACTGTTTTTACTCCCTATCCAGGATGTAATTTATCGGCGAGGCAGTAGTTTAATTACGGACACTGTGCCCTCGGGACAACCTCTTGATATCAACTCCTTTTTTTGCAACGAGATAGTATTAAAATTTATAATATTATTAGCAAATTTGTGGATGCAATCTGATTATACCGAGTAAATTTGTTTTAATAACAAATAAGAAATAAAAAATAACTATCTACAAACTTTAAATACTAGTAGTATTTATTATTCGTATGTTCTCGTGTAGCCCCGTGTACATTCGGTTGAATACCTGTACACTTGGTTGATCACATGTAGTTCGTGTACATTCGGTTGTATTACGTATGTAAGATCGTTTATACTTGGTTCATCAGTTGTCTTAGATCGTGTTCACTCGTTTGATCACGTGATATAAGGTCGTTTACACTCGTTGATCACGTGTTTTAGTTCGCGTACATTCGGTTGATTTCGTGTAACAAAGTTCAATCGGTTGCAAAAGTGATTTATTCGTCAAACGAATTTTCGGTATAATGGAAAGAAAATGGAGCAAGACGATTACAGGTCAACTCCCATTATAATGAGATTTATGGGATCATAAAAAATATTTCTTAGTACTAAATATGGGAGAAATCAAATTACCCACATTTTATTTCAGAATATATGTTGTACAAATACTTAATTCAGTTTGTTTCAATAATATTATTTTTGTCTGTATTGACTTTTTCTTAGTGGTACCGTAAAATGGGTGAACTTGACAAAAAGTTAAAAAAATATTTAGAATATTTACAGATTAACTATCTTTTCACGTAAACAATTATACATATTTACCGACCGTCAACATATATAAGGGAGGTATTGTGATACCGATTTTGACATTTCGATGGATCTCCACGAGTTGAGGTCCCTACATAACGATTTGACTATTTTTAGCATGATATCTGTCGGTCTGTCTGTCCGTTCGTCCGTCTGTCTGTCTATCCGTCTGTCCGTCTGTCCGTCTGTCTGTCTGTCTGTGTACACGTGCAGAGCAAATTAGGCTAAAAGGGTTTTTATGAAACTGCATATTTAAGCTTTTGACATCAATTTTTGGTAAAAATTGGTTAACTAGAAATTGGAGTTTACTCGTGCCGATTTTAAGATTTTTGCGAATATTTAGCAACAGAAAAATATTTTGAAAAAAATTATTGAACAAAGTTGCTATAAATGCAATAACTAATAACTTTTATTTGAGACGTATTTTGACAAAACGAAAATTTTTTGTAAAATTTTCCATGGTCATGATAAATAATATCTCTATTAGAAAATATTATGCCAAGTTATTTCTACTCTGCTGCTAGAATGTATTTTATACAAGTACTTTATGATGGCGGTCGGTCCTGTGGTGGCTTACAATATAACGGTTCAGTTGTTTATTTTAAAATGTTACAAACACAATGTCACAAAGATATGATAATTAGAACCTAAAAACTGGCCAAGTTTACCCAGTTTTACGGTATTTAAAATTACATTGTCTATACCAAATAATTGTTACAAATATTTTTCCTGCAACTGCTTTGAAATTAATATTAAATTATTTTGTATGTTTAAATATTAAACAATGCTATGAATTTGTTTTGAAATTGTCTCATTTCGATATATTTTTGGTCGAAAAGTGCTCGTTAAATCATTTCCATCCAGCACGAAGGTTAACGATTGTGTGGATTGGTCTGACAGATATGCCTACCTTCGAAAGAACGATCTTGTTTTCACGTTGTTCCCAGTTTCTCTCTATCTAATCAAATAAAATTGGGGTCTCTAAAAATTTATTAACTTTATGTTCTAAAGCCAGAAATTAAAGAATGAAATATTGGCGATTCTCTGAAACATTGACCGAGACTGACTAAACGATTTCCGTCAGCCTTACCGCGAGTCGGGGTTTGACAAGTAATTTTTCAAAGGGTTCAATTACTTTTTTTAATTAAAAAGAGTAATAAAACTAAAAAGGGACATTGTAGGAAATAAAAATAATGTTTAAATTGAAAAAGGAAAATCCAAAATGATAAATAGTCCGTCAGGGGCAAATTATTTAAACTTCTACTCAATGAATTATTTTAATTTTTACATTTTATTTCTTAAATATCATTTAGGTATTAAGGAGAAATAAATTATTTATAGTAATGAAATACTAATCAAACAAAATAATAAACAAAACAATGCATTGTTAGTAGTGAGAAATATGTTTTTGAAATTGAAAAATTTATAGTTAATTACAGCGATTTTTATTTTTTAAATTACATTGTTCAATGTATTTCTTATCAGTATCGACTTAGATACAAAGCAAATCTGAGGAAAAACCACTGATATTTTTCACTTGAAGAAAATATTACTCGAAAATAAAATTATATCATATCAGAAAAAGAGTTTTGGAAATACGTTTGCTGAGAAAAATGCGTAGTGTAAAAAAAAAAAAATGGAGAACTTTTTAAATGGATGTCAAACAAATACTCTGATCTACAGTGAATTTATTTTTTAATGCAACATGTACTATATCATTACCATGGATACAGTTTTTGACAGCAATATAAATCGTGTTCATTTTCATTTGCAACATAGAAAAAACAATATTTACTAGCAAAATCAAAATATTTTATTGAAAATACAAATAAAAAAATAAAAATAATAATAATAAAAAATAATTAACTAATAAAAACTTATACAAAACGCATACAAAATGTTAAGCGATCATAAAAATGATTCAAAACATTCAGCAATTGCCCTTGAGGTATATTGTTGGATACTTGAACAATTTTGTCTTGCAGTTCAGCAACATCCCTAAGTTCTCCATTATATACTTTGGCCTTTAAATATCCCCAATAAAAATAATCATTGGGTGCCAATTCCAGAGATCTCGCTGGCCAATTCATCGACCCTTCTCTTCCAATCGGGAAAGTTCTATGTAAATATTCTTTAACTATTTTAGAATAATGGACTTGTGCGCCATCATGTTAAAACCATACTTGTCCATTAATATTCAGGTTTCGCAACGCAGGTAATATTTGGTTTTGCAAAAGGGCTAGATATTTTGCGGCATTAAGGTTACCGTCAATAAAAAAGGCCCTATAATATTAGTTCCTATTATCCCTACCCAAACATTTAATTTTTGCAGCCTTTGAGTTCGGGAAGAATGAAACAAATGTAAATTTTCTCGACTCCAGTACCTAAAATTTTGTCTGTGCACTTCACCATTTAGAGTAAACGTTGCTTCGTCAGTAAATAAAATTCTTTGAAGCATTGTTGGGTCGGATATAATTTTTTCAAATGTTTCAAAACAAAAATCCATACGTACTGCTGCGTCCCTTTCTAACAATTCTTGATGATTTTGAAATTTGTATGATCGAAACTTTTCTTTTTTTAAGAAGTTAAATACAGATCCAACACTGGCACCAACGGTTTATGCAATTGGTCTTAAAGTACATAATAATAACAGTACGGGCTCGACAACTAGTTTTGAATATAATTCAGCTGTAAGAACAAATAACAATTATGTTTCTATTTGGGAACAATATGAAAAACTAAAATGAACGAATGTAAATATGTACTTATGTTTTTCCATATTTTTATGCTTTTTCCTCAAATATTAAAAACCTATATATTTTATTGCAATTTGTTCATTTTTCTTTTCATAATATTTGATTTATGATCTGAATTTTGAAGTTATAAGATTGATGCAACTTTAATCATTTATCATAAAATACAAAATTTTAATATTATATTTTTGTTACAGGTATGTTCCCGTTCATTTACTTCTTTTGGTGAGTTTTGTATTATAATATATAAGATTTTGCTCCATAGGTATAATTTTCTGAAATTTTTAAGTCTATTCTAGTTGAATGTATCATACGAGTAAAAATATCAGGTTCGGTATGCCGAATCGTCGCACAGCAGTAAGAATCATGGATCACCCCACAAGAGAATGAATCGTTAATCGTTGTTTTGACAGTTGTAGTAAAAATATATACAAAATACTTTTGGACACCGCATAAAACACATTTTGGAAAGTAGCCGGTGCATTTTTAAGCCCAAACGGCATTCTTAAAAGTTCATAATATTCATTTTCTTCGTTAAACGCGGTTTTATAAATGTATTTTCTGATGTATACAATGCATGACTCGAAATGTGGACCATTCGTTTGTGGCAAATTCGTTTTTCCTTACGAAAATTTATCATTTTAAATTAATGAACTTTTCTGTGTGTTTATGGAGTAATTGTTTAGTTTAGTTTAGTTTATTGTTTAATTATCATAAAATCAATACATAGAATTTCAATTATGATAGTTGTTCATACATTATAATTCATAAAAACAATACAAAGCATTAAATTTATATCGAAAATTCATCTATGTTGTACAAAGTTTTTTATAATAGATGGCTTTTATAACATTTTTTTTATTTACTAATTGTTTTTGCTTGTTTGATTTTGTTAGGCAGTTACTAAATTTTATTTATTCATTTAGTCTATTTCCCAGAAAAAATAATACATCGATACGTTATATTATTATTTTAAATAACATATATGTCCATCCACGTCGAATGTTGAATGGTCAGAAAATCGTTTTTTTTTTTTTTTTATAATCGATTGTATAGTGACTCAGGATTGTCCGTACATTTTCAGGTCGATCCGAGCAAAATTAACGAAGTTATCGGCTTAACAATACAAATAACTCAAATTCATATTTTCGCGCAAATCGCGTGTTATAGCGTTCCTTGCAGAACGCTGCTTTATTAGCCGCGCGCAGCTCTCATATACGTAATAGTAGAGTCTTCCCACTCTATCCACACCTGTCTGTGCTATATTTGTGTTGGAGGTTTCACTCAAAATAATAATGAGAGCTTGAACCAACTTATTTGGAAAATAAGTCCAAAAATACTGAGTGGAACCTCCACAATTGTTGAAATTGCAGCTGATGTAGCAGCTAGTTATTTCAATGAAGACGAATCAAATTGAGTTGGGAGTCGATAGTTTTTCTGACTCTCAACTCCTCCAAAAAGCTTCGATTCCATGACTCCTGATTTCCGATTCCGACTCCTCATCCCTGCTAGAAACATTTATATTGTCCATTCACTAGTTATTAAATAATTTATCTCGTTTCTAATTATTAGTAGTCATTCTAATTGAGGTAAAATACGTCGTTCCAATTTATAAGTTTTAATCAATTTATTATATAATAATTATTATTATATAATTAGTTTTTAATTTGACTTTTTATTGATGTTGACTCAAGTAGTTAAGTAGTTCATATATTAGCCACAAGAGCGCAGTTGGCGTTCCAAATCGTCAATATATCACAAAAAAGTTATAGAAAAAGAAATACAATAATAAAAACTTTGTTCCATTGAAGGATTGACTTCTAAAAATGTATTATATGAGATAAATCATTGGCTGGATCCTGGCTGTCAAATATTTGGACAAAAAGATCCTTTAGAATTTGTCCTTGACCGAACGAGTAGCTCACAGGCTTCCACACACATACGCAGGACAATATACACACACATATTCACACACACATTTAATATATGTGTGGTAACACCATACAGACATTACTTTTTGACATGTGGTAGCCATGAGTACAGTAACTGTCAAAAGTTTCGCACATTACCAACAACCATCGACAAAGGAAACTAAACTTGTTTCTAACTACTTAAATTAAAACAGAAAACGTACTATTTGTACAAAAATATGTTGGAAAATAATAATGACAAACTGGCTGAACTCTCAACCGGCTGATTTAATACCGGAAACACTTAAGCAATTTTCAAATTCGACATACGTAAAATTCTAGTTACTCGAAAGTCTATGGTCCGCATCAATTACGTATCTCGGGGGATTACTGTATAGGTAATCGTAAACTTACAATGTATCTAATTGGTAAAAACTTGTCAGGTATGATGAACTATTTGAATTACTTATAAAACATTACAATTGGTCCCCGAGAGTGAAATTTATTTATGATTCAACATAATATATGCGAATCGAATGTGCTGTTATAATGTTATTATTTTATTATTTATTATTATTATTTATTTAAAAAGAACTGAAGCCAATGGCTTGTAAAGTTCTTATAGAAAAATTACAATATTTCACATTGTTGTGATACAGGAAAGTTGAAAGAAACAAAACACTTTGATAAACAACTAAAGTCAAACAATAACAAATATAAAAAGTGTACAAAAACAGAAAATTTCAGTTTATGGGGATAGTAGCAACTGATTATAAAGGTCCAGTCTATTTTTAAAATTGTTCACACTAGGGGCAGATACTACACTTTCAGGTAGATTATTCCAGTTATTAAACACTCGGTTAGAAAGAAACCTGGCCCGAACGTTCTTACGGAATTTTTCGTGACATAAAGAATGTCCACGTAAACGAGAGTCTACATTAAGTACAAACAAACCAGTAAGATCAGCATCAAAATTCCGATGGAGTACACGGTAGGTAGTTATAAGATCACCACGACTTCTGCGGTTTTCCAGTTTGGGCAAATTAAGTCTTCGAAGTCTCTCATCATAGGGAAGTCTGTTGAAACCAAATGGTAAGCGCGTAACACGTCTCTGGACTCTTTCCATAATGTCAGTATCTTTTCTAAGACTTGGTGACCAAACAGAAACGGCGAATTCTAGATGTGGGCGAATATATGATGTGAAAATTTTGTGTACTAATACAGGAGACGGCCTAGCAAATGCTCTAGAGATAAGGTACAACACACTATTTGCTTTCTTAACACACTTGATCACCTTGTTATGGTTCTGATACTTTCCAAATTCCCTTTCTACATTTAATTTCGGCCCTTATATTTATCGCCTACAGTGCAGTATCTCTTGTATAATTCTTCAATTGATCTCAGTGTTAAAGGGAGAATCTTTATAACCTCCAAATTGCCCGCATGCTGACTAAAATTACGATTTCTTACACCACCTATCGTTTTAAGTGAACTGCACATAAATATAACCATTTCGGGATAAAAGGATTTCTTCTTCTGTCAGTAGGTGGCACTAACATTGATCGATAAAAAGATGGGTGATGAACAGTATTGCCATATTCGGAGGGACAAAATTAAGTGGACAATACCTACCTTTTCAAACAAATAGTCATATATCCTTAATACCCTTTTCACACTAGATCTTTAAGATCGGATGTTAAAGTGAATGTATTTTTAAACGCTAATGTGAAACCGTATGGCCTCGTCTAAATACAAGCGATGTTTAAGACAGAGATCTGCGTCTTAAACTTCGTCCGCAGTACCAACTTAATTTCTATTATAAAAAAATACTCCTTGAATTTGTGCTGTCAACATTTTATATTATCATAAACAAGAATACTGTATTATATCGACGTTATAAGAAGTTTATACTTGTTATAGTAAAATTATTTATTTTAATGTGTTTAATAAAATACAGCGCTACAATAATTGAGATGAAATGTATCAACTTCCATGTTAATACAGGTGTAATATATTCTTTATTGTAGTGTCTTTATTGTAGAATGAAATGAAATATACATATTTGTTTATAATAATTCAAAATGTGCGTCTGCGCAGACAGTTAAAAGCTGGTAATTTCATGACGGTAACTTAAGGACAAAATTACTGTAGCTGATGACAGCACCGGAGATTTAAACATCAAGTGTGAAAGCATTCCGATCTTAAACATCGGTGAACTTTAAGTTCACTCGTCTTAAAGATCTAGTGTGAAAAGGGTAAAAGTTTACATCATCATTATCAAGCTTTGTCCATCATCAAGTGATTTTGGACTCCTTCTAAAAAGAGCATAGTCTATCAATAAAATGTCAAAAATTGAAGTATAAGCATTTGTAAACAGGACAGTGTTATTTAGTCCAAAATTAAATGAATTTGCCTTATCGTTGATTTTTTTTTATTTATAATATTAAGCTATGATCTTTTTTAGGATACTTCATATATGTACACTCTAAAAAAGATATTAATAAAACAACGTGTAACACAGAAAATGGGTATTTTAAATTTTTAAGAATGCCGTTTGGTCTTAAAAATGCATCAGCTACTTTCCATCGTGTAATGGACATTTAATGACGATTTACGCGTTTTTATAAAAGAGAAGTACCTTGTGTATATATTTTTTGTGGTTATATGTGAGTCAATGAACTATACACGAGCTTCAAATCACATTATGTCTGTTTTATCGCTATTTTTCTTACATAAGTTTTAATAAAAATAAAATATCACATTTAATGGAAAGTATCATATAATTTTTGGTAACTTTGGTAACAATTAATTTCAAATGTATTTTCGTAAATTTTAACAGAAAATGACTGTTGATAAAGAATATGGCAGTTGCAATAAGTTTTTGTCTCTTCAAGACTTCAAGAAATATGGAACTCTTTCCCACAACAAGATTGTCAGAAACTTGCATATCTATTGTGTATGAGACATTAAAAATTTTTCACATTACTGAAAGACTACAAAGCAATGTGCAAACCGTCGTGCCACTGAAGAGTAAATCTGTCCTGTGAAATCTATAAATAGGGCAAGAAGATATTTTTTAAATAAACCGTTTGCGCATCCTGTCCGCGCATAGTTTTTCCCGCAGTCGTTTACCGACTAATGCTTTCTCTGATCATGTGTCAACCTTGTTAGTCAATCGAAAGTTGCTAGTGGAGGTAGACGAGATTTTGCGGCAATTTAATATCAGATATGTCTATTACTAATCCCGCCGATTGTGAAGTACGCGCTGTGATTCGGTTTTTAAATGTAAAAAACACTCGTCCTGCCGAAATCCATCGGTAACTCGTTGACATGTATGTGGAAGGTATGATAAATGAAGGGATTGTGCGAAAGTGGTGTGGTATATTTAAAGGTGGAAGAACAAACATCCATAATATTTTCTATTTTTTCTATTTTTTATAAATGATATTAGACAATGCTTCATACACTCAAAGATATTGCTATATGCCGACGATTTAAAAATTTTCAGAAAAATAACTTCATTGCAGGACTCAATTATAATGCAATCAGATCTTGATAGACTTCACTACTACTGCATATTAAATAAATTAGAATTAAATTACTCCAAATGTTATCAAATTCAAAAAAAATCGTAACGTATTTAAATATAACTATGTACTAGATGCCAACCAAGTCCAAATTGTAACAACTATTAAAGATCTGGGAGTATATTTTGACAATAAGTTAATTTTTAACACACATATAAATCATATAATCAAAAAATCATATAAAAATTTCGTCCTTGTGTTGAGAACTTGCAGTAAATTTAAAAACTCGTATTAAATTATATAATGCCTATGTGCTTAGTCACCTGAGTTATTGTAGCGTGATATGGAATCCTCAATATCACATATTCATTAACAGGCTTGAATCTTTACAAAGGAAATTCATTTCGCATTTAGTAAGACGTCATCCAATTTGCAGCACATCTTGTCTAACGCAATGCGCCTATTTCAACATGATGAGTCTCTATGACAGACGAATAAGCACTGATATCTGCTTAATTTTAAAAATACTAGTCAATAAAATTGACTGTATGGGGCTGTTGTCTAATATCAGTCTAAACGCGCCAATTCGTACCCTGCGAATTAAATATTTGGATCAGGGTTTTGTCTAAATTTGTTATTAGCCTATGAAGAGCTTCATATCGTCGTAGGTGTGGTGGAGCGATATGGCTTATTACTAGCAGTACCTCTTTGGGTATAAAATGCACCGTTCCAGTTCTTACTCTCATCGTCGAATTTAATTGGGATTGAATTTTATTTACGTGCTTGCTGTTAATCAAATGGGAGCGTCATATTCCGCAGTGGGTCGACTATTGCGAGGCTCGCTATCCTTTAAGGTGGTTGCTGAAGCTCCCCAGCAAGTACCAGTCAACTTATTAATTACATTGTTCCTTGTACGGATCTTGCCAGCGGTAGTGTCAATATACTTTTGGAACGATAGAGGTCTGTCTAAAGTTATTCCAAGGTACTTTGGTTGTGGATTTTGCCTGAGTTTAGTTCCAATGATAGAAGAAACTTGTAAACACCATGCCATGACGAATAGACTTTGAAAAATAGACCGGTTTTTATGACTGTCAGGACACCCGGATCTTTTAAACAATTTCAATCAAGTGAAAACGTTAAAATTTTATGCAAAATCCCTAGAACCATCAATGTTATTAACTCTGTACCTAATTATCATTGTAGCCTTTGATACGCAAGGGAAATAAAGTGGCAGAGGAAGAGGTAAATAGAGAAAAAGACACTGGGCATGTCAGCTAGTACTTTATATTTACGTTGAAGCAGAAATCATAACTACGCATAAATAAATTTTTAGTGATTCTGTAGATTTGATTAATTTAAATTTTTATATAAAATATGCTAACTGTCATTTTTTCTAATAAAAATAGGGCAGTGTTGCCAACGTTATTGTATTATAGTATTTTTTTATTAAATATGAATGTTAAAATATCTAAAAATTATGCAGACCTTTTTAGATAAACTCGGCGGCGAGTTTATTTGGTGAAATCAAATTTTCTTTTTTTTTCCACAAAAAACATTTCTCAACCAAATATGGATGTAAATTTTTTATTTCGCTTTTTGATGTATGATAATTCCCTTGTTTTACATTTCAATATATTCAGAAAAATAAATTCTACCAATTATTTTATAGGTTATAAACTTTTTAAGGCTATCATAAAAATATAGGACACAGATGAGGATAAAAGGATGTAATTGTAGACCATAGAAAGGGAATTTGAATATCATAGTAATAATACAGTGTGGTATCTAAAAGGACTTCGGAAGGTTTCGTCAGCAGCAAGTTGATATACGATTTATGCTCTAATCGGAATTAGAAGAATTTTTAAAATCAATTCAGTATCTCACTAATATTGATAAGTTTACACTTGTACTACAAACAAACACTTGTCTACATCAAATTTATTTATCAGTGTATCTATTATGTTTTGAATGGACTATTTAATGATGCAAGAATAACTATTTTTGTTTATACAGCCGTATCTCAAAACTTTCCTAGCACCCTACGTAAATTTGGGGTACGTCTGTATTAACTTACTAGTGGCGCCTATATGCGGACAAAACAAGAAGTATAATCCAATTTTTTACTGCGTTTAATCAAAGTTAGTTCTTGCTAAATTATTTCTATCAAGAAAAACATCATGTTAGGCTCAAACTTTGATCGTATCAGAAATTTAGTAGGCTCATAAAGTTATTTACGTCGTGTCAAAATGTTTTACGAACTTGTAACGTTCATGACACAAAATAAAACAATAGAACTTGTAACTATTGTTATGTTCTATTGTTTCCAGCTGTATCTTATCTATGCCAATAAAAGATGAAAATCAACTACCAACATTAAATGTTAAAGTTACTAGATACAATTACTAGTTACAAACATGAATAGAGATGAAACGAGATGCCTTTATAAGAATGGAACGTTTTTAAATTGAGGTTTTAAGGGCGGGGATACACCATAGATTACAAGTTGCTTATAATAATAATTATAACAATATTTTTTTTTCTTAGTTTGTGTAAAAACTTAAAAGGTAGCCCTCGTACCATAGATATTACGCTTGTCAAAAACTCTTCGTTAAGTTTCTACGTACCTTAACGTGTTGCTTGGCCAGAAAACAGTTCGTTCAGAAGTTGTAACATTGTAACAAAAACTAAAAAGAAATAAATAAAACAAACAGTCTGCTATTTTTCAAACGTTTCTCCTCTTCAAATTTGTTATTCAGTTACATTCAGATTGAAAACTTCTACAAAAACAATTCAACGCAAAAAACTTTTACAAACTTCCATCAATCTAAACTGAGAGTGAAAAATATTTCAGAATTAACAAAACCTAACTTTAAATGAGCAGACAATTTAAAAAACGAGTCATTTTTCATAAACTCGGGAAGTTAAAGTATCTCTATCTTTAACTGTTTCGAACTGATTTTGGAAAGTGAGCTGTATATGTGATCCACAATTTCAGAAGATTTGTATCTATCTATATTAATAAAATTGGAGGTTATATATTGTCGTCAAGGATGAATTTTGTAGAAAATAAAATTGATGTGAAGTGTGAATTTTCACACATTTCAGGGTTTTGCAGGTATTTAGTAAGTGAATGATGATTATTTTGGATGCGAAAACAAATTTTATATTAAAATATTTTTTTTGTTAATTTTAATTCGAACGCCTAATACCATTATTTAGGTTTCTAAATATGTGCAGTATTTTTTTTTATATAGCAAGGTTCATTAAGAATTTCAAAATTGCGCCTATGGCTTCCATTGGTTGTTATAAGTTCCGCCCCTCTGATTTCGTGTACATTGAAACAGAATTAAATTATAATTTAAACAATTTCCACTGGCTATTAAATTTACGCTTTTAAAAATTAAATGCAATATTTGCCAAAATATAATTAGAATTTTGAAAAAATAATTTAAACAATATAGAAATTAAAAAAATATATATATATATAGTCTCTTCTCGCAGGGTTCGATCCCTTTCGGATCGAGTTAGTTGGGTGGAACGCCAGCGTCAAAACCACTACACCAGCATACACGTTCCGTTGTAGCGTGTTACAAAGCTATAACTTGTGTATATTATTAGCAAAAAATCACAAAAAATGCGTTTTTTTTCAAAAACGTAATCTGATCAAAAATTCCTGTTGTACTATTCCGGTTCACACCAATGTACATTACTTAGAATTTTTTCAGATTTTTAGTTTAAACTATCTGGGCTACAGGGTGTGGGACAAAAAAATTTTTGCACAATTTTGGCAAAAATCGCTTCAAAATAATTTATTTCGCAAAAATAAAAATTTGATCGTTAATCCACGTACCAAGGGCTTTCATTTGATACCCTACTCAAAATTTAAAAAAAATAGTTTTGTTTTCGATGAGCACATATTTGTTTATATTTTTAGGGGGGTATGTTTTTTAGATGTTTTAGTATTTTTCCTATGTGCGGGTCCAAGAGTTGTATAAGCATGCCAAATTTCAACTCTCTAGGTTTAGCCGTTTGGTTACAATTTTTACCGAACAGACAGACAGACAGACAGACAGACAGACAGACAGACAGACAGACAGACGACAAAATGACGGTATAAGGGTTTTTTGGTCATACCTACAAAACCCTAAAAAGGCAAAGTTGGTTGATAACTTACAAATATAAGGAATTATTTTATCAAAGTATGCACTTATATTGTCTCTACACTTTTGTCTACATAAAAAAAAAAATGCGTTAATAATATATTATGCAACGAGAATGCAAGTTTCATACTGTGCTTTTTCCACGACTATAACTTTATTATTTAATTAATTTTTATTCAGTTCCCTTTAAAAACTAACAATAATTTGGCAGTTGTTTTCAACCTATTTATTACGTTGCCTAGCAACGACCATGTACGCTGTCTACGGAATGTAAATTCATTTAAAATAACGACACTTGCGTCAACTGATTAACTGACTAACCAAGACTAACTCTATCAAAAAATACATTTGCAAAATTCGAAAACTTTAACTATATTATTTCATTTTATTCCGGGTTCCTTTACAAACTATAAATAATTTGACATATGCTTTCAACCTATTTATTACGTTGCCTAGCAACGGTCAATCATTGCTGCTTGAACCTGTTATGTAATGAGCACAATCTGTTACGTAATGAGCTCATTACGTAACAGGTCAGCGGGGTGTAATTAAAATGAGTGGGGAATGTGCTGCATTTACTAATCACTGACACGCCTGTAATGAACGTATATCTATATAGTCGTGGAAAAAATATATATTATGGTATTGTTAGAGATATATGATACACAGTAGAAAAAATCTAACTGCAACCTTATTGTCGTGCCTTCTGATTTAAATGATTTAAAACACTTTTAATTGTTTTATGTAGTGACAGGCATTCATCGTTTGGCCTTCTAATAATCATCATTCACTGACTAAATATCTACAAACCCATGAAATGTGTGAAAATTTACACTTTACGTCATTTTTTGAAATTACCAGTCCAATGTAATTTGTTCTAGACTATTTTTCTAGACTATACAAGACAGGAAAACCAAAATTTCAAACCCCATATCTCTAACAGTTTATAAGATATGTTAAATTTTAAATTACCAGTCTAATCTAATTTCTTCTCTGACATAAATATCTTTAAATTACTTTACTAAATAGTGAACTTATATTACTAACAAGAACCATCAGTTTAGATTAAATCTACGATGCAACTCTCCCATGATTCCTTGCGTTATTTCCGGTTGAGTGGCCAACGAATGTAACGTACTCTCTTAGAACAAATAGGAACTACTGTTCAAAGATAGATTCTATAAACGTAGGATATTTCACTTGATTTTTAGTTATTTTATGTGCAATGAAACCATATTTGATAAATGTTTGAAGATTTACTTTTTATTTTATAATTTATTGGACCAATTTAGTTCAAAAGAGAATCTAATCGGGTTGTCAAAATAAGAATATTCGCTAGATTGAACAAAGTTGCAAAATGGAGTAATACCCTTTTCACACTAGATCTTTAAGATCGGATGTTAAAGTGAATGTATCTTTAAACGCTAATGTGAAATCGTACGGCCTCGTCTAAACACGACCGATGCTTAAGACAGAGATCTGCGTCTTAAACTTCGTACGCATTACCAACTTAATTTCTATTTAAAAAAAACTCCTTTAATTTGGGCTGTCAACATTTTATATTATCATAAACAAGAATACTGTATTATATCGACGTTATAAGAAGTTTATACTTATTGTTATAATAAAATTATTTATTTTAATAATGTGTTTAATAAAATACAGAGCTACAATAATTGAGATAAAATGTATCGACTTACATGTTAATACAGGTGTAATATATTTTTTATTGTAGTGCCTTTATTGTAGAATGAAATGAAATATCCTTAATTGTTTATAATAATTCAAAATGTGCGTCTGCGCAGACAGTTCAAAACTGGTAATTTCATGACGGTAACTTAAGGACAAAATTACTGTAGCTGATGACAGCACCAGAGATTTAAACATCAAGTGTGAAAGCATACTGATCTTAAACATCGGTGAACTTTAAGTTCACTCGTCTTAAAGATCTAGTGTGAAAAGGGTATAAGACATTGCTTAACGAATTCTGAAACGGCCTGTTAATAAAGAACTAAACTTTTAAAAGAACTAAACAAAAATTCATTTGAGAAATAGGCAATTAAATGTAAGCATCATCTAGTTAAAATCGATTAACCATTAGGTAAATGTTTGGTGTTCCCAGCCAGCTATCCACAGAACTTTAATTCTGAACCGAATTCAAACATAATCGTAGGCTAACCTAACCAACAGACAGTGAGTGAACTTGTGTAGGGCATTGGACTCAATGACGCGTCGCAACAAGAGGGCGTTAGAGGGTTTTTATGACTAAATGTGTAATTAGAGGGGTTTTAAAGACGTTACTTCACGTGACACAAACAAACAAAGAGATGCGCTATCAAAAACGGACATACGTATGCAGTACCGTTCATAAGTTATACGACAAAATATAAAAACATGTGAGAATTATCATAAAAATAAAAATGTTATAAGGTTGCATTGAAAGCAGGGATTGGAAGTCGGCAGAAAAATTACCGACTCCGACTCCGACACCGACGTTGGGTGTCGATGTCGGAGTTCACTCGTTAATCGTAAAGTCTATTCTCAAAGTTTAGGCGGGACTAAATGTATTTATTATTTTCTTAAATTATCACTTAAGGGTGCGCACAACCGTATAGTTTCTTATACAAGACTAACAATGTAAAATAAAATTAATAACAATCTATATATCAAAATTTGCAGCGAATTTTTATCTATCTAATAGGATATTTTTAATTGTAAAAAAAACTGTCATGTAATTGTAAATAAACAAATTGCGTTATAGACGCCATCTTGTAAACAATTCGACGCATATTTGTGTACAATGCGGCAAATTGTAGCTAAAGCTCCATTCTACAAATATGTTTGGAGATAATTTTTTCTATTGTGAAAATTACTTATAGTTATTGTACTTGGTATTCTACTTTTGCCGCCATCTCGAATAATGCGCGGTTCTCAAAATAGGTGTTGCGGATAAAAATGATTTATTTTATGTAAAGAATACTTGTACCAAGTGGCATTTCATTATCATCAAGTATAATATTTTTCGACGAAGGCTCTAAACTATAAATAATCATGTCGAAACAAATGTTGACGTATTATTTGAACATTTCTACACAAAACTATATAAATATAAAAATTATTTGAAACCCACAAATATATTTAAAAAATTAGAAAATATTGTTGGGTGATACCTATTATTAAGTTATTGAGCAATAACATTGTTACAATATTTTTTTTTGCAATCAAAAATATCCTATTAGATAGCTAAAAATTCTGTGCACAATTTGATGTATAGATTGTCACTAATTTTATTTCTGATTGTTAGTTTTGTATAAGAAACTAATAATCTCTGGGGGTTGTACGTAGCGTTAAGCTCACTTTTTAACGATCGAAGTGGGGTTTTGCTAAACAAAATGATAAAAAGCCTGATTCAAATGTTAAAAGGTAAATTTCAATATCTAGTTCCGCTGAAATTAAAGAAACAGACTAAACTTACATTAAATATCTTACCTGGATGGGATGAGCTGTTTTCTATTTCATCTTGAATTTTTGTGTCATTTTTAATACAAATTTTCGAATATGTTAGTTTTAATAAATTTTTATTGCATTTTATATACTTTATTTTTCATAATATGTCACTTTTTCCTTTTGACATTTAGATTTTGGCTGCCTACATGAAACTTGAAATAATCATGAATCCCTTTTCAACTTGAGAAACTAAAAATATAGTTTATTTCCGGTTAAACATAATAAACAGAGTATGCAGAAAAAGATAAAATGGTAATAAGTAGAAACAAATATCTTTACTGCATCGTATTAATCTGTTAATACGAGCAGTATTAATCAAATTTTAAATTGGGAAACATAAAAAAAAATGTAACAAAAATTTTTCGAAATTTTTTCATACCTATTATGTAACGTTTCCATGGTCATGTAAATAATATCTCTGATAAATATTAGGCCAAGTTATTTCTAGTCTGCTGCTAGAATGTATGTTATGCAAGTACTTTATGATGGCGGTCGGTCCTGTGGTGGCCACAGCTGATTTTTAAGGAAAGTATTGTGATCATACCGATTTTGACATTTCGAGATTTCGATGGATCTCCAAGAATTGAGGTCCCTACATAACGTTTTGACTATTTTTAGCGTGATGTCTGTTGGTCTGTCTGTCCGTCTGTCTGTCTGTCTGTCTGTCCGTCTGTCCGTCCGTCTGTGTACACGTGCAGTGCAAATTCAGCTTAAATGATTTTTATGAAACTTCATATTTAAGCTTTTGACATCAAATGGCACGATTTGATCAACTTCTGGTAAAAATCGGTTTACTAGAAATAGGAGTTTACTCGTGTCGATTTTAAGATTTTTGCGAATATTAAGCAACAGAAAAATATTTCGAAAAAGTTATTTAACAAAAGTTGCTATAAAAGCAATAACTAACAACTTGTATTTGAGAAATTTTTTGATAAAGGAGCATAAATTAAAGAAGTAATTTGTGATGGCAGTCGGTCCTGTGCTTTTTTTTTTACTTTCACTCTGCCCTAAAATTAAGAACAATTTCCTAGCAAACAATTTTTAGCCCAAAAACATGTGTAACGATCCTAAAAATGGCTAGTAAATTGTATAATTTCATTATTTTTTCATCTTTTTGTGTTAGCTGTCATCCTTATATGTATTGCAGGGTGTATTATGTGTAGGTAAAGCTTTCTAAGCTTGCCACAAACAAGCTTGAAGATCGTTAATACGTTAGAAACACCTGGGATAAACGGAAAGCTTTCCTAAAGTTGGGAAACACTTTTCATTTACTGTTATTGACTCTTCTTGGGATAAAAGAAAATACTTCGTGTTATTGAAATAAGTTTTTAATGAATTTATATACAGTTCATTGTTTATATTACTAGACGCGTTTTAGTTTTTCCAATTCATTGCACCAGCATTATAATCGATCTCCAAATACTTCACTCAGTGGAGACTAAAACCCGGTATTACCTAAATAGAAGTTTGCTCCTTCCACCTGAACAACAAACTATCTAGCAGGAAATTGGTGATTTATAGGTGATGCACGATATCACAGTAATTACGTCGCTAAGTTAAAAATTTATGTGAAGTATGAATTTTCACACATTTCAGTGTTTTGTAGGTATTTAATACATAAGTGTAAGAAGCCAACATAATGCTGGATGTCTAGGACAATATTTTTTCTATAATCATATCAAAATCAATAGTTTTTGATAACCATATTGCGTCAGTTCACATGTATCTGCGGTGACGGTACACAAGTGGTTAAGATCAGTTTATTCTTGTTTATAAGGTCCAAAAGTATGCTTCAAAATAGATTGCATCCATTAGTAAACTACAGGTATCCGAATCTGTTTTCTATGTCGTGACTCAAGACTGGTTACTCTTTGAGTTCTAATAGAGAAATAGAGAAATATATAAAATTCTAATAAAGAAATAATTCACTATACAGATAGAGTGGCCAGTACGTCAGACACTAACATTTTTTTTTACACTACATTTAAATTGCGAAAATTTCATCACAATTAAAATTAAAAAATCCGAGCTATTTTTTCTGAATTTGCTTCGTATCTAAGTCTTAATTAATTCATCTTCTTCTTCTTCTTTGGGATCAGTCAAGTTGACTTTTGGCCTCACTCACATAAGTCCTCCATCTTGATCTATTCATTGTCAGGTCTTGTCAAGTACCCTGTATACTAATACTTGTTACAGGTATTCAATCTTCGTTCCCATTAGATTAATAAGAAATATATTGATAAATGGATTTATTTTTATCAATTTCAAAAACGTATTTATTTATTTATTTTTTAATTACTGCTGCCCAACAGTATTACCCAAAACGGGCAGGTACATAAATATATATATATATATATTCATCTTTGACACACAGTTTTTAACTTCGAGTTGACTACGTGGTGATTTTATTTTATCTGATTGACTGACTGAAGATGTGCATACTACCCATGCACGAAACGTTTCATATTTTATAAATCGACAAGAACATTTTAATAAACTGACGAATGAAAGAGAACCTGCGTTTTATTTTATATATATATATATATATATATATATATATATATATATACAGACGTTTCCGCTTAATTGGGCCACCGCTTAATTAAATAATGGTATTAGGCATTCGAATTAAAATTCATAAAAAAATATTTTGACATAAAATTTGTTTTGGCATCCCAAATAATCATCATTCAGTTATTAAATACCTACAAACCCTGAAATGTGTGAAAATTCACACTTCACATCAATTTTTTATTTTACCTTAAACTGTTCATATGTTATATTTCATCCTGATACTACTTTCTAGAACAATTTGGAATCAAATTTAAATCAAAATCAAAATCAAAAATAAAATTAGTATCATCTTTCTCCGCCCAAGCAGAAATCAATTGAAACATCAAGTCGCATCTAATAATATGGCCAGATACTGTATTGCATATTGTATTTTAGATTGTCTTCCAAATGTCCTTGTGGGGTGTAGGCGGTCAGACAGGGTTCATACCGCCCCTGTCTGCGGCAAAATTCGCTCTCTGTCGGGGTAACTCTCACCCCTCACGTGTCTGTGAATTCAAAGGTTATTGCGAGTTCAATGTTATTGTGATGCCCAGACAAGGAAGAATAGTTCAATAACTTTCCGCTAATGCAGTTTTAGAACTTCACAATCTCTTAATTAACGAATCAAATGTGTAAAAACAATATTTTGACAGAGACAAGACGTTCTTCGTGGACGCGGTCGGTTTTACCGACTGTAAAATTAAACAGGAAAAATAAAACACAGTTGGTAATGTTCCACAAAAATATTTTAGTAAAATTTAATATAGATGGAGCTTACCAATATAGTCCGCACTATAGTCCGTTCAAAAGTTAAAATGCAGTATTGCTCTTATGGGAAATGGGAGTGGTGTTACCAGATGTTGTAAAAATGTCAAAAATGTCAATGAACCCAAAATATTATGCATTATTTTATATTCTTTTCTTGATAATTTATTCAAATTAAATAGAAGTGCTCCGCCAGCAGATTAGACAGAAAAATAAATAAAATATCATCAGATGTAAAAATAGTATTTGTTTTTTTTTCAAAACAAACGTTTCACTCAGAAATGATACTGGCCATTGAAAAAGTTTTAACCTATATGAAATACAAATATACTGCTGAGTGACTTCTATTATAGGGGAAAAATTTTAAGATCGTAGCGCCACGCGGATTTTTTTGAAACCATTCTAAATCAGATACCACTTGACATTTACTAGTAAATAATAGCGAAAAGTGTATCAAAAAACGACAAAAAATAAATAATTGTTTGGGATTTTCTGATTTTGTGAAGTGACATTACTTGTAAACATGTAAAATACTACATTTTGTGATCTGGTTTTAAGTTATGGCGGTTTTCCATTGTCGATTATTTTAACTATATTGGGGGAAATAATAATTCCCGTGTTGTTTACCAAGGGGTAGAAATCTACAATGCTGGGCAATAATATTGTGTGGAGTCACTGAAAAAAACAGAGAGTTCATAAAGATTTATGCATTATGCCTACAAACTTGTGCATTACAAACCCACACACAATAACAGGAATTTTCAAGATATGCGATAATAAATACAAAATTGAAAATATTTTTTGTAGTCACTATCATTAAAATGTAATGAGCAAACTTTGATACAAGGGCTCACTTTTTTCCAATTTTTAAATTGTTTATCTACACATCGCGACGATTCCTAACCTCTTGCTTTCCCAATTTTGTTTCGAACCATACGGTGTCTGATATTAGTGGAAACAAATGAAACGATATTTCCGGGTTTCTTCTTTTCAATGAATTGCACATAGGCACACAACAATATGTATTATACATTTTTCAATGATTATAATAAAACTTTAAAAACAAACTTCATACAAAACCAATACACAAAACGAAATGTTATATGATGTACACAAGTTCATGAAACGCTCACCAGATGGTAGGGTGCTTAGCTGCAAATCCCTATAGGGCTGATATAAAATGCTTCTATTAAATGCAATACAAATTCCTTAAATTGTTTCAAATAATAAATAATGGATGCTGTGACATTTCATGCAATAGGAAAGTATCATGGAAAAATTGGTGTGAATTTTCACACATTTCAGGGTTTCCCAGGTATTTAATAAGTGGATGATGATTATTTGGGAAGCCAAAACCAATTTTATGTTAAAATATGTTTTTGTTATTTTTAATTATACCATTATTTAGGTTCCTAAATATGTGCAGTATTTTTTTATATAGCAAGGTTTATTAAAATTTTGAAAATTGCGCCTATGGCTTCCATTGGTTGTTTTAAGTCACAAGCTCCGCCCCTCTGATTTTGTATACATTGAAACATAGAATTAAATTATAATTTCAACAATTGCCACTGGTTATTAAATTTACGCACTTAAAATTAAACGCAACATTTGCCAAAATATAACTAGAATTTTATCAAAATAATTTGAAGAAAATAAAAATGAAAAAAAAAACAAATTAAAATTGTCTCCTGCCCGGGATCGAACCCTAGAATTCTGGGTAGCTAGTGAGCATGCTAACCATTATACCATAATATGTCTTCTAGTCTAATGTGTTACATAGCTATAACTTTTGTAAATCGTCAAAAAAAAAACACAAAAACTGCCTTATTTTCCGAAAACATAATCTGATCAAAAATTCCGGTTCACACCAATGTACATTACTTACAATTTTTTCAGATTTTTAGTTTAAACCATCTGGTGTGGGACAAATTTTTTTTTGCACAATTTTGACAAAAATCTCATCAAAATAATTTATTTTGCAAAAATAAAACTTTGATCGTTAATCCACCTACTAAGGGCTTTCACTTGATACCCTACTCAGAAATATAAAAAATATTTTTTTTTTGATTTTTTATAAATATTATATTTTTTAGATGTTTTAGTATTTTTCCTATGTGCGGGTCAAAGAGTTGTATAAGCATGCCAAATTTCAACTCTCTAAGTTTAGCCGTTTGGCTACAATTTTTACCGAACAGACATAAGATACCGACAGTATAAGGGTTTTTTTGGTCATAACTACAAAACCCTAAAAATAGTTAATTTAATTTAAAAAGACTGAGTGTCAATTGTAAAACTTCAGAACCTTTTTTGGAGATAGGGATGCAGTGCTTCCTTTGCTTCCATGAAAGCCACTGCTTTACCAAAAATTTCTCGAAACGACTAACAATGTCGATAAAATTATGTCCTTGAAGTATCTATTGGTCACTCATCAAAAATTTGTCAGTTTATAATTGATATTTTGGCAGGTTTACCAACTTATCTTTTATTCATCTTAGGGCATGCATTAAATATACAGGTTGATGGAAAATAGCGCTGCTGGGAGGTACCTTATTACTAAGTATAGTGCGGTTGGTACACCTGTATTACACCAGTTAAATGAGAACACGTGCAATACGGATATTAGCAATTACTACAAGGAAATTATAAATTAATTGACAGACCCTTGTCGATCTCAAATAATTACATATTTCTATAAAATAACTGTTAAGTTGGCACTACAGTTATACCAACTATTGAAAGTATGTTACATTCGCTTTATAAATAGGTGCAAAAATAGCAGTAGGGTATTGTAAATGTTACAATAGACCAGTGGTATTTCAACCTGTTTTCCGCTAATCCTGTGGTTCTATGGAACGTTTTACTTAAATTACTTAATCCTGAAGTCTTTCTACCTTGCGGTGTAAGGCTATTGTCATCTGACACTACCGATAGAGGCGCCACTGCATTGTACATCATGGTTGACGCAGATAGGATATTTTTGACAGGTTCCATGGTATCTTCATGTGATATTTATTGAAATTAATTTATTATTCAATATGAGGGTTGCGTTAAATGAAATTTTCCGTTTTCTCAGTGCCCAAGTAACCTCTAGGGTTATAATTGAAGGTAATAAGGATTTTGCCACGTTTCGGAACACGATAAAAACTTAGGTCTCTATCACGATCTACTTTTGCATTGCAAAGATAAACACAACAATTCACGTTGCATTTAATTTTTACTTGCATTTTTAAAGAAATTTTTTAAAAACTCATAAATACACCAGTAAACAAACTATCCTCCACCTGTCAGTTTCTCAAAATCTCACTAGAGGCGCTTCAGTTATTGTCAGTTGACAATAGTCGAGTTACTTATTTTCTGGTGTTGTTATCGTGTACTGTCCTTTGTATATTTTCTTATTTCCTCCCACTTTACGCCTCTCTTCGTTGCAGCTTATTTTGTTTCTTGGTGCCAGGTTTTTCTCGGTCCTGGTTTAACTTTCTTCACTGTTCTTGCTTCAAAAACTCTTTACTATTTTTTCTGCACTCATTTTGTATATATGTCCCAGCCATCTTAGCTCTCCTTCTTCTATTATAGTCTCTACTGGTTTTGTGTCTAGTTTTTCTCTAAATACTTCATTTCTTATTCTGTGCAATTTGGTTTTACCTTCGATGCTCTTTAAAAATCTCAGTTTGGAACTTATTGTCGGCAATTTTAATTAAATGGTCAGTGTGACGTTTCCAGCGGTCCTATTATCCTTGTATAAACAGGTACTCATTTTAACTTTTGAATACTTGAGGCTGAGTCGACCCCAGAGCTGCCTGCATAATATCGGAAGATAAATATTGATTGTGATTTATTGTATTAAATAAAATTATTTTGGTTTTATCTCATCAAAGTATATATCTCCATTTTGATCAAGATTGGTGTTCCTTAGCGAATACTAACAGTTTGTTTTTTTACCTGTTTCATTTAATAAAGAAAATTTTTTGGTCTCCTAGCTTTTAGGTTTATTTTTATGTCTTTTCCTTACAGAAGATATAATTGAAAGATTCAAAGTTCAAAAGGATTTTATACATCTAACGACTTTATGATCTGTTGCCGGTGAATTTTTTCCACCACGTGTGTTGGGATTTTTGGTACATTGGCATTAGAAATCATTTTGACAGAACAGATTATTTTGAATGAATCTTTATGTTTTATAAGACATTTTTAAAAACAGCTCATGTTGCTCGTGTGTACAATGATTGGCTCAACCCAGTTTTACTGTAAAATAATGCAAAGATTCAATACTACAATTAGTGGAGTATTATTTTCTGTTTCTTTATAGGCGCAGGCGCTGTAATGTTAATAAAATTATTTCATAATAGCAGTGTAAATAATACCTACATACAATGGTTTATTAATCATTATAAATTATAATAATTACCATGTTTCCTGTAAGAGACAAAGGCGTCCAATTTAATAATTCGTAGTTATAACGGTTGGATTAGGTTAATCACAACCATTAGTCTTCTGGCTAGCTACAGAAGAGTCATTTAAAGGTTTAAGAGTGAATTAATCAAAAGACCATATGGTATATCACATCTCATAAGCGCATTGACTTGTAAAAATCACTTAGGTTGACTTTATTAAGAAGTTATTTTACTTTTAAATTATTACCTTGGAAATACGAAAATTTTTACTAATATAATAACACTGGTCAACACAGTTTTTGCTGACTTACATCTAAGACTTGTTTCTTACTAATTTGGTGCTGCTGAACTCAAATATCACATCAGTTTTTGCGTATTACATCAGATTTTTGCTCTACAACAAATACATATTTTCGGACAAATAATGCTTATTAATTTTAGACGTCGATACTGTAATTGGTACAAATTGGCGAACAATAAGGACTAAATAACTAGAAAATATTCTTAAAATTTTATTTATAGTGAAAGAAAGAAAATGAGAACAGTTTTAATTACATTTTAATGCATTGGAGTGTTAAAATAAAAATACAAAATAATTTAAGGATTAAATGGTCGTTTGTAAGATCTTCTGGAGCGCACCATTCCCGATAAGTCTCTATTAATACTCTAACAGTAGTCAGCCATCATGTGAGTATCCCACATTCCTTGATAACGTCCATCTCTTTTAAATCCTGATGGAAACGTTCACTCTGTTCATCGCTAACATCTCCAAGATTGACAGGAAATTTGTGTGTTTAAAAAATGAAGTTTCACGCTCATGTTGCACCCCAAATGATGATAATTTTGAATCAAATTTTCAACGACCTCCACATAGTTTTCGGATTTTTATTTCCCAAGAAAATTTTTGATGAACGCCTCGTAAGACTGCCATGCTTTCTGCTCCATATCATCCATATGTACAGTGAAATGTGGATCATTCACTAATTTTCTAATTTGTGGTCCGTCAAAAATGCCAGCTTTTAGCTTCTCATTACTGAGACTGGAATGTTTCAGATATATATTTGAAACAGTCACCATCTTTGTTCAACGCTTTGACAAACTGCTTCATTAGACCCAGTTTAATATGAAGAGGGGGGGAAAATGATTTTTGTTCGCTCCATCAAAGGTTCGTGTATTATGTTTGGGTCTCCAACATTTAAATCTATTCTCACCGGCCATTTTTTCTGAGTCTAATGCTTATCTCTCGCTCTGGACGGGCAGAAACTGTTAACATTTTTGAAATCAGCACCCCAAAATTAGTTAGAAACAAGTATTAGATCTGATAGTTGTTTATAGCAAAAAAAAAGTATGAATTTGAGGACCTCATGTAAAACTATCAAGGGCCGCATGTGGTTCGCAAGCCGCGATTTTCACATCGCTGATATAGATAAATGTATATTCGCTGCAAATTTTGATGTATAGATTGTTAGTAATTATGTTTCAGATTATTAGTTTTGTATAAGAAACTAGTGAGAACTACACGGTTGAACCTCCCCTTAATGACAGCTGACAGTTTCTGAATGTGATTAAAACTGTGGGTTTTGCTGTTAGTGTCAAGTTTTGTTATAAGGTTGGTAACACATCCATGTCGTTCGGGGATTTACGTTAGTAAGTTGGTAGTAATTATAAACTAATATCATACCAGACACATTAGTAACTATATTTTATAAAATCAAGATACGCGCTGGTGCATTTGATAAATATAAAAGTTAAATATCGTAACTAAAGAGCAATTATTTAAACAGAAGGTGAATTAAGATGAACATTGAGCGATTACATTTCTCAACACGTTATTGTTATCAAAGCTTTGAAGAGAAAGTTGTAACGATCACAAACATTCTATTTGAGCTTTTGTTGAGTGCTTTGATCGCGTTTTCCCTTACTGAAAAGTTTCAAATAATTAAAACAGATCATCTGTTACTCCCCCTTTAATAATTAATTAAACAGATTTAAGAATTAAAACCACATTTATCAAAATGAAAAATTAATTTAAATTTTTAGAAACTTCGATACTTTCTGGCATTGTATGGAAATAAGTAGCATATTGACAGTGAACCCAAACGCATATTTTTTACTGGACATCACGTGGCCTTATGTCACGTAAATTACAACACGACAGGGGCTCCGAGAGCTGTCCCGGGTCCCGCAATACAATAATTCTGGGCCTGGGCTACTGTACAACGATAATTATGCGCCTGATGACAGGTAAAAGAACTGCTTGTAGATATAAATTGATCTATATAAGCTACATAATCCTAGAAGAGACAAAAAGGGACAAATTAAGTATAAGAACTGGAACAACAGCTATAAAATACTAGAAGATTAAGGCTAACAACAACCCCATATTACAAGAATGCCGAAAAGATAAAGAAATAAGCCAACGAACCAGCTGGAGAGAAGACAGAAATAAATATTTCGAAAGAAACGGATATGGTATAGAAAAGATCAGAAGAAGACTAGAAGGAGGAGAAGAACTAGAATATATATTACAGGAACGAGACAGACAGGTACAGAGACAGAAGCAACAAAACAGAATCCAGAAATCAAGGTATAATCAGGGATACAAAAACATACAAGTTCCCTCAGTGCCCCTATACCTCGCCAGGCCAAAAGGAAAAAATCAGAAGACCATCGCTAGATTCCGGTGTGGTAATGAAGAACGGGTTAACTTCTTCTGGAGAACTGAAGGTGAAAGGACATGTAGAACATGCAGGGAAACCATCGAGACAATACCACCTACTGTCCTGCAGTAGAGTAAGAGAGAAACGAAGGGATATACAGAGAGTGTTGGACGAGGCAGGTAGTGGCTATCTGGATGAAAGAGGTCATCCAAAGAAGAAAGGTGTTAAAGGAGAGAAACAAGCTAATACTAGGAAGCGCAGTCCAATGAGCCAGACGTACAAACAAAGGTCTTAACCTTAAATATGCAAGTGATTACCAAAAAAAAAGGTTCTCACTTATATTTTTACGAAAAAAACGCGTAACAACCACATATTTTTGGAGCTCTTGGGGAGAGGGGGCTCATCACTTATATTTCGACAGAAACACGTAAAAGCCACGTGTTTTAGAGCTCTTAGGGGGAGGCTTAAGCCATTGAATACAGACATTGCCTCCACCTAATAAAATAACCATATAAAGTTATTTTAAAAAATTGTATTTCCGGATCACTTTTCTCTAATTTGAGAAGATAAAGGTTAATACTTAAAAATTAGTATTTTAGCAATTTAAACTTCTAGCACATTTCGTAAACTCGATTTTAATTAAAACAACTTATTTTCGCCTTGAAATAATTGGTATGGCAGTCACGATTTTAAACTAACCATTGCGTGATTTCGGTTTGAATTTTAGTAGCAACATTTGCATTCAGGATATAAGATTTTATCAGAACATGTTTACTAAATGTTATTTTCCCATTTCATTTTTCAACAAAGTTTTTCCGGATAAAAATAATAGCTTATTTCACTTTTTGAATAAATAGATAATACAATAGTTTTTGACAGAATTGATTTTTATAATTTTGGCGAAATATCTCTGATTCTATAAAAAATAGATGGGTTGTGTAAGCGAAGCAATTATAGAGATTATTTTTCTCTATCCAACTAAAAAAACCGTATGCCTTTATCTCAAAGAGCGCTAAAGTTATCCAAATCTGCACTCGTTGGCAAATTTTGTGTGCTCGATCGCAAATTTTGTTTTCCAAAATTTGACCATTTCTATACAAGATAGGTGCATAGTATAAGCGAGACAATTGTAGAGATTATTTTTCTCTATCCAACTAAAAAAACCGTATGCCTTTATCTCAAAGAGCGCTAAAGTTATCCAAATCTGCACTCATTGGCAAATTTTGTGTGCTCGATCGCAAATTTTGTTTTCCTAAATTCGACCATTTCTAGACAAGATAGGTGCATAGTATAAGCGAGACAATTGTAGAGATTATTTTTCTCTATCCAACTAAAAAAACCGCATGCCTTTATCTCAAAGAGCACTAAAGTTATCAAATCTGCACTCGTTGACAAATTTTGTGCACTCGATCGCAAATTTTGTTTTCTAAAATTCGACCATTTCTAGACAAGATAGGTGCATAGTATAAGCGACACAATTGTAGAGATTATTTTTCTCTATCCAACTAAAAAAAACACATGCCTTTATCTCAAAGGGCGCTAAAGTTATCCAAACTTGCACTCGTTGGCATATTTTGTGGAATCGATGCTCAGAAGACAAAATTGGTTTAAAAGAGTAGAAATCGAAAAATTACTGGCAACAAGTGCTGGCCAAAGGCACTTTAATTTCCAAAATGCATGTGTTGACCTAAAAAAAGTCACTTCCAAAATACAAGTGATCACATAAAAAAGGTCTTTGGTCATCACTAGTATTTTGACAAATACAAGTGGTTTTTGTAGCCAGGGGGGGGCGTACGCCTAACGCAACATCTTTGTTCTTTCCTTTTAATTTCGTTCCCTCACAGTCTTTTATTAAATGCTCTAACGTTTAGCTTTCCCTGCCATATCCTTGGCACATCTGCTTCCTTTTCTAACCAAAACTGATTTGCTCGCTCTTCATTCCACACCTAAACCTTGGAATTATTTTCATATCTTCTTTCTTCCTCTATGTCTTTGTTAAGTATCTTGGTACTCACGGCGTATTTATTATCCCAAATTTGAAATTATATCTTGATTTCCTAAAAATGTATTATTCTTGTCCTTGCACATCTTTAGTTTTCTCAATTATTATGTTGTCAATCACCTAACCTTGTATTCTCATTCTTTCTATTTCGGCTACTCAGCTCTTTGATAGAAAAATTTTCTTTTTCCTTCCCATTGACTGCTTACTTTTCCCTGTCTGTCTTTCTGTTCTCTTTCTCTACAACATTCATGCAATATTTTGTTATTAACCTCTGTTCTTTTTCTTCAAACTTAATAGCTCTTCTCTCTGCTTCAACATATATTATATCTGTTCGTTTTTTCTAGAACTATATGTCGGTATTTTCTTTCAGTAAGCCAGACATCTATTACTTTGTCGAATCGGACCTATTACTCTTTTTTTCTTTAATGAAGGAATATTCTCTTGAAAGCTGCCATATTCCTCCTGGAACATTCTGTATATGTAATAAATAGCGGTAAATGAGCACAATTTGTGTTTTCCGAATTAATTGAACGTTGTATATTGATTTGGCATTACAAACAACAACAAAAAAACATTGCTCATATCATGCGGTTTAAAACAACAAATATTTGACCCTTTTTTGTTTATAATACTTATTAACACATCTGTAAAATTGGTAAAATAATATAATCGTTCTCATATAAAAGAAAAGACATAAATAAAAATGTTTTTAAGTTTATAAAAACATGTAGTCTTCGTTCATCCGGTCTGGCAAGCATTTGTTTTCAGTGTTTTGTTTTTCTGGAGTTTTTTACAAAGCTATAATTAAGTAACAAATCTAAATGAAGACCATACAACCAGGAAATGAAATCTGCAATAAAACCAAATAACCTGAGTATTTTAAGAAACTGTACAAAGTATTTAATACCGGATAAAGTTAGTGCGGGGTCTAAATATGGTTTTACTGTAGGAATATCGGTAAATATTATTAACAATTAGAAAATAAAACTGTTTTTCCATCAAAATTCTCATAATAATAATAAATTTATTAGCTTTTGTAGCTAGTACAAAATAATCTTTGTAGAACTTTCATTACTTTTTAAGTTTAAGCATAAAAAATAAAAAAAAATTGTTTTTTAACAAAAAAATTTATGCTACACTTGCCAGAAAATAAATCATTTCCTGACTGAAAACGGATTGGTATTTTTTGTTTAAAATGCACTTATGATTTTTTTAATTATTTATTTATTTTTTATTCGAATAGAATTACAATTCAATATTGTCTCCCTCAAAATAACTTCCTTGGTAAGCCACACAGCGCTGGAGACGGTTCTTCCAATTCTCATAGCAGTGCTGGAACTCGGATACTGGAATAGCTTTCAGCTGGTTATGGACGTTTGAATGTTTTCGAGTGTCCCAAAATGACGTTCCTTGTGGTGATTTTTCAATCTTGGGAAGAGGAAAAAGTCAACGATTCAAGTCAGGCGTATAAGGAGGCTGAGGAGCCACAGGAATATTTTTACTGGCCAAAAACTATTTTATTGAAATTGCTGTGTGACAAGGCGCATTTTTCTCATTATTGATCAAAATGTGATGAATGTTAGTGTGAAATTCAACTCTTCCCCGATCATTCTGACTGTCAATCGACGATCTGAATGCACAAGATCCAGGATTCTGTCGACATTTTCATCGGTTCTTGAAGATGAAGGCCTTCCGCTGCATGATTCAATCAATTCTCTTCCTTCTGAAAATGCCTTAAACCACCAAAAAACCTGGGTCCTTGATAAAACACTGTCTCTGTAGGCCTACTAAAGTTTTGCAAAAGTTTCTGTTGCGTTGTGCCCAAGTCTGAAGCAAAACCTGATAGCACACCGTTGCTTGAAATGAATATCGCTCATTTTTAAAACGCACTGGAAAAAACTATTTCACGAAAAAACAAAATTACACTAGCGAGTTCAAACTCGTACTGAAGGCGTATACTTGTTCACCTGCCGCTCCTCCAAGTCCCGCGTTTCAAATGTTGCCAGTGCGGTTACTTAATTTACACACCTCGTACATCATTTAAAACCCAATAATTTTTTGCACCATTAGTTCCGCACAGTCCTAAAGAGTAACTGTGCAAAATTTGGTCTAAATCGGTTAAACGGCCTAGAAATGTATAGCGAACAAACAAACAATTTTCCACCTTTATATATGTATATAGAGAAGATGTACAGAATGAAAATTAAAATATCTTTAAGTTTCTTGTGAAATTTCCCTAAAAACTTTGTGACAGTATTTATAGTATAAGTTCGAAACACAATTTGACAGCCACTTTTGGGGGTCCCTTATCGTTCCGGGGTCCGACACTGGTAACGTCATTAGCTTCATTGTAAAACAGCCCCTGGTAAAAGGTAAATTCTGTCCACTTAATTTCGTCCCTAACTGTATATATATTTTTTGATAAATATGACTAACTTGACAGATATAAATTTATGTGTTTTTAGTTCATTAAATTACGTGTTACCAACATGGAGAACAAACATTTATTAACCCCAAATCTTAGTTATATAAATTGTTAAATTGTTGTGTGTTTCTGACATGCTGAAAAAATATAGCAAAAAAGAAAAACGAAATAAACTGAAGGCGAATATCTTGTTTGACCTATATAAGCTCATCCTTTCTTTTTATAAGTCCATTGTTTCGATAATTTAAAAAATTCTCATTTATTTCTTGCCTTCCATTTCAACATTCCATCAGATGCTTTTTCAGAGAATATAATTCTAAAGATTGGATTTGAGTTCGCCAGAATGTAAAATTAAATCCAAAATAATCATCTTTGGGATGCGATATTAGAAATTGCGTACAAGTTTTGCCAACCCAACAGAATGATTTCGATATAGATAACGTAGGTTAAATTGATTCTATAATTGTTAGCCCTGGGGGATTTTAGTTATCTTAAGTTGGTATTGATTCTAACCTAATATTTAGTGACAAATATTATATCTCCTGTAATTTCAATAGAAAATCACGGAAATAAAATATTAGGTTGATACAAAAGTAGTAGGAATTTTTGCTATTTTTGAAATGGTCATTGTGTAAATTTGTTTAATCTATACTTACTAATATATAAATTAGTTCGTTTTTGCGTATGAATGGGCTGCGTTAGGCGCAAATATCCTTCGTTGCTGTAATTTCAACAGAAAATCACGGAAATAAAATATTAGGTTGATACAAAAGTAGTAGAATTTTTGCTATTTTTGAAATGGTCATTGTGTAAATTTGTTTAATCTATACTTACTAATATATAAATTAGTTCGTTTTTGCGTATGAATGGGCTGCGTTAGGCGCAAATATCCTTTGTTGCTGTGCGCCAAAATTTTTAACTAACTAACGTTTGTGCGTATGTATAGCTTGTTTTTTTGGTTTAGGTGGAACTAGATTTTCAATTCTGGTAACCTTTGATGATTATGTGAGGCTTTTGATAATTATTTTTTTTAGGAAAAGCCCACTTCACACCATAAAAAGTGAGACCATGATAACTTACAAAAATAGGGTGACCATTTGTCCCGCATTTTAACATTTTGTCCCGCATTGTTCCGCATTTTGGATTTGGGAGGTGAGGACCTTTTTTTGTTTTGCTATTCAGTTGGATTTGGGAGGTGAAGACCTTTTTTTTTGCTCTTCCCTTGGATTTGGGAGATGAGGACCTTTTTTTTTGCTCCGTCCCGCATTGCATTCTTAAGAAAATGGTCACCCTATACAAAAATAAAAATTACAAAATTCCTGTATGTATAAATGTATACAGTCTGTTCCAAACGATTCAGCGGAACTAGATTTTGCAATCTAGTTACTTTCATCGTTTAAATCGTGCCTTTCGGCCGTTTTGTTTAAGCTTTGTAAATCATACTTACAATAAACATTTTTTGGTTAAGGTATATATCATTTTAAAATGTCATTTTCTTTATATTTTGATTTTTTGTGCCATTCTTAATACAAAATTCCCATTTATTTAGTTTTTTGTCATTAAAATATAAAAAAAATATATTTAATTTTGACATATGTCATTCGTTTCCATGGTTTCATTGTTGGAATTTTAAATTTTGACATCCCAACGTGAAAAATGAAATAACCCAAGCAAGGTCCCTTCTCGTGACAGCCTAAAAGAACTAAATTCCCATTTAGTTCCGCTTAACCGTTTGGAACAGACTGTATATATGCTATTCCAAATAATTTAATAAATTTTGTTTCTGGCGAAATTGGTAAAAATGTATCGCTGGTTATTTTAATAAATGGTCTTGCGTATTTATTGAGATGTACATTTTTATTAGCATATAGAATAAAAAACATAAAATTAATAAAAATAGTAGTAAAAAGAATTAGAAAAGTTACAAATTATAATACGTTAAGCGCATACACACATTTCTTGGTCAAATATTGGTCAAAATAGATATTATTATTATATTTTTTCTGTAAATAATTTGCAGTTGACTAAAAATAACTAAATTTTTACTAATTATTGTTTAGTTATGTCAATAACTAGTTAGATAACAACAAATACAAAAAGTCTTGACCATGTAGGATTTTTATTAAATGAGCTATTTGAATAAAAGCGAAAAGTTGGGGGATGTAAAGTTAATGTCAAAATTGTTTCGCGGACCCGCAAGGGTCCGTGGAGCCCAGTTTAAGAACCGCTAAACTATGCTATTTTAAATCACACACAAGTAAAGTTGGCAAAATGCATTTCCGCTTAAACCAGAAAAACTATTACCTCATGTCAATTTAATTTTTAGTTTGATAAAATTCAAGCAGGTACCTTATTACCCTCAAACCACATTTGGACCAAACAGGAAACTCTTTCCATGCCAAAACCCCAAGTATCCCGTAGTAACTCATCATAAACGACCAAACACTCGTTTATTCGTTCATTTTCAAAAAAGTTCGTTGTTAAATTCGCGAATGAATAATTATTCGTCCATTTTGCTGTCAAAATATGATTAAAACATTAAAAATCACATTATTTATTGCTGTGTATACATCTGACAGCTAAAAATCGATAGAAAACATAAAACGAATCGTAAAATGAAACTGAAAGTAGAATATAAAAAGAGAAATGGTCAAAGTCAAATAAACGAGATACAGGCAAGTTTATACACGACTGAAAAACACCCAGGTAACGATCTTCTAACAAAATATATGCCATAACCTAAAAATACATCAAAGCAGTGGGTCTTAACCTTTTAGGAATAACTGTAAATAACTTCAATCAATCTGTAAAAATTACTATGGTCTATTTCAAATTAAAAAAAAAAGTAGATATAAGCTGTTCACTTTTGTAAGAACAAACTAAGAGGGAATTTAATTTTCAATATTTTGCACCTTTGAAGCTGTATGTCATGTTGGTATTAAGAAATGTCACTTTTTTAAAATGTCGATCCACTTGACATATGTCATAATGAAAAATTATATATTAATTATAATGATCATAACCTTATCAACCTAAAGTCGGTTTTACAGCGTAAGGAATATTTTGAATTGACATTTAAAGTCAGTAACACACCATAAAAGTAACCAAAATAACCAGATTTAGTGTGTTCTTACAAAAGTGAACAGCTTATAGCGCTGCGAACCGAGTACGATTTACACTGGACAAATACAGTATAGCCGAAAACAAAAAATAAGTTACAATTAGGGCATGGGCGTAGTAACTGGGTTAGCAAGTGATTTTTTTTAATTTAAAAAAGTTTAATAAGATATTGAAATAAACAAAGCAGATAATACACTTACGTTATTTATACGACATAAATTCAGTTTAATGGGAAATGTGAAAAAGTTAAAAAAATATTAATTTTAAAAATTATGTATTATATATAAAAAGAGATTTGGCTAAAAGAGTTTAAATAAAGCAATAAAACAAACAATATATCTTCAGAGCTAAAGTTTCTTATTTAAATAATTATTGTAAATAAAAATTAAAAATATATGTATATATGAAGGTTTAAAAATTATATCAATAACTTTTTCTTTGGGCATCATCTGGGCTGTCTTTTGGCCTCACATTAGTCCTCTCTCTTGATCTGTTAATTGTCAAGTGTCAAAAAATATTTATATGTCAGATAACCTGAAATATATATAACTGCGTAAAAACAAATTACATGGAGAATTTTCTCCATAAAATCTACGCCAAGAATATAAATAAAAGTCTAAATATGTAAATAATAACAAAATACATGAAAAAAATTAAATAATATAAATAATATATATTTACAATGTACGACACTGAACATCTGTCAACTTGGACTGAAAAAATATTTTAAGAGTGTAATAGGGATGACGATCTAAACCAATCCGAAGCAAGGAAAAACAGCTCCTATCTTCTTACACACATTTTTCTACTTTGAAATAGACCATAGCGCCTAATCGTTTGGAACAGACTTTAGCTTCCAATTTTATTAACATAGATGTTGGGGACACTGTTTTTATTATCATAAGGTTGGTATTAATGTCAAAAAGAATGTAACCTATTTTGTTTAATTTATCGTTGTCTCTTAAATATTCTGTATCTAATTTAATACGCTTCAATGACCTGAAAACTGGCGTTAAATTGCACTTTCCCGACTTTTTAATACTTCCTTTTTAACCAAACTTCTTGTTTAATTATGCTGTAATTAAAATAACGATTGCCAACTTTAAGACTTAAATTTATTGTTTATTTTAAATAAGTGTTTGTTAATTTGTTTTTAAATTAAAATATACAAATGTCTTTGACATGTAATAATTTTAACCCAGTTCTAATTATTACAATTCATCCTTAATTAAACAATAAAGTCTGTAGAACACCGCAATGTCGTGTTAAGGGCTCCCTTACAACGTTTCACATCTTTGGCTTAAGATTAATTCTCTGTATAGTCTACATCTGTTACTTGAAGTCACTATTCACCCTATATTCACCTAACCACTGCGGAAATTGATGAATATGTCATTAATTAAAACCGGTTTTAATCATACAAAACTAGCCAGACGAAAAGCATGTGTGGTAGAATGCCTGCAAATGCTAAAACAATATCTGTAAGGCTCTTTATGTACGAGGATTAAAATCCCTAGATATAGAAATAACCAAAAACCATTCTTGTAAATTCAACAACGAATTTTATTACTTTAGGTTGTAAAATTTGCGCCCTGTGCATAATGGCGGCCTGTACAGTCTGTTTCAAACGGTTAGGCGGAACTAAATGGGAATTTCGTTCTTTTAGGTTGTCACGAGAAGGGACCTTGCTTGGGTAATTTCATTTTTTACGTTGGAATGTCAAAATTTAAAATTCCAACAATGAAACCATGGAAACGAATGACATTAAATTATTTTTTTACATATTTTAATAAAAAAATAAATAAATAAATGGGAAATTTGTATTAAGACAGACAGAAAAAATCAAAATATAAAGAAAATGACATTTTAAAATGATATTCACCTTAACAAAAAAATGTTTGTTGTAAGTATTATAAGCTGTTCACTTTTGTAAGAACAAACTAAGAGGGAATTTTGTTTTCAATAGTTTGCACCTTTGAAGCTGTATGTCATGTTGGTATTAAAAAATGTCACTTTTTTAAAATGTCGATCCATTTGACATATGTCATATTGAAAAATGATATCTTAATTATAATGATTATAACCTTATCAACCTAAAGTCGGTTTTACAGCGTAAGGAATATTTTTAATTGACATTTAAAGTCAGTAACACACCATAAAAGTAACCAAAATAACCAGATCTATGGTCTATTTCAAAGTAGAAAAATGTGTGTAAGAGATAGGAGCTGTATGTCCTTGCTTCTGATTGGTTTAGATCGTCATCCCTATTACACTGTAAAAATATTGTTTTTAGTCCAAGTTGACAGATGTTCAGTGTCGTACATTGGAAATATATATTATTTATATTATTTAATTTTTCTCATATATTTTGTTATTATTTACATATTTAGACTTTTATTTATATTCTTGGCGTAGATTTTATGGAGAAAATTCTCCATGTAATTTGTTTTTACGCTGTTATATATTTTTTAGGTTATCTAACATATAAATATTTTTTGACACTTCACAATTAACAGATCAAGAGAGAGAACTAATGTGAGGCCAAAAGACAGCCCAGCTGATTGTACCCAAAGAAGAAGTTATTGATATAATTTTTAGACCTTCATATATACATATATTTTTAATTTTTATTTACAATAATTATTTAAATAAGAAATTTTAGCTCTGAAGATATATTGTTTGTTTTATTGCTTTATTTAAACTCTTTTAGCCAAATCTCTCTTTTTATATATAGTACATAATTTTTAAAATTAATATTTTTTTAACTTTTTCAAATTTCCCATTAAACTGAATTTATGTCGTATAAATAACGTAAGTATATTATCTGCCTTTTTTATTTCAATATCTTAATAAACTTTTTTATATTTAAAAAAAAAATCACTTGCTAACCCAGTTGCTACGCCCATGCCCTAGTTGTAACTTATTTTAAATTTCCCGCTATACTGTATTTGATCATTGTAAATCGTACTCGGTTCGCAGCGCTATCTACTTTTTTCTACTTTGAAATAGACCATAGTGTGTTCTTACAAAAGTGAACAGCTTATATTTACAAAACTTAAACAAAACGGCCGAAAAGCACGATTTAAACGATGAAAGTAACTAGACTGAAAATCTAGTTCCGCCTAACCATTTAGAACAGACTTTATATTACAAGTTTTCCGATATGGAAGCAATAACTTGATTGTGTAATTAATTATATACATCATAAATATTGAATTGATATTAAATAATATTATAAATATTTAATAAATTAATATAAACATTACATTATCATAATTAGTTGAGTTTAATTGAATTATTTATCCCTTTGACAATAATTTACATTGAGCAGGAGTGTACTTTTACTCAAAAATTCTATACTCCTATTTAATATCTTAAAAGTTAATTTCCTGGTTGAAATTTATCGCATATTGTAGAGAGTTTTAAGTTAAAATCATTTGGGATTATAATAGAAATTGTTAAAGTAGTTATCGGTACAGTCAGGAACAACTGCGGTTCAGAATCAACTAAAATTTACACTTAATGAAGAAAGTTAGACTTTAAAGTCGTTTATTTTACTTAAAATATCTCCAGATTGCTTTAACAATGAGTTGAAAACGTGTATTATATTCTATGTAGAAGTCAAGCAAAAATATACTGGTGTTACTTTTGTTGTCAGTTTATAGTCATGCGATGACACTGACATCATAACTAATAGACTAATTCAAGAGAGAGAGAGCGAGAGAGGCCCTAAAAGAAAAAGTGAGTGAGATCAGGGGGGGGGGGGTTACCGTGACGCTAATAGTGCTATCAGTGTCGAGCCCTGGACGCTATGGTGCCCTTAAAAGTGCCCACGAATCATCTTTCAAACTTATACATACGAGGTCTGTTCAGAAAATAACCGAACATTTTAAATTACGCTCCAACGGGAATAAACCCTGTAGCCAAAATCAACATAGGAGTTGGGCAGGGTTCGCGATACTGGGCCCCTTACTTTTCATATTGTACAAGGTGTCTCAAAAGAAATTTTATATTTATTTAGCTTACTGCGTGAACGCAACGTATCCGAGGGGCGCGGGGGTTATGTCAATCGGTAGCCTGGCTCTTGGGAATTGAATCGCTATGGAGCGTTTCTCGGAAGCAGACCGCGCGTTATGCGTGCGAGAGTTTTACAAAAACGGTAATTCGGCGACTGTAGCGCGTAGAAAATTCTGCAGTATTCGATGTTTTCGCCACTTAAATGATGCGCCAAGCATTCCTCTCATTCGACATTAGGTTAAAAAGTTTGAAGAGACTGGTACAACGCTGGATAAATCAAAATCCGGGCGACCTAGGTCATCAAGAACTGTAGAAACCGTGGAGAATGTTAATCAGTCTTTCCGTGACGAGATGAATTCACTGCAGTTACAGTGAATTCAGAACGTTATGTGGAGATGTTAGACAACTTCTTGGTACCTGAACTGCAAAACTTTCCTGGCTATAACCAAAGAACATGGTTCCAACAGGACGGAGCAACTTCACACACGTCCAATATGTCTCTGCCACGTGTTCGTGAAATTTTCTCAGGCAAATTGATCTCCCGGAGAGGTGACATAAATTGGCCTCCACGCAGTCCAGATTTAACCCCTATGGACTTTTTCCTATGGGGTTATCTTAAATCTAAAGTTTACGCTAATAAACCGACTTCACTGGCGCATTTGAAAGAAAATATCCGTCACGAAATGGCAGCCATCCCTGAGTCCACCTGCCGAGACGTCATAAGTAATTTTACTGTTCGATTAAATGAGTGCCGAGAACGCGAGGGTCTACATTTAGACGATATTATTTTTAAGAAATAAATCCCCAAAAAGTGTCTTTTAATAATTAATAAACATTTTTTCTATATACGGCTTACTTTTTTTTTAATCGATCCACTAAACATAAAATTTCTTTTGAGACACCTTGTACATCAATGATCTTCCCTCACATGCACTGTCTAACACAGTTATGTTTGCGGATGATACAACATTTATCAATACAGGGCCTGATTTTGAACATGCCAAAACTAATATGGAAAATAATACCAAGTTAGTTCAGAATTGGTTTTCAGCTAACGAATTATATTTTAACGCTGACAAAACAAAAAATATGCTATTTACATTTAACAGGCGCGTTAATGAATGTTACGAGGGTTTCAGCAACCAAGCCAAATTTTTGGCTTTATCCTGGATAGCAAACTTAACTAGAAGCTACAAATAAATAGCATTGCCATAAATATTAATAAATACAACTTTTTGTTATATAAGCTATCCAAGATAACAACATATTTAACAAAGAAAATAGCATATTTTTCCTACATTCAATCAACTCTGTCTTATGGTATTATTTTGTGGGGAAACTCAGTTGACACCTTGAGATTATTCAGGCTGCAGAAGAGATGTATTAGAATTTTAAGCGGTGTCAAATGGAGCACACCTTGTAAAGAACTGTTCATACAGCATGGTATTTTAACTTTGCCAGCACTTTACATATACCATATACTAATTTACATTAAAGAAAATTCTTCATCTTTAAAAACGAATAGTTTTTTCATGGTTACTCCACTCGCAATAGAACTGATTTTAGAATACCCTTTTCAAGATATAACGTAAGAAACCAGCCCAATATAATGGGAACTAAGTTTTTGAACAAATTTCCAGATATTATCAGAAACCTAGAAATTAAACAATTTAAAAATAAAATGAAAAAAACTCTCATAACGAAGGCCTACTACAGTATAAAGGAATTTGAAGATGATGAATTAATTCCACAGCAATTTAACCAATAGATTTTCACACTTACACTCTTACTTTATTTATATATTTTATTGATATAAAACTGTAATATATCACTATATAAGACGTATGATATTTTAATTTCTTATTTTTGTACTTGTTTATTGATATGTTTAACGACTCCAAAAATGTACATTACATTCACTGGAATAAAGATTATTATTATTATTATTATTAATATTTAGTGATATGCAGTTGGCAGCATTGCGTTGCGCATAACCTCCTCTGTAACCACATGTTCTTGGATTGTTGATATCTTGTTTAGTTTTCGTGATATTGTTATTTGAGTGCAACGTGTTTAACTGTGGGCGATTTAAAACGTGTGGCGATTTTTGAAATTTGCTATTTTCTGGAGCAACGATGCAACGTAAAACTTTGCGTGAAAACTTTGTAATGTTTTATCGTCATTGGTTTGTGCAAGGAGTTGCCGACAAACATCCACTCGATTCTCTTTCTGTTCTTCGGTCATCGAACGAGGAATAAATTTTGCTGTTTAAACCAAGAAAACCGATTATATATTATTGTCAAACGAACTGTTAATCTCAAAATTCTGTCAAACCGTCAGATAAATTAATAATGAGTTATCAAATTATAAATAAATGGTATTAATTTATACATTATACACAACAAATTGTGTGATATGATTGATTTTCAAATGCAATCTATTTTAAAATTTAAATTTTGTGGGAATATGTCATATTTAGTTTTATTTTATCTACAGTTTTGATCACTGGAAACAAGTTATGTTTGAAACATTTAGACCCAGATACACCCACTCTGCGCTATTTTATTTATTTAGGGATTTGGGAGGATCCGAGGTCCCCCCTTTTATGCCCGTCTGCACCACTTTTGAAACCTATTTGTTACCAACCTATTAAAATCAAATATATTAATATCAAGAGCCAAATACTTGACTTCTTATAGTTTAATTCTGTTATTAATGGTATGTTATGTCAGGTGTTCAGTGTTGACAACCTACTAAAATTAACTAAACTGAATAACCAAACATAAATTTAAATTATACGAAGGTATACCATATATTAAATCACAAAATAATTAAATATCACACCCAACTCTTGCCAACCTAAACTTTGGTGGTAATAAAATTACACTAGGAAATTAGTACATTTAACAGAGTATAAAAATAAAACATAAATACCCTAGAGATAGAAATTAGTAAATTTATTATTGTATATTTAAATGCTTTAGGCTATGAAATGAAATTCGTTTTTCAAGCGTTGGTAACTGGCAATTTATGTCTACCATCTTTTTAGCTTTTAACGAAGTTTTCACATCAAGAAGTGGTTTAATTTCTGGCAAGTGTAGCATTAAATTTTATGTTAGAAAACAACTTTTTGTTTATTTTTTATGCTTAAACTTAAAAAGCAAAGAAAGTTCTACAACTGTTGCTGCTTAAGCAGCATAAAAAATAAAGTTAATAGCTTTAACAACGCGACAGAAATTTTAATTCAACCAACTCATAACTCTGGTGGTAAGATGTTTGGCTACGGAACAAAAAGAACTTTAATCTTAATACACATTTTATTTTTAATTTTTAACTAAATATTCTTCTAGGTGTTTAATTGGATTCTACCCTTTTTATCGGACCTGAGTTTCCAAGTAAGAGTGGGCGGTTATCTTTCTGGACCTGTAGAAGTTCTCAGTGGTGTATCACAAGGCTCAGTTCTAGGACCTATTCTTTTCTTATTATACCTAGCCATAAATATTGTTTTTCAGTAAAATTCCACATGACTCAAAGATATTTTAACTTTCTTTGAGTACATAGTACATACGAGGCCTGTTCAGAAAATAACCGAACATTTTGAATAACGCGTCAACTGAGATATTTAGTGATATGCGGTTGGCAGCATTGCGTTACGCATAACATTCTCTGTAACCACATGTTCTTGGATTATTGATATCTTGTTTAGTTTTTGTGATATTGTTATTTGAATGCAACGTGTTTAAGTGTTAGTGGCGATTTTTGAAATGTGCAATTTTCTGGAGCAATGTTTTCTGGAGGTTATACGCAACGTAATGCTGCCAACCGCATATCACTAAATATCCCCGTTGGCGCGTAATTCAAAATGTTCGGATCAGTCCTTCTTTTGAGAACGTTCTGGAGAAACTGACGGAAATTCGTGATTCCGATATCGAATAATTCGTACTGTCACGCCTAGGTTGGTTTTGGGGGGTTTGTATGAATAAAAGAATATAAATTCTATATACTAATATATTGATAGGAATAAAAGAATACAATTTATAATTACTAACAGTACTGGCCACGCCAGATTAAGGGTGTACTAATTAGATAACACCTTATTACAATACAAGTCGATACACAAATCGATAAATCGTTGTCGTACAACAATGAAATTAAAGTATCGAGACTGAATTTATCACTCTGTATACCGACAAATTATAATGAACAATTCATAGCATAATAATAATTAGTCCCTATCATTGGACAAACAATAATAACTTAAAATAAGGGCTCTAGGTAGGGCTTAGGTACAACCTAGTGACACAATAATTGAATTAACTAATTAATTCCGGATCGTAAGAGTTTTACTTAAATGGAATAAATTCCATTAAAGTTGTGAGACACATCTGGAGCAAATACAAAAATATAATTTTAAACTGTACTTACATAACCACGGCTTTGTAGGCCCATTGTTGGTAAATGCACAATAGGTAATAGTCACAAGAGTACTGATTACTAATTACTACTTCTTACTTAATTATCTTTCTTTAAGAACTTTTAGTTCCTTATATATGAAATATATAAAAACAATCCGTGGAAGAATTTCATGACAAGAGTTACGTGTTAAAACAGGGGTCAGTTTAGTGCATACGAATATCTCGTGGAACGAATTTAGTTCTTTAGCCCGAGGTATTACTGTATATTTGTTTTCTTTGCTAATAAATAAACGTTATTTACTTTTTGGACGATTCACGTATTTTTATAAAATCCGAAGTTTACAGTTCAAATTTTTATCACAGTTTTTTCCAGTTATATTTTTATTTTATTACCACAAATAGGAAACAAATAAATCAAAACCAACACCATTAGAGTCTTTTTTCTTTTATATACTTATTATAAACATCAAAGTGTAATATCTTGAGAGTGACTTCTATTTTTCACAGTGTAGCATTATCTGATGTCTTTACAGTAAAGAAATTCGTCGAAAGATATTCTGAGAGTCTTTAGGGATTTCGAAATATACTATATCAGCTAACGTTTCGCTATTTTATCGTCGGGCTTGACATAGACGGTTGGAAATCTGATACAAAGTTATAGAAGAGATACTCCACTAGATTTAAAAATAAAAATAACCTTAAATAATAATTGAACTATGTTTTGTTAAGTGAAATAATTCCGCAGTTCCTTTGTATTTGTGTCGGAGATGCAATTTATTGTTGAATTGACATAAATTGATCATATGTACAGGCAGAACTGCGCCAAATACTCAGAAAAAAGCCTTAATAATCAAATATAATCCGTCTCAATTTGTAATACGAAACTAGATCTGGTTACTTTGGTGACTGTTGTGGTGTAAACAGACTTTGGCGTATCCGTGTGAACCAATACTATGATAATATTATAAATGTATTGTCAATATACAACATAAAAAATTGATGTGAAGTGTGAATTTTCACACATTTCAGGGTTTTGCAGGTATTTAGTAAGTGAATGATGATTATTTGGGATGCCAAAACAAATTTTATGTCAAAATATTTTTTTATGAATTTTAATTCGAATGCCTATTCCATTATTTAAGTTTCTAAAGATGTGCAGTATTTTTTTTATATAGCAAGGTTCATTAAGATTTTGAAAATTGCGCTTATGGCTTCCATTGGTTGTTTAAATCATAAGCCCCGCCCTCTGATACCTTCAAATATAGAATTAAATTATAATTTCAACACTTCCCACTGGTTATTAAATTTACGCTTTTAAAAATTAAATGCAACATTTACCAAAATATAACTAAAATTTTGACAAACTAATTTAAACAAAATAAAAATGCAAAAAAAAACTGAAAAAATAAAAATTGACGGGATTCGAATACAGTTTCTTACAGTAGTTTCAACTCACTAAGCGACAACACTACCACTGTGCTATACAGGATCACTCGTTTACTATGTTAAATAGCGGATTAAATATATTACATATTTTACTTAAAAACACAAAAAATGCGTTATTTTCCGAAAACATAATCTGATCAAAAATTCCTGTTGTACTATTCCGGTTCACACCAATGTACATTACTGAGAATTTTTTCAGATTTTAATTTAAACCATCTGGGCTAGAGTGTGGGACAAAAATTTGTTTGCACAATTTTGGCAAAAATCGCTTCAAAATAATTTATTTTGCAAAAAATAAAATTTGATCGTTAATCCACGTACCAAGGGCTTTCATTTGATACCCTACTCAGAATTTAAAAAAATATTTTTTTTTCCATGAGCACATATTTGTTTATATTTTTAGAGGGATATGTTTTTTAGATGTTTTAGTATTTTTACTATGTGCGGGTCAAAGAGTTGTATAAGCATGCCAAATTTCAACTCTCTAGGTTTAGCCGTTTGGCTACAATTTTTACCGAACAGACAGACAGACAGACAGACAGACAGACAGACAGACAGACAGACAGACAGACGACAAAATGACGGTATAAGGGTTTTTTGGTCATACCTACAAAACCCTAAAAATTGGAAAGAATGAAGATTTGAAAAAATATTGGACAGCGCCTTTACTAGTAAAAACCGCAGAGTTCTTTCATATTAATTTGACTTTTATAAAAATTTTTTTACGAACCTCACACTGGCGTTCTGTTGATAGGTATCTTCCGTCTGTCACGAAGGCTAACAATTGTGTGGTAAAGTTAATTTTAGACCACTTTGTATGTTTTTAATTGCATTAATATTCGTTGGGCAGTAGCAGTTTGTTGGGTTTATAGCTATCCGTAGTGATTTTTCATTTTTAAGCATCATATTAAGCATCACGTGCTGCGTCTATATCAAGCTCTTTAAAAGGTAATCTCAAGCCGTGATGCAATACGGGACTGGTACGGTACATTTCACTGGTTGATGCCTTCCTAACCGAACTGGAATTGTGTATTACACACAAGGTTGCCTCTGTAAATTCAACACCAAATACCTATGCAATGATTACACCTCTAATAAATACTCTAGTAAAAGCTACTACCTTTCCATATTTCAAAATCCGGAGGTCTATATTTTTTTCAAAGAAATTTTCGTAAATACCAATTATTTAAAATATTTATTGGTATTATCGGCTATTTCGTAATAAATTTGAAACGATTATTTATTTGTTTATTTATAAGCGGTTCACTTTTGTAAGAACAAACTAAGAGGGAATTTTGTTTTCAATAGTTTGCACCTTTGAAGCTGTATGTCAAGTTGGTATTAAAACATGTCACTTTTTTGAAAATGTCGATCCATTTGACAGATGTTATAATGAAAAATGATATTTTAATTATAATGATCATAACCTTATCAACCTAAAGTCGGTTTTACAGCGTAAGGAATATTTTTAATTGACATTTAAAGTCAGTAACACACCATAAAAGTAACCAAAATAACCAGATCTAGTGTGTTCTTACAAAAGTGAACAGCTTATATTTATTTATTAATACAGTATCTCTGTAGGACATACAGTCTGTTCCAAACGGTTAGGCGGAACTAGATTTTGCAATCTAGTTACTTTCATCGTTTAAATCGTTCTTTTCGATCGTTTTGTTTATGCTTTGTAAATCATACTTACAATAAACATTTTTTGGTTAAGGTTAATATCATTTTAAAATGTCATTTTCTTTATATTTTGATTTTTTGTGTCATTCTTAATACAAATTTCCCATTTATTTATTTTTTTGTCAATAAAATAAGTAAAAAAAAATATTAAATTTTGAAATATGTCATTCGTTTCCATGGTTTCATTGTTGGAATTTTAAATTTTGACATTCCAACATGAAAAATGAAATAACCCAAGCAAGGTCCCTTCTCGTGACAACTTAAAAGAACGAAATTCCCATTTAGTTTTAGTTCGTTTGGAACAGACTGTAATGCCAATTATTGAGAAGTGACATTACCGTTGGCGGCGCTGTAATTCATAGCAAAATGGCTGAATTGTCTAGTATTCAGCTGTCAATATGCTAACAGGGAACAGGTTAATTTAAGCACAGTACATTTTTATTTTATGAAAATGTATCTATCGACGTTCTAACAAAAAATCAACACCAGAACATATGTAATAATTTCAAACAGTACTACAGTCGCGTAGTACAATATTTGACCACCAGACTGCGTATCCGAGCGTGTCAGTTCTCAATAGACATTGACGCCCGCACTAAGAAACAAGGGGTGGGGGGGGGCTTGCCCAGACCAAAACCGTAGAGGTGGGAACCCTATACTCTATTAACATACAGTAATACCCCGCCACTCGACGTTAATTCGTTCTGAAAAAGCGTCGAATAGCGATTACGTCGAGTGGCGAGTCGTATTTCTCCATAAGAAATAAAGGGAATCATATGTACATATATACATATAAGGAAATACATATATGTATATGTTTTCCTTTTAGCTATGCTTGCATTTCTATCCTTTGGACCCATAATTATAAATATAAATCACTTGTTTTAGCTGCACTAAGTTCATAGCTGCACTAAATCTGAGTTGTTGTCGTCAAGATATCTAGGCGCGAACTGCTAGCCATGCGTTCATTTTGCTTTGTTTCCCAAAATATGTATCACGTGATCGGTACTCGATCACGCGTCGGATAGCGATGCTCCGTCGACTCTCACTCTCGACATTTACGTCGAGTGGCGAAAACGTCGAGCTAAGAGGCAGTCGAGTAACGGGGTATTACTGTAATCTGTTTCTTTGGCTTAAGCGGAACTAGATTAACAATTATAATAACTTTTACTGATTAAGTGAAACTTTTGATCATTTTGTTTAGCAAAAGCCCTCTTCAAACCTTAAAAAAAGAGTTCATGACAACTTAGTAAAATGAAAATTCCAGTTAGTTCCGTTTAAACGTTTCGAATAGCCTATATATCTTTTTAAATCGCATGTGTTTCAATGCTTTAACCATATTTTGCTACCAACCTTTGAATTATAAATTAATTTGAAAAGTGATTTCATGTTTCCCCCAAACGTAGCTTATCTCTGTTGGCAGCAATGTAAATAATAAACAGTTAACCGCATCTAATCTTCTTAAAATGAAATTTAAATGTAAAATTTAGGACTATTAACGGGAAATCTGTGAATTATGACTGCAATTTATGCATTTTTGAACTAATATATCTTAATAACACAATAATAAATATTTATATAAATGCTTTATTAGGACATTGAAATTATTTGTGGAATATCATTGACGTCCAGCCGTTGTTATCCATTCTGAAATTTAGACCTCACTTTAGCAAATCCAGTTTTTGCGGTCTTGTGCCTTCTGCATCCAGTTTGGAACTATTCGATTGATGTCATCGGTCCATCGAGTAGGTGGTCCTCTTCTCTTCTCTTGCCACGGTATTCATCGAAGAACTGTCTAAGGACATCTAAGAACTTTTTTGGTCCATCTATTGTCGCCTGAACTGGCTATATGTCTTGTCCATTTCCATTTCATTGAGGCCACTCTGAACATAATCGGACATGCGCATTAACTGTTGGTACCTTATTAGAAACTTCGACAAACAATAAAGGACAAAGACTTCGAAACTACAACAAACGGCGAACAAAGCTGATGGCTTTGTTCGCGGATGTATTGTGTAATAAATTTAAGTGGGAAAACATAGATTATTTATTAAGTTCAACGAAACTAACAACGCGCATGTTCTGACTAGAAGTTTTTGTTCTAATCTAGAAACACGATTGACTTGCTATGAACAGTTTACTTAATTGTCTGAATGCTATCGTGAATAACAAACATCTTCTCAGGAATAGTTTCATCTGTGAATACTAAAAGGAATATTGCGTGGGGTGCTCTACTCCAGTGGTTCTTATCCTTTTTAAGCCGCGACCCAAATTTCAGAAATATGATCATGTCGTGACCCAAAAAAAAAACAATTTTTATCAATTAAGTTTTTTTAGACCATATTTAAAAAATCTTCAATTTTGCAATGATGACTTTTTTAACTCACATGATTTTTTTCCGACCGCCAATATCAATGGCACGAGTGGATCAACTTTTGGTAAAAATCGGTTAACTAGAAATGGGAGTTTACTCGTGTCGATTTTAACATTTTTGCGAATATTTAACAACAGAAAAATATTTCGAAAAAATGTATTTAACAAAAGTTGATATAAAAGCAATAACTAATAACTTTTATGTGAGACTTTTTTTGATTAATTTTTCAAATTATCTATTATCTATTTTTTCATACTTATGATAACGTTTCCATGGTCATGATAAATAATATCTGTTAGAAAATATTAGGCCAAGTTATTTCTACTCTGCTGGTAGAGCAAGTATTTTGTGCAAGTAATTTGTGATAGCGGTCGGTCCTGTGGTGGCCACATCTGATTTTTATGCAGTGTCATAAAAATCCTTTCAGCCGAATTTGCTCTGCACGTGTACACAGGCAGACGGACGGACAGACAGACCGATAGACATCATGCTAAAAATAGTCAAAACGTTATGTAGGGACCTCAATTCGTGGAGATCCATCGAAATCTTGAAATGTCAAAATCGGTATGATCACAATACCTACCTTATATATGTTGGCGGTCGGTAAAAATTCCCTCTTGAGGCAAAAAAGGTAAACTACTAACCTTAAGTGAACCCTGCATAATACGTCACTTTTTAAAACCGATTAGAGAAAGATTGTACAAGAAGTCACAATCCATCTGGAATTATAAAGCTTCAATTCTAATGTTAACATAAATTATAACCAAATATCCTTTTTGTGGTTTTGAATGCTTTCTTACTTATTCTTTTTTTTTGTTATAGTTGCTGACCACAAATGGCAGGAACTGGAATGGCTTTAAGAAGAGGAACGAATCATGGAACAGAGTAAGTATTTTTTTTTATTTTACTATCCCCTATTCAATGGGGTGCACTGAAATTTAACCCTTTCTTAAAACCCTCTTTAAAATAAATAACCCGTTTAACTATCCCAATTTTCTCGTAGTGTGAGTAGCTTCTTAGTGCGTAAATCCTTACGCAGGATGCGTGAGGATGCGTGCGCAAGGACATCAATCGATAAGAGTTACATTCACAAAACTCGTGAGTTTGAATGACCTTTACACGCGGTAAATATGGGCATTGTTTTGATAAAAATTAACGTGGTTTCTAGGGCTGATATTCAAATTTTTTACATCCATTACTTTAAAATCTGATGAGCAAAAAACATACTAAATGGTAGTTCTGGCACAAATTGGTAGATATCGTTTTGATAATTTTCATTATTATTAATTAACTGAAAATAGATGCTATCAAGAGCAGGGCTTCGACCCGGAACTGAACCGAAAACCGCAAACCGAAAAAAACCGTTATTTTTGTCGGAACGAAAACCGGAACTGAACCGAAAAAAAATATCGGTTTATTTCGGTTCAGATAACGTTTATGTGAGTGAATATAAAATACATTTTATTTAAGATTATTTTTTAAACTGATGAGCAGAAAAAAATCGTAATTCGTAATTTTTTAACAGATAATTTAAAAAATGCGCTTCTATTATTTCGGGGGAGGGGGGTTGAACGCCCAGAACTCCCTCCTGGCAGCGACCTTGGTAATATTATCACAGAATAAGGAATAAAATGTTCTTCTAAATTATAGTAGAAAATAAATTTCTAATATATATAAAAGCATTTAAAAATTTATCACTCGGAACTGAACAGAAAACCGAAAACCGAACAAAACCGTTATTTTTGCCGGAATGAAAACCGGAACCGAACCGTTATATATTTTTTTAATTGAACCGGAACGAAAACCGAAACGAAAAAAATAACGGTTCGAAGCCCTGATCAAGAGATGTATATATTGAGTCAATAAAATTTATTCAGCTATTTTACAGTACTTAGTTAGTTAGTTAAAATTTTTGGCGCACAGCAACGAGGACTATTAGCGCCTAACAAAGGCCATCTAAATCACTAAGGTATACTTGTATATTAAAATCAATAAATAAATAAATAAATAAATAAATAAATAAATGAATAAATAAATAAATTCTTATACAGACTCAATAAAAGCCTTGCACAATCAAACACAAATAAATAAAATAAAAAGTCTGTTCGAAAAATTGAACAGACGCAAGGTGATGGTAAAGGGGTCAATTATGATCGAGTATCATAGTCTAATAAAAACACATTAAAATAAGGTGCGAGACTTCATACAAAAAACAGTAATTTCGATTCCCTCAGGAAGAGTATCAGCCTGTCCATGAGTACTCTGCCGTCATCTAATGGCGCGTCTACATTGAGGCAACATGGTAGCATACGACAAGTCTGACGAGACAGTCAGACCATATCGCATTAACAAGCTAGTGTCTACACCAACACTGGGAGCGTGCTACTGTTTATTGTTGCGAGATCTGTCAGTTTACTGAATAAATATATATCAAGCTAATTTATACTATATTATAACAAATTTTAATTCCATAACAAATACATAACCTTACTTAACACGTTCGCGGACAGTTTTGTACAATGAAATTTGCTAAATGTCACTTTTTTAGATTTTTGTTTATAATAGGACATTTACTGTGTTTGGTATGTTCCTGATAGGACAGTTTATACTAGTTTTCATATACTTAAATGGAATTAAAGGCCACAGCCGTCATTTGTATATTTGAATAAAAAAGTAGGACGGCTATAGCCGTACTGTCCGCGAACGTGTTAATTATGTTTTTCATTATTTCTCATACTCTTTGATGTTTACCGCCAAGTAACAGGAACGAGCAACATGTTGCACGGCTCCCATCAGACCGCTGTACATTGGTAGCATGCGACATGTCGAACGGTCGCACGCCACTATGTTGCCTCGATGTAGACGCGCCATAAAGCAACTGACAGGTCATAGCACAGGCCTAACCTCTCCCTGACATCCTCGAACTGTACACACTGAGTTAAAATGTGTAACACAGACAAATCTGTGTTACATGTCTCACAAATAGAAGGTGCTTCACCTCGAAGGATGTGTCCATGGGTCCACCAACAGTGACCTATACGGAAGCATGTGATGGCGGTTTCCTCCCTGCGGTTAATACTGCAGGAAGAACCCCATGGTTTATGTCTCCAACGTAACACAGACAAATCTGTGTTACAAATCAATAATAGGTAGAAAGCGGCTTTTGCAGCTACAGCCGCTTCATTAACTTTAATACTAACATGACCCGGTATCCAAAACAGTTCTACCCTCACATTCTAAGCATTCAGATTGCGTAGTAGCAACTGGATCTTTAGTACAAGAGATTGTACTGGATCTGGATCTTGGATACTGTTCAGAGCACTCAGCGAGTCCATCAAGATAACACTAGAGTACAAAACGATCTCAGTCAAAACAACGTAATGAATTTTTATTTACTCTTTACCCAAATCATAATATTTATTTTTTTACCCGGAATTGTTTGGAATTAAACGTCAGTCAAGAGACGTGCCCTCACATTACAGATTTCCAATATATTGGGAAACCGGAAAACTCCGGTACGTTGTGTACCGGAGGAAAATTCGATATAACCGGAATGTTTCCGTGAAAAATATTCGCGGTGGAATTCTTTTAAAGGTAATATAATTATGGATTTTATATGGCATCTGTTTTTACAAAATTTAATAAAAAATAACATGAGAAAAAAAAATACTTACTAATATATAAATTACTATAGATCGTTGGTGTGGTTCCATGACAACTGGGGCCGTAAGACAATTCGGGCCCTTCACAACTGGGGCTTTTCACAACTGGGGCCAGTAACAACTGGGGCGATGGACAATTCGGGCCGTTCACAATAGGGGATAGGCATGATTTTTTTAATTTTTTTATTATATTCCTCTTTTTGCATATAAACATAAAAAACAGTTTTTTTTTTTTTTGTAATTTGAAGGCTTAAAAAAATCATAAATGTATGTAGCGCGCGAAAACGACGTGTGATGTCATACCCCTTCTAACTGACGTATGACACTACTAGCTTACTGGCGTACATAGTCTGTTTTGAACTTATTTGTTTGTATAACTTTCATAGGTTATGTAAAGTTAGAGTGATTTTAGTTAAAATAAAGTTTAATTCTATAAAAACAATTTATACATGTTTACCGAATTAAATTTTATATTAAAATAGATAACTTATATTGCAGTATTTCAATTATGCCTCTAACGTTTTGTAACTTCATGTAAACAATGTAGTAAAATTCTGACATCTAAATTACATAAATATTTACATTTTACAGAGTTGCAGCGTTTGTTTACATAAAGTTATAGAATATAAAATAAAAATTACTTTGACACCACGTATTTCCTCAGCACTGTAGCATTCATTATTTTTCATATATTCCATGAGCATAAATGCATCAAAGTTGGGTAAATTATCACTCTGAGCCCTAACAAAATCTTTCAAAATCTTAAAAACAAATACAAAACTCTCGAACAATACAATACACACACGTGTAAAGATTATGTTGTAGCTGTATCTGTGATGTGAAACCCCTATCGTTTGACGTCATACTCAGTCGTTTTACTCGGCAACCTTCGCTCCGTGGTCGGCTTATTTCAAATTTACAATATTTTAATTCAAAAATTTGGCTATAATATTAATTGAAATGTAATTTTTGTTTTGTTAGGTGACATAACTAACATTAACATATCAAAATAATGTAGTTTTAAGGAAATACAAATTTTATGCGTATCCCCTATTGGGGCTTTTCACAACTGGGGCCATTAACAACTGGGGTGTTGAACATTTCGGACCGTACACAATTGGGGCTTTTGACGACTGGCACCATAACTATAAGAACTAGAGTCTTCTTGAGTTTAAAATAAAAAATAATTATTTTACAAGTTGGTATAAATTAATTTGCGTGCTTTTGAAAAAAAAAATATTTTAATGGTTCGATTAAGCACATTTTGGTGGGAATTATAATAAATAAAAAAATTGTATTTTAAGGATTGGCTTAAGTAAATTTTCGTGATCATTTGATTAAAAAGAAATTGTATTTTAAGATTTATATTGAGTAAAATTTGGTGCTCTTTTGACTATATAAATAGAAATTGTTTTTAAGGGTTGGCTTAAGTAAATTTAAGTGTTCTTTTGAATAAATAAATAAAAAATGTATTTTAAGGTTTAAAAAATACTATCATACATAAAAAAAATTGATGTGAAGTGTGAATATTCACACATTTCAGGGTTTCGCAGGTATATAATAAGTGAAGGCGGTATGCTGAGTGTGTAGGACAAATTTTACTTTGTAGTAATCACGGCAAAATGAACGATATTTTTAAAATAATTTATCGTCTGTTAATCATATAAGACTGGTTATTAAATTTACGCTCTTAAAAATTAAATGCATCATTTGTTAAAATATAACTAGAATTTTGACAAAATAATTTCAACATAATAAAAATGCAAAAAAAAACAGAAAAAATAAAATTCACTCCGTACTCGAACTCGAAACCCTTCGTTTCACACCAGCGCTCTAACCCATTACACTATCCCACGCCTTGCATGTGAGTGTCTTACATTGGTATAACTTTTGTACTTTGTGAACCAAAAATCACAAAAAATGCGTTATTTTCCGAAAACATAATCTGATCAAAAATTCCTGTTGTACTATTTTGGTTCACACCAATATACTTAGAATTTTTTTAGATTTTTAGTTTAAACCATCTGGGCTACAGGGTGTGGGACAAAATTTTTTTTGCACAAATTTGGCTATAATCGCATCAAAATAATTTATTTTGGAAAAATAAAAATTTGATCGTTAATCCACGTACTAAGGGCTTTCATTTGATACCCTACTCAGAATTAAAAAAATATATTTTTGTTTTCGATGAGCACATATTTGTTTATATTTTTAGGGGGGTATGTTTTTTAGATGTTTTAGTATTTTTCCTATGTGCGGGTCAAAGAGTTGTATAAGCATGCCAAATTTCAACTCTCTAGGTTTAGCCGTTTGGCTACAATTTTTACCGAACAGACAGACAGACAGACAGACAGACAGACAGACTGACAGACAGACAGACAGACAGACAGACAGACAGACAGACAGACAGACAGACGACAAAATGACGGTATAAGGGTTTTTTGGTCATACCTACAAAACCCTAAAAATTGTATTTTAAGGATTGGCTTTAGTAAATTTTCGTGATCATTTGATTAAAAAGAAATAATATTTTAAGATTTATATTGAGTAAAATTTGGTGCTCTTTTGACTATATAAATAGAAATTGTTTTTTAAGGGTTGGCTTAAGTAAATTTAACTGTTCTTTTGAATAAATAAATAAAAAATGTATTTTAAGGTTTAAAAAATACTATCATACATAAAAAAAACTAGGAAAATCGGTCGTCCAAAATCGGTTGTTGTTCCGTAAAACATTGATGCTGTGCGTGAACTGATACTGAAAGACCGTCGTGTGACTTATCATGAGATTGAGGTATCCTTGGGTATTAGAGGGACCAGCATACATTCACTATTGCATGAACATTTGGCCGTCAAATAGATTTGTTCGCGTTAAATCCCACATAATTTGACAATCGCAGTGGAAAAAAATTGCTTCAAATGTATGCAAAAGTGTATTGATCTTCATGGAGAATAATTTGAAAAACAATAAAGCCACTTTTGTTGATAAATAATTGTTTTTGAACTCAAATCTCGAAATATAAAAGGCATCCCTCGTACTTACAAAACCCTAAAAACGTATTGTGTTTAAATTAACCTGTTCGCTATGTGTAAATTAATGGCTAAGTACTACTACCGTAGCTAGTTTTGTTTAAGAGCCACTGGTCAAATGACACATGACATTGACCATGACCGTCAGCTTATTAGTTTGCACGTGCGTATACAGGGTGTTTATAGGACAAACACTATTGCTTGTATTGTTTGTGTTCCCCTGTAGTTCATGTATTATATTGATTTTCACATAATGTCACTTATAAAGGATTTATTTTGTATAATCACAACGTCAGGCCTAAATATATTTACCCTAAACTCTGTGGGAATGAATCGTTTTAGGGGATTATATATTTTTTAAATAAAAAAGTGAATGCTACCGACATCTATACTTGCCAAATGTAACGACGGTGCATTTTATAACTTTAAAAAAGCCTTACAATAGACTAACTTTTCGTTGAATTGATTTTAAAGTTCTTCTACAAGAATGAATTCAAAAGAAGTGACGAAAAAACTCTGTAAAAACTCAAACTTTCAAAAAGTTTACATTAAAAATTAAAATCGTTCAGCTTTAAAAGTAATTTTAACTCCATGTTTTTTTCACAAGGTATTTTATTTAAAATTGTAAAGTGTTAAAAACTTAATTATCAAAAATAACACATTCCTTTATTAATGTAACAGAATGTGCATTAACTTATAGTGCCATCTATTACCAAACAAATTTAATATATCTTTTTGTCCAATAACAATTTTCTCGAATAAAAGTTTTCGAGTAAAAGTGTGATAAAATACATTATCCACTCTTTCTTACAAGCCATAAGGGTGTCTACAGGGACACAGTATTTCTCCCGAAGGACCAGAAGGAACAAAATTCGAATTCTTTTAGTTACTTTTATAAATTTAACGCGTACATCCAAAGTAAGGTTAGAAGCGCTAAAAGATACGTCTTATGGACATTACACACATATTACTTCTTAAAGATCCAGCAGTGCTCGCTTTTGTATGAGGACGGTTTGAGGAATAATTTGGTACTCTTAGAAGACAGGAAATACATATGTGGTTATGTAGTTTCCTTCTTGAACATAACCACGCGAAGTTTCAAATCACTCCGCCATAAATATTTTGCTTGACAACTGTATCGATCTGGATGTATGCATCTGTTTCACTGGGTGCTATCTTGTTCTTGGTCAAAATATTACGTGTTTTCTATATAATTCTTATGTATAGACTATTCCAAACATTTAAGCGGAACACGATGCAATTTGGAGAGCTCTACGAAAAGGAAGAATTCCACTTAAGCTCATAAAACTCATCCAGCTCCTTTATCAGGATGCCATCTGTGAAATCCTGCACAAAGGCGTTCGCAGCGACCCCATTCCTGTTGGCGCTGGCATTATGCAAGGTTGTACTCTGTCGCCAATCCTCTTTAATATCGTCCTAGATGATGTATTGAGAAGGAGTATCGGAACTGGAGACGGAATTCGCTGGACTTTATCTTCCCACCTGGTAGATCTGGAGTATGCAGATGACATTTGCCTTCTGTTTCACACCTTCGACAACATGAGTGCAGTATTAGATTCTCTCGTAAAGGAGGCGCAATTGGTAGGCCTCGCAATCAACATTAAGAAAACAAAATCCATGCGATTAGGCTCCACTCAACAAGACAAGTTCCGCATTAACGATCACCTTATTGAAAACGTCGACATTTTTACTTATCTCGGGTTGTATTCGAAGAGTTCGCCAGGCACCCACCAAGCCAATTTCCACAACTTACCAAGGTTTTTTAGGTGACGGTGGATTGGTTGACATTGAAATCTTCGGCCAGTAGCCAGACTATCCTCCTCTTCCACGGCTGATAAAAGTGCCTGGTCGTCGAAATCCGATAGCCGTCCTCTTCCTTCATCATCCTTAAGACTTGTGTCACCCGATTTGAACTTGTGGAACCATCTTTCACCTTGTTTTTGACTGATTGTTCCTTTGCCGAAAAGCTCGTTGAGATCACGAAATGACGCCGCTTTCCATACTTTCTCTCCATCAATTAACGGTAGTTATGGAAATAAAAACTTCATGTTACTCGATATAATAAATTCACGGTATAATTCTTTTGTATGAAGTAGTTAAAATTTTCGCCACTAGTGTCGCATAGTCACATGATTTCTATCACATGACCTGTTACATTTGCCATTATGTCAAGCGTATCATGAAATATCTAATGTAATATCATTTCAAAAATCCATTGATCTCATTAATAGTAGATTATGATGTGGTGAAACTTCATTAGTGCCCCCATCATGTAACCGATGTGTAATTTAGATCATGTAGCTGATATTTTAACTGATAAATTTTCGTTCACACTGCTATTGTACATTAGTATTAATATCAATTGCTTTTAGTTTGAATTTGACAATGATTGACAGTCGGAATTATCATATTTACAAATATGATTGAAATTTAGATTAGTAAATGTTTTTGAATTGGTTTTGAATACATTACAATACTGCCTCTGCTGTATCTCGCAATTTTAGTCGGCGATTGTTCACGATTCCGTGGAATTTTCTAACTATTTCTCAATGGGTAGCTGTTTATGGTGTACTAGAACGTGGTGCACCCTCTGTGCTTGATCAGCCGCGTTTAAATTCCCTAATCCAGTTTCGCTTTCGTATTATTCCCTTTCGTATCGTCGTATAGTGACTTTATAAGTTGCTAAAGATTAATCCACGATAAATTACAACAAATAGGATTGTATTTACTATAAATTTACCGTAATAGATAAAAAAATATAAGATACCAAACATATTTTACATAAAATATTTTTTCAGCTACCAAAATCATGCTATAAACCTGTCAGTTCATCATGATTTGCAGGATAAAACATGCAGTAATTCATGCATGACATGTTTTGCAATATGCGATATTTTTTTGATACGGGAGAGTTGTAGATTAAGTCCCTATTTTTCAATCTGTGATAGCAACGTCTCTTCCCCCTGCGGTAAATAGTGTTACCATGTGTAAATATCAAGTTCCCCCTCAATATAGATGGAAATTGAATCATTTAGTCTGCTAAACTTTTAATTTATGACACTATTAGCGTTTTCAATACAACTATCTTTGTAGCGGATTAAATAAAATTAATGCTATTTTAGTACAGTTGTGTTCATAATAAATATAGTTCATTCAGTTAAGAATGTAGTGTGTAAAGATAAACCGATTTTTTGAAAATTATTATTATTATTAATTTTACAGATTATTGGTCCTTGTCCCCTTCAAAGTACTTCAGATATTGTATTGTGCCTGTACAAAATTTTAAAAGCTGTGAAACTAATGCAAAACTTATAGAGCCAAATGAATGCTATTTTAGTACAGTTGTGTTCATAATAAATATAGTTCATTCAGTTAAGAATGTAGTGTGTAAAGATAAACCGATTTTTTGAAAATTATTATTATTATTAATTTTACAGATTATTGGTCCTTGTCCCCTTCAAAGTACTTCAGATATTGTATTGTGCCTGTACAAAATTTTAAAAGCTGTGAAACTAATGCAAAACTTATAGAGCCAAATATTGAACTACTGAACTGTCAAAATCAATGTACGATATTAAAAAGTGGTTAACACAAACTAGAAGAGTAGAGATACGTGGTGTGATCAATGCAATTTTATACTTTACAAAACAATATTTATTTATTCATCAATTTTTATATTGTCCCCTTCAAAGTAGTCTCCATCGTATTGTCAACTGACAATAACTGAAGCGCCTCTAGTGAGATTTTGAGAAACTGACGGTTGTAGGATAGTCGAGTTTGTGACAAGCATGGGAATATGTTCTTAGAAGTGGAAAGACAGTTAAAGACCGTTTTAGAGTGTGTTCCCGTGTGTTTCAATAAATATCACATGAAGATACCATTGAACCTGTCAAAAATATCCTACCAAAGTCAGCCATGATGTGAATGCAGTAGCGCCTCTATCGGTAGTGTCAGATGCCAATATAATGCACTTATGCCACCGTTGTTTCCAGTTTTCAAAACACTTCTGAAATCCAGATTTTGGTATACCGATCAGCGATACTCCTCTAGCGATTTTGTTTTTATTTCTTCAATGGTTGTAAAACATTCTCCTTTCATTGTTTTTTTTTTTAACATTAGTAAAAATGTCTTCGCATGAACCATACAATATAGAGTGAATTCAAATAGAGTTGAGTTCATCAATAAAACTGTGCAGAAATGATTTTTCGTCTGGACGGGTCTAATTTACTTATAATAGGGGTGTTAGGTTTGTTACTCATAGCCGTAGAAGTCTTGTGTGAGTTAGGAGCTTTCAACGTGTTTATATAAAAATTTATTTTTCTATTCATAATTAATTTGCCTTCTGTCATTTATGACTGATATATTTATATTAAACAGCATTTTATTTATATTTTAATATACAGCTTTTAAATCGTTCCTTAACTAATTCAATAAAAAATTTAATTGTCCCATTTTGTTTAAAAATATTTTATTTGTCTCCGCCACTGGCGTTATCTTGTTTGCGCAATTTTGTAACGGTCGTGGATCCTTCTCTATTTGAATCGAGTCTACCAACTTCTTAGGCAACCTCAAATTGTAATACGATGATTATCAAGATTTTTTTTTGACAAATCAAACCGATGTTAAACATCAGTGGACTTTAAGTTCACTCGTCTTAAAGTTCTAGTGTGAAAAGGGTATGAGTCTCCCAGCCGTGGGGGTCCGCCTGGATTATAGAAATGATACATTTTTCTAGACTTGTATTGGTCACGTTATCACGTGACATGTGACCAATACAAGTCTAGAATTAAACTTAAAATATCTCTTTAATATCGTGGAATAAAAATTTTATTAATCTACCTTTTCGAGAAGTTCCGAATTACTTTTGTAAGCTATTGGAAAACGAGACGCGCCATAAATAACGGGATAAAAGAACAGAGATAGAAGGGGATGTAAAATATATATCGAGAAGGGCGACAGATGTAGACACCTGCTAAAGAAATGTACTTTTATACACAACATTTTATGATTTCCTTTGATTTTTACTACTTCTCGGAATACTGTCAAAGGTGGAATGTTTGGAAAAATTGTTTGTTTGACTGTTATTGACTGGGAGATTGAATATCTCACATTTGTGTCCATCGATTTTATACGTTTATATCCATATGCGTCGAACGTTTCTAGCACGTAGCGTTTCATATACCAAAATAAGTGTTACGGACAGAAAAGCGCAACAAATATTCATTAGATAAATGACGAAACATATTTACCAGGTCTACAAGTATGAAATGCGGATTTTTTTCAAACTTGCCGCGCAAACAGAGTGTAAAGTTTCAACACATATGGCGTTTTGTTAAGTTATCATTGAGTGTCAAATGCGTATAGGTTATAATTTGAAAAGAGATCATATAGTTTTCTTTTACTGTGTTAAAAATGTCAAATTTTGTGCCAAATAAAGAGCATTCGCGGACAGTACTACTGTTTTGTTTTCATTTGAAAAAAACTGCTACTGAATCATACCGACTGCTTCGAGAAGCTTATGGTGAATATGCTCCATCGCAAGATACGTGTGAACGATGGTTTCGGCGTTTCAAAAGTGGTGACTTTGATCTTACAGACAAAGAACATGGAAAACCTCCAAAAAAATATGAAGATACAAAATTGGAAACATTGCTACAGGAAGACGATAGTCAATCACAAAAACAACTAGCAGAGCAGTTAGGCGTTAGTCAACAAGCTGTTTCCAATCGCCTACGAGAGATGGGTAAGATCCAGAAAGTCGGCAGATGGGTTCCACATGCATTGAATAAGAGGCAGATGGAAAAACGCAAAAACACTTGTGAAATTTTGCTTGCACGATACAAAAAGAAAGTCTTTTTTGCATCGTATCATTACTGGCGCTGAAAAATGTTTTTTTTTTGAAAATCCCAAACGCAAAAAATTATGGCTCACCATCCACATCAACTGCAAGACCGAATCGCTTTGGCAAAAAGACAATGGTCTGTACTTGGTGGGACCAAAAGGGTGTGGTCTATTATGAATTGTTAAAACCTGGTGAAACAACATCTACCAACAACAACTGATCGAATTGAACCATTCGCTGCTCATAAAACGACCAGAATACGAAAGAAGACAGCACAAGGTAATCTTTCTTCACGATAACGCTTCATCACATAAGGCAAAAGCAGTTTGCAACACATTGGAGGCACTCAAGTGGGAAGTGCTACCCCATGCTTACTCACCAGACTTATCCCCTTCAGATTACCACTTGTTCGCATCGATGGGTCACGCACTTGCCGAGCAGCACTTTTGTTCATATGAAAATGTGAAAGAATGGCTAGATGAATGGTTTGCGGGGAAAAGGGAAGAGTTCTACTGGCGAGGTATTCACAAATTGCCTGAAAGATGGGAAAAATGTATAACTTCTAACGGAGCATACTTTGAATAAATAAACTTTTACTGTTCTTTTGAGATTAATGTGTTTTATTTTTTAAAAAAATCCGCATTTCATACTTGTAGACCTGGTAAAGCCCAGCTATAGCTATCCAACTGGGGAACTCTCCAGTTAGTCAGATAAATATTGAAAACACGGTATTGCAAAATATTCGGTTATTTTCGAAATAATTATCATATCAAAAATTCCTGTGGTATTATTCCGATTCACCCCCATTTTCCCCCCTGATTTTTAGGCTAACCCCATGGGTTATAAGAAGAAACTTTGAAGAAGTCCGCACTGGAAATTACCAATAAAATATAATTTGGAATGTGCTTATAAGAATATTGAATTCGAAGAATTTGTTAGATCCGTCATAAACTCTCTGCAACTACAGAGCAAATATTATTCTTTTGAAAGGCTTCAGAAATATAAAAAATAAAGAGGGGTCCGCAGACCCCCGGTTAAGAACCACTGGTCTTGAATATATAATGTCCATCTGTCAAAAACTGCAATTAAAACTTTAAAAAGTTCTTTTAAGTAAATCTTATCTTGTATATCTCAATTGTTTTGCGTCATGATAACCTCTCTCAGTCTCTATTCATTGTACCGGATGATATATCGAAGTAATTACGAAGCTTTTGTTATTAGATGTTCCATTCAGGATCCGAGATATCCTTTAAACCATCACGAAACATAAACATCAATCATAGTTTTGTATTTTTTGTCTTGAATTGTTTTGTAATTAATCAAGCGACTAAAAAAGAAAAATATGTGTAGTATTGGCTGAAATATGTGAAGACTGTAGTTTGAAATTTCTAGGTATTGAAAAAATGTCTTCAAATTCAGTACAACAACAGGAATCAGGACCGGTTTTACCATTAGGCGAATTTAGGCAACCAGCTAAGGGCGACACGGAATGGGGAAGGCATGAAATTATGACTTTTATGTACTTATGTAGTATCAGGTCATCAAGGATGAAATTTGTAGTTAATTATATTGGCTTAATATTTTACCGTTCTGTTTTTACCGACCGCCAACATATATAAGGGAGGTATTGTGATCATACCAATTTTGACGTTTCGAGATTTCGATGGATCTCCACGAATTGAGGACCCTACATAACGTTTTGACTATTTTTAGCATGATGTCTGTCCGTCTGTCTCTCCGTCCGTCTGTCTGTCCGTCTGTCTCTCCGTCCGTCTGTCTCTCCGTCTGTCCATCTGTCTGTGTCCACGTGCAGAGCAAATTCGGCTGAAAGGATTTTTATGAAACTTCATATTTAAGCTTTTGCCATCAATGGCACGAGTTGATCAACTTTTGGTAAAAATTCGTTGACTAAAAATGGGACTTTGCTCGTGTCGATTTTAAGAATTTTGCGAATATTTCACAACAGAAAAATATCTCGAAAAAAATTCGTCTTTCAAAGACCTTTCCAATGAGCTTTTATAAGTTAATTTTGGTTGTGTAGTTGCAAAGATATTCAATTTGGTTATAACGAAATTTTTTTAACCTTGTTTTAAAAAAATCCCAACGCCGTCCTAGTTAACCGATTTGAATTCTGCAAATTGCAAATGAAAGGTGAAGTGTTCTTCTATATGTAGAAAATTTTTCAACCTTCTATCTGCTTTACTTTGCGTCCTGCAATATTTTGCAAAATTGCAATTTTTTTTACAAATCCTGGATTGCAAAATTATTTTGCAAAACCTATCGAACCGATCCTAATGACATTTACAGTGTTGTTTTATCATAAAATTTTACAGGGTGAAATTTGGAGGTCCTAAGTACAATACAAGTCATTAAAAAAAGTAAAATGCAAACACATGTTTTTTAGTATTTTTTTCAGCAGTTATTGCTATTTTGCAGAAAGTTTAATAATTTTTGAAATTTCTAAATAATCCTATCTTGTAGGAAATTTAATTACGAAACTTTTATTTTCTAATAACTTTTCTCAGAAATAAATAATTTCACAGCTATGGGCTCAAAAAGAAGAAAAAAAATGATTTTTTTCTTAATTTTTTAATATTTTCAATTTTTAAACAATGTTCCCGAACTTTTTGGCGGGGAGGATAACTCAATTATTGTTATGTGAGTTATTTCGAAGCAATTTCTGCAAAAATTAGCGTGCCCCCTCTCAACATCCACATGACGTAGTATTTTTACAGATCCGCCCTGGACTAAAAGACGTTATGTTTATTTATGCAGCCGTATCTCAAAATTTTCCTAGTTCCCTACGTACAAGTTCACTAGTCAACAGTATATCTATATAACATAATTACAGGAATCTGTACAAGTCTTTACAAGTCACTTATATGATTCTAACATATATATTTCATAGTAATTAGTTCTATTTCCCACCACCGTGTCGCTACTTATATTACATATATAATTTCCATTGTTTCATTTTGAAATGAGGGCAAATTCTATCTGTGTGCGTACCCGAAGCATATATTGGAATTTGTCTGATAGAAGGGCGACGTGATGTGAATTATAATAAAATATACCGAAACCACACGCGCCTAAAACTGCATTATGTACTAAAATAGATTCCAGATGTTCTCTGTCAATATTAAAGCCGTGATAGAAATACACATTATTAAAAATTATGGAGCATTTCGTAGAAAATATAGATGCTGAATAATAGAAAATATAGATGCTACGTAAAGTAAATATAAAATTAATAATAAATAAAATATAAAATTAAACATTATTACACTTACTTGCAAAGATATTTATAAAAATCAGAGTTAAAATTATATCACAAAATTTGAAACATATTAAATTTTTTTTTTTATTAATTTAACGGATAAAATTTTTCTCCTTATCTTCTACAGGTTGCGACACATAAAAGGTAACCGGGGCACAAGAAAGTGGTATTTTACGAATCTACTACATTGATTTTCCTGTCAAAATATTCAATAAATTAATAATAAGATATCTAACTTTAGATTTGAATTATTTATCGTTTTCAGTAAAATCTGCATCTGTACTAATTAAAATATGCCATGTTTGAAACGTGAAAATGACAGACGTGAAACTCATGCAAATTTCAAACAAATTTGGTTTTATTATTTTATTACTATAAAGACAAAGCGAGGCATTTTCCATTTACATATTATGGGCGTGTTTATGTTTTTGAATTATTAATTTGAGTTTTTATTCATTTTTAAGAGAAATATTACGTATTACAACTTTTTTTTTTAATTTGAAAATATTTTTGAATATAAATGTACAGAAGCAACATTGCAAAATGTGACCTTAATTTAAAATATTGACGTCCAAAATTAGTGTATTATTGCGAAAAAGCTGATAAACTGCCAATTGTGTAAGTGTTTTTGTCTGAACAGTTGGTAATACTAGGAGAGTTGCCATCATTGACATAATAACAAATGAACTGCGTTTTGCATATCCTCATCAACGAGCAGGGGTATGAAACTCATATGCACGGCCTTGAAACGGTTTTAAGTCATATTCCATCCACCGACAGCGCTAAAAGCGTTTTTTTTTAACCAACATTTTGAGAACACTTCATTATCGGCAATTTGCGGCAATTGAGAACTGACACGCTCGGATACGCAGTCTGGTGGTCAAATATTTTACTACGCGACTGTAGTACTGTTTGAAATTATTACATATGTTCTGGTGTTGATTTTTTGTTAGAACGTCGATAGATACATTTTCATAAAATAAAAATGTACTGTGCTTAAATTAACTTGTTCCCTGTTAGCATATTGACAGCTGAATACTAGACAATTCAGCCATTTTTCCATGAATTACAGCGCCGCCAACGGTAATGTCACTTCTCAATTGTTTTTGACGTTGTAACGATAGGTGTCAGTAAATTGTGATTGTGACAGTGATGAATTTTATCAGAAATTTTAAATATTAGCACCACATTTTTTATTTTCAAATGGTGTAGTGTAATTAATAATATTTTAAATGGTAAATGCAAAAGAAATATAAATAGTGTAATAAAAAAAATGGCACAGACTAAATTTAATATGTACAATAAAAGTAAATATAAAAGTAAAAAATAAATACTTGTTTATTTATTTCATATGCTTGCTTGCAAATAAAATAATAAAACTTAATGCTTACTGAAGTATTAACTTTTAACAATTGTAATTAATTTTAATTTTAGGAAATTAATTAGGAGAGTTGTAAATAAATTAATCATAATTTTCGGTTCAAGGCAATCTTTAATTTTCTACCAAAATTACATTTTATTTTTCAATTTTGGTAGAAATTAATGCGCGATTCATAGCAATTTAAAATATAAAAATATATTTGTGTGCACTGCGGGTTGCATACTACCTAATCCTAGTTCATATTACAACCACGAATGTCGCAACTATCGCTGTCCAAACCCGTAACGTGTGAGTCCGCTATCTTCCTTGTTTTATAATTTGTGGCAATGAGTTCGTTAAATTTTTTGCCGTACACCTACGGTGGTTTTTGCCTACTAGGGATATGCGCTACTGAGAAAGTATCAATATTTGGGTATCGATAATATCGAATAAAAATTATCGAGACCGGTATCCTATCAAAAAAAAATATCGGTATTTTCAAGTATCGAAAGGAAAAATGAATATATTTTCTATAAATCGTAAAAAAAAACATTTTATTCTTATAATAACAATCTAATTGTTTTAATAATTTATAGATTAAAATAGTATGGCATTAAAGTAGTATACACAACTAAAAAGTGACGTCCGTTGTAGATAATATCACAATATACTTTTAACCATAAGTTTAAAAAGTTGGTACTTAACGCTAGGGTTATAACCTGAGATATGGAATAAGAAACAAGGTTAAAATAAACGCCCAGTTACTTTTTAACCATTATGTTTAACCAAATCTTTTTAACCACAAAAGATACAGAATAGACCTGTACAAGTGCTATTTTGTGCTTATACCTGATAAAATCCTATACAGGTTATGCGTTACCAACCCAAGAGATATATCACCAGATAATTTAATAACGCACCCTAGGTTCGTATGTGTAATTTTTGCCTGTAGCTATTAATCTACCCACGAATTAACCTAAAATCTGATTAGATAACGGATAGTTGTTTTATGTAATAACAAATTTCTAGTATTTTAACAAAAATATAAGGAACACTATGATATTCTATCCCCTTGAAAATTTAAATTTATAATTACAGAATAGAATCTCATATTCTTGGAGGGTCGAAACTTGTAAGTAAACTCACAAAAATATAATTAAAATGTACCTAGAGCAAGCCAAACATGCGTTGGCAACTTTTAAATAATGCAAGAGCTTCTATTGCAAGCTAAACATTGCAGGGTGAGCAGCGGCGTACGTCAATAACGAAATTTAGCTTCGGGTAATCTAAAATCGCTGTAATTTCGCTGATGTTACAAAATTTAGGGTGGATACAAATGTAATCTAAGGAAATGAGTTTTTAAATTCAGAATATTTAAGGTACAGTTGAGAACAAAATTATTTTACACCGATTTGGTGTAAATGTTGAATTTAGGAATTACTAGCAATTGTGTAATACTGATACAAAACAGATATGTTTCAAATTTGCACAGGTCTTCATTGTTGTCACCAGTGATGTGTAGCAATCATCGTCAGCGATGTGGAAATCGTAGAATGCCATTAAGAACGCCTGTTTGCTTAATCGTTCATATAAAGTCGTCTACGGCATCAAAAATGTTTCGCTTTTGAATCGAATTCTGCGAAATGTTTCATTTTAGGTATCAAGTGACGATCGGATCAAGTGATTAGTAACAGTCTGGATAGTTAGTTAAAAATTTTGACGAACAGCAATGATGCCCTTTTGCGTTTAAAGGCACCTACATACAGTGTGGCATTGTTTATACAGTGAATTTATTTTTTAATGCAACTTTTACTATGTCATTACCATGGATACATTTTTTGACAGCAATATAAATCGTGTTCATTTTCATTTGCAACATAGAAAAAACCATATTTACTAGCAAAATCAAAATATTTTATTGAAAATACAAACTTTAAAAAAATAAGTAAATAAATAAATAACTAATAAAAACTTATAATAAATGTTCAAAAGTTTCTACGTTTACTTGCATACAAAATGTTAAGCGATCATAAAAATGATTCAAAACATTCAACAATTGCTCTTGAGGTATATTGTTGGATGCTTGAACAATTTTGTCTTGCAGTTCTTCTTTGGCCTTTAAATATCCCCAATAAAAAAAATCAATAGGTGCCAAATCCGGAGATCTCGCTGGCCAATTCATCCACCCTCCTCTTCCAATCCAGCTATTTGGGAAAGTTCTATGTAAATATTCTTTAACTATTCTAGAATAATGGACTTGTGCGCCATCATGTTGAAACCATACTTGTCCATTAATATTCAGGTTTCGCAACGCAGGTAATATTTGGTTTTGCAAAAGGGCTAGAGATTTTGCGGCATTAAGGTTACCGTCTATAAAAAAAGGCCCTATAATATTGGTTCCTATTATCCCTGCCCAAACATTTAATTTTTGCGGATTTTGAGTTCGGGAGGAATGAAACAAATGTAAATTTTCTCGACTCCAGTACCTAAAATTTTGTCTGTGCACTTCACCATTTAGAGTAAACGTTGCTTCGTCAGTAAATAAATTTTTTTGAAGCATTGTTGGGGTCGGAATTAATTTTTTCAAACATTTCAAAACAAAAATACATATGTTGCGTCCCTTTCTAACAATTCTTGATGGTTTTGAAATTTGTATGATCGAAACTTTTCTTTTTTTAAGAAGTTAAAAACAGATCCAATACTGACACCAACAGTTTGTGCAATTGATCTTAAAGTATTTTGATTGTTTTCTTCCACTTGTAATAATATTTCCAACTGCTTCTCTTCTGTAAGCACGTGGAATGTTGTTCTTTTTTTATTATGTTTTGACGTAAGACATCCTTCGCGATGAAATTTATTAACTAGTCTTGAAATTGTAGAGGGATGTGGTATTGGCCGATCTGGATAAGTTGCACTAAATACAGCAGAAACTTCTCTTAAACTCATTTGGGAGTTATACCAAGTTACCATCATTATTTTTTCTTCATCTGTATACATGTTGATTCATTTTGAAATCAGCAATGAGCAAAAGTATACACACTAATTGTCTATGTTGCAAATGAAAATGAACACGATTTATATTGCTGTCAAAAACTGTATCCATGGTAATGACATAGTACATGTTGCATTAAAAAATAAATTCACTGTATTATATGTAGACACTTTAATAAGAGGGATGTAATAACGTAAGTGACTTTGATAAGAGTTGGCGGTCAGATCTGAAGTTTGATATTATTTTTGACATTTTCCATTCTTTGTAGACATACATAGTAAGTTTCAAGTAGATCAGTAAAAGTAAATTTTTAACAGCGTTCAGAAGACGACAAGTTTGTGTTTAGTTGCTACAATGGAAAAAAGTAAATTCTGTTTGTTGATAATATACTACTTTTTGCGTAGACAAACTATTGAGAAAACTGAAGCAAAGCTAAAAAGTATTATGGGAACTGTGCTCCGTCACGTGAAATGGTTCACAAGTCTTCTTCTTCTTTGGGCTCTTATCAGTCAAGTTGACTTTTGGCCTCACTCACATAAGTCCTCCATCTTGATCTATTCATTGTCAGGTCTTGCCAAGTACCCTGTATCCCAATACTTGTTAAATCTTCGGTTAGTTGATTTCTCCATCTCTTGAAAAAATATAATGGGAACTCTGCTCTGTAGCGTGAAATGGTTCACAAGTGTTTCACTAAATTTCGTTGCGGTCGTACGAGCACGAATGATACTAAGCGCCCGGATTTTTTTAAATCATTTTTTCCATGCTCCCCTTTCCTAAATTAATCAATTTTGGTTCAATTTGAACACAGTTTTTTTTTACCTTTAAAAAACAAAGTTGACGAGACGCCTATGCATATAGAAGGGGGCGATTTAAATACAACCTGCCGCGCTACAATACAGGTCTATCTGACACTATACATAATATATGATACAGGGGTCCGCATAATACCTTTGAAAAAATATTGCTAAAGTCTACAATAAATAAGGGGGACACAACGATGAAGTGTGGACAGGTGGGGGCAATATAAAGAAGATTTAATTTAAATTAAATAACAGTTGTTGCCATAGTAACTTGTTCAACCTACAGTGCACAACCTAAATTCGCTAGCAGTTAGTAAACTCCAGTCTAATTGTTTTTAGTCATTTTATTTTGTTCCTGACGTAGAATTTACGTCTTTCTGTTCATTTACGTGACACTTAAGAAATTGTATGTAACGTTTTGACGTTACGCAAGAATTTGCTCACCATCGCTCATAGCTAAAGGCAGTTTGCAAAAGTTATATACGGTTTGAAAGAGCAACGATGGCTGTATACAATACGTACGTGTCAAGGTCATGCGCCACTGCTAGCGCGAACGGTGGCAAAGGTAACTAAATGCTCGATATCGAAACTGCTAGTACTTGCACCAGTATCTCATGCCAGTCAAGTGAATAGAAACCGATCCTATTTACTGGCACAAGTACCCAGAGGTTTTTAAAAATAGTCGCCATGAACAGCCGATTTGTTCTCGCTGAAGTTAAATATATTTAAAATGTCCATAACAAAGTGGTGCAGGACACCACAAGTAAATTTGTTATTTTATATAGGAAGCATGGGCTTGTGGGACTCTAAAATAAGGACGTTAAAAATTTATAGAAATAAGCATGCTCGGGATGCTGTAGTAATAATAATAATAATAATAATTATAATTTATTGATCCAGTAGATTACATACAAGTAATATTGGATAAGTCATTTTACAAATTGTCAGTAATTAATATCACTAACACAGTCAAAATTTTAAAAATAAGATAGTAAATATAAATCATATAAAAGTATAAATATATAGATAATAAATTACAATATTTATGTTCGTCAATTTACAAATTAAATAAATAAATAATTAACAAAGTAAATAAATATATAATTAACAAATTAAATAAGTCAGTTCAATTCTTAAATAAGTGTGTTTACTTATTGTTGCAGCATAAGATACTCATTTAGATTATATAAACACTTACTGATTAAAAATTTAACTATCCTTTTCTTAAATAGCGGCAAGGTTGTACTATCTTTGATGTGTGAAGGTAGTTTATTATACATTTTTTTCATTAGTATATTTGGATTTTGTGCCGTTTTTGTAAATCTAGCTGTTTGAATTTCTAAATTCCTGTTTTGTCTAGTATTATATGTATGTATGTCTGACCGCTTCTCGAAAACTGATAAGTTTTGTTGTACATGAAGGTTAGTCTGGTATATATACATACACGGTAATGGTAAGATATTCAGCTCTCTAAAAATAGGAACACAAGAGGTTCTACGGCAGCACCCAACCATATTTCTAATGATTCTTTTCTGCATTTTAAATAATCTATTGAACTCTGAACTTGTGCCCCAGCATAATAAACCATATGACAAAATGGAATAAATGTGACCAAAGTAATACGCTCTGACTACATCTTTACTACAACATTTTGCAAGGTTTTTTACTTTCCAGCATTCCTAGGATATTCTCTTGCAAAGATTATTTATATGTACATCCCAGTTCAGGCATTCGTCTATATAAATTCCCAGTATTTTGGTAGACTGGACTTGTTCAATCGATTTATTTATCTTAATTAATTGACTTGTGTCACGTTCTTTTTTACGTTTAGTAAATGTAATAAAGTTTCATTTACTTTCATTAATAATTAGATCATTTGACACAAGCCAATCGTACATAATTTTAAGATCATTGTTAATCTTTTGAACAAGATTCTGACTATCAGAATCAGAGCCCATTATCGTGGTGTCGTCAGCGAAGGCTACAAATTCTGAGCTCAGAGTATCCCCTGCAATGTCATTTACATATAAAATATACAGAAGTGGCCCAAGTACACTTCCTTGCGGTATACCCTGATCTACTGGTAATCAAGTTAGGAAGTGAAGGGTTTTGATGCTGTGGAAATAAAAAATAATATTAAATCCCTCCGCACAACCTACCACCAAGAAGTGGCGAAAATTAAAAAAATCAGTTTACTCGGGTATGGGAGTGTCAGGTAATCTTTATATTTAGTAGGTGCACCGTTAATTCTACGCTAAATCTCTCTGACCTCTCCAGTGAAGATATCCCCACTCCGATGTTTGTTCAATAACGCTTAATATTCAAGACAAATTGGTATTGAAAGGATTAAGGAATTTCTCGTTATGTTTAAGATTTTAAAATTACCCTGTATACGCAGTATTCGAACCTGGTATATTTGGTACGCCTGTTATAATCTGCAGAAAAAAACTTATAAAATCATAAAGGACTTTTTTCTTTTTATATTCCTTGCTAATGACCTTTTTTTACATGCATTCTCTTGCAATTAGCCGCTTGCTTTCTTCCTGCAAAAAACTCTGTATAATGAATTTTTTAGATTTAAGTGTTGGCATGACTGCGTTGAAAAACTGGAGAATTATTAAAATCAATCATAATCTGTTAAAATATTACTCCGAATTTGCAACCATTCAAATTAATGGTATATGGAGAATTAGCAAGAATATACAACTTAAGAAAAAAAAAAAAATTGGGCAGGTCAGTATCGAGGACACATCCCCTACCCAGTGTCGTCTTGTGACAGTGTCCTTTTGGACACTGTTACTTGGAGCGAAAAATATCACAAAAAAATGTATATTTTCTAACATAAAATAATATAATATTAAACATATGCTGAACATTGTATATCCAATTAACTGTACATCTTACTGTATTATTCTTTTGAATCATTTTATATAACAAAGAATATAACATTTTTGATAGAGACTTCTACAAAGATCTTCAACTTATCTTAGAAATGACAAAAGAACAAAAAAATCCTTTGTCAGCTTTTAGAAATTCCTTTGTTATCGTTTCTGATATTCTGATTTTCAAGTAACTAGATGCTTTTTGTAAAAGATCACTTTCTAGTTGCTATAGTGATCCATGAAAGGTTTTAATCAGTTAAGTACCGTATTACAAGATTATGGTAAGGAAAAAAATTATGTGAAGTGTGAATTTTCACACATTTCAGGGTTTCGCAGGTATTTAGTAAGTGAATGATGATTATTTGGGATGTTAAAATATTTTTTTTGTTAATTTTAATTCGAATGCCTAATACCATTATTTAGGTTTCTAAATATGTTCCGTATTTTTTTTCTATATAGCAAGGTTCATTAAGATTTTGAAAATTTGCACCTTTGGCTTCTATTGGTTGTTTTAAGTCATAACCCCGCCTCTCTGATTTCGTGCATTCAATTTCCACAATTTCCACTGGTTATTAAATTTACTCTTTTAAAAATTAAATGTAACATTTGCCCAAATATAACTAGAATTTTGAAAAAATAATTTAAACAAAATAAAAATGGAAAAAAAACAGAAAAAATAAAATTGCCTTGAGAGCGCAGCGAACTTAAGTTTGCAAATTAGAACGCGAGTATACTAGACATTACACTATCAAAGCATACTGAGATCTGCTTCTTAGATAAGCTGTTAAATATTTTGCGAGGTCAAACAAAAACACAAAAAATGAGTTATTTTCAGAAATTATAATCTGATCAAAAATTCCTGTTGTGCTATTCCGGTTCATACAAATGTATATTACTTAGAATTTTTTCAGATTTTTAGTTTAAACCATCTGAGCTACAGGGTGTGGGACAAAATTTTTTTTGCACAATTTTGGCAAAAATCTCATTAAAATAATTTATTTTGCAAAAATAAAAATTTGATCGTTATTCCACGTACTAAGGGCTTTCATTTAATACCCTACTCAGAATTTAAAAAAAATATTTTTGTTTTCGATGAGCACATATTTGTTTATATTTTTAGGGGGGTATATTTTTTAGATGTTTTAGTATTTTTCCTATGTGCGGGTCAAAGAGTTGTATAAGCATGCCAAATTTCAATTCTCTAGGTTTAGCTGTTTGGCTCCAATTTTGGCCGAACAGACAGACATATAGTCAGACAAACGACAAAATGACGGTATAAGGGTTTTTTGTCATACCTACAAAACCCTGAAAAGTGGAACTTTACCTGTGAAACCCTGAAATGTGTGATAATTCACATTTCACATCAATTTACCTTAATTCAATCACGAAGTTTTATAACTAATGTTGAATATGACCAGTGTGGCCACGTCCCAAATGATTTAAATTATTTGCATTATTAAAATGCGATTTTAATTTCAATATCCTTTGAAATGATTTCAATAAACTGTACAAAAACCTAATAAAAATGTCGTTAGTAGAAAGAAATGTCTGAAGAAACCGCTGACCTAAATAACCGGCTGGCCCTGAAGCTTTTGAGGTCAACATTTAACAGTACCAACTGTCAACCAGTTCATCGTTTCGTTATTTGTCAAACCAAATCAATTAAATGGAATTTTAGAGATATTACCACTGAAAGGAAAAAACAGTGGTTTTTGTAATTCTTATTTCTTTACTCCAGAGATTTTATTATGGTCCAGATCGAAGAGCAAAGTGTATGTTTGAAATTTTGTTTCCAACTAGAAAGAACAGTGACAGAACCACTTTTTGGAATAGATGCTCCGAGTAGAACTACGTGTTTTAAGCGGTTTAAATAAAATTAATTATTTTATCTACTATATGTTTATGTTTTTACAAACGACCACTAGATGGCAATATTGAAATGTGTCATTACTATATTCGTAAAATACATTTGTTATTGTGAAATCAGTGGCAGCTTATAAAATGATCGAGTAGTTTGTTGACAAAAAAAAAGTTTGCAAAAAAATGGATATTACTCGTCAAGGTTTTCGCTGGATGATTTTTTATGATTTTAGTAAAGGCCTAACTCAACAACAATGCATAGATTCGCTTCGTTCAACTTTTGGTAATGAAGCACCATCAGAAAAGACTGTTTACAATTGGTTTGCAGAATTTCGTCGTGGTCGTGCGTCCGTCAATGATGAATCTCGTGAAGGTCGACCAAAATAGGTTGTGATTCAAAAAAACCTCGATGCTGTGCGCAAAATGATTGAAGAAAATCGGCATGTGACTTACCGTGAGATAAAGGCATTCCTTGGTATATCGCAGACTGCAATACATTCGATTTTGCATGAACATTTAGCTGTGAAAAAAATCTGTTCCCTATGGATTCCTCATAATTTGACCAAAGCTCAAAAAAAGGCTCGTGTTGATTGGTGTAAGGGAATGCTAAAAAAATTCAACCTAGACACTGCAAAATCCGTATACATCATTACAGGTGACGAAACTTGGATTTATTCATATGAACCGGAAACTAAGCAACAATCCACTATTTGGGTCTTCCAAGATGAACCGAAACCCACAAAAGATGTTCGAAGCACTTCTAAGAAAATAAGCGCTTGTTTCTTCGGTTGTACTGGACATTTCGCAACCATTCCTTTAGAAGTTCGGAGAATAGTTAATGCTGAATGGTATACAACAATTTGTTTGCCAGAAGTCATCGACAAAATCAGAAAAACAACTAAAAACGCCGCATCATTCTTCATGATGACAATGCAAGCTCCCACACAGCACGTCAAACAATTGATTATTTGAAGGAGAAAAACATCGAATTAATGTCTCATTGCCCGTATTCACCTGATTTATCCCCTAACGATTTTTTTTTTTTTGTTCCCCAATGTCAAACAAAAAATGCCTGGACAGCGATTTTTATCACCTCAAGAAGCTGTTGAAGCTTTCGAAAACCATGTTTTTGAGATACCAACTTCAGTGTGGAAAAAATGTTTCAAGAATTGGTTCAAAACGCATGCAAAAGTGTATAAATCTTAAAGGTGAATATTTAGAAAAGCAATAAAACAGTTTGTTTAACCTCGTCTTGCACGAATATTTTTTTCAAAATTTAAACGTATTTAAAAAATCTAAAAACACTAGTTTTTATTAAAGAAAATATAAAAAATACAAAAAATTTAAATTTAACTTATTATTGACCAATATTTGATGTAAAAACCAAACGTACACATACACTACCTAGACAAAATATTATAACCACTTACAAAAACAACTGTTTATAAAAAATGCCGACATATAATCATTTGCTACTTTATTTATTTCTTTAACATATCGTGTATTTATTAAAAGATAAGCTATTTTAAACATCTTCAACTCTGTATTTTTATTCTGAGACTGATTTGCAAGAACACAAAGTACCGATTTTGTCCTGGACAGGTAACTCGCCGGATGTCAATCCTATCGAAAATGTTTGGAACCTCCTGAAAAGACTTGTTTATGATTTAAATAATACTAATAAACAAGTTAATAGATAATATTAAAAAAGTATGGCATGGCTCTCCAGAAATTGAAAATTGTATTAGGGCATGTATTGAGAGTATGCCTCCAAGAATTGCGGCAATAATAAAAGCAAAGGGGGGCAACACAAAATATTAAAAAACATTTTATAAATGTACTAAAATAATTTGAAATAATAAAATACAAAATAAAAATAAAATTGGTGTATTACTATTTTGTTGATTTTGTGTAAAACAATGATTTTTTAAAACATCATAAGTGGTTATAATATTTTGTCTAGGTACTGTATATGGCCATAGAGCGAATATCAATACGAATATCTTCTATGCATGGAAATTTTCCATGCATTCTGGGCACAAAGGCTCTTTGCACTTCTTACATGCATATCTTGTACGTTTAAATTACTGACTTTTGATTAGCAGCACCCTCAAGCGTAAGATATATGAACTAATATGCAAAATGGCATCATATGTGGCCATCGAGCAATAAATATATTAGCTAATTTTTAATTAGATCTTGGTTTTTAAAATGTACACATTTGTGCCAAAATGCAAGAAGAGGTTAAAAAAAATCTTTCTTAGCTTTTGTAAAAACTTAAAAGGTAGCCCTTGTGTCTGAAAAATTACTAGCTATTTATTTCATCATTTCTTTCCCGCAATCCATTGTCCTAAAATTAATACGATAAGCCAATATCATTGTTTTCTGTGATAAATATCGCGATTCATATAACGTAAAGGGAGAATTCTTCCCTAGATATTCACACATGAGTTGTCTGCTTGATTTAGGAGGAAAATGCACGAAAATAAGAAGAAAATCATGAAAATAACGTACTATATCACTTGCATTTCAAGTATAATGCGTTGAAAGATATGATAATGTTATGTCTGAATGATGAATAGGGCGATTTGACTGATTCAACCAGAGGTATTCAATAGGTGGGGATAAAAATACACGTGAAATCGGATATGCTGTATCAGTAGCGCCTCGTGTTATTGAAATGTGGGGGTTGCAACTTTTATAGCTACCAGTTATTATAAATTTATAGATCAAAAAAGATTTGTTTTCATACCATAAATAATTTTTGATGCATATAATTTTCTGTTAAGTCAATAATAAACGAGATATCTGTCATCATACCAAATTATGTGAAAATATGTCGTTTTTGCGGGAATCTCGGATGGAGAGACAGATAGACGGACGGACAGATAGACAAAAATTGTTTTTTTTTAGCGGATATTGTCTTCGCGGATAATTTTGCGGATAATCATTCGAAATGGGTAAAAAAATATGAGGTGGCAAACAGTGTTGTAATGTATCTAGGTATTTGTATCTAGATACAGTAACTAGATACTGTGCAAGTATCTAGTTACTAGTTACTGTATCTAGGTACATTTTAAAATATGTATCTGTATCTGTATCTAGATATTTAAATCAGTATCTAAGTATCTGTATTTCAGGTACTTTTTTCAGATACTTTCCTATTTTGTCTTTTTCAAGGTCTTTTATTTTTTATTTTTTTTTATTTTTTATTTAAAAAAAAAGGAAAAAAATAAAAGTTTTCCAAAATTTAATTAATTATATATAGAACTTGTATTTTATCATAATTCTTAAACTTATAATTTATTTATTTATTTAATTTATTTTTATCTATAAAATTTTAATAAAGTGTAATTGTATTTCCAGCTCTGAATAAATTTAAAAAAATAATAAATAAAAAAAAAATAAATAATTTTATTAACAACGGTTAAGTAAAACAACCATTAAGTAATTATCTAATCTAAGAATAAGAATTAATTTTATAAATGTGAATTAAATAAAGAAAAATATAATAAATAAAATTGTTGTTTTATTTTTGTCATCCTAAATACTCATTTAATAATCAGTAATTTATTAGCGAACAAAAAATGTTCGAGATATCCGCTGAAATTGGAATAAAAAAGTGATTTTTTTAAAGATTACATAGGTATATAGTTAGTTAATATTTCTGACACACAGCTTCAAAGGCTATTTGTGTTTATTTTAAGAGTAATAATAGTGCATAACTTATTTTTTATTGTGAACAAATATATTCCTTGCTCTAGTTATTTCTTTTCTTTTGTGGTGTTTTCATTTTTCCGAAAGTATCTTAAAAGTATCTTGAAGTATCTAGATACATTTTTCCTCAAATATATGTATCTGTATCTAGATATATTTTCAAATGTATCTATTACAACACTGGTGGCAAATATAAGAAAACAGATACAATCTTCAATTTTATTAATGTAGATATGTCTTATATTACAAACTACAGATAATAAATTATTAAAGTGTATCAAAAATTAAATAGAAAATGTTTAAAATTGTATTTACGACAAACAAAACAATGTAATACAGCAGAAAGTATGATGTAATCGTACTATTAGCTTTGATTCGTTGTTTTTACTAAGCACAGTAGACCAGTTCAGTTAATGAACTGTGGTCGCGATGAATTACACAATACTTTATTTGTGCACTTGCTTTCTCACTCTCACTTGTATCTAATATGCACGGAGTGGACTAAATTAGGATATAATTCCTTTTAATTCCATACTTTTTCCATTTATACAAACTTCTTATTAAGAACTAATAAAACTTATTTGAAGTAATGTTATTTATACAGGAAATTTTATAAATATTTATTTTATATGCTGTTCACTTTTGTAAAAATAAACTAAGAAGAAATTTTGATTTCAATAATATGCAGCTTTGAAATTGTATGTAATTTTGGTATTAAAAAATTATAAAAAAATGTTTTACAACGTAAGGAATATTTTTAACAGACCATATTAGTGTGTCGTCACATACATGTGCTGCCATCTGAGAGCTGAGTCCTTTGAAAGTTTTTGACTGGTTTAAAATACATGCGACATTACTTTTGTTACCTTAATTTTATGAATATCTTCAAATTTTGAGCAAAAAATATGTATTTTTGATAAATATATACTAATATATATAGTTCAGATACTTTATATTATAGAATAATGATTTTATAAATATATAAATAAGGATTCGAAGATATATTTATAGGTTACGTTTTTAAATAATATGAAAATCCAAATATCTTTAGTATTTATTTAATTAACACTAAGTAATCACTAATATTTTGTTTTAGAATGCATAATGGTGAATTGTTTTGCTCCAAATTGTAACCATACAGCTACATTCTTAATTGCAAATTTTTTAGTTTTTTGACAGAAAAATGAAAAACAATAATGGATAAAATAAAAACAACATATTGTTCCTTTAAACCATTTCGATATGGCATACACACTTATTGCTATGTTAATTGCCATAATAACGATTATTAACGTAAAATTTTCAAAATTATACCTGCAAAATAAATTGTTCTGCAAAAATAATGACATTAAATTATAATGTATAAATAAGAATTTTAATTTTTAATTGATACAAATAAATTTATTTCGCCCACATGAAAACTTGGAACTGACTATTTAATACCGTACATAATTTATCAGAACCGCTAAACGTTTTCTTTGTTCTGAATTAGAAATTTTTATATTTTTCTTCCTATTTATTTAATTTATATTTTAAAACTAATATCCTAACTCTGCTAATATGATGTTTTATTAATTTTCTTTTCTTTTCAGGGGTGGAGATGACGTACAAAGTTCTATCGAACTTTTAGACAGAGTTCTATCAGAATTTGATGACCTTGAGAATGCCAATCAAGTTCAAAACGTAAGTTTGTAGTCCTAATTTAGGCACAGTAGTCAGAATTAGACTATTTTTTGCTAAAACAGTGTCTCTCAAAATATTTTATTTGGTGTATATCAGGGGCGCTCAAACAGTCGATCGCGAGAGGTTTTTAAGTCGATTGCGTACATATTTATAAAATGTATTTTAAATATTTTTTTACAGTTATTGTAATTTAATAGTTATTAATTTAGTAACGAACATTAAATGTTAAACTATCTGATAGAATAATAGATGATAATTTAAGATTTAACATTTAATAGATATGATTTGGAATGAGGTAGATCTCATTCCAGTCTTGAAAATTATGTCAGATATACATCTCAAAGCCAGAGCAACAGATAAGTTTTGGGCTTGTTTATCTGAAGAAAAATATCCATGTTTGAAACAAATAGCCCTTCAGTTAACAGCATTATTTGGGCCAACATATTTGTGCGAGTCTGCGTTTTCCGAAATGAAAATAATTAAATCTAAATATCGTAATCGGCTCAGTGACGAACATCTTAATTCATGCTTGCGTTTGGCACTTTGTAATTATGTGCCGTTTTATGAAAAGTATGCAGATGACATGCAATGCCATTTATCAACATCAAAATAACATTAGTTGTTGTATCTTTGCAATTAATAAATATAACCATTTATGAACTTTGTATTTTATTTTTACCTAGTCGATCGCTTGCCGCCTAATGCTTTTATGGTCGATCGCCGATGGTTTAAGTCTGAGCGCCCCTGGTGTATATTAAGAGTCATTAATTGTCCGGAATATGTTTATAAAATTGACTTTACGACACATTTTTTCTTCAATATTTAACAATTTCGGAACAAATCTTGCCGCCATTCGCCTGATGCCTAAAACATTAGTGAAATTTTCTTCGCATGAACCATACGATATTGCAACTTCTGGTGATTGAAATTCTGGGTCTCCCAACTCTACCATCATCTTTAACTGATGCACGGCCATTTTTAAAGCGTTTATACCATTTATAAATCACTCGTTCATTCATAATCAACTCGCTAAATGACTTAAACATTTCCACTATTTTACAGCACTTGATTTCATTTTTCACACAAAATTTAATGCATATTCTTTGATCCCTCATTGTGAAAAATAAAAAAACAAAACTTCTTTAATTAGCTTTTAAATCTAAAATACACATCCAATATGGCTGCCAACTGAGACAGTCGTCAAAGACAGGTTAACATGACAACAAAAAAGTTTATCATTCAGACAAATGTAGCGCGGGAATTTCAAAAATTGAACGAACAATTTGATCACACTTCGTATGCTTGATAAATAAAATATTATTTTTAAAAATCTTTCGGATAATTAATGACTTGCTCTTGTATTTTGAGAAATACTGTATTAAAGCATGTTTTCCAGTAGTGTCCAAAGCCTTATTTCCAATTTCTATAGTGGGCCTTTCACAATCAGATCCAGCAAGCAACGGCCCCTACAAATGGAGGAGTATCTTCAACTCCTGAAGATGAGTCACCATCTCTTGGAGGTCATCAGTCAGAGGACGATGGATACATGAGTATGAATGGAAAGAAAACAAAATTTGCGCTTAGTTTTAAGCCAGTTACTGAAGCCCCCGTCCACCAGGAAATCGTGGCGGATGAAACGGATTTTCCACCTCCACCGGAAGAAGCTGAAAGGCTTATATCTACTTTATTACCTAGGTAAGTTACGGAATAGAATTAGTGGTGTGCTTGTTAACTGTATCCGCGTATGATACACAAAAAATAAAAATTCGTATACGGGTTCGTATCCGTTTTTAGGGATTTGTAGGTATGACCACCAAAAAACCCTTATAACGTCACTCATGTGTCCGTCTGTCTGTCTGTCTGTACGATAGAAATTGGAGTCAAACGGCTTAACATCAGGGCTTCGAACCGTTATTTTTTTTTTCGTTTCGGTTCAATTAAAAAAAATGCCGGTCACCGTGGCGCAGTGGTTAGCGTGGCAGTGTACTAACTGCTGGGCCATGGGGGGCTCGGGTTCAAATCCCGGTTATGGCATGGATATTTTGTGTTGTCCAAAAATTGTGCATTGTAATATTCTGTAATATTTTCAAAATAAAATTGCTTCTACTGGATAATGGCCTTAGTAGCCAAGTCCAAACATATTAAAAAAAAAAAAAAAAAATTAAAAAAATATGTAGAGTGATTATTTAATGGCGAGACGACGTCACCGAATTTTACGTGCCTCCTAGCAGAAATACTGGTGAATACTATGACTATAATAACCTTGAACAGCGGTTCCCAAACTTTTTAGACCGCGACCCGGTACGAGGTTTTAAAATTTTTCGCGACCCACCTATGAAAAAAAAAACATTTATTTACAAAACAAATTTTATTTTAAAGCAGGAGCTTTATAGTAATAAAGAGTAATAAATAGTAATAAAGAATATAGTATAGTAATAAAGAGCACAAATACACACTATTCTAGTGATTAACTGAAGTAAAAAAAATAATATATACAAAAAAAAAATCTTTTTTGTGTTTTTACAATTTTTTTCGCGACCCGGCAAAATTTTTCTGCGACCCGCACTTTGGGAAACGCTGACCTTGAAGAAAATTTGATTATGAAGAAAAAAAGCTATGCGCATGCGCGCATAATCGCCTGCTGCGATGTGTATGAAACGGCAAATTATTAAAACTTCCAGTGATGTCGTCTCGCCATTAAATAATCACTCCGTATATCAGTTCGGTTCCGGTTTTCGTTCCGGCAAAAATAACGGTTTTTTTTTCGGTTTTCTGTTCAGTTCCGAGTGATAAATTTTTAAATGCTTTTATTTGTAACAAGGTTGGAATGAGAAAATTCGATGCGAGTGGAACATTCCGAGCGCGAGCCGCAGGCAAGCATGAGGAACCACGAGCATCGAATTTTCTCTTCCTACCGAGTCACAGACCCTACTTTCTCCACGACCACCAGAATGTTTTTGTTTATAGGAACCGCGATACATCAAACTAACTCTTGAAAGTCGTTAGTTTTTCTTCTTGAATTCTAGATTCATATCCGTATCCGTCAATCAAGATGAAAATAATCTGTATCCGTTGTAGTATTGATATTTGTTTGTTTTTTAGGGTTTCTCCAGCAAATTCTTCGAAAAGGAGTAGCGGTAGAAGAAATCGCGTCCAAAATCAACAATTAGAATTAAACACCTCGCCCCTTCAGTCCAGGCCAAAGGACGAGGTTAATCTTATAATGCATTGTCAATTTTCGCCATTGCACACTGCCACCCAAACAACACTTGTAAGTATATCATGGTGTAATACAGATTTTCCCAACCAATGGTACGCGTACCACTGGTGGTACACGAAAAATATTCAATAATGGCGGAAGTAAAAAATTTAAAAAAATTAAATCATAAAAATATCATAGAAACGTTTTTTCCTACAATTCATAAAAATATGTACAGTCGATGATCGAAAATCCGGCAATCGATATCGTTTTTTTGGAGTGCACTTTTAGCCGTTAGCCATCAGATTTCAAACCCCTTCTATGAAGTAAATTTAGAAAAAGCTACATCATTATTAGTAAAAGATAAAGAAAATTTAATACAATTATCATGTGACAGAACTTTACAAGTAGAATTCAAACGACACAATCTAATTGATTTTTGGTTAAACATTGATAAAGAATATGAAAAACTTTCTGAGAAAGCTCATAAATTATTATTACCGAAATGACATATATTTTCAAAAGAAGACGCAAATTTACTTATATCCAACTCGTAAAATAATTATTTTTTATTTTAAACAAAAGAAGACTCTAGCTCTTATAGTTACGGCTCCAGTTGTGAAAAGCCCCAATTGTGTACGGCCCGAATTGTCCATCGCCCCAGTTGTGAAAAGCCCCAATTGTGTACGGCCCGAATTGTCCATCGCCCCAGTTGTTAATGGCCCCAGTTGTGAAAAGACCAATTGTGTACGGCCCGAATTGTCCATCACCCCAGTTGTTAATGGCCCCAGTTGTGAAAAGCCCTAATTGTGTACGGCCCGAATTGTCCATCGCCCCAGTTGTTAATGGCCCCAGTTGTGAAAAGCCCCAATTGTGAACGGCTTGAATTGTCCATCGCCCCAGTTGTTAATGGCCCCAGTTGTGAAAAGCCCCAATTGTGTACGGCCCGAATTGTCCATCGCCCCAGTTGTCATGGAACCAACTCATCCGACGGTTGTGTATGTCAACTAGCCAGCAAACTTCGACGGGAATGCATCAAAAATACACATTTTTTATATCTTCATGTGGCATGCCTGCTTACTAAGTAAGCGGATTAATTTAAACTGGTATTTGAGAAAACAGAAATATGCCAACTCAGGCACAATTCCCAAATATCTCTGATATTGTGGATCTGCTATTATAAATACATATTTTTTCAGCCAAAAACACGTCATCAACGTCCATACGGTTGGGAACAACAGCAATTCCGTCTGCACCCCCCTACAAATTATCGTTTCGCATCTTTGCCTTCCCCTCACCCTCTGACATCTCCAACGAGGGTTCCTCCACGTACAGTACCCACTGTGGTGGAAAGACATCGTGAAGTTCGCAGAAGTAACTCTGAAGACAATTCTAGTAGCGATATTGAACCAGAGAGGGCAGGAAGACCACTTAGCGAACTGGCTGATGATGAAAGATTCAGTGATGATTCTTTGGAGGAGATGTTACCACCTCCACCTGTTAATAAGAGGAGTAGTATAGCATGGGAGGTACCTTTAGATGAGGATCCACTTTTAACACCTGGAAGTACAAAAGTTGTGGGTAAGTAGCTATAATTTTTTGGGGAAAATATAGCGGCACGTTAGAATATGCACGACAAATTACGTCATTATAGCGGCAAGTGTTTTCACGACAATGTTTTCCTATGATGTATAGGATAAAATCTCTTGATAATATGTCGTCTAGGTATTTGGAAATTATTTATTGTTATTTTTCTTTTAGGGCGAAGAAGAAGAAAATCTGGAGAAAATTCCCACTCCAGTACAAGTTCGATTCCAAATCGGTTAAAAGAATTAGAGCAAGATTGGCCCGATCCCCCCCCATGTAGCACAGAAGATGAAGTGGTATCACCATTCTCAGATTCAGACCAAGATCCAATTATCCTTCCAGAAGAATTAATAAGCAAGGATCTATCAGGAAGTGGAACATATATAATCCGAAGAGGTAAAAAAGAACGAAAATCAATCCCAAATGGATCAATATCATCACTTAATTCTCGTTTAAGTAGTGATTTAAGTATTCCACACTCAAGATTTAGTAGCGACTTAAGTACAAGGTTAAGTCGTGATCTACCATCAAGCAGTAGATATAGTATTGAATTAGATCATCAAATGCGTCAAGAACTATCACCGAAGAGTAGATTTAGTTTAGACTTAAATCCTTCACAAATAGATTCACCAAGACATGAAATGGGAAAACACATTACTTTTGATAACATAAAATCATTGATGAGAGAAGGCATTATCCAAAACTGTGATCAAGATGAAACAACCGATTTACTTAACCCCCAAAGTCCAATTGTTCGTGTTGTAAGCCTTCCAACATTAACCGCTGAGGAATACACACCAAGAAGAGAGTTAACAGTAACTGTAGAAGAAGAAGAAGATGTAGAAAGCCCTAGGCAAAACAGTACAGAAATATCACCACTTAGAAAAATCGAACAAAACATCAGTGAACTTTTAGAACGAAGAGATCTTGATGAAACAGATTTAATGAACCTAAAGGAAATACCTTACAGAACAAAAAAGGAACAACAAACTGCAGAGGACTATTACCGTCAACTTTTGATGGATAATGCTGATTATACTCCTCAACCAACTCCAAGAATGATACAAAAATCAGAAAGTGCAAAAGAAATGCTTCTGGCTCAAAGAGAAAAAGCAATTCCTTCGTCATCTTCCGCTGATTTTGTTAAATCCGAACACGATTTTCCACCACTTCCTCCTTCTCCAGTAGAGGAAGATGATGAATATTCTGAGATTATCACACCTCTACAGTTAAAAACAAGGGCCGATACCCTTCCGGTTATGCCAAGCGATTTTTACCCGGGTGAACCTCCACCAGTTCCGGCTCATAGAGAAGTTCCGCCTTCTAATAGTCTCAAAACAAGGTCCATGGATGGAGGGATGAGTAGAGGAAGAAGGAATAATAATTTTACAAGTTCTCACAGGATTTGTAACCAGGAAAGGAGGACTCTACCTACAGACCTACCAGGTAAAATTCATATGCGACAGACATAAACCTGTACATGTTGTTTACTTATTTGGTGCAGTTGGTAGGATTTATAAACCTAGTTAGTTAACATCCACACACCTACAGATCCAACAAATTGTGAGACAGTAGATTAGAAACTCATCTGTATGTCGTTTACTTATTTCCTTCTCAGACTTACCTTCCTTAGTATACCTGACACTCACACAGATACAGATTGAGCAAATTGTGAGAGAGTAGAATAGAAATTCATATCTGGGCGTCGTTATTTTGATGCAGTCGGTAGGATTGTCCTAAAACTAAACAACGAAATGACACAAATACATATTACTAGTTTACATATACAATTTCAATGACTGAAAAATATACCATTTTTAAATTTACAATACCTTACTGCTTTTTTTGCGCACCTGTATATAAATAAATGCCTAAATCATTGACTAACTAAAGTTGAATTGTATTTTTTAGGTACAAAACGTCGAACTTATCATAAACGTAATGAAGCAGAATCTCATAGTACAATGCAGACATCTTGTTCGTTACCAGAAACCCCAATATTTGCCCGCGGCTGTGATATACCACGCACGCCTCATAGAAAGGCTCCTGAGGTGCCTGAACGCACCCAGTTTCCAAGGACAGCACCTAGGCAAACACCTAGTCCAACCATAGCTACACTAGGACATATGAGTACTTCTGGAAGCACATATGGAAGACGAGGAATGTCAAATAGCAACCTAGAGCAAGCCCTGGTAAGTTAAAACATTTTTTTCGCCTCAGGGTGGTTTCTTAAAATCAAGATACATCGATATATTGGGTTGTGTAATAATTTCCCGCGTTTTTTTGTTTATAAGATTTATTGAAGAAAACAATAATTATAGTAACAAATGAATCAATAATATATTATACAATAATTTCAATCAATAATATATTATACAATAATTATAGTAACAAATTAATCAATAATATATTCTCCATCATTATTTACAACCTGTTCCCACCAACTTGTTGATGCCGTCTCGCCAAAAATCTTTTGATTTTGGGTTGAAGAAGTTTGCGAGCTAGATTTTGAGGTCTTCATCGTTAGTGAAGGGTACGTCCCTCATTTGGTTCGACATGGAGCGGAAAAGGTGATAATTCGTTGGCGCAAGGTCCGGAGTGTATGGCGGATGCGATAGAACCTCCCATTTGAGATCATTGAGATCTTGTGACCATCGCTCAAGCTATGTGGCACCAAATTCCCAAGTTTTTGAGTAAAGCCCATGGAGTAAAGATGGTTAGCGATGGTCGTAAAGGTACATTCCATCTTTTCGGCCAACTCTTGTGTTGTTTGATGACCATCTTCCTTCAAAAACATCTTGAGACGATCATCGTCGAAGTCGGGAGGTCGGCCGGAGCGAGGTGCCTCACAAAGGTCAAAATTGGCATTTTTAAACTTGGAAGACCAATCTTGCGTGGTCCTCGGAGCTAAAGCATCTACTCCATATACGTCACAAATGTCGCGAGATGCTTCCTTAGCTTTTTGACCACGACGAAAGGCAAAATAGTGCAGATGTCGAAAATGACTTTTTTTACCTACTAGAACTTCCATTTCAAAAGCCTCAAATTCAATTAAATTTAATTAATTCCGAAAATTAAAGCAGATAAGTTTGTAGAGCACGAAAAACATTTAAGAATGCACACATAAACTTAACCTATCAAAACACAAAATTGCGGGAAAAAGATAAAATACAAAAAACGCGGGAATTTATTACACAACCTAATATATATAGGGATTTGCAGCTAAGCACCCTACCATCTGGTGAGCGTTTCATGAACTTGTGTACATCATATAACATTTCGTTTGGTGTATTGGTTTTGTATGAAGTTTGTTTTTAAAGTTTTATTATAATCATTGAAAAATGTATAATACATATTGTTGTGTGCCTATGTGCAATTCATTGAAAAGAAGAAACCCGGAAATATCGTTTCATTTGTTTCCACTAATATCAGACACCGTATGGTTCGAAACAAAATTGGGAAAGCAAGAGGTTAGGAATCGACGCGATGTTTAGATAAACAATTTAAAAATTGGAAAAAAAGTGAGCCCTTGTATCAAAGTTTGCTCATTACATTTTAATGATAGTGACTACAAAAAATATTTTCAATTTTGTATTTATTATCGCATATCTTGAAAATTCCTGTTATTGTGTGTGGGTTTGTCATTACAAGTTTGTAGGCATAATGCATAAATCTTTATGAACTCTCTGTTTTTTTCAGTGTCTCCACACAATATTATATGCCCAGTATTGTAGATTTCTACCCCTTGGTAAACAACACGGGAATTATTATTTCCCCCAATATAGTTAAAATAATCGACAATGGAAAACCGCCATAACTTAAAACCAGATCACAAAATGTAGTATTTTAGATGTTTACAAGTAATGTCACTTCACAAAATCATAAAATCCCAAACAATTATTTATTTTTTGTCGTTTTTTGATACACTTTTCGCTATTATTTACTAGTAAATGTCAAGTGATATCTGATTTAGAATGGTTTCAAAAAAATCCGCGTGGCGCTACGATCTTAAAATTTTTCCCCTATACGAGAGCTATCTGAAAAGTTCGGGAATTGATAGACTGTATTTTTATTTATTAAACCAAAGATTCAGTGCAGCAAATATTTTGTTTTTTTTTTCTAGGTTGGAGCCGAACTTTTACGATTAGCTGGTGGTCCTGGTAGAGGATGGTATCCACGTCATCGTAATCCAAGACCAGCGTCCATAGAACACCTGGATCGACTCCCAGGTCATAGATGGGATGCTACTTCACGAAAACCCTTAACACTGCCTCCAAACCTTACCCCTAAGTTCTTCCAAAGATCACCCAGAGAAGCCCTAAGAAGAGTTACCAGTTTACTTATTAGAAAAGGTATACTTTTTTTTAATTTAAAACTGAAATGAGTGGTTTAGGATTTGTGTTAAAGTATAAGGTAGCTTTTTAAAATTTGATAGGTGCTATGTAATTAAATTTAAAAATCTTTAAAAGTATTTTAGTATTTCACTTAAAACTTTGACAATATTTATGACTAAAATAGGCATAGTCGTTTTTTTTTTTCACTGTCAGAACTTGATATTGAAACTCAGTGACTGTTAATGATTGGATGGCACTTTTAGACTAAAGTCTGTTCCAAATGGTTAGGCGGAACTAGATTTTACAATCTAGTTACTTTCATCGTTTAAATCATGCTTTTCGGCAGTTTTATTTAAGCTTTGTAAATCATACTTGCAACAAACATTTTTTGGTTACGGTTAATATCATTTTAAAATGTCATTTTCTTTATATTTTGATTTTTTGTGTCATCCCATCACAAATATCCCATTTATTTATTTTTTTGTCATTAAAATATGTAAGAAAAATAATTTAATTTTGACATATGTCATTCGTTTCCATGGTTTCATTGTTGGAATTTTGACATTCCAACGTGAAAAATGAAATAACCCAAGCAAGGTCCCTTTTCGTGACAACCTAAAAGAACGAAATTCCCATTTAGTTCCGTCTAACCGTTTGAAACAGACTGTACTTGTTTTTAACATTATAAACCGAGTTTTTATAAAAAAATATTTATATACATATTAGTTAGATCTTGACGTGTGTATATATAAATAAAACTTGTTGATCGTCAAATTTTTGAAATATTTATTGTCAATTAATAAGATAAGACATTTCGGCCACTATAATGTGGTCATCATCAGTCTAAGGAGGTGTGTGTTTGGTTTCTAACCTGTGTAAACCATTCACATATCTAATAAAACTTCAAAGTCAAAAAATTAAAATATGAAGTTACATAGGATGGGCCGATCTGTATTATTTATATATTGTTTTATTCGACATATTTAAAATACTGATTATTTATTTATTTATTGTTTTGTAGGAAACAACACCAAGGAACCGAAGAAAGAAAAAGAACAGCCACCTCCTAGTTCTTCACAAAATGGTAAATAATTTTTTTTTCACATTCTATTCGCTTTCGTTCTTATTACGTATTCTATCCATTATAATCGTCTACATCTCAGTTCTTGTGGGATACTCAGCTTTGGCTACAATTCTCGAATATCTTTGTTCTTGTGGATTTTTCAATTATTAATTTGAAAAGGAACTCGTGGACGCTGAAAGCGGTCCCAGGCCCTGATAAAACAAAAATTACAGGTTGTCCATTAAATCCAGATTGGAAAATAATTTTTTTAATATTAATTTTTATTTTTTTACAGGTGAAGAAGGCCAAAAGAAGAAAGGTTTCTTCAAAAACCTTTGGAAACGATCAAGACATTATTCTTTGGAGCAACAGTAAAATTGTATATTAGTAAAATAGGTGCAAAACATTCAGTTTAAATTTTTACGCCATTTTGAGCACATTTAGTATTGTTGAGTAATTTTTAAGTGCTCATTGTTAACCAAAACTGATATTTTTGCACCCAATTTGTCCCCAAATCCTTAATATTTAAGACTGTCATCACTAGGTGTCAAAACGAATACTTAACCTCAAAGAACAACGGGCTAATAGCCTAAATTGGTGCCAATTGAATCAGTATTAAAAAAGGGTTTTATTGAAAAATAGATTTTTGACTAGGGTTACTTTTTTATGTCCGTCTGCTGGTCTTTCCGTCCGTTTGTCCATTTGACTTTCAGAAAACCGTTAAAAAAAATTAAAGGTTTTATATAAACAAATTTTCTACAGCAAACAGTTTTCAAATAGCTAGCTCAAAAAATGTTAGGATATATTCATTTACAAATTCATTCATTATTAAATGATTTATTATTAATTCTATTAATTTTAAACATAATATATCTTATTTTGTAATACGTAACTGATAGGTGTGGAGATGGTCGTGTCCGTAATGAGTAGAAGTGGAAAGGTTGTACGGGTATCGGACATAAATAAAAACAACTATCTACAGCTGACCAGTTTCGGAATAGTTTATTCCTTCATCAGAGCTGATGAACTGTAACTCATAGGAAAACTTATTTTTTTATGTTGTATATTTACAATACATTTATAATATTATCATAATATTGATTAACATGGATACATCAATGTCCGTTTACACGATAAAAACCACCAAAGTCATCTGATCTGTAAGTATTACAAACTGAAATATATTATAAATCAAAGCATTTTTTAATTCTTTATTGAGGTGCCCATTTTGATTTCCTGAATTCAGCTACGAAATACGTATATATTTTTCCGCCCTTATACCAAATTTGGACAAATTCGGCTCATAAATAAGCGAGTTATGAATATTTTAAATTTTTGCGGGCCTCTGGAGGCCCCTGTGCTTCATATATCTCATTTTCATGCAACTGAGTTTAAAGATTACCTAATTCTACACACCTGTCCAAAATCTCAGCGATATCGGTCCATAAATAAGCGAGTTATAGCCGTGCTCCACTTTTGGCCGAAACTGGAGCAGAATTTTTTGTCAAAGTTCGAATTTGGCACTTTTAAGGGTATAGACAGAATCACCTTGATGTGCTGATTACAGAAGTGCGATGTTTTTGAAAATCGGTTCATAAATAAGGAAGTTAAAGCCATTTGAACTAGTTTTCACTTAATCTGGTCTTAATCCGCGACCTAGACCGCGGATTAGTGAAAACTAGTTCAAATGGCTATAACTTCCTTATTTATGAACCGATTTTCAAAAACATCACACTTCTGGAATCAGGACATCGAAGTGCTTTTGCCTATACTCTTAAAAGTGCCAAATTCGGACTTTGACAAAATATTCTGCTACAGTTTCGGCCGAAAGTAGAGCACGACCATTACTCGCTTAATTATTGACCGATATTGTTGAGATTTTGCACCGAGGTATGTATCCATCGCCCCTTCCCCCCCTTACTGCGGCTCTGGGCACAGCTATGACCAAGCTAAATATTAAAAACGCGCAGTCTAAATACTAGACTAATGTGCTATCTCAGACAGTAGCGTATTTATAGGTGCGCGCAATACGCGCAGAAGCGGGGCCCCGGATTAAAAATGTATACATAAACATACATAGCGACGCTTAAAAGAATAAAAATGAAATATAATAAGCTCCTTATCAAACAAATAATCAGTTCTACGAGTCGCCATATTATCGCAGTAATCAGTTTATCAACAGTGTTAATTGAACACGTGTCGTGCAAGTTTAGACCAGTTGAAAATTTCTAGTGATTGTTTTTGTTATCGGTAATATTGTGCTTTTGTTTTAAGTGTTAATTCGTCAAAAACAAGAAATTATAACGATAAATTAAATATTTATATTTAAAATACATGTTATATTGATACACATTTGTTTAAATCATCAAAAATCAAGAAGTCTAGTAAACAGAAAAAAAAACGGTTACCGATGGTAAGTGTGTCTTATGTTTTTAACAAAAGTTTTTATGGTTACTAGTGTTTATTTCTAAAAGTTTACAAATTATAGAAGTCTATCGGCTAAAATCGATATAAATAGATTTTTTTGGAGCAACGATTAATCGATTCATTTCGATTCAACATTGATTTAAAATCGATTTTTATTTCGAATCGCTTTCCAGGCCAAGGCTCCAGATACATGTAGATACTTAAATGGTTAAGAATCTTTATGTATATGCACTTGTGTAATGTATGTAATAATTTGTAAATATTTATTTTTACAAATTATTACATACATCTATGCAGTCTCATGATTTACATGATTAAGGCCCGGTCTTTTCACCTTCAGATAAAGTTCCAAGTAATTATCTGACAGATAAGGTTTTTTGTAACTTCATCTGCTGAGTAAATGTCATCCCTTCTTTCTATACAAATGTATCTATCGGGTTATTATCTAACAGATAATGAGACTGACGTATTGGATTCACTGACTGGTATTGCTATTTATTCAGCAGATGAAGTTACAAAAAACCTTATCTGTCAGATAGTTACCTGAAACTTTATCTGAAGGTGGAAAGACCGGGCCTTACACGTACCGGACGATAAAACGCACCCCAAATTTACGAGACAATTTTTAGAAAAAATATTTATTATTATTATAACTTGTACCATCAACATTCTGTTCATCTTCACTCTCTGTACTATCACTCGTCTCGTTAATGTTACTGTTCGTATTATTTTCGTCTGAACTATTATCAATCTCTTCAAAAACCAAGTCATCTTCGATACTATCCAGTGCGTTGCTTATACCGTATTTCTTTAGACTTTATAATAATTTTTTTCTTTTACAGCTTCCAATGAATTTTTACTCAGATACTTCTGAAATTGTCTGTTTCATACGTCCTGTTGTAACATCGTGATTTGGCTTTATAATTCGTTTGTTCCACTCTTCCCACATAAAATTATTAAATGGTTTATTAATCGACACATCCAAGGGTTGTTGTTGACTTGTAAGGCCTCTTGAAATGACAGCTAATTCTGTATTCATTTCTATTATATTTTCTTGGTTGATTCTGTTTTATGCGCTCTGAATTGATTCCACGCTAACATCACACTCTTTTAAAACAACGAACCGTATACCTTCGGACCATAAGACGCACCCCTATTTTAAGACGATTACGTAAAAAGGTGCGTCTTATGGTCCGAAAAATACGGTAATACAGAATGCATAATTAATATTATGGGATAAACATTTTATTTTATTTCTTAAAAACATACATATCAGATTTATTAATGTTATGTTCTTTATTTACATGTGAAATAGTAAAATAATTTAAATCATAGGAAAAATCAGTTGTCTGTATAAAAATATTTATACTAAAAATATAATTAAACTATTTTTAATAAATTATTATTATTAAATAAAAAATAAATTATTATTATTATATTTAAAATAAAACTGTCGAAAATTTGCCGTCGTTGCAGATTTTACAGGTATAGTCGGATTGCTGATAAATGACTGTTCGTTGCTAAAAGTATCGATATACAATGCTATATGCTTTCTCTGTCTATATCATTATAATTATTTGCATACCCATAGTAACGTAGTGACGCAAGTTGACAAATAACCTTCCAAATTATTTGAATAAAAAACAAATCATTAGAAAGAAACGGCATAATTCGTAGATATCTTTACTAATTAGAGCGCGAAAATAAATTAACAGCAGTACTCAAACAAACAAAATTATTAATTTTAAGGTAATAATAATAAATAAGGAAAATTTTATACTCATACGTAAATCTTGGATTATAATTTGTTGTTTAATTAAATTCAATTTTTATGTTTCCCTTAAGTAGAAAGTAATAAAATATTAAGTAAAAGTATATTCATATAATATATTGCTACAAGTTGTATTTAAATGTTTATTTTAATTTTAAAACAATTAGCCACTGTAATGCATGATATCGTCGTCATCTGAACTATCTCTGTCATTTCCTTTATTTATTATTATTGGATTAATATCATCAACAATCTTGTCCTTTTAAACCCACCATTCATTTATTAAATTTTCGACCTTTTAAACAAATTTTGCTCAACTTTGCTTGCCACATTTTGAAAACTTCGTTATCACTATATCCGTATCGACCAATATGACTATCATAATAATTTTTTGTTATACCCTAAATTAGTTCAATGGGGTTAAACTGGCAGTGATAAGGAGGTAATCTTAGTACTTCATGACCATATGTTTGTGCCAATTTATCAATAATATAAACTGGTTCCGATTTTTCTTGCTTAATAAATTTTAAAAGATCACATTTTAAGTCATTTTTTGAAAAAGTTATGTTATTATTTATCAGGTAATTTTGAATTTCGGATTACCAGACACTGACAGCTAAGACAAATAACAAAAAAACATTTCTAAAATCGCTGAAAAATGGTAACTAGATTAATGGAATGGGGCCCCCAAAAAATATTGCGCGTAGGGCCTCACCGACTATAAATACGCCTTATCACGTTATCATTTCCCTCAGCTTCAGCGCTAGCGTAAGAATACAAATAGCGCACCCAGTATTCTATCATCCTCATAGAGATAATAATAATAATAATAATAAATAATAATACGATCCTAACACCTAGAAAAGCGTATAAAGGGCAGAGAAGGTAATTTCTCCGTTTCTAGACCGCCGGCCGTATCTGTGTTCATAAATTCAAAGATGGCTACCTCGATCAACCATTTTACCTATTTTATTACCAATTTGACAACAATAAAACCCTAAAATAACTTACGAATAAACAGCTCTTTAATAATTGTTCATAGTTTAAGTTTTGTCGTTTTGATAACGGTGTTGAGAAAGACTTAAACTCACAAATCTTGTTATCAATACTCACTAAACGTATTGTAATACATTAATAATTATTGTATTCTTTGTATATCATGTATGTAAAATTTTTCTGAAAAATATTTATAAAAACATTTTATTTATTATTATTTGATTGGTATAGCTACGTAGTTATCTAGGCAGCTTACAAAAGTGAATGTATATGTGGCAACTACCAAAATTGTTGGAGAATAGAATAAATAATTAAAAAAATATATGTGACTTTTATTTATTAAACATAGGTATAAGTCAGTCGTTCAATCAACGCAACTGGTCATTTTGCGTCATAACTGCAATGACAAACTTTGTGGCGAAAAAATAACTAAATCGATTTTTTTGCATGTGAATTATATACTAATATTGCTCTTCACTCTTTTATTTTAGTAAAACAATCCTTTTGAAGTCATATTTAGTTTGTGTTCGATAGTCATTTTGAATATTTACAAATTTTAATATACGGACATTTGTATTGATATCGCTAAATAAAACAATGTTTACATTTGACATTTTATAATATTTCTGATGCGTTTTGATACTTGTATTCACATATTTCTAACTTATAGAAATTTCTAAAAACCTTTTTATATAGTTTATTGTTTATTTAGCAGTTTTGTGTTTAGTTTTATATTTTCTTATAGATATCTTATAGGGGAAAAATTTTAAGATCGTAGCGCCACGCGAATTTTTTTGAAACCATTCTAAATCAGATACCACTTGACATTTACTAGTAAATAATAGCGAAAAGTGTATCAAAAAACGACAAAAAATAAATAATTGTTTGGGATTTTCTGATTTTGTGAAGTGACATTACTTGTAAACATCTAAAATACTACATTTTGTGATCTGGTTTTAAGTTATGGCGGTTTTCCATTGTCGATTATTTTAACTATATTGGGGGAAATAATAATTCCCGTGTTGTTTACCAAGGGGTAGAAATCTACAATGCTGGGCATATAATATTGTGTGGAGTCACTGAAAAAAACAGAGAGTTCATAAGGATTTATGCATTATGCCTAGAAACTTGTGCATTACAAACCCACACACAATAACAGGAATTTTCAAGATATGCGATAATAAATACAAAATTGAAAATATTTTTTGTAGTCACTATCATTAAAATGTAATGAGCAAACTTTGATATAAGAGCTCACTTTTTTTCCAATTTTTAAATTGTTTATTTAAACATCGCGTCGATTCCTAACCTCTTGCTTTCCCAATTTTGTTTCGAACCGTACGGTGTCTGATATTAGTGGAAACAAATGAAACGATATTTCCGGGTTTCTTCTTTTGATATTGTGTGTAGTGCATAGCTTTTTAGGTTAAGTTCAACATATTTTTATTTTCTATTCTTTGATCATATTTTTGTATCACATCAGCTCTTTTTAGGATTATTTTGCTTATTATAATAGTTCTTATTCTTATATTTTTATTTCATTTCGATACAAGTGACAGCGTACGAATATTACATTCGTTAAATGGTTGAATGTAAACGTACTAAATATGACATTACAAAAACATGTGACGTTTCCAGTGACGCAACTGCACTGATTCGCCGACTACCATATAGAATAAACTATTTAGGAATATTTTTAGGTATTAGGGTCTTCTAACCAGCGTACCGGCTTAGTGAACTGGTTCTTTCATGAACGACCCGTTGTCAATATCTGTTTAATTGTTTTTTTAATTTTTGTAAATAGCCGCATTTGCCAAAGGGTTACTCATTTAGTTTCTTTATTTTCTCCTGTTGGGCAAAAGAAATAAAACAAGTATATAGGAAATATAAATTTATTTATTATATATATTACATGACACATTAAACTAAATTTGGTACAATATATTTATCGATAACATGTATATTTTTATGCCAATCGAAATGATTTACATTTGGTACAGTTATAAAATTAAGTTTTCCCTTTTTGTCTAAAGTTCTTAGACCAATCAAGTCTCTTTTATAAAGATCTCTTTGTTGAAGGTCTACAACAGTTTCATTGGAATCGTAATAACCAAATTGACTGAAAAATAAAATATATATTAGTCAAAAATTACTTATGGCCGGTTGCTAAAGTAAGAATTATCCCTAACTCGAGTTAAAATCAGTTGTTTTTGTATGTTGTAGCATACAAAAACAAATGATTTTAACTTGAGTTAGAGAAAACTCTTGCGTTAGCAACCCGACATTACAGTTACTTACTTATTTTAGAATAAAAAATTAGAGCATTTCACGCAGAATCATAAAGTATTTTACACTATACATCAAAGATTGATAATGATGAAACTCCGTCCCTTCCTATCCCCATACTGTTATTTTTTAGCTCGATATAATGACGTAATATGACAAACAGCATTGATTATGCGACCCATACATACCTAGACTGCCATGGAGTGATTACTCCATCATCAGGACCACCGATAAGGATCATTTTCTTCAGTTTTAAAAGTCCAGATTTGAAATCCGGACTATGTGAAGACAGCAGTTCATTATTAACATATGGCAAGAAGACACTATAGTTATAATAGAGAGACTGGTGGTGTGGATCATTCCAATAATTCCCTACAGATGTGTGCTGACCGATTTGAGAATAAAATAATTCAAAAGCCGTCTTACAAACGAGACCAGGGAAAAATAGATGTAGAAAAGCAGCTGAAAAATATTAAAATGTAGTTATTCACAAAAACATAAACCTTAATATCCCAGCAAACATTTTTATATAGGCCAGTACTGTTGAAGCACATACTACCCGGCATTGAAAGTAATGCGCCAGTACCCCGGTGTCCCATTGATGTATCAATTGCTGGCCCAGCAGCGGTAAAGTGCAAAATAATCGCATTAGTTCCAAGATTTATTTCCGACCGACCAGTGCTTATATTATACCCACTCTCTAGTATTTCAAATGTAACATATGTATATTTACCTTACACTTACCCAGTATTAAAATAAATTAATAGTTAGGTGCAAAATAAATACTCATTTGGCCATTTCACCATCGTTAAATAAATTTATTTAACAAATAAAGTTGACAATATTGCATCGGTTTTAAACTATTAATGAAGAAATTAACGTTGCTGTCAATAGAATGATGCGATATTGTCAACTTTATTCGTTGAATAAATTTATTCAACGATGGTGAAACAAAAGTAAAATGTAACATATTAACAAAAATAAGGAGTGCTCATAAAATGCTGGTAAAGTACTTCATATAGGAGGAGTGCGAAATACAAATGTGAAGTACATTATTAATACTGGCGTTGCACAAACTTTTAGTGCCAGCAATTTACCAACAGAAAAGGCTGTTTAACTAATGTTTGCTGGGATGTGTCAGAGGTAGTAGCCAATTTTATTTGTCTCCTTTTTTTAGGGTTTTGTAGGTATAAATGGAAGCTCTTAGTACCAAAATATCTAATAAAAATAATTATCAAAAAAATATTCTTAGACATCCAATATTCTATTTGCTTTTTGCACTTACTAAATTCCTACAAAACCCTGAAATGTGTAAAAATTCACACTTCACATCCTTTTTTTACTTACTGCCATATTGTCCTCCTTGAGGTGAACTTAAAGAAATAAAATTATGAACATTATGATCCGGGAATGTTTCTAAAATTACTCTGGCTATAAGACCTCCTTGGGAATAGCCTAAAAAGTTTATTCCTTCTGGATGAGCATTGGAAATATTCATGAGATCCTTTCCAATTTCTTGGACTTGATGCCACATCGGTTCCAGACTAGACCATCCTCCAAAACGGTCTGTATTGTATACTATAGTACCTGGGTGTAGCTGAAAAACGGGTTTTAAGATAAACCAGGTTTACAATATACGTTAAACAAATACAAGGGCGGGATGAAAAAATGGTACGAATAAAAAAAAGCATTTTTTTACAGTAAAGGTCAGCATAGTACAGTCCGTTAACAGTCTGAATTGTCCATCGCCCCAGTTATGAAAAGCCCCAATTGTGAACGGCGCGAATTGTCTTACGGCCCCAGTTGTCATGGAAACGTTATAGCCAATTATATTAAAAATTTCCAAAGATCTATGTACTAATTTCTGGTCACTGGTCCACTTTTTGTTGAAACTTGACTATTTATATATATCATATAATATACGGGAAAAATTTTAAGATCGTAGCGCCACGCGGATTTTTTTGAAATCATTCTAAATCAGATACCACTTGACATTTACTAGTAAATAATAGCGAAAAGTGTATCAAAAAACGACAAAAAATAAATAATTGTTTGGGATTTTCTGATTTTGTGAAGTGACATTACTTGTAAACATCTAAAATACTACATTTTGTGATCTGGTTTTAAGTTATGGTGGTTTTCCATTGTCGATTATTTTAACTATATTGGGGTAAATAATAATTCCCGTGTTGTTTACCAAGGGGTAGAAATCTACAATGCTGGGCATATAATATTGTGTGGAGTCACTGAAAAAAACAGAGAGTTCATAAAGATTTATGCATTATGCCTACAAATTTATGCATTACAAACCCACACACAATAACAGGAATTTTCAAGATATGCGATAATAAATACAAAATTGAAAATATTTTTTGTAGTCACTATCATTAAAATGTAATGAGCAAACTTTGATATAAGGGCTCACTTTTTTTCCAATTTTTAAATTGTTTATCTAAACATCGCGTCGATTCCTAACCTCTTGCTTTCCCAATTTTGTTTCGAACCGTACGGTGTCTGATATTAGTGGAAACAAATGAAACGATATTTCCGGGTTTCATCTTTTCAATGAATTGCACATAGGCACACAACAATATGTATTATACATTTTTCAATGATCATAATAAAACTTTAAAAACAAACTTCATACAAAACCAATACACAAAACGAAATGTTATCTGATGTATACAAGTTCATGAAACGCTAACCAGATGGTAGGGTGCTTAGCTGCAAATCCCTATAGGGAATTTAATTTTAAAAAACTTTTATCGTTAGCACTTTTACTCTAAAATAATAATTAAATTATGTTTTAAATTTTAAATCGCTATGATCGACGAATCCGTTTGTTGTTTTATATGTGACACTAAAAAATGATATTATTTATAAATACTTACGGTTTTAATTCGATCTTCAATATCGCTCATGCTGATATTTCCTGTTAACACTCCATGTAGCAAAAATACTGGTTTTAGGCAAAATATTTGGGCAAAAAGGCAGAAAAATAGAATTATTTTGAGGTATTTCATTGTTATAACTTATAAAAATTATCTGAAACAAAATGCTTATTCAGTAAAATTATCAACAATATGTTCTTTATATCAATTACGTCAAAAATAAAAACTATCTAAAACTAATTTATCAAATTGATATAGAATTTATAAAAAACTATCGAAAAAAATAATAGCAAAAAACTAAAATCGTTGAATAAAATATTCATTTTAGAATTTCCGCGGGTCACACAGTGATCCTTTTATTAACAAAATAAATAACATAAATTGTACAAAGTTAAACATAGCAAGCTTTGAAAATGATTTTGTTACATAAAAAAACTAAATAAAACCTGCAAATTTTCTTGCCTGTTAGTACGAGTTTGATATTAAAGGTGATAACATCAAATCGTTTGTAATTATGGCTTACGTACGTTATTCAAATGAAGAAATGAAAGATATGGTTTTGACATTCTGGGAATGTCAAATAAATTCTGTCAGGGCCCAGAAACTCTACCAAGAAAGGTATCCTGAAGGTAAAGGTTAGAAGACTTAGAAAATTGGATAACAGTCATCAGGGATATTTAAGAGTATATCACCCTAAATGTAATGGAAGAGTTTTTATTACGAATGAGAAAATGGTGGATAACAATGGCGGTCATATTGAACATTTGTAAATTTTCCTTAGTTTATTACTGACTTTAGAATATTTTGTTTTATTGTTTTTCTTAGTTACATAATGTTATATCTTTTTATAATTTAGTTTCTACTATTTTTATGTTATTTATTATTTTGTAAATAAATGGTCGCCATTTTGAAATGGTTAAAATTAAAGTATGATATTTTGATATCTTTGTAAAGCTGATTTAATGTACTTTCAAGAAAAAAAAATTTAAGTGCCAATTCCCTATGCTAGATAAAAAGTTGACACAATTTACGCTGAAACCGGAAGTGATGCAGAATTCTTATTATAATTAGTAATAACAATAAAAAAAACGTATTCGATTGAAAGTTGCTCTGGCGCATTCGCTAGTAAAACTCGGATCAAGCATGCCGTCATTTGCTCGCTCGCAGAGCAATTCCAGAGTGGACCAATCGAATACTCCATAAGAAATGAAAGTCTATCCCAAATGTTTAAGCAGAACTAAATGGGGTTATTATTTTCTTAAGATGTCACGATCTCACTTTTTAATGATGTTTTTGTTAAACAAAATATTGAAATACATCATTTGATCATTAAACATCACTAGATTTCTAAATTTAGTTTAGCTTAAACCATAGAAACATATTATAAACATTTTAGATGTCAAATTTTTTCAATTTTACGTAATACATGTCTATAATATATCACTGGCTGACAGTTTCTGAGGCCAAATAAATAGAATTATGTCTAAAATAGTCACTTTTTTGTACAAGTACAGTTGTACATATCATTTTTAATCAGAATTTGTTTTAAATACATTTAAAAAATTAAAATTCCACTTACCTAGTTACGGTATTTAGTTTGAATATAACACTGTATTTTTACGTAATCAGAATCGATAGTTTGTATCGGAATGATTTCGGTATTATCTTTTTTGCTTTCATTAACTGTTATCCATGGAAATTTCTGAAAAAATAAAATAATTAAATAAAGAAAACAATATTTTGATGTATAAGGCACCTCAAAAGCAGGATTTTCCATGCATTCCACGACTGCAGACTCAGTTGTTTGGATTTGAATGGAAAATAATGAATCTTCCGATAATGGCTCAAGATAATCTAATCGAGAATTCAAACGTAACAAAAAAATACGTAAATTTGTTTCAAGTTGTAAAAAATATGGGTCACTAAAAACATATTTTATTAATCGCAAAGTAAAAAGTTGTAAAACATAGTCCATACGTTTCTGTTAGATTTTGTGTAGAAAGTATGTCAAAAATAAATTGTTCTTTATCAATCCCATGGCACTTTGTGAAATAAATAACAAATTTAGATACTTTATTCTTTTTTATTAATTCATAAACACACTTCATACAATCCGATATATAATTATTAAGCTGCGGATGAATTGAACGATAAGCTACAACACCATATTTTTGAATACGTATAAATATTGTGTCTGGATAAAGTTTTCTAGCATGTATTATATTGTGTACTGCTACTTCTAAAAACTCTGTTATCACTTGTGGAACTAAATAAAAAAGAAACAACAAAAAATTACTTAATAATTTTTAGGTTATGGTTTCAATCTTACCTATGTCTTTGTTATTTGACATGTTATTAATATTCAAGCACAGAATATCACGTATTCAAGTGACAAATCAAAAAATAAATAAACCTTAGAACAAAGTACAAATACAGTGCGACTGCGCCTACCACAACGCAGGGTTGGAATCTTTAATATTCAATTTTTCAATTGTACTTATTGAAATTTTACTTATAGCACTATCCGGCTTCTTCTCTGTTACCGTCCTGGTCTTTATCAGTATATTTAAATAATGAACAGTAAAAAAATACACAAATTCAATAATGCTTATAACGCTGAATCCTAGGAAAAGGCCGCAAAGTCCACCAAAATTACCTAAAATATAAAAACATTTCTTTACTTTTTATGTACAGGGCGTATCAAAAGGGTACACGATTTTTCTGGAAAACATCATTTTGGTAGTAATTGTAGCAAACATAAAAAGTTGAAATTTGGCATGCTTATACAACTCTTTGACCCACATAGAAAAATAATGAGAAAAATATTTAAAAAAACACATCCTAAGATAAATATGAACAAATAAGTATTTATTAAAAAAATAAATATTTTAATAAAGTTGTGAGTGTCATATTAAATGAAACCTCTTAATGCGGGGATCAACAAAAAAATTTATTATTGAAAAATCAATTTTTTAAGGGATTTTCGCCAAAAATATGTCAAAAACTTTTGTTCTGCAACCCATTACCCAGAGGGGTTGATCTAAAAATCTGAAAAAAATCTCTATAGGATGTATATTGATGGGAACCGGAATAGTTCAACAGGAATTTTTGATCAGATTTGTTTTTCGAAAAATCAATTGATTTTGATTTGAGAATCTTTTTTTTTGTCCTGGACATCCAGAATTCTGTTGACTTCTTACACTTATTAAATACCTACAAAACCTTGAAATGTGTGAAAATTCACACTTCACATCAATTTTTAATACTTACTTAACTGATCAAACCAATATGAATAAAGATCCGTTTTAAATAGCCGTGTATTTTCTGAGTCAAAATAAATATGTATTAAACTATGTTTTTTGGGATCTAGACCATTCCTGAAAAATTATTATTATTTTTTTACTACATAATATGTCCTCGATTTAACTTGATATATCATCAAAAATTAATTCTAAAACATACAATAGACCATTTCCTGTGTCCACAAGAGAGACGTAGTCATTTGAAACGTCATAGTCAACGTAATTACAAGCGGGTAAACAGCCACACATCATTGAATTATCTTTTTCAAAAGCAAGATCTTCGTCATCAGTATCTGGATACATTGTCATCCATTTATCTAAAAAAATCAATACAATAAAATAACACAGTTTTAAATTGTATAAAGGCTGTGTCCACAGCTCTAAAATTAGTCGATTATGCATTGTACGTTGTGGATAAATTTAGTAGACAGTTTTAATGTTTAACGTTCACAGCTATGTTACGAATGTTGTGACATCTATGTTTTTTCAAACCAACTACGATGGAATAAATACATTTATATGACTTTTTACGAACCCGCCATCAGCGAGATCGTGATTTCTTTCTAAATTTTCGAAAGTTGAAATTAATATTGAATTTACGCAATTCGATGAAAATTTTCGAATTAATGCTTACTGTATGCCTACGAAAGTACCCAGCAAACATTTTTATACTGCCAGTACTGTTGAAGCACATACTCCCCGGCATTGAAAGTAATGGGCCAGTACCCCGGTGTCCCCGCGGCCGTTAGCTGGCTCATTGATGTATCAATTGCCGGCCCAGCAGCGGTAAAGTGCAAAATAATTTTATTAGTTATTATTTTAATTTTCATTAGTTGCAAGATTTATTTCTGACGGACCAGTGCTTATACCCTATCTCTAGTATTTCAAATGTAACATATGTAGTACCTTATACTTACCCAGTATTAAAATAAATTAATGGTTATGTGAAAATAAATACTCATTTGGCCATTTCACCATCGTTGAATAAATTTATTTAACAAATAAAGTTGACAATACCTCATCGGTTTTAAACTATTAATGAAGAAATTAACGTTGCTGTCAATAGAATGATGCGATATTGTCAACTTTATTCGTTGAATAAATTTATTCAACGATGGTGAAACAAAAGGAAAATGTAACATATTAACAAAAATAAGGAGTGCTCATAATATGCTGGTAAAGTACTTCGTATAGGAGGAGTGCGAAATACAAATGTGAAGTATATTATTAATACTGGCGTTGCACAAACTTTTAATTACCAACAGAAAAACCAGTTTACCGGCATTCGGCCGATTGTTGAATATTTGCTGGGTAGGCTCTCTCAGCGAAATTTGTGAAATATTTTTCTTTTAGTAATGAAGTGCTGTTGTCGATTCGACGTGGTCGTTATATAATAATATTAGTGTATAAATATTATGTTTTTCTGTCTACAAAAAAGTTCGGGGATGCGTTCCTTCTCGACAAAAAATACTGAAAATTCATTTGGGTTCGTTCTAACTCGAATACATCATTAGGAAAGATTTACTCACCTTTATATTTGTTTAAACAAACAATATCAGCTAAAGTACAAACTTGCTTTGAAAACTTAAAATGTGGATCAACATTCATAAAAAATGGAATACAGTCACACAATGCTATAATGCTGTTGACTTTACATTCAGATATACAATTACTGAAGCTGTAATGGGTACTGTCAAACATAAATCCAGTAATAACATCAGTATCAGAATCAAGTAAACACTGTCTCTAAAAAAAGATACAAAAAATAATATTAGGGATGATATTTTTGGCATCGTATTATTAGTCCTTTTGAAATGAAAGGAAATTTAAATTCCGGCATGTACTTAAATCGTTTAAGTGGGGAACAGAATGCAACGAGTTCGACGGCGCGTTGACGGCGTTTGGACGGCGCTATCTGTCAGAGGAAAGTTAAAATCAAGCTGTCGTAGGCAAGTTCACAGAATGAGCAACGTCTTAACAGCGTTCTACGCCGCTGATATTGAATGGTCGTCAACTTTCAACTTTTGACACCGTTGAAAGTTGACGTAGAACACCTAACCTCAGTTTTTACTGAATGGTAAAGTGTTTGTATGTATAAATAACTTGCATACAACATAAATAACATCACACACAAGTCTTCATCATCCATTATAATTTTAATAAAAGAAAGTGCACGTATAATCACAGATATAAGTTGTCACGTGACACTTTGACGGCGTTAAAAATTATTGCATTGTGTGCAGGCGAAAATTCAACGCCGTTCTCAACGGCTCAAAAGCAACGCCGTCGCAAATGACTGCGCGCTGACGGCATAGCGCGCTGTGCATTCTGTTCCAGGCTTTTGTCAGTAAGGTCCAACCAGTGGCGTAACTTCAAATTTTTATTGTAGTTACGTCATTGTGACCAACCTAAGTGACCAAAAGATCATCTACAATTGCCAGATCGGCATATAGATACTTGAAGCCACTATTGGAAGATATACTATGATTATATTACTTGTGTATAATGGTATTCTGCCAGAGCATCAACAGCGTAAACGGTCATAGCATCGATCTTTAAAAACACTTCGTTATGTGGTGGTATAAAATTTTCAAATAGCCCACCACTACAAACATCCGGATAGTCGTGTTGTCGAAAAACAAATGTACGAACGCCTTCCATTGGTATTATTGGGTAATAATCATCTGATATATCGGTTTTAATAAGAACAGTTAAACCCATTTCATAGCCAGGTGTTGATAAAACAGTAGTATTTGGTTTTTTACGGTTGGTACTTGCAAATCTAAAAAATAAACATAAAATTTGCAAGGATTTGCATCAGTAGCATATCCAGATCTATTTCATAGGGGTTTATTTCACAGGGTGATGGAGAAAAGAAGAGAAAAAGAGAGAACAATAGCAATATAAAAGTAAAAAGGGTATATTTTAGTTATAAGTTACATACAGTATTGGCCATAAAGATAGCAACTTTTGATAATCCTCTTTTATTTTTATTCTATTAAATATTTTTAAAATTAAAAAATGTAATTGTTACCTTTAATAATCCCCTACAAATATTATAGTAAAAAATTAATTGTTAATAGTAAATTCTATTTTTTTTTTTTTTTTATAGTATTTATTATTTTTACCTGGACATAAAGATAGCAACTACTCTTAAAAAAATCTTTTTTTTATTAATAAAGAAAATGAATTATTATTAACAGATCATTTTTAATATTTTGTATAGTAACCACCAGTATTTATAACTTCCCGATATCTTTTCGGTATTGATTCAAATAATTTCGTAATCATTTCATTATCAATATTAGACCAGGCACCCTGCAAAGCTTTAAACAAATCTTCAATATTTGAATGCGTTTTGTTTCTAATCTTTCTGTCGACAATCTCCCAAAGGTTTTCTATTGGATTTAAATCGGGTGACTGTGACGGCCAAGTTATTACGTTAATTTTTGTATCCTCGAACCATTTTTTGACCAACTTCGAAAAATGTTTTGGGTAATTATCATGCTGAAAAATATGTTTTAAAGGCATGAACTCATCAGAATAAGGTTCCATAACATTCTGAAGGATGTCTTTATATTTAAATCGATCCATTATTCCTTCAATGTGGTATAGAGGAGCCATACCATATCCCGAGAAACAACCCTATACCATCACACCGCTTCCGCCATGTTTAACTGTTGGCAAGGTGTATTTTTGAACTAATCTTTTATTAGCAGGCTTCCTAACGTTACTTACACCATCACTTTTAAACAAATTGAACTTAGATTCATCACTAAAAATAACTTTATTCCATTGATCCACAGTCCAGTCAATATGATTTTTAGCAAATTCTAATCGGGCCTTCACATTCTTTTTGGATAGAAGTGATTTTTTAGCAGGACGGCGATTAAAAAGACCCTTACTAACTAATCTTCTGCGAATAGTTCTTGTTGAGATGTTTTCTTGATCCATTTGTGGCAAAAGACCCAAAATTTTCTCCGATGACAGAAAGGGGTTATTGGTAGATAAATAATAATTTTTTTATCAGTTCGTTTTGTAGTTTTTCGTGGCCGTCCTGGAATTGTTTAAACTTCAAACGAACCTTCTTCTCGAAATTGTTTTATAATTCGCGACACAGTAGATTTATTAACATTTAAATTTTGTGAAATCACATTTTGCTGCAGCCCGTCTTTAAAACCAGAAATTATTAAGTTTCTAATTTCACTTGAAACAGTTTTACTACGACCCATGATTGACAAATATAAACTGAAATATTACTTGTGCACAACATATTATTTATGGATAAAACCTGCATATAACAAGAAAATTCAAGTAGTCGCAATATTTTTGTCCAAGCAAAAATGAAGAAATAATTTATTATTAATCTGTAAGTCAGATTATTTGACTATTGATTGATGTAACAGACAAAATATGATTAAATTATAGAACTAAGAGTATTTATTTTCCAATATTATTCTTAAAATTTGAAAAATTGAAAAATGTTAAAGTTGCTATCTTTATGGCCAATACTGTATACACACATATATATATATATATATATATATATATATATATATTCTCTTTACTTTTTGTAAATAGTGCCAAATAGAGACTCCTCACTCCCTAAATAAGGAATTTAATTAATTCAAGAGATCTGACGCATTCTAGGACATAAATCAGGATATTCCATTGCAATATAGTACTATTAAATATATAATAAAAATTGCTCGTTTTTGTTCTTACTTTGTTTCGTGTTGAGTTTCAGAAGTAGTAATTCTTAAAGAATTCATCACACAACAAAAACCAGCCATTGTTCTTCTGACCGTAAATATGTCAACACACGACACATCATTTCCATTCCATAAGCATTTTACCAAAAGTTCATTACAACGTGGAGATAACTAAAAATTAAAAACATTAAAATAACCGGGGTAATTTCGGTGACACGATGGCAGCATTTTAACGTAGGACTACTTATACTAGGAAAAAGTTCGTGGCGTTTTTTTTAGTAAAATTCAACTGGTTTTGTTATAGTGTGAAAATGAATTTATTTAAACCAAATATGCTCCATTATTAGCGACAACGTTTCGCCATATTTCGGGTAGAGCTATGATGCCATCGGTGAAGAACTTCTGTGGTTTCTGGTTGAAAAACTGAATCAAGTGGTTTTCACAGGCTTCTTTTGAAACCAGCTTAATTCCATTGAGAGAATTCTGCAGAGATCGGAATAGGTGATAGTCAGAGGGTGCTATGTCTGGATTGCAACAACAGGTGCGGTTTTCGCTCACCCTTTAAATTAATAAAAATAATTCAATTCGCGATTAAAATAATACAAAAACGTAGGCCTACGTCAAAACATTTTTATTTGTTAATAAAAGTCTTACATATTCCAAAACTCTTTCTATTTCAACAGCATCTTTTGATAATTTATCATTTTTTATTTCTAAAAGTCGATAAAAAAGATCTAATTTGCCGATATTTCTAATGCTATAATCATATAAAGCTCCAAGATATTGCAGTTTGTCAAATAATTCATCAACTGATAGGTTCAATTTCTTGTGCCTAAAACCCAAAAAATAATTAACTGTATTGAGATATGCTGTAATTGTAGAGAAATGCATTAGTGTGACCCACATTGTAGTACGAGGTTTACCTTTTATGTTTTTACAAACGACCACTAGATGGCAATATTGAAATGTGTCATTATTATATTCATAAAATTTGACATTTGATATTGTGAAATCAGTGGCAGCTTATAAATTGACAGAATAGTTTGTTGACAATGAGCGTTTAAGAAAAAAAAGTCGTGGTCGTGCGTCCGTCAGTGATGAATCTCGTGAAGGTCGACCAAAATCGGTTGTGATTCCAAAAAACATCGATGCTGTGCGCAAAATAATTGAAGAAGATCGGCATGTGTCTTACCGTGAGATAGAGTCATCCTTTGGCATATCGCAGACTGCAATACATTCGATTTTATATGAACATTTAGCTGTGAAAAAGATCTGTTCCCGATGGATTCCGTATAATTTGACCGAAGCTAAAAAAAGGCTCGTGTTGATTGGTGTAAGGGAATGCTAAAATTATTCAACCTAGGCACTGCAAAATCCGTTTACAACATCGTTACAGGTGACGAAACTTGGATTTATTCATTAGAGATGGGAATTTCGGCTCAGTTTGCGGAACCGGATCAGTGGAGGTCGTTTAGTTTTTTGAGCCGGTTCATTGATCCGGCTCAGTGATCCGGTTAAGTAAACGTGTTTCCGAGACACAGGTCGGTCGTTAGTTCGTAGGTAGAACGTCGTTTAGAGCCGGTTCTTGCAATATATGAACTGTAAACATGATCCCGAGACACAGGTCGGTCAGTCGTTCGCTCGTAGGTAGAACGTCGCTTAGCTCTTATCTAACATTTTTGAACCAAACAATTCACTTTATGTAGCTACTGTAATTTAACCCAGATGTGTTAAGTTTATGGCGATGTTTATTGCCCTTATAAATCGGACATCTAGGATTTGGGCAATATTTTTAATATTATTATATAGTATGGTTGTAAGAAAATACAGACTAAGCCTATTAGTTTCAACTAAACTGCCCTATAAATTGATGACAAAATACACTTTATGATAATACATTACAAGCCGAGTTCTCGCGAAGTTCAACATGACATCGATCCAGATCCGGATCACTCCGGTCACTGCTCACAATTGCCCGACCAATCGTATCCTTGAAACTTGAAAATATACAGTGAGCCGTGAGCCGGCTCATTTCAGTTTAGTGAAGCGTGTCACTTCGGTCAGTGTACTGAGCCGGCTCAGCGAGCCGGTTCGTTCATGAACGACCCATCTCTATTATTCATATGAACCGGAAACTAACCAACAATCCACCGTTAAAGGCTTCCCAGATGAACCAAAACCCGCAAAAATTGTTCGTTCACGAAGCACTTCCAAGAAAAGAATCGCTTGTTTCTTCGGTTGTATTGGACATGTCACAACCATTCCTTTAGAGGATCGGAGAACAGTTAATGCTGAATGGTATACAACAATTTGTTTGCTAGAAGTTATCGATAAAATCAGAAAAAACAACCAAAAACATCATTCTTCATCATGACGATGCAAGCTCCCACACAGCACGTCAAAAAATTGATTATCTGAAGGAGAAAAACATAGAATTAATGTCACAATGCCCGAATTTACTTGATTTATCCCCTAACGACTTTTTTTCCCCCAATGTCAAACAAAAAATGCGTGGACAGCGATTTTCAACACCTCAAGAATCTGTAGAAGCCTTCGAAAACCATGTTTTTGAGATACCAACTTCAGAGTGGAAAAAATGTTTCGAGAATTGCTTTGAACGCATGCAAAAGTGTATAAATGTTAAAGGCGAATATTTTAAAAAGCAAAAAAACAGTTTGTTCCAAAAAAAAAATTTTTTTTTCTTGGTTTTTGTAAAAACTTAAAAGGTTGCTCTTGTACCCGATGGCTCACCCAAATTTTAAAACCTGGCGCCTTCACTGATACCAACCAAATATTTGTTTTAGTTCTAATTATGTACATAATAATTTTACCTTTGTTCTGCAAACTTCCTCGCGTATCTTTTGCTAATTCTGTTATTATCACAAATAGCAATTCCTGGAAATGGAACTTGATGAATTGGATGACTTGTCGATTCCAAAGTTATAACTGTTGGCGTTTTTACAAATTCTTTTGACATTAAAAGAAATAAATGTACTGCAACTGCTATTGAACTGGCTAATACACAAAACCAAACAAATCTAAAACGATTTAATCGATAATAATGATATAAATTTAGGGGAAGGTTACCGATATCGCACTACTTAAAATATTTTCTAATATTTCGCAAGGTTTCATTAAATAATAATAATTATTATTATTTATTGAGTATTATACAAGGTGTCTCAAAAGAAATTTTATATTTAGTGGATCGATTAAAAAAAAAGTAAGCCGTATATAGAAAAAATGTTTATTAATTATTAAAATACACTTTTTGGGAATTTATTTCTTAAAAATAATATCGTCTAAATGTAGACCCTCGCGTTCTCGGCACTCATTTAATCGAACAGTAAAATTACTTATGACGTCTCGGCAGGTGGACTCAGGGATGGCTGCCATTTCGTGACGGATATTTTCTGTCAAATGCGCCAGGGAAGTCGGTTTATTTGCGTAAACTTTAGATTTAAGATAACCCCCATAGGAAAAAGTCCATTGGGGTTAAATCTGGACTGCGTGGAGGCCAATTTATGTCACCTCTCCGGGAGATCAATTTGCCTGAGAAAATTTCACGAACACGTGGCAGAGACATATTGGACGTGTGTGAAGTTGCTCCGTCCTGTTGGAACCATGTTCTTTGGTTATAGCCAGGAAAGTTTTGCAGTTCAGGTACCAAGAAGTTGTCTAACATCTCCACATAACGCTCTGAATTCACTGTAACTGCACGCCCCCTTTCGTCTTCAAAAAAGTAAGGGCCGATAATTCCTCGCGCCGACATCGCAGCCCATACGGTCACATTAGGCGAATGTAGGGGTTTCTGATGTTTGCGTTTCGGATTCGTTGCACTCCAGTAGCGGCAGTTCTGCTTATTACGTGGCCATTAAGATGAAAATGAGCTTCATCCGAAAACAAAATGTTGGTAAACGTTGAAAATCGCTCAATCATCTGATTTACGAAATTAAGCCTCTGATTGGCATCTTGGGGCTTTAATTCTTGCACCAATTGAATTTTGTAGGGGTGCAGCTTTAGGTCTTTGTGCATAATGCGATGTAATGATGATCTATGCACATTTAAAGCACTTGCGCGCTTCCGAATTGAAAGATTCGGGTCGTCACGAACAGACTGATTAACATTCTCCACGTTTTCTACCGTTCTTGATGACCTAGGTCGCCCGGATTTTGATTTATCCAGCGTTGTACCAGTCTCTTCAAACTTTTTAACCCAATGTCGAATGAGAGGAATGCTTGGCGCATCATTTAAAACCTCGAATACTGCAGAATTTTCTACGCGCTACAGTCGCCGAATCACCGTTTTTGTAAAACTCTCGCACGCATAACGCGCGGTCTGTTCCCGAGAAACGCTCCATAGCGACTGGATTCCCAAGAGCCAGGCTACCGATTGACATAACCCAGAGAAATCATAAGGCAGAGAATTAGTGGAAAATAGGCTTTCCAACTTTAATATTCTCGGTTGTATTATGACCACTTACCAGAAAACCTAGGTGATTTTAGTGAAGAACCGGGGGAAAGATTCTATCAGGACATAAAACTATGGAATATAGATATCAAGGAAGATAAGATAGCCACATGATGGCCTACTACTGTTGGAGTCTTGAGAAAGACTGTTCTGGTAAACTCCATGCTAGAAAGTGTTACAAAAGAACATTTTTAAGTGATAAGTGATGAATGTATATTTATCTACTTTGTGAAATAAATACCTTACTTTGTCTCTCTTGTGTTTGTAACTGGCAGTTGGAGCAAATAGTAACAGTAATAACGTGAAAAATACACAAGTTAAGAAATAAAATATTTTATTGTAAAAGAGGCGAATATAGCGTATTTCAAAAACTAGATTTGATAGACCAAATCTGAAGGCTATTTTGGATTCTGTGCCCAAAAATTACCTATAGACAGTTAAAAACTCGCAGGCACCAAAATGTCTGTTGGTCTGTGTTATTAAAGCTGTGTAGAACTTGTAGAAAAATACTGCATCCTTTGATTTAAACATTTTTAGTAAACTAATACAAATATTCTGAGAAAATTATAGTAGCGGAAACCTTCCCCTACACTTATTAATCTATTACTTCTCTATTTTATTCCTTTTTGGTTCTACCAAATATTGAAAACCGTGTAAGGTGGTATTTTCACAATAATCTTTACAAGTCTGTATAAAACTTTGTTGCCATTTAAACCCCATGTTTGCTACTGAATTCTCAAAACTGTGCTTTAATATTTAATATGTTTACCGGAAATTGTGCAATAAATTTTTAATGTATGAAAAAATTAGGTGTTCGTGTTTTAAATAATTGAATAAATCGAATTGTAAAAAAATATATAAATTCAACAACGCTTATCAGCGAAAATCCGAGGAAAAGACTACAGATTCCACCAAAATTACCTGAAAAACAAAAAAATATGTGAATAGACGATATCCAATTTAAAATCGATAGTGACAGTGACAGTGCAAGCTTGTAGCTGCAAATCGTTTGTACCTGCTAAGCAAGGACACGAACGTGAGTTCAATTCCTGCTTATGTCAAATAATTTGTGTAAAAATATTTATACAAATTACAGGTTCTGCTTAGCCGTTCGCAACCGGCTATAAACTGTAGGTGCCTTTCTGTGTACACTAAAAAATGGACGTAATACTGACCATATTACTCCTGAATGTAATGGGTGTTTTTTTTAGAGGTATAGAACTTTAAATTGCAATAAAACAACGATGGATTATTCGATTGACATGAATTTTTTTTTATTCGAAAGATAATCTTGTGGCATTACATTTTAAATATGATTTCTGGCATATGACCGCCACGGCTGGCTCGGATGTAGTCCAATCTGGACGTCCAATTTTCGATGACTTTTTCCAACATTTGTGGCCGTATATCGGCAATAACACGGCGAATGTTGTCTTCCAAATGGTCAAGCGTTTGTGGCTTATCCGCATAGACCAATGACTTTACATAGCCCCACAGAAAGTAGTCCAGCGGTGTTAAATCACAAGATCTTGGAGGCCAATTCACAGGTCCAAAACGTGAAATTAGGCGGTCACCAAACGTGTCTTTCAATAAATCGATTGTGGCACGAGCTGTGTGACATGTTGCGCCGTCTTGTTGGTATGATTTAATGTAATGCCACAAGATTATCTTTCGAATAAAAAAAAAATTCATGTCAATCGAATAATCCATCGTTGTTTTATTGCAATTTAAAGTTCTATACCTCTAAAAAAAACACCCGTTACATAGATTGAAAATATGGTCATGAAACCTGGCCACAAGAGGCCTAGGCTTACCTCGGGCTGTCAATGATGAGTACTGACAGTGGCCATCAGTTGAACTATTCCGACAAACAGTTTCTTTCCTGATACTGACAAATTAAATTTTCGTAAACGAATTTATATTTTTTAGTAAAATTTCAGATATAATTTATTATTATTATTATAAAAATTCAATGTGCACTTAACCTCTCTAATAAAACTTCCCTGTTTCCAGTTTTTTTTAGTGCTCGACATCTAATCACCTTTTTACTGACCGCTAACATATATAAGGGAGGTATTGTGATCATACCAATTTTGACATTTCGAGATTTCGATGGATATCTACGAATTGAGGTCCCTACATACCGTTTTGACTATTTTTAGCATGATGTCTGTCGGTCTGTCTGTCCGTCTGTCTGTGTACACGTGCAGAGCAAATTTGGCTGAAAGGATTTTTATGAAACTTCATATTTAAGCTTCTACCATCAATGGTACGAGTTGATCAACTTTTAGTAAAAATCGGTTGACTAAAAGTTTACTCTTGTCGATTTTAAGATTTTTGCGAATATTTCACAACAGAAAAATATTTCGAAAAAATTTATTGAACAAAAGTTGCTATAAAAACAATAACTAACAACTTTTATTTGGGACACTTTTTGATAAAACAAAATGTCATTTTGAGAACTAACGATAACTAACTACATAAACAAAGTGTGCAGTGTAATCGGGTCTGGCCCGGACCTATAAACATTGATATTTATACAGGGATAATAGGACCGTTCGAAATATCACACTGATCACGTGGCTTTCATATCTATGGCCGGCAGTCTAGAAACGGAAAACTTACCTTCTCTGCTCCATATACACCTATCTAAGCGTTGAGAACATATTATTATTATTAAGTTGGCAAAGGGAAAATATTACTATAGTCGGATTGCTGATAAGTGACTGTTCGTTGCTACAAGTATCGATATTCAATACTATATGCTTTCTCTGTCTATATCATTATAATTATTTGCATACCCATAGTAACGTATAGTGACGCAAGTTGACAACTAACCTTCCAAATTATTTTAATAAAAAACAAAGTATTAGAAAGAAACGGCATGATTCGCATATATCTTACTAATTAGAGCGCGAAAATAAATTTACAGCAGTACTCAAACAAACAAAATTATTAATTTTAAGGTAATAATTATAAATAAGGAAAAATTTATACTCATACGTAAATTTTGGATTATAATTTATTGTTTATTCCAGCAGATTTAAAATTAAAGTTTGCGAATTTAATAATTGGCCGCAAGCCATAATTTAATTAATATTTATTACCAGACACTGACAGTTAAGACAAAAAACAAAATACATTTTTAAAATCGCTGAAAAATGGTAACTAGATTATTATATGAATGCACTACTTGATACATACATGTAACAGTCACCTATCAGCAATCCGACTATAGTAATTGAGAATATATTATTATTATTAAGTTGGCAAAGGGAAAAAATTACTAGTAACAGATTTTATAGAAAAAGATATTAATGCCAACTTTCCAATATTCGCAGATGCCTTCAATTTCTATTTAAATAGTGTTCTGTATCTATAAAAGTTTTACTTAATAAATTACGGCTGCATTTTCCGATGCCGGCGGCCGGACCGGCAAATCTGTCGAGTTGGGTTATGTGTGAAAGAGTTGATTTGATAGTATGCGATGCCAGCGCCGGCACCGATTTAGTAAGTGTGTGTAAAAACGCCCCGATGTTCAAAAATTGCACTGAAAAAAGGCGCGCTGCTTAATTTTGATACAGATGCTATCGACGAAGGGTTAAAATTGTTTTGAAATTTAAAATATACTTACTAATAATATCAAACCAATAATAAAATAAATCTGTTTTATATAAAGTTTGATATTCGGTTGCAAAATATATGTGCACTAAGCTGTGCTTGGTCAAATCTAAGCCCCCACTGAAAATATACAAAAATTAACATTGTGAATAAATTTCGAATTGTGTTTTGAAAATTTGAATCTTGAATGAAATACTGAAGGTGCGTTCGGCATAACTGTGCAGAGTTAACTCTGTGTCGTGCAAGTTTTTTGTCACGTGACCACTGGGCATACTGTGCAAGAAAGTCAAAGACGAATGCTTTGTTCAGATTGTGCAGTTATTCAAACTATTATTCAAACCCTTTTTTTTTTGTAAACAAATGAATTATATGTGTGCGATTACATCAAGTCTGTCTCCTGCTAATTGTTTTGTACGATAATATATAAATGGCGCATAAGGTTTTGTGATGCTTTTAAGTAATAACGGGTGTTTTTTTTAGAGGTATAGAACTTTAAATTGCAATAAAACAACGATGGATTATTCGATTGACATGAATTTTTTTTTATTCGAAAGATAATATTGTGGCATTACATTAAATCATACCAACAAGACGGCGCAACATGTCACACAGCTCGTGCCACAATCGATTTATTGAAAGACACGTTTGGTGACCGCCTAATTTCACGTTTTGGACCTGTGAATTGGCCTCCAAGATCTTGTGATTTAACACCGCTGGACTACTTTCTGTGGGGCTATGTAAAGTCATTGGTCTATGCGGATAAGCCACAAACGCTTGACCATTTGGAAGACAACATTCGCCGTGTTGTTGCCGATATACGGCCACAAATGTTGGAAAAAGTCATCGAAAATTGGACGTCCAGATTGGACTACATCCGAGCCAGCCGTGGCGGTCATATGCCAGAAATCATATTTAAAATATAATGCCACAAGATTATCTTTCGAATAAAAAAAAATTCATGTCAATCGAATAATCCATCGTTGTTTTATTGCAATTTAAAGTTCTATACCTCTAAAAAAAACACCCATTATAAAAGAAATATTATTTGATGAGGAAGACAATTCAGAAGAATTTTCCAAACTAGAAAATATTTTGGAAAAAGTGTTTAAATATGTAGAGAGTACTGTTCCAAACATGACTACAAATCAATTTAAAGTATATTTCCGCTTGTATCCAGAAAATTTTAAGGCTTTCTGAGTGTATTTACATGTTCCATCATGAGGTTCATGTCTATACTATTTATTTTTCAAATGCTGCAGGCATAAACAATGATATCTTGATTGTTTTCATTCATATTGTTTTGTAGAAATAATAACTTTGTATTTTTACCGCGAAAAACAGTATTGCACAGACTGCCGTACGATCTGAACTTGTGACAATTGTGCAACACAACCTGCAGTGCACAGTATATGCCGAACGATCTTCGTGCAGCACAAAGCACACAGAAAGTTTATGACGAACGCTTCTTGTGTAAATTATGCAGATTATTAGCTTATACCGAACGCACCTTGAGTTCCCAGTGTAATTAGTGCCTGGGCCATAATAACTGGGCAGTCAGGAATTGTTAAAATTTAAAAAAAATTATCTGAACCCGATTCAGTTTTTCATTCATTGTAAATATGTAGAGTCCAATTCTATAAAGAAAGTGCCAGTGATGTCATTGTGTATACGGGAAACTTCGTCGTCAAGTCAGTATGACCTCTCTCTATTGAAACGGACTCTATCTAAGCCACACTTACACATCATCACTCGCCGCGTTGGTTTTAATCAAATTAGCGTAATTCGTAGACATTCCGTAAGACACATAATCACATGTAGGTACACAATGAGTACAATGGACTGAATTTTCTCTCTCAAAATCCAATTCTTCCAAATCTTCTTCTGGATAAATATTAATCCATTTTTGTTTGTATTTATTTAGACAAACAATATCCGAAAGTTGACAAAGTTGATTGCTTAATTTGTAAGAACGGGTTACTGGCATAAAGAAAGGAATACATTCACAGATTGCTAAGATTGAACGCATTTTACATTCTGCCAAACAATCACTATAGCTGTAATGTGTTGGATCGAATGCTGTATGTTTTTCATCGCCAAAAAGACAATTCCTCTAAAAAATAGACAAAAGTATTAAAAAATATTATACATATAAAAGCCCTGTGTCATTCTTTGTACGAGGTGTGATCAAAAAGTTCGAGCAATTTTTTAATTTACAAAACAATATTTATTTATTCATCAATTTTTATATTGTCCCCTGCAAAATAGTCAACAATGAGAGGACAACGTTTAACGACAATTGAAGAAATAAAAGCAAAATCGCTGGAGGAGCTGAATGCTATACCAAAATCTGCGTTTCAGAAGTGTTTTGAAAACTGGAAAAAACGGTGGCAAAAGTGAATAATATCCGATGGGGATTATTTTGAAGGGGACAAATTGATGAATAAATAACTTAATAAAAAAAATACATGAACGTTCTGATCACACCTCGTATATACAGTGGATGGCCAAATTATTAGGGACAGTGCAGATTTTCTGTAATTTTCAAATTAATTTAATGAGGAAATAAGTGGCTTTGGATCTCGTATTTATTTTTATTCATTAGAGTGTTTTATTTAGAATATAAAACGACATAATTGCTTATTCATAATCATTTATTTTTGTATAAAAAATGTTAATTTAACAAATTAATTAAAATCTTAATATTTTGTAATGCCACCCTTTGCTGCGATTGCGGCTTCCAGGCGTTTGGGCATGCTTTCTATGCAGACTTTTGCGTTGTGTCGGAGATTGGGGTTATGATGCCACTCTCTGATAAGGGTTTCTATAAATTTCCGCTTGGTGGTGATGATTTCTTTGGCGATCTCCCGCTTTTTAAAATAATAATGATACCAGCAACAAGAATATAGAAGAAAAATTATTTAAAAACAATTTATTATCTCACAAAATGCATTTAAACTTGAAAATTACAGGGGGAGGGGGTGTGCTGTCCCTAATAATTTGGCCACCTACTGTATATACATACAGAGTGATTATTTAATGGCGAGACGACGTCGCCGAATTTTACGTGCCTCCTAGCAGAAATACTGGTGAATACTATGACTATAATAACCTTGAAGAGATATAATAACCTTGATGCGCATGCGCGCATAATCGCCTGCTACGATGTGTATGAAACGGCAAATTATTAAAACTTCCAGTGACGTCGTCTCGCCATTAAATAATCACTCCGTACATACAGAATCAATTGAAGTCTGTCGTAATTCAAGAACGGATTGGACTACTGTAGCTGTCATCTGCATAAAAACTTCATGTCCTAAAGGAACAAAACTTTCAGAAATCCCTCCACTGCTGGTATCAGGATAATCGTACGAATTAAATATTTTAACCTAAAAAATTAACAAATAAATTATGTATAAAAGTCTATTCGGTTTATTTGGTTACCAGTGCCGGATTAACTTAGTAGCAAAAGTGATATATCCTACGGTCCCCGCACAAACTATAAACGATATTAAGTCTAACACTGTCATTACAATTACAAAATTATCAAAGTTGACAAAGTAAGAACAAACATATTTCTTTATGTACTCAAAATTTATCTTTGAGTGATGATATTTTTCTCCAATCATTTCTGGGGGGCCAGAGTAATTTTTTGAGAGACGGCATCCCCTGTCCCCCCGCTAGAGCCACCACTACGCACTAGGGTTATCCGGCACCAATTTTTGACCAAAAGAGTGTGACAAAATGTTCGTACAGATAATCCTTCTGAGCTCAAAAGTGAATAATAGTAATTATCATAATCCGATTGTACAAGAACACTTAATCCCATTTCTATTCCAGCGTTTTCAACATAAATTGGTTCGTTCGAATTTGAAGCATTTATTGGCATATTGTTGGAACTAAAAAAGTTAAGTTATTTTTATTTCCAAACTTGAACAAGCATAAATATAAACTTTAATTTTTAAATAGTGTCCGATCAAGGTCATTTATAAATGGTATGCTGTAACAGTTTAGCATATACAAGGTGTCTCAAAAGAAATTTCATATTTAGTGGATCGATTAAAAAAAAAGTAAGGCGTATATAGAAAAAATGTTTATTAATTATTAAAATACACTTTTTGGGGATTTATTTCTTAAAAATAATATCGTCTAAATGTAGACCCTCGCGTTCTCGGCACTCATTTAATCGAACAGTAAAATTACTTACGACGTCTCGGCAGGTGGACTCAGGGATGGCTGCCATTTCGTGACGGATATTTTCTTTCAAATGCGCCAGTGAAGTCGGTTTATTGACGTAAACTTTAGATTTAAGATAACCCCATAGGAAAAAGTCCATAGGGGTTAAATCTGGACTGCGTGGAGGCCAATTTATGTCACCTCTCCGGGAAATCAATTTGCCTGAGAAAATTTACGAAATTAAGCCTCTGACTGGCATCTTGGGGCTTTAATTCTTGCACCAATTGAATGGTGCACTCCAGAAGATCTTACAAACGACCATTTAATCCTTAAATTATTTTGTATTTATATTTTAACACTCCAATGCATTAAAATGTAGTTAAAACTGTTCTCATTTTCTTTCTTTCAATATAAATAAAATTTTAAGAATATTTTCTAATTATTTAGTCTTTATTGTTCGCCAAATTAGTACCAATTACAGTATCGACGTTTAAAATTAAACGATAGAAGCATTATTTGGCCGAAAATATGTATTTGTTGTAGAGCAAAATCTGATGTGATACGCAAAAACTGATGTGATATTTGAGTTCAGCAGCACCAAATTAGTAAGAAACAAGTCTTAGATGTAAGTCAGCAAAAATTGTGTTGACCAGTGTTATTAGTCATATGCCCTTGATTGGACAACGTTTAATAAATTTCATATACTTACTTTATATTTTCAATGCTGGCAAGTTGTTTTTCATAATTAAAAGTACAACAAAATCCTTCCATAGTTCTTCTAAGTGTAAATAATTTATTACAATCCATACTTTCGCCTTGCCATGTGCAACTGATGACTGTATCTTTGCAGGTTGGTGCTAACTAAAAATTAATCTTTAAAATACAATGACGTAAATTTATATGCCCCCTCGTAAATTTTTTTGGGCTCCCTCTGAGAAAGTATAAACTTGGGGGGGCACTCTTCAGAAGTTGTGGACTGCGACCATAGTCTATAGTTCCGCTACTGTTAAAACAATATTAAAAATATTGAAATGGACTTACATCTTGTATAATTTCAATAAGTCCATCAGTACTATTTATTAAAATACCACTTTGTTCTAGAATCTTATCTAAAAGATTTATTTTATTTATATCTTCCACTTCAAAATCATAGAGTCGTCCTAAGTATTTAACAACATCAAATATTTCGTTTACTGTATAATTGGTCACTTCTTCTCTGTAAAAAACATTGATGTCATATATAGGGTGACCATTCGTCCCGCTTTTTGCGGGACTGTCCCGCATTCTAACATTTTGTCCCGCAAAAGTCCCGCATTGTAACTTATATTTGAGAAAATGAGGACTTTTTTTTGCTCTTCACTTGGATTTGGGAGGTGAGGACCTTTTTTTTGCTCTTCTCTTGGATTTGGGAGGTGAGGACCTTTTTTTGCTCTTCACTTGGATTTGGAAGATGAGGACCTTTTTGTTTTTGCTCTTCATTCACTTGGATTTGGGAGGTGAGGACCTTTTTTTTGCTCTTCACTTGGATTTGGAAGGTGAGGACCTATTTTTGCTCTTCACTTGGATTTGGGAGATGAGAACCTTTTTGTTTTTGCTCTTCATTCACTTGGATTTGGGAGGTGAAGACCTTTTTTTTTGCTCTTCACTTGGATTTGGAAGATGAGGACCTTTTTGTTTTTGCTCTTCATTCACTTGGATTTGGGAGGTGAGGACCTTTTTTTTTGCTCTTCACTTGGATTTGGAAGGTGAGGACCTTTTTTGCTCTTCACTTGGATTTGGGAGATGAGAACCTTTTTGTTTTTGCTCTTCATTCACTTGGATTTGGGAGGTGAAGACCTTTTTTTTTGCTCTTCACTTGGATTTGGGAGGTGAGGATCTTTTTTTGCTCTTCACTTGGATTTAGAAGGTGAAGACCTTTTTTTTGCTCTTCACTTGGATTTGGAAGGTGAGGACCTTTTTTTGCTCTTCACTTGGATTTGGGAGATGAGGACCTTTTTGTTTTTGCTCTTCATTCACTTGGATTTGGGAGGTGAGGACCTTTTGCGAGGTGAGGATCTTTTTTTGCTCTTCACTTGGATTTGGGAGAAGAGGACCTTTTTGTTTTTGCTCTTCATTCACTTGGATTTGGGAGGTGAAGACCTTTTTGTTTGCTCTTCACTTGGATTTGGGAGGTGAGGACCTTTTTTTTTTGCTCTTCACTTGGATTTGGAAGGTGAGGACCTTTTTTTGCTCTTAACTTGGATTTAGGAGATGAGGACCTTTTTGTTTTTGCTCTTCATTCACTTGGATTTGGGAGGTGAAGACCTTTTTTTTGCTCTTCACTTGGATTTGGGAGATGAGAACCTTTTTGTTTTTGCTCTTCATTCACTTGGATTTGGGAGGTGAAGACCTTTTTTTTTGCTCTTCACTTGGATTTGGAAGGTGAGGGGATTTTTTTGCTCTTAACTTGGATTTAGGAGATGAGGACCTTTTTGTTTTTGCTCTTCATTCACTTGGATTTGGGAGGTGAAGACCTTTTTTTTGCTCTTCACTTGGATTTGGGAGATGAGGACCTTTTGCGAGGTGAGGATCTTTTTTTGCTCTTCACTTGGATTTGGGAGGTGAAGACCTTTTTTTTGCTCTTCACTTGGATTTGGGAGGATAGTTACTAGAATATTTTGAGTAAAATTTTGGGGGGCCAGGAAATATTTTTTTGTCGTTTACACATGAAAATATAAGTGATGACCTAAAAAAAAAGATCTTCACTTCTAAAATATATTTTTCTCCAACCAATTCTTGGGGGGGGGGGCGGTCCGACACTGCTCTAGACCAACCAAAGCAACACTGAAGCTGCCTAGACACGAAATAGCGCCAATAATTGATTTTTACCGGGTGCTATGCGCAAACTTTCTTTAATTTCTGGACGACCTAAGTATTAAATTTTCTCTTACAATCTAAGAGCGAGTTTCCAAGCTTGCGTCTTCGTTATTTTGTTCACATCACAAATGGCAACGCCTGGAAAGGGCACATTTTGAAGTGGATATTTTGTGCTTTCCTGTGTCGTAACAGTTGGAGATTTATAATAATCCAGTAAAAGAATTTGGAATAAGGTAGCAGTTCCACAAATTCCAGCTATCAATACAACTATCCAAATAAACCTAAAATTGTAAATCACTTCTTATAAAAAATTGGTAAATTCAACAATCTTGTATGCAGTTTCTTACCTTTCATATATTTTGCGATTTGGCAATGCTAAATATTTATAACCGTGCAGTGTAGTATCGTCACAATATTGTTTAAAAATAAGAATAAAATTGTCTTTAAATTTACTCCCCATTTTGTTAAATAAAATGAACTTACCACGACTTTTATAAGAACAGGAAATTACAAAACACACAGGAAATAATAAATAATTTATTGATTAAATATGTACAAAAATTAAAAACTAATTATCTTGAATTATTTGTCGTAGGGCCTTAATTTCCGTTCTCTGGATAAAATTGTTGTCTCAATAATGATTAAAAAATTGATGTGAAGTGTGAATTTTCACACATTTCAGGGTTTCGCAGGTATTTATTAACTGTGTGATGATTATTTGGGATGCCAAAACAAATTTTATGTCAAAATATTTTTTTATGAATTTTAATTCGAATGCCTAATATCATTATTTAAGTTTCTAAATATGTGCAGTATTTTTTTTATATAGCAAGGTTCATTAAGATTTTGAAAATTGCGCCTATGGCTTCCATTGGTTGCTTAAATCATAAGCTTCGCCCTCTGATACCTTGAAATATAGAATTAAATTATAATTTCAACACTTCCCACTGGTTAATAAATTTACTTTTAAAAATGAAATGCAACATTTACCAAAATATAACTAGAATTTTGACAAAATAATTTAAACAAAATAAAAATGCAAAAAAAAAACTGAAAAAATAAAAATTGACGGGATTCGAACACAGTTTCTTACAGTAGTTTCAACTCACTAAGCGAGAACGCTACCACTGTGCTATACAGGATCACTCGTTTACTATGTTAAATAGCGGATTAAATATATTACATATTTTACTTAAAAATACAAAAAATGCGTTATTTTCCGAAAACATAATCTGATCAAAAATTCCTGTTGTACTATTCCGGTTCACACCAATGTACATTACTGAGAATTTTTTCAGATCTTTAGTTTAAACCATCTGGGCTACAGGGTGTGGAACAAAATTTTTTTTGCACAATTTTGGCAAAAATCGTCTGAAAATTTTTTTTGCAAAAATAAAATTTTGATCGTTAATCCACGTACCAAGGGCTTTCATTTGATACCCTACACAGAATTGTAAAAAAATATTTTTTTTTTCGATAAGCATATATTTGTTTATATTTTTAGGGGGATATGTTTTTTAGATGTTTTAATATTTTTCCTATGTGCGGGTCAAAGAGTTGTATAAGCATGCCAAATTTCAATTCTCTAGGTTTAGCCGTTTGGCTACAATTTTTACCGAACAGACAGACAGACGACAAAATGACGGTATAAGGGTTTTTTGGTCATACCTACGAAACCCTAAAAAGGGCGCAGATTTTAGAACATAATTTTGGGAACAGAGAAAATAATATACGAAAAAGGAACTTATTCGACCCAAATTTTGAGATCTAATTCAAATTATCGGTCAAATTTAATGGTTGTTCATTTTCTCCTTGATTAACTAAATCCTCAAAATCTTTATGGCTTAAATCCAACATCCCAAAATCAGTTTTAGGAATTTTTGGTGGTGTAACATCGGTGTTAAAAATATAATCATTTTTAGGCTTAACGCTAGAAATACTTAGATCTGAAGCCAAAAAGTCCATTTTTCTTAAACCAGACAAAGCTAATTCATTAGCATAACTTGTTTTTGGAAGTGTTAGTTCTGGAATAGTATACTCCATTTTGGACTTAAGGTTATTAAGATCGTTAAAGTCCATTTTAAGTTCGTGTTTTTTATGTTTTTCTTTTGAAGTTGATGCTAACGGTGTGCTCATTCCAAGTGGTTTTAATAAGTTTAGACTGTCTTGCATCTTGAAAAGACTTGGACTTAAAAACATATTGTTAGCATTTAATGTTGCTTGAGACATTGGGTCACCTAATCCTAACAGCGAAGTTGCACTTGGAAATTTTCCGGATTGGAATAATACATTTGCAATATTCGACGTTAACATTAAATTTGAACTTAATGAATTCAAACTTGCAGATGTTACATTTAATGGTAGGCTTGTTGGAATTTTTGGAACTGCTAATAAAGTTCCTTCTGATGTATCTTCTCCAATATATCCAATAAGTTCTTTTATATAACTCCATAATGTTTCACTTTGGTCTCGTGGAAATTTTGAACTTAATGTTGTCTTAAATTTTTCCAAATAAGTGTTTCCTTGAAATCTGTTTGTCCAAACTACGTAGTTTTTTTCTTTTTTGTAGTAGTCAGCGCATTTTTTTAGTTCTTCCATTGCAGTTGTTGGAAGAACGGTGTCTTGGACAACGGAATAAGACATTAACATTGGACGGCCGTATTCATTTGGTTTGTTTTCTGGAGGAGGTATAACCCAATAGCTTATAATAGCAGATTCTAAAGATGAATGTTCTTGATGGTATGGAGCTGAAAAGACAATAATAATAATAATAATAATAATAATAATAATAATAATAATAATATTTATTCATGTTAATAAAATTTGAGTTTTTTACATTCGTCATAATATAAAATATTAGTACAATTTACAATAAAAAAAGAATATAACGGGTGTTTTTTTTAGAGGTATAGAACTTTAAATTGCAATAAAACAACGATGGATTATTCGATTGACATGAATTTTTTTTTATTCGAAAGATAATCTTGTGGCATTACATTAAATCATACCAACAAGACGGCGCAACATGTCACACAGCTCGTGCCACAATCGATTTATTGAAAGACACGTTTGGTGACCGCATAATTTCACGTTTTGGACCTGTGAATTGGCCTCCAAGATCTTGTGATTTAACACCGCTGGACTACTTTCTGTGGGGCTATGTAAAGTCATTGGTCTATGCGGATAAGCCACAAACGCTTGACCATTTGGAAGACAACATTCGCCGTGTTATTGCCGATATACGGCCACAAATGTTGGAAAAAGTCATCGAAAATTGGACGTCCAGATTGGACTACATCCGAGCCAGCCGTGGCGGTCATATGCCAGAAATCATATTTAAAATGTAATGCCACAAGATTATCTTTCGAATAAAAAAAAATTCATGTCAATCGAATAATCCATCGTTGTTTTATTGCAATTTAAAGTTCTATACCTCTAAAAAAAACACCCATTATTAAAAAATAAAAAATATTAGTACATTTAACAATAAAATAAGACATATTAAAATAACAAATTAAAAATTACGAGACATATATTGCGAGAAAAAGCTGCAGTCATGTAGAAAGTTTGTTAAATTCTGTCAAAATTGTCCGCTAGATACTCGTCAAAGCTATAAAATGTCTTGTTAATTAGGGGGGATTTTAGTTTGATCTTGAATGATTTCAATGGTAATTTTTTTATTTCACAAGGGAGAACATTGTAAAATTTAGTGGCATAATAGTTCAACGAGTAGATACTCGGTGGAACTAGATAGTTGAGGTCAGTCTTGTATAATCAGGCCTGATTAGTTGTTTGCCACGGATATTGTAGCTGTGAACATCTTTTTGAAGTGTTTTGTCTTTATAATTTAAGTGGACATGTGTCAAGCAGCATAAATGTACAAGCAGGGAAACGTCAGAATACCTAAATTGACAAAGGAACTTTTATAATCATCTCTGTATACTAAACCGCTAACAATTCTAACACGTCGCTGCAAACCAAAAATTCTTTCGGCAAGAGAGGAATGCCCCCAGGCTAATAAGGCATAGGTGACATGAGACTGAAATAATGCATAGTATTCTTTTGAGTAACCTTTTGTTTTAAATTCCTGATACAATATATGGACTTACAAAGCTTTGCGGATGTTACTTCTGTATGTTTCTCCCAATTGAGATTAGCACCTATGACAACACCCAAAAACTTAACTGAGTCGTTGTTAACAGGTTCGGAAGCCCTCAGGGAAAAAAACAAATGTTGTGTTTTAGCTACATTAATGCTTAACATATTAGCTCTAAACCACTCTTTACTACGTTCCAGGCTTAACTGGCTTTGATCTATAAGCTGTTCATAATTAGAATCATTATTCAAAATTGTATCATACAATATAGTATTGACTTGATTCATATATAATGGCAGATCATTAATATAAATTATGAACAGCAGTGGTCCTAAAATTGAACCCTGCGGCACCCCAGAATTTATTTCCAGCTCTTTAGATTTTTTACCATTAGCCCATACATATTGTTTCCTATTTGATAGATAGGACTTCAATAAGTTAATACTATCAGGGCCAATATTGTAACAGGATAATTTTATAATTAAGAGGTCAAGTGAAACGCAGTCAAAGGCTTTAGTTAGATCTAAAAAAGTAGCCATGCTAGTGAGATTTATTTTCTAGAGGAAATGTTACGTATTCGATCAATTCTAGAATAGCATTACTGGTAGATCTGCCAGCTCCTTTAGAGCTGGCAGATCAATTTGGCTTTACCAAATTGACTGTCGTTTAGTAAACGGTTATTCTCAAAATGGTCAATCAACTGCTGCAATAAAAATTTTTCAAAATTTTTTGAAAAAATAGGTGTATAGAGATATCGGTCGGAAATTATTCATGTCATCTTTGTCCTTACCCTTATAGACCGGTATAACTTTTGATATTTTTAAGGCAGTTGGGAGTCATGAACTAGTCCATTTTACTATTGTACCTGACGAAGGGTGCTTCGTGGAAGATATCATACAGATAATAAGGGGCACAAAGTAGATAAAAATATATTTTACAATTCAACTTACAACAAATTACTCCAACGCAGGGTGAATAACTAGAATCTGAACTTCCTTTCATCTTGATCTGGTAGTCCAATTGTGCGTCAATATCTCGCAAAGTTGGTGCTGCTGGACTTGTTGGATGTGAGTGATACCAACCCACTAAAGTTAACTGTTGTAATTCAATAGAATTCGCTATTTCAGCTTCGACTTGCGAAGCTAACTCTCTATCAGCTTTTGTATTACGACAAGGAAAAGCATGAGTTATTGATAAATCTACAAAAGAAATAATAATAATAATAAGTGAGCCGGCTCCTCAAAGTTAAATGAATCGGCTCACGACTCATAATTTCAGGGATTCGATTGGACATTTGCGAAACTGTGATTAGTGACCGAAGTAGTCGAACTTGGTGTTCATGCACTTGTATTATGCACATAGCAGCTCAATTTGGATTTGACTGAGTGATTGTAAGTTGAAATAGTTCTGTATCCAAGTATTTCAATTACCAGGTTATTTTAAATACTGCCGTTTCCAAACAACAAATATCAAATACAAATAATTGCAAATCCATATACAAAGAATATTTTTTAGTATTTTAGCCAAGTATTTCAAATACCACAATGTAACTAAAATACTTTTTCATGTACAACTCTGTTTCATGTATTCCTAACTATTAAATTAGCAACAAAAAATTTAACAAACAGAAAAGACTTACTATGTCCATTGACATCCCATTGGCCAGCTAAATAACCACTCACTTCGGAAGTGGTAAGATGGCAATGAAAATCCATCACTAAAACTGCATTTGTTGACATCGAAACCAAGAATGGTTGGATTTTACCCAAGTTTGAGAATGGGATACATTCTATCAATGTATTTGAATCGCTAAAACAAAATATAGCATGTAATAATGCAATGATGCGTCTACACTGGAGCAAGACAAGTCTTTTATACACGAAGTATATAATCATAGACACACAGAATAAAAATTATCTTCTCTCTGTAACACACATAGAACTGGTACTCCACTTTAGCCCTACAATTGCAGAATAGTGGTCTAAAACTGTGTCTAAATTAGCGAACCATGTAACGTTTTTGTCTAGTTTGAACGGAATGACGCGCACAATCCGGAGGGATCGCAAATTCGATCTAGTCCGCTCTAGGTCTGCTTGAAGCCCATGCTTGCGAGCGTTATATTTGGACGGACGTACAGCAAATCTATTTAGTACTGGCGTGTGGGAAATCAGTTTCGCGCAGAGGAAGAACGCATTCGGAAAGAAAGAGAGGGTCGAGCGCTTGGACTGTACAGTACGAGTCACAAGTTTTCATCAAAATATTAATTTTTTCCACAGTTTAATGGATTACTTTTTATATTTCATATTTTCTGTTCACTTCTTTCTTTCTGTTTTCTAGGTGACGAAAATGTAGAACATTCACCTGAATTTAGAAAATAATAATGTATAAATAATATAACAATGAAATAAAAATGAAAAGCCTGTTAAGAACTGAACTAAGTTTACCAAACAAAATAAATGTTTTTGTTGAACAGCTTTGTTGCGTCTTATAACAAAGATATTTATTATGATTGTTAATTTAGAACGTGAAATTTCGGATTCTTTTGTTCAAAATATTTGTTCCGTCCGTGTCTCATCTTTGTATTAAAGTTATATTGTATTACAACTTTTAACTTGTCTAACCTGCAGACACTTTTTTTTTCTTGTTAAATCTACTTAAACTTCTTGCAGAAACGCCTGTGCACGCTGAAACTCGATCCAAAATATTCTTCAAAGGTATAATCACGTTCCCTGCTGCAGCTTACTTAGTCATAAAGTCAATCACATTACTAATAATCTCCTTACACTGACTATGGTTTACGCGCCCGCATAATTTCGTCTTAAATTCCATTATACTTTTTCATCCGAATGTACTTTCACTGATGCTTGCAGCAAGACAGTCTGACGTCCCCACTCCAATTTCTAGTGATTGCTACTGCGCACCCAAGGTCATCTGCCAGGCTTAAATAGATGGACTGTACACAAGTGCATATTTTCAGTACGGAACTGCTTACACAATATAAAATTGTACAAATTACTCTAGTTAATTAAACAATAGAGAAGTTAATGCATTGGATTAGTGTTATACAGAATATAAAATGTTATTAAAATAAAATAAATGTAGTGCGATAACAAGTGGATATGCGGACCAAACCCCGCATATCCAGACCGCATGCCACTGGTAATAGGCAGGCTTATATTCAACAATGGAGGAATTTGATTGCTATAATCCATTCACGATATTTTTTCATTTGAGTAGGCAATGACATATTTTTTAAAATTGTTTTTTAAAACATTTTACTCATCAACTAATACAATGTTCCATTACTCGACGAAAGTAACCGCGGTTGAAGTTTCCCGTTCCGAAAGTGTACGACATTAACCTTTTCAGGAAAATTGTTCAGTTTCGGAACGCAGTAAGGAATATTTTTAATTGACATTTAAAGTCAGTAACACACCATAAAAGTAACCAAAATAACCAGATCTAGTGTGTTCTTACAAAAGTGAACAGCTTATATGTCTAGTTATATTTCGCGGCTACAAATAATTTCACCCTAACATGGGCTTCTCAGGTGAGGAAACATCGTGAATAAAATATAGATGATGATAATTAATAAATAATAAAACTTACTGAGTAAAAGTTCGGTTGGCAATAGTGTTATGCTTAACAACAACTCTTTGAACTGGTGGAGGTGCCGCCATTAATTTGCTATCTACCCTTTCCAAATCCATATCATTCTCCGATTCTTCTCCCTTGTCTTTTTCTTCTTCTTTCTTCTTTTTAAACCACACGTTCTTGTAGGCGTCCAATTTTTTTCCTTTATATTTCACCGAAGCCCAACCACAACCAGATTTTTTATCTGGATTGATTATACGTTTACAGTGAATTGCCCACGCAGATGGAGACGCAAATACAATGTCGGTTTCTTGAGATTTTATTTTACCATCAGGCAAAAGATCACCAATAAAACGTTGGCCCTAAAAATTAAAATATGAGGTTCAGTCAAATAAAAACCTAAATTTTTCCAAATCTCAGTAAACTCAGTTAACTAATTCAGTTAAATATTTCTAATGTACATTTTATGGTAACCGACGAGTTCATCGAAAATCAATTCATCGAAAGTAAATTCATCGAAAATCAATTCATCGAAAACAAGTTCATCGAAAATGAGTTCATCAAAAACGAGTTCATCGAAAACGAGTTAATCGAAAAAGAGTTCATCGAAAACGAGTTCATCGAAAACGAGTTCATCGAAAACGAGTTAATCGAAAAAGAGTTCATCGAAAACGAGTTCTTCGAAAATGAGTTCATCGAAAACGAGTTCATCGAAAACGAGTTAATCGAAAAAGAGTTCATCGAAAACTAGTTCATTGAAAACGAGTTCATCGAAAATGAGTTCATCGAAAACGAGTTCATCGAAAACGAGTTCATCGAAAACGAGTTAATCGAAAACGAGTTCATCGAAAACGAGTTCATTGAAAACGAGTTCATCGAAAACGAGTTCATCGAAAAAGAGTTCATCGAAAACGAGTTCATTGAAAACGAGTTCATCGAAAACGAGTTCATCGAAAAAGAGTTCATCGAAAACGAGTTCATCCAAAACGAGTTCATCGAATGATCAATTCATCGAATCGTCAATTCATAGAAAAAAATATTTTGTAAATATTTGAGAGGAATGCCGACAGGATCGGAAAGCCAAAAAAGCAGTGGTCAATAAATGTAGTTGATAGACTACATTTATTAAATAACTATCATACTTAGTCTATTAATAATTTTTAATACGCCAGGTAAAAGATACCTATTGAAATTATTACAGTATTCCCCCGAGATACGTAATTAATGCGAACTGTAGACTTTTGGGTAACTCGAATTTTACGTAAGTCGAATTGGGATTTTTATCAAGGAACAAAAGAAATATAAACTACATAAATACGTATATAAAAGAAACGAGACAAAAATAAATTGAAATTCATTTGTACATACATACAAATAGAAAATAATTCTTTGAAAAATTGAATCAATATTCAAATATTGTATTGTATTATATTGTAAAATAAAGATTATTATATTATTATTATTATATTAAAATTGAATGTTACTCAACTCAAAAAATTTTCCATTTTTTGAAATTTTCATTTTACGTAACTGCGAATTTACGCGCGTTACGTATCTTGGGGGATTATTGTATAACAATATTAATGGTACTTGTTGTGTTATCTGTCACCACATTTTTAATGTATGATTTTTGCAAATTTAAATTAAGTTTTAGTGAGATCATTTTTGGTGCATATTTGAGAATAATCAAAGAATCAAAGAATATTATTTTTTTTAAACCATATGAAAAATTTGATGCAATTATTAGTCTGTCTTTTATTGACCACTGCTTTTTTTACTTTCCGATCCCCTCGGAATTCCTCTCAAATATTAACATTTTTTTTCCGAAGAATTGACGATTTGATGAATTGATCATTCGATGAATTGATTTTCGATGAATTTGCATTCGATGAACTCGTTTACGATGAACTCGTTTTCGTTGAATTGATTTTCGATGAATTTACTTTCGATGAATTTACTTTCGATGAATTGATTTTTGATGAACTCGTCGGTTACCCATCGACAGGATGCAGCTTAGAGGCAATTTGCCTTAAGGCTCCAGCAGACGGTGTTACATCATACCTACTCGTAATTAGATGACCGGACAAAGGCAATATTAACCCTTTACTGCCTGAATTTTTATTTTTGGCTGAAATAATTCATGGGCATTAGGAATTGGTTCTTATTGATAGAAAAATTAATTAAAAAAATATATTTGAAATATTAATTATTATTTTTATGAAAAAATAATAATTAAAATAATAATTTAGGGTTTGTGCCATACATGGAATGATTCTACATTATGTTACAAAAGAAAATGATTCCGTATTATATGTTCGTCAATTGCTAGGTGTTCTTCATTAGGGATTAAAAGCAGTCGCTCTCGAATTTTTGAAAGAAAAGGTCGTATCTTCTAGTTGTCCTTTCTCAATAAATTAGTTATCGTTGAAGTGCAAATTCCGTTTGATATTCTCAAATCTATTGCAGCCCATTACTTGAGATACTGCAGGATCCATTGCTGTGTATGTGACATATATGAACATTCATGAACTAACGTCTTGATTCAGTTTTAAAAGTAAAATAAAAAGTAAAAATCGGAATGTGCCATATATGGCACACTATGCAGTAAAGGATTAAAAACATGTATAAGGCCAGGATTGAGCTAATGGAACCTTTTCAAATTTAATGTAGTACCTATCTTCAATAATAAAAAGGTTGTGCAGTAGATGATGTAAATTCAACAAGCCTATATTTACCTATTGTTTATATAATTCACGCTTGACCAATTCCAGAATCGTATTTTTTTTTATTTAGTTAATTTTTTTACAGAATATGCGTACCAAAATTTTATACCAGTAACCAATGGTTGCGTCCGCAAAAGAAATCTCTGAGAAATCACACATGCGTATGATAGCTTTTTCGATTACGATTCTGATTAGATGTTTGTTGTTTAAGGAATAAACCACACTTGCGTGATCAAGCATGGCTATCAAAGAAAACATTAAAAAAAAAAAAACACACCTATTAAAGAATACAGCACACGTTGTGACTTTCCTATCAGAGATTTCATGCGCGAACACAGCTAGGGAAGCTATAGTCTATTTTTATATTAGGAGGAGCGTTTTAATGAAAAAAAGTGAGAGAAACATTCACTTCAATTTTTTCCAAATGTAAAACAATTTGTGAAAATAATAAATATATTGTTGTGGAAGAGATAAATAGGTAAAAAAAGCATGGGAAAATTCTATAAATCCGGGAAAAAGAGCGAGAGTGTGCTAAAAGCATTTAAAAGCTACAGTTTACATCAATATTAACTTATTAATATTTAACAAACTAGTATTTATTAAAAATATTTAACAAATAAGAAATACTCAATTATAAAAATCCTTCTCGAGCATAAATAAATATATACCCGTGTAACTTTAATACAGGATTAAGTGGGGAACAGAATGCAACGAGTTCTACGGCGCTTTGACGGCATTTGGACGGCGCTATCTGTCAGAGGAAAGTTAAAATCAAGTTGTCGTATGCAAGTGCACAGTATGTGTAACGTCCTAGCGGCGTTCCAACGCCGTTGATACTGAATGTTCGTCAACTTCCAACTTTTGACGCCGTTGAACGTTGACGTAGAACAACTAACCTCAGTTTTTACTGAATGGTAAAGTGTTTGTATGTATAAATAACTTGCATACAACATAAATAACATCACACACAAGTCTTCATCATCCATTATAATTTTAATAAAAGAAAGCGCACGTATAAATACAGATATAGGTTGTCACGTGACACTTTGACGGCGTTAAAAATTATTGCATTGTGTGCAGGCGAAAATTCAACGGCGCTAGAGCAACGCCGTCGCAAATGACGACGCGCTGACGGCGTAGCGCGCTGTGCATTCTGTTCCAGGCTTTAGGGTATACAGTCTCAAATATTGTATGTCGTTATTCTGATACAGCCTCACTGAAGTGTTTGCTTTCGTTTTTGATTAATTTTGCAGCGAGTTTCTAACAAAGGTTATGGTTTACAGGTGCAGGTTATCTTGCAGTTTTAATTTCCCAGTTACTTTCTGAGGTGGTGATTTTAGACTGTTACTTTGTAAACATAACCCACATAAAGTCGGTTTACGATAACTATGAGATGACGTCACACTTGGTTAATTTAAGTACCAACGTTATGATATGTTTTAATCAACATCAATCCACAACTCAGTTAGTACATTTATTTATTTAATATTGGTAAATTTTTTCAATGTTGCCGGTTTGAAATTGGATTGTTCAATCGTTATTTGTCAGGTTGACATTTAGGTGTTTAGAAGTTGTTCGATATAACCTAACTTTTTTTGAAAGTTTACGAATTGGCAACAAGGTGAATTTTTCAAATGTGACGTCATTTCATAGTTACGGTAAATAGACTTTATGCTCATCATTTATATAACACGACCGGCGTTTAACAACTCCTCACCTTCAGCTACACACTTAGAAGGAGTTACATTTAAAAAATTAAAATTATTTAGTAAGGATAGCTGTTAATTATTCATTGTTTCAAGGTTTAAAATGTAAACAAATGAGGACAACTTTCACAATACTCGTTTCGATCAGCTGTTTCACAGCGATCACAGCGCCGCCATAGGCCATTGTTGAGTCCAATAGTAACTGTACTGGTAATTTGTTATAGTATAAATATGATTTCTGTACGTACTCCTCTTAGTTTAAAAATAGACAATAGTAAGTAAATATATCGCTCACCAAATATTCTATACTCATAGCGCCATCCCCTGGTTGAAGTATTCCAGCGGCTAGCAACATCTGCAATGTTACTGTGCGACCTGTGGATTGTGTCCCTTGTCCAGTTTTACCACTACGAATTCCACTTTCAGCATCATATTCCTAAGCCCAACACCAAAAAGTTACCAAAAAACCAACTGTTATCAAGAACCATGGAACAAATATACAATGGTGCAAATATAAAACAAGCATGCATTTAAAGCTATTAAATAATATCAAAAAATAAAACAAAAATATGATAAACTGCGTAAGCTTGAGTCATTTAACAGTAAACCCTTATAACGGACCGTTAATCGATTGCTAAAATTCAACTAATCATAACACAGGTCAACAAAAAAAATATTTTTTTTGAGTCTATATTTTAATGACTATTTTCTGTTTCTTTATATCAAAAAATAACTAAAACCTTCGTTTATTTTTGAAAAACTTTGCTTTTGTACATTTTACAACGATCAATATATATTTATTTATTTTTATGACCATATAAGGACAAGCGCGTTAAGGATTCCACACACCAAAGCGGCCGCGGTAGCGATACGACTAGCGATCAGGTCTCCTCACACTAACGCGGTGGGAGTGGCGGTAGCGGTAGCGATCAGTTAGTGAATCACGGTATATAGTTGTATGATAATATTGATTGCGAGAATACAATAGAATAATTAATTGTATGTAGAGGAAAAATAATAATCTACTTACAGTCTGTTTCAAACGGTTAGGCGGAACTAAATGGGAATTTCGTTCTTTTAGGTTGGAAAAGGGACCTTACTTCGGATATTTGTATTAAGAATGACAATGAAATCAAAATATAAAGAAAATGACATTTTAAAATGATATTAACCTTAACCAAAAAATGTTTGTTGCAAGTATGATTTACAAAGCTTAAACAAAACGGCTGAAAAGCATGATTTAAACGATGAAAGTAACTAGATTGCAAAATCTAGTTCCGCCTAACCGTTTGGAACAGACTTTACTATCAATTTCCAAAACTTTTCCTATTTCGTTCCACACTTTATTTGTTTCCTAACATTCTTGTAATCAGGATGTGCTAAGTCATACAAAATTAAATGATCCTTTACTGATCTATGATTTTTTCTGTTAAATTATCTATTTTCGACATTATTTTCTTAAATATATTCACTCTGTGGTATATAAACAATGAATATCGCGCGGCCTAACGCAATTTGTCGAGTTCGGCCGCCAGTGTTTGGTGATCGCTAGACTGAACGCTGCATTCGGTGGCGTTCTCAGATAGCGGAACGCTTGTATGTGCGTGGTCTCATTGTATTGTATAGGTTGCGTTAGGCCGCTGCATTAACGCCACCGCGGCCGCTTTGGTGTGTGGAATCCTTTATATTAAGTTAGGGTGGGGACGAGCGGGTGGAAAGCAAGTGGCATTTCACTTACGTGGTTCTTAGTCGATATGCGCAAGCGCATTGCAGCGATAAAACGCATTTTGTGTGGAGGCAGATCAAAAAAATGGCGTCAAAACACGAGGTAGACTCATCCTGCTATATTTGCGGCGAATTTATCAAAACAAGAGAATGGACCTTTAGCTACAATTTGCCGCGTCTTACGCGTATATCCGTCACTTAGTTTACAAGATACCCTCCATAATTCATTCTCAGACGCTATTTTCATTTCAAAATGGCAGCACTCGTATTTAACGGACACCCCCACCTCCTCATTAGTCCGTTATACCGAGGGTTTACTGTTAATTATTTAATATATATATATATTAAAAAAATCATTTTGGTAAGAGAATAAAATAAGTGAATAGGAAATAAAAAAATTCATGCTTTTTAGTGAATACAATAAACCTCCTCAACAAAATCATCTACATCATCTGCTTCGTCATCTTCACGTTCTTCTTCTTCAGCTGTTCCTGCCGTACCAACACCCGTAACGCCCAATAAAGCCGCAGCTAGTTGACTCTGCATCCCAAACCGAGAAACTTCTACAAAGAAATGTGCTTTTACTACTAAATGGTGTAAGAATAAATTTTACACAATTATGATGAATATACATGTTCTATACATTTAATAATAGATTCCCAAAGCCTACAAGCCTATTACAGAGATATTAAAATAAGAAAAGAATTAATGCAGTTGCGTAGAGTGATTCTGGTCTGGGTCAAGTTTATTATTATACAATGCCGGGTTTACATTGGTAGAGTAACAGAGCTAGTAACTAGCGCAAGTAATCCTAATCTAAAAATAAATAAATTCCATGGCTATTTAGGCAACACTGCATTCATTTCCTACAGAGCGGTCATAATTTCTTGTCAGTTATGCAATTGGTGACTCAAAGTAACGCGTATCCCTCTAGCGGCAAAAAAGCGAACACTTCTTAAAAGGTTACTGTCATTGTTTACGTATAATTCACCATGTGTTTTATTGTTTCTGTCCATTCTCACTCCATTTTTACAGCGAATAAAGTGATAAATTTAAGAAAAAAAGATTAAATACTCCTTGTTGTGTGTATGGTAGTCAATCACAGGAAGAACATCTTCGAATATTAGATTGAAATATTATCAGTGATTCTAAAATTTTGTTTCTATTAAAGGGAATTTATACTGTTCAGATGATTTTAAACAAGTTTTTAACGTTGAATTTTTCATTTTCCCTGTCTCACATGTGCAAGAAAATCGTTTAATGTTGTGTAAATTATTGTTAATATAATTAAAACCCCTTGTTATTTCATGGGAGTGTTCCATAACTGTGTTAGTTTACAAATATTTGACAGTTTTCTTGTGTAGAATAAATTACAAGTTCTCTTTCTATAAAATTTCTTGAGATATGTGTAGATATTAAGTATTCAAATAAATGTTTTAAGTTCAAAGTATAACATTTTATTTTCTCTGTGAGTATAAGCCGGCACCAACATACAATATATAACCTCTGAAAATATTCATTTACAAGCAGCAAATTTTATCATAAAATGGATTCACATATATTTATACACTTTTTTAATACTCGGTTATAATTTAAATATACTGTATACAGCAAGAAAACGTAAATTAGACCAAAAATTGATTATAAACCAATACTGTTTACATACGTTGACAGATGACTATCCTTTTTCGTGTCAAAAGTTCACAAGGCGATAGTGGCGCCGTTTCGGTAATTATAGTCGCGAATAGTTGACAGAAACATTTTGTTATCAAATTTATTTCCAAGGACGTGCACACATAGACGTAGATTCGATTTTTACATTGGGTTATGTATGTTCAATATTTCACTTACCTCTATGAGCTAACCTCGATCAACAATCTTAATAATAATAATATCAACAACAACAATAATAACGAAAAAAAAAACAATAATATATCTTAACAAAAACCAATTAATTATGAAATGAACACTACTTTTTCTCTACACGCCAATGAGTTAACGAACAACATAAAGTTATCTATACAATATCGTTACTGCTCGGGTGAGATCGGACAAACAAAGAAATCTGATTGGTTCTTTGTTAAATTGGAATTTTGAGATATGAGATAGAATACAGTTTTGATATTTTTAAGCTCATTGTTTACTGTTATGTAACTGACAAGAAATTATGATCACACGGTATAAAGAGCAATACTGCATTTTAACGTTTAAACGGACTATTATTTTTAATCAAAAGGGACCACCGTTTGTTATTTGCTGATAATTTTCTTCTACAACCAACGTTAATGCGCATGCCTAGGAGTATGCGCATCATACCGAGACCTTAAACTGTTATTAAACAAATAATAAAATATTTACGTTTTAAATTAATTACAATTTTAAGAGAAAGTCTAGAAACATCATATTTGACGAATATTGTATGTAATCCCTGCAAATTATGTTTTATATTGATGCAATCAACAACTGTCAAAATTTAGGTTATTTTATGTAAAAATATATTAAAATCAGTACATATTACGAAATATATTTATTAAAAACAAAGTTATGACAATATTAAGCAAATATAAACTTACCTTCCTGTTAAAAAGTAGTATTTCACCAGTTTTTCAGTAGTTGGTGGCAATGTTTTTTTTGACGCTTGCATACAGAGCAATTCAAAATGGCGTCTTTTGAACAGCTGAGTATTAAAAAATATGAAATAAAATGTTTAAAAGCAATATAATAAATACAATGCACATAGGCAGTTATTAATTTAACAAAATAATTAATATTTTTTAATATTATAACGTAATTTTATAGATTTGAGATTTTTTTATCGTTTAAAATAAGTTTAGGACTCCTGGTTAACGTTTTGCGTTCAAGGTCATTTTATTATGTTATTTGAAATTTATTTAAATAAAGTTACAGGATTTATTTGGTTTATTTTTTAGTCCTCACACTTTCTAAACGTTTTTAGTAAATATATTAAGTAAACATATACCTGAATATACAGTCTGTTCCAAACGGTTAAGCGGAACTAAATGGGAATTTAGTTCTTTTAGGTTGTCACGAGAAGGGACCTTGCTTGGGTTATTTCATTTTTCACGTTGAGATGTCAAAATTTAAAATTCCAACAATGAAACCATGGAAACGAATGACATATGTCAAAATTAAATATTTTTTTTAGATATTTTAATGACAAAAAAATAAATAAATGGGAAATTTGTATTAAGAATGACACAAAAAATCAAAATATAAAGAAAATGACATTTTAAAATGATATTAACCTTAACCAAAAAATGTTTATTGTAAGTATGATTTACAAAGCTTAAACAAAACGGCCGAAAAGCACGATTTAAACGATGAAAGTAACTAGATTGCAAAATCTAGTTCCGCTTAACCGTTTGAAACAGACTGTATAATATAATCTGTCTCAATTTGTAATACGAAACTAGATCTGGTTGCTTTGGTGACTGTTGAGGTGTAAACAGACTTTGGCGTATCCGTGTGAACCAATACTATGATAATATTATAAATGTATTGTCAATATACAACATAAAAAATGAACTTTTCCTGTTAGTTCCGTATTATAAAATTATATGGAAATAAATCCCTAAATGTACCAATGATATGAACTCTATACCTAATTATCATAACAGCAGTTGATATGCAATGAACATATGCAATGTATGCAGAGGTAAATGGATGAACAAACGCCGGACACGACAGCTAGTTATTAATTATTTCCAATCTTGTTAAGGCTCTTATGGCAACCTGTATAGATATGACTTAAGTCCCTGAATACAGATTAAAACAGCATCCGTTTTTATTAAGTCAAGGCGTTCGCTTTTGTGAAAAATCTCCACTCAAATCTTTATTTATTTATTTATCATCATCATGTGATCAAATTTAAAATAGCCCTTATAAAAATTGTCTTTGTTAATTATGTTAATTTTTTTTATCAATTTTCTTTTAAATTAAGTGTATAAAACATTGCTGGGCCTGGATATTTCAAAAATTCCAATCGCTGAAAGCCTGTTCTTGCGCACATCGGCAATATTTTGTTACGTCACGGCTTCATTGTGTTATGGCTCCCAACGAAGGAGCACGCATTTTTTTACGGTGAATATTTTTCCAAAAAGTAATTGGAAAATAGTGCAAAAATAGTGAATTTTGAAATGAAGATGATAAATAAATAATTTAAAAGGGCACTGAAATAAAAATTTAAATTATATTATTGAGAAATTCGAGGAAAATGTTGGAGTCCTTGAGCGTCTACTTGTTGCATGACTTCGGAAATAAAGAAAAATAGGTGAGTGTTCATTTATTTTAAAATATTAGGGCCTTAATATTGAAAATTTATATTTTTTTATAGCATTTTTGGCTATCTTTTATAATATTTCTTTGTTATATTTTATTAATTTTTTGCGTCGCATAAATCGAGGTCATTAATTGGCACATTCTTGTAGGATTATAGAGATAAGGCGGAGTGCCTTATCTCCGGAGTGGTCATTAGTGAAGTTAACATTGTAATATTCAGCTCAATAAATGCAGGTGTTTATTTAATAATTTTAACTTGGAAATTTTAAAGATAAATAATGTATTGGACAAAATTATTGCAACAAATTTTATATATTTTTGTTTTTATTTAGTAAAACCGTGGATACAATATATGTGTTTTTTTAATTTATAATTTATTTCCAGTCTCATTTTCTGGAAGTGATTTTACCGGAGATTGTACATGATCTCCGCAAGTGTCCGGCCGGTTTCCGCCAACATATCGGACGCTCGGACCCAACTTACAATGTAGTTTTCAAAAGGAACGATAATTTTCGGTAAGTATTAAGATTTTTCAATTCAGTATTGTTATTCATTCAATTACAGTAGGAGCTCGGTTATGTGAACTAATATTATTCATGGCGACAAAGAACATTTTAATTTAATTTGATTTAATAACAACTCCACGTTTCAAAATCCAGTACCGCCTTGTAAAATAAATTATTATTATTTTTTTAACGTATGGTATTTGTTTCAGGTGTAATTGGGCGCAAATTTCAGCGCCCAGTAAGAAGGCTTTTGCAGTCCCTGGAGACCGGTGTTGGACTCGCATGCCCTGTGTCAGATCGTACTTTCCCACATTCAGAGCTGGTTCACTAACGTACCTGGGTTCTGGTTATCAATCAACCCTTCGGAGGACTGGTTCTCTGGGTTTCGGAGTGTTCTGGGTTCTGCGATACCACAGGTCCCTCACCTCACCACTCGTACCGTGACCACAATCTCCTCGTTTAGAGATTACGCAACCTTAAACATGACAAGAATTAGTAACAATTCACCCTCGGTTGGGATTTGAATGCACACCACAAAGATTGTTTCTGCAGTTTTTATGACAATGCGGGGAAGATGTTCCAGTACGGACAGAAGTAGAGGTCCGTAATGATGGAGTTCAGGAAAAAGAATCCTCCAGGAGTTGCAGACGCTGTCTTCCAACCAAAAGAAAAATTTCGGTGAGTCTTATGCTTTTGCAATTTAATATTATTATTCATTCAATTCAGTAGACGCTTGATTGTGTGAACTAATAGAAACCAGGATTGCTTAAAAGGCAAAAATCTCTTATACTATCATTCATGTGTCTGTCTGTCCATGATAATTTAATTTGTAGGATTTCGTAGGTATGATCTATAAATCTTTAATACTATAATAATAATTTAAAAAAATCCAAAGTAATGCTGATTAATGGGAACTGGAATAGTACAACAGGAATTTTTCATTAGATTATTTTTTCATAAGATATGGAAGTTTTAGTATTTTTGATGAAATATATTTTAAAGAAACTGTCATGAACATTTAATAAGTTTAAGTTCATTTAAGGAGAACCCCACATTTAAAAATCCAATACTGCCTGCTGAAATAAATTTAATTGTTTTTTAATGTAAAGTATTTGTTTCAGGAGTAATTGGGCGTAAATTCCAGCGCCTGGGGGGGGGAGGATTGGAAACATAGTCACCAGCCTCTTTATATGACCAGAGGAAACGGTCGTCCTCATAACCCACCTATCAGTCCTTCCAGTTGAGCCGGAAGCATTCCTTTGTTGCAGCATTCCCCGGTTCTTCACATTACCTGTGCGGGTGACCTGGCAATCTTGTCCGACCTGGTTCTCTGGGTTCCGGAGTGTCCTGGGTTCTGCGATATCACCGGTCCCCCATCTCAGCTCTTGTACCGTGACCACAAACTCCTCTATTAGAGGCTAAGCAACCTTAAACATGACAAGAATTACTAACAATTCACCCTCGGTGGGATTTGAATGCACACTACAAAGATTGTTTCCGCAGTCTCTATGACAACGGGAGGAAGTTGTTCCAGTACGGACTGAAGCAGATGTCCGGATTGATGGAGTTCACAGAAAAGAATTCAGCCAAAATTTCCACACGTGATGATGCTGGATAAGAATTCTATATATGTACACCAGAATAAAAGTGTATTAACTCGTAACAAATTTACAAAAGAGCAAATTGAACATCGTATCTTTAGTACCATACATTGATTTAATAATATTAATGCAGTATTTCTAATACCAAGAAAAATAGAAATAAAAAATTGCATTTGAAAGATGATACCATATGCCTTTCAAAAAAAAATATAATTTTATGAAAAATTATAGTTAATACACTTTTATTCTGGGGTATATACAGGTATTTAAAGTAATGAAATATAATATTTTAGGGAGATTATTTCAAATTTTAACTCAAAATATTTTCAGTTTGTTTTTAAATAAGATTTATCAAACATGGATATTTTTGATTTAATCGGAAAGTAATCACTACTGTCTAATTATTTTGAATTTGTTCCGAGACCATTCGAAAAAGTCCAATCTGTTTGGACATTTAATATTGGTCCAAAAAGTGAACAATAACCATTTTTTTTTTTTTTAATTAAAGAATAGTTTGGAAAAAAATTTATTTTATTTTTTAGAAACTAAATATTAATTAATCAAACATATAGAAATTTAGGTACAATATTTATAGCAACGTTTGCTATTAGCGTTTTTTAATTAAATACTTCTTTAAAAAATTTTGAAAACTAGTTAAGTAAATTTTTAGCGTTCAGTAATGATAGCTATTTGCATTATTTTAGCAATTTAAAATTAGTTTGAAAACTAATCAGTATTTTGGATTTGGAAATTAAATACCAATTTAGAAACAAATTAATAATATTAAATTTTTTAGAAATTTAGTTCGATACAATTTTTAGTGCTCAGCAAAAATAGTTATTTGCGCTTTTTTACAAATTTTAAATAAATTGGTAAACTAATCAATATTAATTTTTTTAATAATATTATATTTGTAAACTAGTCAGTATTTTTTTTTTATGAAAAGTCAAATGGAAACTAATCATTAATAGCTAATCAATTTTTTTAAATTTTAAATTATTTTGAAAACCAATCGATAACTTCCAAACTGTTCTTTTGTGTCCGATTTGTCTAGAAACTGATCTACGATGACCATTTTTTAAAAATAAATCGACAATATACCTACTGATGTACTGACTAAATTTAAATTATTTCACGGCTTGCAATGTTTCATTTTTGATTGATTTTGTAAATTTTATTTAATTAACTCGAGGTACAGTGGCTCCGTAACACTGAGACTGGGATTCAGTTCCCGGACACCACTGTGGAACTAACATTCCACACCCCTGTGCACTCAGCCCAGGGGTTGACTCAGCCCTCATTTCATAATTAAAATGAGTGTGCAAAAATAATAGGAGCACTAGTATCGCCAGATCGTTGGGGGATGTATTATTTGTTTATTATTTATTTAATTAATTGATAATTTAATATTTTTATTTAATATTTCAATATTGAACACTATAGTAGTTGAATATATTTCCTGTGTAGGGCGTAAGGGCCCCATTTACCAGGTTTGGGCCCGCCTGGTAAATGTTTACAACTTACATGGGAAATTATAAAAATAAATAAATTAATAATGAATATTTGGGGTTGAATATTTGTACGAAAATATAGATGATCTTGAAACATCGTAAAGCAATGAAATTATTTTATTTGGACAGTAAATTAGTTAATAATTTTTTGAAAAAATTAAGATTAATTTACAAATTAAATTAATGATATGGAAAAATAAATTATTTTGATAGTAAATTGGTAAATTTTTTGAACAATAAATTCAATATGACTCGTTTACAAATTAAAATATTTTGAAAATATATAATTATTTTGATATAAAATGAAAAATAAATTCAAGTTATGGTTAGTTGACAGATTTAATTAATATATTTTCAAAACATAAAATAATTTTGACAGTAAATTATATAATTGGTAAATTATTTTAAAAATAAATTTAAGTTATGATTTGTTGGCAAATTAATTTAAAATATTTTGAAAGTAAATTAATTGGTAATTTTATTGAAAAACAAATTAAAATAAAAAATTTTCATAATAGAAAATTAATTAGACAGTAAATAAGTTGGTAAATTTTTTGAAAAATAAATTCTAGTTTCGATTGACAAATCAGTTGACAAATTAAATTAAAATATTTTCAAAACATAAAATTATTTTAATACTAAACCTACCACGACGGGTCAAATGACCCATTTTAAACTTTTTGTCAGAATTTCTTTTAAATAACATTATCACATCGCCATTTGCCTTTACGACTTTTATTAAAAAATACATAGAATGTATTTTTTAATATTTACTCCTCTCTTGTTAATTTTTTTTACCGAGAAATATATGTAATCTGCCCTAACTACCGCAACGGGTCATTTGACCCAAAAGGTGCCAAATAGGTTTTTGCAAAGAAAACAAAACTACAAAAATCTGTTTCAAATGCAACAAATATGTGTGTGGAAAATGTGCCTTCGAGAACCCAATAATTTGCAAAATATGCGGTGAACTTGAATAAACTTAGCAATTTATTTAGGATTCAATTGAAGAATATTTACTTTTTTTCATGTATTATTTTTATATTTTTTAAATTTAATAAATAAACAATTTTGAATCGTTATTTAAAAAAAACATGTTTTATTCATTCACCAAATTGTGCTAAATGATATATTTTTCGCTATACATAGTAATATATATCAAATTTTAAAGACGGGTCACTTGACCCGCTGTGGTAGGGATAGGTATTCATGAAGTCTCGGTAGGTTTAGTGTTAACAGTAAATTAGTTGGTAAGTTTTTTAAAATAAATTCAAGTTTTAATTATATAGTTGACAAATTAAATTAAAATATTTTCAAAAAATAAAATAATTTTTGTAATAAATTAGATGGTAAATTTTTCGAAAAGTATATTCAAGCTATGATTATTTGATAAATTAATTTTACTTATTTTGTAAAATTAATAATTTGTAAAACACGATATTTAAATGGAATAATACATAAAAGAACAATATTTGTGAATATTTTGAGTTGAAATAATTGAAATGATCTCTCTTATTATTATAAAACATTGTATTGATTTGTATTCTATATCATATTTTGTAAAAATTATTGTTTATGTAAAAAATAAAAATGTGTTTGTTGGTGTGGAGAGGCACTAAATAAAGATTGAAATAAATATATTGAGAAAGAATGAATGTGGAAAAATAAATGGATGGAATAAAGAAAAAAAAAAAAAAAAAAAATCAAGTGAAAATAAATGGAATCAGTTGAATGTGAATAAAAATGGTTGAAAGTGACTGGAGAATGAAAGATTTTGATGAACGTGGATAGGAATGTATGGAAGAATATTGTTTATTTCCCCCATGCATTCCTATCCAAATCAGAATAATTGTGGAACGAGAGACTGCGCTGAATGTGGAAAGAAATGCATGGATGAGAGAATGACCTTGAAATGAAAGACTGAACCCTTATTTCTTTGTTAACAACCTCTGTATCTGCATCATTTTTAATAAATAAATATAAAATAAACAGCATTATTATTTCGATAAATACCCACCTAATAAATCCTCTCTGGGATTGGTTTTTATCTTTCAGATGACGAGAAAGTAAAGAGTAAGTATTAATGTATATAATTAGTAGAGCAAAGGGAGTAGCCCTTGAGGTGGTGAGTATGTATATTATATATATATACTACGTGAGAGAACGAATGTGGATAGGAATGCGTGGATGAGAGAATGACCTTGAAATGAAAGACTGAACCCTTATTTCTTTGTTAACAACCTATGAATTTGGATTATTTTAATAAATATATATAAAATAAACCGCATTATTATTTCAATAACTACCCACCTAATAAATCCTTTCTGGGGTTGTTTATTTATCTTTCAGATGACGAGAAAGTAAAGAGAGTAAGTATTAATGTATATATTTAGCTGAGCAAAGGGAGTAGCCCTTGATACGATGAGTATATTATGTGCATAGATGAAAGTTAAGAATTAGAGGGTTGCTTTTTGGCAGGTACCTATTTCAAGGTATAGGGTATCTACTACTGCAATGGGTGCTATACAACCCTTATAGGTTCTGAGATATTAATAAAATAAAATTCACTATGTCGTAATACACTCCGAATTTTGCGCCCTTAAACCGTCGATTATCAATTTTTATTTATCTTAAAAAAAATCAAGGGGTTGAAATTAAGGGATGAAACTAAGGGATGGCATTGATGATGTGCTCTAGTGGCTCTGTATGCCATTGCGCTATACCCATGTATCGAGGAACGTTTAACGTCTAAAAACACGGTTTCATGTAAAACTAAGAAACACGGTTTCACGTAAAAAAAAACGAATCATAAATATGAATGGGGGGGGGCTTAAACACCGCAAAATATGTGGAGCCTTGGATTTGAGCAGGGTTGTAAAAAGGGGGGTAAAAAACACGTTAAAAACCCCAAATTCTGAAGCCCTGAGGCGCTAGAGTCAAAAAACTCTTAAGGGTTGCGAGATATAAAAAACACTTAATAACACGCCTCCCTTAAAAGATAGAGGGTTGCTTTTTGGCAGGTACCTATTTCAAGGTATAGGGTATCTACTACTGCAATGGGTGCTCTGCAACCCTTATAGGTTCTGAGATATTAATAATATAAAATTCACTATGTCGTAATACACCCCGAATTTTGCGCCGTTAAACCGTCGATTATCAATTTTTATTTATCTTAATAAAAAATCAAGGGGTTGAAATTAAGGGATGAAACTAAGGGATGGCATTGATGATGTGCTCTAGTGGCTCTGTATGCCATTGCGCTATACCCATGTATCGAGGAACGTTTAACGTCTAAAAACACGGTTTCATGTAAAACTAAGAAACACGGTTTCACGTAAAAAAAAAACGAATCATAAATATGAATGGGGGGGGGGCTTAAACACCGCAAAATATGTGGAGCCTTGGATTTGAGCAGGGTTGTAAAAAGGGGGGTAAAAAACACGTTAAAAACCCCAAATTCTGAAGCCCTGAGGCGCTAGAGTCAAAAAACTCTTAAGGGTTGCGAGATATAAAAAACACTTAATAACACGCCTCCCTTAAAAGATAGAGGGTTGCTTTTTGGCAGGTACCTATTTCAAGGTATAGGGTATCTACTACTGCAATGGGTGCTCTGCAACCCTTATAGGTTCTGAGATATTAATAATATAAAATTCACTATGTCGTAATACACCCCGAATTTTGCGCCGTTAAACCGTCGATTATCAATTTTTATTTATCTTAATAAAAAATCAAGGGGTTGAAATTAAGGGATGAAACTAAGGGATGGCATTGATGATGTGCTCTAGTGGCTCTGTATGCCATTGCGCTATACCCATGTATCGAGGAACGTTTAACGTCTAAAAACACGGTTTTGTTCAAATTTTTAAAATTTTTATTTCAGGTATCAGGAATCCAGAAGAGTCGAGAGGCGTAAATTGGTTTTTAGGGATTATCCCGTGAACTACAAGGGGTAGGACGTCCAGATTTGGAAGGCACCTTCATTAGGGTCCGTTCTATTATCTATTAGAGTTTCAACCCTCTAGCCTTTAAGGGTAGGAAGTTATTAAGTGTTTTTTATATCTCACAACCTTTAAGAGTTAGGTGGTTGGTATTCGGTAGGTAGATACTTCATGACCTATAGACCCTCTACCCTTCAAGGGTTCCTTACAACCCTTACGGTTTTTGAGATATTTAATTTTTAATTTTCAGTGACGTCACATATTAGACCAAAATAATTGTTTTATTTTATTAATATCTCGACAACTAGAAGGGTTGTAGGGCTCCCATTTAGGCTGTAGGGTCCTAAGATCCCATAGTACGTATGTACCAAAAATCAACTACCTAACTCTTAAGGGTTGTGAGATATAAAAAACACTTAATAACTTCCTACCCTTAAAGGCTAGAGGGTTGAAACTCTAATAGATAATAGAATGGACCCTAATGAAGGTGCCTTCCAAATCTGGACGTCCTACCCCTTGTAGTTCACGAGATAATCCCTAAAAACGAATTTACACCTCTCGACTCTTCTGGATTCCTGATACCTGAAATAAAAATTTTAAAAATTTGAACAAAACCGTGTTTTTAGACGTTAAACGTTCCTCGATACATGGGTATAGCGCAATGGCATACAGAGCCACTAGAGCACATCATCAATGCCATCCCTTAGTTTCATCCCTTAATTTCAACCCCTTGATTTTTTATTAAGATAAATAAAAATTGATAATCGACGGTTTAACGGCGCAAAATTCGGGGTGTATTACGACATAGTGAATTTTATATTATTAATATCTCAGAACCTATAAGGGTTGCAGAGCACCCATTGCAGTAGTAGATACCCTATACCTTGAAATAGGTACCTGCCAAAAAGCAACCCTCTATCTTTTAAGGGAGGCGTGTTATTAAGTGTTTTTTATATCTCGCAACCCTTAAGAGTTTTTTGACTCTAGCGCCTCAGGGCTTCAGAATTTGGGGTTTTTAACGTGTTTTTTACCCCCCTTTTTACAACCCTGCTCAAATCCAAGGCTCCACATATTTTGCGGTGTTTAAGCCCCCCCCCATTCATATTTATGATTCGTTTTTTTTTACGTGAAACCGTGTTTCTTAGTTTTACATGAAACCGTGTTTTTAGACGTTAAACGTTCCTCGATACATGGGTATAGCGCAATGGCATACAGAGCCACTAGAGCACATCATCAATGCCATCCCTTAGTTTCATCCCTTAATTTCAACCCCTTGATTTTTTTTAAGATAAATAAAAATTGATAATCGACGGTTTAAGGGCGCAAAATTCGGAGTGTATTACGACATAGTGAATTTTATTTTATTAATATCTCAGAACCTATAAGGGTTGTATAGCACCCATTGCAGTAGTAGATACCCTATACCTTGAAATAGGTACCTGCCAAAAAGCAACCCTCTAATTCTTAACTTTCATCTATGCACATAATATACTCATCGTATCAAGGGCTACTCCCTTTGCTCAGCTAAATATATACATTAATACTTACTCTCTTTACTTTCTCGTCATCTGAAAGATAAATAAACAACCCCAGAAAGGATTTATTAGGTGGGTAGTTATTGAAATAATAATGCGGTTTATTTTATATATATTTATTAAAATAATCCAAATTCATAGGTTGTTAACAAAGAAATAAGGGTTCAGTCTTTCATTTCAAGGTCATTCTCTCATCCACGCATTCCTATCCACATTCGTTCTCTCACGTAGTATATATATATAATATACATACTCACCACCTCAAGGGCTACTCCCTTTGCTCTACTAATTATATACATTAATACTTACTCTTTACTTTCTCGTCATCTGAAAGATAAAAACCAATCCCAGAGAGGATTTATTAGGTGGGTATTTATCGAAATAATAATGCTGTTTATTTTATATTTATTTATTAAAAATGATGCAGATACAGAGGTTGTTAACAAAGAAATAAGGGTTCAGTCTTTCATTTCAAGGTCATTCTCTCATCCATGCATTTCTTTCCACATTCAGCGCAGTCTCTCGTTCCACAATTATTCTGATTTGGATAGGAATGCATGGGGGAAATAAACAATATTCTTCCATACATTCCTATCCACGTTCATCAAAATCTTTCATTCTCCAGTCACTTTCAACCATTTTTATTCACATTCAACTGATTCCATTTATTTTCACTTGATTTTTTTTTTTTTTTTTTCTTTATTCCATCCATTTATTTTTCCACATTCATTCTTTCTCAATATATTTATTTCAATCTTTATTTAGTGCCTCTCCACACCAACAAACACATTTTTATTTTTTACATAAACAATAATTTTTACAAAATATGATATAGAATACAAATCAATACAATGTTTTATAATAATAAGAGAGATCATTTCAATTATTTCAACTCAAAATATTCACAAATATTGTTCTTTTATGTATTATTCCATTTAAATATCGTGTTTTACAAATTATTAATTTTACAAAATAAGTAAAATTAATTTATCAAATAATCATAGCTTGAATATACTTTTCGAAAAATTTACCATCTAATTTATTACAAAAATTATTTTATTTTTTGAAAATATTTTAATTTAATTTGTCAACTATATAATTAAAACTTGAATTTATTTTAAAAAACTTACCAACTAATTTACTGTTAACACTAAACCTACCGAGACTTCATGAATACCTATCCCTACCACAGCGGGTCAAGTGACCCGTCTTTAAAATTTGATATATATTACTATGTATAGCGAAAAATATATCATTTAGCACAATTTGGTGAATGAATAAAACATGTTTTTTTTAAATAACGATTCAAAATTGTTTATTTATTAAATTTAAAAAATATAAAAATAATACATGAAAAAAAGTAAATATTCTTCAATTGAATCCTAAATAAATTGCTAAGTTTATTCAAGTTCACCGCATATTTTGCAAATTATTGGGTTCTCGAAGGCACATTTTCCACACACATATTTGTTGCATTTGAAACAGATTTTTGTAGTTTTGTTTTCTTTGCAAAAACCTATTTGGCACCTTTTGGGTCAAATGACCCGTTGCGGTAGTTAGGGCAGATTACATATATTTCTCGGTAAAAAAAATTAACAAGAGAGGAGTAAATATTAAAAAATACATTCTATGTATTTTTTAATAAAAGTCGTAAAGGCAAATGGCGATGTGATAATGTTACTTAAAAGAAATTCTGACAAAAAGTTTAAAATGGGTCATTTGACCCGTCGTGGTAGGTTTAGTGTTAAAATAATTTTATTTTTAGAAAATATTTTAATTTAATTTGTCAACTTATTTACTGTCTAATTAATTTTCTATTATGAAAATTATTTATTTTAATTTGTTTTTCAATAAAATTACCAATTAATTTACTTTCAAAATATTTTAAATTATTTTGCCAACAAATCATAACTTGAATTTATTTTTAAAATAATTTACCAGTTATACAAATTACTGCCAAATTATTTTATGTTTTGAAAATATATTAATTAAATCTGTCAACTAACCATAACTTGAATTTATTTTTCATTTTATATCAAAATAATTATATATTTTCAAAATATTTTAATTTGTAAACGAGTCATATTGAATTTATTTTTCAAAAACTAATTTACTCTCCAAATAAAATAATTTCATTGCTTTACAATGTTTCAAGATCATATATATTTTCGTACAAATATTCAACCCCCAATATACATTATTAATTTATTTTATTTTTATAATTTCCCCTGTAAGTTGTAAACATTTACCAGGCGGGCCCAAACCTGGTAAATGGGGCCCTTACGCCCTACACAGGAAATATATTCAACTACTATAGTGTTCAATATTGAAATATTAAATAAAAATATTAAATTATCAATTAATTAAATAAATAATAAACAAATAATACATCCCCCAACGATCTGGCGATACTAGTGCTCCTATTATTTTTGCACACTCATTTTAATTATGAAATGAGGGCTGAGTCAACCCCTGGGCTGAGTGCACAGGGGTGTGGAATGTTAGTTCCACAGTGGTGTCCGGGAACTGAATCCCAGTCTCAGTGTTACGGAGCCACTGTACCTCGAGTTAATTAAATAAAATTTACAAAATCAATCAAAAATGAAACATTGCAAGCCGTGAAATAATTTAAATTTAGTCAGTACATCAGTAGGTATATTGTCGATTTATTTTTAAAAAATGGACATCGTAGATCAGTTTCTAGACAAATCGAACACAACAGAACAGTTTGGAAGTAATCGATTGGTTTTCAAAATAATTTAAAATTAAAAAAAATTGATTAGCTATTAATGATTAGTTTCCAATTGACTTTTCATAAAAAAAAAATACTGACTAGTTTACAAATATAATATTATTAAAAAAATTAATATTGATTAGTTTACCAATTTATTTAAAATTTGTAAAAAAGCGCAAATAACTATTTTTGCTGAGCACTAAAAATTGTATCGAACTAAATTTCTAAAAAATTTAATATTATTAATTTGTTTCTAAATTGGTATTTAATTTCAAAATCCAAAACACTGATTAGTTTTCAAACTAATTTTAAATTGCTAAAATAATGCAAATAGCTATCATTACTGAACGCTAAAAATTTACTTAACTAGTTTTCAAAATTTTTTAAAGAAGTATTTAATTAAAAAACGCTAATAGCAAACGTTGCTATAAATATTGTACCTAAATTTCTATATGTTTGATTAATTAATATTTAGTTTCTAAAAAATAAAATTAATTTTTTTCCAAACTATTCTTTAATAAAAAAAAAAAAATGGTTATTGTTCACTTTTTGGACCAATATTAAATGTCCAAACAGATTGGACTTTTTCGAATGGTCTCGGAACAAATTCAAAATAATTAGACAGTACTGATTACTTTCCGATTAAATCAAAAATATCCATGTTTGATAAATCTTATTTAAAAACAAACTGAAAATATTTTGAGTTAAAATTTGAAATAATCTCCCTAAAATATTATATTTCATTACTTTAAATACCTGTATGTACCCCAGAATAAAAGTGTATTAACTATAATTTTTCATAAAATTATATATTTTTTTGAAAGGCATATGGTATCATCTTTCAAATGCAATTTTTTATTTCTATTTTTCTTGGTATTAGAAATATTGCATTAATATTATTAAATCAATGTATGGTACTAAAGATACGATGTTCAATTTGCTCTTTTGTAAATTTGTTACGAGTTAATACACTTTTATTCTGGTGTACATATATAGAATTCTTATCCAGCATCATCACGTGTGGAAATTTTGGCTGAATTCTTTTCTGTAAACTCCATCAATCCGGACATCTGCTTCTGTCCGTACTGGAACAACTTCCTCCCGTTGTCATAGAGACTGCGGAAACAATCTTTGTAGTGTGCATTCAAATCCCACCGAGGGTGAATTGTTAGTAATTCTTGTCATGTTTAAGGTTGCTTAGCCTCTAATAGAGGAGTTTGTGGTCACGGTACAAGAGCTGAGATGGGGGACCGGTGATATCGCAGAACCCAGAACACTCCGGAACCCACAGAACCAGGTCGGACAAGATTGCCAGGTCACCCGCACAGGTAATGTGAAGAACCGGGGAATGCTGCAACAAAGGAATGCTTCCGGCTCAACTGGAAGGACTGATAGGTGGGTTATGAGGACGACCGTTTCCTCTGGTCATATAAAGAGGCTGGTGACTATGTTTCCAATCCTCCCCCCGCTGGGCGCTGAAATTTGCGCCCAATTACTCCTGAAACAAATACTTTACATTAAAAAACAATTAAATTTATTTCAGCAGGCAGTATTGGATTTTTAAATGTGGGGTTCTCCTTAAATGAACTTAAACTTATTAAATGTTCATGACAGTTTCTTTAAAATATATTTCATCAAAAATACTAAAACTTCCATATCTTATGAAAAAATAATCTAATGAAAAATTCCTGTTGTACTATTCCAGTTCCCATTAATCAGCATTACTTTGGATTTTTTAAAATTATTATTATAGTATTAAGGATTTATAGATCATACCTACAAAATCCTACAAATTAAATTATCATGGACAGACAGACACATGAATGATAGTATAAGAGATTTTTGCCTTTTAAGCAATCCTGGTTTCTATTAGTTCACACAATCAAGCGTCTACTGAATTGAATGAATAATAATATTAAATTGCAAAAGCATAAGACTCACCGAAATTTTTCTTTTGGTTGGAAGACAGCGTCTGCAACTCCTGGAGGATTCTTTTTTCTGAACTCCATCATTACGGACCTCTACTTCTGTCCGTACTGGAACATCTTCCCCGCATTGTCATAGAAACTGCAGAAACAATCTTTGTGGTGTGCATTCAAATCCCAACCGAGGGTGAATTGTTACTAATTCTTGTCATGTTTAAGGTTGCGTAATCTCTAAACGAGGAGATTGTGGTCACGGTACGAGTGGTGAGGTGAGGGACCTGTGGTATCGCAGAACCCAGAACACTCCGAAACCCAGAGAACCAGTCCTCCGAAGGGTTGATTGATAACCAGAACCCAGGTACGTTAGTGAACCAGCTCTGAATGTGGGAAAGTACGATCTGACACAGGGCATGCGAGTCCAACACCGGTCTCCAGGGACTGCAAAAGCCTTCTTACTGGGCGCTGAAATTTGCGCCCAATTACACCTGAAACAAATACCATACGTTAAAAAAATAATAATAATTTATTTTACAAGGCGGTACTGGATTTTGAAACGTGGAGTTGTTATTAAATCAAATTAAATTAAAATGTTCTTTGTCGCCATGAATAATATTAGTTCACATAACCGAGCTCCTACTGTAATTGAATGAATAACAATACTGAATTGAAAAATCTTAAAACTTACCGAAAATTATCCTTCCTTTTGAAAACTGCATTGTAAGTTGGGTCCGAGCGTCCGATATGTTGGCGGAAACCGGCCGGACACTTGCCGAGATCATGTACAATCTCCGGTAAAATCACTTCCAGAAAATGAGACTGGAAATAAATTAAAAAAACACATATATTATATCCACGGTTTTACTAAATAAAAACAAAAATATATAAAATTTGTTGCAATAATTTTGTCCAATACATTATTTATCTTTAAAATTTCCAAGTTAAAATTATTAAATAAACACCTGCATTTATTGAGCTGAATATTACAATGTTAACTTCACTAATGACCACTCCGGAGATAAGGCACTCCGCCTTATCTCTATAATCCTACAAGAATGTGCCAATTAATGACCTCGATTTATGCGACGCAAAAAATTAATAAAATATAACAAAGAAGTATTATAAAAGATAGCCAAAAATGCTATAAAAAAATCTAAATTTTCAATATTAAGGCCCTAATATTTTAAAATAAATGAACACTCACCTATTTTTCTTTATTTCCGAAGTCATGCAACAAGTAGACGCTCAAGGACTCCAACATTTTCCTCGAATTTCTCAATAATATAATTTAAATTTTTATTTCAGTGCCCTTTTAAATTATTTATTTATCATCTTCAGTTCAAAATTCACTATTTTTGCTCTATTTTCCAATTACTTTTTGGAAAAATATTCACCGTAAAAAAATGCTTGCTCCTCCGTTGGGAGCCATAACACAATGACGCCGTGACGTAACAAAATATGCCGATATGCGCAAGAACTTATACATTTAATTTAAAAGAAAATTGATAAAAAAAATTAACATAATTAACAAAGACAATTTTTATAAGAGCTATTTTAAATTTGATCACATGAAGATGATAAATAAATAAAGATTTGAGTGGAGATTTTTCACAAAAGCGAATGCCTTGACTTAATTAAAACGGATGCTGTTTTAATCTGTATTCAGGGACTTAAGTCATATCTATACAGGTTGCCATAAGAGCCTTAACAAGATTGGAAATAATTAATAACTAGCTGTCGTGCCCTGTGATTAATATACCATGTAATTAATATATAGCTGAATATATAATATTATATAAATATAGGCTATTCCAAACGTTTAGGTCCAGCTAAAGTCACTGGATTATACAAAGTAGCGCAAGCCTTTGAAGAAGCCGACAGACTCCAGGGTTTGATTGGCAACATTGCTTCCCCTATTAAGCAAACTAAAGCAGCAATTTTTACGTTCTTAAGTTTCCGTCTGCGGTGTCACATCTCTCTTTCTCGCTCTAATTTAATAACCTCCTTTGTCAGCGGTTTGAATATTTAAGTATATTGAGAACTAACACGCTCTGATACGCAGACTGGTGGTCAAATATTGTACTACGCGACTGTAGTACTGTTTGAAATTATTACTTGTTTTCTAGTATTGATCTTTTGTTAGAATGTCAATAGATACATTTTCATAAAATAAAACTGTACTGTGCTTATGAACTTACCGTGAATCAGCGTATGTGGGTCCAAAAGTTGTACAAATATATGGTAACTCGAAACAAAAACTATTTTGGTAATATTAAAACAAAAAAATTAAATTGTATATATATATTTATTTACATTTATCACATAAATTAAGTAATTTATATCCTAAGTTACATATTTTTTTTATAAAAAAGTATAAAAATTGAGCTCTGAAAAACTGCTGAGCAGTCGATAATTAAATCAGTACTTGGCAAGGCAGTGAAGTGTGACAATATCAATAGGTAATATAAGTGAAACCAGGAATAAAACTAAGTCTTTACATTACATTCTGCTATTATTATTGTTCCAAGTGACAGAAGATCTGGGTTGAAGTTGTACGCTATTCCTCTCGCTAACTTCATCGTTGATATAAGCTTCATTAACGAGACCTTGATTAAACATATCACTAACGCTCATAGCGGTTGAATTCCTATGATTTCTACTCTGTACACCATTTAGTTTACCATAATCGTTATTTGCACCCAATGTTTGCATTTGAGAACGTCTTCTTTCTGCCAAAACAGTATCTCTTCGATTTTCCAATGCTTTAATTGTAGCTCTGCGGTTGGCAACATTGTTTCCACGCGCAAGTACAGGCGTACCTAAAAAAATAAAGATTTTGGATATTTTATAATCATACATACAAATACTTTGAAAATAAAGACACAGGAAGGAGTTTAAACGTGACCTTGAAGGGAACTATAGAGCTCTATACGGAAATTTACTAAATAATAGGGATTTGCAGCTAAGCACCCTACCATCTGGTGAGCGTTTCATGAACTTGTGTACATCAGATAACATTTCGTTTTCTGTATTGGTTTTGTATGAAGTTTGTTTTTAAAGTTTTATTATAATCATTGAAAAATGTATAATACATATTGTTGTGTGCCTATGTGCAATTCATTGAAAAGAAGAAACCCGGAAATATCGTTTCATTTGTTTCCACTAATATCAGACACCGTACGGTTCGAAACAAAATTGGGAAAGCAAGAGGTTAGGAATCGACGCGATGTTTAGATAAACAATTTAAAAATTGGAAAAAAAGTGAGCCCTTATATCAAAGTTTGCTCATTACATTTTAATGATAGTGACTACAAACAATATTTTCAATTTTGTATTTATTATCGCATATCTTGAAAATTCCTGTTATTGTGTGTGGGTTTGTAATGCACAAGTTTGTAGGCATAATGCATAAATCTTTATGAACTCTCTGTTTTTTTCAGTGACTCCACACAATATTATATGCCCAGCATTGTAGATTTCTACCCCTTGGTAAACAACACGGGAATTATTATTTCCCCCAATATAGTTAAAATAATCGACAATGGAAAACCGCCATAACTTAAAACCAGATCACAAAATGTAGTATTTTAGATGTTTACAAGTAATGTCACTTCACAAAATCAGAAAATCCTAAACAATTATTTATTTTTTGTCGTTTTTTGATACACTTTTCGCTATTATTTATTAGTAAATGTCAAGTGGTATCTGATTTAGAATGGTTTCAAAAAAATCCGCGTGGCGCTACGATCTTAAAATTTTTCCCCTATAGGAAATATGAATAGTAAACAAGATGTTAAAACGTGACTGCGCCGTATATCGGTTTATGTAAGAATGAAATTTAACTTAAACCCAAGAAAAGTTCGTAACATTTAACTTTTTATTCCTATTCCAAGAATAAGAGACATATTTAATGTTCTGTGTAAGAGATGAGAAGCATGCGTACAACGGTCAAGATGTCGGCGGTAATAAAATTTGTTCAACAGATGTTTTCCAGCTGTGATCAGAAGGTTGGAAACAACAATATAATGTGTGAAACACAAGCAAATAAATTTACAAAATCTTCTGAATACATTTTACTGAACACAATTTTTTTTAAAGGTTATATTAAACAAAACAACCTGTCAAGCGACAACCGTTAAACACAGGCCAACGCAAGTACGCCGGCCGCAGCGACGAAATGTTATGTCCGATATAAACGGTTTCATATTTTTTATTGTAAAATTATTTAAAAATATGTTTTTTATCGTAAATTTTATTTTTATAATAAAATGTACCTGGATTGTTTCCATTTGCATTTAAATTCAAGAATCTTCGTTTGAAAGCAACATCCAGTGTTCCAATCTGTCGTTTCTTCTGCGCATGTTTGGCAAGATTATGAATAGTTTTACGTCTTCCTACACGATCTGGTCCCGAACCAGAGTCATTATCATAATCGTCATTATCTATACCCTGTAATCTTTGCATGTTCTTCACTATATCTATCGCATGCTTATCTAGCAATGCATTTCCAGATAATTCTTCAGGCTAAAATATAAATAAAATAAAAACAGTCACTTGAAAACGCACTCACCGAAAAAAAAGAACAGTCTTACAATTGCACTTTAAAGGCTGATGAAAAAATATTTAACCGTTTAGAAGAGACGCAGACTAGAGCAGAATACTGTACGTAAAGGAGTCGCTGTTAAGTTTAAAATCTCAATGAGCAAGAACTCTGTAAAAAAGCGTGCCCTAAAATTACAATCGTAAAACAGTTCCATTTATTTATTTTTTTGTCGGCTTGTGTAGATATATTTTACCTTCTTGACACATGACAGATTTAGATCTGTGGATGCCAAAATGTGGGATAGTGTTCCAAAACGATGGAACAACATGGCAGTGAATTGTATCACCAAAATAAGAGCGAAGAAGAATACAAAAACAAGACCAATTGGTTCCAGTTGTAAATATTCTTTAGTAATATGAACCTAAAACCAACTTGAATCAGAAAATATTCATAAAACATATTGAAAAGTATTTTTAGAAAGAAATTGTGCATAGTAGAGGCGCTGTAAGTCATAGAAGTGTTACGAAAATATATGAAATATGGCGGGAATTTACAGAACAATATCCAGTTATTTCGCGCGAAACACTTCTAAGATTTGGCAGCGAGTTATTGAAAAATGTACAATTTCCAGCACCAAGTTATAAACATATATATTAACACATTTATTCTGTTAACACAAAATAAATTTGCAACAGAATTTACAATTCGTTCAATGCCAATTTGTGCCTCAAAGGCACTAATATTAATACTATTTTATTTAACACATATACATCAAGATTTCACTTTGCAAAATTTGGATAATTACATTTCTATTCATTTCAATTTTGCTATTTTCATAAAGGTATGACGCAAAGTGAAGTCTGGGTGTGTAAAATAATCAAAATAGTATTTAAAAGAAGCAATTGCTTCTTAAAGGGTTATTCACAATAGAAATATACAGAGGATAGCATTCTTCAGGATTGATATTCGAAGAGATTCTCGTAATATTTGAAGTTTATGTCTCTTCGTCAGTTATTGAGGAACAAACCCACCCAATATGGACAATATTTAGTAAATAGTTGTAAAAAAAAACACCTTAGTGCACATATTTATAGAAGTGAATATTATTCAGAAGAAAAACACAAGAATGTGCTCAAAAACAACACTAATATCACAAAAAAACAAATTAAAACGCATTTTTAACATCTTTAATACAGTTATTTAAACAAAATTTGAATTTATATACGCATTTCAAGTAATGGCTCAGTTACACGATGCAAGTAACTTGCACCAGTAAGTACTTGCACCAGTCACTGGCATCGTGTAAACGTACATGCAGTACTGGTGCCAGTACTGGCACAAGTATCTCATGCAAGTCAAGTGAATAGAAGCCGTTCCTATTTACTGGCACAAGTAGCCGTGCCAGTGACTTAAAAATGGCCGCCATGAACAGCTGATGTATTTTGCGGTTACAAAAACAAACTTTTTCACACCTTTTTTTAATAAATATAGTTTTTGGCGCCGATTCATTTTTGTTTAGAAAGACGTACGCATAAAATACATAAAATTAGGTTAAACATCGAAAATTGGCGCGTTAAAAAGACGGTTTTACGCATAAAAAATAATTGGAAGCATCTACTTTTTGCAGTGTGTTTCGGGTTCTTTGCAAGGTTACTTAAATAAGATACTGGAATACGTGTAAACGACAAAACGACTTGTGCAAGTACTGGCACAAGTACTTGTGCCAGTACTTGCACAAGTTACTGGCATCGTGTAACCGGGCCATAATATATACTATTTTATCACTACTTTCGTCATTTGAAGACTTTCGGTAGTTATTTTAGAGTTTCATTTGTTTTTATACGTTAAATTATCTCATACTAGAGTGCTATTCCGAAGAGAGACGTCATCGTATATGCGCCCAACGATGACGTTAAACCAATCACCGTGCAGTTTGCAGTCGGTTTTACGTCCGTTGCTTAGCAACGAAGTGACGTACGAATTCTGGTTTCTGCGCATGTGATGTCACGTGACTGATCTCGTGCGCAGAACATTATAACACTTAGAGCCGGTTTCTGAAAGCTTTGCCGAGTTTAATATTCTGGTTAAACTCGGTTAGAATATAACATTCCCATAAGTAACCATAGCAACCATTTTCGGACATAGTTAACTAGGCTTTCAGAAACCGGCCCTTAGAGTTAGCGCGCATGTGCGGTTTCTTAACCACGTCTTTATTCGGTCAAAATGGCTAATTAACCATTCGTAATAACTAGTAAGCGAATGAGCAACAACATAACAGCAAATCATGTACAGGTTTTGCAATTCAAATTCAACATTTTGCAAATAAAATTGAAACATGCATTTGTTTTGCCAATAAAATTTAATCAAATATAGTCGGATCAATTTGATTTTAATTTTCACATCAAATATTAGTTACCAACCTTTAAAAAATGAATTAAAAATATCTATAGTCCATATCAAATAAAAATGCAATAGGGATTTGCAGCTAAGCACCCTACCATCTGGTGAGCGTTTCATGAACTTGTGTACTACATATAACATTTCGTTTTGTGTATTGGTTTTGTATGAAGTTTGTTTTTAAAGTTTTATTATAATCATTGAAAAATGTATAATACGTATTGTTGTGTGCCTATGTGCAATTCATTGAAAAGAAGAAACCCGGAAATATCGTTTCATTTGTTTCTACCAATATCAGACACCGTTCGGTTCGAAACAAAATTGGGAAAGCAAGAGGTTGGGAATCGACGCGATGTTTAGATAAACAATTTAAAAATTGGAAAAAATGTGAGCCCTTATATCAAAGTTTGCTCATTACATTACATGATAGTGACTACAAAAAATATTTTCAATTTTGTATTTATTATCGCATATCTTGAAAATTCCTGTTATTGTGTGTGGGTTTGTAATGCACAAGTCTGTAGGCATAATGCATAAATCTTTATGAACTCTCTGTTTTTTTCAGTGCTCCACACAATATCATATGCCCAGCATTGTAGATTTCTACCCCTTGGTAAACAACACGGGAATTATTATTTCCCCCAATATAGTTAAAATAATCGACAATGGAAAACCGCCATAACTTAAAACCAGATCACAAAATGTAGTATTTTAGATGTTTACAAGTGTTGTCACTTCACAAAATCAGAAAATCCCAAACAATTATTTATTTTTTGTCGTTTTTTGATACACTTTTCGCTATTATTTACTAGTAAATGTCAAGTGGTATCTGATTTATAATGGTTTCAAAAAAATCCGCGTGGCGCTACGATCTTAAAATTTTTCCCCTATAGTTAGCGCTGCGAACAGAGTACGATTTACACACTGCAAATAGTGTGTTGTGAGAATTTTGAATTAAAAATATATTCACTTCTAAATAATACATAATAACAAAATACATAGACTATTTTAAACTTTTTTATTAACTTTTCAAGGGTCACCAGCTTAAATTTTAACAGACTTTACCTTATAACTTATAAATAATACTTATTTCGATGCACAATATTATTTTTTTCACGAGAAAAATATGCCGATTAATCGTTAACGTTGATATCAGCATACTTGTTTACTTGTAAACTTGGCTACTCGCCAAAACCAACAATAAGTACGATCAAACGGCTCTCTTTACACACTGCGTTTTTAATTGAAATGAACTATAAGTTTTAATTGTGAAATTAAATGTTGTTTCAAGCACAGTCGAGTTTTAAAGAACATTTATATTGTAGAAATCGGTAGTCCACAAATTTAACTCCAACAAATGACTTTAAAATTGTTCCAATGCACTTATATACAGTTTTTAAATTTGAGGTTATGTCCACTATAGTATAAAGGTATGCGTCCACTGGGCCAATCCGAAGACACACCAGAGATTGCGCTAATCGCATGTTTTGGCAAATCGTTTTCATTTCATAAATGTCATGTCATTTTCATTTTCGCAAAATAAGAATAAGAACAGAATAGAAACAAATAACCTATTTTATTACGCAATATAGTCCTAAAAAGGAGTGATATGATCAAAAAATATGATCAAAGAAAAGAAATTAGAAATAAGTTGAATTTAGCCTAAAAAGCTATGCACTACACACAATATTAAATAGAAATCTATAAGGTATCTATAAGAAATATATAACTAAACACAAAACAGCTAAATAAACAACAAATTAAATAAAAAGGGTTTTAGATATTACTATAAGATAGATATGTGAACACAAGTGTCAAAACAAATCAGAACGTAATATAAAATGTCGGCAAATGTAAACATAATAAAATTTAGCGATACCAATACAAATGTCCATAAGTATATTAAATAAAAACTTTTAAAATTTGTAAATCTTCAAAATGACTATCGAACACAAACTAAATATGACTTTAATAGGTATGTTTTAGTAAAATAAAAGAGTAAAGAGTAATATAAGTCTATAATTCAAATGCAAGAAAAACGATTTAGTTATTTTTTCGCCACTAAGTTTGTCATTGAAGTTATGATGCAAAATGACGAAGTGCGTTGACTGACCGACTGGCTTATACAGCGGACTGGTAATTATAGGTAGCTGCGTAGATGCACTCTCATTTAAAACATAGTAAGGAATCATTTAATGCTTTGACTGCGGTATCTGCGTTGCACGCGGTGCGGTACAGTGGACGCTTACCATATCAATTCGTTTTTAAAATAAATAAACACATATTGTGTGAAAAATATCCAAAATTTTAACAAATATTCCCAAAACTAAATTTAGAAATGATAATTTTAATATCTGTATTGTTTTTTCTTTTTTTTTTTTTGTATAATTTTGGACCGTATTTCTACAATTGAAGTTATTTCACCAGTGTTTCTCATGCTCCAAGAAGTGCCATTAAATTAGTGTCCTTCGGCCATAGCCGTAAATTTTTTAATTAATACCTCTGACGTTTCCTCAATGTATGTAATATTTGTCCTGATGCCTAGCGGCCATTTTACGTGTATCTGGTCTTTATTCAATTGCAGTAAAAAGACAATCAAAACAAACAAAGCATTGAACATAAAAAATGCAAAAACAGACTTATTTCGAAGCTCGATCAAGTCGGCTGCGATTCTTGCCTGTTAAAAATTATAAAAAGCATTAGAAAAATAATATAAAATGGACTTGTGACCTTGTCTACACCTGGAAGATCATTATTTTATCAATTACTGTAGTCCTAAAAATCATAGGACGCTTTGTGAAAAGTTTTTTTTTTTAAATATCTCAAAAACTTTTAGACATTTTTATAAAATTTCATATTAATCACTCATTTATCATGATTACGATGTGTTTAAATTTTGGTTACAATAGACCAACTAGAAAAGGTAGTTTATAAAGGTACCATTATTTATTTTTTTAAATATCTTCTTAAAAAACCACCTAATCAAAATTTTGTTGAGATAAAAGTTGTAGAAAATTAAATTTTGTACAACTTTTATCTGAAACTTTTTTCTCTATAACTTTCCATTCTCTAGAAAATTACACATTTGTGATTCTAAAGCTTGTAATAGACAACTACAGTATCATATTTATGGTTCATTTATGATGATTAATAACTGTGTAAATTTTTATTATAATACATCAACTAGAAAATGTGGTTTAAAGATACCATTTTTTATTTTTTAAATATCTTTTTAAAAAACCACCTAATAAAATTATTGTTGTTAGACAAAAGTTGTAGCAAATTAAATTCTGTATAAGTTTTATCTAAAACTTTTTTCTCTATCACTTTCCATTCTCTAGAAAAGTACACATTTGTGTTTCTAAAGCTTGTAATATACAACAGAAATTTTGTATTTATAATTAATTTATGATGATTAATAACTGTTTTAATTTTGATTATAATAAATCGACTAGAAAAAATTATTTATAAAGGTACCATTTTTTATTTTACACAATATATTTTTAAAAAACCACCTAATAACATTTTTGTTGTAATAAAAGTTGTAGCAAATTAAATTTTATACAATTTTTATCTAAAACTTTTTTCTCTATCACTTTCCATTCTCTAGAAAATAACATATTTTTATTTCTAAAGTTTGTATTAGACAAGATCACAAAGTCCTTATTTTTACCTCTTGGGAACTTTCATCATAAGTAATATTTGTCTTGACACCAAATGGCCATTTAATATGTAAGTAGTCTTTTTTCAAAGTCAGCAAGAAAACAATAAGTACGAAAATGGCGTTCATCATGAAAAATGCAAATACGGCTGTGTCACGTAAATCTTTCAGTTCCTTGGCTATTATGGCCTAAAATTCAGCAAAAAAAAAGATTATATGGTGTCAAAAAACGGTATTAATATTTGAAAAAAAGCTATTTTTCAAATATTAATATGGATTTAATCCCAATAATGGGTCCTCAAAATGTATTGGGAATCGAACCCAAAAGAATAATTCGTAAAATGCTGGAAAAAAATATATATTAACAAGTTTTGGATATAAGAAGAGTTACTTAGGTTGGCAATAGTGTGAAGATAGCATTTAGCAATATAGTAAGGGTTACTTAAGACCGTATTACACTAGAACGCTATCAAAGTTTTACTTTTGTTGGTTTTTTCAGGATTCACGTATTTGGGTTTACACACGGTATTTAAGTATTAGATGAGAAGGTTCCAATATGGGCTCTGCATTTAATATGGGCCCCCAAAGAAAATCTACTAATATAGCTAACACCATCTTTCAGCCATAACTTAAAACACACCTACCTTTCGTTCAACAATTTTACAAATTTAATGCACTTGAGTTTTTGTTCCGTTAGAAACGAATTACAGTAAATGTGTTTGCTTAATTTTGATTCTTTTATTAAGGTATGTTATTGTTATAAGAATGGGCAAATTTTTTACGCGATCTGCTTGTGATTTATACTTTAAGCTATTGTATTGTGATCGAGGTATATTATGTTACCAGGAGCTACTTAATTTAGATTGCTATGTGCAATGTTGGAAATATGGGCTCCCCGCGAGGTCTAAATATGGGCTAGGGCATATTCAATAATTTTGTTCAGCTGACGACGACATGGACGTTGATGAAGTCCGGATGATGAAGATGCTGCTTGCATGTTTTGTGACGGCTCTTTTTTCATCAAAGGGGTGAGCTTTGAGTTCGATGCCTACTGTGCAATATGTGGCCACATGAACAATTAATGCTCAGAAAAGATTTAACACTTCACTCAATAAGTCTCCGGTCTGACATATGGCAACACTGTTGACATATCCATATGATTTCTGGATAGTACTAACCTTCAAACGATACATGTGAAAATTTCATGACATTCTGACAATTAATTTAGAGGTTAAAGTGGTGTTAGTGACTCCAGTTTTGTAATTTTCAAAAGAATGGATAAAAAAGAATTTCGTGTGTTGATTAAAAATTATTTTTTGATGGGACTAATACTGTTGAAGCCAAACAGTGGCTTGATAAGCGTTATAGAGACTCTGCACCAGGCAAATCAACTATTACTGATTGGTATGCTGAATTTAAATTAATTAATTAATTTAAATTTTTTAATTTTAGGAGAGTTGGAATGAATGTATCACTCTTGAAGGATAGTATGTCGATGAATAAAGTCGTATTTCTAAAAAAAAATTGTTTTTCTTAGTTAGACCAGAGACTTATTGAGCGATGTGGTATATGAATGAGATTTTTGTCAGTAATCAATTGCTAAACTGTTACTTTGAATTTGTATCTTAAACAAAAATAAAATTTATTTTGAACTACCCAATTTTTAATGGGGGCCCATATTTCATACACTCAATCCTGATTGGAACATTTTACAAATTTTCATAGTTGACTCACATAATATTTCTATTTTTCGAAACAATGCAATTTTGAATATTGCATACAAGTCTTTAGGCTAGATGGATGCCAATTTTAAGATCATTTCTTCAAAAACTTAAAAAATTATCGAGAAAAAACAAAAGGGGGATCATATTAGGACCTTCTTCTCTACTTATATTATTTTATAAACTTCAAATATTTGTTGTATTAATATTATATTTCATAAATTTCAAATAAATTCTGGTTTTGCAAGACTAACTTACTGCCAATTTTCTTACTATTATGCATACCATTTAATCGGTTTTTATGAGTCCATTTAATCGGATACTCAATAGCGCACGTGTAGAACCACAAAAAAAAAAAAAATAACTGCTTGGTTGCATTATGCAAAAAGACTTTTAATATAATTCAAGAAAAAAATCAAAATTTATAACTCATGCACTAATGGGTTAATCGACGAGCGTTCCGATACTATTTTTATTAGTAATACACTACTTTGTGGTATTTTATCACTCTTCTTATATGCCAAAACCTATCTATTCTTACTTGTTCTTCCTTATTTTCATCAATAGGATATAAGTATTTATCCAACAAATCCTTCCAGAAGAGTGTTTCTGCTTGGCTGAGGTATTCCACTTCACCTTTCCTTAAATCAGGATCTTCAATCCAATAAGGATTAACTAAGTCGTCTCGCTTCTCCCTTGGAACGGTAGACATCGTTTCTGAACTATTATCAGAAGATTCTGAATCTTCTGCCTCTTCGTTAAGTTTATGCAGATGCTGGTGATTATGGTGATGATCTCTGGAACTGGCTGAGGTTGAACGACGACGAGTTATTGCTCCATGGGGATCCACAACCCTAGAATAATCATTTCACCGTTTTTAAAAAGGCAGTGACATCTGTTTTTCACAATAAACTAAAGTCATATATTATATTGGTTGATGCAAAATTAACGAAGATGTTTTTGGAGTTTTTATTTTGTGTTGAAAAATAACGCTTGCTTTATGTAATAATTATAAAAATATTCTTTTGTTTTTAGGTGAAAAAATGCGTGTCGAAAATTATATTCATGTTTGTCATATGATGTTCTACCACTTCGGCAAAAGAACAATCAGTTAAAAACAAGTTGAAAAATGGTTCCACAAGTTCAAATCGGGTGACATAAGTCTTAAGGATGTTGGAGGAAGAGGATGGCTATCGGATTTCGACGATCAGGCACTTTTCTCAGCCGTGAAAAAGGATGATAGCAAGACAATCCAGCTACTGACCGAAGACTTCAATGTCGACAAATCCACGATTGTCCATCGCCTAAAAAAGCTCGGAAAGGTGTGCAAATTGGCTGGATGGGTGCCTCGCGAACTCTTCGACAGCAACAAAGCCGATCGTGTTCGAATTTTCACAGAATTGCTGCAGAGAATCGAGCAATAGTACCACATATGACCAGCTCTATCAAGAAATAAATAAAATTTTACTAACTTTTCAATGGTGTCGAGTTTCTTGGTTAATTTCTGCAAACTTTCAGCAATTTGCATAAGTTGAATCTTTTCTTCTCCATCCTTTTTGTGTGTGCAAAGCATACACTTGAAAAGTCCAGCAAAGGATAATTCCAAACTGCCTTCATCGTCATTATTTGTACCAGCACCACCTTGCAAGAAACCAAGAAGTGTTTTCTGTTTAACTTGTTTCTTAGCTTCCTCTGCTTCTTTTTTTTCTTGCTCTATTTCCTGCCAAAAAAATAAGCATTACATTTACAGTCATGTGCCCAAAAATAGTAGTAGGGTAATTTTTAAAATTTACTGCACCTTGAGAATATTTAAATGCAAGCTTATTTGATAACTAATTCAAATGAATCTCTCTGATATCCGTTTAAGATCCGCTTTATAAAAAGGGATAACCAGCACATCACTACTATCTATCTACCTTAAAAAAACTTACCTTTTTGGTTTTCTTCGTCTGTACTTCTCGAGTTCCCCAAGATACGACATTCAAATTGATGATGGAGTAAAGAATCAATAAAAGGTACATAGAAGGGATTGATAGAAGATAGATAATACCAGGAACAATACACCAAAATTCTTGTGGATGCAAACAAGCTGCTATCCAAAACGATCCCGTCATAGCTATCAAGAATATAGCAGATGGTGAACCTATACCGTCCTCCCTTAACTGCAAAGCTGTACCAACGATTACGGCCATCATAATCAACGCATATCCAGTCGATAATATCTGGGCTACAATCAACTAAAATATTGGATTAGTATTTGGAAATCGGCTAAAAAAAAATAGCTTTGATAAAAGATTGTTAAATGTTGTTATGTTTCACTGATTTGTTTATTTAGGTAACGTCCACTGAACTGCGCCGCACGTACTGTTAAAAACTTATCTTGCTTGTCTTCAGTACCCTGCGGAAGTAATGACGTATAGAAGTGTCTAGAATTTCGTAGGTATAATAAAGAAACTCTAGATACTCGTAGGACCTTTGACCGATCCTAATTTTGCACAATAGACCATATTAGTAAATACGTCACAAAATGGGATTCAGTGCTGCCGCTGGTTTCCTTTTATTTGAATTTAGCATATTGTTTTTTTTTTAATTGTATTTTTTTTATTGTAGAAGTATCAAGGGTTTCGTAAATATAACTAAGAAGCCCTAGATACTCCTAGCCCTACGGCCAATCTGGATCAAATTTTGCACCGTTACTCTTTAGGACCCTGAGGAAATAATACGGCAAAAAAATAACAAAATAAATATATTTTTGAAAATTTTGTTTTTAAATATATTGGCGCGTTTAGATAGTTCTGAAAAATACAGCGAGAAGACAGGAATTCCCTTTGAACAGTTTATTGGACGGTTGTTCGTACAATCGTTCAGCACTGTAAATTTAGATCCTGGGGGGGAGGCCAACCCGAGGACCTCCGTGCGTACGGTGTTTTTAACACCCTGTTTAATTTGTAATTGTATCACTGTAACATTGGCAATGGCGAGAGCTCAGTAAAACATTACAAAATGATATCATTTATCAACCTTCTATCTATAACTGAGTTTTACAAAGTTAAATTGTTGACTAAATATATTATAAAAAATTAACTTACTTGTATGTTAGATTTACAAGTGAAACAAACCAACATGAAGAAAAGAATTGGCATGATGTTGTAGTAAAAACTGGTCCAATTGTCAATCTGGAAGGCTGCTACAAAGGCACCCACCAACATAAGGAATATAGTTCCAGGTCCAAGGATAGTTCCACCCATCAACAGAATCTAAATAAAGAATTAATATATATATATATATAATATTCTGTAAATTATTGAGTTCATAGAATAGTATCAGGATTAGAAATGGGCTCATGCATGATTTTTGTGTCACGATCACGCCCGGTCATTAAAATAAAATGTTAACTCATGCCCAATCACGTACGCAGGATTGTTCAAATAGCCATAGTTGCTGTGCGCACAAAAAAATATAACTAAAAAACACAAGGACACAAAAACGGGTATATCTGGTTAAAAAGAAATATTTGGTTCAACCGTATACCAAATATAACAAACAAAGATAAAACTACGGACTACGTTGATATAAATCATTCAAATATGTTATTGATAATTTACATAGAATTGTGTGAAATAGATTTGTTTATAAGTTCTCCATCGATCGAACAGCCATGTAAATTCTCGCCAACCATATTTTTTATTCATAATTTGTATAGATCAGAAAAAAATATTAAAATCCAGATCATATTTAACCTGCCATTACTATTATTATTATTATTTTAAAGTAACAAACTAATTACACCTGATAACTTACTTGGTAAGCAATGTAGGGCATTGAAATATTGTCATTAATTTCGATAGTCCTCTTGGAGTCCGCCAGCAAGTCCATAATATTAGCAATAGTAGAAGGTACCCATCGACGACGTTGGTTATAAAATTCTGTAAAACCTTCTGGACAATGTGTATAGGCATCGGAAGCAGCTGAATATTCGACTCGATATCCTCTCTGAAGAAGGAGAGTGCATAACCAACGATCTTCCCCTAAAAATAAATATTTTACATTCAGAACGAAACGAAAAGGGTTACATTCTTCAACCCAACATAATAAGGTTTATTAACGTCATAATAGAATTTAAGAACGACATACGTTGAATTCAAAAAAATTCTCTCTCATATAATTTATCGCTGTATAATTTAAGAGGCTAATTAGATACATTAGCCTCTTAAGTTTCGTGAAACGAAAATATGCATTTGTTTGGGCTAAAGAATTTAAACCAAATATTGTCCCATCATTTTGATCTTTTTTTAATTTGAAGATAAAGATTGACCCCAGGCTACTATAATGTTGGAACTTTGTTTTATTTTTAATTTTCAATGATCGCCAGTCGCCTTCAAATAAATTATTAACATTTCAAAAATATGCTTTCGTATTTTGCCGCCCTTGAAAAAAATTCTGCAAGCGCCCATGTATTCATATAACTTTTATATTTAGATAGTTTTGTGTAGTAATGTTCAAATTATACAAAAAAATTTAATGTTGTCGATCTGATTATTTATACTTCTGATATTAATCGTTTATATTCTAAATAAATACCTTGATCGTATTGTACATAATGTCTAGCTTCTTCAGATTTGGTGGTGTATTTCTTCATAACGTTGTCATCCATCAAAGATTTTCCTCTGAAGAGAGAGAAGCAGCCGGGACTACACAAGACGCAGCCAATCATGTGTTCTGTAGCTTTTTGAAGCCAATGGCCAATTGCGTATTCGAACATTTGATACCATACCATTGGGCCTAAAAAAAACAACATTTATTTATACCTAATTTATTTCAATTAAGAGAAGATAAGAGCTGTTTGACCTTGCTTGTGATTGGTTTAGCTCGTAACCAAGTTTACAATGAATACAACTTGGCTACCATGCCGTTAGTAAATTTTAAAAAAATAAACTGCAATCGACCAGCACCTTATTAGTTTTTAAGAACATAATATAACTATAAAATATTTGTACTAATTTTATAAAATCTTTCTATGTTTTCTTCAAAATTATAACCACTTAGAAAATTTATTAAGCAAGGCCAAACGCGAGTTTTTATTACCCAAAACGATATTTTAAGTGTCTTACCTGAACCTACAGGATGAATACGTCCACAAGCAGCCCCCAAATTTTTATTTTTCTTCATCAAATCAATCAACAATGAAACAGCATGTGGTTGAAAATCAATATCACCATCCAAAGTCAACAAATACGTATTTTCAGCAATAACGGCTTTACGATCAACACTAATTGGTTGGTCCATCAACTTGTGTCCCAACAAATAGTACATGTACATAACTTGAGACCAACGTTTCCTATGACGAATCTTCGATTTGTCTTTCAAATGGGCTATCATTTTCGTTTTTCCTGGTAGGATCCAAACTAATCGACCACCATAAGGAGCTGGATATTTTTTAGGTGCTTTAATATGAATATGTGTTTGATGGACTTCGGAAGCGGCTTCGTCTAAAGTATTGATAAGGAGTTTGACAAAGCGATTTACTTGGTTGTCATCATCGGAATGATCGGAGATTTCGAAAGCGTCATCGAAGAATATGTGTGCTGGAAAAAACAAATCAATAAAACATTTTTCAGACTTCTGGCCCGAGGGATGGATGTCGCTCGATGAAATGAAATATAACTACATTGATTAATACCAAGAAAACAGTGTTGTAATGTATCTAGGTATTTGTATCTAGATACAGTAACTAGATACTGTGCAAGTATCTAGTTACTGTATCTAGGTACATTTTAAGATATGTATCTGTATCTGTATCTAGATATTTAAATCAGTATCTAAGTATCTGTATTTCAGGTACTTTTTTCAGATACTTTCCTATTTTGTCTTTTCAAGGTCTTTTTACAAAATATGTCCTTACGATTTTTCAAGTTGGTAATACATTTAGCATATAATTTATTTATTTATTTAATTTATTTTTATCTATAAAATTTTAATAAAGTGTAATTGTATTTCCAGCTCTGAATAAATTTTAAAAAATAATAAATAAAAAAAAATTAAATAATTTTATTAACAACGGTTAAACAATCATTAAGTAATTATCTAATCTAAGAATAAGAATTAATTTTATAAATGTGAATTAAATAAAGAAAAATATAATAAATAAAATTGTTGTTTTATTTTTGTCATCCTAAATACTCATTTAATAATCATTAATTTATTAGCGAACAAAAAATGTTCGAGATATCCGCTGAAATTGGAATAAAAAAGTGATTTTTTTAAAGATTATATAGGTATATAGTTAGTTAATATTTCTGACACACAGGCTTCAAAGGCTATTTGTGTTTATTTTAGTAATAATAGTGCATAAGTTATTTTTTATTGTGAACAAATATATTCCTTGCTCTAGTTATTTTTTTTTTGTGGTGTTTTCATTTTTCCGAAAGTATCTTAAAAGTATCTTGAAGTATCTAGATACATTGTAAAAAAAATGTATCTGTATCTGATACTTTTTAAAATTTGTATCTGTATCTGCATCTAGATACATTTTTCCTCAAGTATCTGTATCTGTATCTAGATATATTTTCAAATGTATCTATTACAACACTGCAAGAAAACCCAAAAAAGAAAAATACTTACTTTCAAATTCGTAATAATCAGGGTCCACAACTCTCAGATATTTCTGGGCAACTCTTCTAGCACATTGGTCTTCATCTAATCTCAAAATAGACTTCAAAAACTCTATCATTTCGTCTTTAGTTTCATGCCACATGGTTGCACAAGCAAAAATACGTGTAATATGATCAGAATTCTTAATATTTTTGACAACAGACCCATTAGTATTCACCGAAATAGTTTCGTAATGTTGATCGTCGTTTTTCTCCTTTTGTATTTCATCTAGATCTTCTGTTTTTACGTTTTTAGCATCGTCTCTTCTTCGATTAAGTCCCATAGATTGATCGATAAGTAAAGCATCATACATTGGAGTTACGAAAAGGTTTTCTGTCGAAGCTAAACGTTCACATTTTGGTGTCCAAATATGTATAGTTATCCAAGTTTGGGATAATAGCCATAGTAACCAAACCCAAGCATGTTGATGGGATATAAAATCATTCAAAAAATATACAGGAGGACTTTTGAAAAACAAATAATCTGGAATTGTATCATGGAAGAAACATGGATCTCCATTTCTTAAACCACAAAGGGTGATTAGCAAAGAAATTGAAACTGGAATTGTTAGATTAACAGGGAAAGCATAAGAAAATCCTTGGATCATAATTTTACAAGCGAATTTTCCGAAGATGTAACAAAAATATGATGCGAAGATATTGATGAGCATTACGTATATTGGTGTCATATCCCAAGAAGGAACAGTTGCTTCGTCTCCTGTGAATATCAGTTCGGATATATCCGGATTTGATGTACCTCCTAGGACTGGTTTAACCTGCAAAATAAATTAATTGCTCAATATACAGGATGTTCCAAACCTGCCAAATTTCAAAGGTGTATTTATTAATTTTCAGCATTTAATATTTTATTTAAGAAGCATATAATGTAGGCTATATTACAAGAGAATGAAGTTTAATCTGATTATTTATTCAATCGAATGCAAAAAACCATTAATAACATTGTTTCCTCTGTAAAAATGATGTTGGAGTACCTCAAGGGAATGTAATAGGACCTTTATAATTTATATGAATGATATAAACTTAATATTGAACCTTGATTAGATGAGTTACGTCCGTAAGTTAGTAATTATAGTTGAAGGTAATGGGATTCGGACCAGTCAGAAAATAAAAACAAATTTATTAACTTCGCTAACGTTTCGATTTAATTTAAATCTTCATCAGAGCTTAGTTAATAGTCACGATATAAAATAACAATTTTAAAATTAATAAAGAATACATCATATTGTCCGGTTATTGAATTCAGAGATAAGCATGGCTTTATGCTTATCTCTGATGACGGACAATATGATGTATTCTCTATTAATTTTAAAATTGTTATTTTATATCGTGACTATTAACTAAGCTCTGATGAAGATTTAAATTAAATCGAAACGTTACCGAAGTTAATAAATTTGTTTTTATTTTCTGACTGGTCCGAATCCCATTAACTTCAACTATCATTAATATTGAACTGCAATTTAGTAAACTTGTCAAACGGACCTCGGACCTGCCTCAGCCCTTAAAACACCAAAAAAATTCACTTACGCATCTAGCAAAGTAAATGACTATTTATTTTGTTAATTTTTTCCATAAAAAATGTACAAAAAACTTACCTCAGTGATTGGGATAGCATGAGCATTGAATCCAACATTAAATTCCGTGAAAAAGAAACTTAAAGAACCTTCTTTGATAAAAATAATCACTAATGTTGCACAGAAGAAGCAAATCATCTTCCAGATCGAGATGAACATATACATAAAATATCTGCTGTGATTTAAATCTTTTTTAATCCTTCCCAAGGCTTTTATGAAAGGCAATGGTGATTCAGGACAAACATAATTCTCCCACCAACCCAGAGAAATCAAGAAAATTGCTACAGGTGTTAGCCAAAGTTCTTTTCTATTTTCAACAAGTGGCCAAACAACAAATCCAGTTGCTTGAGCAGCTATAGCAAATAAATCAACTAGTACTTTTATAAAAGTAAATTTTTTTCCTTCTTTGGAATTTCTTGATAGAAGTCCCATAACTCCTGGCACAAAACATAGGCAGTTTGTTAACATAGCTCCTTTAACAACATCCAAGTCTGGTAAGACAGAAAATACTAATAAAGCTGTTCCTATTGTATGACATGTTTCAGAGATGAAAACAATAAAGAAATGGCTAGTTTTTGGTTTATTCCATGATTTGAAAAAACACATTCTCATTGATCTGAACCAGGCACCAAATTCGGGAACCCAGAATGCGAATACTAGACACCACATCCAGGCTACTCGTTCAGACTGAGGAAGTTTCACTATAAATTGTTTTTCACGACCTGAAATTGAATTAGTATTATTATTAATTAAGCTTTCTGTATACGAAGTTTATCGTCATAGCAAAATTACAAATATAAATTTGTAGTTTGCATACAGTGAATTTATTCTTTTACGCAACATGTACTATGTCATTACCATGGATATAGTTTTTGACAGCAATATAAATCGTGTTCATTTTCATTTGCAACATAGAAAAAACCATATTTACTAGCAAAATCAAAATATTTTATTGAAAATACAAATTAAAAAAATAATAATAATAATAAATAAATAACTAATAAAAACTTATAATAAAAGTTTCTCCGTTTACTTGCATACAAAATGTTAAACGATCATAAAAATGATTCAAAACATTCAGCAATTGCTCTTGAGATATATTGTTGGATGCTTAAACAATTGTCTTGCAGTTCAGCAACATCCCTAAGTTCTTCATTATATACTTTGGCCTTTAAATATCCCCAATAAAAAAAATCATTGGATGCCAAATCCGGAGATCTCGCTGGCCAATTCATCGACCCTCCTCTTCCAATCCAGCTTTTTGGGAAAGTTCTATGTAAATATTCTTTAACTATTCTAGAATAATGGACTTGTGCGCCATCATGTTGAAACCATACTTGTCCATTAATATTCAGGTTTCGCAACGCAGGTAATATTTGATTTTGCAAAAGGGCTAGATATTTTGCGGCATTAAGGTTACCGTCAATAAAAAAAGGCCCTATAATATTGGTTCCTATTATCCCTGCCCAAACATTTAATTTTTGCGGATTTTGAGTTCGGGAGGAATGAAACAAATGTAAATTTTCTCGAATCCAGCACCTAAAATTTTGTCTGTGCACTTCACCATTTAGAGTAAACGTTGCTTCGTCTGTAAATAAAATTCTTTGAAGCATTGTTGGGTCGGAATTATTTTTTTCAAAAAATTCAAAACAAAAATCCATACGTACTGCTGCGTCCCTTTCTAACAATTCTTGATGATTTTGAAATTTGTATGATCGAAACTTTTTTTTTTTAAGAAGTTAAAAACAGATCCAGTACTGACACCAACGGTGTGTGCAATTGATCTTAAAATATTTTGATTGTTTTCTTCCACTTGGAATAATATTTCCAACTGCTTCTCTTCTGTAAGCACGTGGGATGTTGTTCTTTTTTTATTATGTTTTGACTTAAGACATCCTTCGCGATGAAATTTATTAACTAGTCTTGAAATTGTAGAGGGATTTGGTATTGGCCGATATGGATAAGTTGCACTAAATACAGCAAAAACTTCTCTTAAACTCATTTGGGAATTATACCAAGTTACCATCATTATTTTTTCTTCATCTGTATACATGTATATCATGATTAATTTTTAAATCAGTAATGAGCAAAAGTATACACACTAATTGTCTATGTTGCAAATGAAAATGAACACGATTTATATTGCTGTAAAAAACTGTATCCATGGTAATGACATAGTACATGTTGCATAAAAGAATAAATTCACTGTATAACAAATTACATATAAATATTTTCACTGGTCCGCGTAAAAAATATTGTGTATTGCGTTGAGAAATTCTGCTTTAGATGTTGGTATTACCTAATTCTCTGTTGCAATATGGAAGGACTTGTTCTGAGTTCAGTTGAGATGTCATAAATAGTAGAGTTCCTTTTGATATTACTCCAGAAGCAAGTACAATAACAAAAGTCAATAAATAAGCTAGAACTTTTGTTATTTTTACTGTAATTTTGAGGCATTCCTGGTTCGCCATGGAACCAGAGTCCATTTTGATAGGTGGATCCCGGAAAACGTCCCATCCTTTCGTTTCTTGGACAGTTCGTTGACTGAAAGAAAAAATATCACATAAATTTCAGTTGTTAATAAAGGACGACCTTGACAAGGTCTACGTGCAGACAAAGGTACATTCTGTAGTAAAAGTCAAAATCATAAAAATTCTTGAAATTATGGGACGGGTTTGACTTATTTGCATTGTTAAAAATGCAGACCATAAGCGAAGAGTTTACAATCTACAAAGTTCATTGCCATAACAAAAGAATAAAACAGATACTATCATGGAGTAGGTGGAGCTTCTAAATTATTTCTAGACTAATTAAGATATGAAGAATACAATATTCAAACCGCAGGTTTCTATATCTTACCATTTTGGAGATAGTAGCGTTCTAACAAAAATGCTCCACCAGTAAAAAAATTTGGTTTGGAATAAATATTATTTCAAAATGAATGGACCGATGAAGCTTCGAAATAGTTTCTAGATTAAATATTGATAGAATTGGTGCCTAGAAAATGATATGAGCTTAAATATTAATAAATGTTATGTTGTCAACTTCACACGTAATAGGAATATATTGAAATTTAACTATGGTTTAAATGGTATAAATTTAATAACCAAGACAACAGTCAGAGATTTAGGTCCGGTCTTTCCATCTTCAGATAAAGTACCAGGTAAATATCTGACAGATAAGGTTATTTGTAACTTCATCTGCTGAATAAATGTCAATACCAGTCAGTGAATTCAATACGTCAGTATCATTATCCGTTAGATAACTATCTGATAGATACATTTGTATAGAAAGAAGGGATGACATTTACTCAGCAAATGAAGTTAAAAATAACCTTATCTCTCAGATAGTTACCTGGAACTTTATCTGAAGGTGGAAAAACCGGACCTTAGGCATACTTTTCGATTCTAAACTATTGTTTAACGATCATATTGACAACATACGAAAAAATGCTTATAAACTCTTAGGTTTTGTAATTAGATCTACTAAGTCCTTTCACACGAAGGAAACATTAACTTATATTGTAAGACGCATAAGATATCTTGCTATACGATTATTTAAAAAAAAATAAATTTTTATTGCTTTAGATCTTGGTGGGGGGCATGTGCCCCTCTGAATACATCACTGAAATGTTGTACCAAGACATCCACAAATCATGTTAAAAAGGTGGTAATGTTTTAATTAGCTAATAATTCTACCACCAGATGGACAAATATATCACGTGACTTGTCAAAATAGATATTAAATTCAATTTATCACGTTTTGGAATTTAAAAAGCATAACACGGAACTTTTTTGAACTCTTATCTACGGTATTCCGTTTTTTATGTTATTTTAATACGTAAACCTATAATTTTCTCTTTGGAAGTTACTTTCGATTTCACCTTCGTGGTTCGGTAAACGGCCTTGCTCTGACCGGTTTTAGTAACGAAATACGTGATTTACTAAGCCCTTTGTGTAAAATATCATTATAGAATTATTGTTGTACTCAGTGTCGAAATTATTTGAGGAAGATATGCTATAGTTCAAGCACAAACTATATACAATATAAGTCTAATGATGTAATTACAATTACGAAGTCCAACACTTGATCATTATGACAAAGTAACAACAATCATTTTTCGTTATGTACTCGTATGCTCGAAGATCTGTATGTACCGTAAATACCAAATTTCAACCAAGAATGCTATTATTCCTTTCAAAAATACAAAATTGCTGAATAAATGTTATTTTTGGAACACGGGGTTGAAGTTTGGAAAATTGATTACTAATCAAAATAACCAAGATCGAATCCTGGTTTTTCTCGGTTTCTCAAGCTTGTCTCTCAGTCCACATTAGCAACTGAATCTGTAAAGTATCGCGTAAGGTAACGCCTTGTAACATTTTTGTATAGTTTGAACGGATTCATGCGCAAAAGTCGAGCGGTTCGCAAAGCGCTCGCCCTAATTCACTTTGTGTAGATTTTTGTGTCACACAAATGAGTTCGCTGAATTCGTTTGGACGCGTTCTAAGTAGTTTTGACGCTCGCAAGCACGGACGTTTGACACAAAGTTTGCGTAACTTAGAGTAGATAGCAAATGTTAGTTAATAAATTTCTTTAATTATTATTTCAACATGTTTCGCCAGCAGTTTAGCTTCTTCAATATTTTTGTGTGTGTTGTAATTACTATAATAATAATAATAATAATAATAATAATAATAATATTAATATTTATTAAATAGCACAATTGGCTACATATTTTACTACATAGTAAAAAAATATATGAAATACATACATACATGTGAAGTTTTAAAAAGAATTTAATAAATCTACAATGAAAAGTTTATGCCGAAGTAATAACTGCTATAGACACAGCATTAACATTTTCCGACACTGCTAATTTTAGATTTATGTTTTGAGTAAGTTTTTGTCATAAAAATGTCCAAATAATACCGGTTTGAGAGCAGTAATCTAGTCTATACGTATGTCTTAGTAATCAATTGGTAAATTCGATCTAGTATCCGCTTTCATGACTGGCTAGCCTTGGCATTTCTAACATGACACATTCAAAAAGGCAATTTATATCACAAAGAACCTGGAAAAAGACATAACATGACATTATATATATAATGTAACATACCTTCCCCCATAAATTTCTTGAGTAAGAGGGGTCGTATCATCTTCTGAAAAATTGTCATCGCTTTCGTTTCGATAAATTGCTGTCGCCATTTTGAACCTGAAATAAAAAAGGAAATATTAGATTATGGGCTTATTGTAACATGGATACCAGAACATTTTAAGTATAAGTATGGGAGAGCGGATCATAAAGAATCATAGTACACAATAGATTAATGCAAATATATTTTTTCTTAAAAGTTTTATTCCTTTACCGTTAATTAAGATTTTATTTAATTTGTTAAATTAACACTTTTTATACAAAAATAAATGATTATGAATAAGCAATTATGTCGTTTTATATTCTAAATAAAGCACTCTAATGAATAAAAATAAATACGAGACCCAAAGCCACTTATTTCCTCATTAAATTCATTTGAAAATTACAAAAAATCTGCACTGTCTCTAATAATTTGACCACCCACTGTATATAAACTATAAGAAATACAATTTTTTGTTATAGCAATTTGCTATCTCTAACCGTTTTTGAGATATGATTTTTTTTAATTTTTAGGGTTTTGTAGGTATGACCAAAAAACCCTTATACCGTCATTTTGTCGTCTGTCTGTCTGTTCGGTAAAAATTGTAGCCAAACGGCTAAACCTAGAGAGTTGAAAATTGGCATGCTTGTACAACTTTTTGACCCGCACATAGGAAAAATACTAAAACATCTAAAAAACATATCCCCCTAAAAATATAAACAAATATGAGCTCATCGAAAAAAAAAATATTTTTTTAAAATTCTGAGTAGGGTATCAAATGAAAGCCCTTAGTACGTGGATTAACGATCAAAATTTAATTTTTGCAAAATAAATTATTTTGAGGCGATTTTTGCCAAAATTGTGCAAAAAAATTTTTGTCCCACACCCTGTAGCCCAGATGGTTTAAACTAAAAATGTGAAAAAAATTCTAAGTAATGTATAATGGTGTGAACCGGAATAGTACAACAGGAATTTTTGATCAGATTATGTTTTCGGAAAATAACGCATTTTTTGTGTTTTTTGGTTGACATACATGTTATACTCTTATAACACACTAAGTTGATAAGCGTTTGGTGGTCTAGTGGCTCAGTTGCTCAACAACCACACAGGATCGTTATTCACTACACAGGTTCGTTCCTGGCTTGTGGAGTCAATTTTATTTTTTGTTTATTTTTTCATATTTATTATGTTTAAATTAATTTGTTAAAATTCTAGTTATATTTTAGCACATTTTGAATTTAATTTTCAAGAGCGTAAATTTAATAACCAATTGGAATTATATTTTCATTCTGTGTCATTTATACGAAGCCAGAGGGGCGGAGCGTATGATTTAAGACAACCAATGAAAGCCATAGGCCCAATTTTCAAAATCTTAATGAACCTTGTTATATAAAAAAAATACTGCACTTATTTAGAAACCTAAATAATGATATTAGGTATTCGAATTAAAATTAACAAAAAAATATTTTAACATAAAATTTGTTTTTAAAGCTCTGAGATTAACAGACGATAAATTATTTTAAAAATATCGTTCATTTTGCCGTGGTTACTACAAAGCAAAATTTGTCCTACACACTCAGCCGCCTTCACTTATTATATACCTGCGAAACCCTGCAATGTGTGAAAATTCACACTTCACATCAATTTTTAAATTTTATTCCCTCGCAATCGTTATTTTTTGTTTGAATTCCTATGTACGCCTATGTATAAATGCATAAAATTCCTTCATAAAGACATATTTACTTAGTAGAAGGTCATATAAGTCACCTTTCACTTTTACCAAAATATTACTGAACAGTTATTAACATATTTCAGTAATTTCATAAACTTCCGTTGTATTTTCACTAATTTTCTGCAAATTACTGGAAAGCGTGATGCGCCAATGCATTCCATGTATTTTAAACTATTATTTTTTATTAATATTCTGAGTAAACCATTGGTATTCAATAAAGGAAACCGTAGGTCATTTACCCTAACAAAGAAAAGAAACAATAGGCGTTTACGAAAATTGTACTGGTAGATATGTACCATTTACCAATCGATAATCAGCTGATCTACCGACAGATGTATCTGATTAAGGGGACGATCAACTGTATAGTTCTCAACAGTTTCTTTTACAAAACTAACAATCTGAAATTAAATTAATAAAAATCTATACTTTTTTGTCAATCTAATTAGACCGGGAGCTCATGACAGTTTATGGTCTTCGATTTCATACAGCATGCCTTTTGGAGGAGATAATATTTACCCTGTGACAACAAAGGAAGGAGGGTACTAAACCCCTGCACGCTTTCCGGTTATATGGAAAATTGCATTTCCACTTTTTTTCCAAATTTTGTGTTTTTCTCTGATTTAATAATGCTTGCCCTTTTATCAAAAGAAAGTTAAAACAAATTTAAAGTATTAAAAATTATAGGCATGCGATTCGCAGGGTCCCAAAGAGCTCAAACGATCACATGATCTTGTAATAAAAAAAAATAAAGCTCCTATAAAACAATTGGCATGCGGCCCAAAGGAGGAGAATTTCGGAAAAATATTACAAACATTTTTTTCCGAATTTTTCCACCCTTGTGCCAACGAGGACCGCATGCCAATTTTTATATGGGTTCTATGACACAAACTTTAATTCTTTTCATAGGCATGCTGCATGAAAACATGGAAAATCATTTTTTTTATGTGGCAAAATCTTTTCAACGCCATTAAAGATGGAGTTTATAATTTTAATATTAATAAAGTAATTAAAAAATTCACATAATAATGCATGGTATTGTTCTTAAAATTTTGCAATATTATTTTTCTGCATTTATATGTATTGCATGCGTTTTTTATTAAAAAATACTATTGTTCGCTCACGAATAGTGAAAGTAAAACAAAATATTTAGTCGATAAATCATATAAATACTTTCATTCTGTTTGAAAAAAACAATTGTTAGATCTTACGCGATTTCTAATGTCAGTTAGTTCATAGTTCTATCACTAGACGGCCAGTAGATCACGTGATCAACTGTCAATTTAATCGACATATAATTTATGCGAATTTTAGGATATACGTCATATAATATAGACACAGCATGCTCTATTCCTTAGCACTAACACCCGTTGTTCTAAAAAATGGCGAATTTTGATCAAAATTGTGTTGAATTGCAAAGAAGTTCCAAATCGACAATCGACTTAATTCGCACCCGCCAAATAGTCCAGACTGAAGTCACTGGATTATACAAAGTAGCGCAAGCCTTTGAAGAAGCCGACAGACCCCAGGGTTTGATTGGCAACATTGCTTCCCCTATTAAGCAAACTAAAGCAGCAATTTTTACGTTCTTAAGTTTGCGTCTGCGCTGTCACATCTCCCTCTCTCGCTCTCATTTAATAACCTTCTTTGTCAGCGGTTTGAATATTTAAGGTTAAGTTTCATTTAAATTTATATATTATATCCATTTTATTTAATAAAAATAAAAAAAATAATTGGAATAGTACCACAATTTTGTTATAGTGCATCTTTGATTAAAAAAATCGTGATTACAATGTTTAAAATACAAACTAGTTTCTTATTTTTGTAATGTTGGAATAACTGAACATCATTTGTGTTGGCCACATTTTTAACCCCAGCATGGCCGCCGTTGCGGTACTTTGTATAATCTAGTGACTTTAGATTATACAAAGTAGCGCAAGCCTTTGAAGAAGCCGACAGACCAAGGTTTGATTGGCAACATTGCTTCCCCTATTTAGCAAACTAAAGCAGCAATTTTCACGTTCTTAAGTTTGCGTCTGCGCTGTCACATCTCTCTTTCTCGCTCTAATTTAATAACCTCCTTTGTCAGCGGTTTGAATATTTAAGGTTAAGTTTCATTTAAATTTATATATTATATCCATTTTATTTAATAAAAATAAAAAAAATAATTGGAATAGTACCACAATTTTGTTATAGTGCATCTTTGATTAAAAAAATCATGATTACAATGTTTAAAATACAAATTTTGGTAGTACTAGTTTCTTATTTTTTTACTGTTGGAATCACTGAAAATCATTTGTGTTGGCGACATTTTTAGCCCCAGTATGGCCGCCGTTGCGCTACTTTGTATAATCTAGTGACTTTAGTCCAGACTTTATTGTATTGGATCTTGGATTTTTCCATTCTATACAATCCTTACAACATACAGCTTCACCGAATATAATCGACCAACTGATTGAATGCGTACAAAATGCATTTAATGCATTAAACATACAAACCCTTGATAATGTTTTCCTAACATTGCAAACTTGTATAGAAGCAACCATGTTAGCAAAAGAAGAGAATTCCCATAAGATTCCGCACATTAATAAGGCAAAACATCGTAAGGGATGATTACAAACAACTATCATAAGTTAATGTTACATACAAACTGCAACATTAAAGTTTAAACGTGATACAAACAACGCGATACGTGTCACTTCATAGCGCCGTTGAACCCAATAGGCGTCTAACCTTCTCTCCCTATTAACTCCTTGATATTTCCAATGCCATGGGTTATATTTGAATTGAGAAGTGACATTACCGTTGGCGGCGCTGTAATTCATGGCAAAATGGCTGAATTGTCTAGTATTCAGCTGTCAATATGCTAACAGGGCACAGGTTAATTTAAGCACAATACATTTTTATTTTATGAAAATGTATCTATCGACGTTCTAACAAAAAATCAACACCAGAACATATGTAATAATTTCAAACAGTACTACAGTCGCGTAGTACAATATTTGACCACCAGACTGCGTATCCGAGCGTGTCAGTTCTCAATAGTCACATATTCTATAAGAATGTAACAGTGTTTTCTAATATCAATTAATACATAATTCTTCCGCTAGATTTGTATCAATCACGTGAACTACTTGTGCATTAATTGTTACATTTGTGAACGTAATTTTAATATTACGGTAGTTCTTGATCAGGAAACGCTGCCATATAAGTAAGGCGTGGTTGTACTGCCTGTTACTAAAGGCGCGGCCGTAGACAAAGGTCATGTTTCAAAAAATTGAATTGTTAAACTGAAGGAACTACATTTTAGCAAATATCATGAACAAAGACTTGATCTGAAGGTGATATGAATAATAACACTCGATTTATGTTTCAAAAAATGACTAACCCCAATGGCAAAGCAAAAATATCCAAAATTTATAAGAAATTAGATATTGGTACCCCTGGATTCCTTAACTACTTAGAAACAGAGTTGCCAGATTTGGTGATTTATCGCCTTCGGAATTTTTCTGCTCATTTAAACCTTTGTTACCTTAATTTTATAATTATATTCAATTTTGGAACAAAAAATACATATCTTTGATAAGTATACACTAATATATACAGTGCAGATACTTTATATTATAGAATAATGTTTTTATAAACATATAAATAAGGATTCTAAGAAATATACGTTTTTAAATAATATGAAAATCGAAATATCTTTAGTATTTATTTAATTAAAACTAAATAATCATTAAAATTTTATTTCAGAATGCATAGTGGTGTACTGTTTTGCTCTAAATTGCAACCATTACAGCCATATTCATAATTACAATTTTTTTTATTTACTGAAAGATGAAAATGAAAAACAATAATGGATAAAATAAGATACACATATTGTCCCTTGAATCCATTTAGAAATTAGACAGACTTATTGCTATGTTACTTGCCATAATAAGGATTATGAACGTAAATTTTACGGCAATATTATTAAAAGTTGAAAGATGATGGAAAGGTAAAATAGTAAAATAGAAAAACTAACAAAACAAAACAACCCTGCCGTCAACAAAACAATCATAAACACAATATGGTGTCAGCGTTTCTTCTAGCGATAGCTGAATAAAATAAATGTAAATTAGGCAACCCGTTTACTCCAGGGGTAAATCCTCCTTTCATCTCCGCAGGGTTTTGGCTTCATATCAAAGAAAGCTAAGGCATAGAGCATGTTGTGTCTATTTATATGACATCAATGACTAATACAAATATATCTTTTTACAAAATTTTTAATATAACCTCAAACTCAGATATTAAATGTCAGTTAAATGGTACAGGATAATAATATGGCTAATCTAATTTAAAAATAAATATATTCCATGGCTATCTAGACAACTTTTTTTCTCAACCATATTGTATTTTAATTAATATAAATAGTATTTCTCCACGACCACTATAGAATTTACCAAGTCTAAAACCAATTTTGACTACAGAAAGTTAATATTCTAACACAAGAGTTGGAATGTTATTCTAAAGCACTTATCTTCTTATGCATTTTGCGTGTATTTCAATTCATCACTTGTTATGGAATAACTATTCTGATGCTATATTAAAAACACATTTTGTTTTACTAAAACAATATGCGCGTTAAGCGAACGCAACTGTTGAGTATGGTGACTGAAAATAGGTACGTTTAGCAAACGAGACTACTGAGAATTACCACTCGACCTGTTTACTTTGTGATTACAGTCAACTTTTCGCTAAATAAACAGCAAGCGAAATACTGCGATCTGTAAAACTGGGAAAACATGCTCAACAGCTGCTTTCGCTAAACGCACGCAATGATTTTTTTCTTAACTAAAGAAGATTTCATGATGAGATCATAAGATTCTTATCCATAGTCTGAATACGAAAAAATACTAGTTTTCGATTTGCTCAACATGTCAAATAGATTTAATTAAATAAATACTGAATTGTTATTTTTTTATTTTTATTTTCAGTGTCATTATTTAACAGATTTAATTACTTTTACCAATGTGCCACTCAAACATAATAGGTATAATTTATTGATACGCATTTCTTTACCAAATTGTTTAAATCTTCGAACTTGCTAAGCAGTTTTTATTGTTAATAAATTTATATAACATTCTTGTCTTGTTTTTTTTAAATGTCAACTACTTTTTTTAAGTTTTATATCTTTTTTTCGATATCTAAAGACAGATGGACTAAAGAACAGGTTGAACAGAAGTCTATTAAGACTTCTCTTGTAGGTTAATGGTACTTCTATTAACGATTTCACAAAATTAGAAATAGTTAAACATTTTCCATCGACAGATGCACTGCTTTACTCATCTTTCCAACGATTCATAGCGGGAAATCTTCTGTATAACAAAAATAAAGTTATGAGAGCTATGTGTCTTTCGTTCTTTGGGTTTAAAGACTTTTTCCGGTAGTACGGAGAGTGGAAAATTAAACGGCATCCGACCAGGAAGGATTTACCCTATTGCTCAGGGTTATTTTTTTGGGGTCGAGATAGTTTTTAATTAAAGAAAAACATGGATTTTTTGGACGGTTTGTCTATGTATTTTTTATAAGTAGACGCATAATAAAATCGATATGCACAAACAAGTGAATTTCACCCGCCACGAAAAGAGTTTTCAGAGTGTAAAATGATATTAAAGGCTCAAAATAGCTTTTTTAAAGGGCGAAATTCGATTTTATAGCATTAGATTTTATGTTTCAAACGACCGGAGGTGTGTATATAATGCATATTAAGTGCTACAAATATCTCAAGGCCACAACTATCAATTTTTTTATATCAAATTGTCAAACTGCTATAACATTGCTTATTTGAATTGTCTTTTTAGTAAGTAAAAATGTGTAATTTTGCTTTCGAATAGTTTTTCGATAGCATTATAACTAATTTTGTGTAACAAATAAAAACTGTGTAACAAATGTTGGTAGCTGTCAACTTTTTAAGAATGAAACATTGCATATTGCGCCAGTCAGCCAAGCCAACCTAGCTTTTATACGCTTTAAATTTTGTGCTAGCTTATTGAGAACTGACAATAACTTAAGTGATGCCTAGCGGAATATTTTGGAACTTAACGAAATAGGATTTTGTTGGATGTGGCTCATTTAATTGCATTGTTTGTATGTGTTAAAGTGAAGAAAACTTTAATAAAATGTCTTTAAAATCGCAACAGAAAATTAACTGCAATGTGAATTGTTGTGTATCAAATGGCAAATGTCAAAAATATCCTATTCCAATCGCCATTTTGTAAGCGACAACAGCACCTCTATAGGTAATGTTCATTCTCAATAAAAATTACATGACGTTCATTATCGTCGTGTAATTTCCACGGAGACAGTTCAGTGTGCAAATGACTGTCGACAAGTTACAGAATAGACCCCTAGAAAATTCCGGATTTACCGCCGGGCCAGTCCAGCCCTAGACCTAAACAATTTAGTTTCTTACAACCATTCCAAAAATGTTTATTTAAATGTTGAAGTGAATTTATAATAGCGAGTATTTTTAAAAGTAATTTTTAGCTATTATGCAAATACTAAAAGGTCTGTTATGCTAATTTTTAAACTGTCAAATATTACATAAACGTGCCAAAATTATTAGGATCAAAATCTCTCTATGAGCTGGTTAAGAACGACCTACTTTCACCTGCGAGTACTACATATAGAGCTTGTATCAGACATAATGATATAAGACTTATAAAACTTGTATAAGACAGAAAGAAAAGTAAGGACTATTCTCTGTTTGGAACAAGAAGTAATAATAGGGGATACGCATAAAATTTATATTTCCTTAACACTACATTTTTTTGATATGTTAACATGTTAGTTATGTCACCTAACAAAACAAAAATCACATTTTAATTAATATTATAGACAAATTTTTTAATTAAAATATGATAAATTTGAAATAAGCCGACCACGGCGCGAAGGTTGCCGAGTAAATACGACTGAGTATGACGTCAAACGACTGGGGTTTGACATCACAGATACAGTTACAACATAATCTTTACGTGTGTATATTGTATTGTTCGAGTGTTTTGTATTTGTTTTTAAACAATTTTTCACGCATTTATTATTAAAATGGCAGATAAAGATTTTGTTAGGGCTCAGAGTGATAATTTACCCAACATTGATACATTTATGCTCATGGAATATATGAAAAAACATATACAAACATAAAGTTTATTTTTTCTGAAATATTTTATTTCGCCTCATAGCTTCCAGCCAAAAATTTCGCCTTTTCTGTTGTTTTTCGCCATCAGTTAATGATATAAATTGTTTTTTTGGATTTCTATTTGAACTATTTATGCACATCGGTACTAAACAATATTTTCGACTATGTTTCGAAGTACTGGGGCCTGGATCTTCCATATTTTATAAATATAAAATTTAATTCGGTAAACATGTATAAATTGTTTTTATAGAATTAAACTTTATTTTAATTAAAATCACTAACTTTACATAACCTATAAAAGTTATACAAGCAAATAAGTTCACGACTGTGTAGGCTGCACGCTGTACACTGGGGATGCTGTACGTAGTACACTGCGTACAGCCTGTGCACTGGGTAGGCTAGTAGTGTACTGCGTCACTTAGAAGGGGTATGACGTCACACGTCGTTTTCACGCGCTACATACATTTATGATTATTTAAGCCTTCAAATTAAAAAAAAAATGCAAAACTGTTTTTTATGTTTATATGCAACAAGAGGAATATAATAAAAAAAATATATAAAAATCATGCCTATCCCCTATTGGCATCTGACACTACCGATAGAGGCGCTACTGCATTCACATCATGGCTGACTTTGGTAGGATATTTTTGACAGGTTCAATGGTATCTTCATGTGATATTTATTGAAACACACGGGAACACACTCTAAAATGGTCTTTAACTGTCTTTCCACTTCTAAGAATATATTCCCATGCTTGTCACAAACTCGACTATCCTACAACCGTCAGTTTCTCAAAATCTCACTAGAGGCGCTTCCGTTATTGTCAGTTGACAATAATGCAGTGTTCACGTGATAATTTTGTCTAAGTCTCGTCGTTCGTTGGCTGTTAATTTTATGCGACAGCCAATAGGGTTTCAGCAATAGTCGGAGGATAACAACTTCAATCTTTCACGTGATTTCATTACTATTTCTTCATTTCGAATATGGTATAATGGTGCGTACTCAGCACTCAATTCATCTGACACCAGACAATTCATCCGTTCTACCCTTTTTAGCTCTACGCTCAGATGGAAGATTTTTTTACAGCGCAATTAACATCATTTGAATGTTTTGACATCCATTACTATCTTCGTTACTAAAACTCCCCATACACTATGAGGCATGCATCGATTTACGGCATAGATTCCAAAGCATCATGAAACAAGCATCGCTGGAGAAAAACCCTGGAAGTGAGATCGAGTCTGCCGACGGCATTGACAAGTTTTTTGATTTGGGCACCGTATGCAAGATGAGCAAGGACCTAAAAAGATCTAGATATTCCTTGGTGCAGACGAAATTCAGGAAGACCAAGAAGATGAGCTTCAACTGTGTAAACATTGCAGGACATTTGAGATAAATGTGCAATTATTGCATAACAATTGCATTGTTGATATTTACAACAATACATTTTTAACAATAGTTCTGCAATATTGTATTAAGGTCGTTGCTAATTCTCACAATTATAATAAAATTTTGACATGGTTTATTTATTTTAATAAAATTTGAAGTATTTAAAACTTGAGAATTTAAAAATGAAAGTATTGGGGCAATACTTCAAATTACTGTAAATGATGAAGTGCACGCCGATATATTAGATTCCTACCGTATTTCTAAGCACAATAGCTGTAATAGTTACGGTACCAAATGACTAATATTACCTTGAGTAATTGAAAACAAATTTTGATACATTAATATGACTTAACCTAACTTCTAATCTGCAAGAATATCGATAACTTGGATTATAAACCGTTAGTGTAAATAAAATCCAATTCTCAGACGTGCTGCGAACGTAATCACCGCCCAGGTACGTCCAAAACATTGTCGCCCTTATTAAAAGGACCCAAGTTTAATAGTCGCATGCAGAAATATAATTTTACTACCGTTACATGATACAAAATTGTTTGTTTTAGCGTGTTTAATTTTGACTAAGCCCAAGTATCAATAGGTGCGTTTGGCATAGGCTAATAATCTACACATTCGCCATAATTTACACAAGAAACGTTCGGCATAAAGTTTCTGTGTGCTCTGTGCTGTACGAAGATCGTTCGGCAAATATCGTGCAGTGCAGTTTGTGTTGCACAGTCGTCACAAGTTCAGATCGTGTGGCAAATTGTGCAATAGTGCTTTTCGCGGTAAAAATACAAGTTATTATTTCTACAAAACAATATGAGTAAAAACAATCAAGATACCATTGTTTATGCCTGCAGCATTTGCAAAATAAATAGTACAGACATGAACCTCATGATGGAACATGTAAATAACTCAAAAAGACTCAAAATTTTCTGGATACAAGCGGAAATGTACTTTAAATTAATCTGTAGTCATGTTTGGAACAGTGTATTAAGTTAACAGCTACATTTATCAATATTGTTAAAATACTATTACATAATGAATTGTTATATTTTGTTGCCTGTATTGGTTATAAAATGAAAATTAATGGCAATTATTTGGTTACAAAAATCATAGGCCCCGCACGAGTATTTTGCATCGGGCCCCTCTTATTCTTGGGCCGGCCCTGTGTTTACTCTGCTCTTAAGTCACATCATGGCTGACTTTGGTAGGATATTTTTGACAGGTCATTGTTATCTTTTTTCACTCACCATCTTACTCTGTTTGGTGCTCTTTCTAGATGTATTTTATACTAAAGCCTTTATTAGTCTATTTTTATTAATTGTTACTTTTTCTTTTGTTTTTTAAATCCCTTTTAAGAGTCAGGCAATGTTTTGTTTCAATGGCATCCGCTAATTTGATTGAAAATCTTTGTAGGATATTGCAAATGCAGGTAAAATATAAAAATCCATTTAACACATGAATGAACACAGATGTTGAAATAAATTTTTGTTACAAAAAATTATTTTGTAATAAAATTTTAGTATTGTCTAATATTGTATTGTCTACATTCTAGTATTATTTTTTTGCAGGTTTAACTTTTAGTGAAACCGAGCCTTCAATATCATTTCATTATATAGATATTTTTATTCATTATATTTTCCCATCAAAAATCCCACGTATAATAAAGTAAAAGTTGACAAGGTTGTTTTGAAAACGGTTAATTTGTACTATTTAATGTAGATTCTTTTACTTTAATTTCTGTTTCCGTTAGATGAAACTTTAAAACCAAGGTTTAATTACTCAATGAATTATTTTACATTAGATACATAACTAGCATATGTTTACGAAGTAGCATATATATTTTTTATTTTACCTAGGCCTTGAAGCGTTTAGGGTATTAAATATTACAAGAAATGAAACTAAAATAATATACTACGCATTTTATATTTCGGGATTTGAGATCAAAAACAATTATTTATCAACCAAAGTGGATTTATTGTTTTTCAAAATATTCTCCCTGAAGATCAATACACTTTTGCATGCGTTTGAACCAAACAAAAATTACATTTTAATTAATATTATAGCCAAATTTTTGAATTAAAATATTGTAAATTTGAAATAAGCCGACCACGGAGCGAATGTTGCCGAGTAAAACGACTGAGTATGACGTCAAACGATAGGGGTTTCACATCACAGATACAGCTACAACATAATCTTTACACGTGTGTGTATTGTATTGTTCGAGAGTTTTGTATTTGTTTTTAAGCAATTTTTCACGCATTTATTATTAAAATGGCAGATAAAGATTTTGTTAGGGCTCAGAGTGATAATTTACCCAACATTGATGCATTTATGCTCATGGAATATATGAAAAATAATGAATGCTACAGTGCTGAGGAAATACGTGGTGTCAAAGTAATTTTTATTTTATATTCTATAACTTTATGTAAACAAACGCTGCAACTCTGTAAAATGTAAATATTTATGTAATTTAGATGTCAGAATTTTACTACATTGATTACATGAAGTTACAAAACGTTAGAGGCATAATTGAAATACTGCAATATAAGTTATCTATTTTAATATAAAATTTAATTCGGTAAACATGTATAAATTGTTTTTATAGAATTAAACTTTATTTTAACTAAAATCACTCTAACTTTACATAACCTATGAAAGTTATACAAACAAATAAGTTCACAACAGACTATGTACGCCGGTAAGCTAGTAGTGTCATACGTCAGTTAGAAGGGGTATGACGTCACACGTCGTTTTCGCGCGCTACATACATTTATGATTTTTTTAAGCCTTCAAATTACAAAAAAATAAAATAAAAACTGTTTTTTATGTTTATATGCAACAAGAGGAATATAATAAAAAATAAAAAAAAATCATGCCTATCCCCTATTGGTAAAAATTTAATTATTTTTATTCAACTGCACATTATTTACAGAAAACATATTATAATAAGATCTATTTTGACCAATATTTTACCAAGAAATGTTTGTATGAGTTTAACGTATTATAATTTGTTATTTTTTAGGGTTTTATAGGTATAACCAGTGATGGGATTCAATTTGCTCAACAACTGGTTCGCAGAAGTATTTGTGTAAAAACACAAAATTTACACAAAATTCAAAATAGTATATTTATTTAAATTAAACATTAAGATATGTAATTATTTTAAATATTGTCAAATAGCCCTCGGTTTTCAATCATTTCTACTTCCGTTTTTGTTTTTACACGAGGATCATCCGAACTGTGGTTGCTCCTTAACCAATTTAACACTATCGGTACTGAATCCCAATCTATTAAAGGCAAACCATTCAAATTAATAACCATTATATTACTTATATTTGAAACGATCAGTCTGTTTCGTTTTTCTGTGCATATATTATTCATAAGGCTAAAGCCTCTTTCAGCTTCTGCTGAATTGACGGCTATGGTCATTCCCTGTATCTAAACTATTTTAACATTAGTATTACGAATAAAAAACATAAAATGAATAAAAATAGTAGTAAAAAGAATTAGAAAAGTTACAAATTATAACACATTAAGCTCATACAAACATTTCTTGGTCAAATATTGGTAAAAATAGATCTTATTGTAATATGTTTTCTGTAAATAATTTGCAGTTTAATAAAAATAATTAAATTTTTCCTAATTATTGTTTAGTTATGTCAATAACTAGTTAGGTAACAACAAATACAAAAAGTCCTGACCATGTAGGATTTTTATTAAATAAGTTATTTGAATAAAAGCGAAAAGTTGGGGGATGTAAAGTTAATGTCAAAATTGTTTCGCGGACCCCTGGGGGTCCGCGGACCACAATTCAAGAACCGCTGTGTTAGATAGTTACCTATAGGTTTACTTGAAGATGGAAAGACTGGGCCTTAGTTAGACTAAAGGCATTTTCTCTAAAAGCTGTTTTCAAAAGTTTTTTTAAAGTCATCTACCTTTTAAATTTAAAATAATATAATTACCAAACCACTAACTTTGTATGTGAAAGTAAATGATTCACTGGAATTTTGGTTTTTCAAATGACATATTAAAGATACAGTCATACTAAAATTATTTTATCCATAAGCCAGTAAAATTTCGCAATTTATATGTGAATTTTTCATAAGATGTACATAAGATATAGTCATTGTTTATGGTATTTTTATGTTCTAGATGCCCTGAAGGAGAGAATGGCGTAGATCAGTGGTTCTTAAAAGGTGGACGGCGAGATCTTATGACGAGGCCGCGAAATGAAAAACTTAAAATTTCAAAAATTTTTTTTTGTTTGGGAGCAATATGTTATTTTAAATGTTGTCAGGAGGCCCTGAAAACTATCTAGAAATCTAGATTGTAAGTTTGAGAAGTACTGACGTAGATTAAATTGTAACATATGATATTATGATTTTAGAAATTTTTTATAATTTGATAATAGAAAAATTTAGCCCTTTTTGAGGTAGAGAACTGAGGAGACTTAAGCTGGGAAGATAATAAGAAATGGAGAGAAGATTTAACCCTGTGTAGAACCCCCAGAGATGTAGGGTTTCTGGAAACTTAAGTTTTTAGGACCGACCGCCATCATAAAGTACTTGTATAAAATACATTCTAGCAACAGAGTAGAAATAACTTGGCCTAATATTTTCTAACAGATATTATTTATCATAACCATTGAAACGTTACATATATATGAAAAAAATAGATACTTAAAAAAAAAATCGAAAAATTTTTCGTTTTACCAAAAAATGTCTCATATAAAAGTTGTTATAATCTGTCTCATTTTGTAATACGAAACTAGATCTGGTTACTTTGGTGACTGTTGTGGTGTAAATTGACTTTTATGGAAACATGTGAACTTGTAAACCTGGCTTTTAAATATTTGGTTAAGTTTTATTATATCCAGGTTATATTCACTCAAAAACTATGTATGTCAGATAACAAATTGACATTGCAAAATTGCGACTGACATGTCAAAATTGTGATAGACATGTCAAATATTTTGAAAGGTGCCACTTCAGAATTACCACCCTAAGATGATATTTTAAATATACAACATAAAAAATGAAATTTCCCTCTTAGTTTCGTATTACAAAATGAGACAGATACAGTCTGTTCCAAACGGTTAAGCGGAACTAAATGGGGATTTAGTTCTTTTAGGTTGTCACGAGAAGGGACCTTGCTTGGGTTATTTCATTTTTCACGTTGGGATGTCAAAATTTTAAATTCCAACAACGAAACCATGGAAACGAATGACATATGTCAAAATTAAATATTTTTTTTAGATATTTTAATGACAAAAAAATAAATAAATGGGAAATTTGTATTAAGAATAACACAACAAATCAAAATATAAAGAAAATGACATTTTAAAATGATATTAACCTTAACCAAAAATTTTTTATTGTAAGTATGATTTACAAAGCTTAAACAAAACGGCCGAAAGGCACGATTTAAACGATGAAAGTAACTAGATTGCAAAATCTAGTTCCGCTTAACCGTTTGGAACAGACTGTAATAGTTATTTCTTTTATAGCAACTTTTGTTAAATAAATTTTTTCGAAATATTTTTCTGTTGCTAAATATTCGCAAAAATCTTAAAATCGCCACGAGTAAACTCCCATTTCTAGTCAACCGATTTTTACCAAAATTTGATCAACTCGTGCCATTGATGTCAAAAGCTTAAATATGAAGTTTCATAAAAATCCTTTTAGTCGAATTTGCTCTGCACGTGTACACAGACAGACAGACGGACGGGCGGACAGACAGACCGACAGACATCATGCTAAAAATAGTCAAAACGTTATGTAGGGACCTCAATTCGTGGAGATCCATCGAAATCTCGAAATGTCAAAATCGGTATCACAATACCTCCCTTATATATGTTGGCGGTCGGTAAAAAAGAAAAAAATGTCTCAAATAAAATTTGTTCGTTATTGCTTTTATAGCAACTTTTGTTAAATAATTTTTTGTTAGTGAGTTCCCTAACTTTTATTATTTTATTGCGATCTTCAAAACTAATTTGGTACGGACTATATATAACATCTGTTTCGAATGAATAGGACAGTGTTTTTCAACCTTTTTCATTGAGTGGCACCCCTGACTGAAGAATAAAAAATCGTGGCACCCTTGACTGAAAAATAAAAAATCGTGGCACCCAATTTGTTTTTTAAATCTAGTTTTATTATGAAATATATCAAATTACACAAAGCATAATAGAACTGACAATGAGTTATCTTGAACTACACTTAAGTAACTTTGCAAGAAATTATTAACTTTACTTTGAGATACTGAAAAAGTTATCTAGGAGTATTTTGTGGCATTCATTGTTGGACTTTGCGGTACCCCGGTTGAAAAACACTGGAATAGGGTATACTTTTGCTTGAGTGAGGTTGTATATTGACTCGTCCTCAAGTGTCAGTTTAGGAGGTATACCCTCTAATTTTTACAAAATATATAAAGCACTGCTACAAGTGCACAAAAAGAGACAAAAAATCAGGAGGGACTTTCCAAAATAATGACGTACTGATAATAAAGAAAAATTAATTAAAATCTCATTAATTATTATTTAGAAACAAATTAAGTAAAAATTTGTTTTTCAAAATAAATTTACTGATATCAAAAACTAAACATTTTATCAATAACAATATGTTTGTAAAATACTAATATTAATAAAAAATTAATAAAATAAAAAAGAAATCTAATCCACTTACCTATATCTAACTTTCACAAATTTATCCTAGAATTTTATATCCTATTTCTAAATATTTTGGGCCATTTTTGGACACTATATCACCGTAATGATTTCACCATTATGTTAAATTCAAAATAACGACGATAAAGGCCCAAATTTTCAAGACAGCAGGATGACCTTTACTTAAGAAGTTTTAAACATTACTGATTTTAAGACAAGATTTCTTAAGCAATGTGGAGGGGCAAACACCTTTTACTTAGAAGTAAGTTTTGATATTTATTTTATACGTTTTTATTAATTGAAAACGGGAAACAATATGTTAAGTGTATAGACAATAAGAGTTGACCTGGTAAGACGATTGACCTGATATTGTGCAGTAAGCACAGGGGTTGACTCAGCATAGAGTATTTGGGAAGAACAATCAGGGTCGATCCTGGGTTGGCTGCCCAGGTACAAAAACAATTAGACCAGGAACTCATGACATTTTTGGTCTCCGATTTCATACAGCATGCCTTTTGGAGGAGAGAATATTTACCCTGTGACAATAAAAAAGGGATGGTACTAAACCCCTGCACGCTTTCCGGTCATAGGGAAAATTGCATTTCCACTTGCATAAAATTTTTGTGTTTTTCTCTGACTTAATATTGCTTGCCCTTTTGTCAAAAGAAGGTTATAACAAATTTAAAGTCTTTTAATTATGTATGAAAACGCGGAAAATCATATTTTTTTATTACAAGATCACATGACCGTTTGAGCCCTTTGGGACCCTCCGAATCGCATGCATATATTTAAAAGACTTTAAATTTATTATAACTTTCTTTTGACAAAAGGGCAAGCAATATTAAATCAGAGAAAAGCACAAAAATTTTGTGTTTAAGTGGAAATGCAATTTTCCCTATGACCGGAAAGCGTGCAGGGGTTTAGTACCATCCCTTTTTTGTTGTCACAGGGTAAATATTCTCTCCTCCAAAAGGCATGCTGTATGAAATCGGAGACCAAAAATGTCATGAGCTTCCGGTCTAAATATCAAAGCCCTTATTAATTGAATATTATTTAATTATGAAAAAGTTTTAAATATTTATTATGCAAAATAATTATTTTCTAATTTTTATTTTCATAAAAAAATAAAGACCCTTAAAAATAAACGATTTTATTTAAGATGATTATTTTATTCCATATATAAAATGTATATTATTACAATATTGACCAACAAACTGTTTTATTGCTTTTCAAAATATTCGCCTTTAAGACATATTGAGAACTAACACGCTCGGATACGCAGTCTGGTGGTCAAATATTGTACTACGCGACTGTAGTACTGTTTGAAATTATTACATATTTTCTAGTGTTGATTTTTTGTTAGAATGTCGATAAATACATTTTCATAAAATAAAAATGTACTGTGCTTAAATTAACCTGTTCGCTGTTAGCATATTGACAGCTGAATACTAAACACGACAGCCATATTGCCATAGCGCCGCCAACGGTAATGTCACTTCTCAATACACTTTTGCATGCGTTCAAACCAATTCTCGAAACATTTTTTCCATTCTGAAGTTACTATTTCAAAAACATAGTTTTCGAAGGCTTCAACAATTCTTGAGGTGATGAAAATCGCTGTCCACGCATTTTTTGTTTGACATTGGGGAACAAAAAAAAAAGTCGTTAGGGGATAAATCAGGTGAATATGGGCGATGAGACATTAATTCAATATTTTTCTCATTCAAATAATTAATTGTATGACGTGCTGGAAGCTTAAAAACATTAAAAAAAGGGGCAGGTTTACATTTCATCGGTTTTGAGCCTTTTTGTGGACTGTCTTTTTTACTTTTTTGCCGAAAATGTCAAAATTTTAGACCGTAACTCAAAACTGACCATATATTTGTGATATAAGGCTAAAAATATATAAGTATACAAATTTCCGAACAAAAATTTTAAAAAAATCTTCCAAAATTTTGGTCAAAATTGTTTGGTTACAATTTTCACAAATAATGTAAATAGGGAATATGCATAAAATTTATATTTCCTTAAAACTACATTTTTTTGATATGTTAATGTTATTTATGTCACCTAACAAAACAAAAATCACATTTTAATTAATATTATAGCCAAATTTTTTAATGTAAATTTGAAATAAGCCGACCACGGCGCGAAGGTTGCCGAGTAAATACGACTGAGACTGCTGGGGTTTGACGTCACAGATACAGACTAAACATAATCTTTACGTGTGTATATTGTATTGTTCGAGAGTTTTGTATTTGTTTTTAAACTATTTTTCAGGCATTTATTATTAAAATAATTTATAAAATATATGTACTCACATTAAAATGGTCATCAAAATATCGGTTTTATTTCGCCTCATAGCTTTCAACCACAAATTTCGCCTTTTCTGTTGTTTTTCGCCTTCATGTAATGATATAAATTGTTTTTTTGGATTTCTAATTGAACTATTTGTCGAAATCGACTATGTTTCGAAGTACTGGGGCCTGGATCTTCCATATTTTATATATTTTAATATAAAATTTAATTCGGTAAACATGTATAAATTGTTTTTATAGAATTAAACTTTATTTTAATTAAAATCACTCTAAATTTACATAACCTATAAAAGTTATACAAGCAAATAAGTTCACGACAAACTGTGTAGGCAGTACGCAGTACATTTAGTTGGGGTATGACGTCAGACGTCGTTTTCGCGCGCTACATACATTAATAATTTTTTTAAGCATTTAAATTAAAAAAAAAAAAAAATGCTTAACTGTTTTTTATGTTTATATACAAGAGGAATAAAATTTAAAAAAATTAAAAAATCATGCCTATCCCTTATTATGCCATTTAAAAGTCATCATCTCAAAACGTTTTAATCGATTAAAGCCCCAATTTTTCTCTAGACCAGTGGTTCCCAACCTTTTTTACTGGCATAAAAGGTAACCTTCATATTACTTTTTTGTTTAAAATTAATGATGGAAGACTTTTGGCAGATTTCTCCTATATATTTAATAATCCCATTTAACAAATTATAGAAAAAATATTCAGAGCGTATTAAAATGAATATAATTGTTGCAATTGCATTTTTATAAGTGCATTGTTGCACTCAAGAAAGTGTAAAATTTATAAAATTATACAGAAAGCATTCAATTATTCATTATAATTTATAATAATAAGATTTAATTCAAATCAAATTAATAATTTTAAAGAATCTTTTATTCTAGAATATAATAAACTTTTAACAATCTAAGTTGCAAGATTAAAGATGTCAAAGTACCACTGCTTGGAAATATGTAACTACCACATTCTACTACACCACAAAATAATGGCATTTTGTTTTTTCCAACACAAAATATCACGCACAGAACATAAATCGCACACAAAACATCGCGTAAACACTTATGTCAAAATCTTTGTTTCGCCATATTGGATTTTAACTTTAAAGTTAAACAAAAAGTATAAACAATAAATATTACACAAATAGTCTTTTATTTATCAAAATACAACAATAGAAAAAAGTATCACATTTTGGTAACATTTATGGCATTTTTAATCCTTAGTACTAGTATCTAAAGTCCCAGTTGCTGTATTTTCACTTGATTTATCAAAAAAATTATTGCTAACTACGTAACGAATACACTGCAAAATTAAATTACGTTCATGTCTTATTTCAGGTTCGAGCAATTTTTCCAACAGTGTAATCTTCTTTCTTACCACTCTCTGAGGTGGTCTGACCACTTTTTGAGGTGATTTTTGTTCAATTTCCGGTTTAGATCTTTTAACTTCAACATTTTTATTCCGAAAACGAGTTCTTTTGCGTCTTTTGACTTCGATATTCTCTTTTATATCGATCGGAAGCAATTCTGGTTCTGTTTTAATAATTTTAACTTCTTCTGGAGCTTCGTTAACGATTTCAGGCACTGCTATTTCATCATCAGATTCATCAGATGACCTATATGCACCTATCAGAGCCCCTAAAGCATTATTTAACACTATTTTATTGTCTTTCTTCTCCGAAACCCAATCTTCTTCATCGCTTATGTTTTCACGTATCTCAGTTTCTGATTCATATAATTCTGATGTACCGGCAAAAGGGCAAATATTTCCTTTCCAATTTTCTTTGGAGGATATTAAGGAGACTGTTGGTTTGGATTTTGGGATTTTTTTAGGGGCCCTGGGTTTTGGAAATGGTGTCCTGGGCTGAAAAACTAAAAATTATATTAGTATGCGTAATAATTAATAAGGGAGGCTCATGGAAACTTAAATTAATTAGGCCAGATTAAAAAGGAATTAAATAATTGACATTTCAATTAAATGTCCCTAAAGCCAAGTTAGCCATGATTTTAATTCCTTACCGGTGGCGGCGCTGTGCTCCAAGGCAATAAGGCTGTTGTCTCTAGTACTCATCTGTTAATTTACTCATAGCGAATAGGTTAATTTAAGCACAGTAAATTTTTATTTTATTAAAATGCGGGTAAATATTTGCGATATTTTTTAATTTTTAAGAGCTACACATGTATTGAGGTGTATAACAGAAAGTGGGCATCAAATTACAGTGTCAGACATTCGTTTGATATTTCATTTTGTAGCACGTACCTAACTATGCTCTATGTCACCTTAGAAAAATGTGTGTAAGAAGATAGGAGCTCTTTGTCCTTGTTTCTGATTGGTTTAGAACGCCATCCCTATTACAATGTTAAAATTTCGTTTTTAGTCCAAATTGACAGATGTTCAGTTTCGTACATTGGAAATATATATTACTTTATTTTTTTCGTATATTTTGTTATTATTTACATATTTAGACTTTCATTTATATTCTTGGCGTAGATTTTATGGAGAAAATTCTCCATATAATTTGTTTTTACGCAGTTATATATTTTTTAGGTTATCTGACATATAAATATTTTTTGACACTTGACAATTAACAGATCAATATAGAAAACTAATGTGAGGCCAAAAGACAGCCCAGCTGATTGTGCCCAAAGAGGAAGTTATTGATATAATTTTTAGACCTTCATATATAAATATATTTTTAATTACAATAAATATTTAAATAAGAAACTTGAGCTCTGAAGATATATTGTTTGTTTTATTGCTTTATTTAAACTCTTTTACCCAAATCTCTCTTTTTATATATAGTACATAATTTTAAAAATTAATATTTTTTTAACTTTTTCAAATTTCCCATTAAACTGAATTTCCCATTATCTGCCTTGTTTATTTCAATATATTATTAACCTTTTTTATATTAAAAAAAAATCACTTGCTAACATAGTTACTACCAGGGCTTCGAACAGTTATTTTTTTCGTTTCGGTTTTTGTTCCGGTTCAATTAAAAAAATATATATCAGTTCGGTTCTGGTTTTCGTTCTGGCAAAAATAAAGGATTTTTTCGGTTCAGTTCCGAGTGATGAATTTTTAAATGCTTTTATTTGTATTAGAAATTTATTTTCTACTATAATTTAGGAGAACATTTTATTCCTTATTTTAAAATAATTACACCAAGACCGCTGCCAGGGTCTGGGTGTGCCCCCCCCCCTGAAGTAATAGAACCGGATTTTTTTTACTTATCAGTTAAAAAATTACGATTTTTTTCTGCTCAACAGTTTAAAAAGATAATCTTAAATAACATGTATTTTATATTTTGGTTTACTCCCATAAACATTATCTGAACCGAAATAAATATTTTTTTTTCGGTTCAGCTTCGGTTTTCATTCCGACAAAAATAACGATTTTTTTCGGTTCAGTTCCGGTTCGAAGCCCTGGTTACTACGCCCATGCCCTAATTGTAACTTATTTTAAAATTCCCGCTATACTGTATTTGTCCAGTGTAAATCGTACTCGGTTCGCAGCGCTATCTACTTTGTTCTAATTTGAAATAGACCATAGAAAGTAGTTTGTGGTGAGGACCGGTTCTATGGTAACCACAGCCGATTTTTTTTCCGTTACAGGTTTCTGACCGCTAAAGAAAAGTTACTGTTAACATAACAAACCTTTTTTTGTATTTTGTCCAAATCTATTATTTGGTTTCTGTAGTCTTTCTCCTCTTTTGAACCTTTCTTCTTGTTCTTTCTGTCTTTTCTCTATATTCTCTTTACTTGGATACTTCCTTTTCCTTTCTTCAATCCATTTAGCAACATCTTCTGGAGTTTCAGTTTTCTTAATCCGATAATAAAGACCAGTTATATGTTGCATTTCAATATGTTTCTCCACAACTTTTTCATGAGCAACATAAGTGCAACCATCTATACCGCAAACTCTGTGTTGTTGTAAATGTTTTTGTAGTTGATCATTATTGAAAAAAGAACGTTCGCAAGTATCACAGAAATTTTCATTAATTTGTTCATCTTCAGTTTCATATTCTGATTCATCAGAACATTCTGTACTATCTTCGAAGATCTAGATGCAAAAATTATTTTAGTACATAAATTATAACTTAAAAAAAACTAAAATAGCAAAGAAATCATTTGTACGATCATTTAAATAAAATTTATTTGGGCAATAATAATAAAACCTGGGCAACGATATGATTTTGAAGATAACATTCATTGACAGTAAAATGCGTTACTTTTAAATTAAAACATTTTCCATAAAGGATGTTTTTTAAAAGGATGCAGTTATATAATAGCTGTATCTTCCTTTGTACTGCTTCAAAATATAAATTTTACAAGATCATATAACAATAACAGAACCTATTATTCTTACAAAACTTTAAACAAAAAGTTATTTTGTGAATATAAGTTGTGGTACTTACGATGGCTCATATATTGTATAATAAAAACACTTTAAAATCACCCTACGCTGTTCCTCTTACCGAAGAAATACTTATATTATTATTCCAAAAATTATTCTGTAAAAATAACTGGTTTAACTAGAATCCTAGAATCTTCATTCTAAACTGTGCTGTCAAGAAAAGAAGACTGTGTATTTAATCCTTCTTATGTAATTGATTAAACTATCTGTGTCGGTCAACCTCATTTCTTGTAACGAGTTAAAATAATCTTCCTGTTGCCTTTTGTTTCTATATAATACCCTTTCCACACAAGATATTTAAGTTTGGATGTTAAATTGAAGATGAGTTAAAGCGTTGGTGTGAAAGAGTTTGACATAGTGTTAAACATAGTCCGCATTGCCAACATAATTTATATTATAAAAAAAATTCTGTTTGAATTTGTGTCAACATTTTGTATTTACAAGAATACTGTATTACATCGACGTTATAAGAAGTTTATACTTATTGTTATAATAAAATTATTTATTTTAATAATGTATTTAATAAAATACAGAGCTACAATAATCGATATAAAATGTATCGACTTATATGTTAATACAAGTGTAATATATTCTTTATTGTAGAATGGAATGAAATATCCATATTTGTTTATAATAATTCAAAATGTGCGTCTGCGCAGACAGTTCAAAACTAATAATTTCCTGACGGTAACTTAAGAACAAAATTACTGTAGCTGATGACAGCACCGGAGATTTAAACATCAAGTGTGAAAGCGAACCGATGTTAAACATCGGTGAACTAATAGTTCACTCGTCTTAAAGTTCTAGTGTGAAAAGGGTAATACATATATTCGTATTGCTGATTCGGTACGGAATGGTCAATGGTGTTCTTTACAATAATCAAATGGTAATTAACATAAAATAAATGAATTAACAATAAATTAGAATTACTTTTAATTATTTTCTGATCAATACAATGATTTCTTTTTGCGTCAGAGCTTAAAAAAATACATTATCAAATAAAAATTGTTGGAATAATTTTTAACAAACTGTATTTTTCTAAACTTTGGTTTAAGAAAGGTTAGTTCTCATTTTAAGCCACAAAATACCTTCAATTTTGTGAATTCATAATAGGACAGTGCTGAATCAACAGAATACAGTTCCTAGCCAACTAACACCCCTTTAATCCGGCCCTTTGTTTTAATATTATTTTTGTAATTTCCTTCTAATTTGTTAGAATTTTATTTTATTTACGTGCAATATGTTTTTGTATTTTCATTTTTATGTTCCTAAATTGTATTTTGTTTTCGTTTTTGACAATAAATTTTTTAATTAAGTTCTATTTCTTTTGTATTTTCAATTTTATAATTAAAAAACAAGGATAATAGTTTTCGGTAAATAAAATTAAACGAAAATGTATACCAGTAGATATTTGATATTAGATTCGATTTTAACTTCTTATTTGATCCGGAATTTTTAGACGAACTGAAACTGGAACGAAATACATTTACCTGGAACGTAACCTTAAACCGGAACGAAATAAATTTGGGTTCGACTCTCTGGTTCTAACTTGGAAAATGAAAGTTAGTTCCGCTGAAACGGTTGGAATAGGCTATTCCAATGGTTCCCAATCTGTGCTCCGCGTGCACTTCTCAGGAGCTCTGTTTTTCTCTTCACTTGGATTTGGGAAATGAAGACTTTTTTTTTGCTTCGTCCCGCATTACCTTCTTAAGAAAATGGTCACCCAACTTAGTAACGTATTACAAAATGAGCTTACTTATGCCAAACCTGTGTTTTATTGCACCAATATTAAAAAATAAAATATGTACCTTTTTCTTCTCCAAACCTGAATTCTATCGAGAAATAATATGGACAGGAACTGTACAGTTAAGTAATACAACAGCGCTTCGTGGCAAAAATAAGAACTAATTTGAACGAAGAAAGCCTTCGTTCAAGGAAAGAAAAGTTTAAAATATGAGAATTTGAATTAAGTAACATTTTTAGAAAATAATTATATTAATAAAACAAAAAATTCAATTTCTCATTTTTTTTAAGGACTGTGGAGCACAGCTACAAAATTTAAAGGACTAAAAAAAAGAACTACTGGGTTCGTTCTGTAACTTACAGCAATGACTACACTGTAAAGATACTGGATAACACATTGTAAGCGGGTTTTGCACAAGCGCGTTTTTATCGGCGGAAAAATTACTTTTATTTGTTAATGTTACTTATTATTAGCTTATAAAAACTAGTCTCACCGAACCGTAGTGTCCACTACTGTATTAGAAGGACCTCTTTAGTAGGATGTAAAGGTCTAGCTCTACAATTTCCACGATTATCTATCTGGTTTAAGACGATTTAAGAAAATTAACTGATAACGACAAATTTTGAGACTTACACAAAATACGTGTTATACAAAAAAGTGGCTTTATAAACATTTGTATATACTTACTTGTTGATAAAATAGTAAAACAGGTTCACAAAATATTGTAAAATATATTTTTTCCTATCATTTTACTTTCACAGCTATGTAACAATAAAATTAAGTACCCTCTACCTTCGTTTCAAAATTCACCACCGCGGTGCTATGATCTTAAATTTATTTTCCAAAAGGCCTTATCACACTAGAGTTATTATTCAAGTCTAAACTTGGAAAATTTAATTCTTTGCATTCGAATCGAAGTCTTGTGCGTGTGATAGTATGAAGAAAAAACCTAGGTTTTGAAGACCAAGCAAATGAAACAGGATACAATTTCTCGGTCTCTTTACCCAGGTCCTACAAAATGCGCGTGCGCCAACTGGTTTTATCTCGCTCTCAGCTGACGCGTCTTTGTCTTTTGTTTACGTCTAGTGTTGTTAAATTTATATTTTTGAAAAGTTATTTATTTAAAAAAAAAATGATATTAGAAGAAGAGTTGATAAATTTTGTTAAATAAAACCCGCCGTTATGGGATCCACAAGATCCTATGTATTTCTTCCTCATTCATTATAAAAAAAAAACTTTAAAAACCAATTTTAAAATAACCTTTCAAAATATAACTGTCAACTGTCATAATTTCACGATGTGCGCATGGGTAAACAAACAATTTCCAAGTCTTAACTAATATTCAAATACCGTGTGATATGTCAAGACCTGAAGACTTGGATCCTGAAAAAAAAAAACCTACAAAAATAAGACTTGGATAGCATTCTAGTGTGATACGCCTTTAAGACTACTATGGAACTGTCTCATTTCGACACTGTTAGTTGACAGGAAATTAGCTTAATTTCGCATGTTTCATACAACGCGCGTAGGCGATGCGGGAATGATAAATTCGCCCCAATGCGCATGTGCGGGAAAAAGTAAATTCACAGCAATGCGCATGTGCAGTTTCCGAGAATTTTCATTCCCGTACTGGCTGCGCGCTTATTAATGGCTGTTAACCATATTTATACTGTATTTTCTTGATTATTTATTTATTGAAAAATGGTTATCGGAGAAAAAACATAGTGAGCAACACGCGCAGAATACATATCCCGTACTCGAATGATTTGCTTCACTCGCCTACGGCTAGTTTGCAAACTTCATTCTCGTGCGGAATATATGGCATTCCTATACTATTCCCTATAACGTAATTACTACTTCGATAGTTTCTGTACTTAGCTGTCACTTGTTATAATTTATAGGTTAGTTGTATAAGTGAAACGATATAAAACCGCATTCAGAGCTCTTTGAAATTAACACGTTGTATATAGATTATTTTAACGAAGCAATTGGTATGATCGGACAAGCTCGTACTATATCGATCAACAGTATTATAGCAACGACAAAGCACGAGCATGTCCGATCATACCAATTGACCTCGTTAAAACTATCCATAACAACACAACGTGTTAATTTCAAAGAGCTCTGAATGCGGCTTAAGTTTAACTGAGTTACTATTTGGGCGTTTCTGATAAACTGAAAATATATTTCAGTTATCAAGTAAATCGAACGCGACAGTTGACAATGAAGAAATATAACATTTCTGAAGCAGTAGTACAACGGAAGCACCTATTATCCTACCCGAATTGTATCTTTAAATTTGTTACGAATTACGATTAATAATTTTTGAGAGGAAAATATAATTGCCTCTTTTCTTATACCGAAAATTTATTTGTTTGACGAAAATTGGATGCGAAAACCCTCATAAAATGTGTTAAACCAGAAAAGTATCACTTAATTTTTTTTAGTCTTCATCCTGCAAATGTAACAGAGCTGTAAATTTCTTAGACGAACCCTTTAAACGAAAAAAAATATTTAAACTAATTCAAACATTGATATAGGATTTATAACTTACGGTCCGAATAAAAATCCTGCGTTTAGGCAGTTTTGTTTTGGTACAAAACATGCGTTTGTCCAAATCCATCAGCTATAGCTAAAATAGCTTACAACTTTAAACACTTCAGTTTTCAGTCTAGCTGATGACACTATGGTTTCAAAACCAAAAATGGAACAAATTTTACATATTAAGCATTGAAGTTTTCAAAATTATCTTTAAAAATCTGAATATAAACATTTATACAAATTGAACAAGTACAACGGCTTATGTAGGGCAATTTAACTTAAGAGTTAAATGACTCTTACAGTTAAATGAAACGACAGATATATTTATTATAAATCAATAATAATTTCCAAATAAATTCAGGGCTTAGCTTCAAGTATAGGGAAATAGCTGAAAAATATTTCAAATTATATTAACTACAGCATATCTATTTAGTACTGGCGTGTGGGAAATCAGTTTCGCGCAGAGGAAGAACGCATTCGGAAAGAAAGAGAGGGTCGAGCGCTTGGACTGTACAGTACGAGACGCAAGTTTTCATCAAAATATTAATTTTTTCCACAATTTAATGGATTACTTTTTATATTTCATATTTTCTGTTCACTTCTTTCTTTCTGTTTTCTAGGTGACGAAAATGTGGAACATTCACCTGAATTTAGAAAATAATAATGTATAAATAATATAACAATGAAATAAAAATGAAAAGTCTGTTAAGAACTGAACTAAGTTTACCAAACAAAATAAATGATTTTGTTGAACAGCTTTGTTGCGTCTTATAACAAAGATATTTATTATGATTGTTAATTTAGAACGTGAAATTTCGGATTCTTTTGTTCAAAATATTTGTTCCGTCCGTGTCTCATCTTTGTATTAAAGTTATATTGTATTACAACTTTTAACTTGTCTAACCTGCAGACACTTTTTTTTTCCTTGTTAAATCTACTTAAACTTCTTGCAGAAACGCCTGTGCACGCTGAAACTCGATCCAAAATATTCTTCAAAGGTATAATCACGTTCCCTGCTGCAGCTTACTTAGTCATAAAGTCAATCACATTACTAATAATCTCCTTACACTGACTATGGTTTACGCGCCCGCATAATTTCGTCTTAAATTCCATTATACTTTTTCATCCGAATGTACTTTCACTGATGCTTGCAGCAAGACAGTCTGAAGTCAACTGACGTCCCCACTCCAATTTCTAGTGATTGCTACTGCGAACCCAAGGTCATCTGCCAAGCTTAAATAGATGGACTGTACGTAGTTATTGCGAGCGTTTCGCGAACGTAACTGCTGATAATCAGCACTTGGTGATTACAGTCAACTGTCGCTAGTTCGCTAAACGAACAGCAATCGAAATACTTCGATCTGTAAGTCAAAATACTCAACAGTTGCGTTCGTTAAATGCGCCCAATGAAATTGAATTATGTAGAAAATGTAGTTAATTTTACTACTGATATTGACGTAAGCAGAACAGACTACATGATATGTCGGTCGGAGAACAGTCGTTGGATGGAAGCTTGAATTTTATGATTCTTAACATGTACCCATAGTTTATCACTTATTAGATACTTACAAAACCCTGAAATGTATAAAAATTCACACTTCACATCATTTTTTTTTATACTACTCCCCTGACCGTTTCGTCTATTTACATGTGAAGTATTTTATTTTATATTAAATTTTTTTATCCAGATATTTTAAAGATAAATATATGAACTTCAATGCTTTTGTCTGTAAAATAAGGTAGATTTGTCTCTAAAAATGAACACATTTGGTACATTTTACCATATTAAACCATGGTTTGGTTGCAGAGTTAACCAAAAGCGATAAAAATCGCTGCACAAGCGATAAAAATCGCTCGGTAAGATAAACAGAGAAAAAAAGAATTTCACTTTTTCAGTTATTACATATCTATATATTTATTCAACTTATTTGACAATATTTGTCCTTATAATTACTTGTACATTTCGATATAATTAAACATTAAACAGTTTTTTTCAAATTTAAATTAAATGAGATTGTACAAAATAAGTTAAGATTTCATATTGAAAACCGTGGAGGCCATCTTGGATTACTTAAAATAGCGAAGCTAAAATACAAACTTGACCGAAAAAAATAAATGTTAAAACCCCATAACGACTATAATATGTACTATGCAACTGACTGGCCCTATTTTAAAGTAATAGTATGTACGATAAATACCAGATTTCAACGCAGAATGCGATTTTTAGTTTCGAAAAATTACTGAAAAGATGTTATTGAAGGAGATGAAGTTTGGTAGATTGATTTCTAACCAAAAGCAACCAATATCGAATCTTGGTGTTTTTGGTTTCTTACTCTGCTCCACTTTTTTATAGTGAAAAACTGTCCTCTGTTCAAATAATCCATGATAAATTCATTATCATCACTTTCAATCGACGATGAATCACTTAAAAATATCTTATTTTATAAATATTGTTGCACTACAGAATATTGAGGTTATGGTTTTAAAAAGAACTGTAATTCGAATACAGTGTCCTTTAGATAAACAGCTACCAACAAAAATCATTACTAATCACAAACAACTATCTGGTTACTTTCTTATATTGACGGTACATTGTATAAAGGACTTGCGAAAAAAGTATGAAATATTTATTTTTATAGTTTATGACATGATAAACGAAGGGGTCAAACTCTTAACTTCGAATGTATAATAGGTTAGGGCCGTGATTCTCAACTGGGCTGCTGCGACATCCAAAGAGGCCGTAGTTATATAATACGAGTACTGCGAATTTCGTAAATTAATACACAAAAATGCGAGTAAAAAATTCCAGGCATTGAAGCATTTTTAATAAGGTTACAGTCAACTTAAATAGGTTGAAAACTACCGTGTTAGTGTAAAATAAAACTGGCTGAGATAACTGTTAACATTATATGTATAATAACAAAACTGAATTTACATATTTAAAAAAATTGCCCTCCGATAGTTTCCTTGCAAACTGAATTTTTTCATTCGTAAAAATTGAGTATGCGACCGGGTTTTTCGAGGGGAATTATAAACTGTAAAAAAGTATCAACGCAGAAAATTTTCAAATTCAAATCCCGAGCAAGATATAAAATAAAAATATGTTTTTTTTTTAGGTTTGATTTTTCCGCGATCCAACCGTTGGGAAACATTGATTTAAAGATAGTTTTGATGCCCATATAACCTACATTTCACTATGCTCCTGCTTATTGAATATAATATTGCATAAATTGTTCCTTTTCAGATAAAGTAAAATTTTTTTTGTTATAATTGTACGTTAAAAAAGTGATTTTTTTGAAAATATTTTCCATTTTTCTGGTATTTATAAAGAGGCGCACACCTAAAAGTTTCCTTGGGTGGGGTGGGGGTCTCACATAAAAGATTAATTCCGTGCAACTAAATGTGCCTTAAAACGTGTAATGTTAATATGGTGGGGTTAAATTAGTGCCCCTCCCCACTGCTGTGCCTATTTGTAAACCATTTCGCTAATACACAGTTTATTTTATATTAGTTAAATTTATTTAGGGATGCTACTTTTTCATTTTACAAAACCCCGAGGATCGAACTTTTCAAGTTAAAAAAATTGAGTGATTCGATTTCTTATCGATGACTTATAATCTTCAAAATCCAGAAATACGATGTCTTTATTTTTTAAAATTTGGAAATTTAACCTTTCTATCTTTCAAAAATCAGATATTCGACCTATTCCTTTCTAAAAAAAAACGATATTTTCAACTGAAACTCCGGAGATTTTACTTTTTAATGTTTCAAAATCTGGAAATTCAACTCAAAATCCAGAAATTTTTCTAGTCTTATTTCTTACTTTATCAAACCGTGCCGAACCCAATGTCTTTTTTTGCTTTGCCGAACCGTGCCTAATAAAAATTTTTTTTTTTTGCTTTTCCAAACAGTTCCAAACCAAACGTCCAACGGATTCATTTTAGCTTACGCGCGAAGACCGAAGTGTTTCTTCAAACATAATTTAAAGGAATAAGCAAAAAAATTGAGATACTTAAAAAAAACTGATTTAGAACGAAAACTGGAATGTGGGACAAACAAAAATCAGAATATCCGGACGAAAACCTGGTGGGAGTCCTAAATTTATAACTTTTGAGACAAATTATTCAACAAAAATAAATTTTTATTAATATTTTGAAATCTTATAGACTACTTTAATCATTCTAGAACAATTTGTGCAATATATCGTTAAGTAAAGTGCCGTGTAATTGCGTAAAAAAAATTCAAGATGGCCGCCACTATTGACGAATATAAAACTTAACCGGAAATAAATACTGAGTGATTAAAATTATTGCAAAATTCCACAAAACACACACAAAATTTGGTCAGCCTTTTAAAAATGGCTTCGTTTTGAAAGTCTATGTTTGAGCAGAGGTAGTTGCCTCTACTTTGGGTTCTATTTTACTAAGATTTTCCACTTCTGCCATGATTTTGTTAACATCCTGCAAACAAGACCCATTTCGTTTAACAAACAAATCTTTGAATTAAAAAAAAAAAAAAAAAAAAAACACCAATTTATAATTAAAATAATACAAAACGTGAAAAATACTTGTTAAATTTGGCAAAAATAAATTACATTTTACGTTACAGAATGATACAACACATTTATAATATATCGGTATTCACTTTTCGAACATATTTTAATTACGTTTGAGTGAATTTTATTGTGTTGACCAAACAGTAACGAAATTTTTTTAGATATATTTAAAATATAATACCTAAATTACGACGTCAGCAGTGAAATCAAGGGGAACTGATATCACGGGAGTATGTTGGTTTTTTGGCATTAGTTGTGGGATACGCACCTCTTCAGGATGCTTTCCGATGTATTCCATCTTAGCTGCCTTATACATCTTGTCGCATTTCGAACGTTGTTCTTTGAAAGCGTTCCAATCCGCTGTCTGCGTAGATTCATTTGCTGCTTTCGCCTTAGTCAAAAGCTCTTCTTTCTTCGTAAATTCAGCTTTAATTTCTTCAGTAACCCATGGACTTGACATATCAAATTGATTTTGATTTTTCTTTTTCATATTTTTTTTGTTCATCTTATTTTTTAGTTGTCTCATTTTTGGTGGATACATAGGAGGTGGTCCACGTGGTGGGAATCTTCCCATACCCATTGGAGGCGGTGGGCGCATTAATGGAGGCGGTAAAGGACGCATTGGCATTCCCATAGGTCTTGGTCTCATATTCATAGGTGGACCTGGCATTAATGAACGTGGACCCATTCCTCTAGGTGGTGGAACTCGGGTTCTAAATAATGGTGGTGGACCTGGAGGCATTCTAACTCCTGGTGGCATCATTGGTGGAGGCATTCTTCCAGGAAAAGGTGGTCTTGGTCTCATACCTTGTGAATACGGTGGATACGAATTAGTATTAAATGGCGGATGATTTCTTCCGTTCTTTTTTCCAACGAAATTTTTTTGTACACCTTTCTTTTTATTCTTCATTTGACCGTTTGTTTGCCTTTCCACTGCACCCATTTGAAACTTTATTTTTTTTTGAATTTATATACTTTATTTCACTTAAAACTGTTTATTTTTTACACAATACCACGAGGATAACTTTTAGCGTCAATATAGATGTCAGAAGAAGTGAGAAGTTGTTGTAGGTAGCAGCACGTATTTCCGCTCCCAGCAGTGATCAATAATTCAAACAAACGCGGGAATCTTAGGTTAAAGCAGCGTTTTCCAAACTATTATAGAAGACGCGACGCAATTATTAAAAATATTCATGAACATACTTCTTGCCGACCGGCGTTGCGTAGTGGTAACACATGTGCTCTGCGTTGCCAAGGTCTCGGGTTCGAATCACGTTCAGGCATGGAAATTTTCTCAAATAAAAATTGTCCTGACTAATTGCCACAGCAGCAAAGGCCATTAAATTAAAAAAAAAAAAAAAACACTTCTTTCGTTGCCGTTTACAACATTTTTTTTTAAACCCTCGAGTCGCAAGTTCGAAAACTGAAAAATCTTTTTACGTATTGAAAACATAAAGCAAAGTTCGACTTAATAATTATTTGAACGGTTTAAAAAATTAAATTACCGATTCCCTACGCCAGATAAAAGTTGAAACAATTTCCGCTGAAACCGGAAGTGATGCAAAATTCTTATTATAGTCCTTAAGTGGGCCCTTTTGTCTAGTTTAACTTTTCGTATCTCCTAAAATAAAGGAGTTATTCGAGGTGCGACGTTCCAAACAAACACCCTGTATACCTAGAAAATTATTTTGAAGAAGTAATACCAAGATTTAAGTCTAATAAATTTAAAAACCGAATGAAAACAACTGCATTCAAATATTACTTTTCATCCTTACCACACTTATTCATTCCAGTCGTTCGACCTTAGGCAGCAGTCTGACTGATCGAGCGCCGTCTTGTAACGTAGCGCCGAGTCGTGTAGCGTCATTTAAAAATTTAAAAGCTGGTCTGACTGATCAAGTACTGTCGAGTATTATCGATCATTCAGTGTCAAGTAAATTTGTTTCTCACTTCTCAAATAGTGCATATTCCAACCTAAAATAATACTATCAAACAGTTAATACTAATTAGCGAGTCCATTTTACTCTATATTGTAATTTTGTTTTTTTTTTTTGACGTCCCAACTGTCAAATAATATATGGTTATGAACTGTATATGCTTAAATGCGCATGTGCTATTGCATCGAGCGTCGTGTGAAATTCAAACCAGTTTGAAATACAAACAACTTGTTGCTACTTGACAGTAAATGATGGTTCAGTGCGACTCATGCCTTTAGTTAACGTGTGTTTGAAATTTGCTCGACAGCAAACGATCGACAGCACTCGTTCAGTCAGACCGCTGCCTTAAATCATCGAATGAATAAAATAAAAATATTGTCCCAACAAAACATGTATACTGATTTAACCGAAACTAGAATTGGCACAACAAAACGCACTCATTATGTAACAGCGTGATTACCAGAAAAAGCGGGATATAGGGGAAAAATTTTAAGATCGTAGCGCCACGCGGATTTTTTTGAAACCATTCTAAATCAGATACCACTTGACATTTACTAGTAAATAATAGCGAAAAGTGTATCAAAAAACGACAAAAAATAAATAATTGTTTGGGATTTTCTGATTTTATGAAGTGACATTACTTGTAAACATCTAAAATACTACATTTTGTGATCTGGTTTTAAGTTATGGCGGTTTTCCATTGTCGATTATTTTAACTATATTGGGGGAAATAATAATTCCCGTGTTGTTTACCAAGGGGTAGAAATCTACAATGCTGGGCATATAATATTGTGTGGAGTCACTGAAAAAAACAGAGAGTTCATAAAGATTTATGCATTATGCCTACAAACTTGCATTACAAAACCACACACAATAACAGGAATTTTCAAGATATGCGATAATAAATACAAAATTGAAAATATTTTTTGTAGTCACTATCATTAAAATGTAATGAGTAAACTTTGATACAAGGGTTCACTTTTTTTCCAATTTTTAAATTGTTTATCTAAACATCGCGACGATTCCTAACCTCTTGCTTTCCCAATTTTGTTTCGAACCATACGGTGTCTGATATTAGTGGAAACAAATGAAACGATATTTCCGGGTTTCTTCTTTTCAATGAATTGCACATACGCACACAACAATATGTATTATACATTTTTCAATGATTATAATAAAACTTTAAAAACAAACTTCATACAAAACCAATACACAAAACGAAATGTTATCTGATGTACACAAGTTCATGAAACGCTCACCAGATGGTAGGGTGCTTAGCTGCAAATCCCTATAGTTAGGACTGAGCGGACAGTAGGACACTCCATCTAAAAGCGGGACCGTTCTGCAATAAGCGGGATATCTGGTCACTGGATATGTAGTCATACTTATTAAACTAATAAAAACAACCAAATAAATATTACCTGTCCAAAGTATATTTAAACAATTAGTCCATTATTACATAATTCTGTATTATAAATTATAAATAAATGAACAGTTTATAATTACAATACTAACTGGATTAAGCAACTTATATAAAAAAAAAAAACCATTATCTTTAACAATAAAATTAACTATATTAATTTATAGTTAAGAACATTGTTATATTAATCACAAATATTAAAAAGTAAGTGCTGAACATGAAAAACAAAAATGCACTACTAGGTATTATATATACAGACATAATTCAGTGCTTATAATGCCATTATGGCAAATATATGGCACAAAAAAGGTGCAAAAGAAAGGCAAAAGTGAATTTTTAGAAGTTAACACACCAAAGTTAACTTCGTTTCAGACCGTGCCGTGCCGATAGTTCTAATTCCTAACCACGTTATTAAAATAAGTGGTTGACTATGTTCATACATGCGATTTTTTTTACTGGGAATAATATAGCGACCCGCAAATGGTCACGTGTTTGTCCCGATCTACTCCGACATATTAGGCGCTTTCCTTTTACCACTTTACTTAAGAAATCTAACCTAAGCTAAGTTAATCTAAGTTGTAAGAGCGTTCCATTTATAAGACACTGGCTAAGATAAACTAAGTTTTTTCCTCCCCCCTTTCCCTTGCTAAGACATTTGACTAACTTCTTAGCTTAGCCAAGCATTTTAACTTGTAAAAGGAAAGCAGCTATTTTAAAAATACTGTGTACTCCCACTGGCCCAAAACAGTTATTGCATTTAAAGTTTTTCGTCAGATAATTGACCAATTTTATTTCAATTATTATTTAAGTATGGTCGCGATTTAAATGTACAGGTAGTCCTCGATTTACGATGGTTTAATTTACACCATTCCAGACGTTCTTTATGTCTTCGGACACAATTGTTCTGTCTACTGGTCCTTATTTTGAAATACTAGAAGAAATACAAAATCTAGGCAGTTATATTCCGTACCAAATTAGTTTTGAAGATCGCAATAAAATACTAAAAGTTAGAGAACTCTTAAAATTGCAATAGAAGTGATATAATTAGGCGTGTCAACCCATAGCCGTAGGGATTAGTATTGCACATTACACAACTATACAATGTTCCATTACTCGACGAAAGTAACCGCGGTTGAAGTTTCCCGTTCCGAAAGTGTACGACATGAACCTTTTCATGAAAATTGTAAGGTTTCGGAACGCGGTTACTGAAAATTTTGGTTACTTTTTTGTTACCAAACTAACCGTGGAAATATCGCGGTTAGTGTAGTTATTTCCTCCCACTACAAACTTCAGATCTAATGTAAACTACAAAAGGCGGGAATTTCAGAACAATTATAATAAGGCGAGAGTTAAGTGGAGGGAATTAATCGTTTCTTAGTAGTGCAAGCAGTAAATTATAATATTATTTTACTATAGTCTATAATTAAAACAGTAAGAATGAGTGTAAGTACCTGATTTTTAGTAATATTGATCGATGTCGTGAAAAATAATATCGGTAAAAATCATATATGTTCTTTATGTGGTTCTGAGGAACCACGAGCATCGAATTTTCTCTTCCAACCGATTCACAGACCCTACTTTCTCCACGACCACCAGAAAAAAAAAAGAAATTTAACAGTTTAACAATTTGCAGCCGATCACGTAACATAAAAAAATGGATATATATGTTTATAGATTACTATTTATATAATTCATAATGGAGAAAACCAGGCCAACAAATTAACGATTGCGATCGGTCAAACTTTAAATAATTCGCAGCCGAGGACAAACATCTTTAAAAAAATGGATATATATTTATAAATTACGATTTATTCAGATTATAATGATATAAACCGGGTCGACAAATAAACGATCGCGATCGGTCAATATTTAATTAGCTGCTAATAATAATAATAATAATAAATTTATTAATTAGCTTCTACAGCTAGTACAAAATACGAAAATCTTGAAGAAAAATGGATATATATATTTATAAATTACAATTTATACTTTTCATAATGGTGTAAACTAGGCCGACAAATGAAAGATCGCGATCGGTAGATCTTTAACTCTTACGATGCGGTGCTATTTAAAATGTACCCCATAAAATTTAAATAAAATAATCGTTCTTGAGTTTTATAAATACCATAAATACTTTATTTACCTACTTATGAAACAATGTAGGTAAATATTTTTTTCATTTTTTATTTTAAACACCTAATATTAAATTAATTTATTTTTCATGAATTTTATTGGTTATTTTTAAGTAAAGGGCGGAGTCAACTCCGGTGAATTCCCAGAATATTTGCAAAGCAGCTACGCCTAAATACCCGATGCAGTAAGAATCTAGACGTCGGACAGGACGGACGTATCAGGTTGGGCGTATACTATGCTTTGCTAAAAATTTAGTTGGTTAGTATGAAACAGGATTTTATGAATGTTGGACGTATGAAAATATTGTAATTTCAGCTAAAAAACATTTTTAATATATTCCATAGTAAACCTGAATACAAATTATTAATAAATTATTTATTTACGATAAAATAAAAAAGGCGTACATTTGTACCTTACACCGCAACCAAAGGACACCCTAACGTAAGGGTTAAATAATCCACAGCCGATCACGACCCAGCAAACATTCAACTAACGGCCGAATGCTGGCAAACTGCTTTTATGCTGGTAAATTACTGGCACCAAAAGTAAGTGCAACGCCAGTATTAATAATGTACTTCACATTTGTATTTCGCATTCCGCCTATACGAAGTACTTTACCAGCATTTTATAAGCACTCTTCTTCACTCATACTTTTTACTTAAAACCATCAGAAATAAATCTTGCAACTAATGCGATTATTTTGCACTTTACCGTTGGTGGGCCAGCAACTGATACATCAATGGGCCAGTAACGGGCCCGGGGACACCGGGGTACTGGCCCATTACTTTCAATGCCGGGGAGTATGTGCTTTACCAGTACTGGCCCGTATAAAAATGTTTGCTGGGGAACATCTTTTAAAAAAATGTATTTTTTTTTTTTTTTATAAAATACGATTTATTTAATTCATAATAGTGTAAACCAGGCCGACAAATGAAGGATCGCGATCGGTCATTCTTCAAATAATTCGCAGCTAGTTACGAACATCTTGAAAAAATTTATATATTTGTTTATAAATAACGATTTATTCAATATTAAAAAAACATGTTTTCCCACGCGAGAGGTCGTAAAAATATTGCTTCGTACGGAGTACTTGGTATATTTCAAAATTTCAAACATGATGAGTCAACCCCTGTGCTGATTGCACAGTAGCAGATGAAAATTTTATACACTTCGGGTTCTAAACCCGTATCGGTGTTACCACAAAGTTCATGATAGATCGCCAATTCATTTTAATAGCGTTTTTTAAAACTGTTAACTCGATGTTAACCTTTATACTTTAACCCTCGGCACGGCTCTGATAGACTTATAAGCTAAAATTATTGATAAAAAAAATCGCATCAGTTAAACTGCGATTTTTTCTACACCCCAGACAGTCTTTAAATTAAAAATTAAATCTAACACATTTGGAATACCTGACTGTAAAAATGGTTAGCAAGTGTTTAAATTCAAACATTATTATATAAAAAGAAAAACTTAAAATAAACCTAATATCACAAGAAAAATAAATTTTACAATAGTCGAAATTAATTCAACTTCGTAAGTTTCGATAATTTTAATAGTGTGGAGATTCCAAATTTTCAAACCAAACAACTATTTTCGAGATATTAATTTTCAAAATAATTCATTTTTGTACTTGGCAATATGGACGTGGTCTTTATATTGCTCTTAAATTAGGCGCGTAGTACAATAACGCTATTAAATAATATCAAATGGGAGTTTACCAGGTTCAAGACAGTGAAGCGGAGAGCGAAGCAGCGATGGCCACGGACAGCAAAGTGGCGAAAACAAATAAATGGAAGCATGTTAATAGGTTCATAAGCAGACTTGGGCAAATTGCAATCAAACTAATGATTCAGGATTGAGATTAAAAATTTAATTTCAAGACTTAATTAATGAGTAAGGTACATCAATCATAATGCAGTTATTCACACTGGTAACTAAATTAAATATTTACTCATTATCATGATTAAATTTTTAGTTATGATTGAAACTAAAATCAGGATTGAGATTTGATTTTTTTTACTCTCACAGTTCATTGGAATTTAGTGTTTATTGAGAACTGACAATAACTGAACGCCTAACGGAATATTTTGGAACTTGATAGGAATTTGTTGGATGTGGCACATTTAATTGCAATGTTTGTATGTGTTAAAGTGAAGAAAACTTTAATAAAATGTCTTTAAAATCGCAACAGAAAATTAACTGCAATGTGAATTGTTGTGTATCAAATGGTAAATGTCAAAAATATCCTATAGGGGAAACTTCCTAAGCGCCCTGACATCTGGTGGCAATTTGTGAAAGATACGAAAGTCACATTGTTTTGTTTTGTTCAATGAAGAAATACGTGTTTTTTTGTTTGTGTTTTATTTTTGTGTATCATGAAAAAAAAAACAATCAATTTTGTTGTGTGCAATGTAAATCGTGAATAATGAAGAATCCTTCTTAAACATTCCATAATTTACCTAACCTAACCTAAATCGAAAAAAATATCAATTGAAACGACGTTTGGAGGCAGAGAGAAAGTGGATCGTAGGTTTTTATGGACTCAAAAACTAAAAATGGGCAAAAATCCAAGCCCATGCATGCATGTTTGCCCGTTGCATTTTATGGAAAGTGATTTTTTACGTCCAAAAAAAGACTGAAAAAAAGCATTTATTGCACCCAAAATTTGCCTAAATCACCAGTTGATATATTAAAAGGCCCTTCTACTTTTTCAGGCAGAGTTATTAATTTTTACTAATATATTTACCATGTTTTAGTTGTTATTATATTGACAGACAGTCAAAAAGAATTAAAAATACAATGAAAAACTAAAAATACCCTTGAAATTTCTTTAGAATAGTATGTTATTACATATCTTGTAAATCGTAGATTACCTTTAACTTAAAAAAAAGGCTCGGAAAACAGGAAAAATACAACTCGTGTTCATTTTCACCATGTAAACAAATACACGAATAACAGTTTAATGTGGCTTTCGAGTGTTCCAGCTTTGCCGCATACGGCGCTGCGATCTTAAAAAGTTTCCCCTATTCCAATCATCATTTTGTAAGCGACAACAGCGCCTCTATAGGTAATGTTTATTCTCAATACATTGTAGACGTCTGACGTAGATTATATTTGTGAAAAATTTGAGTGATATATTTTACAATTTTATATTTGAATTTTTTCGCCAACATGAGTGACAGCGATACTCGAGAAAGTTTTGGTGCATCAACTCTTTTAATATCTGAAGCATCGAGATGTAAAGATGGAATATATTTTAATCGATTCCCAGCTGCATTAAATCATAAATATAAAGAAAATTTAATTTTTTTCATTAATATAAAAATTAAAAATTGCCAGCAATGAAGCAAAGCATTCAAGACATTCATTTATCCTTAAACTAAATTAATATATGCTTTTTTTTGTAGTAATAATTTTATTTCTGGTATGTTCTTAAATTTGCCGTGTCAGTCATTACGGCGCGACAGCCCGAAGTGTACCTAGGCCTCTTTTTACCAGGTTTCATGACCATATTTTCAATCTGTGTACATCCAAGGGTAATATGGTCAGTATTACGTCCATTTTTTAGCGTACACAGAAAGGCACCTACAGTTTATAGCCGGTTGCGAACGACTAAGCAGAACCTGTAATTTGTATAATTTTTAAACAAATTATTTGACATAACCAGGAATTGAACTGATGTCCATACCCTTGCTTAGTGGTCAAACAGAATTTCCAAACGACTCAACGGTTGCGGCCGGGTACAGTTAAAATCAATTTAATTTAGTTATTTAATAAATCAATTAAAAATTAACTCATTTGACAATACCGTAAGAAATCATCTGATTTAGGGATAAAAAAAAATCCACATCGTGTATTTTATTTAATTCTTGGACACATGGGCACTTAATTAACGAACGAAAAGATGCTGATCAACCGGTTCATATTGCTTGTCGTTCAAATACAAAAATTATTCCGTTTACTTCGTTGGACTCTAAATTAATTATTATTATGGATACCATCCAAAATCGTACTTATATAATAAAAAAGTGTTAGAATTGGCCAAGACTTGATACCGTTATAAGCAATACATTCAAAATACTCTTCGCAAAGTATTATTTTATTGAATACGTTAAATAAATTGATATTTTTCATTTTATTCATAATATGATAAATTATTGTACTTATATTTAAGATATAAATGTTAGTTATTTAATTATAAATGTAAATATATAAATTGCTACTAAAATAAATGATAAATAAAATCTAATTCACAAAAAATGGCTGTATTTCAGCTTTATTTTGGATTTTCTACACTGAATATAATCAATAAAATATCACAATATAGCAATACGATTTAATAAATGTATATAAATAACAAAAATCACATAAAACAGTTATCTCGCAAGTGTAAATAACGGGTTTGTATGTCCTACAACGTCCATATTTAAATGTCTGCACGTCACGTGTTTAAAACGATCTTATAGGGCAATTGTGTACTACAGTTCAATTTTTTAAAGAAGTTTTCAATGACAAATGAACGTATATTTCTGTCTCGCACATTCCTTTTAAGCTGAGTGAGAAAGAAATATATAAGTTGATTGTTGATTCATTCATGAGGTATTGAAAAAACTTAAGTGGGAAACAGAATGCAACGAGTTTGACGGCGCGTTGACGTCGTTCGTACGGCGCTATCTGTCAGACGAAAGTTAAAACCAAGCTGTCGTACGCAAGTGCACAGAATGGACAACGTCCTACGACGTTCGAACGCCGTTGATACTGAATGTTCATAAACTTCCAACTTTTGACGCCGTTGAACGTTGACGCAGAACACCTAACCTCAGTTTTTACTGAATGGTAAAGTGTTTGTATGTATAAATAACTTGCATGCAACATAAATAACATCACACACAAGTCTTCATCATCCATTATACTTTTAATAAAAGAAAGCGCACGTATAAGTACAGATATAGGTTGTCAAGTGACACTTGATGGCGTTAAAAATTATTGCATTGTGTGCAGGCGAAAATTTTCAACGGCGCTAACGCAACGCTGTCGCAAATGACGGCGCGCTGTGCATTCTGTTCCAGGCTTTAAGTTTAAATATGTTAGCGTGTACGAAGGTGTAATTGTCAAAGAACCTATCTTATAACACACATTTGGCAAGATTTTTAATGTTACTGCAGTGTTAAAATTGTACAGAAAAACATTATAGGAAATTAAAATAGCGTTGCTGTGTTTCATAGTTCGTTTTTAGAATAAATCCACAATTCTAATAAAATTATCAAAACTTACAGATTATAGCTGATTTTTTATAAAAAGCACATGACGTCACCAAACAAAGATATACGAATATACGGTCGGGGACGAAATTAAGTGAATAGTATCTACCTTTTCAAACAAATAACCATATCAAGTTTCGTATAAAACCTTTAATTTTTAATTTATATTTAACAGATAAAAATAAATATGCTGTTCACTTTTGTAAGAACAAACCAGATCTAGTTATTTTGGTTACTTTAGTAGTGTATTACTGACTTTAAATGTCATTTAAAAAATTTGCACTGTAATTCAGTTTTTTTTGGTTATGATCATTATAATTAAGATATAATCCGTCTCAATTTGTAATACGAAACTAGATCTGGTTACTTTGGTGACTGTTGTGGTGTAAACAGACTTTGGCGTATCTGTGTGAACCAATACTATGACAATATCATAAATGTATTGTCAATATACAACATAAATGAACTTTCACTGTTAGTTCCGTATTACAAAATGAGACAGATAATATTATTTTTTTATTATGACAAATATGTCAAATTGACATTTTTTGCCATTTTTTAATACCAACATGACATACAGTTTCAAAGGTGAACAACATATGTAAGCAGTTTACTTTTGTGAGAACAAACTAAGAGGAAATTTTGTTTTCAATCATTTGCACTTTTGAAGCTGTATGTCATGTTGGTATTAAAAAATTTCACTTTTTTAAAATGTCGATCCATTTGACGTAATGAAAAATAATATCTTAATTATAATGATCATAACCTTATCAACCTAAAGTCGGTTTTACAGCATAAGGAATATTTTTAATTGACATTTAAAGTCAGTAACACACCATAAAAGTAACCAAAATAACCAGATCTATGATATACAGTCTGTTCCAAACGCTTAAGCGGAACTAGATTTTGCAATCTAGTTACTTTCATCGTTTAAATCGTGCCTTTCGGCCGTTTTGTTTAAGCTTTGTAAATCATACTTACAATAAACATTTTTTGGTTAAGGTTAATATCATTTTAAAATGTCATTTTCTTTATATTTTGATTTTTTGTGTCATTCTTAATACAAATTTCCCATGTATTTATTTTTTTGTCATTAAAATATCTAAAAAAAATATTTAATTTTGACATATGTCATTCGTTTCCATGGTTTCATTGTTGGAATTTAAAATTTTGACATCCCAACGTGAAAAATAAAATATCCCAAGCAAGGTCCCTTCTCGTGACAACCTAAAAGAACTAAATTCCCATTTAGTTCCGCTTAACCGTTTGGAACAGACTGTAATCTGTCTCAATTTGTAATACGAAACTAGATCTGGTTACTTTGGTGACTGTTGTGGTGTAAAAAGACTTTGGCGTATCCGTGTGAACCAATACTATGAGAATATTATAAATGTATTGTCAATATACAACATAAAAAATTAACTTTACCTGTTACTTACGTATTACAAAATGAGACAGATAATAGTTTGTTCTTACAAAAGTAAACTGCTTATACCTAGAAAAAATTGATGAAAAATAGAACTTTTCAAAATAAATTGATCAATTGTTTCGTCAAAAAATTTTCAATTGTTGAAATTTGAACACTTTAAGTCCATTCTACATTATACTTTTTTCAATACTATCCAACTCTGACGTCATTTCAACTTTTGATACTATAGTGGGGGGAAAAAATAAGAGACAGTGAAAAATTTTATATCTTCCATCTCTTATTACTTTTGTTGCCAACTTAAAAATTTTTAGGTTCAGATGGCAGACAACAATTTGGTTATAGTGAACCAATTTATAAATATTGTTTAATTGTGCTAAGTTTATATTTAATTATATGATCTAAATAAACTTCTTATCAACTTAATAAACTACTAAAAGTTAAGATGTAAACAAAAACTAAAAAGTTGGTGTTGGTACGATTGAAAAGTACAGAACTGTCATCCAAAACTACCCCCGGTCAAATTTTCGATTGACAGTTCTGTACTTTTCAGTCGTACCAACACCAACTTTTTAGTTTTTGTTTACAACTTAACTTTTAGTAGTTTATTAAGTTGATAAGAAGTTTATTTGGGTCATATAATTAAATATAAACTGAGCACAATTAAACAATATTTATAAATTGGTTCACTATAACCAAATTGTTGTCTGCCATTTGAACCTAAAAATTTTTAAGTTGGCAACAAAAGTAATAAGAGATGGAAGATATAAAATTTTTCACTGTCTCTTATTTTTTTCCCCCACTATATTCTGTAGTATCAAAAGTTGAAATGACGTCAGAGTTGGATAGTATTGAAAAAAGTATTGAAAAAAGTATAATGTAGAATGGACTTAACACACATCAATAAATTGAAGGTCAACTTGTTCAATTAAGTGATAAATAAATTGAATCGTTTAAAACCCACTTAAGATAAAGAAGAAGAGTGGTTTGTTTCCCAAACAAATGTCTTGTTCATTAATTTTAATATATTTATATGTACAAAATCAAAATTAAAAACTAAAGAACGTTTTGTAGGAAACTTTAGTAGATATGGTTATTTGTTTCTAAAGGTAGGTACAGTCCAATTAATTTAGACCACGACTGTACATGTAGTATTCACTCAAATGTATGGATGTTATGTGGGTACCTAAGTACGCCGTACGTCGCGCTACCACCCATACGTTGAAATCTGTGTGAATACTACGTTTATATTAGCACATTATTCCACATAAACACACAAATTCTAAAATGCTGTGTGGAAACATTTTACAGTGAGTGGTTCTCGCTTATCTAAGAAGGCAAAAAAGATGTTTTTAAGTGCCTTAGTATACGCATATGATTTCCGTATTCCACAGTATTACACATATTTAAATTAAGTATTTATACGTATTGTGTAAACGTAATAAACAGTTATTTGTGACATCATGTTCTTTTTATAAAAATTCAACTATATTTAGTATTTTTTTAAGTCAAAACTTTGAGTTGTCCGGTATTTGTAGCATAGACAATACCTTGTCCAGAGACTGGAATCCATTTTATACAATTAACACTCATAAAATTCAAATCTCTTTCTCTACCTTGTTCCAAATCTCTTAATACAACCAATCTACCTCTTCCAGCTATCTTTATTTTTCTATCATCGAGTAAAAATATTCTTGCCATTGTCCAACGATCTGTTGGCAATAATGTTACCCTGCGAGATGCAAGACCAACTATAAGATGTCTATTGATCGGTGAGAGACTAACGGAAATTGCATTTTGTTCGAAACTTGTTGTGTATAGACATTGACCTAACGTGTCCCATTTTATGCTGTATATACCTGAAATAAAATTATATATAATACAACAGTAATGTATTGGGGTTGATGATCTTATTATTATTATTTTTTTAATGAACATGTCACTTTGATAGGATTTTTTTTTACATTAATCGAAGTAGTATTTTAAAAAATACTTACCAAGCCTATTAGTAACATTTAAGTAGCCTCCTGAAGGTAAAAGCGTAACTAAAAGAGTACCATCTCTTGAAATATCAACACTGGCATCGTTATGAATCTTGCATTCAGAAACAACGATATTTTTCTCATCTGCGAAAAATAAAAAACAAATGTCACTGGTCTATTCCATTCTATTTTGATTTAAATACTTTCATATCCTTACTCAAGGAGCTATCTGTAGCTCGGAGCATAATAAAATAATAATAATAATACAAAATATTTCTTTTTATTCGTACCTACTTGAAGGTACACCTTGAAAGTACTTGAAAATGAAACGTTTTTTTATTTTTATTCTGCTCAGGGCTACAGATACCTCAAGAGTTAGTATATGACAGTGTTTAAATCAAAATGTAAGGCACTTTAAACACTTGTAAATAAAAATACTTAACTTTCAAGTCGTTATAGAGAATAAATTTTTTCATAAACAGTAAAAGATATTAAAAAAATGTTTAAGTAAAAGTTGTTTCTTTTTTGTTATTTTTAATTTGTTGTATTGTTTATTTTAATTTCTGACTTCGTTTCACCTTATTTATTTATATTTTTAACACACTATTTTTATACCATGACCTAAAGTCACTAGATTATACAAAGTAGCGCAAGTCTTTGAAGAAGCCAACAGACCCAGGGTTTGATTGGCAACATTGGTTCCCCTGTTAAGCAAACTAAAGCAGCAATTTTTACGTTCTTAAGTTTGCGTCTGCGCTGTCACATCTCACTCTCTCGCTCTCATTTAATAACCTTCTTTGTCAGCGGTTTGAATATTGAAGGTTAAATTTCATTTAAATTTATATATTATATCCATTTTATTTAATAAAAATTAAAAAAATTATTGAAATTGTACCACAATTTTGTTATAGTGCATATTTGATTAAAAAAATCATGATTACAATGTTTAAAATAAAAATTATTGGTAGTACTAGTTTCTTATTTTTGTACTGTTGGAATCACTGAAAATCATTTGTGTTGGCGACATTTTTAGCCCCAGTATGGCCGCCGTTGCGCTACTTTATATAATCTAGTGACTTTACCATGACCCATTTTTATCAATTTTATTATATCATTCACAACTAATACCAGGTATATCTAGCAATATTGGACTTATAATTATTTATTATCAACTATAAAATTTTATAATATTTCTATTTTCTTTTATATAGCAGCTCTGATGAAGAAATAAATTATTTCGAAACTGGTCAGCTGTAGATAGTTGTGCTTTCCGACAGACAGACAGACAGACAGACAGACAGACAGACAGACAGACAGACATACATACAGACATACAGACAGACAGACAGACAGACAGACAGACACAGACACAGACACAGACACAGACAGACAGACAGACAGACCGACAGACATCATGCTAAAAATAGTCAAAACGTTATGTAGGGCCCTCAATTCGTGGAGATCCATCGAAATGTCAAAATCGGTATGATCACAATGGTAACCGATGAGTTCATCGAAAATAAATTCATCGAAAATCAATTCATCGAAAACAAGTTCAACGAAAACGAGTTCATCGAAAATCAATTCATCGAAAGTAAATTCATTGAAAATCAATTCATTGAAAACAAGTTCATCGCAAACAAGTTCATCGAATGATCAGTTCATCGAAACGTAAAATTCAAGTTACCCAAAAGTCTACGGTCCGCATTAATTACGTCTCGGGGGATTACTGTACTATTTATCATAATTATTATTAGACATGTTTATATATAAAGGCCAATATAACAGACCAAGCACGATAGTTATTTAATAAGCGTAGTGTGACAACTTTTATTGACCTCTGCTTTTTTGGCTTTCCAATCCCCTCTGCATTCCTCTCAAATATTTACAAAATATTTTTTTTCGATGAATTGACGATTCGATGAATTGATCATTCGATGAATTGATTTTCGATGAATTTGCTTTCGATGAACTCGTTTTCGATGAACTCGTTTTCGATGAATTGATCATTCGATGAATTGATTTTCAATGAATTTGCTTTCGATGAACTTGTTTTCGATGAATTGATTTTCGATGAATTGATTTTCGATGAATTTGCTTTGAGATGAATTGATTTTCGCTGAACTTACCGTGAATCGATCACAATACCTCCCTTATATATGTTGGCAGTCAGTAAAAATATGGTACGCTCTGGTCAAGGCTGATCCTGTTTTAGGACAGTAAATATTAAAAATTCTAAGACTTACGATTGCTTATATTTGGGATTTGACATTTCGAGATATCCCACATTTGTATTCTATGATTCGGTCCAACTGTAGCTGCCATCATACTGTCGTAACTTCCAACCGGTTCTCTTTGCGCTTCATCTAAATCGGCATCAAATGGATTAACACCAGCATAAAGCGGTATCAAGAACCTCGGTCTAAAAAGTCCAGTTGCAGCGGAAAGAGGACGTATGTACTCCGGTAGAGAATACCTATTCGCCCAAGCACGTGGATGCCAGTTTGGTGGATTTACTGTCTCAGAATTAGAGACAGGTACATCGTTTACTTGGACCGTTGGAACGGTCCAATTACGTGGGATAACTCGTTCTGGAGAACTCTGGAAAAAATATGTTTTTGTAAATAATTTCCAAGAACTCAGTTAGAAAATGTTTGGGATTACAGGAAGCACTCAGTTAATGAGCATAATGCGTAAAGCCGCATTTAGAGCTATAAATTAATGAATGCACTGTGCTTTGTCAGTTGTTCATGGTAGGTTGTCACTAATTAGTTTGTCACATGATAACTCAAGCGAACGTTCATAGCTCTAAACAGACCATATTTGTGTGACGTAACAATAAATAATAAGTTTAAAAATATCAAAACTATACTCCAATTCACAGCTGAAAGTCGTAATCTGATTGGTTCTTTGTAACCAATCAAATTACTTCGTTGACCCGAAGTCACCCGAGGAACAACGTTAATCCGTTGCGAACTTCATATTTGTCACAGCTCACATATTGATAGATAGACAGATTTTTATAAAATGAAGCAAATAATCAAAATACATGCAGATTATTCAAACAAAAATGCATCTCGCCGATCACATTCCAGCTGGTCATAGAGTCATAAACCGGTTAGAGTCAGAAATCACTTGGACATACATACAACTTGGCCAATTTTCTTTCAGAATGTCTTTTCCAGTTTTATTATTTTGATTCTGTTTTTTATTTCTAATACTTTTGATTTTATTTTTATTTATTTTATTTCCCGGAACGGCTGCGGAGCCCCTGAGAAGTGCACGCGGAGCACAGGTTGGGAACCGCTGATAGAGATGATAGATAAAAAGTAAGTATTAGTTTATAAAGATTAAAAAAAGGGGCAGGCTAACATTTCATCGGTTCTGAGCCTTTTTGTGAACTGTCTTTTTTTTTACTTTTTTTGCCGAAAATGTCAAAATTTTAGACCGTAACTCAAAACTGACCATATATTTGTGATATAAGGCTAAAAATATATAAGTATACCAATTTTCGAATAAAAATAAAAAAACAATTCTTCCAAAATTTTGGTCAAAATTTTTTTGACTCCGATTTTAGCCAAAATATAGTTTTAGGCTAATTTTGGGGTGAGGATTATGAAAAAAATATTTAAAAAATTCATTATTTCCTAGTTTTTGAGTTAGAGCTGATTTAGGTCAGTTTTTTGCCTATAATTCCAAAACTTTTGCCCAAAATTCAAAATGGACCAAATTTTCTTGATCCCTGACCAAAAATACATATTTGTACAAATTTTCAATAAAATTGGAGACAAAAATTTTTTACTTCAAAATCACGATATTTTTAAGGTCTACCCCTTATGATTTTTTCGATTTTTGGCCATTTTCAAGGATTTTGGATTACTGCCCCTACAAAACTTAATACTATGTTTATTTAAGCCCAATTTTTTTCTTAGACTAAACAGTGTAGTGGAATTTTAAAATTTCAAGCCGCATATTTAAATCCCTAACCATTTTTTAGTTAGCGATTTTCAAAATTATCAAAAAAACTTAAAAAAAATGAAAAAATTTCAAAAAAAATTTTTGTTTCAACCGCAGGTCTTTATTGCATTTCGTTTTTGATATACATCCATGCAAAGATGAATATTTCTATAAATCACGCCATAATAAAATTTGTCATAATTTTAAAATACGCAAAACAAATAAGGCTTCAAATTTTTTCTAGACTTAATAAACTACGAGGAATCCAAAATTGCTCTATTCATGACGTCACCCATCACTGTCTGTACAACTCGAATGCACCCAACATAAAAAATGAATTTTCTCTGTTAGTTACCTTTTACAAAATGAAACATATAATAAACTTTTTAAATTTGTAACTTTACCTGAGAACTGGATTGCTCTGGAGGATACAAATTCACATGTGAAGTCCTGTACAGTGTCCCTGGTTCTATAAACCTAGCCCTGAATCCATGAATAACAGATTGAAACCCTTCAAACGATTCACTTTCTCGATCTGACGGACTTTCATCTGTGCTTCTAACAGGTTCATGATCAGTTGTAGACGAACTGGTGCGATCAATCGTAATTCTACTCAACGAATTTTGAGATACTTGCTCCAATCTTCCTCTTACACTACGCAATCTAGCTAGAAGATCCCCTAAACGATATACATGAGACATGTTAGTAGAGGTACTAGGCGTTTGACTTGTACTTGGCCCTGGAGAATCAGTAATAGGAGTTTCTTCCAAATCATTCGTAAACTGATAAAGTCCACGTAAATGTCTATTTAAATCTAATCGTTCTTCTCTACGATAGGTGTTATAACGTGCTTGTCTTTCATTTCTAGTTGATAATTGATAAGCCGTAATCAAACATCGAGCTGTTAGACGTAAAGAATGCAAAATCCTACTCAGCGAAGATGGTATTCGGTGATTCGAGTTTTGTAACATCCCCATGCATAACATTTCTATTCGAACAGCCAAAGTTTCTCTTTCTGGATCCAAATAACTTCCAGAACTAGCTGGGATAGTTTCCATTATTTCCAACAATAATATATCTGTCAATAATAACGTTAGTTCTATCAAAAGTTTAATTTGATCTCCTAAAACTGGTGGTATGGGTGAAGTACGATTTTCTATAAATCTCGAAAATGTTTCGATATAGACACTTAATTTTAAACGAGCTTCGTAACGAATCCAATCATTTCGAGTTCCTAATGTTGAGTATTCAACGGGTTCTTCCAGGAAATTTACTGAATGGGATTCGTATCCATTTAGTTGGTTTAAACGAGCACGTGCCGATCTAAGACGATTTTGGATTACTCTTTCAGATAATACCTAAACAAAAAAATTATTAAAAGGTTTCTAACACAAAGAGCAATGTTTTGACTTTCGGCACTAAATCGGTTCTATTCTCTAAGCATTATGTTAAAATATTAGCGTCAGAAAATGACGTTAATTTAACCAAATTTGGTTTAAATACATTCAGTCGTTTTTGCGTGAATCTTGGATAAACAGACAGACAGACACCAATTGATTTTTTTACGGATATCGTTTTATAATCACCTGTAGGCGTAGAAACCAAATATGAAGATAAAAATCAGATATAGCCTCCAATTTTATAAATATAGTTTAACTTAAAGGATTCCACACACCAAAGCGGCCGCGGTAGCGATACGGCAGCGGCCTAACGCAACCTATACAATACAATGAGACCACGCACATACAAGCGTGCCGCTATCTGAGAACGCCACCGAATGCAGCGTTCAGTCTAGCGATCACCAAACACTGGCGGCCGAACTCGACAAGTTGCGTTAGGCCGCGCGATATTCATTGTTTATATACCACAGAGTGAATATATTTAAGAAAATAATGTCTAAAATAGATAATTTAACAGAAAAAATCATAGATCAGTAAAGGATCATTTAATTTTGTATGACTTAGCACATCCTGATTACAAGAATATTAGGAAAACAACCTAAAAGAATGAAATTCCCATTTAGTTCCGCCTAACCGTTTGAAACAGACTGTAAGTAAATGATTATTTTTCCTCTACATACAATTAATTATTCTATTGTATTCTCGCAATCAATATTATCATACAACTATATACCGTGATTCACTAACTGATCGCTACCGCTACCGCCACTCCCACCGCGTTAGTGTGAGGAGACCTGATCGCTAGTCGTATCGCTAACGCGACCGCTTTGGTGTGTGGAATCCTTAACTTGTCAAAAGTTGTATTAAAAGAGTTAAATAAGAAAAATAAAGAAACACTCACCCTTCTTTCCAAGCTTGTTCTTTCAGCTGAATTTCCATTACTTCTTCTATTTCCGAACACTCCAGTTTGCTGCAATAGCAAAGTTTCTAAACCTCTAATCATCAATGAAACAGTAACTTCCGTAAGATTAGGATCTCTATTATCGCTTCTTCCATTTTGTCGAGACAAATTATCCCGATACTGAAAATTTCTATTAAATCTCCTCGGTGCAAAATTCGGTGTTTCATTCCTCATAGCTCTCCTCCTCCAATATAATCTACTTCTTTTTTTAATATGATTCTGTCTAAAACGTCCACCGATAAAAGGACCTCCTAGATTTAGACCTGGTCGTGATTCGTTACTAGATGAAGCACTACTTCTTGAAGTCGATGGTGTAGGAACATCAGGCGAAGGAGGTTCCGGAGTTGATTGTTCTGTACTACTCTGAGCACTTTCCGAACTAGGACTTGGATCACTAATTCGAGTCCATGCCATCATTTGTCTTACGTTAGACATATTAGAATTATTTGTCCTCCGATCACTTATAGGAGTATTTAAAAAAGTAATATGTCTTCTTACATCCTCCCACATTCTCCTCATTTCTTGTAATTGAAATACTTCAAATCTAGCCCGATCGATAAGTTCTATACTTTCAACTTGTCTGCGTAATAGATTAGTTTGCATACTTATATGACTAATTGTTGAATGTAAAGAAGTAACCAGTGGTTGTAAATAATCAGGATTTGAAGGGGTTCTAGTTTGAGGATCTCTGGGATACGTATGATCTGGGATAGGATTTGAGTTTGTATCAACCGATGCGTTTTGCGGTTCAGTTATAGGATAATTATGATCACTTGGAAATGGAACCGGTGTACTACTTCTAGTTTCTTCACTCTCTCCGGTTTCACCATCTGGTGGAACCCTTTGTGGTATATAAGGAGGCATCGTTAATAATCTACCAATCCTTTCCAAACTAGCATTCCGTTCTTCATCAACTGGATCTCTTGGATAATTATGATCACCATAAGGTCTCCACATTTGTTCTAATAAACTCATATTAATATGTCTTGAGGTTCTGTTTGGTCTTGTATATCTATTATTAACGCGTAAAGAACGTATACTTTGAGGAGATTGGGAACCACGATTTAGTGTACAACGTGGCGTACATTGTCGTGTATGTGTATGGAAACCAGAAGGGCGCCTTAAGGTAAAACGTGGAGAAGTCGGACTTTCATTTGTAGGAGGATCCATTAAAATATCCATACTTTGACGTAAATTAGCCAAAATAGCATCGCTTTGATTCATAATATTTTCTAAACGCTGTGAAAAACTTTGAAGTATATTACTTGTCTCAGAACTAGTTGTGTCTGTATTTCTACTAGCATTTCTTACAGTTTCAAGATCACTTAATATGTTTCTGTATATATTATCTATACTAAATTCATTTGGATCATTTTCTGGAGCTTCAGTTGGTGGTAACGTTTCTGGTTCTTCAGTAGCAGTTCGTTCTGAAAAATTTATTACTTCATCAGCACTACTGAGACTACCTTCGGATATACCGCGAAGTCGACTTAAAGGTGAGGGTAGATCGGTTTGACTGGTATCTTGTCTTCGACTTGAACTTGGAAGATCTAAATTATCTTCTGTTGTTAGTGTTCTTCTTTCAATTCTAGGACTTGGTCTGTTTGGATAACGAGGAACTGGACTTGGATATCTTTCTGGAGGTCTATTATTACTACCATATAATCCAGAATTTCTAATTTTTGACACTAGATGCATAGCTGCATTTTTTGATATAAATTTAACAATCTTTTTTCTTTTATCAATTTTTTCACTTGTTGATGTTGAACTATCTGTTACTTTAACAACATTACTTTCATTTTTTGTGAATAAATTTGAGTTTGGAACTAAACTTATTCGTCTTTTTGGTGTTGGACTTTCATCACTATCACTTGAGTCGCTTGAATCGCTTTGATAGACGGTAGAACTATCACTTTTTGTACAATGCGTACTTGGTCTTTTAGATGGTCTTGTTTGACGGTTTAATCCACTAGGACCTGGCATTGATAAGGGTGAAGTTCTAGCTGAAGTTAAGGTTGGTGTACTTGAAGTACTAGGGCCTGAAGTTGTTACATTTATTGTTGAAGTACTGGCTGAAGTTGTAGCTAAATGCTCGGCTTCCATTGGATCTGTTCCACGATCTATCGTCGTTGCTGGTCGATAAACTTCCAAATATCTTTGTACGAGCATTTCATATTGTTCCACCAGATTTCTATAACAAACTGCAATTCTTCTTTCTCGTTCTGGAACATTATTTAAATTCGGTTCAGGCGTAGTTGGTGTTGTTGTTTGATTTGTTGGTAAATTTGGCGATGGAACTAATCTTGGTGTAATTCTACGACGATACGCTGCAATTCTATCACTCCTTGCTACGGGTACCGGAGCTCTAACCCTTTCCCATCTTGTGAAAGCTTGTGGTGTATTTGCTATTCCTGTTATTAATTTATGACCTAATCTGTCAAAAGCAACGTAACGAACTTTTTCTTTTGCATTTGATGTACATGTTTGCATAAATGGTTTAGGTTGTGACCAATCCCAAAAATATAATTCATTGTATGTTGCAATTACTAATAAACGATCTACTGGGTGAAAAGCTAGTGATGATATTACTGTTGGAGAATCTGCTGTCCATACTTCACTACCGCCCTGGAAAATTAATACAAACATTATAAAATAGATGTCGTTTTGATTAGAGATGGAAATTTCGGCTCAGTTTGCGGACCCGGATCAGTGGAGGTCGTTCATTTTGTTGAACCGGTTCATTGATCCGGCTCAGTGATCCGGCTCAGTGATCCGGTTAAGTAAACATGTTTTCGAGACACAGGTCAGTCGTTACTTCGTAAGTAGAACGTCGCTTAGAGCCGGTTCTTGCAATATATGAACTGTAAACATGATCCCGAGACACAGGTCGGTCAGTCGTTCGGTCGTAGGTAGAACGTCGCTTAGAGCCGGCTCTTGCTTAGACCCGGTCAGTTGTCGGTCGTTCGCTCGTAGGTAGACGTCGCTTAGACCCGGTCAGTTGTCGGTCGTTCGCTCGTAGGTAGACGTCGCTTAGAGCCGGCTCTTGCTTAGACCCGGTCAGTTGTCGGTCGTTCGCTCGTAGGTAGAACGTCGCTTAGCCCCGGTTCTTATCTAACATTTTTGAAACAAACAATTCACTTTATGTAGCTACTGTATTTTAAACCAGATGTGTTAAGTTTACGGCGATGTTTATTGCCCTTATAAATCGGACATCTGGGATTTGGGCATTATTTTTAATATTTTTGTATAGTATGGTTGTAAGAAAATACAGACAAAGCCTATTCGTTTCAAATAAACTGCCCTACAAATTGATGACAATAAATAATACACTTTATGATAATACATTACAAGCAGAGTTCTCGCGAAGTTCAACATGACATCGATCCAGATCCGGATCACTCCAGTCACTGTTCACAATCGCCCGACCAATCGCATCCTTGAAACTTGAAACTATACAGTGAGCCGTGAGCCGTCTCATTTCAATTTGGTGAACCGTGTCACTTCGGTCAGTGTACTGAGCCGGTTCGTTCATGAACGACCCATCTCTAGTTTCGATGTATTTTTCAGATATTAATTTATATAAAAAAATAATGTCTTTCAAACATTTGCGTTACTTTCTTGTATATAGTGACTTTAGCTGTAAAAAGTTTACTTACGCTCAAATCCCATATCCGAACTTGTCCTCCAAGACATCCAGATGCTAAGATTTGGTTTGAAGATGGATGAAATGCAACACACCAAGGCGTCCTCGGATGTCCAACTAGAGTTTTAATATTTTTACCAGTTCTCAAATCGGTAATGTAGACATTATGATTTCCATGAGTCGACGCCATTTTAGTTCCATCCGGACTAAACACCATTAGATAAGTTGATTTTGAAAACCCAGGAATGCCACAACGCTAAAAATAAAAAAGATAAAAATACATAAACATTTACTTAAACTTAAATTTACTCGAAGTTAAAGATGCGCATTACTTTAAACCTGCATATACACATTTATAGCTCTTGATTTAATTTTAGGTCAAACTCCAGATTTAAATAATTCACTTGTGCAGAGTGTATTAGTGATTTAAAACCCGATATTAAACGCTTAATATTGGTTTAACGTCTTATTACTAACATATAGCCTTGTAATATAGTAAATGTTTTATGATTTATAAATTTGTGTATGACATGATTTTCATATATAGTGTAAAGTCTGTTCCAAACGGTTAAGCGGAACTAGATTTTGCAATCTAGTTACTTTCATCGTTTAAATCGTAATCATACTTACAATAAACATTTTTTGATTAAGATTAATATTCGTTTAAAATGTTATTTTCTTTATATTTTGATTTTTTGTGTCATTCTTAATACAAATTTCCCATTTATTTATTTTTTTGTCATTAAAATATGTAAAAAAAAATAATTTAATTTTGACATATGTCATTCGTTTCCATGGTTTCATTGTTGGAATTTTAAATTTTGACATTCCAACGTGAAAAATTAAATAACCCAAGCCAGGTCCCTTCTCGTGACAACCTAAAAGAACAAAATTCCCATTTAGTTCCGTCTAACCGTTTGGAACAGACTGTAGCACTATTGTATACTGTACTCTATTGTAATGTCTGTATATGAAAAAAACAAATATAAACTAAACTAAACTAAAGCCTTGCGTTGCTAAAGTCTGGGGTTCGAATCCTGTTCAGGCATGGAATTTAATTACGAAAAATTAGAAACGTTATGGCTAATTGCCTTAGCAAAAAAAAATTTGTCCCATATTCCAGTAGCCCAGAAGGTTTAAACTAAAAATCTGAAAAAATTCTGGGTAATGTACATTAGTGTGAACCGGAATAGTATAACAGGAATTTTTGATCAGATTATGTTTTCGGAAAATAACGCATTTTTTGCTTGACCATGTAAAATATTTAATAACTTATGTAACACAGTAAACCAGCATGCTTTCATGGTGTAATGGTTAGCATTATCGCGTTCTAATTTGCAAACTAGGGTTCGCTACCGGTCTCGAGACTTATTTTTTCTCTTTTTTTTGCATTTTTATTTTGTTTATATTGTTTTTTTCAAAATTCTAGTTATATTTAGGCAAATGTTGCATTTAATTTTTAAAAGCGTAAATTTAATAACCAGTGGAAATTGTTGAAATTGAATACAAGAAATCAGAGGGGCAGAGTTATGACTTAAATCAACGAATGGAAGCCATAAGTGTAATTTTCAAAATCTTAATGAACCTTGGCTATATAAAAAAAATACTGCACATATTTAGAAAAATAAATAATGGTTTTATGCATTCGAATTAAAATTAACAAAAAAAAAAATATTTTAACATAAAATTTGTTTTGGCATCCCAAATAATCATCATTCACTTACTAAATACCAGCGAAACCCTGAAATGTGTGAAAATTCACACTTCACATAAATTTTTTATTTCTGGAGATACTGCAGTTCTACATTGCTCATGTACTGGCTGTCACTGATTGTAATATGAACTTAAGTACAGTGTCATATAATATATCAAATAAAATACAGCGCTCGGTTTTAAGAAACCAGAAGTATTTATAAAATACGATCGTTCGAAAATAAAAAGCTATTTTAAAGAGTTTACTTAATGCTATTTCATGTTTATAATACATTAAAATATTTAGTTTTTTGTATTTTCTGGGAAGCTGAACTTTTTACTAATGCCTTTTTCCTGTATTTTCACAATGAAGTAAGTCATAAATATCTAAAATATTTCATTCACTCTAAAGAATAGCCTTATTATTTGTATCTAGTCTTCGATGAACTCATTTAACCGTTTGTTCACTATTGTTTCCATGGTCTTCACTTATTATAATCACATAGAACTCTACTGTGTTAAATTTTGACTGTTCACTATAGTGGATGGTTCACTTAACGAAGTATTCACATAACCGAGCTGTATTTATAATTGTACTTACCATTTCTTTGTATTCTTTCTTAACAAGTTCATCTTCAGCGCAAGCTTTCAGGGATTGTGATACGGAAAACGTTTTTCTACTTCTACATCCTCTTTCTCTTTCGCTGTAGGATGCCATAACTTCTTTTGTAATATCCGGAATACATTGTAAAGGTGGAACTCTCGAAGCAAGTTTAACTGGTTGTCCAGGAATCTCATGATTTTCCATGGTTATTTATATTCAATCTACACAAAACAATCACTTTTAAACAATAAAAAAACACATCAAAATCTTTGTAGGTTATGTATGAGTATTGTGTAAGGAAAAAAATTATCAAATATTTAATTATTAATCAAAAAACAATTAAATAAAGTAATGTAAATAAAATTTTTGACGAGGGGAGGTGGCTAAAGTCGTAGTTGTTGTTTATACATGTGGAAATGTGTGATTATTTTATGAATTTATAGTGATTAAGTATTTACCGTTTCTTAATTTCTCTTCACATATAGTTAAGAACATATTTAATCAACAAACAGTCAAAATATTGCACAAATATCGTAGGAGAAAGATGACACTGACGTAACGTGAAAACTAAAAACAGCATTTTATAAAACTAAATTCCCTAACTCTGGAGGGGACAGAAGACATTTTGAAAAATTAAAAAAGTTCCCGCTACAGCATTATTTGATTAATATTTGATTTAATAAATTTAATTGTTTATAAACAAAAAACTTATTCGTGATTTAAAAGCTTTTATTTTAATACAACTTTTTGTTTGTTAAAAAACAAATATCGCGCTCGTGGCGCAATATCCTAGTAATTGGAGAGAAAATAGCGACTTGATATGATACAGTTATTTGTAACTAGACTACCATCTAGTTTGTTTCGCTAAGTTTTTGCGTTGGAATGATATAGCGGTTTTGTAATTAGAGTAATTATAGTGATTATTCTTTTAAAGTAATTATGAGTAAATGGGTTGCGATAGGCGCTCATAGCCACAGATGCTGTGCGTAAAAAAAATTAACTAACTAATTCTGTAATGAGATTTTCTTTACCCAGGCAATTTTAAAGAGGATCCTGCACTGTTTACGAAAGAAAATCACTGTATTTGTAAATAATTCATAGTTACGAATTAAAGAAATAAATAAATAAAACAACTGATAAAAATAATTGGTTTTTAATATACTTTTGTTCCATTTTGATTAACAGAGATTTTATAACATACAAGCTGGCGTACTCATATTTCGTATGGTTTTTATGTACATGTTTGAAGTAAAGTAAATAATAAATAAAATATTTCAAGATTTTACTTTTAGCGTGTTCCCCTATGCCAAAAGCATGCCAAATTTCAACTTTCTATGTTCCGGTTTGGCTACAATTTCTAACGTACCGACAGACAGAGTGACGTTATTAGGGTTTTTTGGTTGTCATACCTACAAAACCCTAAAAATTGTAGAAACTATTACTCAATTAAATACTTAAATGTGTTGCCGAAAAAAGTCAAATCAAATTCCAAAGAAATATTTTAAAATGTTCAAAATTAAACATTTTCGAATACAGCATCCTTTTTATTGTGGAAGATTTTACTAATTTTAATTATAAGGCAATAAAATGGTAATTGTTAACTTAAAAATATAAATGTGTTTTGCAACGTGCTATTATAAATTTTATTTTTGTTTGACCTATGTATGTATAATTGACTTTAAACACATCACGTGTAATTTTATCAATAAATTATTTATTTATCAATTTATTTTATGGAAGAACAAAGTCAATCTCGTTTCCCAGTTACCATACTGACCTGATTTGATTCTGTGTGACAAAAGTTCGCTAAAAGATCGTTTTCAAACGATGGGGGAAATATAAAAAAATTGAGACTAATTTAAAGCAATTCCAAAAAGCTACAAAATGTGTTTGCTGAAGTGAAAAAGCGCTAAAATGCTAAAATTAAAATATAAATATGTAAACAAATAAGGGATTTATTGTTTAAATAAAACTCAAGTTGTTCACAGACTATTTTATTCTAGGTATTCACTCTTACAACGTATGAAAACATCTGATCTCTCTATCAAATTCTACGTGTGTTTTATAAAAACCAATTAGTGTAATGAGCAGTCATCATTATCGTTAATGAGTCGTTATCATTAGTGGCTCCAGATTACGGATTGCATCTTGATAACATTTTATGGTGACGTAACAGGGCTTCGTGGAAGGCTAGATGCTAACAAATATAACGCCAGATTTTTTATCAAACTACATTTATTTTATAAAAATAATATATTTAAATACAATTACAGTAATTAAAACCAATAAGTCATTCTCATGGATCCATCTCTATGTTTTTGTGTATCCATTGTACTCGACTGCCTGACTAGTCTTTTAACAGACATTCGCCTTAAGGCCGCTGATTCTAAAGGCGTAAACTCGGATTGTTCTTCTTTGATAGGTTCCAATTCAAGGTCTTCATAAGATGTAGTAGTTGCCGGTCTAAAAAATAAAATTAGAAACCAAACTTTTAAACATTAAAGCGGTTTGACACAATTCGTAAATCGCAGTACGTGCAAGGTTGACATTCAACCGGTACGGAGAGGCACATGCGTACCGTTTATTAAAATATTTAAATACTTCCGTTGGATAATGCTATACTAGGGTGACCACAGAATGCAATGCGGGACGAAGCAAAAAAAAGATCCTCATCTCCCAAATCCAAGTGTAGAGCAAAAAAAAAGGTCCTCATCTCCCAAAATCCAAGTGAAGAGCAAAAAAAAGGTCTTCACCTCCCAAATCCAAGTGAAGAGCAAAAAAAAGGGTCCTCATCTCCCAAAATCCAAGTGAAGAGCAAAAAAAAAGGTCTTCACCTCCCAAATCCAAGTGAAGAGCAAAAAAAAAGGTCCTCACCTCCCAAATCCAAAATGCGGGACAAAATGTTAAAATGCAGGACTTTTCCGGGACGCATCTTAATGCGGGACGAATGGTCACCCTATGCTATACAAAATACGAAAATAGTATATTATGCAATGACTATGCAAGTTTCATACTATGCTTTTTCCACGACTATAATTTTATTACTTATTTAATTTTTATTCAGTTCCCTTTAAAACCTAACAATAATTTGACAGTTGTTTTCAACCTATAGACTATTTCTTTGGTTTAGGCGGAACTAGATTATGACAACTAGTAATTTTTATAGGTTAAATGAGGTTTATGATCATTTTGTTTAACAAAAGCCATATTCAATCAGGAAAAAGCTCGTGACAACTTACAAATATTAAAATTGTATTTAGTTCCGCATAAATATTTGGAATAGCCTATATTTATTAAGTTGTCTAGCAACGGTCATGTACGTGTCATACGGAATATAAATTCAGGTACAATAAACAATACTTTAGTCAGCTTTTTAACTTACTGACCAAGATCAACTCTATCAAAAAATATATTTGCAAAATTCGACAACTTTAACTACAGGCTATTCCAAACATTTAGGCGGAACTAACTGGAATTTTCATTTTTGTAAATTGTCATAGTCTTACTTTTTATGGTTTGAAGTGGGCTTTTCCTAAACTAAATTATCAAAAGCCTCACTTAATCGGTAAAGTTACTAAGATTGAAAATTTAGTTCCAATCGTATGAAATAAATCTTAATACTTACTTTAATGGAATACATCGGATGCAATCCGCCATTGTCCAATCCTTTCCAAACTCTTCTCCTTCTTCTACTGTTTGTGGAAGTCTATAATGGAGAGTTTCCGGTAATCTTAAACCAGAAATACCACCCAGAACGGAAACAATACCCATTATTAATAGGGGCATTACTAGACTTTCGGAACCCTGTAAAATTAGGTATTAAAAAATTAGCTGCGTTCTAACAGGTTATTATTACAAAACGTCCAATCAGAATCTCAAAAGTAATAGTGTACATGCGTGATGTTTACCTTGTGAAGGCATTTTTATATTGGAGCAGTAATACACAATAAGAGCGACAATGCTACACATTTTAAATTGTATTTCAAAAACGACCACATGTTTTTCAGAAGTGTCATTTGTGATACAAAATAGTAAAATGTAAAATTATTAAACGCCTCACTTAATCGGTAATCGGCCACTCTTATAGCTTTTATCACTGCTTCAACATGAACGCACCCTCAGGATTTTCACCCACGAACGCAAGTATTGTTGATAAAATTGATTGAAACTTACCAAATATGTAATAAACGGTATTATTATTAAACCTACACCACCTAGGTAGGCAGAAATTCCGATTCCAAGTCCTCTGAGTTGCGTGGGATATAGTTCGCCAGCAAAAGGGTATATTATTAGAAAAGATGCGGATATGAACGATTTTGATATTAAGAACAAGACTAAAGTTGTTACTACATCATCTAAAACAGTTTAAAATTATTATAAAATAGTTTTCCTCATAGATATATAGTTGGACATTTTTAAATAGTTAAATTTGTTTTAAACACATTGATTACACAGTTCGACAATAAAAAGGATACTTGCAAACGGAGTTCCTCCCAGAAAATCGTAGTTGAAACTTTATAAATGCAACTGTTATTGTCAGAATCTGATTTTTGGAATCATCAAATACAGATGAAGAATATTGTCACATTATGACATAATTGTATTATGTCCCAATTCCTTGAGCGGCCTTTTAGCTGTGTAAGCCATGGATGCTGACGTACGGTTTTGGGAATTAAAGAATGTGCAGTGTTGCGTGTTTGTCAACATAAGTTTTGTACTACATTCTAATGTGTTGATAAACATTATTCAATTGTGATGACTATGGTCTTTAATTGCTGCCAACAATTACACAAATGAATGTTTCCAAAACAATTGAGGTAGGACCTGACGTCATAGTGTCCTGGTTAACAGTTATAAAATGGTGTTAGGGAATAGAGTCGTGGTTAGTCATTCTTGGTAGTCAAGTAGTAGTCATTCTTGTGAGTACGATGCCCAAGGACCAGCCCAGCTGTTGAAGTCGCCAACACGAGATGTGAATTGTCTACAGGGCTTCTCCACGTGTTCGCCTCGTGCGGATACCTCGGGTGGTTCGACCGATCCTGGAGAAGCCGGGGCAAAAACGAGACTTACATCAGCTTCTAACGGGCAACACCAGCAGCCATATTGACCAACAATTTTATTCTGATGTAAATTAATATTACATATTAAATTTTGTAGAAAATATTCCGTTCTTGACTTCACCCCGTGACAATATAATCTGGATATACATTATTTTGCCATAGTCATTCCCATTTTCAAATTACTGCCGATTTGTTTCCATTCAACTTGCTTAGAAGTAGAGGTAGATTTCTTGACGCGGCGTCTTACTGCCAAAAGTTATTTTGACAAAACGAACAACATCTAATGACTCTTCAGTAAACTACCAATCCAAACGAACAGAAAATTTTGACGCAGCCGTAAAAGAACAGCAAAAAGAACAGGGGGTCTATTCTGTAAGCATTTCGACAATCGCTTTTACAGTATCGTGTTGAAAGTGCCAATTTTCAACACGTCGCGTTGGTATTCTGTAACTTATCGATAGTGCACTTATTGTGTGATAGTGCAGTATTGTGTTGATTTTGAGACGACACGTACGAACGTGTCTTTTGTGGAAAGAGATATTGTTTTTAGACTTTTGAAAGTTGTTTACGTTTAGTTTGAATATATTGATTTACTTATTTTGAGGTTAGTATGATTTAAAATGTGTTTTATATATGGAAATATGTATATTTTTGTTGTTTTTTATCTTAAATGTTGTAGTTATGGCCGAAGGACTTATTATATTTGAAGTATTGGATGAATTGGAAGAGGAAGAGACAAGGGGATATGTCAATGAATATTTTAATTTATAAAATAAAAATAAAATACATGTCATAAAATATATTATAAAATAAAAATCCTAATAAAACCATAAAAACAAAAACAAAATTAATCTAAATATACCGTCGTGCGGTTTTGCACAATTTTTTGTAGGGGGATAGAGAATGTATTCATTGAGTTAATGTTAGTTAGGGGATTAGATGGAAATTCCAAATTTCTATGAAGGATTAGCATGAGGTCATGAATTAAGAGAAATAAGTCAAGCCTTTGAATAATACCTGCTGGAAGGGAAGTTTGCACAAAATCCTGCTACAATAATTATTATTAAAGTTATTTTAAACAAATTATATTAACTGTTATGGGACAGAAAAAATTCAGGTCATATGTTATGTACATATATGTGCATTGTATATACTGTCTAATAACCTCAAAGTTTATTCTGTCACAGTACGTCAAAATTTCAAAATGGCCACATTTACTTTCGACACTTTCAAACACAAAGTAACACTATACGATGACAGTGTAATGTGCATAGGCAACACGATACTGTGCATGTGACTGTCGAGAAGTTACAGAATAGACCCCCTGGATATACATTATTTTGCCATAGTCATTCCCATTTTCAAATTACTGCCGATTTGTTTCCATTCAACTTGCTTAGAAGTAGCTGTAGATTTCTTGACGCGGCGTCTTACTGCCAAAAGTTATTTTGACAAAACGAACAACATCTAGTTACTCTTCAGTAAACTACCAATCCAAACGAACAGAAAATTTTGACGCAGCCGTAAAAAAACAACAAAAAGAACAGACCTAACGTGTATTTATAATTGACAGTAATCATAAAAACGTACCTACATATCAGTAGTATAGCTGTGATCGTTTCGCCTCACCCCTTACCGAGGAGAAATATTTAATATAAAAATATTGCACAGTGTACACAGTGGTCACGTGGCAAAAAACTTGCACGCCACAGACTTAACACTGCACAGTTATACCGAACGCACCTAATGTAACTTTATATTTTGAAAAATGTCCGATTTTCTTGTCGAGCAGTATAATTGACCAAATATGCTGAAACTCAGTTGCGCTTGTATTTATTTTTGTACTTACCGCTAGGAACCATTACAGTAGCTATGCAACTCGCCCCAGAAATCATCATGCATAGGCACATGGGCCATCTTCGGCCCCATCGATCCATAATCACCCAACAAACTATATAACTTGGAATCTCCACAGCAGACGACAATAAGAAACTCAAATACTGATTACTACCCAAAGCTGGCCCATAATAACTCAAACCCACATAAACCATTTCATTAGCAAACCAATTAAACGTAATCAACCAAGTTTTAAGTCTCATATTTGGAGTTTTACACAAATCAAAAACAGACGGTGATTTCTTACTCCTTTCTTCTTCACTCAATGTCTTTTGAAGCATCATTTTTTGTTTTAATCTACTCTTAAATCCTTCAGGAAGTTCTTTTTTATTGATCCTTGCTAATGTTTCAAGGACTTCTGATGCTTTTTCGAGTCTTCCTTTTGCTAAAAGCCATCTTGGTGATTCAGGCAAAAAGAACCAATAAATAGAGTACATCATAAATGGTATTGATGTTGCTAAAGCCAAATGGACCCAGTTTCGGACTAAATAGGTCACCCAAGCCAAAAACATTAGACCAAATGTGTAGAACATACAGGTCATTAGAGTTACGAATGACCTGTAGTTTGGACCAACGAGTTCCAAAGCTAAAAATTAGAAATATTATAAAAATTGGTTGTGGAAAAACTTTTGAGAAAAAAATTGTCTGATAAAAATAGAAATCTGATGTACTGTATTTTAATAATTATAAAAATGTAGAACAACTCATTTTGATCTCCTGATTCTAAAAATTCCAACTTTTCAAGATTAGGGCATAAATAAGCGAGATACAGGTTTTTATTAAGCTCGACCGAAAAAAACTGTTTCCTTTACACGGTGGAATTTTTGAAAATTCTAGCTATGCAGTACGACTTGTTTTGATCTCCTGATTCTAAAAATGTCCAACTTTTCAAGATTGGATCATAAATAAGCGAGATACAGAATTTAATTCAGTTCGAACAAAACGATTTGTTTCATTTACTCGGTGGAATTTTTGAAAATTCTAGCTATGCAGTACGACTTGTTTTGATCTCCTGATTCTAAAAATGTCCAACTTTTCAAGATTGGATCATAAATAAGCGAGATACAGAATTTAATTCAGTCCGAACAAAACGATTTGTTTCATTTACTCGGTGGAATTTTTGAAAATTCTAGCTATGCAGTACGACTTGTTTTGATCTCCTGATTCTAAAAATGTCCAACTTTTCAAGATTGGATCATAAATAAGCGAGATACAGAATTTAATTCAGTCCGAACAAAACGATTTGTTTCATTTACTCGGTGGAATTTTTGAAAATTCTAGCTATGCAGTACGACTTGTTTTGATCTCCTGATTCTAAAAATGTCCAACTTTTCAAGATTGGATCATAAATAAGCGAGATACAGAATTTAATTCAGTCCGAACAAAACGATTTGTTTCATTTACTCGGTGGAATTTTTGAAAATTCTAGCTATGCAGTACGACTTGTTTTGATCTCCTGATTCTAAAAATGTCCAACTTTTCAAGATTGGATCATAAATAAGCGAGATACAGAATTTAATTCAGTTCGAACGAAACGAATTGTTTCCTTTACACGGTGGAATTTTTGAAAATTCTAGCTATGCAGTACGACTTGTTTTGATCTCCTGATTCTAAAAATGTCCAACTTTTCAAGATTGGATCATAAATAAGCGAGATACAGAATTTAATTCAGTTCGAACGAAACGATTTGTTTCCTTTACACGGTGGAATTTTTGAAAATTCTAGCTATGCAGTACGACTTGTTTTGATCTCCTGATTCTAAAAATGTCCAACTTTTCAAGATTGGATCATAAATAAGCGAGATACAGAATTTAATTCAGTTCGAACGAAACGATTTGTTTCCTTTACACGGTGGAATTTTTGAAAATTCTAGCTATGCAGTACGACTTGTTTTGATCTCCTGATTCTAAAAATGTCCAACTTTTCAAGATTGGATCATAAATAAGCGAGATACAGAATTTAATTCAGTTCGAACGAAACGATTTGTTTCCTTTACACGGTGGAATTTTTGAAAATTCTAGCTATGCAGTACGACTTGTTTTGATCTCCTGATTCTAAAAATGTCCAACTTTTCAAGATTGGATCATAAATAAGCGAGATACAGAATTTAATTCAGTTCGAACGAAACGATTTGTTTCCTTTACACGGTGGAATTTTTGAAAATTCTAGCTATGCAGTACGACTTGTTTTGATCTCCTGATTCTAAAAATGTCCAACTTTTCAAGATTGGATCATAAATAAGCGAGATACAGAATTTAATTCAGTTCGAACGAAACGATTTGTTTCCTTTACACGGTGGAATTTTTGAAAATTCTAGCTATGCAGTACGACTTGTTTTGATCTCCTGATTCTAAAAATGTCCAACTTTTCAAGATTGGATCATAAATAAGCGAGATACAGAATTTAATTCAGTTCGAACGAAACGATTTGTTTCCTTTACACGGTGGAATTTTTGAAAATTCTAGCTATGCAGTACGACTTGTTTTGATCTCCTGATTCTAAAAATGTCCAACTTTTCAAGATTGGATCATAAATAAGCGAGATACAGAATTTAATTCAGTTCGAACGAAACGATTTGTTTCCTTTACACGGTGGAATTTTTGAAAATTCTAGCTATGCAGTACGACTTGTTTTGATCTCCTGATTCTAAAAATGTCCAACTTTTCAAGATTGGATCATAAATAAGCGAGATACAGAATTTAATTCAGTCCGAACGAAACGATTTGTTTCCTTTACACGGTGGAATTTTTGAAAATTCTAGCTATGCAGTACGACTTGTTTTGATCTCCTGATTCTAAAAATGTCCAACTTTTCAAGATTGGATCATAAATAAGCGAGATACAGAATTTAATTCAGTTCGAACGAAACGATTTGTTTCCTTTACACGGTGGAATTTTTGAAAATTCTAGCTATGCAGTACGACTTGTTTTGATCTCCTGATTCTAAAAATGTCCAACTTTTCAAGATTGGATCATAAATAAGCGAGATACAGAATTTAATTCAGTTCGAACGAAACGATTTGTTTCCTTTACACGGTGGAATTTTTGAAAATTCTAGCTATGCAGTACGACTTGTTTTGATCTCCTGATTCTAAAAATGTCCAACTTTTCAAGATTGGATCATAAATAAGCGAGATACAGAATTTAATTCAGTTCGAACGAAACGATTTGTTTCCTTTACACGGTGGAATTTTTGAAAATTCTAGCTATGCAGTACGACTTGTTTTGATCTCCTGATTCTAAAAATGTCCAACTTTTCAAGATTGGATCATAAATAAGCGAGATACAGAATTTAATTCAGTTCGAACGAAACGATTTGTTTCCTTTACACGGTGGAATTTTTGAAAATTCTAGCTATGCAGTACGACTTGTTTTGATCTCCTGATTCTAAAAATGTCCAATTTTTCAAGATTGGATCATAAATAAGCGAGATACAGAATTTAATTCAGTCCGAACAAAACGATTTGTTTCCTTTACACGGTGGAATTTTTGAAAATTCTAGCTATGCAGTACGACTTGTTTTGATCTCCTGATTCTAAAAATGTCCAACTTTTCAAGATTGGATCATAAATAAGCGAGATACAGAATTTAATTCAGTTCGAACGAAACGATTTGTTTCCTTTACACGGTGGAATTTTTGAAAATTCTAGCTATGCAGTACGACTTGTTTTGATCTCCTGATTCTAAAAATGTCCAACTTTTCAAGATTGGATCATAAATAAGCGAGATACAGAATTTAATTCAGTTCGAACGAAACGATTTGTTTCCTTTACACGGTGGAATTTTTGAAAATTCTAGCTATGCAGTACGACTTGTTTTGATCTCCTGATTCTAAAAATGTCCAACTTTTCAAGATTGGATCATAAATAAGCGAGATACAGAATTTAATTCAGTTCGAACGAAACGATTTGTTTCCTTTACACGGTGGAATTTTTGAAAATTCTAGCTATGCAGTACGACTTGTTTTGATCTCCTGATTCTAAAAATGTCCAACTTTTCAAGATTGGATCATAAATAAGCGAGATACAGAATTTAATTCAGTTCGAACGAAACGATTTGTTTCCTTTACACGGTGGAATTTTTGAAAATTCTAGCTATGCAGTACGACTTGTTTTGATCTCCTGATTCTAAAAATGTCCAACTTTTCAAGATTGGATCATAAATAAGCGAGATACAGAATTTAATTCAGTTCGAACGAAACGATTTGTTTCCTTTACACGGTGGAATTTTTGAAAATTCTAGCTATGCAGTACGACTTGTTTTGATCTCCTGATTCTAAAAATGTCCAACTTTTCAAGATTGGATCATAAATAAGCGAGATACAGAATTTAATTCAGTTCGAACGAAACGATTTGTTTCCTTTACACGGTGGAATTTTTGAAAATTCTAGCTATGCAGTACGACTTGTTTTGATCTCCTGATTCTAAAAATGTCCAACTTTTCAAGATTGGATCATAAATAAGCGAGATACAGAATTTAATTCAGTTCGAACGAAACGATTTGTTTCCTTTACACGGTGGAATTTTTGAAAATTCTAGCTATGCAGTACGACTTGTTTTGATCTCCTGATTCTAAAAATGTCCAATTTTTCAAGATTGGATCATAAATAAGCGAGATACAGAATTTAATTCAGTCCGAACAAAACGATTTGTTTCCTTTACACGGTGGAATTTTTGAAAATTCTAGCTATGCAGTACGACTTGTTTTGATCTCCTGATTCTAAAAATGTCCAACTTTTCAAGATTGGATCATAAATAAGCGAGATACAGAATTTAATTCAGTTCGAACGAAACGATTTGTTTCCTTTACACGGTGGAATTTTTGAAAATTCTAGCTATGCAGTACGACTTGTTTTGATCTCCTGATTCTAAAAATGTCCAATTTTTCAAGATTGGATCATAAATAAGCGAGATACAGAATTTAATTCAGTCCGAACAAAACGATTTGTTTCCTTTACACGGTGGAATTTTTGAAAATTCTAGCTATGCAGTACGACTTGTTTTGATCTCCTGATTCTAAAAATGTCCAACTTTTCAAGATTGGATCATAAATAAGCGAGATACAGAATTTAATTCAGTTCGAACGAAACGATTTGTTTCCTTTACACGGTGGAATTTTTGAAAATTCTAGCTATGCAGTACGACTTGTTTTGATCTCCTGATTCTAAAAATGTCCAACTTTTCAAGATTGGATCATAAATAAGCGAGATACAGAATTTAATTCAGTTCGAACGAAACGATTTGTTTCCTTTACACGGTGGAATTTTTGAAAATTCTAGCTATGCAGTACGACTTGTTTTGATCTCCTGATTCTAAAAATGTCCAATTTTTCAAGATTGGATCATAAATAAGCGAGATACAGAATTTAATTCAGTCCGAACAAAACGATTTGTTTCCTTTACACGGTGGAATTTTTGAAAATTCTAGCTATGCAGTACGACTTGTTTTGATCTCCTGATTCTAAAAATGTCCAACTTTTCAAGATTGGATCATAAATAAGCGAGATACAGAATTTAATTCAGTTCGAACGAAACGATTTGTTTCCTTTACACGGTGGAATTTTTGAAAATTCTAGCTATGCAGTACGACTTGTTTTGATCTCCTGATTCTAAAAATGTCCAACTTTTCAAGATTGGATCATAAATAAGCGAGATACAGAATTTAATTCAGTTCGAACGAAACGATTTGTTTCCTTTACACGGTGGAATTTTTGAAAATTCTAGCTATGCAGTACGACTTGTTTTGATCTCCTGATTCTAAAAATGTCCAATTTTTCAAGATTGGATCATAAATAAGCGAGATACAGAATTTAATTCAGTCCGAACAAAACGATTTGTTTCCTTTACACGGTGGAATTTTTGAAAATTCTAGCTATGCAGTACGACTTGTTTTGATCTCCTGATTCTAAAAGTGTCCAACTTTTCAAGATTGGATCATAAATAAGCGAGATACAGAATTTAATTCAGTTCGAACGAAACGATTTGTTTCCTTTACACGGTGGAATTTTTGAAAATTCTAGCTATGCAGTACGACTTGTTTTGATCTCCTGATTCTAAAAATGTCCAACTTTTCAAGATTGGATCATAAATAAGCGAGATACAGAATTTAATTCAGTTCGAACGAAACGATTTGTTTCCTTTACACGGTGGAATTTTTGAAAATTCTAGCTATGCAGTACGACTTGTTTTGATCTCCTGATTCTAAAAATGTCCAATTTTTCAAGATTGGATCATAAATAAGCGAGATACAGAATTTAATTCAGTCCGAACAAAACGATTTGTTTCCTTTACACGGTGGAATTTTTGAAAATTCTAGCTATGCAGTACGACTTGTTTTGATCTCCTGATTCTAAAAATGTCCAACTTTTCAAGATTGGATCATAAATAAGCGAGATACAGAATTTAATTCAGTTCGAACGAAACGATTTGTTTCCTTTACACGGTGGAATTTTTGAAAATTCTAGCTATGCAGTACGACTTGTTTTGATCTCCTGATTCTAAAAATGTCCAATTTTTCAAGATTGGATCATAAATAAGCGAGATACAGAATTTAATTCAGTCCGAACAAAACGATTTGTTTCCTTTACACGGTGGAATTTTTGAAAATTCTAGCTATGCAGTACGACTTGTTTTGATCTCCTGATTCTAAAAATGTCCAACTTTTCAAGATTGGATCATAAATAAGCGAGATACAGAATTTAATTCAGTTCGAACGAAACGATTTGTTTCCTTTACACGGTGGAATTTTTGAAAATTCTAGCTATGCAGTACGACTTGTTTTGATCTCCTGATTCTAAAAATGTCCAATTTTTCAAGATTGGATCATAAATAAGCGAGATACAGAATTTAATTCAGTCCGAACAAAACGATTTGTTTCCTTTACACGGTGGAATTTTTGAAAATTCTAGCTATGCAGTACGACTTGTTTTGATCTCCTGATTCTAAAAATGTCCAACTTTTCAAGATTGGATCATAAATAAGCGAGATACAGAATTTAATTCAGTTCGAACGAAACGATTTGTTTCCTTTACACGGTGGAATTTTTGAAAATTCTAGCTATGCAGTACGACTTGTTTTGATCTCCTGATTCTAAAAATGTCCAATTTTTCAAGATTGGATCATAAATAAGCGAGATACAGAATTTAATTCAGTCCGAACAAAACGATTTGTTTCCTTTACACGGTGGAATTTTTGAAAATTCTAGCTATGCAGTACGACTTGTTTTGATCTCCTGATTCTAAAAATGTCCAACTTTTCAAGATTGGATCATAAATAAGCGAGATACAGAATTTAATTCAGTTCGAACGAAACGATTTGTTTCCTTTACACGGTGGAATTTTTGAAAATTCTAGCTATGCAGTACGACTTGTTTTGATCTCCTGATTCTAAAAATGTCCAATTTTTCAAGATTGGATCATAAATAAGCGAGATACAGAATTTAATTCAGTCCGAACAAAACGATTTGTTTCCTTTACACGGTGGAATTTTTGAAAATTCTAGCTATGCAGTACGACTTGTTTTGATCTCCTGATTCTAAAAATGTCCAACTTTTCAAGATTGGATCATAAATAAGCGAGATACAGAATTTAATTCAGTTCGAACGAAACGATTTGTTTCCTTTACACGGTGGAATTTTTGAAAATTCTAGCTATGCAGTACGACTTGTTTTGATCTCCTGATTCTAAAAATGTCCAACTTTTCAAGATTGGATCATAAATAAGCGAGATACAGAATTTAATTCAGTTCGAACGAAACGATTTGTTTCCTTTACACGGTGGAATTTTTGAAAATTCTAGCTATGCAGTACGACTTGTTTTGATCTCCTGATTCTAAAAATGTCCAATTTTTCAAGATTGGATCATAAATAAGCGAGATACAGAATTTAATTCAGTCCGAACAAAACGATTTGTTTCCTTTACACGGTGGAATTTTTGAAAATTCTAGCTATGCAGTACGACTTGTTTTGATCTCCTGATTCTAAAAATGTCCAACTTTTCAAGATTGGATCATAAATAAGCGAGATACAGAATTTAATTCAGTTCGAACGAAACGAATTGTTTCCTTTACTCGGTGGAATTTTTGAAAATTCTAGCTATGCAGTACGACTTGTTTTGATCTCCTGATTCTAAAAATGTCCAACTTTTCAAGATTGGATCATAAATAAGCGAGATACAGAATTTAATTCAGTTCGAACGAAACGAATTGTTTCCTTTACTCGGTGGAATTTTTGAAAATTCTAGCTATGCAGTACGACTTGTTTTGATCTCCTGATTCTAAAAATGTCCAACTTTTCAAGATTGGATCATAAATAAGCGAGATACAGAATTTAATTCAGTTCGAACGAAACGATTTGTTTCCTTTACACGGTGGAATTTTTGAAAATTCTAGCTATGCAGTACGACTTGTTTTGATCTCCTGATTCTAAAAATGTCCAACTTTTCAAGATTGGATCATAAATAAGCGAGATACAGAATTTAATTCAGTTCGAACGAAACGATTTGTTTCCTTTACACGGTGGAATTTTTGAAAATTCTAGCTATGCAGTACGACTTGTTTTGATCTCCTGATTCTAAAAATGTCCAACTTTTCAAGATTGGATCATAAATAAGCGAGATACAGAATTTAATTCAGTTCGAACGAAACGATTTGTTTCCTTTACACGGTGGAATTTTTGAAAATTCTAGCTATGCAGTACGACTTGTTTTGATCTCCTGATTCTAAAAATGTCCAATTTTTCAAGATTGGATCATAAATAAGCGAGATACAGAATTTAATTCAGTCCGAACGAAACGAATTGTTTCCTTTACTCGGTGGAATTTTTGAAAATTCTAGCTATGCAGTACGACTTGTTTTGATCTCCTGATTCTAAAAATGTCCAACTTTTCAAGATTGGATCATAAATAAGCGAGATACAGAATTTAATTCAGTTCGAACGAAACGAATTGTTTCCTTTACTCGGTGGAATTTTTGAAAATTCTAGCTATGCAGTACGACTTGTTTTGATCTCCTGATTCTAAAAATGTCCAACTTTTCAAGATTGGATCATAAATAAGCGAGATACAGAATTTAATTCAGTTCGAACGAAACGATTTGTTTCCTTTACACGGTGGAATTTTTGAAAATTCTAGCTATGCAGTACGACTTGTTTTGATCTCCTGATTCTAAAAATGTCCAACTTTTCAAGATTGGATCATAAATAAGCGAGATACAGAATTTAATTCAGTTCGAACGAAACGATTTGTTTCCTTTACACGGTGGAATTTTTGAAAATTCTAGCTATGCAGTACGACTTGTTTTGATCTCCTGATTCTAAAAATGTCCAATTTTTCAAGATTGGATCATAAATAAGCGAGATACAGAATTTAATTCAGTCCGAACAAAACGATTTGTTTCCTTTACACGGTGGAATTTTTGAAAATTCTAGCTATGCAGTACGACTTGTTTTGATCTCCTGATTCTAAAAATGTCCAACTTTTCAAGATTGGATCATAAATAAGCGAGATACAGAATTTAATTCAGTTCGAACGAAACGATTTGTTTCCTTTACACGGTGGAATTTTTGAAAATTCTAGCTATGCAGTACGACTTGTTTTGATCTCCTGATTCTAAAAATGTCCAATTTTTCAAGATTGGATCATAAATAAGCGAGATACAGAATTTAATTCAGTCCGAACAAAACGATTTGTTTCCTTTACACGGTGGAATTTTTGAAAATTCTAGCTATGCAGTACGACTTGTTTTGATCTCCTGATTCTAAAAATGTCCAACTTTTCAAGATTGGATCATAAATAAGCGAGATACAGAATTTAATTCAGTTCGAACGAAACGATTTGTTTCCTTTACACGGTGGAATTTTTGAAAATTCTAGCTATGCAGTACGACTTGTTTTGATCTCCTGATTCTAAAAATGTCCAATTTTTCAAGATTGGATCATAAATAAGCGAGATACAGAATTTAATTCAGTCCGAACAAAACGATTTGTTTCCTTTACACGGTGGAATTTTTGAAAATTCTAGCTATGCAGTACGACTTGTTTTGATCTCCTGATTCTAAAAATGTCCAACTTTTCAAGATTGGATCATAAATAAGCGAGATACAGAATTTAATTCAGTTCGAACGAAACGATTTGTTTCCTTTACACGGTGGAATTTTTGAAAATTCTAGCTATGCAGTACGACTTGTTTTGATCTCCTGATTCTAAAAATGTCCAATTTTTCAAGATTGGATCATAAATAAGCGAGATACAGAATTTAATTCAGTCCGAACAAAACGATTTGTTTCCTTTACACGGTGGAATTTTTGAAAATTCTAGCTATGCAGTACGACTTGTTTTGATCTCCTGATTCTAAAAATGTCCAACTTTTCAAGATTGGATCATAAATAAGCGAGATACAGAATTTAATTCAGTTCGAACGAAACGATTTGTTTCCTTTACACGGTGGAATTTTTGAAAATTCTAGCTATGCAGTACGACTTGTTTTGATCTCCTGATTCTAAAAATGTCCAATTTTTCAAGATTGGATCATAAATAAGCGAGATACAGAATTTAATTCAGTCCGAACAAAACGATTTGTTTCCTTTACACGGTGGAATTTTTGAAAATTCTAGCTATGCAGTACGACTTGTTTTGATCTCCTGATTCTAAAAATGTCCAACTTTTCAAGATTGGATCATAAATAAGCGAGATACAGAATTTAATTCAGTTCGAACGAAACGAATTGTTTCCTTTACTCGGTGGAATTTTTGAAAATTCTAGCTATGCAGTACGACTTGTTTTGATCTCCTGATTCTAAAAATGTCCAACTTTTCAAGATTGGATCATAAATAAGCGAGATACAGAATTTAATTCAGTCCGAACAAAACGATTTGTTTCATTTACTCGGTGGAATTTTTGAAAATTCTAACTATGCAGTACGACTCAGTTTGATCTCCCGATTCTAAAAATGTCCAATTTTTCAAGATTGGATCATAAATAAGCGAGATACAGAATTTAATTCAGTCCGAACAAAACGATTTGTTTCATTTACTCGGTGGAATTTTTGAAAATTCTAACTATGCAGTATGACTCAGTTTGATCTCCCGATTCTAAAAATGTCCAATTTTTCAAGATTGGATCATAAATAAGCGAGATACAGAATTTAATTCAGTCCGAACAAAACGATTTGTTTCATTTACTCGGTGGAATTTTTGAAAATTCTAACTATGCAGTACGACTCAGTTTGATCTCCCGATTCTAAAAATGTCCAATTTTTCAAGATTGGATCATAAATAAGCGAGATACAGAATTTAATTCAGTCCGAACAAAACGATTTGTTTCATTTACTCGGTGGAATTTTTGAAAATTCTAACTATGCAGTACGACTCAGTTTGATCTCCCGATTCTAAAAATGTCCAATTTTTCAAGATTGGATCATAAATAAGCGAGATACAGAATTTAATTCAGTCCGAACAAAACGATTTGTTTCATTTACTCGGTGGAATTTTTGAAAATTCTAACTATGCAGTACGACTCAGTTTGATCTCCCGATTCTAAAAATGTCCAATTTTTCAAGATTGGATCATAAATAAGCGAGATACAGAATTTAATTCAGTCCGAACAAAACGATTTGTTTCATTTACTCGGTGGAATTTTTGAAAATTCTAACTATGCAGTACGACTCAGTTTGATCTCCCGATTCTAAAAATGTCCAATTTTTCAAGATTGGATCATAAATAAGCGAGATACAGAATTTAATTCAGTCCGAACGAAACGATTTGTTTCATTTACTCGGCGGAATTTTTGAAAATTCTAACTATGCAGTACGACTCAGTTTGATCTCCCGATTCTAAAAATGTCCAATTTTTCAAGATTGGATCATAAATAAGCGAGATACAGAATTTAATTCAGTCCGAACAAAACGATTTGTTTCATTTACTCGGTGGAATTTTTGAAAATTCTAACTATGCAGTACGACTCAGTTTGATCTCCCGATTCTAAAAATGTCCAATTTTTCAAGATTGGATCATAAATAAGCGAGATACAGAATTTAATTCAGTCCGAACAGAACGATTTGTTTCATTTACTCGGTGGAATTTTTGAAAATTCTAACTATGCAGTACGACTCAGTTTGATCTCCCGATTCTAAAAATGTCCAATTTTTCAAGATTGGATCATAAATAAGCGAGATACAGAATTTAATTCAGTCCGAACTAAACGATTTGTTTCATTTACTCGGTGGAATTTTTGAAAATTCTAACTATGCAGTACGACTCAGTTTGATCTCCCGATTCTAAAAATGTCCAATTTTTCAAGATTGGATCATAAATAAGCGAGATACAGAATTTAATTCAGTCCGAACAAAACGATTTGTTTCATTTACTCGGTTGGAATTTTTGAAAATTCTAACTATGCAGTACGACTCAGTTTGATCTCCCGATTCTAAAAATGTCCAATTTTTCAAGATTGGATCATAAATAAGCGAGATACAGAATTTAATTCAGTCCGAACAAAACCATTTGTTTCATTTACTCGGTGGAATTTTTGAAAATTCTAACTATGCAGTACGACTCAGTTTGATCTCCCGATTCTAAAAATGTCCAATTTTTCAAGATTGGATCATAAATAAGCGAGATACAGAATTTAATTCAGTCCGAACAAAACGATTTGTTTCATTTACTCGGTGGAATTTTTGAAAATTCTAACTGTGCAGTACGACTCAGTTTGATCTCCCGATTCTAAAAATGTCCAATTTTTCAAGATTGGATCATAAATAAGCGAGATACAGAATTTAATTCAGTCCGAACAAAACGATTTGTTTCATTTACTCGGTGGAATTTTTGAAAATTCTAACTGTGCAGTACGACTCAGTTTGATCTCCCGATTCTAAAAATGTCCAATTTTTCAAGATTGGATCATAAATAAGCGAGATACAGAATTTAATTCAGTCCGAACAAAACGATTTGTTTCATTTACTCGGTGGAATTTTTGAAAATTCTAACTATGCAGTACGACTCAGTTTGATCTCCCGATTCTAAAAATGTCCAATTTTTCAAGATTGGATCATAAATAAGTGAGATACAGAATTTAATTCAGTCCGAACAAAACGATTTGTTTCATTTACTCGGTGGAATTTTTGAAAATTCTAACTATGCAGTACGACTCAGTTTGATCTCCCGATTCTAAAAATGTCCAATTTTTCAAGATTGGATCATAAATAAGCGAGATACAGAATTTAATTCAGTCCGAACAAAACGATTTGTTTCATTTACTCGGTGGAATTTTTGAAAATTCTAACTATGCAGAACGACTCAGTTTGATCTCCCGATTCTAAAAATGTCCAATTTTTCAAGATTGGATCATAAATAAGCGAGATACAGAATTTAATTCAGTCCGAACAAAACGATTTGTTTCATTTACTCGGTGGAATTTTTGAAAATTCTAACTATGCAGTACGACTCAGTTTGATCTCCCGATTCTAAAAATGTCCAATTTTTCAAGATTGGATCATAAATAAGCGAGATACAGAATTTAATTCAGTCCGAACAAAACGATTTGTTTCATTTACTCGGTGGAATTTTTGAAAATTCTAACTATGCAGTACGACTCAGTTTGATCTCCCGATTCTAAAAATGTCCAATTTTTCAAGATTGGATCATAAATAAGCGAGATACAGAATTTAATTCAGTCCGAACAAAACGATTTGTTTCATTTACTCGGTGGAATTTTTGAAAATTCTAACTATGCAGTACGACTCAGTTTGATCTCCCGATTCTAAAAATGTCCAATTTTTCAAGATTGGATCATAAATAAGCGAGATACAGAATTTAATTCAGTCCGAACAAAACGATTTGTTTCATTTACTCGGTGGAATTTTTGAAAATTCTAACTATGCAGTACGACTCAGTTTGATCTCCCGATTCTAAAAATGTCCAATTTTTCAAGATTGGATCATAAATAAGCGAGATACAGAATTTAATTCAGTCCGAACTAAACGATTTGTTTCATTTACTCGGTGGAATTTTTGAAAATTCTAACTATGCAGTACGACTCAGTTTGATCTCCCGATTCTAAAAATGTCCAATTTTTCAAGATTGGATCATAAATAAGCGAGATACAGAATTTAATTCAGTCCGAACAAAACGATTTGTTTCATTTACTCGGTGGAATTTTTGAAAATTCTAACTATGCAGTACGACTCAGTTTGATCTCCCGATTCTAAAAATGTCCAATTTTTCAAGATTGGATCATAAATAAGCGAAATACAGAATTTAATTCAGTCCCAACAAAACGATTTGTTTCATTTACTCGGTGGAATTTTTGAAAATTCTAACTATGCAGTACGACTCAGTTTGATCTCCCGATTCTAAAAATGTCCAATTTTTCAAGATTGGATCATAAATAAGCGATATACAGAATTTAATTCAGTCCGAACAAAACGATTTGTTTCATTTACTCGGTGGAATTTTTGAAAATTCTAACTATGCAGTACGACTCAGTTTGATCTCCCGATTCTAAAAATGTCCAATTTTTCAAGATTGGATCATAAATAAGCGAGATACAGAATTTAATTCAGTCCGAACAAAACGATTTGTTTCATTTACTCGGTGGAATTTTTGAAAATTCTAACTATGCAGTACGACTCAGTTTGATCTCCCGATTCTAAAAATGTCCAATTTTTCAAGATTGGATCATAAATAAGCGAGATACAGAATTTAATTCAGTCCGAACAAAACGATTTGTTTCATTTACTCGGTTGGAATTTTTGAAAATTCTAACTATGCAGTACGACTCAGTTTGATCTCCCGATTCTAAAAATGTCCAATTTTTCAAGATTGGATCATAAATAAGCGAGATACAGAATTTAATTCAGTCCGAACAAAACCATTTGTTTCATTTACTCGGTGGAATTTTTGAAAATTCTAACTATGCAGTACGACTCAGTTTGATCTCCCGATTCTAAAAATGTCCAATTTTTCAAGATTGGATCATAAATAAGCGAGATACAGAATTTAATTCAGTCCGAACAAAACGATTTGTTTCATTTACTCGGTGGAATTTTTGAAAATTCTAACTGTGCAGTACGACTCAGTTTGATCTCCCGATTCTAAAAATGTCCAATTTTTCAAGATTGGATCATAAATAAGCGAGATACAGAATTTAATTCAGTCCGAACAAAACGATTTGTTTCATTTACTCGGTGGAATTTTTGAAAATTCTAACTGTGCAGTACGACTCAGTTTGATCTCCCGATTCTAAAAATGTCCAATTTTTCAAGATTGGATCATAAATAAGCGAGATACAGAATTTAATTCAGTCCGAACAAAACGATTTGTTTCATTTACTCGGTGGAATTTTTGAAAATTCTAACTATGCAGTACGACTCAGTTTGATCTCCCGATTCTAAAAATGTCCAATTTTTCAAGATTGGATCATAAATAAGTGAGATACAGAATTTAATTCAGTCCGAACAAAACGATTTGTTTCATTTACTCGGTGGAATTTTTGAAAATTCTAACTATGCAGTACGACTCAGTTTGATCTCCCGATTCTAAAAATGTCCAATTTTTCAAGATTGGATCATAAATAAGCGAGATACAGAATTTAATTCAGTCCGAACAAAACGATTTGTTTCATTTACTCGGTGGAATTTTTGAAAATTCTAACTATGCAGAACGACTCAGTTTGATCTCCCGATTCTAAAAATGTCCAATTTTTCAAGATTGGATCATAAATAAGCGAGATACAGAATTTAATTCAGTCCGAACAAAACGATTTGTTTCATTTACTCGGTGGAATTTTTGAAAATTCTAACTATGCAGTACGACTCAGTTTGATCTCCCGATTCTAAAAATGTCCAATTTTTCAAGATTGGATCATAAATAAGCGAGATACAGAATTTAATTCAGTCCGAACAAAACGATTTGTTTCATTTACTCGGTGGAATTTTTGAAAATTCTAACTATGCAGTACGACTCAGTTTGATCTCCCGATTCTAAAAATGTCCAATTTTTCAAGATTGGATCATAAATAAGCGAGATACAGAATTTAATTCAGTCCGAACAAAACGATTTGTTTCATTTACTCGGTGGAATTTTTGAAAATTCTAACTATGCAGTACGACTCAGTTTGATCTCCCGATTCTAAAAATGTCCAATTTTTCAAGATTGGATCATAAATAAGCGAGATACAGAATTTAATTCAGTCCGAACAAAACGATTTGTTTCATTTACTCGGTGGAATTTTTGAAAATTCTAACTATGCAGTACGACTCAGTTTGATCTCCCGATTCTAAAAATGTCCAATTTTTCAAGATTGGATCATAAATAAGCGAGATACAGAATTTAATTCAGTCCGAACTAAACGATTTGTTTCATTTACTCGGTGGAATTTTTGAAAATTCTAACTATGCAGTACGACTCAGTTTGATCTCCCGATTCTAAAAATGTCCAATTTTTCAAGATTGGATCATAAATAAGCGAGATACAGAATTTAATTCAGTCCGAACAAAACGATTTGTTTCATTTACTCGGTGGAATTTTTGAAAATTCTAACTATGCAGTACGACTCAGTTTGATCTCCCGATTCTAAAAATGTCCAATTTTTCAAGATTGGATCATAAATAAGCGAAATACAGAATTTAATTCAGTCCCAACAAAACGATTTGTTTCATTTACTCGGTGGAATTTTTGAAAATTCTAACTATGCAGTACGACTCAGTTTGATCTCCCGATTCTAAAAATGTCCAATTTTTCAAGATTGGATCATAAATAAGCGATATACAGAATTTAATTCAGTCCGAACAAAACGATTTGTTTCATTTACTCGGTGGAATTTTTGAAAATTCTAACTATGCAGTACGACTCAGTTTGATCTCCCGATTCTAAAAATGTCCAATTTTTCAAGATTGGATCATAAATAAGCGAGATACAGAATTTAATTCAGTCCGAACAAAACGATTTGTTTCATTTACTCGGTGGAATTTTTGAAAATTCTAACTATGCAGTACGACTCAGTTTGATCTCCCGATTCTAAAAATGTCCAATTTTTCAAGATTGGATCATAAATAAGCGAAATACAGAATTTAATTCAGTCCCAACAAAACGATTTGTTTCATTTACTCGGTGGAATTTTTGAAAATTCTAACTATGCAGTACGACTCAGTTTGATCTCCCGATTCTAAAAATGTCCAATTTTTCAAGATTGGATCATAAATAAGCGAGATACAGAATTTAATTCAGTCCGAACAAAACGATTTGTTTCATTTACTCGGTGGAATTTTTGAAAATTCTAACTATGCAGTACGACTCAGTTTGATCTCCCGATTCTAAAAATGTCCAATTTTTCAAGATTGGATCATAAAAAAGCGAGATACAGAATTTAATTCAGTCCGAACAAAACGATTTGTTTCATTTACTCGGTGGAATTTTTGAAAATTCTAACTATGCAGTACGACTCAGTTTGATCTCCCGATTCTAAAAATGTCCAATTTTTCAAGATTGGATCATAAATAAGCGAAATACAGAATTTAATTCAGTCCCAACAAAACGATTTGTTTCATTTACTCGGTGGAATTTTTGAAAATTCTAACTATGCAGTACGACTCAGTTTGATCTCCCGATTCTAAAAATGTCCAATTTTTCAAGATTGGATCATAAATAAGCGAGATACAGAATTTAATTCAGTCCGAACAAAACGATTTGTTTCATTTACTCGGTGGAATTTTTGAAAATTCTAACTATGCAGTACGACTCAGTTTGATCTCCCGATTCTAAAAATGTCCAATTTTTCAAGATTGGATCATAAATAAGCGAAATACAGAATTTAATTCAGTCCCAACAAAACGATTTGTTTCATTTACTCGGTGGAATTTTTGAAAATTCTAACTATGCAGTACGACTCAGTTTGATCTCCCGATTCTAAAAATGTCCAATTTTTCAAGATTGGATCATAAATAAGCGATATACAGAATTTAATTCAGTCCGAACAAAACGATTTGTTTCATTTACTCGGTGGAATTTTTGAAAATTCTAACTATGCAGTACGACTCAGTTTGATCTCCCGATTCTAAAAATGTCCAATTTTTCAAGATTGGATCATAAATAAGCGAGATACAGAATTTAATTCAGTCCGAACAAAACGATTTGTTTCATTTACTCGGTGGAATTTTTGAAAATTCTAACTATGCAGTACGACTCAGTTTGATCCCCCGATTCTAAAAATGTCCAATTTTTCAAGATTGGATCATAAATAAGCGAGATACAGAATTTAATTCAGTCCGAACAAAACGATTTGTTTCATTTACTCGGTGGAATTTTTGAAAATTCTAACTATGCAGTACGACTCAGTTTGATCTCCCGATTCTAAAAATGTCCAATTTTTCAAGATTGGATCATAAATAAGCGAGATACAGAATTTAATTCAGTCCGTACAAAACGATTTGTTTCATTTACTCGGTGGAATTTTTGAAAATTCTAACTATGCAGTACGACTCAGTTTGATCTCCCGATTCTAAAAATGTCCAATTTTTCAAGATTGGATCATAAATAAGCGAAATACAGAATTTAATTCAGTCCCAACAAAACGATTTGTTTCATTTACTCGGTGGAATTTTTGAAAATTCTAACTATGCAGTACGACTCAGTTTGATCTCCCGATTCTAAAAATGTCCAACTTTTCAAGATTGGATCATAAATAAGCGAAATACAGAATTTAATTCAGTCCGAACAAAACGATTTGTTTCATTTACTCGGTGGAATTTTTGAAAATTCTAACTATGCAGTACGACTCAGTTTGATCTCCCGATTCTAAAAATGTCCAATTTTTCAAGATTGGATCATAAATAAGCGAGATACAGAATTTAATTCAGTCCGAACGAAACGATTTGTTTCATTTACTCGGCGGAATTTTTGAAAATTCTAACTATGCAGTACGACTCAGTTTGATCTCCCGATTCTAAAAATGTCCAATTTTTCAAGATTGGATCATAAATAAGCGAGATACAGAATTTAATTCAGTCCGAACAAAACGATTTGTTTCATTTACTCGGTGGAATTTTTGAAAATTCTAACTATGCAGTACGACTCAGTTTGATCTCCCGATTCTAAAAATGTCCAATTTTTCAAGATTGGATCATAAATAAGCGAGATACAGAATTTAATTCAGTCCGAACAAAACGAATTGTTTCATTTACTCGGTGGAATGTTTGAAAATTCTAACTATGCAGTACGACTCAGTTTGATCCCCCGATTCTAAAAATGTCCAATTTTTCAAGATTGGATCATAAATAAGCGAGATACAGAATTTAATTCAGTCCGAACAAAACGATTTGTTTCATTTACTCGGTGGAATTTTTGAAAATTCTAACTATGCAGTACGACTCAGTTTGATCTCCCGATTCTAAAAATGTCCAATTTTTCAAGATTGGATCATAAATAAGCGAGATACAGAATTTAATTCAGTCCGAACGAAACGATTTGTTTCATTTACTCGGCGGAATTTTTGAAAATTCTAACTATGCAGTACGACTCAGTTTGATCTCCCGATTCTAAAAATGTCCAATTTTTCAAGATTGGATCATAAATAAGCGAGATACAGAATTTAATTCAGTCCGAACAAAACGATTTGTTTCATTTACTCGGTGGAATTTTTGAAAATTCTAACTATGCAGTACGACTCAGTTTGATCTCCCGATTCTAAAAATGTCCAATTTTTCAAGATTGGATCATAAATAAGCGAGATACAGAATTTAATTCAGTCCGAACAGAACGATTTGTTTCATTTACTCGGTGGAATTTTTGAAAATTCTAACTATGCAGTACGACTCAGTTTGATCTCCCGATTCTAAAAATGTCCAATTTTTCAAGATTGGATCATAAATAAGCGAGATACAGAATTTAATTCAGTCCGAACTAAACGATTTGTTTCATTTACTCGGTGGAATTTTTGAAAATTCTAACTATGCAGTACGACTCAGTTTGATCTCCCGATTCTAAAAATGTCCAATTTTTCAAGATTGGATCATAAATAAGCGAGATACAGAATTTAATTCAGTCCGAACAAAACGATTTGTTTCATTTACTCGGTTGGAATTTTTGAAAATTCTAACTATGCAGTACGACTCAGTTTGATCTCCCGATTCTAAAAATGTCCAATTTTTCAAGATTGGATCATAAATAAGCGAGATACAGAATTTAATTCAGTCCGAACAAAACCATTTGTTTCATTTACTCGGTGGAATTTTTGAAAATTCTAACTATGCAGTACGACTCAGTTTGATCTCCCGATTCTAAAAATGTCCAATTTTTCAAGATTGGATCATAAATAAGCGAGATACAGAATTTAATTCAGTCCGAACAAAACGATTTGTTTCATTTACTCGGTGGAATTTTTGAAAATTCTAACTGTGCAGTACGACTCAGTTTGATCTCCCGATTCTAAAAATGTCCAATTTTTCAAGATTGGATCATAAATAAGCGAGATACAGAATTTAATTCAGTCCGAACAAAACGATTTGTTTCATTTACTCGGTGGAATTTTTGAAAATTCTAACTGTGCAGTACGACTCAGTTTGATCTCCCGATTCTAAAAATGTCCAATTTTTCAAGATTGGATCATAAATAAGCGAGATACAGAATTTAATTCAGTCCGAACAAAACGATTTGTTTCATTTACTCGGTGGAATTTTTGAAAATTCTAACTATGCAGTACGACTCAGTTTGATCTCCCGATTCTAAAAATGTCCAATTTTTCAAGATTGGATCATAAATAAGTGAGATACAGAATTTAATTCAGTCCGAACAAAACGATTTGTTTCATTTACTCGGTGGAATTTTTGAAAATTCTAACTATGCAGTACGACTCAGTTTGATCTCCCGATTCTAAAAATGTCCAATTTTTCAAGATTGGATCATAAATAAGCGAGATACAGAATTTAATTCAGTCCGAACAGAACGATTTGTTTCATTTACTCGGTGGAATTTTTGAAAATTCTAACTATGCAGTACGACTCAGTTTGATCTCCCGATTCTAAAAATGTCCAATTTTTCAAGATTGGATCATAAATAAGCGAGATACAGAATTTAATTCAGTCCGAACAAAACGATTTGTTTCATTTACTCGGTGGAATTTTTGAAAATTCTAACTATGCAGTACGACTCAGTTTGATCTCCCGATTCTAAAAATGTCCAATTTTTCAAGATTGGATCATAAATAAGCGAGATACAGAATTTAATTCAGTCCGAACAAAACGATTTGTTTCATTTACTCGGTGGAATTTTTGAAAATTCTAACTGTGCAGTACGACTCAGTTTGATCTCCCGATTCTAAAAATGTCCAATTTTTCAAGATTGGATCATAAATAAGCGAGATACAGAATTTAATTCAGTCCGAACAAAACGATTTGTTTCATTTACTCGGTGGAATTTTTGAAAATTCTAACTATGCAGTACGACTCAGTTTGATCTCCCGATTCTAAAAATGTCCAATTTTTCAAGATTGGATCATAAATAAGCGAGATACAGAATTTAATTCAGTCCGAACAAAACGATTTGTTTCATTTACTCGGTGGAATTTTTGAAAATTCTAACTATGCAGAACGACTCAGTTTGATCTCCCGATTCTAAAAATGTCCAATTTTTCAAGATTGGATCATAAATAAGCGAGATACAGAATTTAATTCAGTCCGAACAAAACGATTTGTTTCATTTACTCGGTGGAATTTTTGAAAATTCTAACTATGCAGTACGACTCAGTTTGATCTCCCGATTCTAAAAATGTCCAATTTTTCAAGATTGGATCATAAATAAGCGAGATACAGAATTTAATTCAGTCCGAACTAAACGATTTGTTTCATTTACTCGGTGGAATTTTTGAAAATTCTAACTATGCAGTACGACTCAGTTTGATCTCCCGATTCTAAAAATGTCCAATTTTTCAAGATTGGATCATAAATAAGCGAAATACAGAATTTAATTCAGTCCCAACAAAACGATTTGTTTCATTTACTCGGTGGAATTTTTGAAAATTCTAACTATGCAGTACGACTCAGTTTGATCTCCCGATTCTAAAAATGTCCAATTTTTCAAGATTGGATCATAAATAAGCGAGATACAGAATTTAATTCAGTCCGAACAAAACGATTTGTTTCATTTACTCGGTGGAATTTTTGAAAATTCTAACTATGCAGTACGACTCAGTTTGATCTCCCGATTCTAAAAATGTCCAATTTTTCAAGATTGGATCATAAATAAGCGAGATACAGAATTTAATTCAGTCCGAACAAAACGATATGTTTCATTTACTCGGTGGAATTTTTGAAAATTCTAACTATGCAGTACGACTCAGTTTGATCTCCCGATTCTAAAAATGTCCAATTTTTCAAGATTGGATCATAAATAAGCGAGATACAGAATTTAATTCAGTCCGAACAAAACGATTTGTTTCATTTACTCGGTGGAATTTTTGAAAATTCTAACTATGCAGTACGACTCAGTTTGATCTCCCGATTCTAAAAATGTCCAATTTTTCAAGATTGGATCATAAAAAAGCGAGATACAGAATTTAATTCAGTCCGTACAAAACGATTTGTTTCATTTACTCGGTGGAATTTTTGAAAATTCTAACTATGCAGTACGACTCAGTTTGATCTCCCGATTCTAAAAATGTCCAATTTTTCAAGATTGGATCATAAATAAGCGAGATACAGAATTTAATTCAGTCCGAACAAAACGATTTGTTTCATTTACTCGGTGGAATTTTTGAAAATTCTAACTATGCAGTACGACTCAGTTTGATCTCCCGATTCTAAAAATGTCCAATTTTTCAAGATTGGATCATAAATAAGCGAAATACAGAATTTAATTCAGTCCCAACAAAACGATTTGTTTCATTTACTCGGTGGAATTTTTGAAAATTCTAACTATGCAGTACGACTCAGTTTGATCTCCCGATTCTAAAAATGTCCAATTTTTCAAGATTGGATCATAAATAAGCGATATACAGAATTTAATTCAGTCCGAACAAAACGATTTGTTTCATTTACTCGGTGGAATTTTTGAAAATTCTAACTATGCAGTACGACTCAGTTTGATCTCCCGATTCTAAAAATGTCCAATTTTTCAAGATTGGATCATAAATAAGCGAGATACAGAATTTAATTCAGTCCGAACAAAACGATTTGTTTCATTTACTCGGTGGAATTTTTGAAAATTCTAACTATGCAGTACGACTCAGTTTGATCTCCCGATTCTAAAAATGTCCAATTTTTCAAGATTGGATCATAAATAAGCGAGATACAGAATTTAATTCAGTCCGAACAAAACGATTTGTTTCATTTACTCGGTGGAATTTTTGAAAATTCTAACTATGCAGTACGACTCAGTTTGATCCCCCGATTCTAAAAATGTCCAATTTTTCAAGATTGGATCATAAATAAGCGAGATACAGAATTTAATTCAGTCCGAACAAAACGATTTGTTTCATTTACTCGGTGGAATTTTTGAAAATTCTAACTATGCAGTACGACTCAGTTTGATCTCCCGATTCTAAAAATGTCCAATTTTTCAAGATTGGATCATAAATAAGCGAGATACAGAATTTAATTCAGTCCGAACAAAACGATTTGTTTCATTTACTCGGTGGAATTTTTGAAAATTCTAACTATGCAGTACGACTCAGTTTGATCCCCCGATTCTAAAAATGTCCAATTTTTCAAGATTGGATCATAAATAAGCGAGATACAGAATTTAATTCAGTCCGAACAAAACGATTTGTTTCATTTACTCGGTGGAATTTTTGAAAATTCTAACTATGCAGTACGACTCAGTTTGATCTCCCGATTCTAAAAATGTCCAATTTTTCAAGATTGGATCATAAATAAGCGAGATACAGAATTTAATTCAGTCCGTACAAAACGATTTGTTTCATTTACTCGGTGGAATTTTTGAAAATTCTAACTATGCAGTACGACTCAGTTTGATCTCCCGATTCTAAAAATGTCCAATTTTTCAAGATTGGATCATAAATAAGCGATATACAGAATTTAATTCAGTCCGAACAAAACGATTTGTTTCATTTACTCGGTGGAATTTTTGAAAATTCTAACTATGCAGTACGACTCAGTTTGATCTCCCGATTCTAAAAATGTCCAATTTTTCAAGATTGGATCATAAATAAGCGAGATACAGAATTTAATTCAGTCCGAACAAAACGATTTGTTTCATTTACTCGGTGGAATTTTTGAAAATTCTAACTATGCAGTACGACTCAGTTTGATCTCCCGATTCTAAAAATGTCCAATTTTTCAAGATTGGATCATAAATAAGCGAGATACAGAATTTAATTCAGTCCGAACAAAACGATTTGTTTCATTTACTCGGTGGAATTTTTGAAAATTCTAACTATGCAGTACGACTCAGTTTGATCTCCCGATTCTAAAAATGTCCAATTTTTCAAGATTGGATCATAAATAAGCGAGATACAGAATTTAATTCAGTCCGAACAAAACGATTTGTTTCATTTACTCGGTGGAATTTTTGAAAATTCTAACTATGCAGTACGACTCAGTTTGATCTCCCGATTCTAAAAATGTCCAATTTTTCAAGATTGGATCATAAATAAGCGAGATACAGAATTTAATTCAGTCCGAACAAAACGATTTGTTTCATTTACTCGGTGGAATTTTTGAAAATTCTAACTATGCAGTACGACTCATTTTGATCTCCCGATTCTAAAAATGTCCAACTTTTCAAGATTGGATCATAAATAAGCGAGATACAGAATTTAATTCAGTCCGAACGAAACGATTTGTTTCATTTACTCGGTGGAATTTTTGAAAATTCTAACTATGCAGTACGACTCAGTTTGATCTCCCGATTCTAAAAATGCCCCAAATCTTTTAAGATTGGATTATAAAAAAGCAGGATACAGCATTTTTAAATTCGAATTTTCAAACAATTTTTTTTCTACAAGTTTTTATTTGATTACCTATTATAAAAGGAATTTGATAAACAGCTGGTATAGTTAGGCCCACAACAACGCGACTTCCTGCCCAAAACCAAAAATTTGGGGACGCCGCTGTGAGCATATTTCCAATAATTAGAGTCGTTAGACATGTAAAAAAAGAAATTCGACGTCCTGCTCTATCATTGAGCCAACCAAAAAAATACACACCAACTGGACCTCCAAGATTTAAAGCAGCAAGTCCTAAAGTCGGGTAAATCGATTTGTCACACACCAGGTCAAACTAAAAAGAAATAAAATAATAATAATAAATAATATAATAATAGTAATAATAAAACAAACAAGGTACGGCGCCAATAAACTGGGTATATATGCAGGTGGAATACCGTTTGGTCTTAAAACTGCGCCAGCAACATATATCCAAGCGCTATAATGCGATATAACACTTAATATGCGCTAAAAAATACTTACGTCAATAACAATCGACGATTCAACTTCTGTTCTATTATATTCCCACCCATTTGGACAATATTCAACTGGCCAACTTGTATTTGGTAAAACTTCTTCTAAATTTTCCGAAATCAAAGTCCAATTAATAGCGTACCTGTAGCATGAACTGTAAGTCCCATTTTCATCCTAAAAGCATAAAAAATTTAAACTTTAAAGGGTAACAATCGCAATAGGCGAGAGAGAGAAGGTATTATGAGCATTTTTTTTGCATGTTTGAATAGAATTCAGGTTGGGAGGAGATTTTCTTTACAAACTAACAATAATTTGACATATGTTTTCAAGCTATTTATTACGTTGCATAGCAACGGTCGGCCATTGCGGCTTGAACCTGTCATGTAATGAGCTCAACCTGTTACGTAATGGGTTTATTACGTTCAATACAAAAAGGAGTGGGGAACGTGCTACATTTACTAATCTCTGACACGCCCATAATGAACGTATATCTATATAGTCGTGGAAAAAGCCATTATCGCATGCGTATTACCTCTTTTTGACACTATTAACAATCATAATAATTCACCTGTGTGGGTATAGCTAGTTCTCTTCTTTTTTCCGGGCTCAATCCTTCTAATTCTGGAACTGCACACCAATGGGATGGTACATCGGTCATAAAAAGTTGGTTAAAAGCGCAAAAACCACATGGTACACAAGCTGGTAAACAAACTAGCCATAACATAAGTTTTTGGTAACGACCAAATTCACCAACATGTGGTAATAATTCATCCAAATCCATTGGAGCCTTTAAAAATAATAAAATATATTACTAACAACCAAATAATCTAAACTTGACAAATATGTTTCTATTACTAAGATAAAATTTAGTTAAAAAAGATAAATAAAAGAGGGTCACAAATCTAACAGAACAATATTTATAACTTTAATTAAATAAAATTAACAAATATAATTAATCTCAGAATAAATTAAACTATATTTATTTAACTAAATAAACTAAAATAAAGCAATTTGTTTTAAAAAGTTACGTTGTTTAGAACTGAAAAAATGTGCAGTTGATATAAATATTCAACATTTAGACCAGGGTCTTATTTCATAAAAATTGACAATATTGTCCAAGTTTTGAAACATACTGACAGAGGATTCAGTATGCGTTAAGTATCCTTGTTCATCGACATTGTTCTTGGATCAACAATGTATGTATATGTATGTAGCGGTTGGTAAAAAATTGATCCATAAGTCTTAGGCGTAAGGAAAAACTATTGAAATACTGTCTTTATAAAGAGCGTATCACATTAGAACACTATCCAAGTATTATTTTGTAAGTCTTCTTCCAGGATTCAAGTCTTCAGCTATCACACGCGAAACAGGGAAAAGTAACTCTCACTTGATCTGACTGAGAGGGCGAGACGGCGCACGCGCATTTGAATAATTGGATTTCCTGTTTTCTAGGGACTATTTGCTCAGACTTAAAGACCTAGATTTTTAGTCATGCTATCACACACACAAGACTTCGATTCGAATGCAAAGGCTTTAATTTTCCAAGTTTAGACATGAATAATAACTCTAGTGTGATAAGGCTTTAATATTTGAACACACTTGTCGTCTACTGGACATTCTGAGACGGAGACTTTGGCAGCTTTTTTTTTAATAATCCGTACTTTAGCCAGCGATCCATCGAAAAATAATTGCAGCAAAAACAAATATATAACACTGCACCATATGACTTACTTCCTGTCTGAATTGTAAGAGGTATAAATAATATAGGTAATTCATATTCCCATTGCATGAAACATCACAACACCTATTATTTGGCAAATTTTAAGGAATTTGTACTGTATTATATGCCACTCTTGTGATATATCAGCCCTGTAATAGAACAGTCACTCAGCTGTATATTTGTATTTCATAATGGTTAAAACTTTTTCAATGACCAGTTAAACTATTGAGATTCGAGTGTCTTTATTAACATTTTTGGGGGCAATAAAATTTTATTGTACTGGCTTTTGTTATCTTCAGTAGCGTATCATTTCTGAGTAAAACATTTGTTTTGAAAAAAAAATCACATTTATTTTATTTACTTTTCTGTCTAATCTGCTCGCGGAGCACTAGTAAATGCACCGCGGAGCACTAGTAAATGCACCGCGGAGCACAGTTTGGAAAACCCTGTTCTACACATTTCAAGTAAAAATAAAAAAAAAAAAAATTGCGAACTGGCGAACTCATATTATTTTGAGTTCTTATATTACATACAAAGTTTAAAAAAGCATAATAATACTTTATTGCTATTATTTATTACGTAATACTTTCTTTAGAGTTTCAAATTTTACTTTTCAAGCATTTTACAATTGCTAAACTATTATTATAAAAATACATACGTACATCGTCATTTTGATTTCTGTGGTCCATATTTTATGAAAGTAGGTCGTACACTGATGAATATAGGCTGAAGCCATATCAAGAAGCCCCTATTCTGCTACTTCAGCGTTTATCCTTCGCGTCTCATTGCCCTGTGAACGACTAAGTCACTAAAACACAAATCCCTATTAATTTTAATTAATCGGTAGCTCGTCCTTAATTTTAAACTCAGAATAAAACAGGTAAAAATGATTTTTTACAACAAAAATTGATTTATTCTGTTAATAAATCCAATTAAATTACATACAAATTACATAAACGGATACAGGGGTGTTTTTGGGAACTGTTTAACATAACTGCTTCACTTCTTTATTATAAGAGATAAAAACTTTAATGGTATTCTTCGTAATAATTTTTTTTAATATTGTATTTAGACCCACGGTGCCTTCATGATTAATTAACCCTTACTTTACGGTATCATTTGGTTGCGGTGTGGGGTACAAATGTACCCGATTTTATCGTAAATAAATAATTTATTAATAATTTGTATTCAGGTTTTCTATGGAATATATTAAACATGTTTTTTTGCTGAAATTACAATATTTTCAATTGCAATGTCTTCATACGTTCAACATTCATAATATCCTGTTTCATACTAACCAACTAAATTTCTAGCAAAGCATAGTATACGCCCAACCTGATACGTCTGTCCTGTCCGACGTCCAGAATCAGACTGAAGCGGGTACTTAGGCGGTAGCTACTTTGCAAAAATCAGGGAATTCACCGGAGTTGACCCAGCCCTTTACTTAAAAATAACCAACAAAATTCATGAAAAGTAAATTAATTAATATTAGGTGTTTAAAATAAAAAATATTTACCTACATTGTTTCATAAGTAGGTAAATAAAGTATTTATGGTATTTATAAAACTCAAGAACGATTATTTTATTCAAATTTTGTGGGGTACATTTTAAGTAGCACCACTCTGTAATGGTTGGTTTATATACGGAACAAGAATAAGGAATAGGAAATAAGAATAGTACACAAGAATAAAAAATATTAAACCGTTTATATAGGACATAACATTTCGTCGCTGCGCCTGCGTACTTGCGTTGGCCTGTGTTTAACATTTGTCACTTGAAAGGTTCTGATTCATAAAACCTTTTAAAAAATTTCGTTTATTACCGTTAAAAACATTTTATTGTTGTTTACAACCCTCTGATCACAACTGAAAAACATCTGTTGACCAAACTTTCGTGTCTTATTCTTGAAATAAGAATAAAAATGTTGAATGTTACCAACTATTCTTATGTTTAAGTTAAATTTCATTCCTACATAAACCGATATACGGCGCAGCCATGTTTTAACATCTTGTGCACTATTCTTATTTCCTATTCCTTATTCTTGTTCCGTATATAAACCAAGCATAAGAGTTAAAGACAAATACATTTTCTCTGCGGTCGACTATTCCATTTAAAAAGAATGTATATATTTATTTCAATAATTCGTTTATTTGATGTTCAATTGTTTTTCCAAATTAATATTCTTATTTGTAGAGTAAAATACTTCAACTTTCCACCTTTTAACCACCTTTGCACTTCTTATAATAAAGAAATTAGCAATACAAACAGTTCCCAAAAAGACCCTGTACACGAGGGAGGTTCAAAATTGACCTGATTTTTTTTGTGAATCTAAGTAAAGAACTAATTCAAAAAGATTTTACATTCATAATAATAGGTATGTTAGTTAATAACTGCAAATTAAGTGCATCAATACTGTCAGTTTTATTAACGATAGCGTCCAACGATGTCCAAATTCGCTTGCATAACGTGAATTTATTATATTTGCAGTGAAGTTACAAAAGCGACCGAGATTTTAAACTTTGTTTAGGCAACTTCTTGATTATTTTCTAGTGCCATCCCAGCAAACATTTTTATACGGGCCAGTACTGGTAAAGCACATACTCCCCGGCATTGAAAGTAATGGGCCAGTACCTCGGTGTCCCCGGGGCCGTTACTGGCCCATTGATGTATCAGTTGCCGGCCCAGCAACGGTAAAGTGCAAAATAATCGCATTAGTTGCAAGATTTATTTCTGATGGTTTTAAGTAAAAAGTATGAGTGAAGAAGAGTGCTTATAAAATGCTGGTAAAGTACTTCGTATAGGCGGAATGCGAAATACAAATGTGAAGAACATTATTAATACTGGCGTTGCACTTACTTTTGGTGCCAGTACTTTACCAGCATAAAAGCAGTTTGCCGGCATTCGGCCGTTAGTTGAATGTTTGCTGGGATAGTAAAAAAATAATCACACCATTTTTAACTCATTAGTAGTTTTGGGAACCGAAACTGGTTTTGGGCACCTGGTTCCAGTTTTCGGGTAAAACCAGGTATGTAAATCTTCGAACAACCCGATTTCGGATATCTGTTTGGATCTCTTTTCTTGTGTCAGGTATCCGAAACCGGGCCGAAACCCTGAACAGATTTTATTTTTCTGGTACTGGTTCCAGTTCAGGAAACGTCGATTTCTGACAGCACTACTTATTAGCATACTAGCGTCGGCGAATCAACGCACTTGCGTCACATGACGTAACAAACGACTGTATTGTCTGGAACAATGCAATCATTTGTTACGTCGTGTGACGTAACTGCGTTGATTCGCCGACGCTAGTATATTAACTTAATTATTACTTATGGAGCTCATAGCTTCGTATTATTGAAATGAAAAGATTTTTTTTCTCTTAAACTAACTTAAAGTTTTTTTTTTTAAATGTCTGCGAACCTACAAGAAATAATTAACTTTTAATACTTAAATTAATTTTCAAAAATTAGATTTTGACGTGATTTCAGTCAAAAATGTATTAAAAAATTATTACTTACTAGATAGCTACGAAACCCTGAAATGTGAATCACACTTCTTGATTATTTTGAGAATAACAATAATCTGGTTAACACAGGTAGGCATTTTCCAGATTTTGTTATAATCCAAATTAGATGATAATGAAATGTCGTGCGACTGCAATCGCAATGGTGATATATTTGTCGAACGACTTTGTAGCGTGACATGGTTGTGCAACCATGTTTATTATATACAGGTGTCCCAGAGGAGAATCTTGCAAAAATTTTGTATTCCTTGATGAAAAATCATATACTTATTTAATAAAAACTAAATAATTGAAAATAAAAATCACCTTTTTAGGGTTTTGTAGGTATGACCAAAAAACCCTTATACCGTCATTTTGTCGTCTGTCTGACATACGAATGATAAAAACATATCCCCCTAAAAATAACAAATATCTGCTCATCGAATTTTTTTCTGAGTAGGGTATCAAATGAAAGCCCTTAGTACGTGGATTAACGATGAAAATAAATTATATTGACGCGATTTTTGCCAAAATAGTGCCCAGATGGTTTAAACTAAAAATTCTAAGTAATGTACATTTGTGTGAACCGGAATAGTACAACAGGAATTTTTGTTTTCGTATCAGATTATGTTTTCGGAAAATAACGCATTTTTTGTTTTTTACTTGACCACGTAAAATATTTAATAACTTATCTAACACACTGAACCAATATGCTTTGATAGTGTAATGGCTACATGCTCGCGTTCTAATTTGCAAACTTAAGTTCGCTCCGCTTTCCAGCCAATTTTATTTTTTGTTTTTTTTTGCATTTTTATTTTGTTTAAATTATTTTTTCAAAATTCTAGTTATATTTGGGCAAATGTTGCATTTAATTTTTAAAAGCGTAAATTTAATAACCAGTGGAAATTGTATATTCGAAATCAGAGGGGCGGGGTTATGACTTAAAACAACCAATGGAAGCCATAGGCGCAATTTTAAAATTAATGAACCTTGCTATATATATATAAAAAAAATACTGCACATATTTAGAAACCTAAATAATGGTATTAGGCATTCGAATTAAAATTAACAAAAATAAATTGTTAAACTAAATACCTGCGAAACCTTGAAATGTATGAAAATTCACACTTCACATCAATTTTTTATTAATAACAAACAATAATAAATTTATTTTTTTAAATGCCCCCCCCCACATATTTTCTGGGTGCGCGCCTGTTCAGTGTTCAACATAAGACCTGAAAATAATTTTTAAACGGCCTACACTAAATTTTTAGCTCCCCCGTCTGTAGGTGATATTTTGAATTTCTGCCCCTTTCTATAACAAAGCGATATTCTAAAATTTCTGTCACTCCTTGTTTTAAGTAATTTTTAGAATTTTTGCCCCTCTGCCCCGTTTATTTTCCAAATTTTACCTCCACCGTTCCCAAGTGATTTTTAGAATTTTTCCAAAACGTGTTTTTGTCAAGACACAAAAATTATTTTTGTACCAAGATTTTTACCACTCTTTACTTGCCCGACCTTAATATATAAGGGACAAGTATTGTAATCGCGAAAATTTTCGATGTCGAGATTTTGACTGATGACCACGTTTCATGGTCCAGGGAATCCAAAAAACCTATTTTCGAAGTGCCGTCCGTATGTGTATATACATGATAACTCAAGAACGGTTCAACTTAGAGAGTTCATTCTGGTACCAAAAAATTCTTCTATTAATTGGGATGAAGCCTATTGTTTTTTTATGAAGATTCGAAACCGGAAATGGAAGTTATTAAACTTTAAAAAAATCATAACTAGTAAACCATGCCTTGAACAAAAATTTGTATAAAACATAATTTGATGTATTTTTGAAGGTTTACATAAATCTTTTTTTTTTATTATTTTTTTTTTTTATGAGACGTCAAGTCTAGCGTAGGTATATCTTCGCCACCGGTTTTAATGTAATATGTAGTAAAATATGGAGTCAAATGTGCTATTTAATGAAGATTGATGTAATTTTAATTATATTATAACTTCGAATACAGTTTTAGTAGTTAGATTACGTTAATGTCTATAAAAGTTATCTCTCAACGCTGCAATTCAGCTGAAATTAAGTCTCTTCAACTTTCAGCGTTAATGTGTACGGTAATTTTCGTTCTGGATCGCAATTGAACAAAAACTAACGTAACTTAACGGTAATTCTTATCGTCAATTAACGCCATCTTTTGGAATACCATAGAATAACAGTATTAGTGAAAATTTAACAAGGGCTCGAACGTACCAGTGCCAGCTGGCTCCAACACACCACTGCACACACCCTTGAAGTTGTCAGATTCCTCCTGGGACAACCTGTACATTTCTGACATATTTCGATGGGATAAGGACTAATTATTTACATAAGGTATTACAACTGTAGTCGTATAATTCCGTTACATTTCGGGTGTTTTCGTATCTTAATCTAATACGAGATGAAAAAACACAAAAAAATTTTAAATTTATATTTATTATATATCTAGAAATACAGAAATAAAATTTTTAAATGAAAATTAGAATCCTACGACGAAAAGAAATACAATATTTTTAAATTTTTCATATCTGATACAACAAATTTTTCCAAAAAAAAAATCACTTTAGACATGGTAACACGTATATATTTAACATTTGACAATTCGATGTTTGGAATGACTCGTTCTTACACATAATTCATTCAATTTACAGCCATTTGAATCACTACACTTACTCATTATTATTTCGAAATGTCAAATGTTTAAATTTTTATTATTCGGGGTGTAATCGTGTTTAAATAATCATACGCTATCATGGCACACAAACACCACATTTCAAAACATAAAAACTAACACCACACGATATTATTTTCAAACAAAACACACGCGCAAAATACAATCCGAAAGAAATTTTATATCAATAAGGTAGTACGAACATAAACGAAAAAGATCTACGATACATTGACCTTTTCCTTCGATTCAATTAACAAATTAATCGTAATACAGTATACCCTCGATATAACAGATATTACAATTCTACCAGCAAAAAAAAAATTAAATGCGTAGTACTATTTAGTAGCGGGTTAACCATTATGAATAATTAGGCTAAATTGGTGTTTTACATGTTTCAATTCACTTTAAAATACAATTAATTTTTAGGTGGTTTATAAAAAATAAAAATAAAAGGTTATCAACAATAACCTAAGATAGTGCTTTTAAGGTGAATCACTGTCCCTGGCCCTGCGCAGAACAGTATGCGTATTATAGGCAGCTAAAAGTTACCTTTACCGTTTCTATGTTTTTGCAACAACATAGAAACACCCCCATTTTTAAAATTTGAACCCGTTCTGTCCAAAACTAGTCTTCAACACAGTTTCTTTTCATCTTGCGTTAGCTATAGGAACATAACGTTTATTTTATGCTGTACTGTTTTACTTTTTCTGACATTTTTAATAACCCTGGAAGTCTTGTCTTGTAAATAAGAACGAAACTGGCAGATAATTAAACTAGCATGATTCCACGATATTTATAAATTAATTATAACCAAACTTTTATCTACCACAACAAATTGTTAAGTTGGCAATGGAGAGAATGTCCCTACTGTCGCTAATACTACAGAAAAAAGTTTCAGAAGTTTGAAAGTCTAATGAAAAATATAATGTAAAACAGCTTTTAGTTTTTATAAAACATCATTTACTTTTCTCAAATATAATTTATATATTTATTCTGATACTTGTATATTTGATAAAGTACAATATAAATATCTATACCGGGTGAATTATTTAAGGAGCAACATACATGTTTCACATATAATGTTAATGAAGTGAGTTATTTCAAAAGCAATATACCCATAAAACAAATGCTTATCGTATCCATAGAAAAGACAAAATATTATTTTTTAAATATTTTTTGGACTTAGCTACTAAGGACATTACTATTTTTATTTGTATGTAAATATAAACAAATTAATAAAAATTCATTTATTAGTCATTTATTACTATTTTTAGCCGTCTAGGAACTTTATCATGTCAAATGACTATTATATCTAATCACCATTGCATATCTGTTGCCATGAATATGAGCTTGCTTTCATAATTTGCTGTTGCAAATGAAATAACTCACTTCATTAACATTATATGTGAAACATGTATGTTGCTCCTTAAATAATTCACCCGGTATATAGTATAAACAAATATCTTATCTTCAAAATTTTTTGACGGAACTATACTGCATGTGAACGATCAAGAACACAAAATGCCAAGACTAAAGGAATAACTTTTCATTCGTAAGTATTTACCATTACTATTACGTAACTGAATTAATGAGATTTTGATAAATCTGAACTTATGTTACTTATGAAACAATGGCGTACTGTCATAATTTTCTCCTATAACTTCTGTATGTATTTATTTACTTGTGTGTGTCATTAATTTTATAATAATAAATTACAGATGCATATAGTGTGTTCTGGAACAAAAGCTAGTCGCAAGTAAAGACTGTTCCAAACGATTAGACGGAACTAGATTTTCAATTTTGGTAACTTTTACCGATTAAGTGAGGTTTTTGATAATTTTGTTTAGCAAAAGCCTACTTCAAACAATAAAAGAAGAGCTCATAACAACAAAAATGAAAATTCCAGCTAGTTTCGCCTAAACGTTGGGAATAGCCTATATTTAAATGTAATAAGACCATTTTTAATACGCTTGGACCATCTCACAGAGTATGGGTAAACTTCTTCAGGTGTGTTACATTTTTGTACAATGTCAAAACTGAGATACCTCATTTTATAATAAATGTGGATTGTCACTTTCTGACAATAAGCTCTTCATTTATATTATTTTTATACATTATTTATTTTAACTACTCTCCTTTACGCATTAAAGTTAATTTTAATTAAAAAAAGTAATTTTCCGATTTACGCAAGTGTTCTTGGTTATCGAAATGAAGCTTTTTAATGGGCATTTATTCAATGGACACTCTCCCTCCTAATAGTTTGTTATATCGAGGTATTATTGTATTAATTTTATATCAATAAGGTATATTAAAAATATTACAAAATCATGTCTTAGCCATCTTTTACAAGGCTTGAGAGCAAACATGGCCAAACTTTGATCTACGAGACCATATTCTGTCTGTCAAGCTGTGACAGTATCTAGCCAGACGGGCTAGATAACAAAAAAGTGAAAAACATTATTTATACTAGGCGAGAATTCAGATGGCCGATCGATCGACTGAGGATCGATAAACAACTATATCTCTCTTTCACACAATTCTTTGTAAACTATTAGTATCTTATAAACTATATAAACGTCCGTAGTTTTTAACTTCGTTTGTTATATTTGAATATATTCACATAAAAGTATGTGATATTGTATTCTGTATCACTTCCATTGTGGTAGTGGGAAGAGACATTAAAACAGCGATATTTTTACCCTCCGAACGAATGACATCGCTTAATTTTTATAATATTTTTGGTGAACCACTTCATGCGATTTGATTGGTCAGATCTGAGTGACCTTGATACGTGCGCCCAACACATTGCGCAGTAGAAAGTGTAACAATAAGCGCTTTCCAGTTATGTGTGAAAAAATCCAAACTACTCTGAACTGTTCTGAAATTATTACAGTTAAAACACCGTTTGGTCCAAAATGCGCGACTTGTAATTAACCGTTTACCACCATAATCAAATTAGGCGTACTGAAATTTAAGTAGGTCTTTCAGGGGAAGGTAGTTCTAGCGTAGATTGAGAGCGTGGAGTACTTTGACCGCATATAGCAACGTGAAAACATCGTGTCCAACCGTATATTCGACATCTGGAATTCACTCCCGGATGAAGCAGTTTCGGCTCACTCCATCAACAGTTTTAAAAGAAAAACTGACTTCTTGTTTTCTTAAAAATTATGAATAATTATTGTATATATTGATTTTATGTTTATCAGTGCTATTCTGTATTGTAACTTAGTCAATTGTGAATATAAATGTATGTATGTTTATGTATTTTATCATTGAGCACAAGCCACACTGGCTTCTGCTCTAATTTGTGTAATAATAATAATAAAAAATAATAAAACTTTGAACACTAACGAACTGTTTGTCGTAACTCCGAGTTACTCTTTACAGAAACCTTGAAAGCGCCTAATAGAGGTATGTTTGTAGTCATTTCCAACGGTTTATTATCGTCAGATGCAAGACGAGTTCCTAAAAGTGCGTTCAAATTACTCTACACTTGGGTCTAACGATAATAAACCGTGTAAAATAAATTGTCACAATCGTGCGTGTATCACACTGCGTGAATATAAAATTTACCACCAACAACAACAACAGAGAGGTAACATACTGTTATACTATGGTTGAACCATACGAATTTTTTAAGTTATCGGTCATCTGAATTCTCGCCTAATATAAATGAAACATTTATAGCAGAAATAGTAAGGCATGACAAATCATGGGTCATTCAGAGCTTCGTTCTGATTGGATATGATTAATAGCCGGTTGCTAAAGAACGACTTAAATGTTTTAATTCGACCCTAACACGAGACAAAACAAACAAAATCATTGAGTTAAAAATTTTAACTATTTCTTTAGCAATGTACCATAAGTGGGAAGTTTCGGCGCAATTGCTTTTGGAATTGTGTTAATAGCCGATTGCAACAGAACGAGTTAAGTGTTTTACCTCGAATTATGCCCAATTTAAAGTCAAAACAACATACAAAAACATCATTTTAACTTGAGTTGGGGATAACTGGAGTTAAAATTATTTAAATCGTTCTTTCGCAACAGGCCATGTTTCCAGGCCACAAAAATGGAGCAGGCCGCATTTGGCTCGAGAGCCGCTGTTTAGCAATCGAGTCCCTCCGTTTTAAAACCATACATTTAAAACAAAGTAGGGTGTTCAATTCAAGATGCATGATATGTACGGTAGTAATTTTTTAATTTACCTTCTTAATATAAATTTTAACGATTATTACAAATTATGGAAACAAAAATGAACCATCGTGTCTTTTGGTAACCATTTAACCATCTAACCATGGTGTTACAAACTAATTAGTACTATTACAATAGACACAGAAGTTCTAAAACATCGTTTATAATAAGCGTATAGCATAACCACATAATCATAGGCCTATAGTTCTTTTTATATCCAGTATTCTCATAAATTTTGTTGGTTTTTTTGTTATGTACATCTATGTTGATAATATGGAAATTGACACCAGCTAGATATACTACTTCAGGCATATAACATAAGTACAATCATAAGATTATAGTTGTAATTTAGTATTCTCTTAAATTGTTACAGTTTTTTTTGTTATGCACATCTATGTTGATAAAATAGAAACTGCCACCACCTAAGTGACGAATTTATGCTACATTTGAATGGCTACACAACAGGATGTGTGAAGAAAAAAATATATCCCAAAAACGAAAGGAAATAAGAGAACTAGTTTTTGGATTCCTCATGTTATTAATTAGTCTAGAAATAATTTATGAACTCCATCAGTTCATCCTTTTTGGAATTGTTTTTTATTTTTCAATCTAAATTTTTTACTGGAGGTGATTTTTGTTTAAAAATGGCTATCTTAAATACAATAGAATTTAGAAAACTACGGTTTAAATTTTTGGATTTCTCATTAGTTAAAAAATAATTTAGAAGCTGCAGAAATGATTTTTTTTGGCATTGTATCTCAAATATTTCTTTTTTAGGGGGTGTTGTTTCTGGGTTAAAACTTGTACTAAAAAACTTAAAATATTTCATTTATATACAGAATTATCTTAACACGTTCGCGGACAGTGTTGTACAATGAGATTTGCAAAATGTCACTTTTTTAGATTTTTGTTTAAAATAGGACATTTACTGTGTTTGGTATGTTCCTGATAGGACAGTTTATACTAGTTTTCATATACTTAAATGGAATTAAAACCTGCCACAGCCGTCATTTGTATATTTGAATAAAAAAGTAGGACGGCTATAGCCGTACTGTCCGCGAACGTGTTAACAGAAAAAACTATACAATAAAAATTGTTTATTAGAAAACAATTCTTATTTGTTCTACGCATTATATCAAATTGATGAATATCAGGGTATTTACGGGGGGGGGGGGGTACTAAAACTAAAATATTTCACTTGTTATTCTCTTCACATCAAAAATGAATGTAAGAAAATTTATTTACAACGAAGAATCATTCCTTTCGAAGAAAAAATAAATTAAAACAAGTAGAAAATCAAAAAATTAAATTATTATATTTATAAACTCAAACTTCACGTGTACAGGGTGTTAGGTAAATGATCGGCACAATTTAAAAGACAGCATGGTGACGTAGAATGCAATCGATTTTTTCTTTACCAATTTTCTCTAAAATATGAATTTCGTCAAAAAATAAACAAAAAACAAAAAATTCCCCAAATTTTGAAAACCACTGAATTTTTTATTTTTCATATTAATCCAGAAGTTGTGTAGTTGCCATAGAGAGAAAAAAAAATTAATTGTAGTTCAATAATAGAATATCAAAGTACATGTACGTCATAATCTAAAATTTTGTTCCGATTTTGTGAAAAAAATATTTCTTATTTCGTTTTTCTTCATAAAATTGAAAAAGCATTTTGTTGAAATAAAATTACGGTATTGTTTCCATGGTTTATATTTATCTCAGTCACATATGTGATTGTTCTAAATGTAGATTAGTAAATGTCATCATAAACTAGATTTCACTTCAAATTTACAAAAAATATCAATAGATAGCTTTGGATGTATCATGTAATATGTGGGATCTGCATGTTCTAGAGCGAAAAACATGGTAAGTGTACAAAATGGCCGCACGTCAACAACTAAACCTATTAAAAGTGATGAAAAAATGAGTGTTTTATCTGAATCTGATCCTTATTCTACTGATGAAGACTCAGATTACATTCCCGAGGATGAATCCACAACAATTGAGGAAAAAACTGTGATAATATCAGTTTTAAGTACTATAATGTAAATAATGGTAACTGCTGTAGATATGTTTTACATAATTTCATCCCTTTTAAGTATTTTTTGTACTTAAAATGTAAATAATGGTAATTGCAGTAGATACCACCTTCCTTATATCTTGTGATTTTTTCCGTTTATGATATTGAATTTTGAATTTGTACTTTTGCCTTAATAAAAATAATTTTAACTTCGATGAAATAATATTATTCTTTTTTTTTTTTAATTTAGTATGGTAACTGTAATTTATTTAGTGTAGACAATGGTAAGTACATGACATTAATATATAAAATGTTGATTAAAGTTCAATAAAAAAAAATAAATAAATAAAAATATTAATTATAGTGTCAACTCGTAAAAATATTAGAGAATTTTGTGATAATGATTAAATCAATCGATTTTGTTAATATATTTTTGCAATATTTTAATGTCTCTTGCAAAAATATTAAATTGTCAGATACCAGATTTTACTCCCGAACCCCTCAAATATCACAAGATACCATGGAACCTGTCAAAAATATCCTATCTGCGTCAGCCATGATGTACAATGCAGTGGCGCCTCTATCGCTAGTGTCAGATAACAAAATTTCCTGCGCTATACTGTTAGCTTATTATAAACGAGTTTAAAGATAAGTACGATTGTAATACGGAAATTTTAGACCTTATTAATATAAATTTTAACGATAACCTAACATTTTTTTTAAATATTGTTAAAAAAATATAACTCCTGAGGTATACATAACTAAAACTTTTGATATTTTTTTTTAATTTTCAACAGTTGATTATCGTAAAAATATATAGAGATTTTTGAAATATTAAATAATAATTTTTCAAAAATGCCCATTCAACAGACATATATAAACATTCGAAGTACATACATACAAAATTACATAGATCTAGCATACAATTTTTTTTATACAAAATAATGTTTGACGTATGTCAAACTATCACACATTCAGGAAATATTCTTGAAAGACCGTCTCTTTTTCTCAATATTTTTTTTGAAATATTTTATTTGATCATTAAGTATATTTTTTTTGTTGAGAAAAATAAAGACAGTCGTTCAGATCACAGAGCTTGCTTCGTTTTTGCAATTGGATTAAAACGATTTTACATCGTGCTGTGTTGGATATCGCGACAAATAGGCACTTCCGATATTCATTCTATTTACATTTTGAGGCCTTAACAACTCTTTAAAATCTAAACTAACATAAATTTGTTTGCTAATATAAAAATTATAAGATTACTTTTTCATATTGTAAGCAACAATGACTATGTAGGTTAATATTAGAATCGCATTGAATTTCTGATTGTTTTAATATACGGCCAATAAAGATTGATAGGCGTTAGAATTTTGCACGTTGCCGTAATACTTATAAAAATTGGATCTTTTTCGTCCGCATATTAATTTGATGGTAGAGGTAGAGCCGAGGCCTTCAAACAGATAAGGACGAAAAAAAACTTTTCCTACGACTACTATAAATTGTCTCATGGTTGGTTTATATACGGAACAAGAATAAGGAATAGGAAATAAGAATAGTACACAAGAATAAAAAATATTAAACCGTTTATATAGGACATAACATTTCGTCGCTGCGCCTGCGTACTTGCGTTGGCCTGTGTTTAACATTTGTCACTTAACAGGTTCTGATTCATAAAACCTTTTAAAAAATTTCGTTTATTACCGTTAAAAACATTTTATTGTTGTGTACAACCCTCTGATCACAACTGAAAAACATCTGTTGACCAAACTTTATTACGGCAGACATTTTGATTGCTGTGCGCAGGCTTATCGTGTCTTATTCTTGAAATAAGAATAAAAATGTTGAATGTTACCAACTATTCTTATGTTTAAGTTAAATTTCATTCCTACATAAACCGATATACGGCGCAGCCATGTTTTAACATCTTGTGCACTATTCTTATTTCCTATTCCATTTCGATACTGTTAGTTGACAGGAATACGCTTAATTTCGCATGTACCTTTATGCGCGCGCAGGCGATGTGGAAATGATAAATGCGCCCCAATGCGCATGTGCGTTGTGCGGGAACGAATACATTCGCAGCAATGCGCATGTGCAGTTTCCAAGAATTTTCATTCGCGTACTGGCTGCGCGCGCAGTAATGACTGTTAACCATATTTGAATTGTGTTTTCTTGATTATTTATTTATTGAAAAATGGTAATCGGAAGAAATGCATAGTGAGCTACACGAGCAGAATACAATTTCCGCTTAAAGTTATCATAGAATAAATTATATATCGTTTTAAATTTAGAAATTACCCAAAGAAATGTAATATTTTTTCTTTAAATGTATGTAATATAAAAACCTATAAATTATATCAAAAATATACTAACAAATTCAGGTTAATTTAATATTATTTATATTTATTTTATTCCTAATAAAATTTGCAGTTTACAGTATTAAAAAAATATATTTTTCTTGCAAGTATGGTCGGCAAAACAATGAATAAGCAGCTCACTTGACGGAGCAACCTCTCGTTTACGGAGGTGTTGGCTTCATAACAAGTGGCCCGCGTTCTATTCGCGACTATAATTACCGAAACGTCGCCACTATCGCCTTGTGACTTTTGACACGAAAAAGGATAGTCATCTGTCAACGTATGTAAACAGTATTGGTTTATAATCAATTTTTGGTCTAATTTACGTTTCCTTGCTGTATACAGTATATTTAAATTATAACCAAGTATTAAAAAAGTGTATAAATATATGTGAATCCATTTTATGATAAAATTTGCTGCTTGTAAATGAATATTTTCAGAGGTTATATATTGTATGTTGGTGCCGGCTTATACTCACAGAGAAAATAAAATGTTATACTTTGAACTTAAAACATTTATTTGAATACTTAATATCTACACATATCTCAAGAAAGTTTATAGAAAGAGAACTTGTAATTTATTCTACACAAGAAAACTGTCAAATATTTGCAAACTAACACAGTTATGGAACACTCCCATGAAATAACAAGGGGTTTTAATTATATTAACAATAATTTACACAACATTAAACGATTTTCTTGCACATGTGAGACAGGGAAAATGAAAAATTCAACGTTAAAAACTTGTTTAAAATCATTTGAACAGTATAAATTCCCTTCAATAGAAACAAAATTTTAGAATCACTGATAATCTTTCAATCTAATATTCGAAGATGTTCTTCCTGTGATTGACTACCATACACACAACAAGGAGTATTTAATCTTTTTTTCTTAAATTTATCACTTTTTTCGCTGTAAAAATGGAGTGAGAATGGAAAGAAACAATAAAACACATGGTGAATTATACGTAAACAATGACAGTAGCCTTTTTCGAAGTGTTCGCTTTTTTGCCGCTAGAGAGATACGCGTTAAGTTGAGTCACCAATATTGCATAACCTCAATGATTTCATCCCTAGATGCACTTGACATATTTAGTTATGAACGTAGTTACGGATGTTATTTGACATTAGCAGTCGTCTGACTTTGACAATTTCATTGACATTTCATCAGATTAGTAATTTGTAATTCAGAAAGTGTTAATTGAAATTCAGAAAGTAATAAGTTGACTTGCAATTGTGACCGTTCATAACTTTTTTACTTTTGAATTACATCACTTTCTGTATTTCAATGGACTTTTTTTGAATTAAAATTTACTATGTAATCTAATTTAAATTGTCATTTTCTCAATTACAATTGACACATTCTGAATTACAATTTACTAATCTGAATTACAATTGATGCTATCAGAAGAACATATACACACACCGGCAAATTTAAAGGAACAGATTGAAAATAATGTTTTTTTCTAATATTTATTATTTTGTAGCCTATAGATAGCTTTGAATGCTCTAGTAAACAATGAACGAAGATTGTATCAATTGGAGAACAAAATGCACCATTTAATTTTGCTACCACTGTATCTTTTGGTGGAGGTTCAATTATGGTGTGGGATGGAATAGATTTGGGAGCTCGCACAGAGTTAGAAGTGATTGATGGCGGAGCGTTAACTGCATATAGGTACATCAGAGATATTCTTCAAGACCATGTTGTACCTTTTGCCCCATATATCGTAGAAAATTTCACTCTAATGCAGGATAATGCGCGCCTACACATCGCCCATTGTGTAACAGACTATTTAAATCAAGTATAACAACAATGGGTTGGCCAGCGTGCTCCCTTGACCTCAACCCGATTGAACATTATTCCAAAAAACATCATACTAGAAGATTACCTGAGAGATATCAACAATATGTACACAACAGGAAAAATAGGTTTTCATATCTGTTCCTTTAAATTTGGCGGTGTGTCTGAAATACTGGAAAACTTAATTTATGATCAGAAAAGGCTTTTTTATTGCCACTTTTATACATTATTTCATTGATAAGAAAAAAATATCCAAATAAACACTAACAAATGTATATTATTAATAAAATGCTTTGTCAATGACATTAATTTGCGTTTGTAAGTTTTCTCATGTGCGCCACTGGTAAGTACTAATCTATAAAATTATTCTGATGAGCGGCAAATTTAAACGCCTATCAATCCTTTATGAGCGCTCTGTAGTACTCTGTAGTAAATTTTGCATAGTTTTAAATTTGTCACAATAATCATGTCATAAATAATGATCATGTGGATCAATATTTGATCTAATTGATTTTGTACATAATGTAAATTGTCACATTAACGAAAAAAACTTAGAATTAGAAACGTATTGAATTTAAGACAACTCTTAAAAAATGATCGGTACTTCATAAAGATTCCCAAAGCCCAAGTACGTTGTACATCGGTTTATTTCTTGACCTCAGACTCTAAGAAAACTACATATTTGACGTTAACACATACGATATTAACCTTATTATTACAATAAGGTCAATGTTGAGCATGTTATTTTCATATTTTCACGTGAACGACAAGAACCATGTAGGGGAGAAGGCTTTAAAACCTTTAAACTCAAAATGTAGATATTAAAAATCAAATTCTTGGATGTAAATACAATTTTTTTTTTTTGTCCAACACATTACACTTAGTAAAAATCGTATAAAATACGCCTAGGCACACAAAAGGCGTTACATTGCATTAAAAATTAAACAAAAATTGTCTTTCCTGAGTTCAAATTCATTTTTACTAACTGGAATAAGTTCTAAGTGTGCCTTTTTTTAGGCCATCTTCAAAAAATTATAAAACATTTTTGGTCGTTTAATAAAAATACTGTATTTTATTTCTTATAACAGTCTTTGGGCATTAAAAAAATAATTTTTTACAAAAATAATTGTCTTTTTTTGTCAGGAAAAAAATAATAATATATAATAATTTGGAGAAATCCAATAGGAATGGAAAATTAGAAAATATTTGAATGTATTTTGAGTATTTTGCAAAATATTTATTCGTATATTTGGAGAAAACCAATTGAAAACACTAGGAAAGTTGGATGGCTTTTGAAATGATTTCCAAAAGTATTCTATCATTAAAAAAAAAAAAAAAAAATGAATAGCATAATGAAAGTTTCAACCTTTACAAAATCCAATTATCGATGGAAAACTATTTTTCTAATGGCGGGTGGCTAACGTAAGATTTTTCTCTAACTAAAGTTAAATTAATTTGTTTTGCACGCTACAACATAAAAAAACAAATGATTTTAACTTGAGTTAGGGATAATTTTTACTTTAGCAACCGGTCATAAAAGTTTTTGATTTCACAAACTTGTTTTCTCCAATCAAACGAAATTTTGAAAGGAATATTTGATTTGGAAGTCGATTGAAAATTTATTTGGAATATCCAACTGGAAGGATGGAAAAGCAATTGAATGCAAAATCTGAATGTCAATTGTAAATTTATGGTATGTAAAAGGTACGCATTTTGAAAATATGGAAGATTAAAATAAAAACTTTTGAATATATTTCGAAAATTTCCTCCAAATGATTTTGGAAAAAAAAAACAGTACTTTCATAGCACATTAAAAAATTTCTCCAAGCTACAACCAGAAACATGGAAGACTTGGAAGAATAAACTAAAAACGTTTAAATATATTTGGAAAGTTTTCAATTCATAGCTTAAAATAATAATATAACTTAATTGAAATAATAATAATAATATTTTATCCAAAATAGTAACAATAATAAGATACTTTTTTAGGTACAATGCTTATTGGTAAATCTAAATGAAAGGCATTGTTTCTCCAGAATCGAATGGAAAACTTGGATAAAAACTTACAAAATACATTAAAAAACGAACATTTTTTTCCAAATTTTAACTGGAAGGGATAGTTCTTCCAAAATTCAAGCAGAAAGATGGAAAACTTGGCAAAAAATAATCAGAAATAAATTCAACAGTTTTATATTCTTCCAAAATCCAACTTTAAAATTTAGAATTTTCAAATGCGTTCAAAAATTCTTGATTCTTTTAAAATGCAATCTTAAAGATGGAGAACTAGGATATAAAACTTTCGAAATACTGTAATAGTTTCAGATTTTTCTAAAATTCAATCGGAAGGGTGGATAAATTGTAAAAAAATTTTCAAAATATTCAAAACTTTTTTGTTTTTTTTTTTAAATGCGATCATAAGAATTGAAAACTAGGATAGAAAACTTTTGAAATATATTGAATAGTTTTTAGACAAAATTCAATGGGAACGGTGGAAACCTCGTAAGAAATTGTCGAAACTTTCCGATTCTTTTAAAATGCAATCCATAAGGATAGAAAACTAGGTAAGAAAACTTATGAAATAGATTCAATAGTGTTAGATTTTTCTGAATTTTTGAAGCAAAATTGAGTCGGAACAGTGGAAACCTCGTAAGAAATTGTCGAAACTTTCCGATTCTTTGGAAATGCAATCGTTAAAGATGGAAACCTGGGAAATAAAACTTTCGAAATAGATTAAATAATTTTATATTCTTCCAAAATTCAGTCCGAACTATGGAAACCTAGTAAAAAATCTTCAAAACTTACAGATTCTTTTAAAATTCAATCGTAAGTATGTAACTAGAAAATAAAACTTTCGAAATACATTCAATAATTTTAAATTCTTCCAAAATTCAATTGGAATGGTGGAAACCTAGTAAGAAAATTTATTTTGGAAGCAAAATTCAGTCGGAACAGTGGAAACCTCGTAAGATATTGTCGAAACTTTCCGATTCTTTTAAAATGCAATCGTTAGGGATGGAAACCTGGGAAATAAAACTTTCGAAATAGATTAAATAATTTTACATTCTTCCAAAATTCAGTCCGAACTATGGAAACCTAGTAAAAAATCTTCAAAACTTACAGATTCTTTTAAAATTCAATCATAAGTATGGAAAACTAGAAAATAAAACTTTCGAAATACATTCAATAATTTTAGATTCTTCCAAAATTCAGTTGGAATGGTGGAAACTTAGTAAGAAAATTTGAAAACTTACCGATATTTTAAAATTCAATCGTGAGGATGGAAAACTAGGAAATAAAACTTTCAAAATACATCCAAAAGATTTTCTATTGTACTGAAATGTTTAATACAAAAATATATATGTTTTATAATTTTAAGAAGATGGTTTGTGCGAAATAATTAAACTAAAAAATAGTGAACACTCTTCAGTCTTACATATTCATTTAATTAAATTTAACCGTCCAAGCGTTCAATAAATCTCCATCAACCGCACTGTTTTAAAGATACACTACGCACATTTTTAAACTTGAAACATGCATCCGTTCACTATATTTTTTATAAAAGATCAGTCACTTGTTTATATCACGCAGCCTTTAAAAAACACTACACACATTATCCTTACGCTCTCGTTGAAGAATTCCATTCATTCGGTACCCCATTTCTTCAAAAACTAATCAAAATTGTGTATTTTTTTTGGGTAATTTTGTAAACCATGTCGATCCAACGAAAAAGGGACTCCAAAAAAAAAATTAATTTTTTTTTTCCGTATATTTAATTGCGTATTGGCATAATGGATGATTTCTGATGCCTCTTTTTTGGCTCCCTTCCAATATTTTTAATAGGTTTAAGCAAATCTGAAATCAGCGAAATTTTAATTTAACCGATTTCGAATAATACTTAATTCGGCGTTTTATCATACAACATTCACCATGCAAAATTCATTTTAATTAGTAAGAATGTAGCCTTTTTAATAATAATATTGCCCGTTGCCATTATGTCGCTGCTTTTGACATAACAAAAGATAGGAAAAAAATGTTCCAAATGACTAAAATGTTCCAAATGACTAAGCGCATAGAGCAAGTTCAAAAATACAAGATTTGTCTAGGGATATTACCTTACCATTTTTCATTTCTTGAGAAATGAAAAATTAAGACTTATTTTCTCGAGAAAAATAATTATTAGAATCTATATCTTTATTTAATGTTGAAAATACTGTAGAGGATAAAAACATGTTAAAATTATAGTCAACTTTAAAGTACTAAAGTATTCATTTAAATAACATTGGAATAAATGGATAACGGGGCTTTAAAAATGATTATGAAAAGGGCACGTAATTGCATATTAATTGAAAATACGTACGTATAGTGAAATTTTAAAAAATTAAGAAATTAATAATAATATTAATAATTATTATAGTTGATAGGTAATGGGGATTCGGATCAGTCAGAATTTATTAACTACGCCAACATCTCAATTTAATTTAAATCTTCATCAGAACTTAGTTAATTAGTCACGATATAAATAACAATTTAAAATTAATAAGCGTACAGGGCAGAAAAACCGTCACTATATGAAAGTCGGTGTGACATTTCCATCGGTCTTTTTAAAATTGTAAGTTACATAAGGCTACACCCTTACCAACTATGTAAATATATATAAATATATATATATATATATATACATCATTCGCCAAAACAACCATTACACGCAAATTACATTCAAAAAGGCCTCGATTTTAGTAAATTAATCGTCTAAAATACGATTTTTACGTAACTCGAAGCCATGTTGTATTACATACCGTAAATTACATTTTTTTTTGCGATGGTCTTAAAATTTTATGAGCTTTATTCAATTTTTTTTATTTATTTACTTAACGCTACGTACAACCCCCAGAGATTATTAGTTTCTTATACAAAACTAACAATCTGAAATAAAATTAGTGCCAATCTATACATCAAATTTTGCACAGAATTTTTATCTATCTAATAGGATATTTTTGATTGTAGAAAAAATTATTGTAAAAATGTTATTGATAAATAACTTAATAATAGGTATTACACAACAATGTTCTGTAATTTTTTAAATATATTTGTGGGTTTCAAATAATTTTTATATTTATATAGTTTTGTGTAGAAATGTTCAAATACGTTAACATTTTTTTCGACATGATTGTTTATAGTTTAGAGCCTTCATCGAAAAATATTATACTTGATGATAATGAAATGCCACTTGGTACAAGTATTCTTTACATAAAATGAAACATTTTTATCCGCAGCACCTATATTGAGAACCGCGGTATATTCGAGGTGGCGGCAAAAGTAGATTACCAAGTACAATAACTATAAGTAATTTTCACAATAGAACAAATTATCTCCAAACATATTTGTAGAATGAAGCTTTAGCTACAATTTGCCGCATGGTATACAAATATACGTCGAATGGTTTACAAGATGGCGTCTATAACGCAAGTTGTTTATTTACAATTACATGACAGTTCTTTTGACAATTAAAAATATCCTATTAGGTAGATAAAAATTCGCTGAAAATTTTGATGTAAAGATTGTTTCTAATTTAATTTCAGGTTGTTAGTCTTGTATAGGAAACTGTACGGTTGTGCGCACCCTTAATATGTCAAACCGTGTTAGGAAAAAAAAAAAAAAATAATAACATGCCGACCGCCTTTACGACTTTATAGTGATGTTTCGCATATGTTTTACTAGTCACCTTAAACAGCCCATTAGTACATTGTATTATCCCGTGTTCTCTTAATTTAAAAAATAATACTGTAATTTTTATATTTCTTTCAGAGCCGGACAAAGGTATTTCTGTGGGCAGGCAAAGTATCAGTCTTTCGCCCCCATCCTTGGTCATAACCAAATAGAAAATGATAACGGGTCGAAATTATGACCAAAAAAGGGATGCTGGAATGATTTTTGCGCCCATACCAACTTCGCACCCGAGGCGAGTGCCTCACTCGCCACACCCTAAATCCAACCCTGATTTCCTTAGTCAGCAACAAAATAATACAATTGTATCACAACATGATTTTCCATAAATAGCAAATTAGAGCAATACAATATAAAAAAATTAATAAACCTAAAAAATCACGTATATTACATATATACTGATATAAAAGTCCCACAAATACTTTTAATAGGGCTCCGTGGTTTATAAGACCGCCCCTGTGGACGTATAACGGTTGTTCTGATGAATGTATTTATTCTCATACATTAAAAAAGGTAATAATTTATTAAAAATTTTACTCACCAACTAGCAGCAGCCGCAGTGGTTGCATTTTTCAATTTACGCAATTCTTTCGTAGCCCATGTTGCTAAAGTTTTGGTCCTATTGGTCCTACTCCTTCTGCCCTGTGTCAGCATCTCATTGATGGTATCCTGATCAACTAGAGGCAAAACACTTGCCCCAAAAGCAGTACATAAATCACCAACAACACCAGCAGCAACCGCAACAATAGCATCGGATTTTTCAGTATCCTGAGCTATGACTGTAATAAAACTAATTATAAATGGAATATGTTGTTCCAATAACATAACATCCATATGTGGAGTGTTTCCCATTCCTTTTAATCCTTGGATAATTCCCGTATAAGCATCCAAAACACCTTCTCTTAATTCGTTAAGATAATCAATCATATCAAAATCGGATCTATCAACTTGCGCTTGCGAAGCTTGCGCTAAAGTTTGCAAAACAACATCTAAATACTTCTTAAACTCAACTCCGATACTTAAACCAATATCTCCAAAAACTGACAAGATCTGTGGTTTTACTGAACGATGAACAGAATTATCACCCAAATTTTCCAGAAGTAGTGTCATTATTTCGTCGCAATATGGTAAAGCTTTTGTTTTTAAAGCACGGAAAATATCACCTGTCAAACCAACGGCAGTTCCACAAACCTGGTACTCTTGATGATTCTTTAAACCAATATATAAGAAAGGTGTAAACGCATCCATGTATTTTAAAAATCCTTCACCTAAAACCTCTACAAGAGTAGATACTGCCATGAGTGCGTCTTCTTGTACTCCACCAGATTTACAAGAATTCGAATTAAACATTTGAAGCATTGCTGTCATTATATGATCAGAGATTTGTGGAGCATCTTCAGGTGTTACTTTTCTTAAAACACTTTGCAACGTCCCACATAAAAGAGATTGTAAATCATTGAATTGACTTCGATCATTTTGACTTGCTATATGCGTTTCCATTTGTAGTACGGTTTGTAACCTTTCCAAAATAACCATTGTTGTTCTTTGAACAGTAACATAACAATCTCTAGGTGAATTTTTAACCATTTCCATCAAAGCTTCATAAGCGGCTGGTCTAAGATTAGCTTGTGCCCCATCAGGACGATCAGTTGTTTCTAATAAGCGTTGAACGATATATTCAAAGTATTGTGATAAGCAATAAGTATCAGGTTGTCCAGTTTCATCATTTGTATCAGCTGCTTCATAAGCAGCATCCGCTAATCCGGTAAAAGCCCAACAAACATTAGCTGCAACTCTTGGTTCGGCTTTAAGTCCAGTAACCAAACTTTCTAACAATGGTTTAATGTAAGTTTCATTAATAGCTGCTTCAGGTATTATTTCACAGATTCTACCAAATGTCCAAGCAGCTGTATCTCGTACTATAACACTTGAATCATACATCAACTCAATAAGAGTAGGCATCGCTTGTTCTACCAATGGTTTCAAGGTTGTTGTTTCAAGACCACCTAGTATAGAGCCAAATGCCATCAAGGCAGCGTCCCTATAACGCCAATTATCTGATTTTATATTGTCTTTTATGAAAGGAAGAACGTAGGGAACGATTTCGTCTTCGCAACAGGATGCTAGAAGCATTAAACAAACTCCTGCTGCTTTACAAGGATTCCAATCGTCTTCATCATCTAATTCTTCTTGTTTGGTTAGTTTTTGCATTAAAACTGGTGCTATATATTGTAAAGCGCCTTTAGCATAATGTCTAGAAACGCGTGTAGGTGGTCTTCCTGCTTCCTTTGCTTCGGATTCTTCGATAGCTAGATCAACTTCTTCATCACTGACATTAGACCAAAACTCAATACCTTGAAGTGATACAGCATCATTTTCTGATTTCATCGCTTCAAGAGTAATCGGGAATAATGCTTGTGACATATATGGTTCCATGTATTGATAATAGAGGGATAAAATCTTAACTAAACATTGCAAAGCAGCAACAGATATTTGTGTGTCTGTTGATTGGGTTGCTTCACAAACAACTTCCATAATAAAATTACGTTCAGTTTCTTTATCGAAATTTGCTTTGGTGAATTCTAATGAATTTAATAATGCTTGCGTAGCAGCTAATCTAACATGGTTGCTTGGTTCTGTAGAACGCATCCCATGTATTATGGCTGTTAGAATTGCATTTGATTGACTTACTAAGACGTCTGAATCTATTTCTTGACATATGTAGCCGATTGCTTCTAACGTAGCTTCTTTTTGCATTTCTGTAGATGTCGCCTGAACGACATTGTTGACTAAGACGTTTATTAAGTCTAGCCATTGATTGTGCGGTAATTCTGTTACCGCAACGTACGCAACGCATTGAGCTGCTGAACTGGGACGACTTTGTTCCGTTCCTAAAGCGCCGATTATCTAAAGGAAAATATTTTATTAGTAATTATCAACGCGAGTATCAACGCAAGATCGTTTTAAAAGATCAGAAATCACTTGGACATACATACAACTTGGCCAAATTTCTTTCAGAATAAATAATCAAAATAAAGCAGATTATTCAAACAAAAATGCATCTCACCGATCACATTCCAGCTAGTCATAAAGTCATAAACCGGCTAGTCAGAAATCACTTGGACATACATACAACTTAGACAATTTTCTTTTAGAATGTCATTTCCAGTTTTATTATTTTGATTCTGTTTTTCATTTCTAATACTTTTGATTTTATTCAATTTTTATTTATTTTATTTCCTGGAACGGCTGCGGAGCCCCTGAGAAGTGCACGCGGAGCACTAAGGGCTCCGCGAAGCGCAGGTTGGAAACCACTGATATAGATGATAGATAAGAAGTAAGTATTAGTTTATAAAGATTAAAAAAAGGGCAGGCTAACATTTCATCGGTTCTGAGCCTTTTTGTGGACTGTCTTTTTTTTACTTTTTTTGCTGAAAATGTCAAAATTTTAGACCGTAATCCAAAACTGACTATATATTTGAGATCTAAGGCTAAAAATATATAAGTATACCAATATAGGAACAAAAAAAAAAAAATTTCTTCCAAAATTTTGGTCAAAATTTTTTTGATTCCGATTTTAGCCAAAATATAGTTTTAGCCTAATTTTGGGGTGAGGATTATGAAAAAAATATTTAAAAAATTCATGCTTTGCTAGTTTTTGAGTTAGAGCTGATTTAGGTCAGTTTTTTGCCTATAATTCCAAAACTTTTGCCCAAATTTCAAAATGGACCAAATTTTCTTGATCTCTGACTAAAAATGCATATTTGTACCAATTTTCAATAAAATTGGAGACAAAATTTTTTTACTTCAAAATCACGATTTTTTTAAGGTCTACCCCTTACGATTTTTTCAATTTTTGGCCATTTTCAAGGATTTTGGATTACTGTCCCTACAAAACTTAATAATATGTTTATTTAAGCCCAATTTTTTTCTTAGACTAAACAGTGTAGTAGAATTTAAAAATTTCAAGCCGCATATTTATATCCCTAACCATTTTTTAGTTAGCAATTTTGAAAATTTTCAAAAAAATATAAAAAAAAATGAAAAAACTTCAAAAAAAATTTTTGTTTCAAAATCTGGTTACAAGTAAATTAGGACCTCAAGATTTCAAAAATTTCAACCGCAGGTCTTTATTGCATTTCGTTTTTGAGATATATCCATGCGAAGATGAATATTTCTATAAATCACGCCAAATTAAAATTTGTCATAATTTTAAAATGCGCAAAACGAATAAGGCCTCAAATTTTTTCTAGACTTAACAAACTACAAGGAATCCAAAAATTCTAGCGTCAGGTTGTTTTCTCTAACCGTTTTTAAGTTGTGATTTTTTTTTAACTCACTATTTTCACAAAATATGTAAATTATACCATAAAAAAAATTGTCACAATCTCAAAACGCATTAAACGATTAAAGCCTCAATTTTTTTCTAGACTAAATAAATTACAAAGAATCCAAAAATTTCAACCGCTGGTCGCTATCTCTAACCATTTTTGAGTTGTGATTTTTTTTATTTTACAATTTTCACAAATAATGTAAATTATGCCATTCAAAAAATTGTCATTATCTCCAAACGTTTTAAACGATTAAAGCCCCAATTTTTCTCTAGAACAGTGATTCTCAACCTTTTTTATTTGCGGAGCCCTTTTTAGAATCAATTTCTATGACGGAGCCCCTAGGCCTACCCTGTCTTACAAATTAATGGTGTTTAGAAGTAATGTTACGGGGGAGGGGATAGATTTTTTAGTTAATATAAATTCACTTTTCTCTTTCACAGCTCACATATTGATAGATAGACAGATTTTTATAAAATGAAGCAAATAATCAAAATACACGCAGATTATTCAAATAAAAATGCATCTCGCCGATCACATTCCAGCTAGTCATAGAGTCATAAACCGGCTAGAATCAGAAATCACTTGGACATACATACAACTTGGCCAATTTTCTTTTAGAATGTCATTTCCAGTTTTATAATTTTGATTCTGTTTTTTATTTCTAATATTTTTGTTTTTATTCAATTTTTATTTATTTTATTTTCTGGAACGGTTGCGGAGCCCCTGAGAGGTGCACGCGGAGCACTTAGGGCTCCACGGAGAACAGTTTGGGAACCGCTGCTTTAGATGATGACAGGGAACTCATGGACAGGCTGATACTCTTCAAATGTCTTCAAATGAAATATAAAGGCAAAAAATGCAAATATTTTCCAGAAATAAATTAATATTATTACGAATGTACGAGACACATTGAAAATAAAACCTGCCGGTACGCCACATCAGATAGTATGATAAGAACAATTTTAGAACATATTGAAAGACATATTTCCAACATCAATTTGCATTATTCTGATTTTTTCAGATTTTTAACTCAACTTCCCTGGGAAATAGATTGGGGACAAAACACATTTCACACAAAAATGGCGCCTATTAAATACAAAACTTTGTTCGTTAATTTATGTATCAAAATTTTTAATTTGATACGCAAATCAATTTTTAAAAAAATATTTGAATGATCAAGTTTCATTTAAACGATAAAATTTACGTTGTCAAAATCTAGTTACGCTTAAACCAAAGAAATAGGCTATATTTTTGTATTTAAGTGTATATATATGACTGCCATTTCAACACTCTGCGTCTGGAAGTTTGGTCACAATTTCAAAAGTACATAAACAGATAGATGCATTATGGTAGAAAGTTTTATTGGTTAACCATACGAAACACTAAATATTAAAACAGAATTCAGGGTACTTATTTTAAAATATTACTGTTTAATCGACCAAATTTGGGCAGTACGGAATTAAAAATTTAAGAACGAGGAACTGTACTGCTGTTTTATTCCAGAAATATAAATAAAAACTTATATAACTCACATTTTGTTTGACATAACTTCGAATTTCCTCTGGAAAGCCCAGCCAGCGGGCTTGATACGTAGCTTTAATTGTAGGATCTTTCGAAGTAAGTTGATTTTTAAGTTGAAGACCTGCGGCCATTCGAGCAACCGGACTGTTTCCTCCATGTCGCAATATATCTGACAAAGTCTTAATAAATTCTGGTAGATTTGTATTTGAAGCATGTTCAAGGAATGTTTGTGCCGCTTCCAACTCATTTTTATCTAAAAAGCAAGTGTTATCTCTATAAAGTTCAAGTTTAAAAAAAAATAACGACGTATAACTACGTCGTAAAAAAACATGTCTATCAAATATTATCAAAAAAATTATTGATGGAGCAATTAATATTAATTTAAGGGTAGGTGGGTGGTTATTAATAGTTATAATACATAAAAATTTGTTATAGAAAATGAAATTTAACAATGGCATCCCGACATGACATTTTTAAGTTATAAAATTGAAGGACACTTACCAGGAGAAACGGTTTTTTCTAGTATCTGTATAAGCTGCATAGTGTTTGTATGCATTTTGACTGTTTTCTCCAATTACAAATTAAGAAAAATGTACTAAACTTCTCGATTAAATAATTTGAGCAAGAAACCGGTTAATACCACATGAGCAGCTTTGCTCTTCACTGGATAAAAGAACAACCACCTAACTCTACTTGTCAGCGTAGACGTACACTTCCGTTGAACATATATTTAAAATAAACACATTTACTACCATAAAAATACTACAGTTTTATAGCTACAATCTCATAGTTACCCCGATAGAGATCAAACAAGTAAAATAAACAACATTAAAACAAAAAACACATTAAAAATTAAAGTTTTGTTCTAGAACTATATTTCTACGCGTACTAATCTCAACCGTTAGTCCTAGGATAATCGCGGGTTTTATATTTATATATAATTCCAACAGATGGCGCAAGCTGTACTAATATATAATTATATTATTATATAATACAAAAAAAACATGCACATAAAACACATAAATAATTACTATTGCTCAGTATATACTTAATTTGTACCTAAAAAATTAATAAATACTTATAAATATATCATTTTGTCCATTACATAGTGGTGATTACTCTTATCTAGTAAATAGTTTGGTAAAAGATTCATAGATGACAGGACAAGTATTAAATTTTAGATTTATAACGTATAATATTTTAATTATATAAAACGATAGCAATAAAAGTAAAATATATACACATTATATTTTATATTGAGAACTGACACGCTCGGATACGCAGTCTGGTGGTCAAATATTGTACTACGCGACTGTAGTACTGTTTGAAATTATTACATATTTTCTAGTGTTGATTTTTTGTTAGAATGTCGATAGATACATTTTCATAAAATAAAAATGTACTGTGCTTAAATTAACCTGTTCCCTGTTAGCATATTCACAGCTGAATACTAGACAATTCAGCCACATTGCCTTGTATTACAGCTCCGCCAACGGTAATGTCACTTCTCAATACTTTTTATTACATCAGTACTATGCAAAAAATCTGTAGTGCTTCGCAAAAAAGTATAATGTAGAACAGACTGGGGCTAGTTTTTGATAGCTTAGTAAACAATAAGCAAATGGTCAACTACGGTCACAATATAACAATCCCATAAGCAGGGGCGGACTGGCCTTGTGGAAAATGTGGAAAATTCCACATGGGCCGTATACAAATTGGGCCGTTTTATAACTATGTACATAAACCGTTATGTCGTTATATATATATATTTATATCAAAATTTTCCCTAATAGTTTTAGGTCATTACGGACCAAACATTATTTTTTTCTAGACAAAACAAGGTGTGAGAATTCCAAAAATTTAAACCTCAAGTCTCTATTTCTTACCTTTTTTGAGATATGAATTTTTAAAATTACAAAAAAATCAAAATTTTCAATAGTTTTAGGTCATTACGGACCAAACATTAATTTTTTCTAGACAAAACAAGGTATGAGAATTCCAAAAATTCAAACCTCAAGTTTCTATTTCTTACCTTTTATGAGATATGAATTTTTTTAAATTCCAAAAAAAAATCAAAATTTTTCCTAATAGTTTTAGGTCATAACGGACCAAACATTAATTTTTTCTAGACAAAACAAGGTGTGAGAATTCCAAAAATTCAAACCTCAAGTCTCTATTTCTTACCTTTTTTGAGATATGAATTTTTAAAATTACAAAAAAATCAAAATTTTCAATAGTTTTAGGTCATTACGGACCAAACATTAATTTTTTCTAGACAAAACAAGGTGTAAGAATTCCAAAAATTCAAACCTCAAGTCCCTACCTCTTACCATTCTTGAGATATGAATTTTTGAAATTTACAAAATAGAATCAAAATTTTACCAATTAGTTTTAGGTCATTACGGACCAAATATTACAGAAAAAACATCGTAAAACTAAATTTTTTAAAGATTTAAACCTTAGGTCTCTATTTCTTACCATTTTTGAGATATAGTTTTTGATTTAATACTCAAATTTCCAAAAATAACTACACTTTCACGAGACCCAATATATTCAATGTTAAAATACGTACAAAAAATAACTTATAAGAAAGACATTTTAATGTTATCTCGATGTTTTGTTAACCACAAATGAATTAGTATAGGATTAAAAAAATAATTAATCCTCTTTAATAAGTTGATAAGAAAATTTTATTTTTCTATCATTAGCAGGAATTACGTAAACATTTATGCGACGAAACATGTTTATCTGAAAAAATATATAAACTGTGAATTTTCATAGTTTACAGGATTTCGTAGGCAGGGCTGATATTAAAAATATTTGAGAAGATAACATTCAAAATATGATTTATCACAGTAATACAATTTTGAAATTATTGTAGAAAACATTACAAACCAATTTGAAGCAAGTTTGGAACCTTATTTTACGACCTACTTATTTTTAAGGTCCCAAACAATTAATTCAAATATGTTATTAAAATTTTAAAGCACTAAATTACGAAAAATCGATATTTAAATTTGACAAAAATCACGTTTTGCATGAACTAAGTGGACAAATAATGGTTTAAATTGACAAAATAAGGATTAAATTTGATTTGAATGTTTATTATAATGTTTATATGTTTATGTTTGTTAATATGGATCTTACTAGCATTAGCTAAATAAATAAACTATTATTATTATTATTAATAACAAATATAGGTTTACATTATTTTATTTATTATTTTTTTAATATTATTATGTATTTATCATTTTTTTAAATATGGAAATGCCAACTTTAATTTTCCAAACAATCATATCTCAAAAACGGTAAGAGATAGAGACCTGCGGTTTGAATTTTTGAAATCCTCAGACTTGAAATAGTTTAGAAAAAAATTGAAGATTTAGTGGCTAGCACACAACTTTATTAATATGCCATCAAATAAAATTGTCGAAAAGTACCAAAAATTGAAAATTAAAAAATTGATGTGAAGTGTGAATTTTCACACATTTCAGGGTTTCACAGGTTTTAGTAAGTGAATGATGATTATTTGGGATGGCAAAATAAATTTTATGTTAAAATATTTTTTAATTTTAATTCGAATGGCTAATACCATAATTTAGGTTTCTAAATATGTGCAGTATTTTTTATTTTTTTTTATATAGCAAGGTTCATTAAGATTTTGAAAATTGCATAACCCCGCCCAGCCTGTCTCAATTTTTTATACTTACATGTAACGTTTCCATGGTCATGATAAATAATATCTCTGTTAGAAAATATTAGGCCAAGTTATTTCTACTCTGCTGCTAGAATGTATTTTATACAAGTACTTTATGATGGCGGTCGGTCCTGTGGTGGCCACAGCTGATTTTTTATTAATGGGCTGGTAACATTTTTTCCACATAAAACTTTTAGGGCCAGTCCGCCCCTGCCCATAAGTAACCATGGCAACCATTTTCTAACTATTTGGTTATGGTTAACTAAGCTTTCAGAAACCGGCCCTAGATTCCCAAATTGACCATGGAGATTCCCCCAATAAGTATATATTTTCAGATAATTATCATAGATGGTAGCACCAGTATTAAATTATTCCAGTTTTGTAGTTAGTTTATAGTATTGGTAATAGATGATACTAGGAGTTTTAAAAACGTATCATATGAATATAGTATTAAAACAATAATTAGAGACTTGAAGGCCAATGGTTCCATAGTGTAGCGGTTATCACGTCTGCTTTACACGCAGAAGGTCTCCGGTTCGATCCCGGATGGAACCAAGTTAATTTTTTTTCATGAAATTTTACTCTTTATATTTTAAAATTTATTATAATTCACTGTGGTCAGTACGTAATCATATATTTTGTGGTTACGGTGCGTATAATGAAAGAAATTAATTATTTAAAAACCACACTCACGCAATTGTGCATTGAAATCAAATATTTATTTATTTTACAAGCACGACATATGTTTATTTTCGAATTCTTGTTCGAGCTGACTAGATTTAAAATAAATAAAAACAGTTACTTGGATTTTTTATTGCCAATAATTAATTAATATGACAAATAGCAGTAGTTAGTGTATAAGTAATTAAACAATTATTTTTAGTAACAAATATTACACATAGATGACATCATATGCATTATTTTTATGCAGACTTACACCACATTGACAGTAACAAATCTATATAATTAAAATACATGTGTATGTGTATTTAATATATAAATATGTACATTATTTATAATTACATGTCCTCGATGTAATTAATAATTAAAATACATAAAATATATAATGTGATTAGGTATTGAAAATTATATATAGGGCCTCCACATGGATGTCAGCCGCCAGTGTGCAAATATTTATGACAAACTCTATTAGGAGGATTCTACTAAGATTTTACCCCAAATGTCGCAGTTTTAATTGAGCCGCCCGTGTGCACACCCTGAACATCCGGACGTGGATACCATTGTGTTATTGGTTATTGGTTGACTATAAATATATGCCTATTTCAAAATAGTTGTAATACAAAAATGCACTGTTGTAATAGATACATTTTAAAAAAATATCTAATAGATACAGATACAGATACCTAAGAAAAAAAATATCTGGATACAGATACAGAATTATAAAAAAATTCTAGGTATATGCCAAAACAATTTGATTCTAGATACAGCTACAGCAAATCTATTTAGTACTGGCGTGTGGGAAATCAGTTTCGCGCAGAGGAAGAACGCATTCGGAAAGAAAGAGAGGGTCGAGCGCTTGGACTGTACAGTACTAGACACAAGTTTTCATCAAAATATTAATTTTTTCCACAGTTTAATGGATTACTTTTTATATTTCATATTTTCTGTTCACTTCCTTCTTTCTGTTTTCTAGGTGACGAAAATGTGGAACATTCACCTGAATTTAGAAAATAATAATGTATAAATAATATAACAATGAAATAAAAATGAAAAGCCTGTTAAGAACTGAACTAAGTTTACCAAACAAAATAAATGTTTTTGTTGAACAGCTTTGTTGCGTCTTATAACAAAGATATTTATTATGATTGTTAATTTAGAACATGAAATTTCGGATTTTTTTGTTCAAAATATTTGCTCCGTCTGTGTCTCATCTTTGTATTAAAGTTATATTGTATTACAACTTTTAACTTGTCTAACCTGCAGACACTTTTTTTTTCCTTGTTAAATCTACTTAAAGTTCTTGCAGAAACGCCTGTGCACGCTGAAACTCGATCCAAAATATTCTTCAAAGGTATAATCACGTTCCCTGCTGCAGCTTGCTTAGTCATAAAGTCAATCACATTACTAATAATCTCCTTACACTGACTATGGTTTACGCGCCCGCATAATTTCGTCTTAAATTCCATTATACTTTTTCATCCGAATGTACTTTCACTGATGCTTGTAGCAAGACAGTCTGAAGTCAACTGACGTCCCCACTCCAATTTCTAGTGATTGCTACTGCGCACCCAAGGTCATCTGCCAGGCTTAAATAGATGGACTGTAGATACTTTTGAAAAAATACTGATAAATGAAAATACCAGGGCTTCGAACCGTTATTTTTTTTTTCGGTTTTCGTTCCGGTTCAATTAAAAAAATATATATATCAGTTCGGTTCCGGCAAAAATAACGTTTTCTTTCGGTTTTCGGTTCAGTTCCGAGTGATAAATTTTTAAATGCTTTTATTTGAATCAGAAACTTGTTTTTTTCTATAATTTAGAACAGTGGTACTCAACCTGGTCCCTACCGCCCACTAGTGGGCTTTAGGATTTTTTTGGTGGGCGGTAGGGGTTTTGTCCAATAAATTTAATTGACGTTTTAAAAACATTTAAATGGAAAATTTAAATTGTATTATTTAAAAAAAAATCATAGTATTATTGAAAAACATTTTCATTAAGTTTTCATAAAATTCTTTACTGTTTATAGTTAAATTTCTCAATATATATATAGAAAATATACAATAGACTTCATACTTCTATGTATGCAAAATATAAATAAAAAGATAAATTTAACTACATGTTTTCATTAAACCTCTACTCAAAAATTACGGGTAAGGGAAGTGTGGGTACTGTGTTACACAGGGTACTTTGTGACATCCAACGTTGCCACGTTTTGGTGCATGTATATTTGTTGTGTTTAATACTAAGAGATGATGCAGTAAGTTGTTTTATAAAGATTTTTGCAGCTAAATTTTGCGAAAGTATTTGGTAAGTTATTATTATTATACAGGTGGGCGGTATGAAAGTTTTTCTACAAATAGAGATGCTAAAGTGGGCGGTAGGTATGAAAAGGTTGAGTACCCCTGATTTAGAAGAACAATTTATTCCTTATTTTGTAATAATCATACCAAGACAGCTGCCAGGGGGGGATCTGAGCTTCTACCTTCCAAATTATCGAGAAAAACAAAAAAGAACATATTAGAACAGGGTTCCCCAAACTTTTTTGGCCGTCGACCCCCAGAAGAGTTTCTCAACTTCTTATCGACCCCCTCTATTTTACAATTACATTATTATAATAGGACAAGCAAAAAATACGCTACTGTTATTTCTTATATTGTTTATTGTACAGTGATTTTTATTTATATTACATTTATCAATTATAATAATATTATTATTAAATAAAGTTGACTGTCTTTGTCAATGTGATGGATGTTGTTGGCGACTCTTTCCGAGATTAGCAATGTCGGGTTCAAAATTACAGTCTTAAATCGCCATGGAATGTTACATCTAACTTGTTTATCTGTTTTGTCAGGATGGAATTAACATGACTAAAACCAGCCTCAACTATTTAACTTTTCTCCATTGACTCCCAATCGACCCCCGGGGGTCGATAACGACCACTTTGGGAACCCCTGTATTAGGACCTTCTCCTCTATAGATTATAATTACCGACAAAGAAATTATGCAACAAAATCACAAATAATAAAAATGGAAAATTATTTATAAAAAAATAATAATAATCCAGTCCTGGGCCATACAGTCTGCACCGGCCCTGATAATTTGTATGCGCTTCCCCCTTCTCTTGACAGTCCTGCACTTGTGTAAACTACTAGAACTAAATAACTGTCAACCCTAACCAAAAACTCATCAAATAATTATTTCCCATTATTGCATCATTCAGAATACTTCCGTACCCCATTATATAACTACTTTTTTTTGGAACCACAACTTCAATCAGAGTAACACGATAATGGTGACGGGTAAATTGGTAGCGAAACAAACTCGCGTGAGTGTTCCGTAGAGAAAATAAAACGATTCATTAATTATGTACAGATTGGTCAACCGAAAGCAGACTGATTTTTATAATTAAAATAGGGGGATAAAAACAGGAAAACTCAAAATTATTTATATTAATAAAATTAGAGGCTATGTCTGATTTTTAGGGTTTTGTAGGTAAGAAGAAAAAACCTTATAACGTCACTCATGTGCCTACAAGTCTGTCTGTACGATAATATTGTAGTCAAACGGCTGAACATAGAAGATTGAAATTTGGTATTCTTATACAACTCTTTGATCCACATCATTTGAAATATCATTTTTTGTCTAAAATACGTCAAAAAACTTTTGTCCCACACTCTATCTCCCAGAGGAGTTGATCTAAAAATCTGAAAAAATCTCCATAATGTACATTGATGGCAGTGTTGTAATGTATCTAGGTATTTGTATCTAGATACAATAACTAGATACTGTGCAAGTATCTAGTTACTGTATCTAGGTTCATTTTAAAATATGTACCTGTATCTGTATCTAGATATTTAAATCAGTATCTAAGTATCTGTATTTCAGGTACTTTTTTCAGATACTTTCCTATTTTGTCCTTTTCAAGGTCTTTCTACAAAATATGTCCTTACGATTTTTCAAGTTGGTAATACATTTAGCCTCATTCAGATATTTGAATTTTAAGTTTAAATTAACCAATCAGCGACCAGTAAACTCTTTCTTGCTTGGTGGGAGTAAAAACATGCTTCACTCTGAATCTAAACATGAGTGTGATATGATGTAGTTTTGCAATACCTATATAAAATTTTAAATATTTTATGGTTTAGTTATCAAAATTATATATATATTATACTAGTTTCGGCATAAGCCATTTTCAGAGATGGAAATACAATTACATTTTATTAAAATTTAATAGATAAAAATAAATTAATTAAATAAATTATAAGTTTGAGAATTATGATAAAATACAACTTCTATATGTAATTAATTAAATTTTGGAAAACATTCTTTTTTTTAATTTTATTTTTTTAATTTTTTATTTAAAAAAAAAGGAATAAAATAAAAGGATGTTTTCCAAAATTTAATTAATTATATATAGAACTTGTATTTTATCATAATTCTCAAACTTATAATTTATTTATTTATTTAATTTATTTTTATCTATAAAATTTTAATAAAGTGTAATTGTATTTCCAGCTCTGAATAAATTTAATAAAATAATAAATAAAAAAAAAATTAAATAATTTTATTAACAACGGTTAAGTAAAATAACCATTAAGTAATTATCTAATCTAAGAATAAGAATTAATTTTATAAATGTGAATTAAATAAAGAAAAATATAATAAATAAAATTGTTGTTTTATTTTTGTCATCCTAAATACTCATTTAATAATCAGTAATTTATTAGCGAACAAAAAATGTTCGAGATATCCGCTGAAATTGGAATAAAAAAGTGATTTTTTTAAAGATTACATAGGTATATAGTTAGTTAATATTTCTGACACACAACTTCAAAGGCTATTTGTGTTTATTTTAAGAGTAATAATAGTGTATAACTTATTTTTTATTGTGAACAAATATATTCCTTGCTCTAGTTATTTTTTTTTTGTGGTACCTTTTTTGAATCTTCAAAAAATGTATTATCTTATCCGCCCTTCACTTTGAGTGTCATCTGAGTAAGCTCCATTACAAAAATGCATTCGACAGCTTCATTGTTTTATCCATCTTCATTAGTATCTAAAATTATTTCGACTTCAGAGTCATCATCTGTTTCAGAGTCAGGAATTCTATGCTTCTTCTGTATTCTTTTCTTTTTTTGTTTCTTTGCGTTTTTGGCTTCTTTCTTTTTTGTTATCCCTGATTTGCGATCCCTGAATTATATAATCCGGCCAGGGCACGCGCTTGTTCTGCGCGTCAATAATATACCAGGCTTTAATCCCGAACGAGGTACGGGAACCTCAGTTAGCAGTATTAATAATATTGTTTAGTTCACGATTTGTAACTTTGCCATTCAGCGGAAAATTCTCACGTCCCATATAAGTAATTGACGTTTACCATTTATCAATTTAATATTATCTGTTTATCCGTGCTTCTTACGATTCAAACAAAATTGAATTGTCTTTAATAGTAGGTAAAGATATACTTATTACACTGTTTTAAACATCACGAACGCACATTATAAAACATTAAACATGTATTTGGTATTGTTATTGGATTTCATGATAGATTTTGCGATAAAACTTACAAAGGCAAGTTTGTTTTAGGTCTATACTAAGTTAAATTGAATTAATATCTGGTTAAATAATAAATTTAGCAAGAAAGATGGATATTTTTTGAATGAAATCTTTACATTTTGAAATCCAAAATGTCGTATTATTGTTTTTCTCTTATGCGGTATTAGTAGTATTAGATTACGGAAAAATATGCATTTGGGTGCATATATATACACCAGAGGTGAAGAAAATTTATAACTTTACCGGACTTTTATTATTTAATATAGAGTGGTGCCTTGCTTGCAAATAAAATAGTAAAACTTAATGTTTACTGAAGTATTAACTTTTAACAATTGTAATTAATTTTAATTTTAGGAAATTAATTAGGAGAGTTGTAAATAAATCATAAAATTAATCATAATTTTCGGTTCAAGGCAATCTTTAATTTTCTACCAAAATTACATTTTATTTTTCAATTTTGATAGGTAATTAATGATCGCGCGATTCATAGCAATTTAAAATATAAAAATATATTTGTGTGCACTGCGGGTTGCATACTATCTAATCCTAGTTCATATTACAACCACGAATGTCGCAACTATCGCTGTCCAAAGCCGTAACATGGGAGTCCGCTATCTTCCTTGTATTATAATTTGTGGTATTGACTTCATGCCAAAATATACTAATCTCATAGACTATCTTATGAACTCTATGACAATCAATAAAACCCAAGGAGAAACGTTCCAAAAAATAGGGGTCTAACTGCCGTAGCCATTATTAACTCACGGAAATTTCGAGGGTTTATTATTACATCTAGATTGTGTCATTTGCCCCAACAAGAATCTAGTTTCCGTTATAAATTCCAACATAACCTAACATTTCCCTGGTAACAATACAGTATCAATATCTATATAAATTTTTGCAAATATTAAATACCGTAACATCTAATGTTGAAAGATAACGCTAGGTTAAATGCCGACAAAGGTATATCTATGATCTTCGAACCCGTGGTTCAGCCCAGTTGTATCGAAGCGAAGCTTGTAACACCAGCAATAATTCACAGAACACCGTATATAAATCTTTCCACGGGTTTTAACATTTTTTATAAGAAAGTTAAACGTCTTATTTACATATTGGCATATCGGTATATATAATTTTAACAGATGTTTTATTTGTACAGTCTGGATAATTCTATTAAGGAACATTACTTAGAAATTATTAGGCGTGTTAATATAGTTACAGACGGAAAAAGACAAGTATGGATCCAAAAATATATACAGAAGGACTTTTTTAAATATTAAACAAATATTAACGAAGCGTTTTCTAAGTGAAGGATTGTTAGACTAAAACGTACACTTATGCCAAACTGTCTAATTAAATCTAATTTATTTTTGGTAGGGAATTTGTCATTGTTGAAATATGAAGTTGGCAACATATTCAAACTTACTGGTTCGGAAACAAATCAAATAATTTTATTCTATAAACGCTTTTAGATATGTTTTTTACGTAAATACGTCTTTTTACCAGGGCTCCGAACCGTTATTTTTTCGGTTTTCTTTTCGGTTCAATTAAAAAAATATATATCAGTTCGGTTCCGGTTTTCGTTCCGGCAAAAATAACGTTTTTTTTCGGTTTTCGGTTCAGTTCCGAGTGATACATTTTTAAATGCTTTTATTTGTATTAGAAATTTATTTTCTACTATAATTTAGAAGAACACTTTATTCCTTATTTTGTGATTATCATAACGGGGTTCTAAGCGTTCACCCCCCCCCCCCACCGAAATAATAGAAGCGCATTTTTTTTAAAATTATCATTTACAAAAAATTACGAATTACGATTTTTTTCTGCTCATCAGTTTAAAAAATTATCTTAAATAAAATGTATTTTATATTCACTCACATAAACATTAATTGAACCGAAATAAACAGTTTTTTTTTCGTTTCAGTTCCGGTTTTCGTTCCGACGAAAATAACGGTTTTTTTCGGTTTTCGGTTCAGTTCCGGTTCGAAGTCCTGCTTTTTACGCAGCTGATATATGGGGTGAGATTCCTGGAAATCGACCGTAAAGAAATTAGGATAGAATTTAAAGGTTTAACGCTATAGGCTGTTCCAAACAATTAGGCGGAACTAGATTTTGCAATCTAGTTACTTTCATCGTTTGAATCGTGCTTTTTGGCCTTTTTTTAAGCTTTTTTAATAAACATTTTTTGGTTAAGGTTAATATCATTTTAAAATGTCATTTTCTTTATAATTTTTGTGTCATTCTTAATACAAATTTGACATTTTTTTTTTTTTTTTTTGTCATTAAATTATGCAAAAAAGTATTTTATTTTTGACATTCGTTTCCATGGTATCACTGTTTTTTTTTTTAAATTTAATGGCCTTTGCTGCCGTGGCAATTAGCCAGGACAATTTTTATTTGTGAAAAATTCCATGCTTGAACGGGATTCGAACGCGAGACCTTAGCAATACAAAGCACTTTCAAGAAAATGATCGCTTATACTGGACATGTCGCAACCCTTCCTTTAGAGGATCGGAGAACATTTATTGCTGAATGGTACACAACAATTTGTTTGCCAGAAGTCATCGACAAAATCAGGAAAAACAACCAAAAACGTCATCATTCTTCATTATGACAATGCAAGCTCCCACACAGCACGTCAAATAATTGATTATTTGAAGGAGAAAAACATCGAATTAATGTCATAACCTAATGACATCACCTCAAGAAACCGTTGAAGCCTGCGAAACTATGTGTTTGAGATACCAACTTCAGAGTGGAAAAAATGTTTCGAGAATTGGTTTGAACGCTTGTAAAAGTGTATAAATCTTAAAGGCGAATATTTTGAAAAGCAATAAAACAGTTTGTTCAAAAAAAAATTCCTTTCTTCATTTTTGTAAAGACTTAAAAAGTAGCCCTCGTATTAAATCTGCTACGTGTGATAAGTAAAAACCATAAATTTACATGAATGTTTGTATTTCAGATCTTCTTTGGAATTTCTACACTGAATATAATCAATATAATATCACAATATAGCGATATGATTCACTAATGCCCGGTTGCAAGAATGGAGATCAATTCTCAGATCAACTGTTCTCAAATGATCGTTGATACCAGATTAAATCTTAACACCATTGTTTGAATGCAAAATCAGTTGATCCTGTACTCTGTGAGTTGATCGTTCATTTCATATTTTTACTAGAGCAAGTAATTGTGAATGAACTATTCTAACCTAAAATTTTATTCCATCTGTCAAATTATTATAGCGACGTAAACTTGCCATATTACACATTGTTATTAGTTTGAATATTAGTTTAAATATTTGTTATTAGTTTAAAAATAAGTTTATTAGTTTAAATATTAGTTTATTAGTTTAAAAACAAGTTTATTAGTTTAAATATTAGTTTATTTATTTCTATCATTAGTTTTGTTACACTACAATAATTTAGTTTTTTTCTTTCCTTTAAGTTATTGATATTACATTTTAGTTTATATAGATATATATCTTCATATTTTGTATTAGATTAGTATTGCCTGTTAGTTGCTTAATTAAATTAAATTAGTTTTTTCCATTATTTTATAGATTAGTGTAGTATATAAACCTTAAAGGCGAATATTTTGAAAAGCAATAAAACAGTTTGTTCTACAAAAAAAATTTTCTTTCTTAGTTTAAGGTAGCCCTCGTAAAATTATTTTCCAAATAATGTTAAATAAACGTTAGCAGAAAAATAAATATTTAAAATGGGTTGTCAGTGAAGAATCTGTGAGCCTTGGGAAAATAAATTTCCCAACCCGCCTTTAATGTTATTAATTCATAAATTAACTAATTAATAGTATCTAAAATATAATGGAGCGTTCAAAACCCTCAACCATACCAGATAAGTGACTAATAATCAGTACACAGGTTGAGGGTTAAAGTATTTTTTAGTAATGCCAGAAATGAGGAATGGAAACAAAGAAACTTTAAGGCAACGACCTGTCTCAAAGCAGGCCAATTGCGTACAAATTTAGTACAGTCTTTTTCTGTCGTAGTGTGGCAGCACAGTCGGTAAAAATAATGTGAGAAACGCACACTTCGCGCTTTGCTATCTACGATCTTACCATATACTCGCGAATACCTACTGTAACATATATACAGTGTGTCTCAGATAATGCTCTCAACTTAAATACCCTACCGTCACTGAGATAGGGAATTTTTAATGTGAATAAATACATAGGTCTAGATAAGGTCTTGAAATAATTAGCTAGATGATTCGCCATATTTGGTAAAATACAGAGAAGATCTGCTGAATGAGATATCACTCCAGGAACATTATATGTCACTACAGGAAAAAATAACAACTGCAGTGGCGTGCTTCAGATACAGCATTGGGTAGGATCAGTTCCACGCATCCGAAAATTTAGAAGAGGGGTTGAGAAGACGAAATTATGTAAATTTAAATTGTGTGAAATTATTATAACTGCAGGATTTTAAATAAAATATGCCAGTGTTAGAGTCAGTGGCGTAAATTTTGTTTTCAGAGATCAAATGCTAAATATTAAACGGTTGATGTTGATGTGGAACATGCGCCACTTTCTCTGCAAATGGAACTACTTGAGTTACAGGAGAACTCAGATTTAAAGTTAAAAAATGAAGGACATTTCACTAATTGAGTTTTATAAGACATACCAGGTCTACAAGTATGAAATGCGAATTTTTTAAATAAAACACATTAAACTCAAAAGAACAGTAAAAGTTTATTTATTCAAAGTATGCTCCATTAGAAGTTATACATTTTTCCCATCTTTCAGGCAATTTGTGAATACCTCGCCAGTAGAACTCTTCCTCTTTCCCCGCAAACCATTCATCTAGCCATTCTTTCACATTTTCATATGAACAAAAGTGCTGCTCGGCAAGTGCGTGACCCATCGATGCGAACAAGTGGTAATCTGAAGGGGCCAAGTCTGGTGAGTAAGCGGCATGGGTTAGCACTTCCCACTTGAGTGCCTCCAATGTGTTGCAAACTGCTTTTGCCTTATGTGATGGAGCTTTATCGTGAAGAAAGATTACCTTGTGCTGTCTTCTTTCGTATTCTGGTTTTATGAGCAGCGAATGGTTCAATTCGACCAGTTGTTGTTGGTAGCGTTGGGTATTAACTGTTTCACCAGGTTTTAACAATTCATAATAGACCACACCCTTTTGGTTCCACCAAGTACAGAGCATTGTCTTTTTGCCAAAGCGATTCGGTCTTGCAGTTGATGTGGATGGTGAGCCTAGGTTCACCCATGATTTTTTGCGTTTGGGATTTTCAAAATAAATCCATTTTTCATCGCCAGTAATGATACGATGCAAAAAGACTTTCTTTTGTATCGTGCAAGCAAAATTTCACAAGTGTTTTTGCGTTTTTCCAACTGCCTCTTATTCAATGCATGTGGAACCCATCTGCCGACTTTCTAGATCTTACCCATCTCTCGTAGGCGATTGGAAACAGCATGTTGACTAACGCCTAACTGCTCTGCTAGTTGTTTTTGTGATTGACTATCGTCTTCCTGTAGCAATGTTTCCAATTTTGTATCTTCATATTTTTTTGGAGGTTTTCCATGTTCTTTGTCTATAAGATCAAAGTCACCACTTTTGAAACCCCGAAACCATCGTTCACACGTATCTTGCGATGGAGCATATTCACCATAAGCTTCTCGAAGCAGTCGGTATGATTCAGCAGCAGTTTTTTCAAATGAAAACAAAACAGTAGTACTGTCCGCGAATGCTCTTTATTTGGCACAAAATTTGACATTTTTAACACAGTAAAACAAAACTATATGATCACTTTTCAAATTATAACCTATACGCATTGGACACTTAATGATAAGTTAACAAAACGCCATATGTGTTGAAACTTTGAACTATACACTATGTTTGCGCGGCAAGTTTGAAAAAAATCCGCATTTCATACTTGTAGACCTGGTATGTAGGGCGGTAGGAATAAAACTGCTCATAAAACGACCAGAATACGAAAGAAGACAGTAAAAGGTAATGCTTCTTCACGATAACGCTCCATCATATAAGGCAAAAGCAGTTTGCAACACATTGGAGGCACTCAAGTGGGAAGTGCTATCCCATGCCGCTTACTCACCAGACTTGGCCCCTTCAGATTACAACTTGTTCGCATCGATGGGTCACGCACTTGCCGAGTAGCACTTTTGTTCATATGAAAATGTGAAAGAATGGTTAGATGAATGGTTTGCGGGGAAAGAGGAAGAGTTCTACTGGCGAGGTATTCACAAATTGCCTGAAAGATGGAAAAAATGTATAACTTCAAATGGAGCATACTTTGAATAAATAAACTTTTACTGTTCTTTTGAGTTTAATGTGTTTTATTTTTTAAAAAAATCCGCATTTCATAATTGTAGACCTGGTATATTCTTTTTGTTTTTAGATATAGCTGCCTTTGCCATTGTTCTATTCAAATATTTACGCAATTTTTCGGAACAACCCAATATAATGTATATTCTCGTGCACCCGTTATAATGTCTCTTATATCCTTTTATTTGATTTTGCCTCATGATGTACAGGGTAAATCGAGTGTAACAAGTTAAACTCGCGTATTGTCTATGTGTTAGTAATTTGTACTGGTAGACAGGCCAGTTTAATGCGTTTCGTATAGGAAAGACTCGGCAGTACATGCTTACAACACGCTAACTTCGTTGTTTTTGTCTACTGATCGTAATAGTTGTCTGTTTCAGATAAAATTAGAAATATGCTTAATAGACTACTTTGTTGTTTAAGAAAATATTAAATGCTTTTCATCTTTCAATTCAAAAGATGATACGCAAAATTTTAAACACGGAAATATTACAATTGTTTAATTTACGAACAATTATAAAAATTATGAGTTACTTATAGCTAAATATGCTGCAACTCCAGGCACGCACCCAGGAATCTTTCTGGGGAGAGGGCTCAAAACACAAATTGTTTTAAAAAGGTAGGAGTCAGGAAATTACTCAGCAACAAGTATTGACCAAAGACACTTTATTTTCTAAAAAGTGTTTATAGAAAAATAGGTCCTCACTTCCAAAAAACAAGTGATGACCTAAAAAAATTGATGTGAAGTGTGAATTTTCACACATTTCAGGGTTTTGCAGGTATTTAGTAAGTGAATGATGATTATTTGGGATGCCAAAACAAATTCTATATTAATTTTTTTTTTTTTTATTTTAATTCGAACGCCTAATACCAGCATTTAGGTTTCTAAATATGTGCATTTTTTTTTTTTTTATATATATAGCAAGGTTCTTTAAGATTTTGAAAATTGCGCCTATGGCTTTCATTGGTTGTTATAAGCTCCGCCCCTCTGATTTCGTGTACATTGAAACAGAATATAATTATAATTTCAACAATTTACACTGGTTATTAAATTTACGCTTTAAAAAATTAAATGCAATATTTGCCAAAATATAACTAGAATTTTGAAAAAATAATTTAAACATAAAAATGCAAAAAAAGGCAAAAAAAAATATTGTCTCTTCTCGTGGGGATCGAACTGACTTACTTGGGTGAAAAAGCCAGAGCAAGTACCACTACACCAAGATAAGCCTTCCATTCGAGCGTGTTACAAACCTATAACTTGTGTACATTATTAGCCAAAAAACACAAACAAATGCGTTTTTTTTTTCAACAACATAATCTGATCAAAAATTCCTGTTGTACTATTCCGGTTCACACCAATGTACATTACTTAGAATTTTTTTCAGATTTTTAGTTTAAACCATCTGGGCTACAGGGTGTGGGACAAATTTTTTTTTGCACAATTTTGGTAAAAATCGCTTCAAAATAATTTATTTTGCAAAAATAAAATTTTGATCGTTAATGCACGTACCAAGGGCTTTCATTTGATACCCTACTCAGAATTATAAAAAAATATTTTTATTTTCGATGAGCACATATTTGTTTATATTTTTAGGGGGATATGTTTTTTAGATGTTTTAGTATTTTTCCTATGTGCGGGTCAAAGAGTTGTATAAGCATGCCAAATTTCCACTCTCTATGTTTAGCCGTTTGGCTACAATTTTTACCGAACAGACAGACAGACAGACAGACAGACAGACAGACAGACAGACAGACAGACGACAAAATGACGGTATAAGGGTTTTCTGGTCATACCTACAAAACCCTAAAAAGAAAAAGTCATCGGTCATCACTTGTATTTTGACAACCAAGTGTTTTTTGAGCTTTTGAGTGTCTGATTGAAACTATTAATACAGAGTTTTTTGACACATTTTTAGCAAAAATGCAATAAAAGAAATTGATTTTTCAAAAATAAAAATTTGTTTGTTTGATGAAGTAATTAGTTTTAATTTCCAATATCGGCGTCTTTTCTTGTCGAAGTTGTATTATATTCTCTGTATTATAAAAATTCTGCGCCGCTCAATTAAAGTAATGTATTTAAACTATAGGTTCAATTGGATAACGTAGTTTTTCCGTTGTTTTACAAGCTTTCACTTTTCTCTGTAAAATTATAGTTAATTTAGAATAATCTTTACGTCAAATAAATTTAGAATTATTTAAATTAATACTTAGAAATTAAATGTATTATAGTTTATAAGTAATTTTATTCAATTTATCACCTATATATATTCTAACCTAACATTTTTCATCAATTGTAAATATCGTAATATAAAATTAAATCAGCATTAACCCATCAAATAAAAATGGTGATGTATGCTTCTGAGATTATTTCAAATCGTGTATTCGTTCAGTAAACTTCTGACAACAACAATTAAATAATGATTAATCGAAATATAATTCTATCAAAACGTGTAACAATAAAACGTAGCTTCTACGTGATTCAACGCTGTTATAGAGACGCCAAACTTATAATTTTAGTGTTTAGTTTATTAATTTATTACCTTTTTTTGTAATCGTGAGTTGAAACGATGTAATGCAGCCGTTTAAAACTTATAATTTTTGAATAAACTATTAGAAATTTTTAAAATTGTTTATATAACTTGAGTAAATAAGAATTAAATTAATTTTTCTTTATGATTTATGTTAATTGATTGCTGAATTCTTTAAATTTATATGAGGTTCACGCTAGAATTATTGCATTCAATTTATTTTTCTTTAATATTCTTCTTCTTTATACAAAAAATCGTGTTTAAATATGTTTTTTTCGAGAATTTTTGCAAATTTTCAGTAATGTCACCGCAGTTGATTTTATTTAATACTAGCAGTATACCCGCTGCTTCGCTACCGAAAAAATAGTCCCGAAAAAAGACTGGCTTGGTGCGAATTGTTTTTGAAATATATATTTATTTGTTTTAATCTACTATTGTATTGATATGTGCTTCTTATCTTTACTTCTGATCTATAAATCGTACCTATATAGGTCAGAGCACTTTTTTACCGTTAATAAATGCTCTTACCACCGAAGAAAGTTTTATTCGTATAGTTTTAGGGGCTACGAAAATGTTCAACAGCAAATTTAATGTTATAATTGTCGTCGAAAAATGAAAATAAAAAATCTGGGATATATATCCTCGGGAACATTTTTATAGCAATATTAAACCATAAAAGTCCTTCATATATATATTGAATATGTATATCTTTTATAGTTTCACTGCCATAGCATTTTAATGTGATTAATGTAAAATTCTAAATTACATTTTTGTACATGTGTATGGGGTAACATATCAGTAAAAACCAAGTCTGTATCTCTCATTGGGCCTAATAGATATTGAGGAATCAGTGAAAAAGCATTTTGCCCCCTCAGGGGTGAAATTATTAAAAAAAAAAACTCAATAAGTTTCTAAAGATTTTAAAAAGACACTTATATGCCAAAACGGAATGTTATCTCAATAAACATAGGAAATGCGAAGCGTGCTACAATTGTCCCTGAATGTAGATTTAAGGGTTGTTTTGGGTAAAATCCTGAATTTCGTTCATAAATATTTGTAACCTTTATAAGCAAAAACTAAGTCGATATCTTATTGGTTCCAAGATATATTGAGGAATCCTTGAAATCATATTTCACCCCTTTTTACTCCCTTAGGGATCAAATTTCAAAAAATCTCAAATTAATATTAACAAAAAAGAAAAAAAAATAACATAAAATTTGTTTTGGCATCCCAAATAATCATCATTCACTTACTAAATACCTGCGAAACCCTGAAATGTGTAAAAATTCACACTTCACATCAATTTTTTTATATATTGAAATTGGCTTTTATTGAACAAAATGATCAAAAGCTTCAATCAATCTGTAAAAATTACTAGATTGGAAAATCTAGTTCCGCCTAATCGTTTGGAATAGGCTTTATTGATAACCAAGAGCTGTAAATTTAAAAACTGCATCTTTAAGTTTTCTGCTTTAAGTAGAACTTTTTTATTATCTGGGAGATATTATATATTGTCAACTGACAATAACTGAAGCGCCTCTAGTGAGATTTTGAGAAACTGACGGTTGTAGGATAGTCGAGTTTGTGACAAGCATGGGAATATGTTCTTAGAAGTGGAAAGACAGTTAAAGACCATTTTAGAGTGTGTTCCCGTGTGTTTCAATAAATATCACATGAAGATACCATTGAACCTGTCAAAAATATCCTACCAAAGTCAGCCATGATGTGAATGCAGTAGCGCCTCTATCGGTAGTGTCAGATGCCAATATCTACTGATTTGATACTTAACCTAAATATCAGAGGATTCGTCTTTGGCTTTTCATATTAACTCGAATGAAAATTAATCTTTTAGTGTCAAAATAAAATCGTTATGTTAATCAGATAACAACGGCTGACATTAAAAGAATTTCTGGAAACTGGCTTATTGGTCAATGACAGAAATGTTTGGCGAAGTAATTAGAGGCCTGTGCTCCGAGTGGACGAAAGTATTACTTTTATTACTACAGGAGAACATTTTTATCAACAAATTATGAATGTTATAGCAGTTGTAAATAGTTTATATTAGTGGATAGATATATTTTACATAATTTTCCAATATTTCTATAAATAAACCTACTCTCTACTAATATTTTAATTAATTTTTAAGCACAAAAGCAATTATAAATGAAAGCAGTGTACACCTGCGTCCACGCTAAATCTGTAAGACTTCTGCTAACAGGTGTAGTGTGTAGTGTGTAGTGTGTAGTGTACTCACGCTAACCTAGCCTTGATCCAAACACAGGTGATTAGACATGTTACAAAATACGTAATTACACAGGCTGCGAATGCTGAGAAGTGAGACGGCAAACGATGCAACAGTTACGGTCAAATGTCACTTCAACCCCGCTATCATTAAATTACAACAACTTGCACTCAGAAGCATCAAATTAATCACGACAATAATATAATGAAACTATTATATGTTTAGTTTTGATGATGAAAGAGGATAAAATGGTAAAAAGGATCCGGAAAGGAAAATTGGAGACCCGTCGATCAGAAGGAAGACCTCACAAGAGATGAGAAGATCAGGGGGTCTATTCTGTAAGCTTTTCGACAATAGTTTCTACGGTAACCTGTTGATAGTTTCGATTTTCAACACCTCGTGTTGTTATCGGTCGCGGCTGAGACAGGGTGGCGCTGGAACTGTGTCCTCCTAAAAAATTTAATAAGAAAAACTGAATTTAAAATCTCATTTATACTTAAAAATTGCATTAAACTAGCTAAATATATGGTCTATTTCAAAGTAGAAAAATGTGTGTAAGAAGATAGGAGCTGTTTGTCCTTGTTTCGGATTGGTTTAGATCGTCATCCCTATTACACTGTAAAAATATTGTTTTCAGTCCAAGTTGATAGATGTTCAGTGTCGTACATTGGAAATATATATTATTTATATTATTTAATTTTTCTCATATATTTTGTTATTATTTACATATTTAGACTTTTATTTATATTCTTGGCGTAGATTTTATGGATAAAATTCTCCATGTAATTTGTTTTTACGCAGTTATATATATTTTAGGTTATCTGACATATAAATATTTTTTGACACTTGATAATTAACAGATCAAGAGAGAGGACTAATGTGAGGCCAAAAGATAGCCCAGCTGATTGTGCCCAAAGAAGAAGTTATTGATATAATTTTTAGACCTTCATATATACGTACATGTATTTTTATAGTTATACCTAATTTTTATTTATAATACAATAATTATTTAAATAAGAAACTTTAGCTCTGAAGATATATTGTTTGTTTTATTGCTTTGTTTAAACAATTTTTGCCAAATCTCTCTTTTTATATATAGTACATAATTTTTAAAATTAATATTTTTTTTAACTTTTTAAAATTTCCCATTAAACTGAATTAATGTCGTATAAATAACGTAAGTGTATTATCTGCCTTGTTTATTTCAAAATTTTATTAACCTTTTTTATATTAAAAAAAATCACTTGCTAACCCAGTTGCTACGCCCATGCCCTAGTTGTAACTTATTTTAAATTTCCCGCTATACTGTATTTGATCAGTGTAAATCGTACTCGGTTCGCAGCGCTCTCTACTTTTTTCTACTTTGAAATAGACCATAGATATATTTATTTTTATTATTTATAATTCAAAAATTGGAAATTCATCACGGAGGAGTGTGATGGTGGTTTCCTCCCTGTGGTTAATCCTGCCGGAAGAACACCATGGTTTAATCTGTCCCTTAATCTGTCTTAATTTAACATCCTGTATGCTGCTCCACTTATTTTGACACCTTGCTGTTTTTTGTTTAAGATGCATATATGTAGGTATTATGTACTAAAAGAAAATGAAAATATCTTTAAGCATCTTGTGGAATTTCACTGAAAACTTTGCGACAGTAACTATGTAAACATTCCAGTAAGTTTATAGTATTTTCTGTAATCCTGGCGCCTTTAACATGATACATTCTGCGTGTCTGAAGTAATTTCTTGCATAATTAATGACATTACAATTTAATTTTTTGCCGACATCTCAATGACTTAAATAATAGCGCAAAATATACTTAATTTATAAACCTTGCATGTCAATCATCATTTTAAAAGATATTTTCTTATATTCTCTGGCGATTAGGCGTGGTCTAAATATTACGCCTAAAGGGATAAGTACCAGTAATAATACTAATATACATGGATTCTTTTTTTTAAATTTATTTTCCAACTTAATCATACTTATATTCAATAATATACAAGCGACGCCAATATAGAATTATTCTAAATTGGTCGTAAATAATATGTCATCAAATGATTTGAAATTTCTTGTTAGATTTTTTAATGCTTAATGTAAATTTATATCATCTTTATAAGGTAATATTATCTGAAAATATTCCTAGCTTATTTGTTTCTCAACAAATAACATCGATCAAAATGTTGCGGGCTATAGTCTATTTTTAAACTAGGAGGAGTAAATTCGTTCCACAAGGATCTATTTTAGGACCTCTTTTATTTTTAATTTTTGTTAATCACTTTCCTTCATGTGTTAAAGACTGCTCCCATTTTATGTACGCTGATGATATCACGTTGTTCTCATTATCTGTTAGATAACTATCCGATAGATACATTTCTATAGAAAGAAGGGATGACATTTACTCAGCAGATGAAGTTACAAATAACCTTATCTGTCAGATAGTTACCTGGAACTTTATCTGAAGGTGGAAAAACCGGGCCTAAGTCGTTCTTGTAACATCTTTTTTAATTCATTTTTTATTCTTTTTAGCCGTGAAAATGAACGCTCTCCACTACAATTGGTGACTATCAAACAAAGGAATATCCTTGCAACTTCCACATTCGGGAAAATTTCTTCTAATTTATCTGCTTTTATTAGAGTAAGGCTGAGATACTCAAGTCCGCCGATTCATTTGCAGGGTTTCTTAATAAAAATAGTAAAATTGTAATAAAATTGCACTAAAAACTGAACTCTTTTTTCCGTGTGACAACCTCGGCATTTTGAAGTCCCCATCAAGCCAGGAACCCTGGGCTCGTGCCTTATGTGCCCTTATGAAAAGACGGAACTAGGTCAGAAATAGGTCATTCAGAGTTAAGTCAATTTTTAGATATAATAAACGTATCTTACAACGCTGCATCTTAAAACTTTTTTAGCGCCCTACGTACTGTTGTACCTCCCCTTAAGGTTACTGCTGATTTGTAACATGTTGTAACTTGTTGAGAAGTATAAAAATGGTCTGTTATGTACTACATCCTTGATTTATCATCAAGAAGAACTCTAATAAATAATGTGAACGCGGAAATTTCCCTACTAACAATGAATCACGACTGTTAAAGAGTTATTTAGAACTCTTGTTTAGCTTTATTTAATTTATCTGCATCTATATTTCATACCTTTTACTTTTAAATGCATCTTGAGAAATCCGCAAGTGTAATATCATTTTAACGCCATTAATATTACCATTTCGTAATTATATTAATGTTTTTCATTTTTCCACTTTGTAATTGCAAAACCTGATACTCAATTTTTGTTTTCGTTCATATAAATTTATTATTTTATGTGGTTTTACTAAAGTTTATTCCAATTAGAAAAGAGCAAACTAAATACTGAATAAGAGTGAATAAAAAACCTACGCACGGTGCGTAATACTCACTGAGTGGGAGAAGGAATAGCAACTTGATATGATGCAGTCAGGGCCGCCGAGAGGGGATGACATGTGTGACTTATGTCATAAAAGGGGCCCGGCCCGTAAGCGAATGACAAGTTGAGTCCTGCGCGTTTTTGGGAAAGTATTATTATATTCAGGGGTGTTTCAATAAAAATTAAAAATCCATTTTAGAGTTTTAGATTGTAGCCAAACGGCTAAATATAGAAAGGTGAAATTTGGCATGCTTACACAACTCTTTGACTAAGATATAAATAAAAAATACCTTACTTAAAATTTTAAAAACATATTTATTTTTTCATTAAATACATATTTGTTTATAATTATCCTGCGCTGTATTTTTTTGAAATATCTATATTTTTCCTTTACTTATGTGTTATATACAGTGAATTTATTTTTTAATGCAACATGTACTATGTCATTACCATGGATACAGTTTTTGACAGCAATATAATTCGTGTTCATTTTCATTTGCAACATAGACAATTAGTGTGTATACTTTTGCTCATTGCTGATTTAAAAATTAATCAACATGTATACAGATGAAGAAAAGATAATGATGGTAACTTGGTATAACTCCCAAATGAGTTTAAGAGAAGTTTCTGCTGTATTTAGTGCAACTTATCCAGATCGGCCAATTCCAAATCCCTCTGCAATTTCAAGACTAGTTAATAAATTTCATCGCGAAGGATGTCTTAAGTAAAAACATAATAAAAATAAAAAAAGAACAACATTCCACGTGCTTACAGAAGAGAAGCAGTTGGAAATATTATTACAAGTGTATATAATGGAGAACTTAGGGATGTTGCTGAACTGCAAGACAAAATTGTTCAAGCATCCAACAAAATACCTCACGAGCAATTGCTGAATGTTTTGAATCATTTTTATGATCGCTTAACATTTTGTATGCAAGTAAATGGAGAAACTTTTGAACATTTATCATTAATTATTTATTTATTTATTTATTTTTTTTATTTGTATTTTCAATAAAATATTTTGATTTTGCTAGTAAATATGTTTTTTTCTATGTTGCAAATGAAAATGAACACGATTTATATTGCTGTCAAAAACCTCTGTAACCTCAAACTGTATCCATAGTAATGACATAGTACATGTTGCATTAAAAAATAAATTCACTGTATGAGTTGTACAAGCATGCCAAATTTCAACTTTCTATGTTCAGCCATTTGGTTAAACAGACAGACACATGAGTGATGTTATAAGGGTTCTTTGGTGGTCATACCTACAAAACCTATAAAATACCCCCTTATAAATACCTCCTTATTACCCCCCTTATAATATACCTCCTTATAAAATACCCCCCATTATTGTGAAAATCTTATTTTATGTTTTTATTTTATTTTACTGTATAGGATACACAACAGAATATCCCCACGAATGGATTGTTCCAATTAAAGTGTATGGGATTTCTAACCTGATGTTAGGGGCTTTTTGTCAAATTGCATTAAATTTTTGGATTGATTTCGACTGAAAGTAAGTTACATTTTTTGAAATTTAATACCGATTTGTTTTGGTTATAGAAGATACTTAACCTATCTAGATCATCTTGCAAACAGTGTTCAACAGTAGTAATGCATTTATATATTTTCAAATCGTCTGCATATAAAAGAAATTTAGAATAGATATAGCATTTATAAATATCATTAATAAAAATTAAAAACAAAAGAGGTCCAAGTTGCGAACCTTGTGGCACTCCTGAGGTTACTAGAACGAAAGACGATTTGTAATTATTTACAACCACATACTGTTACTAATGTATAATTTTAACCACCGCAGCAGATCGCCACATATTCCGAACTTTTCCAATTTATAAAACAGAGTAGGATGATGAACCTTATCAAAAGCTTTGGAAAAGTCCGTATAAACTGCCCAAAACTTGCTGTCTGCGATCCAAGCAAATACTAACATACTGCACGAATTGCAATAAATTGGTAACTACAGATCTGGACTTGAAAAATTCATGTTGTTCTTGAATAATATAATTTTTAGCATCGTAAAATAATTATGTTACACACGCTTAGGGCTTACAATACCGGGATTCCGGGATCCCGAATACCGGAATCCCGGACGATTTTTGTCCGTTATTAAAAACCGGTATTTATGTAAAAATACCGGTATTTTGGTATTACATTAGTTGATAAAAATTGAATTTATGCACAATATAAATCTAATCTTGATTAGATGAGTTACGTCCGTAAGTTAGTAATTATAGTTGAAGGTAATGGGATTCGCACCAGTCAGAAAATAAAAACAAATTTATTAACTTCGCTAACGTTTCGATTTAATTTAAATCTTCATCAGAGCTTAGTTAATAGTCACGATATAAAATAACAATTTTAAAATTAATAGAGAATACATCATATTGTCCGGTTATTGAACTCAGAGATAAGCATATGCTTATCTCTGAGTATGTTATTTATGTTAGAAAAATTTGAAGAAATTAAATTTTGTATTCAAAAAGCGCTTATTGACATTAGTTCTGATATTCATTTTTCTGACGAAGAATTTAATTTATTATCTTCAATTATTGCTGCTCTTACTCCTGTAAAATTAACAGTAGATGCATTATGCCGAAAAGATGCAAATCTTTTGACGGCTGACGCTTCTTTAACATTTATGTTAGATACTCTTGCCCAGCAAAAATCTGCAATTGCATTAGAATTATTGGAAGCATTAAAATCTCGAATTTTACTGCGACGAACTGAATTGTCACAAATACTTCAGTATCTGCAAAAGGGCTCACAAGATGTTGGAGAAGTATTTAAACGCATATCCAAATTTACAATCATTAAAAAAATTGTAAGCTTAACTAAACGGCTCACACATGAAAATCTAGAAGATACAGAAGATATGGAAGTTGTGCAAGAAACATCCCTTCCAATATCTTCCCAAATTAGTAATGAAACTGTATTAGAATCTGACAAGGTAAACGTAAACGCATTAAAGAAAAAACTACAGGCAGCAACAGACGAAACACTAAATATTTCACCCGTGCCTGCGTTTAAAAAAATTCCAGGTCTGGAATAAAAAATAAAAAATGAAATTACTTTTTTTGAAAAAACAGGAACAAAAGGAACGTATTTACAAAATGTGTATGATTTCTTAATGACAATAGTGCCGACAAGTGTAGAATCAGAAAGAGCTTTTTCGGCGGCTGGTTATATTTGTACGAAAATTCGGTCCTCGCTTGATGATGAAACGATTGATTGTTTATGTTTTTTAAGAGCATACTTTAATAAACAAAACGCAAGTTATTAATATTATTTCATAAATACTTTCAATTTAATTATATTTTTTGCTTCTTTAATTATATAATGCCATACGAGCCGAAGTCAATACGAAGTCAATATAACAACTGAGGTAAGTAAAAATATAACTAGTAAATTTTTTATTAATAATACCGGTTTTAATACCGGTATCCCGATATTTCAAATTTCAAATATCAAATACCGGTATTCAGATTTTAGTTCGGTATTGTAAGCCCTACACACGCTTCAAAAATCTTCCCAAAAATGCTTAATAAAGACACTGGTGATAAATTTGTAATAAAAAGTTATGTTGTCTTCACAATCTCTTATTTGGTAAGTACAAGTTCTCCGAGTAAAATACAATATCCACCTTTTACTTGTCGTGATTAGATAAAAATAATGTGCAAATAGTCATTTGTAAATCATTAATCAAAGTGGCATCATGAAGTAAGAAAACTGCTGGACATATGTTGCTAACACAAAAGAATCATAGGACGATACTTACGAAAGTTTAATTTTATTAATGAATATGATTTATTATAGAGAAGGCCATTCACCTTAAAAAATCATAACCAAAAATGAAAATATAATTATACCGCATTTTAAAGTTTATTTATAAAAAAATTTGAGGTTACTTTTGTTGATTTGACACCTTTTTGATATTTATCATGGTCGATTACGCTTACAAAATTATTTTGGGGGTGGAAAAAATCTTACACCTGGAAAGGCAAATTTCCTAATAAAAACAAACAATCAAGTGTTTCAAATAGCTTTAGGAGTACATATACTTAAGATATTTGTAAAATAATTTTTATAATAGTGTCACAATTATGGTATAATTATGTTCTAATGTACCAATTCTTTGAGCGGCCTTTAAACAGTGTAGGTCAAGGTTGCTGACGTACGATTTTGTGTTTGTCAACATAAGTTTTGAACTATATTCTAATGTGTTGATAAACATTATTCAATTGTGATGACTATGGTCTTTAATTGCTGCCAACAATTACACAAATGAATAATGTTTCCAAAACAATTGAGGTAGGACCTGACGTCATAGTGTCCTGGTTAACAGTTATAAAATGGTCTTAGGGAATAGAGTCGAGGTTAGTCTTTCTTGGTAGTCAAGTAGTAGTCATTCTTGTGAGCACGTTACCCAAAGACCAGCCCAGCTGTTGAAGTCGCCAACACGAGATGTGAGTGTCGTCTACAGGGCTTCTCCACGTGTTCGCCTCGTGCGGATACCTGGGGTGGTTCGACCGATCCTGGAGAAGCCGGGGCATGAACAAGACTTACATCAGCTTCTACCGGACAACACCAGCAGCCATTCTGACACATAATTGTATTCTGATGTAAATAAATATTATATAATAAGTTTTGTAGAAAGGATTCCGTTCTTGAATTCACCCCGTGACAATAACATTTTTTATAATTTTTATAACAATACTGCTGGTTGAATAATTCAAGTTATGCTTAGCTGAAGTAAATTTTAAATTGTGTTTTGATTATTTGTTATTTGTATATTATTGTATTGATTATATTAAATACTAACATTGAAACTTTCCTTCAACATTGTGTTTTATTACACTAGATCTTTTGCTTATCATTTCTCATATTTGTTTTTGACATGCGCAATAGAATTTGCGCCTGAGCAGCAATGAAACCGTTAAAAGTAAAAATATTGTTACTGCCGAATGAGTGCTGTTTAGGTACACGTTACACGTACCAATTGATGAGACATTGTTAAAACCCTACATAAAACTATTTTGACAAATTAATCTAAACCGATCGGTATTTCTATTGTATCTCAAAAACTAATAAAAATAGGGGGCTAAGGTTTGAATTTTTGCATTCCCAAGCTCTTAAATGTGTTTTTAGTATATTTTGAAGATTCTCATATCAACAGATTTATTTATACAAACGCATTTCATTATTAATGTAATTTTAACGCGAAAATATTAATAAACCAAGTTAAATGTATATAAATTGGAAGGAAATAACGCGTAAAACGTTGAAAATAACCCCAATAAATAATTGTGGAACCGACATAAGATATATCATAACTATTTCATTACATATTATGTCTGTGAAATGGGAAATAAGCCATGAGTACCAACATTAAATATGTTGTCAAATAAATCTGGACAGTTTAGTAAATTCCAGCTTTAACAGAGAGCTCTTGACTAATATTACTGGAACAACTGCTGTAATAACATGCAATAAATCTACTCGCAACACTATTTTCATACAAACATATGGTGAACACATATATATATAAGAATACACAACTCTGTATAGTTTGAATATTGGGAAGTTAATAACTTTAATAACAAAATTTTTAGATCACGTACACCAGAAAAAATAAATACTTATAGACTATTCAAAATGTTTAAGCGGAACCAAAGAGAATTTTTATTAAGTTTTTAATGATTGAAGAGGGTCTTAGCTAAACTAAATAATCAAAAGCCTCATTTAACAGATAAAAATTACGTTTTCAAAATCCAGTTTCACTTAAACCAAAAATTATTTATAAGAGATAAAAATGATTAGGAGATGATGAAATTAGGAAAGATGAAGTATTCTACAATACAACTGATTTGCCAAATTTCGTCGTGGTCGTGCGTCCGTCAGTGATGAATCTTGTGTAGGTCGACCAAAATCGGTTTTGATTCAAAAAAACATCGATGCTGTGCGTGAAATGATTGAAGAAGATCGCCATGTGGCTTACCGTGAGATAGAGGCAACCTTTGGCATATCCCAGATTGCAATAAATTTGATTTTGCATGAAAATTTAGTTGTGAAAAAGATCAGTTCCCGATGGATTCATAATTTGACCGAAGCTCAAAAAAAGGTTCGTGTTGATTGTTGTAAGGGAATGCTAAAAATATTCAACCTAGGCACTACAAAATCCGTATACAACATCGTTACAGGTGACGAAACTTGGATGAACCGGAAACTAAGCAACAATCCACTGCTGCCTCATACCCTTTTCAAACTAGAACTTTAAGACGAGTGAACTTAAAGTTCACCGATGTTTAACATCGGTATGCTTTCACACTTGATGTTTAAATCTCCGGTGCTGTCATCAGCTACAGTAATTTTGTCCTTAAGTTACCGTCATGAAATTACCAGTTTTGAACTGTCTGCGCAGACGCACATTTTGAATTATTATAAACAAATATGGATATTTCATCCTACAATAAAGACACTACAATAAAGAATATATTACACCTGTATTAACATGTAAGTCGATACATTTTATCTCAATTATTATAGCTCTGTATTTTATTAAACACATTATTAAAATAAATAATTTTATTATAACAGTAAGTATAAACTTCTTATAACGTCGATATATACAGTATTCTTGTTTATGATAATATAAAATGTTGACAGCACAAATTCAAAGAGTATTTTTTTTATAATAGAAATTATGTTGGCAATGCGGACGATGTTTAAGACGCAGATCTCTGTCTTAAACATCGCTTGTATTTAGACGAGGTCATACGTTTTCACATTAGCGTTTAAAGACACATTCACTTTAACATCCGATCTTAAAGTTCTAGTGTGAAAAGGGTATTAGTCGGTGGTAGAGAAGCAATGTTAAACCTATTTTTGTAGCCTGATTTTACAAAGCACCGATGTCTATAATTGTTGAGGACAGTAACCCTTCAGAATTAAAACACAGTATTATGTTATATTTCCGCAAGTTTACGCAACAATAATGTTGATATTATAAATATTTAAATTTCTGCAACCCTTTCGGACGTTAACATTTTTCAGGTCGATGTCCGATAAAGTCAAGTTGGACCGATCGGCCTAAGAATCCCTGGAATTTCTTTATGTATCTGTCAAATCAAGGCAACAATAAAACAGATTTCTTTAATGAATAATATCCTGAATTCCAATCTTAATCCAATTCCTAAATGTTGAAATTGCATTTCCTTGTATTTTCAAGGTAAAAATTCTTAGTCCTACCCTGTATATCCGTTACAGTGAACGACCGTGAATATATGAGATAATGCCATAAATTACAGCTACTAGTGCCTCCATGTGCCAAAAGAATCGACTTTTTATTCGAGTTAAAAAAGAATAACAAGTTTTTACTTTCGTCTGCCTGACCTTGGGAAGCTTACTAGCACACTGGGACATTATTTTTTATTTTAAAACTTATTTAAGAACAGGCACAGATCAAAATAATGTTATTTAACGGTGGGGTAAACATCACATTTCTCATAAGTTTCTTATACAAAACTAACAATCTAAAATATGTATACAGGGTGTTTGTTTGAAACGGGGCACCACGAAAATCTCATTTATTTGTAAAGATACAAAAAATCTTCAGAACAAAAGTTAAACTAGACAAGAAGGCCCATCTAAAGGTTACTATAAGAATTCTGAGGCACTGTTTCACCGGAAATGATGTCAACTTTTGATCTAGCATAGGGAATCGATAATTTTATATTTTTTTCCTAAAAGTAAATTAAATTAGCTTTACGATGACACCAAAAAGTCATATTTTTATGTTAACCATTTCAAAATGGCGACCATTTATGTACAAAATAATAATCAACATAATTTTTACAAAGTTGAACGTAGCAAGCATAAGGGTATACCGCTAGAGGCGCTGGAATCTTAAAAATTTAATTTTTTTAAAATTAGTACACAAAATATAAGCGCCATCTATTGTGATATAACAATACTAATAGTGTTAGTTCTTATTCTTCTTAGTAATTAGCAGAATACGAAAATATAAGAAGAAACTTATAATTTTTGCAAAAAATGCGAACGACCAAAGACGCCAACACACTTTTTCTTTTTGAGTGTTGTTGACACTTTCCCAGTTGTTATTCCTCCAATCCCGGATTTTTGTAAGTTGTCATTAGCTATTTATTTATATATTGAAGTTAGCTTTTCCTGAACAAAATGATCAAAAGCTTCAATTAATCGGTAAAAGTAACTAGAATTGAAAATCTAGTTCCGCCTAAACCAAAGGAACAGACTTTATTTCAATTTAAAAAAGTATAAAAATAATTGTGTATGACAGTATTATTTTTATGTTAAATAATATAAAATTAACATTAAGATTACTATATTAGTATTGTAATAAAATCCAATATTTCATTTTAGAAATGTAAAAATAGTAAGGTCTGTTCCTTTGGTTTAGGCGGAACTAGATTTTCAATTTTAGTTACTTTTACCGATTGATTGAAGCTTTTGATCATTTTGTTCAGGAAAAGTCAACTTCAATATATAAAAAAATATCTAATGACAAATTACAAAAATGAAAATTGCGGTTAGTTCCGCCTAATTGTTTGGAATAGACTGTAGGTACAAATTAGGATTATTATATTGGGTATAATAATATTAATATGAAATTAATTACTATTAAAAAGGAATATTTCTATTTCAAAATCTAATAAATGCTTTTTGTGTATTATGTGTTACTTTTTTCGTATTTTATCTTTACATTATTAAATAAAACGTATATAATATAAATAAATAGATTTTTTTAATATTAATAAAACATCGATGTTTCCGATACATCGATGTTTTGCCTTCAATGTACAACCCTAATTTGCATAGCTTTATCATAAATTCGAGGGTTTTAGAGCCGGCATCGTCACCAAGAAAGAAAAAGATAGCTTTATTGGAAGAAAACCCATTAGAGAGTATGAAAAAGAACTTCTCCATTTAACCTGAACTACAAACTAACAATTGAACGGACTATAGATGAATCCGATATGGAAGAAGAAGAAAAATTGTCACCCTTCTGAGAATCCTAACGTGACAACACTGTTCTTTTCATTGTGTAAAAGTAAATAAAAACTATATCCTATTTCTACAGAATCAATAAACAGTCCGTGTTTAAAAATTAGTTCATTTGACAATCCGTGACGTTGATGGATGTATGGTCAGCCCCTGTCCTGTGATTGGCTGCGGGGGAGTTGACTGTAGCGCCATTGGCTATACGGCCGGAAATGAAAGTGAATATATGTACAGCTACCGAATACATGGAAAGTCATGCGCGAGAAAACACAACGTATAGGTGTGTTTTATACGAAATAGAGGGGTTTTTGTATTAGAAAAGATGTTAGAAATTACTGTTGTCGCTTTTGGTAGGTGCTTGACGAAATGGAACATGACGATGCAGACATATTGTTATTTTATACGAGATGAAACTTTTTTTTCTTCTGATTTACTTCAAAATTTGTTTCTAGGGATATTAGGGTCTAATTAAAACGAGAAAAATATTTAAAACATTCTTATTTCTCTAGTTTTTGAGTTATGAACGTTTTGTTTTTTCGATTTTGATGTTTTAGATTTGCCGCAAAATGTGTTTCAAACAAATCAAAACCGCTAATAGTTCACTATTAAAATTAAGTGTGTTTTTTTATTGTCTAGATCAGCGCTTCTTAATCCTTTTTCATTTATGACCACTTTTTTACCATCGATATTATCGCGACCCCGGGTATTAAATATAAATTATATATAGGTATATGAACTTTAACTCTCACGCTCCGTAAAATGTACCCCACAAAATTTGAATAAAATAACCGAGTTTTATAAATACCATAAATACTTTATTTGCCTACTTATGAAACAATGTAGGTAAATATTTTTTTTATTTTTTATTTTAAACACCTAATATTAATTAATTAATTTTTCATGAATTTTATTGGTTATTTTTAAGTAAAGGGCGGAGTCAACTCCCGGTGAATTCCCTGATTATTGCAAAGCAGCTACCGCCTAAACAACCGCTTCAGTCTGAATCTGGACATCGGACAGGACAGGCTGCTCGGCAAGTGCGTGACCCATCGATGCGAACAAGTGGTAATCTGAAGGCGCCAAGTCTGGTGAGTAAGCGGCATGGGATAGCACTTCCTACATGAGTGCCTCCAATGTGTTGCAAACTGCTTTTGCCTTATATGATGGAGCGTTATCGTGAAGAAAGATTACCTTGTGCTGTCTTCTTTCGTATTCTGGTCGTTTTATGAGCAGCGAATGGTTCAATTCGATCAGTTGTTGTTGGTAGCGTTGGGTATTAACTGTTTCACCAGGTTTTAACAATTCATAATAGACCACACCCTTTTGGTCCCACCAAGTACAGAGCATTGTCTTTTTGCCAAAGCGATTCGGTCTTGCAGTTGATGTGGATGGTGAACCTGGGTTCACCCATGATTTTTTGCGTTTGGGATTTTCAAAATAAATCCTTTTTTCATCGCCAGTAATGATACGATGCAAAAAAGAGTTTCTTTTGTATCGTGCAAGCAAAATTTCACAAGTGTTTTTGCGTTTTTTCATCTGCCTCTCATTCAATGCATGTGGAACCCATCTGCCGACTTTCTGGATCTTACCCATCTCTCGTAGGCGATTAGAAACAGCTTGTTGACTAACGCCTAACTGCTCTACTAATTGTTTTTGTGATTGACTATCGTCTTCCTGTAGCAATGTTTCCAATTTTGTATCTTCATATTTTTTTGGAGGTTTTCCATGTTCTTTGTTTGTAAGATCAAAGTCACCACTTTTGAAACGCCGAAACCATCGTTCACACGTATCTTGCGATGGAGCATATTCACCATAAACTTCTCGAAGCAGTCGGTATGATTCAGCAGCAGTTTTTTTCAAATGAAAACAAAACAGTAGTACTGTCCGCGAATGCTCTTTATTTGGCACAAAATTTGACATTTTTAACACAGTAAAACAAAACTATATGATCACTTTTATGTTGATTTTAATGTTTATCATTTTTTAACAAAAAATTAAGTTATGTTTCCTCAACCACCTGTTCCAGTAAAAAAATGTGATTAATTTTGAATTATATTGAAAGACATTAATGCAGACAAAAACTAGTAATGCCATTACGTATAAGTGGTACGTTTACCGTCATTTATAATGTTATTTTGAAGTAACGTAACAACTTAGCGTAAACATCTATGGAACGCACCCGTAATTGCTTCTTTGATTTATTACCAATGATACAATTTTAATTAATTTTGGCATCACACCGCGGGTTAACTCAACTGGAATGAAATAATAAGTCGTTAACATAAAATTACGTTAAACGAAAAAGTCCAGAAAATAAAGAACGTTGGGTTAATAGCAATATGGAAGCTAGTACATTACAAAAACGGTGTACGAGGGATGTTTCCAAAGTTCTGGGAATTTAGCTATAATTTTTATTATTTTGTTAATTTTCGTCAATATTACAATGTTTAATTTTTGCAAAATAAATTATTTTGAGGCGATTTTTGCGAAAATTGTGCAAAAAAATTTTTGTCCCACACTCTGTAGCCCAGGTGGTTTAAACTAAAAATGTGAAAAAATTCTAAGTAATGTATATTGGTGTGAACCGGAATAGTACAACAGGAATTTTTGATCAGATTATGTTTTCGGAAAATAACGCATTTTTTGTGTTTTTTGGTTGACGATGCATACATGTTATACTCTTATAACACACTAAGTTGATAAGCGTTTGGTGGTCTAGTGGCTCAGTTGCTCGACAACTACACAGGATCGTTATTCACTACACAGGTTCGTTCCTGGCTTGTGGAGTCAATTTTATTTTTTGTTTTTTTTTTTCATTTTTATTATGTTTAAATTAATTTGTTAAAATTCTAGTTATATTTTAGCACATTTTGAATTTAATTTTCAAGAGCGTAAATTTAATAACCAATTGGAATTATATTTTCATTCTGTGTCATTTATACGAAGCCAGAGGGGCGGAGCGTATGATTTAAGACAACCAATGAAAGCCATAGGCCCAATTTTCAAAATCTTAATGAACCTTGTTATATAAAAAAAATACTGCACTTATTTAGAAACCTAAATAATGATATTAGGTATTCGAATTAAAATTAACAAAAAAATATTTTAACATAAAATTTGTTTTTAAAGCTCTGAGATTAACAGACGATAAATTATTTTAAAAAGATCGTTCATTTTGCCGTAGTTACTACAAAGCAAAATTTGTCCTACACACTCAGCATGCCGCCTTCACTTATTATATACCTGCGAAACCCTGCAATGTGTGAAAATTCACACTTCACATCAATTTTTATTATTTTTGCGTGCTGAAATCGGAATTTAATCTAGGTATTGTTAGGTTAAAATCTCCCAACTTTTGAAGCGATAGAGAAATTTTATGTTCAGACATCAAATGGTTATTTTTGCAGTTCAAATGACCCGTATAACCTTTGTTCGTGTGATCGGTTTAAAGATAATATTGTCTAGAGAAAATAGTTGTGAATTTTTATCTATATTGTATATGTTACGTCAATTTTGGTATTCACGTTTTTTTCTTGATAGTTAAATCTAGAAATTTGATATTATTTATAGAAATCATGTGGGAATTTTATTAAATGTGTTTAAAACAATGAATTTTTTGACTAGATTAGGTAACCTCAATTTTCTTTCTGTTGTAATCTAACATTTCAGACTTAATATTCATAATTTTCCCCGATTGAAAAACGTAGTAACACGGAGTGTTGGTAGTATAATGTTAGTGATTATATTCTTCTCATGAGTTGGCAAGCCTGTACGGCCTTTCTTGACCTCACGAATACCAACTAAAATGATTGACACGATAGTTTGGTGATTTATGTAAATATTTACACCCAAACACGCAAAAAAATTGCAAGAACTAATATCTTTATCTCTTATACGGTTATTCTGAACATTTTTACACTGTTGTAGTATTAAGAAACTGGTCAGATCTGCGTGTTACGAGGGGAAGTGCAATGTGCTGGGAAGGGGGAGACGAGTGTAAAAACATGATTTTATTTTTTTGCAATATAATAACTGAAAATGAAAATACCATATTTTTTACCAAACAAACAGTGCATGTTAATCAGTATTATATAGGCTGTTCAAAAATGACCGTGACGTCACAAAAAGCCCACTAAATTCAAGGTAAAACACTATTCTACGGAATAAATTTGTACTAAATAACGTATGTATTATGTTAGCCATATGTGCTAACGTATGAGCTGCGTATTTATAAGACTAATGTTAGTCTTATAGATAAGCAGCTATGTTCTTGTTAAGAAGATGTCCCTTTCAATCAAATTTCAGCCCTAATTGAAGTGGAATTCGTGAAATGTCATCATTTTTGATCATTAATAAAAAATTACTGATAAGAAATATGTGATTTTTTTTTTCTCATTCCATACAAATTTAATTTATAAACAAAATTTCTACCATTAATGTATTTTAATACTGGGTAAGTATAAGGTAAATATACATATGTTACATTTGAAACACTAGAGAGTGGGTATAATATAAGCACTGGTCATAAATAAATCTTGCAACTAATGCGATTATTTTGCAGTTTACCGCTGCTGGGCTGGCAATTGATACATCAATGGGCCAGCTAACGGCCACGGGGACACCGGGGTACTGGCCTATTACTTTCAATGCCGGGGAGTATGTGCTTCAACAGTACTGGCCCGTATAAATGTTTGCTGGGTTACAACACTGAATGTATCACGCATTGTAATTATGAATTATTGTAGCTTCTTATACAAATTATATATCTATAAATTTTTGCGGACCCCCAGTTAAGAACCACTGAGCTATAACACTTATAGTCCGGAAGAGATTCTAAATATTTACTGAAAACTTAATTTCTGTTAACTGCAAAAGGAAATGAAATCAGTTCTTTATGTGTACGTTGCACGTGTTCTACCATAAGTTGCTAACCATGTTAGGCTTCTGACTATGTAAAGCATATCCTACTAGAATTTGTAATGAACAGTGTTACCAACTGTATTAATTAGTAACTAATACGACCGTTAAATTTCGTAATTGATATAAATTATACTTATTTGGAATGCTAATAGATGGCTCTGTATTATATTTTACACTTAATATTTAGGAAGAAACGTATTATTAAGTTAATTAATATGGTAAAGGTTCAAAACAGATTAATAAATACCTATACCAAAATTAAAAATTAAACTGTTTAAGTTATTACTTTGTTATTTGATTGTAAACACGACTATTATTGTGTCTCAAGTTTGTGAAAAAATTGATATTACTCGTGAAGGTTTACGTTGGATGATTTTTTACGATTTTAGTAAAAGCCTAACTCTACAACAATGCATAGATTCGCGTCGTTCAACTTTTGGTAATGAAGCACCATCAGAAAAGACTGTTTACAATTGGTTTGCAAAATTTCATCCTGGTTGTGCATCCGTCAGTGATGAATCTTGTGAAGGTCGACCAAAATCGGTTGTGATTGTGATTCAAAATGATTGAAGAAGATCGGCATGTGACTTACCGTGAGATAGAGGCATCCTTTGGCATATCGCAGACTGCAATACATTCGATTTTGCATGAACATTTAGCTGGGAAAAAGATCTCTTCCCGATAGATTCCGCATAATTTAAACGAAGCTAAAAAAAAGCTCGTGTTGATTGGTGTAAGGGAATGGTAAAAAAAATTCAACCTAGGCACTGCAAAATCCGTATACAACATCGTTACAGTTGACTTGGATTTATTCATATGAACCGGAAACTAAGCAACAATCCACTGTTTGGGTTTTCCAAGATGAACTGAAACCCACAAAAGTTGTTAGTTCACGAAGTACTTCCAAGAAAATGTTTGCTTGTTTCTTCGGTTCTACTGGACATGTTGCAACAATTCCTTTAACGGATCGGAGAACAGTTAATGCTGAATGGTATGCAACAATTTGTTTGCCAGAAGTCAACAAAATCAGGAAAAACAACTTCGCATCATTCTTCATCATGACAATGCAAGCTCCCACACAGCACGTGAAACAATTGATTATTTGAAGGACAAAAAAATCGAATTAATGTCTCATTGCCCGTATTCACCTGATTTATTCCCTAACGCCTTTTTTTTTGTTCCCCACTGTCAAACAAAAAATGCGTGGACAGCGATTTTCATCCCCTCAAGAAGCTGTTGAAACCTTTGAAAACCATGTTTTTGAGATACCAACTTCAGAGTGGAAAAACTGTTTCGAGAATTGGTTTGAACTCATGCAAAAGTGTATAAATCTTAAAGGCGAATATTTTGAAAAGCAATAAAACAGTTTGTTCAAAAAAAATGTCTTTCTTAATTTTTGTAAAAACTTAAAAGGTAACCCTTGTATTAAATTTGCTACGTGTGCTAAGTAAAAACCATAAATTTACATAAATGTTTGTATTTCAGCTCTTCTTTGGAATTTCTACACTGAATATAATCAATATAGTATCACAATATAGCAAAGATGAGTCACTAAATGTATATAAATAACACAAAAATCACACAAAACTTTAAACGCCTATCTTGAACGTGTAAATAATGAATTTGTATATTCTACAACGTCAAATATATGGAGATCATGTGATTAAAATGAATAAAATTACATAGATTTAAAAATATAGTAGATTAGTTGTTAATTTGTAACATTGCAGCGCCTCTGTTGATATATTTCTAAGTTATCAATACGCTATCTATATATTCGTTGACAGGGTGTAATTCTTGTTGGTGTATTTCTATTTATAAGATCGATTAGCACGCTTTTTCTGTTGTATAATCATCCACAAATAAAGACAGCTGGATTAAAATAAGAGCTGTCGTTTGCCAATCGTAGTATACGATACGAAATTACTATACACAATGCATACCGAGGTGACACATTGATGTCCGTAAGACTAATAAATCTGCTAATTGTTGATCGACTTCCAGATACCTTGGATAAAATACAGCTTGATTATTTCAAACTAGACAGGAATAAGACACATTTTGGATAGAAGGTTGTTAAATTAGACCATTTTGTTATGTTTGACTGATTTGTTTATTATAATGGCAGTATTGAGACCAGTGATGAGATTCACCCGGTTCGCTCGAACCGTTTGTTAAGAAATTTTAAGTTCGGCGAACCGCTTGTTAAAATAGTTTAGATACAGGGAATGACCATAGCCGTCAGTTCAGCAGAAGCTGAAAGAGGCTGTAGCCTTATGAATAATATATGCACAGAAAAACGAAACAGACTGATCGTTTCAAATATAAGTAATATAATGGTTATTAATTTGAATGGTTTGCCTTTAATAGATTGGGATCCAGTACCGATAGTGCTAAATTGGTTAAGAAGCAACTACAGTTCGGATGATCCTCGTGTAAAAAGAAAAACGGAAGTAGAAGTGACTGAAAACCAGAGGGCTATTTGGCAATATTTAAAATAATTACATATCTTAATGTTTAATTCAAAGCAAGAGGAAGAAGAACTCGGAATAGCTGAAAGGAAGATATTAAGAGCAGCTCTTGGTCCAGTAAAAATTGGCGAGAACGAATATAGGCAGAGAATGAACCATGAGATATTAGAAGTACTGGAAGGGAGCGATGTTGTAAGGAAAATTAAGCAACAGCGAGTAAGATGGCTTGGGCATGCATGGCGAGGAAAAGAAACGTCTATAGCTTATTCAGCGTTGCAGTGGGAACCAGGGAGGAAAAGAAAACGTGGAAGACCTAAGCTAACATGGATGCAAGAAGTAGAAGAAGATCTGAAAAAGGCCGGAATTACGAGATGGAGAAATAAAGTTAGAAACAGACAACTTTGGAGAGAGATCACAAAGAAGATTTAATGCGAGATATAGGAACTGATCCATCCTGAAAAAGGATTTAGAAAGCCCAAAGGGCGGCGTAACCCCGTAGGGGTGTTTAGCCATTTATTATATTATAATGTTTAATTTAAATAAATATACTATTTTGAATTTTGTGAAAATTTTGTGTTTTTAAACAAATACCCCTGCGAACCGGTTGTTGAGTTACAAAACCCTGAAATGTGTGAAAATTCACACTTCACATCAATTTTTTTATTTGCAATTACCTATTCGATTTGAGGAGAGTAAACTGCATAGGTATGTTTCAAGTATAGTAATTTTCAAAGTATTGTAACATGACTTAGACGACCGGCGTAGTGGTAACACATATGCTCTGCGTTGTTAAGGTCTTGGGTTCGATTAAATAAATAAAAGTTATAAATAAACATATTTTAAAATAAAACGAGTCAAATTGTTTCTCAATTTGAGGAGCCGCACACAGAATGTTAAGTTGCGACAGATTAAGGGAGACGTTAAACCATGGGGTTCTTCCTGTAGGATTAACCACAGGGAGGAAACCGCCATCACACGCCTCCGTATAGGTCACTGTTATTGGACCCATGGACACCTCCTTCGAGGTGAAAAGTCTATCTGTGAGACTTGTAACACAGATTTCTGTGTTACACTTTTTAACTGAGTGTAAACAGTTCGAGGATGTCAGGGAGAGGTTAGGCCTGTGCTATGACCTGTCAGTTGCTTTAGGTGACGACAGGGTACTCGTGGACAGTCTGATACTCTTCCTGAGAGAATCGAAGTTATTGTTTTATGTGTGAAGTCTTGCACCTTATTTTAATGTGTTTCCAGTTATTGACTGTGATATTCGATGGTAATTGGCCCCTTTACAGCCTCTTACTATCACCCTGAGTCTGTTCAAATTTTTGAACAGACTTTTTATATCATTTATTTGTGTTTGTCACTGCAAGATTTTTTTTATTGAGTATGCGTAATTTTAATAATTTTATTTATTTATTTATTGTTTTTAATATATAGTCTAGTCATTTAGATGGGCTGCGTTAGGTGCAAATAGCCTTTGTTACTGTGCGCCAAAATTTTTAACTAAATAACTAACTAACCATCTCTTTCCGCAGCAAATTTTAAAGAAGAAATTTTCATGGGTCTCCAAATAAATAAGCTGATAAAATATTACAGATTTGAAGTTTGGAGAGGCTTGTTTACCATGACAAGCCTTGAGAAGTTTGTTGAATACGGATCTGTAGCATTGTGATCACTTCCCCATAGCTGTCGAAGACAATGAACCAAGTGTCTTGTCCCTGTTCATGCTATGAATAGTACACAATTGATCTCTATTTCTAATCAGTCGATAAAACGTCTGTCAGTGGGCTATTTATGCACATCTGTTAGTATTTCCTCTTCTCCCATTACCGATGCACTTATTTTAAAAAATATCCGCCAGAACAGCGTTTCTCAATCGGAGATCCACCGACCCCTAGTGGTCCGCGACTTAGATCAAACTACAATGGACAATTTTTCTCAAAAACCAAACACAAATAATTACTTACATTGATAGATGGGTCATTCCATCTCAAATCACCAAAAAGACACCTATGGCTCCCACTCGACCCTCTCCAAATGCCATGAAATTTTGTAGTAAGATAGCACTAGACCCCAAATGACACTTTGCAAAATATTAGAGCTCAATCTGCTTTGGTTCTTAAATAACAGGTCCATATTGAATGGGCTCTCGTCCCGTTCATGCGTAAATACCGCAAAAATTACCAACTTTGATCCTTTGTTAAATCACTTCTATTTCCTGTAGGAGTGTGAAATTTGACATACCAGGACAACTTTTGGTGCAGAATATCGTAGTGTAATCAAAAAAGCAGTATGGGTGGCTATTCAGCTATCCACCCATGCTAAAATCACTGCCAAATTTTGTCGCGAGTAATTTGGACCCCAATTTGGAGACCACTTACTCGTCAGCAAAAGGTCTAAACGCCATGATCTTTTGCAACGATGTATAACAAGCACAATATTATGCAGTGATGCTATAGCAACTCTGTTGTATCCATATGTCCAGAGGTGGCTCACTTGAAAGTTGACCAAAAAAATTTTTTGTGCAAAACTAGCCAACTTTCAAGGCAAAATATCTCAATATGCGTCATTCTCAATTTGGTTTTGAATGACACCATTGGATAGAGCAAATTTTTCTGTACAAGAGTAACTTTTTTTTAGGTTGGGATCTGAATCCCTAGTTCAGCCAGAGGACTCTGAAAATGACATACCTTGGTGCGATATCGAAAAAATCAAATTATGATTCTCCATATCTTCTTTGTGCACTGATCATGATTGCCAGCAAATTGATATCCAAACTGATTGGAAAAATTTTAAGCTTCATTGGGTAGAACATTTTTGGGTGGGATTCAGAATTATTATTTAAAAATCAGTGCTATTTTAGGTTCCTGTTCTATATTTATCTTTACATCTTTGTAGTATCGTGTCAGCAGGTCAAACGTTGCTGTTTACTTATTTGTGTATTTACTTGCAATAAATACACACATAAATAAAAAGCAATATTAATATTAATGTATTACAGGTCTCACTTGAAATTACTGTATTCAGTTAGTTAAATAATTTGATTTGGATTCGATTACGGATACGTCATGGATCAGGATTCCATTAGTTTATTGTAGTGCTGGGAACCGAAACCGGTTTTTCGGGTACCCGGTTCCGGTTTTCAGGTAAAACCGGGTTCCAATTACCCGGTTCCAAATACCCGGTTCCAAATTCCCGATTCCGGATACCCGGTATCAAATACCCGGTTTCGAATACCCGGTTCCAGATACACGATTCCGAGTTCCTAGATTGGATACTCGGTTCTGGGTTCGGGAAAATACCCCAGGAATTCGAATGAATACAAATTCCCGATGTTGATTTAAGTAAAATGTAAACATAAATATATTAAAATTAATGCTGGGAATCGAAACCATAAAATAAAGTCAGACAGAAAATAGTGCGAACTTCCTAAATTCTTAGCCATAGTCATAGGCGAGATAATTTTAGTGCTGGGAAACGAAACCGGTTTTTCGGGTACCCGGTTTCGGTTTTCGGGTAAAACCGGGTTTGTAATTTTCGCGTTACCCGGATACCCAGTTCCGATTACCCGGTTCCGGATACCCGGTTCCGATTACCCGGTTCCGATTACCCGGTTCCAAAACCGGGTAAACCCGAAACCGTTTTTTTTTTTTTAATCGGTTCCGGTTTCGTCAAGATCGATTTCTGACAGCACTAGTTTATTGCCATGTGCTATTGCTAGCCATGGCGTGGTTCTTCTGAATGTCACTTGACAACCTATACCCACTCGCATTGGTAGTGGCTCAGCCACCATGGACCAAAGCAAGGATTACACTAATAATGGATAAATTTGCCTTCTGCAAATTGCCATGCTCTGAATTTGACAGCCTGCATATAAGTCTACAAGAATAGTCTACAATATAAGTACACCTCGCATATAAAAGTGTCATTTTCAGAGTCCTGTGGCTGAACTAGGAATTCAGATCCCAATCTAAATAAAAGTTATTATTGTACAGAAAAATCTGCTCTATCCAATGGTGTCATTCAAAACCAAATTGGGAATGACGCATATTGCGATATTTTGAATTGAAAGTTGGCTAGTTTTGCAAAAAAAATGTTTTTGGCCAACTTTCAAGTGGACCATCTCTGGACATATGAATACAACAGAGTTGCTATTGCAGCACTGCATAGTATTGTGCTTGTTATACATCGTTGCAAAAAATCATTGCGTTTAGACCTTTTGGTAATGAGTAACTGGTCTCCAAATTGGGGTCCAAATTTCTCGCGACACAATTTGGCAGTGATTTTAGCATGGATTGGTAGCTGAATGGCTACCCAAACTACTTTTTTGATTACACTACTATATTCCGCACCAAAAGTTGTCCAGGTATGCCAAATTTCACACCTCTCTGGGCACTAGACGTGATTTTATAAAGGGTCAAAGTTGGCTCTTTTTACGATATGTACGCATTAACGGGATGAGAGCCCATTGAACATGGACCTATTATTTAAGAACCAAAGCAGATTGAGCTCTAATATTTTGCACAATTTCATTTGGGGTCTAGGGCTACTTTATTACAAAATTTCATTAGATTTAGAAAGGGTCGAGTGGGAGACCTTTGGTGAATTCACATGGAATGACCCAGATGCGTAAGTGAATTTTTATACTTTGCTTTAACAATAATATCATTGTTACACTGAAAACAGTAACAGCTATTGAAACAATAGAAGCTATTGTTGAACTGTTTTTGGTGACTTTTTATTTTGAGAGATTGGCAGTACTACCCGTCTACTGTGTCATTGATAACCTCAAATATTTTAAAATGTTTATTTAATACAATTTGTAAGTATTTACAGGACTTCCGTGGCTTGCTATTAAATTTTAACAATTTTTCGACATTCACTATCAGACATATGTCTGTTGAGAACACGCAACTCCAATTAAGGCAATGGAATTCAATCAGTATGTATTTCATCAATATTAAACCAGGCAATTATCCCGAACAGAAACCGAGTAATCATTTCTAGCACATTTAATTGGTAGCAAACATTAAGAGCATAAAGATATCTCTTAGAAGAGAGATTAAACTAAATAATTCATCATTTTAATAGTTTAAGTCATACGTTATTATGACTACTGATTATCTTTTAAGGTTATGTATTGCTTTAGTTGATTTAATGACCACTAGATGTCTCTGTACTTTTTCTTTAATTTCTGTTTACACTTCCCACGAATATATAATAAAGCAATAAATTACTAATTTTATACATAAAATAGATAGTGACAAATAAAATTACCACACATAAATAAACTGTTTGATTATGTTGACACGTTTATGCGATAGGCTTGGTAGTACCAACATTGTAAAGAAAGAAGAGCAGATTTATGTTTCGTTCGAACAGGTATAGGAAACATTTGCATCTCTTAAAACTCCTGGCATCCAAACCAAGTTCTAATCGGTTTTATTTTATTTTTTAAACGGTTTTATTTAGGTTGGTTTCATCTGTATTTGTCTGGTTCAAATCATGTACATTAATACCCCGCCACTCGATGTTAATTCGTTCTGAAAAAGCGTCGAGTAGCGATTTCATCGAGTGGCGAGTCGAATTTCCCCATAAGAAATAAAGGGAATCATATGTACATATGTATATATAAGGATATACATATATGTATATGTTTTTCTTTTAGCTATGCTTGCATTTCTAGCCTTTGGACGCATAATTATAAATATAAATCACTTATTTTAACAAAAAACAAAAAGTTCATAGCTGCACTAAATCTGAGTTGTTGTCGTTAAGATATCTAGGCGCGAACTGCTGGCCATGCGTTCATTTCGCTTTGTTTACCAAAATATGTATCACGTGATCGGTACTCGATCACGTCATTAGTTAAACTCATTAGTGAAACAGATCAAACTCATTAGTTAAATAAAGGGTTTATTATTATATTATTATTATTATTCAAAAATATTTAGACAGTTTAGGCACATGATAGATTTTGCATCTTCTGTACATTTTGGTAGTTCTTACGTGCCTATTAGTTCAAAATTTTACCACCAGAGTATATAATGACATTCGCAAAACCTTCTAGAGAAGAACATAAATTTACAAACGTCAAAATTATTGAAATAAATCTTGGTTACGTAATATTTAATCCTAGATAATTTATGTTTAATGCAGCAATAAATAAAATAAATCCGTTTTTTAACATTGGATTTGCAAAAATGTTATTTTGTAAAATTATTCATTGAATTTTTAGTAAAAAAGTATTTATTACGTTTGCAAATAAAAGAACGAAAATCACATTTAGTTCCGCCTAAACGTTTGGAATAGCCCATAAATTAGGAAAATTGATGGATTTATTCACTGAAGATTGATTGTAGTGGTTATACTGCAAATCTTAGTGAGTAATAGTACTCCTTTTAAATGAGTACTTTTTATATTACTCATTTAAAGTGCGTACTTGTACTCACTTTGAAGAAGGAGATAAGTGTACGCACTTGAAGTGAGTACTAGTACTCGTTATAAATGAGTACTTCAAAATACTCACGTAAAACGAGTACAAGTACTCACTTCTAAAGCGGAACTGAAACTACGCGTTATATGTGAGTACTAATACTCATTTTAAATGCGTACTTTTAATACGCGTTATATGTGAGTACTAATACTCATTTTAAATGCGTACTTTCAATATACTTGCGATGAATTTCTTTTCTATTTATAAATATTTTAGAAAATACAAATATTACTATTAGCATGAATATTTTTCGTATGAGTAATTATATCATTGTAAAAAATGTTCTAATGTTAATTTATATTCGATTTATCCGTTTTTATGAAGCTTCATAAATTCTGGAAAAGGATTGCATTGAAAATTGGCAAAAAAGTGTATAAATTATTGATTATAATAATTTAAAAACTATTTTTCTGATGTTCAATCAACATTTTTACTTTTCCTGAATTTTAAAGCTTTATTGTGACGTCACTCAAGAAAAGAGTTTAATAATTATGTACGCATTATAAGTGCGTATTACTACCCTCTCTTCCTTTCCACTACCCATTTAAAACGCGTACTAGTACTCACTTTAAGTGAGTACTAGTACTCATTTAAAGTGCGTACAAAAGTACTCACTTGTACGTGAGTAAAAACGAGGACAAGCAATGTACGCACTTTAAATGAGTACTGGTACTCACTATATTTTTGACTATAATTTCGAAACCGACTATATTTTCTAATGGCGCGTCTACATCGAGGCAACATGGTGGCGTGCGAACGTTCGATATGTCGTATGCTACCAATGTGCAGCGGTCTGATGAGAGCCGTGCGACATGTTGCTCGTTCCCGTTACTTGGCGGTAAACATCAAAGAGTTTTCGTGCGACACACTACCACTTCTAAAAGCCACATGTTCGCCATTTTGATATTAGATAGTTGTTATTATAGTATTTGTTTTTTAAATTAACTAGTGTTGTAAGCGTTGCTGTATCAACAAAAATTATTTAGTTTAATTTTAACTTAAATTTATTTAAGGTAAGTGATAAATATAAGTTTTGATAAAATAGAGTATGAGAAATAATGATAAACATAATTAAGTAAGGTTATGTTTTTGTTATGGAATTAAAATTTGTTATAAAATAGTATAAATTAGCTTGATTTATAGTTATGCAAATGCCATATAATTTCTGCGATCCGCCATATTTATTCAGTAAACTGACAGATCTCGCAACAATAAACAGTAGCACGCACCCAGTGTTAGTGTAGACCAGTGGTACACAACCTGGTCTTTCAATTTTTTGGTGGGCGGTAGGGGTTTTGTCCAATGCTGGCTACTTTCCGTTTTTTTTTTTTAAATTAAATGACGTTTTACAAACATTAAAATGGAAATTATTTAAAGTATTATTTAAAAAAATTTCATAGCATTATTGAAAAACAAAGAATGACCAAAGAAAGAAACCGTCTGAATATTTTCGAAAGAGGTGACCTTCGTTTGTTCCTTACAAAAATTGAACCAGATATCCAACATTTAGTTTAGCAGCAAATAAAAAGATAAATTTAACTACATGTTTTCATTAAACCTCTACTCAAAAATTACGGGTACGGGAAGTGTGGGTACTGTGTTACCCAGGGTACTTTGTCACATCCAACGTTGCCACGTTTTGGTGCATGTATATATTTTGTGTTTAATAATAAGAGATGATGCAGTAAGTTGTTTTATAATTATTTTTGCAGCTAAATTTTGCGAAAGTATTTGGTAAGTTATTATTATTATACAACAAGTGGGCGGTATGAAAATTTTTCTACCAATAGAGATGCTAAAGTGGGCGGTGGGTATGAAAAGGTTGAGTACCCCTGGTGTAGACACTAGCTTGTCAATGCGACATGGTCTGACGGTCTCGTCAAACTTGTCGTATGCTACCATGTTGCCTCAATGTAGACGCGCCATAATATGGTCTATTGGAATTGGATGTAAGAGAAAATGGACAAAGTATTACTGAATAAAATTTTATAACCCTATTAAATTTAATAAACCAATATTTTTCTGTAATAAAATGACTCAATCTATGACCTAATCTTTATTTTCAATTACTATATTCATACTCAAAACAGTAGTTCCACTATATAGTATATAATTACCTAAATTACACTCTATTGTCATAGGTAGGGCCACAAAAAAACATCCTAATACCCCCCTGGCTTATAATTTACATTTTAAATTTATGTTAATGCTTTTAGATTTAACATGACCAATATTTAAATGATTTCAAAATATTAGAATGCGTGTGATATGTTAAAATTGCAAATCTTACGTTAAATTTATTGTTCAGTCTGTATTGTTATGCATTGATAATGAAATTTTGTGTTAATTTGTTATTTGTATGCAATGTTAAGTCATAGTTTTCTTAAATGACTTATTGGGTTAGGTTATGTTGCATCACTTGCATATTTGGTTGCTAAAACGCAACGAAAAATTTGTTATGATGGGTTAGTTTCACGGTGTAGTCTATTTAAGTGGTGGCAGTTTCTATATTCAGTTTCACAGATGTGTTAATGTGTGTTTATAATGCAACAGAGATAATGGCTCTACGAATAGAGTTTTAGGTCTGCTCGCAGAGTCTTTTTTAATGGTTTATTATCATCAGACGCAAGCGCAGAATTATTTGAACGCACTCCTACCAAGAAGATTATAGGGAGGTAACAAGTCTTGCCTAACAAGTCTTGTATGACCTTGTCGCTATATGACGTCATCATAGAACATCAAGCGCCATTTAAGGGTACCCAAAACATTGAGTTCATGCTGTATTTTCTATGCTGAAATTTGAGTATTCGAGTTATAATTATTTCACTGAAAATGAGAATCCTCGTAAAGGTAACCTCTGGATTAATAATCCATTCTTGAAAGATAAGTCATGTGTACTTGATCCTCGTGAATAAGAAAAGCTGGTCGAGTTGTCTTGTGATGTCACTCTGGTGTCCAGACATAAAATGCAATCGTCTCAATTTTGGAAATCGATAGAAAAAGAATATCTTTGAGTTTTAAAGCTATCAAATTATTAGTAATTTTTTCTACTATTTGTGAGAAATGATTTTTTTCAGCCATGTCAATAATAAAAACCAAACAGAGAAATCGAATGGATGTTAACGCAGCGCTTCGTCTCTCAGAAACAACTCTGCAGCCACGTATATCAAATTTTCTGACAAAGAAGCAGTAGCAGATGTTCTTTGTGTATTGTTCTCCTCTATGTGGATACAGGTCGACCTCTACGACGGTTTCTCTGAGGGTTCCACTCTAATGCCATTCTGGAGATGTCGTTTACTGCCTTTCGGAGGATATGCCCAATCCAGTTCCACTTTCTTGCCTGAATTTCCAAGTGGATAGGTTTTTGTGTCGATTCCCAAAGATGAGTATTGGGAATATGTTCTGACCAATTAATGCGAAAAATTTTGCGCAGACATCTGTTAATAAAAACTTGGAGTTTATGGGTAATTTCTTTAGTGACTTTCCAAGTTTCGCAGCCATACACCAGAACTGATTTTACATTGGTTTTAAATATGCGTACCTTAGTGTTACGAGAGATCTTATTGGATTTCCAGACTTCTTTCAACAAGCCGAAAGCTGGTTGAGCTTTAAGTATTCTGTTGTTCACGTCCCTTGTAGTTCCTCCATCTCTCGTTATTGCACTACCGAGGTAACAGAATTCTTCCACATCTTCTAATGCCCTTTTCACACTAGATCTTTAAGACGATTGAACTTAAACTTCATCGATGTTTAATATCGGTTTGCTTTCACACTTGATGTTTAATTTGAAGAAGAAATCTCCATGTAAAGCTAGTATGTATTGCCAACATAATTTCATATCGTTTGAATTTATTCTGTCATTATTTTGTATATCGAGGTTAGGAGAAGTTTATTTTTTATATTTATTTAAATAATAACGCAAATAATCTTCTCATAACCTCGATATATAAAATGATAACAGCTGAACATAGATAAAAGAAGAGAAGCACAAATTCAAGGAGTATTTTTTTATAACGGGAATTAAGTTGGCAATGCGGGCGAAGTTTAAGACGCAGATATCTGTCTTAAACATCGGTCGTGTTTAGACGAGGCCGTACGGTTTCACATTAGCGTTTAAAGATCCATTCACTTAAACATCCGATCTTAAAGATCTAGTGTGAAAAGGGTATAAGACTTCGCCGTTAATGTAAAATCTGTTGACGTTATTGGTACCAATCCGCATTACTTTGGTTTTCCCTTTATTTATGTATAAGCCAACTAAATTTGCCTTTCAAGTTTGGCTTGCATGTCCTCATAATTATGTGAAAGAAGGCATATATCGTCCGCATAGCTCAAATCTTCCAAACGGTTTTGGAAGTCCCACTGTATGCCTCTGTGTTCCGTGAGAGCATTACGAAGAACCCAGTTCAACACGGTATTAAATAGTAGAGGAGATAGTAGGCAGCCTTGCTTAACTCCGCTTTTGACGGCAATACCTTTACGTCACATCCCATTATGCACAACTTGCGAAAAAAAAAAAAAAAACAATGTACCTATATGAAACATTTTTAGAAAAGTTATTTGAACTTTTTTTTGCCCGTAAAGGCAATCGCTCTTATCGTCCTCATAGACTGCGCCTGTGATACCAAGAGCATTTTTTTGAAGTATTTGGAATAAAATATTTCAAATACCAAATTGAAATATTTTTCAAGTACTTTGTTACAAATATTCCCAGCTCTTCACAATAGAAGTAATTAGTAATATTACCAAACTAATTTTCTATTAAATATCCATAGTTGAAAAGCAATGAGCAGGTACAGTAACGAAGGTATATAAAAATGATCGACTAATGCCGTGTGTAATTATAGGTAATTTTGCATCTGACCGCAGATACGTTTTCAAACTCATTACTTCGATGGTCAAAGCCATTAGCAGTAGAAAGAGATAGCGTTAAATCATAGATATCGAATTCTCTAGAACAGATCAGCTTGCTAAGATCTTTTATTTATGTTAATAGAGACGTTGCACAATTCTCTTAGTGCTTTGTTATTTTGTACGCCGATTCAATTGTAGAAAAGCATGAAATCATTTTATCCGACTGTCTTTAGGCAATTTTGATGTAATAGAATTAAATTAACGGCAAATATTTCATTTTGTTGAGATTAGTTCCGAAAACAATTTTGTTATGTATCTTAGAATATGTTCCCACTGATGCATCCAAAATTGACGATAAAGTAGGAGCCGCTATAATTATGGAAAACGAAACTCATAAACACCATCTCCCAGACGAAGTTAGCATATATACCGCAGAAATGACTAGCATATGCTTTAGTTTAAAACAGTGTTTCTTAACCGTATTGAAAGAATCGCCCCCTTTACCACAGTAAAATTATCCACCGCCCCCTCCACACAAAAAACAAAATTTACACTTTTCTCTATGTAGGTATGTATTTTATGCAATGAATTTCCTACTACAAATAAAAAATGATGAGAAAAGTTCGTAATATAATGTTCAAGTTTAGTCAAACATAATCTCAAATCTCCTCTTTGGCTTATTTGTAATCGATTTCGTGATTTTTTCAATATATGCATTACTGCGCTAAAACCCTTTTCTACTAAATAGGAAGATGAAAATGCTATAATGGGTAATTTTACTTCTTTCCACAGAAGAGCGTATTGAGGACGAAAACGAACCCAAAAAGCATTATAATCACATTGATTGAATATTATTTTGGCTAGGTCAATAAACTGCTCTTTTAAATTTTAACTGACTTTCTACGTCTGATAAAAATGGATTAATTAACCAAGCTGGTATCACAGGTTTCTGCAAGTCTTTGAGTCGTAATATCATATCTTCGATAAGGACGTCCATGTGGCTACAGTATGTTTCAAAATCAGAATTCTTGAGCGTATCTTCTTTTAATTGTTGTAAAGAAGAAAACTGATGGTATTCTCGCCGACAAAGATTATTTTTTATATAATTTGAGTTTATTGATAAAGCTCAATTCAACTCCTTTGGCGTTAATAAGGCTGATATTGTTTCCTTGAAGATTCAGGAGATTTTCTATCTTTTCGAATATATCCGGCACTAATTGTCAAAAGCCAAACAGTCAGACGCAACGTGGTAACCCGATCGCGATATGTTATTCGCGATCGTCTACACAATTATTTACAATGGTTATGTGTGCAGTGTACGCAACAATTGAGCAAATGAACATACCTTATTTTTCTATATTGATACAATGCCCACTTGAACTTTTGCAGCGCCCCCTAAATGCTAAAAATTTTAAAACGCCCCGCCAGACCTCTAAAACGCCCACAAAGAGGCGCTGGTGCCTCGGTTAAGAATCACTGGTTTAAAACATATAGATGAGCTAAACACAAATAATACCACGTACGTAATATGCTCCGATTCTGTCAATTCTCTTCAGTCCATATCAACAATATTTCCAAAGCATCCCCTTGTGAAACTTATCCAAGACCTCTTCTTCCGACTCTCCCAAAAAAACTTGGAAATTGTTTTCATTTGGATCCCATCACATACCATGAACAGGCTAATGCTGCAGCCAAAGACGCTACTACCCTTGCAGTGACCAAAGTACCAATCCAGGCATACGACCTCAAAGCCCAGATAAAATCTGCAGTAAGAGAAAAATGGACACTGAGATGCCAGCAGATAGCATCAAATAAGCTCTGAACAATCCAGGATACAATTTCAAAATGGCAGCCAGTAACTGGAAGAAGAAGAGACCAAATAGTATTAACAAGAATGAAGATTGACCACACCAGAGTAACACACGAATACCTATTTAAAAGAACCGATCCAACTATCTGCGAAGAATGCAATACAGTATTAAGTATAGAGCACATCCTAATTAATTGTCAAAAATATCAACTGGAACGGAACAAACATCAACTACCAACACAACTCAGAGGAATATTGAATGACGTCAATCCCCAAAAAATATTATCATTTCTTTTAGACACGGAATTATTAAATAAAATTTAACTGTACTAACATGTTATCGGGAGTCTTCTGTAAGAAATGCGTTAAAATTAGCGTCAGGTTAATATTTTTATTTTAACACCATATCTAACGCCTTTATGCAAAAATGCTATTCTTTAAGAGCATTTGTTAAGGTAAGCGATAATACAATATTTATTAAGGGGTATAATGGTCAGAGCAGCACATTTTATACCCATTTTCAAGATTTTTTTTTAGAAAACTGTTAATAGTAACTTGATTGGGATAATACCGACAGTAAAGAACAACCTTTGAAGAGTATCCAAAAAAGTTTTTATTGAAAAATATCGAAAATTAAGCTCGTGACATGAATTTGAAATTTTCGTTCAGGACAAAGAGTTGATTTGCGGTGAGACACATAACTAATGACTGGATCATCTAAAACGAAAAAACCAAAAATATTTCGTTAGTTTATGAGTTTCTTGAGGTAACGCTGTCGAGTTTTTTCAAATATCTAGATTATTTAATTTTTGGTATAAGTTTGAAGTCAAAAAAACGAAAAAAACGAAAAAAACGGAATTTTTTTTTTCGAAATTTGTTTTCAGTTGTAAAAAATTCCATAAAAAAAAAGAAAGCAAAAAAAAAAATATATCTCGACAGCGTTACCTAGTAAATTGCCTATAGAAATAGTGTGCAAAATTTCAGAAAGATCGGTCGAGTAGTTTTCGAGTTACATGTCTCACCGACTTGAAAAATAAAATTCTTCAAAAAATTACGAAACACGTGTACCGTAACTGCTCGATGAAATGAATGTATACTACTACAAGTCACATATATAAGTGTTTTTACACAAATATAGCACATACAGGTGTGTGGATAGAGTGGGAAGACTCTACTATTACGTATATGAGAGCTGCGCGCGGCTAATAAATCAGCGTTCTGAAAGGAACGCTATAACACGCGATTTGCGCGAAAATATGAATTTGAGTTATTTGTATTGTTAAGCCGATAACTTCGTTAATTTTGCTCGGATCGACCTGTATGGACACTCCTGAGTCACTATACAATCGATTAAAAAAAAAAAAACGATTTTCTGACCATACCCCCCCTTAACGCGGGGTGCTAACTCACCTTGTAGAGAGGCAAATATTTACTGCACGCGCATGCGCTGCTACGTTGAATTTTAATATATATAAGTGTTAAATGCCAAGAGAATCTTAACCCAATATTTCGGATAGATTTAAATATTCAGTGGCGAAATTTATTTTAAAATGGAACAGAAATGTTTGGTCCTGTGAAACTCAACAGTTTCCACAGTGTATTAAATAAAAATATAACTTTATTCAAATTTTATTTAGTCAATTTATATACTACCTACATTGCATTATAACAATTTATCCCATTTTTGAATAAAATTTTGAATTATGTGTACATTTTATTTTTAAAAAGATGTTCGGTGATGTTAATTATTAATTTATTTACTACGCTATTACTACCCTGGAATAACACTGTTGTAATCTTCATTATCATTCTCATCAATTGTTTCTTCAAATAATACACCATAATAAAATGTACTGCGATATTGTGAAGCACGGCAGAGGCACAAGTGATTTTTGTAGTTTTCAGATGATTATAATTTTAAGTTCTGTGTCTCAACAAAAACTGCTCTCCAATACTCCATTTACTTCCTTTCTATACAATTACTTGAACTTGCGTCTGGGTTACTTGTAAATTGAGAAGCATCTGTATTCAGTATTCCAAATCGTTTGAATCATTTTGTTCAGGAAAAGTCAACTTCAATATATAAAAATATAGTTAATGACAACTTAAGAAAATTTAAATTACATTTAGTTCCACCTAAACGTTTGGAATAGCTTATACTTATTAAATTATATGCGACGCTAGTGTTGAAAATATGTACTATGTAACTGCCAACAGTTTTGGGGCCACTGTTCTGTATTAATCTTCCTATATTCACACCTAATTTAAAAACAAACTAACAAACTACGATCATTAAACAGAACATATTACAGAAAATAAATCAAAAAACCAATTTAATTTTAGCTTTAATTTCAGTTTCAATTAATTCCTCATTCCATCTAGACGGAAAATCGCACAAAAACAAAAAAACTCTGTCTAGAATTACTCATTAAAATAGTCATTAATTTGACCAACTCCGTCCTCAGCCATCTATCCGAGTGTTTTGTAACTAAACGCATCAGAAGCGTAACGTCATAACTATTACTTGTGAAATATTATGAAAATTTTTGTCAAATGGTCCAAATAGTAAGGTGTCGGTACATTTATATTCTTGACGTGTTAGTTTGAAATATTTTAGCAGGTGCTTTAATGTCTAGTCTATTGTTTTAACATGGAATCTTAACACAACATTGTTGTTACTGACAGAAAGTTATGTTGGTAGCATTTTTGTTAGTCTTTCTGTAATTACTCTGACAAAATGTGGTTAGAATTAACTTGAGTTATTTTGAGAAGTTCATTTTAAGTTAATACACACTGATTAGTAAAACAGAGAACTTAAAGACTTGTCTATTTCAAAGAAATAAATCTTCTCTACTTGTCTTTTCGCTAATTCATCAACTGAGACAACAATGGAATTTAAAAAAGTCATATCTCAAAAATAGACCTATGGCCGGTTGCTAAAGTAAGAATTATCCCTAACTCGAGTTAAAATCATTTGTTTTTGTATGTTGTAGCATACAAAAACAAATGATTTTAACTCGAGTTATAGAAAACTCTTACGTTAGCAACCCGCCACTAGACGAATAAAATTTTCAGAATTTTCGTTGTTTATGTATCCTATATAAAGGAAATCTTATACTTATTTTTTTTATTCATAACACTGGTCAACAAATTTAAACTTTTTTTTACTGATTTAGATCTGATACTTGTTTTTAACTAATTTTGGGGTGCTGATTTCAAAAATGTTAACAGTTTCTGCCTATCACGTCAAATTTTTGTTCTATCGTATTTTTACTTTTTTCACCTTTTCACGTTCTGATATACGTCTACTTTAATTTCAACTTCGTTCTTGTTGTCCAATATATTTCGTAGGAACGCCTTACATGAAGGTACTTGTTATAGACCTTTTTACAACGACGGGGGTTGCAAGTTCAACGGTAAGGTACTTAGTATGATACCGCTGCATCTATTAAATATTCAGGTGCGAGAGATAAAAATTGGCCTGTGAGAATAGATTTAAATGTTGGAGACCCAAACATAATACACGAACCTTTGGTGGAGCAAACAAAAATCATTTTCCCCCCTCTTCATATTAAACTGGGTCTAATGAAGCAGTTTGTAAAAGCGTTGAACAAAGATGGTGACTGTTTCAAATATATATCTGAAACATTTCAAAGTCTCAGTAATGAGAAGCTAAAAGCTGGCATTTTTGACGGAGCACAAATTAGAAAATTAGTGAATGATCCACATTTCACTGTACATATGGATGATATGGAGAAGAATGCATGGCAGTCTTTCGTGGCGCTCATCAAAAATTTTCTTGGGAATAAAAAAGCCGAAAACTATGTGGAGGTCGTTGAAAATTTGATTGAAAATTATCATCATCTGGGGTGCAACATGAGCGTGAAACTTCATTTTTTTAACAGTCATCTTTACAAATTTCCTGTCAATCTTGGAGATGTTAGTGATGAACAGGGTGCACGTTTCCATCAGGATTTAAAAGAGATGGAGAGACGTTATCAAGGAAGGTGGGATACTCACATGATGGCTGACTACTGTTGGAGTATTAAAAGAGACTTTTCGGGAATGGTGCACTCCAGAAGATCTTACAAACGACCATTTAATCTTTAAATTATTTTGTATTTTTATTTTAACACTCCAATGCATTAAAATGTAATTAAAACTGTTCTCATTTTCTTTCTTTCACTATAAATAAAATTCACTATAAGAATATTTTCTAATTATTTAGTCCTTATTGTTTGGCAAATTTGTACCAATTACAGTATCGACGCCTAAAATTAAACGATAGAATCATTATTTGACCGAAAATATGTATTTGTTGTAGAGCAAAAATCTGATGTGATACGCAAAAAATGATGTGATATTTGAATTCAGCAGCACCAAATTAGTAAGAAACAAGTCTTAGATGTAAGTCAGCAAAAATTGTGTTGACCAGTGATAATCGATTAATTGATTATTTTCTATCAATATAATCGAAAATCTATTATAACATTAATCAAATGATCAATTAATCGATTAATTAATTTTTTTGCCATCTCCGAATGTAAACGCGCCATAATTCCTCCACGTTCTTTACCTTCTGGACGAACTGCGTACAAAAACAGGATGCTGCTTTCTTTTCTGTATCCTAATCTTAAAATCATTTCTTTTATCATAATAATCATCTCGTTTAACGCACAATTTCTCAATAGATCAATATATGTTAATCCCTTTTAGTCTCACTAATTTGATTTCGAAATGGTGAAACAATACTCTACTTAAGTCTATCTGATGAATGACTTTGATACGCATATGCGTTTCGCACATTAGAGCTGTCAAATTTCGTAAGTGATATAGCTTTATAACTGTGTAATTTATAATAACTGGTTCTAAAATGCCAAATTAATATTTAAAATTAATAAAAATGTTTTTATGATGTCACATTTATGAGTGTGTAATTAATTTATTCAAAGATTTTTGCAATAATAATTACTTGCATAATTTAAATACCGATCTCTATGTTTTATCTCCTTCTTTTTAGGGTTTTGTAGGTATGACCAAAAAACCCTTATACCGTCATTTTGTCGTCTGTCTGTCAATAAAAAAAAAATTCCAACAATTCCGACTGGTTATTAAATTTACGCTCCTAAAAATTAAATGCAACATTTGCCAAAATATAACTAGAATTTTGACAAAATAAACATGGAAAAACAAAACAAAAAATTAAATTGTCTCTTCTGTAATACCCTTTTCACACTAGATCTTTAAGATCGGATGTTTAAGTGAATGGATCTTTAAACGCTAATGTGAAACCATACGGCCTCGTCTAAACACGATCGATGTTTAAGACAGAGATCTGCGTCTTAAACTTCGCCCGCATTGCCAACTTAATTCCCATTATAAAAAAATACTCCTTGAATTTGTGCTTCTCTTCTTTTATCTATGTTCAGCTGTTATCATTTTATATATCGAGGTTATGAGAAGATTATTTGCGTTATTATTTAAATAAATATAAAAAATAAACTTCTCCTAACCTCGATATACAAATTCTGACAAAATAAATTCAAACGGTATGAAATTATGTTGGCAATACATACTAGCTTTACATGGAGATTTCTTCTTCAAATTAAACATCAAGTGTGAAAGCAAACCGATATTAAACATCGATGAAGTGTAAGTTCAATCGTCTTAAAGATCTAGTGTGAAAAGGGTATAAGAAATAAAGAAATAATAATAAATAAATAATAAAACTCGGAAAGTTAAAAGGCAGACCCTGCCAGTTGCCTCACTGTGCGGGTCGCTTCGTTGGCTCCTGCGTTAAACCAGGCCTGCTTATATACAATTCTCATATTTTTATGGTGATAGGTATTGCCAACTTAAATTTTTTACTGCTCACTGTGCCATCTCTTGAAATATTCGCGAACTAAATTTTTTTATGCTGTCTGTAACCTACTTTATCATCGTTTCAGTAACAGTAATAACCATAATGAGTATAGTAATTATCAGGTTTCAGCCTCTGATATTAATTTTTAGAATACAACGTCGGAGATGCAATCTTACTACTGGTCTGAATTACTAGAATGTTATTATTAATTTTTATTAACATGTACCGTGCAAAATAAGATATCATGTGATGCAACAGTATAATTAAAGCCAACATGAAATTATATTTACGCATTTGCAAAATGAAAACAGTAGATGACAGATTAAAAAACAGGTTTAAATTTGTTTAGACATGAGTCGTATAAATTAAGTTGGATTAAAAGTTAAGTTAGAATAAGGAAGATGTTTTTGTTGATCTTTTACAGTGATTCCCAACCAAGGGTCCACGTACCTCTAGGCGTATGTTCTTGTTCATTGGGGCAAGCGAAAAACTTAATAATATGTCAGCGATGACTGTACTCTTTTAGACCGGGAGCTCATGACATTTTTGGTCTCCGATTTCATACAGCATGCCTTTTGGAGGAGAGAATATTTACCCTGTGACAACAAAAAAGGGATGGTACTAAACCCCTGCACGCTTTCCGGTCATAGGGAAAATTGCATTTCCACTTGCACAAAATTTTTGTGTTTTTTTCTGATTTAATATTGCTTGCCCTTTTGTCAAAAGAAAGTTATAACAAATTTAAAGTCTTTTAATTATAGGCATGCTGTATGAAAACGCGGAAAATCATATTTTTTTATTACAAGATCACATGACCGTTTGAGCCCTTTGGGGCCCACCGAATCGCATGCATATATTTAATATAGGGCGTATAGCTTTTAACTATTACATGAGAAAAATATCATAATAATAATAAAATAAATAATATAGTATACATTTTATGATTTTCTTTCTTCTTCAACTTCTTCTACTTTCTGCTTCCAGTGTTCCTCTCTTTCTTCGTAATCTCTTTTCGGCTTCCGTCTCCGGTCTCCTTCCTTCTTGACTCCAGTTCTTCTTCCCCTCTTTCTTCGATTCTCTTCCCTCTTTTCTTTCCTCCTCCTTTGCCTCTTTCTTCCTTCCTGTACTCAGTTCTGTCTTACCTCTCCGCATTCCTTCCTTCTTTCCTCGAGTAATCTCACCCACCTTTCTCCCTTTCCTTCTTTACTCAACAGCTCCTTTATCTTTCCCTCCCATTTTGTCATCTTTCCACATCTTTTTGTAAGATGTTCCAAGGATTCTTCCTCCTCTCTACACATTCTGCATACCTTATCCTCTGGTTTTGCCCAATACCTACTACTCCGTTCTTCATTTCCGCATCTTAATCTGGCAATCCTTCTAACTCTGCCCCCTGCCTTTCCTCTCCTCTCTTTCAAATATTTAACCTATCCTTTCTAACTTATCTTCTAGTTTAATGAAAAAACGTTATCTTAGGTTAGGAAAGTGTCAGGTGCTTTTGGTCCGAAAAATATGATGTATACACTTTGATGATTCCAACTCTCGCCTACGGCTTCGGTGGTAAACTTCATCCTGGTGAAATATATCCTCCATTATATGTTTGTTAAATAAAATACTATTGAATTGCCATTCTATCCATTACTATTTATATTTTTAATATCTTTGAAATTATTTTGGAATGGTCCAATATATATGGTAGTAGGTATTGGGCAAAACCAGAGGATAGGGTATGCAGAATGTGTAGAGAGGAGGAAGAATCCTTGGAACATCTTACAATAGAAGTTAATCTCTTCTCGTGATCGCTGAAGACGGAAACAAACTGTTGAGCAGTTTCCAAAACGGCCGAATATATTCTATATAGTCATGAAGTATTATATCTTTTTGATACTAATACTCATTATATTGTACTATTCTAGCCTAGTACTATCAGCAATGGCAAATTTCCAAAATAACGGTGTCCACATTTATATTTTATTTCCAAATATATGTTTTTAATTTATTTGCTTTTTTCTTTTAATTGCGAAGCTTTACGCGATCGAATCGGTGGAATGTGCTCAAGTTTCTTATTTTCCTGATTTCCCGACCAATTTTAATTGGGATTCGGAACAAATAAAATTACAAAAAATTCTCTGGAAGGAATTCATTGTATGATCTTTGTTGCTACATCATTTTTAATTTTGCCATCCATGTCATAAAGCCAACTATTTTCATTTCCGAAAAAAGAACCATATGGTTTTTAATTTTAAATGCAAATTGATGCATAATTTGATAATAAATTTTCGAAATTCAAGGTTTTCATAAATGAATTATTCAAAAATCAATACCAAATTCTTCCCACGCATTTTTGTAAATAGTTAGTTGCAAATTTTGCTCTTCCTTTTGCTATCAGGTCTTTCCTGGTATTGTGTATACATCGTTATATGAAACTGACATGTTTTGAAGGAAGTAAGATTTTAAATTTATATTTTTTAAATGTCAATTGCTCCAATTTTTAATTATTCCAATGATAATTTAACAATCAATCAATACAGAAAGTATATCTTGTGAAAGATATCAAACGCAAGTGCGTACGACCCGCCCAACTTTCAAAACATTTAAATAATTTTAAAAACTCTAATTATTTCTGGTCCCACTATTCATGTATGTAACGCCCCTTGGTTAATTATTGACATGCGTATCACAGGTGCGTGTTTTATATAAGGTAAATATAATCTAGAATATCATTTCTTAGAAACAGAATTTTTGGTCCCATAAAAAATTTATCAAAATTCTTAGAACAACTGAGATAAATATTCAGTTCATAGACACATAAAACTGACTCATATATAAGAGTGGTCCTAATTTACTCCTAGCTTACGTATAAGACAATGCAAAGGAATCATTCGTTAGAATGGAGATGGAAAAAGGAAAAATGGACTCAAATATAAAACAAAATACATGATTATGATGAAATGTCGAGATAGAGATAGGGTAGGGTAATACAAGGGTATGAAACTCATATACACGGCCTTGAAACGGTTTTTAAGTTATATTCCATCCACCGACAGCGCTAAAAGCGTTTTTTTTTTTTAACTAACATTTTGAGAACGCTTCATTATCGGCAATTTGCGGTAATTGTTTTTGACGTTGTAACGATAGGTGACAGTAAATTGTGATTGTGACAGTGATGAATTTTATAAGAAATTTTAAATATTAGCACCACATTTTTTATTTTCAAATGTGTAATTAATAATATTTTAAATGGTAAATGCAAAAGAAATATAAATAGTGCAATAAAAAAATGGCACAGACTAAGTTTAATATGTACAATAAAAGTAAATATAAAAGTAAAAAATAAATATAAGCGGTTCACTTTTGTAAGAACACACTAGATCTGGTTATTTTGGTTACTTTTATGGTGTGTTACTGACTTTAAATGTCAATTAAAAATACTCCTTACGCTGTAAAACCGACTTTAGGTTGATAAGGTTATGATCATTATAAATAAGATATCATTTTTCATTATGACATCTGTCAAATGCATCGACATTTTAAAAAAGTGACATTTTTTAATACCAACATGACATACAGCTTCAAAGGTACAAACTATTGAAAACAAAATTCCCTCTTAGTGTGTTCTTACAAAAGTGAACCGCTTATACTTGTTTATTTATTTCATATGCTTGCTTGCAAATAAAATAATAAAACTTAATGCTTACTGAAGTATTAACTTTTAACAATTGTAATTAATTTTAATTTTAGGAAATTAATTAGGAGACTTGTAAATAAATTAATCATAATTTTCGGTTCAAGGCAATCTTTAATTTTCTACCAAAATTACATTTTATTTTTCAATTTTGGTAGAAAATTAATGATCGCGCGATTCATAGCAATTTAAAATATAAAAATATATTTGTGTGCACTGCGGGTTGCATACTATATAATCCTAGTTCATATTACAACCACGAATGTCGCAACTATCGCTGTCCAAAGCCGTAACGTGGGAGTCCGCTATCTTCCTTGTTTTATAATTTGTGGGGTAATACATCAGTTTGAACGAATACAGTTTTGAAAGAGTAGAAAAGTTCCAATATGTAGGGATCACCATAACTGATGATAATAATATATCAGAAGAAATATAAAACCGGATACACAGTGCCAATAGATGTTGTCAATATAAATATTGGATTAGATACTTAATATTTCATATTGGACTATATCAGAAGCTACCGAAACGAAAGTCTAAGCTCTGGACTTCTTATAATTTTTTCTCCACACCATTTTTTTTTATATATCATATTTTTAAGTGCTGTTATGTTACTCTGGCGAAATCATTTACGTCTAGATGCGCAGAAATATCATTGTACACTTTGCGCAAGTTGTCAGTTGGCAGTACTGATTAATAATCTCAGTTCTACCACACCTAAGGGTATTAATATAACCTCTTGGTAATAGCAAAGACTCATATATCAAAATATTGTAAAAAAACAGTAACAAATGATAGTATTTAATTGTTGTAATAACGATTAGTTCCACCCCCACAGATAATCAAGGTAATACGTAACATAAACGGTTAAAAGTAAGATCTTCGTAATTAACTATAAATGTTGTTGTCTTATTAATTGCTTCGCTTAATTAAGACCTGACATTAAATGGTACGATTGAATTATTATCAATATTGTTTGATGTTTAGTTTTTTTTATATTTTTATGTTTAAATAATTAAGACATGGAGTTTCGTAATATATCGATGAGTTAGTTATTTGTTGCGGGGAAAGTGTGAGTTCATCTTATGCTTGGTGAGTTGTTGGATCGTAACACAGTGTTATTGCATGCTCAGAACTGACCCAAAACATTATCACGACTTAACGGACTCGGACAGAACACGCATTGAAATATTCACAGGCTAGAGAGCAAAGACGGTTATATTACTAGTGTTGTTACAACAGTCTACGATCTGACGTATTTTTTAGTTTTTATTTTACTAGTTCAGTACAAGTAATACTATTAATGGTTATAATACGAGTAGCGGTTAAAAAGTAATCAGTCTAGGCAAGAAAATACTTCGGCAAAACTCAATTTATTTTTCAACATAGTATCCTTTTAGAACTATACACTTCGTCCAACGGTTCTCAAATTTTTCAATGATCTCCGAATAATACTATTTCTCAAAGACCTCAAAATAGACCTTGCTTCAGCGATGACCTCCTCATTCGACCCAAATCTCTTACCACCAAGCTATTTCTTCAAGTTTATAAATAAATAATAGTCGCAGGGGGCTAAATCTGGCGAATATTGTGGATGAGGAACATGGAGTTTTGCCATTGCGACTGCGCACTTGTGGATCGATGCGTTGGAACAGCACTTTTTTCTTCGCTAAATGCGGTCGCTTTCACTTCAAATCGGCGTTGAATTGGTCCAACAGCTCTGCATAATATACGCTCGTCACCGTTATGCCTTTTTCCAGGTAGTCGATTTGACAAAAATGTGAAAAAAACTGTGGTCATAGCTTTGTTGACCGACAGATCTACCTTGGCCTTCTTCGGCTTCGATTCGCCAGGAGCAGTCCACTGATTCGAGTGTTCCTTGGTCTCTGGTGTGTTGTGATGGATCCATGTTTCGTCCACGGTTACGAAACGGCGCAAAAAGTCCTTATTGTGGTTGAACATCTCCAAATATTCCTTCGATTTCATCGCCACACAATTGCGTTTGTTGTCGACTGAGAGCAAATGTGACTCCCATCTGGCAGAGAGTTTCCTCATTTCCAAATATTCATGCAAAATGTTGATCATCAACCGAACGGGTGCGGTTGTGATGTCCGCAGCCTCATCTATTATCATTCCATGGATTTTATCGACCATTTCTGGCCATTGATGTGCCATCAAAGTCAAGAAACAAATATGGCTCTTTGAAGACGAAGAAACTCCAACCGCGGTAAACAATCAAGATTTGTGAAAAATAAAATAATTATCGTATTCTTCGGTAAGCGATGGATTATTACGAGAATTGTTCTAGAAGAGCAAAACAGTTACGATCAAGTGGTACATTGAGTTCTGTTTGCCTCAGTTGGTTAAGTTGCTTTAAAACATTCGGCCACATTCACGCCTTGACATTTGGCGCTTCCATAAAGATAAAGCACCAGTGCAACAAACTCAACTAACTAAAGATTCTACCTGATTCTTATTCTGAATAATTCTAACATGATCCCTTGTTTTTGGGACGTGTAATCAAAATGTTTCGCCACCTCTGTTACATAAATTGCGCAAGAAAAGAAATACGACCTAAAGCAACAGGTGTTCTAATTGAAATAATTTCTATAAGGGTTATATTCGATTATAAATCAGGTAATTTCTTATTTTACACAGGTGTTTATGCGAATTTTTCCAGTATAAAATTAAATATGACAGTTGAATTTAACGATGATATAAAATAATATTTTTTCTGTAATTTTATAGTTATTAACGTTGTTAAAATATGCTTACTGCTGAGATGAAGAGATACGAACTATAATTCCAATAAAATTATACGGAATTATGAAAAAGATACTATCATTATTAGCGGTGAAATATGCAAAATATTATTGGTAAAAGTATAATAATAATCTGCAACAAATATTTTTCTAATACCAGGATCTGAAAACGGAATAAAAACGAAACTATACAAAAACTCCATGTATAAAAACAGAATTTTTCAAAGGGAGTGCAATACCAGGTATAACGTATATTACGGCCAGACTCCAGCGTTATATAGTTGGCATACGCCAGCGTCCGCTCAGCTCTCTGATCGGTCGCTAAAAACCTAAATGGGGAAAAATATGAATTCCGTAACCACTGTGAAGTGACTCCAGCGGCTATCAGCTGTCCAGGGCAAGGTAGAAGGCCGCCAGCCCAGTCTAGAGGTAGATGTGACTATGCAGGGTGGTCCTTTAATTATCCATACCTATGTGCGGCCTAAAATTTATACGGCGCCAGTCACTTCGCTTCTATTGCCCTAAATTCTGGAAGAAAAATAAAACCCCAGGGGAAGGAATAGAGTTCTCTTAATAGAAACACCAAAATTCTCAATAACTAAATTTATTAACAAAAAATCAGTTACTAACAAATAGCAATAACAAAATAAATAATATCCGCTAAACGAATATTCAATACGCAAAATCTATAAACAAAATCAATTATTCACTAAATGAATACTCAATACGCAAAATCTATAAACAAAATAAATTATTCACTAAATGAATACTCAATACGCAAAATCTATAACCAAAATATTAAGAATTACAAGATCAATGACCAGTTGAATATTCCCTTTTTAGTTCGGAGTACGACAAAGTTAATACAAAAAAATAAATTATTTAATCTACGAGCAAAATATCTAAGTTAAATCCAAAATTTAGAAAACTAAGTACTCACAAATGGCCAAAGGAAATTACGCAACTGAATCTTTAACCGGTAATTAATTACAATTAAATTGACAAAGTGAATTACTTGTGATGCGGTATAAATACCCAGTAACATGTGATTGGATTACTTATGCTACAACTGCCCTAGGGCTGCGTGAACTTTTGCACAGGAATTATATACTTAATATAAAAATACTACAGTGATTAATTACGTTGAAAAAATGGTAACGGTATTCCGGTTGGCAATACCGTTAGGAAAAATCCGGAAGAGTTTTAGAATCGGAAAGCCAGCGCTTATTCAAAAACCCGATTTAAATTTTTACTACAATTCTCTCTCGCCTTAACACTATTGAAATCCCAATCCGTCTATTGGCAACGAAGTCGCGCTGATTCAAGAATCCATCGTTGTCAAGAGACTGACTCGATATATCCCCTTTTACTCTTAAAAACCCGTGATACGTCAACAAAAAAATCTCCGCGAGATGCCAAAAAAAATTGACGACCACCCTACCCACTGACTCGACGGAAATGATCAAAATTTAAAAAAATATCGAGAACAATAAAATTAAGGAAGACTGGTCAAAAAAAAATAAATAAAAAAAAAACAATGCTTGTGGCCGAGGTTCTGCCCGATTGAAGTTAACGTTAATTCCTCCCAAAATAATACAAACCCGATCCTCGATAACGTGAACAGCAAGTAACACGAATACTTGACCAGTAAGTATTCAAAGTAAGGAGTAACCTGCGTGTTTGAAAGCTAATTCACAACCTCCAGTTATCAAGGAAAATACTATACAGACAGACTGAATTTACATTACGCGGCAAAAATTTAAAATGAGCGATTCGTGAACCCAAAAATTATTGTACCTCCAAAAATAAATACGGTGGCGACACGCCCAACCGTACACGCAACAGCGTACTCAATAAATCCAAAACTATCTCAATAACTCAAAAATATCTCAAGATACAACAAAACTTGAGAAACCTCAATGCATTTCAGCTAATAATACAGTACAAAAAATAACACACACTTAATAATCATGGCCATAACTCATAAGGGTGTACCAGACGCAGCTCTACACTATTAACGTTAAGAATCACAAAAAAAAACATCCCCAAACGGGAATTCCAATACGTTAATAGGGCAGAGTCGCTTCTGTTACAAAATTTCAAACATTTCCAAAGTATACTCAGCTGAAACACAGGAATTCTCGCAACACCCTGTAGCAACAGGTCTCAATTGATACAATAATTTTCACGCTACATCTTCCACGGATCGCTCCAAAATCGGCTCTTCAACCCTTACATGTGGGGGACAATAAATCTCGAAAGCAGGATCCTCGCTCGAGAAAGAATACTCAACTTAGGCCCGTCCATGTTGCCACTAAATTTACAAAATACAGAGAAATACTTTACATTAGAACACTGGATTATTCAAAACTGATCAGCGGGTAACACTGTATAAAAGAAACATACCTCGGTGTTTTAGTGGCGAAACGTCGTAACTCAATTGCCATCTAGGGGTAGAAAACTCCTAATTCCGACGTAAGTCGCGTTTTGCATTCCCAAAACATGATGTATCACGTGCCTTTTCCGCTTAGCGAATCCACAGGTGAACCAGCATTATCTTCTCAAATAATTTTCACAAAAACTTGTGGAATAAAATTTGGCACGTGTTACTGAGCCTCCACCCCTTAGGGAACCTCTATACTTCTTGAATTACGACATTGAAGAGACAAAATGGCATATAACATTCCATTATATATGCCCCCCCCCTTCACCACTATAACTGTCTAAAAGACACTAGACTCACGTGGGCAAAACCACGTGACTCAGACTGTTATCAAAATAACAACATTCTGTCTTATCGGCGTTAAAAATCACGAATGTCAACATTGTATTTTATTACAAGTTGTAAGTATGTTCCTTATATACGTAATACACGCTAATAGTCTGTAATTTCCAGGTTCTAATGAAGTATTCATACTCCAAAATGCAAAAGAATGTGATTATTCCCATGTGTCAAAATGACATAACCTAAAAGTTTTTGACAGAATACGAGAATTCAGATGTTAATTTATATTTCTGTAGCAAGAACGGCTACTTTTAAGTAGATTGTCAGGAGGCTAGTCAGTTGTTTCGCACAAATACACAATACTGTATCCTTTAATGAGAATAGCATAAGTTTTTGTACGTTAAGGTAGGTTACGTTAAGGTAGTTTTATAAGCGGTGGTGTCAGCTAAAATAGGCCGTAACACAGGTCTGGGAAAAAGTTCGTGGTGTTTTTTTAGTAAAATCCAACTGGTTTTGTGATAGTGTGAAAATTTATTTAAACCAAATATGCTCCATTATTATCGACAACGTATCGCCATTTTTTGGGTAGAGCCATGATGCCATCGGTGAAGAACTTCTGTGGTTTCTGGTTGAAAAACTGGATCAAGTGGTTTTCACAGGCTTCTTTTGAAACCAGCTTAATTCCATTAAGAGAATTCTGCAGAGATCGGAATAGGTGATAGTCAGAGAGATGAAACAAAATTTCCCAACCAGGCTTTCGCAATTTTTGACGGGTCATCGAAGAAGTGTGTGGTCTTGCGTTGTCATGATGTAGCTCATGGTGGACGATTCCCTTCCAGTCCCACCACACACACAGCATCACCTTGTTCGGCGTCAATTCTCGCTTCGCGAATGCTTTTGACGGCTCACCATCCCTTGTCCACGATCTTTTACGCTTCCGATTGTCGTACATGATCCATTTTTCATCACCGGTTATGTTTCAGTAATGGCTCGATTTCATTGTGTTTCAGCAGCGCATCGCAGATGTTAATTAACGGAGGTTCATCTTCACTAATCAAATCAAATCTTCACTAATCAAATTGGTGTACATTTGTTTAAACCACTTGAACGTTATCAACTTATTAAATTCAACTTATTGTTTTTACACAATATTCGATGTATATACAATTAACAGCTGTGTCAGCTTAGAGTTCCTTAATTTGTTAGTATTTCTCAAATATTTCTACCTTAAGATAAAATGCAATTAAATTATTATATCTAGTTTTAAAATTTAAGTTTTGAAAATAAATAAATTAATTAATAAATAAATTTCAGTACATATTATTTTTAATTTCTTGAAACGACCACAATTTCGTTATCGTGAAGAAAGATTACCTTGTGCTGCCTTCTTTCGTATTCTGGTCGTTTTATGAGCAGCGAATGGTTCAATTCGATCAGTTGTTGTTGGTAGCGTTGGGTATTAACTGTTTCACCAGGGTTTAACAATTCATAATAGACCACATCCTTTTTGGTCCCACCAAGTACAGAGCATTGTCTTTTTGCCAAAGCGATTTGGTCTTGCAGTTGATGTGGATGGTGAGCCTGGGTTCACCCATGATTTTTTGGGTTTGGGACTTTCAAAATAAATCCATTTTTCATCGCCAGTAATGATACGATACAAAAAAGATTTTCTTTTGTATCGTGCAAGCAAAATTTCACAAGTGTTTTTGCGTTTTTCCATCTGCCTCTCATTCAATGCATGTGGAACCCATCTGCCGACTCTCTGGATCTTACCCATCTCTCGTAGGCGATTGGAAACAGCTTGTTGACTAACGCCTAACTGCTCTGTTAGTTGTTTTTGTGATTGACTATCGTCTTTCTGTAGCAATGTTTCCAATTTTGTATCTTCATATTTTTTTGGAGGTTTTCCATGTTCTTTGTCTATAAGATCAAAGTCACCACTTTTGAAACGCCGAAACCATCGTTCACACGTATCTTGCGATGGAGCATATTCACCATAAGCTTCTCGAAGCAGTCGGTATGATACAGCAGCAGTTTTTTTCAAATGAAAACAAAACAGTAGTACTGTCCGCGAATGCTGTTTATTTGGCACAAAATTTGACATTTTTAACACAGTAAAACCAAACTATATGATCACTTTTCAAATTATAACCTATACGCATTTGACACTTAATGATAACTTAACAAAACGCCATATGTGTTGAAACTTTGAACTATACACTCTGTTTGCGCGGCAAGTTTGAAAAAATCCGCATTTCATACTTGTAGACCTGGTATAAGGGTGAATTAGGTAATACGAATAAAGGGTTATTATTATTATTATTCATCATAAAGATAGGCTGTCGGGCACAAATAGGCATCGCTATCATACACCAAAATTTTAACTAACTAACTAACCACATAAATTACTGAACACCTTATTCTAAATATGCTTATAATTGTATTTTTATTTGTTAACAAGCTGGTATGTAGAAGATATTGTAATTATTCAAAGCGGCAATTGCAATAAAGTTTCGTATCCAATGAAACAGTTCCGTCAGTATTTTTTACCACGCCTGTAATGACGCATCACGGCAACAATAACTATTATACCAATCGTTAACATATACCTGGCAGGCATCACACATTAAATAAATTATCTAGACACAGCGCTAACTCTAGCCTTGCGAACTCTTGCAAAAATCCATCGATACGCTATAAATATTATCCACTTTGCATAAAGCTTTTCAAAACCCGATCTAATACACATTTAAATATGAGGAATAGAAAATATTTAGGTCAAAGGTGTGAGATACATTAGCATCGAAATTACAAATGATAATATCGCAAAAAAACATACAAACCATGTAAAGAGAGTACAAAAATACATACATACATATATATACCGGGTGAATTATTTAAGGAGCAACATACATGTTTCACATATAATGTTAATGAAGTGAGTTATTTCATTTGCAACATAGCCATAAAACAAATGCTTATGGTATCCATAGAAAAGACCTTAGAGGTTTTTAAGGGAATAAACAGTGTTAATGACTCATTATGCCACGCTAGTTACAGTAAATGAAACAAACAAATCTTGCAGTTGAGCAGCTAGCGTTTTCACTGCTGAAGCATTTGCTGTTCTACAGGTAGCAGAATACATAAAACACCATCAAAGTCAAAAATTCATAATACAGACAGATTCAGTATCATCAAAAGCAGACAGCAAACATTTACCAGAAACACTATAATCCAAAATATCCAGGACAATCTAATACGACTCCATAATACAAGGGAAAGAAGCTATGATTTTATGGGTTCCGTCACACACAGCAAAACCCAGGAAATGAGACAGTAGACCAGTGGTTCCCAACCTTTTTTGTGGTGAGCCCCCCTTTGAATGTGAAAATAAGCTTCCGCACCCCCATAAAAAATGTGTTCAGAAATTTTCAGTTTAGTCATATTTATATGTCAAATTGATCAAAATAAAAAGTGAAGAGCAAAAACACAAAAGGTAATCGCATGAATATTTCTTTAAAATTGATCAAATTAATTGATGTAGCATTCAGCGGTTCTTAACCTTAATAAAATTAGAAAGAAAATATACTTATTAAAAAATAATTTTTTATTACTATTTATTACAAAAAAAAAAATACAGGGATTTTATACATTTCTGTAAATCGTCCTGCACCCCTCAAAATGCTTTCCCGCACCCCCGGTTGCGAACCACTGCGTTAGACCAAGCAACAAAGAAGCAGTAAATGAAGAAATCGACCTCATGCGGCACAAAAAGCCACTTCAAAAACAAAAGAACTATGGAAAAGAACACTTGCATTCATATGTTGACAAAACTTAAAAATTATTATACCTTAGCTCAAACTTCGGAGCAAAGAAAATATTTTAGGATTTTTAAGTGGTCCGCGATTACTAGGAGGCTATCAACCACTGAAACAGACTATTAGAGCAGAATGCAGCGTATTAGATGCAATATTACATTTTGTAAACTATATTCTATCAATAAATAGTTAGTCTACTTAATTCAATTTGCATAAATACAATATTTTATCTTGTTTTCAATATATTATAGGAATATATAATTGATAAAAAATAAAATTAATAACTCTTAGACAAGAATGCAGAAACTATGTTGCTTTTATGTATAAACCTACACTTTAGTGTAAATTATAATTTTATATCACTTTTATGAACATAAAATATTACTATCAGATTGTTCACACATTCTGTCAATCAACATAACGTTAAAAAAACGTAATTTGGCAAGAGTCCCGACCTCGGGCTACTTGATTATCATTTATTCCTAATATCTCGAGGGCTTTCTCAGTGGTAGACGACTGGAAAATGACGATTAAATGATAATGCCAGTGACAAACTGGCTGAACAACAAGAGATGATATGAGATCTAATAAGTATCAGTGTTGGCTCCTCATGAAGAGCCAAGGAACCAATACCCTACCATTACAATATTATGGCAACACCATCACAAATTAATCATTCAGAAGCTTTTATTTTCTTTAAAAATACTGATAAATACAAATAAACACGCGTTTAAGTACGAAATGCTGCTATTGCCATGTATTTTATGCGACGAAGCATGCTTTGTATTTATTTAAACAGGCGAGTCAAATCGAAACTGGACGGTTTGATGGCCTCTGTGGAGAGGTGGTGGGTGCTCTACCTGCCACCAGAGCGGGTGGTCAGTTCATGCGGCAGAATTACATTAAAAGCGAGCCAGCTGGATGTTGACATGTTAGTTACGGTTGCATATAGAAAGCATCGCGTATTATAATGTGTTTTTTTACTGTGTCGTGTCGTGTGTGTATGTTTTATTTTGTGTTACTTTTAGAAATGAACAGTATCAATAAAAAAATATTTTTTTCCTATTCCCTCAAGGAAAAATTCGAAATAAAACAAATGGGAAGACCGCTACCGAATTTGGACATTTCAAAAACTCTGAATGTTTCTGCCACTGTTTCTAAAACACAGTCAAGAAAATTTAATAAAAACTTTTACTTAAAGAACAATTAGATTTCCGCATGCAACGAAAAGCAATTTTTTGTTTTCCTTGCGTTTTATTCGAGGGAGAATTAACATGGACGAAGAACGGTATTACGAAAGTGCACATTAGGGAAAAAATTAAAATGCATGAGAAATCGAAGATAAATATGAATTATATGTAAGGGATGATCGGCGTAGCGGACATCCGAAAACAGCCACAACACAAGAAATTGTTGGTAGAGTTCACTATTTCGTTTTAAATAACCGACGACTAAAGTTGTCAGAGGTAGTAGAGATAGTTAGCATATTGAAGAAACGCGTCCATTATATTTTAACCAAAGAATTGGATATTCTGAGCAGGGGTTTGAAACTCATATACACGGCCTTGAAACGGTTTTAAGTTATATTCCATCCACCGACAGCGCTAAAAGCGTTTTTTTTTAACCACCATTTTGAGAACATTTCATTATCGGCAATTTGCGGCAATTGTTTTTGACGTTGTAACGACAGGTGACAGTAAATTGTGATTTTGACAGCGATGAATTTTATAAGAATTTTTTAAATATTAGCACCACATTTTTTATTTTCAAATGGTGTAGTGTAATTAATAATATTTTAAATGGTGACAATAAATATGAAAGTAAAAACTAAATATTTTACTTGTTTATTTATTTCATATGCTTGCTTGCAAATAAAATAATAAAACTTAATGCTTACTGAAGTATTAACTTTTAACAATTGTAATTAATTTTAATTTTAGGAAATTAATTAGGAGATTTGTAAATAAATTAATCATAATTTTCGGTTCAAGGCAATCTTTAATTTTCTACCAAAATTCCTGTTTCTTTTTCAATTTTGGTAAAAAATTAAAGATCGCGGGATTCATAGCAAATTTAAAATATAAAAATATATTTGTGTGCACTGCGGGTTGCATACTACCTAATCCTAGTTCATATTACAACCACGAATGTCGCAACTATCGCTGTCAAAAGCCGTAACGTGGGAGTCCGCTATCTTCCTTGTTTTATAATTTGTGATTCTGAAGCTATCCGCAAGATGGGTGCCAGGTTTGCTCTCTGAGGGGTACAAACTTTCTCAGGCTGGTCTAGATAAGTTTAATAAAAATCCGGTGGATATTTTGCATTGCATCGTGATTATGGGTACATGGTTCCATTATGACATGCCAAGGAATGGGCAAAAAAGTGGATTTATCGCAGTTTACCGACTGCAAAGAAGGCATCCGGTCCCATCAACCGGATAATGACATCCATTTTTTGTGACGTGAAAATATTTACGTATTCATTGACTATTTACCAAAGGGCCAAACATTTAACGGATACTATGCGGACTCTCTCGATCGTCAAGAAATTATTTAATTTTCATTCACACCTTTTTTCATCCCACCCAGTTACACACTAAATATAATCTAGCCTCACATTTGGCCCAATGTTTAAACATTGTTTATATTATTAATTATAGTGATTAATTATTTATTTTTATTAAATTGGCAGCACTCAAACTTCTGTTCTTTGCAGCCTAGAGGCGTCATATTTTGATCAGATATTTATTATATACTAACACCTAATTAGCTAGAGTATAAATTAATGTTGACAGATAATCAGATTAGTATTAAATATAATAATGATAAGGATATGAAAATTCGGTTCAAGGATAAGAAATAAACAGTGCAGTTCATAAATTTCAGGACAAAAATTATAAACATTAAAGAAACAGATTATATATATATATAAAAGCCCTAATTTCTGTGTGTTCCGTAACGCTAAGTTGCGTGGTGTGAATGGGTTTTGCGGGGTGTGGGCGGTAACGAAGTTAGTAGTAGGGGGTGACATATACGACGAAACATAGCTTACCAGACACTAGAGCATTGCAGTACATACGGTGACTCGAGGGAAGGTTGTTGTGTCAGGGGCAGGTTTTGAATTGATGTTATGCAACGTATAATGTACCGCGGACCGTCTCCAGCCCGATACTAAATTTTTAAACTTTAAACGACATACATTCAGCGTTTTTTTTTTAGGATTTCCTAGGTATAATCAGAAACAGCTATACCATTGATGACTCTTTGCTTCATCTGGAAATATGAAACTCACATCAATCCGCTTTTCTGCCTGTGGCCGCAGTCTGTGGGAGGCGGCTTTTGCAGCTTGAGCAGCCGCTTCGTTATCTTTAATACCAACATATCCCGGTATCCAAAACAGCTCTACCCTCACATTCTGAGCATTCAGATTATGGAGTAGCAACCGGATCTTTAGTACAAGTGGATGCACTGGATTTGGATCTGGATCTTGGATACTGTACAACGAAGAAAAGTACAAAATTATTGTTACGTTCAACCCTATTGAATGATTATCAACTTTATCTTACGAATCTACTCTTACTTAATCCGAACCTAATCGCTTGTTAAATGTGTAACAAGACCCGACTAGTTACGTAAGAGTGCTGATATAATTCATTATCAATTATTGAACGTATTGACGTTCTATCGCCCGTATATAATATACAATTTCTAATCAAATTAGCTTAGATTATTGAACATAAAACTAGCGTTCTTTCTCTGCATTCGTTTCGCAACATACAATAAATAACACAATGTTTGAAATTTATAGCAACATGAATAGGCATTATTATATCTACTCAAGACAGCATTTAAGAAAAATTTGTATTATTGTTAAAAAAATATTATGTAAGAATTTAAATATTGCCTTTTCCCTAATCTGCTGTGGTTTATTACACAGGTTTACTTGTTAGGTGCTAATAGCCACAGGTGCTGTGCGCTAAAAGTTTTAACTAACTAACATACCAACGGTGGTCTACTCTATATTAAAAGCAATATACTGGGTCGTCAAGGATGAAATTTGTAGAAAAATAGGCAAATTTGGTTGATAACTTACAAATATAAGGATTTTTTTATTCATAAAAGTATGCACCCATATTGTCTATACACTTTTGCCATTTAAGCGGCTGGTGGTATAAAACCAGAGCGGACGAGAGTCAATAAATTCCTGGAAGGCCAGTTTTACAGCATTATCGGAATTAAACTGTTTTCCTATTAAAAAGTTGACCAAATTGCGGAAGAAGTGGTAGTCAGTAGGTCTGGTGAGTATGGAGGATGATGAAGTTCCAACTCCAATTCCTGTAGTTTTTCCACAGTCATTTGTGCAGTGTGTGGTCTAGCGTTATCATGCAATAAGATAGGAGGCGATCTGTTGACCAATCTAGGCTGTTTTTCTTTAAGGTTTTGTATCATTTCGTCCGGTTGGTTGCAGTATATTTCTGCTGTGATCGATGAGCCAGGTTTATTATTATTTTTTTGTTTGGTTTTTAAGTTACCTGTACGAAATTTGGCGAACCAATTTAGATCAATTTAGCTATAATTTCATTGTTTTAATATAAAAAATCGATTAAAAGAATGAAATTATAGCTAAATTGATTTCAAGTCACTTGAAATTTTTATAATGAATAGTTAACATATTATATTAAATAAAAATGATCGTCAGCTGCCAACAAAACGGGGTAAAGATCGTCAGTTACATCATTGATTACATTATAAAATGCTTAGGCTAAGTGCCCGCTCAGCAATTATAAGCCCTCAGCTGACGGTCTTACTCCCCATTGTGCAAACAGCTCATTTTTGTATTTATTATTCTAATTACGAGGGATGTTTCCTAAATTCTGGGAATTGTGCTATAATTAAATTACGCAGAACTTATAGGCAATGTTATTGGTGCCAGACAAGTCTTGACATGTTTATGCAACTATCTAGTGCAATATTGTTCAGTCTGATTTAGGTGTTCGACTGTTATAGACGCGTTTTCATAGCACTGTTTTTGTAACCATGGAAGACGCAGCAAAATCTCAAAGAGCAATAATTTTCTTTTTGTGGAAAGAAGGTGTGAAAACATCAAAAATTATTATATCCAAATTATAGTATCCAAAAAATTTTTTATTGAAAAATATCGAAAATTAAGCTCGTGACATGAATTTGAAATTTTCGTTCAGGACAAAGAGTTGATTTGCGGTGAGACACATAACTAATGACTGGATCATCTAAAACAAAAAAACCAAAAATATTTCGTTAGTTTATGAGTTTCTTGAGGTAACGCTGTCGAGTTTTTTCAAATATCTAGATTATTTAATTTTTGGTATAAGTTTGAAGTCAAATAAACGAAAAAAACGGAATTTTTTTTTCGAAATTTCTGTTTTCAGTTGTAAAAACTTCCATAAAAAAAAATAAGCAAGAAAAAAAAAAATATCTCGACAGCGTTACCTTAAGAAACTCATAAACTAACGAAATATTTTTGGTTTTTTTGTTTTAGATGATCCAGTCATTAGTTATGTGTCTCACCGCAAATCAACTCTTTGTCCTGAACGAAAATTTCAAATTCATGTCACGAGCTTAATTTTCGATATTTTTCAATAAATTTTTTTTTGGATACTCTTCAAAGGTTGTTCTTTAATGTAGGTATTATCCCAATCAAGTTATTATTAACAGTTTTCTAAAAAAAAATCTTGAAAATGGGTATAAAATGTGCTGCTCTGACCATACCCCACCCCCTTAAGTCATCTGAAAGCTTTTTCTATATTTCAGTTTACTATTTAGCAATATTCTCCGTGAGTAATATAATTGAGTTACGTAGTTATGTATCATACATTTAATTGTTTCAATAATTAAGTGTCGTTTACCCTAAAAAATTATCATGTAAGATCTATTTTAAGATTATGAATCTATGAATTAGATCATAGATTTACAATTTAAATATAATTTGCTAGCAGAAAAATATTAAATCAATATAACCTGAATTTTTTATGTTTGTATAACCAAATGATCGATTCACTGTTTTTAAAAAAAATAAACTTAATCAACAAACTAAACAAAAATATTATTTTAAACACGTATTTGTTTGTTTAAATATACAAGTGGCAGTTAAATACTTGAACAGTAATGCAAATGTGTGCAGTTCATTCACATGTTGCATCATAGAATAAAAGACGAATTAAAGATTATGCAAACACTTTCACGAATCCCAATTCGACAAAAATATATTTTAATATGTTGTAACAAACGGCAAGTATCTACCACAGGTATAAATCCCTAAATTTATTAATAAAACAGTGGCTTTTTCTTCTTCTTCTTTGGGCATTATGAGTCAGTTTGACTTTTGGCCACACTCTTATCCTCCTTCTTAATCTGATAACTGTCAGATCTCTCCTTGTTTTCTGTATAGGGGTGGGAATTTATTTTTGAATATCGATATATGCGCGATTCGATACATCGTAAGTGTGGTATCGATATTCGATATATATCGAAGTAAAAATATCGATATTTTCGATATATCGAAATAACTAACACGTAACATGTAAGATATATAAATTACATATTTTTTGGTTGGCTTGGCGGGAAAAGAAGTCGCCAATTGACAGACAATCACTTTACAGTTGGTATTCACCCAGATACCAACCAACTTTCTAATATTATCCTTGTTCACAACTCTCTTAATTAAATATATATATGCTGTTCACTTTTGTAAGGACAAACCAGATTTTTTGGTTACTTTTATAGTGTATTACGGTCTTTAAATATCAATTAAAAATATTCCTTACACTGTAAAACCGACTTTAGATTTATTGGTTATGATCATTATTAAGGAAGTGACATTTTTTATAATTTTTTAATACCAACATGTCAATTTCAAAGGTGCAAATTATTGAAATCAAAATTTCGTCTTACAGGCTATTCCAAACGATTAGGCGGAACTAAATGGAAATTTCGTTATTTTAGGCTGTCACGAAAAGGGACCTTGCTTGGGTTATTTCATATTTCAGGTTTGGTATGTGAAAAATTAAAATTCCAACAGTGAAACCATAGAAACGAATGACATATGTCAAATATTTTAATACATTTTTCCATATTTTGAAGACAAAAAAAAATAATAAATGGGAAATTTTTATTAAGAATGACTAAAATAAAAAAAACTAAAGTGTAATGAAAAGGACATTTTATAATGAAAATCAATTTAATCTAGAATTTGCAATGTGACCATGATTTTCAAAGCTTAAACAAACGGACCAAAAGTCTGAAATAATTGATAAAAATTACTAGATTTCAAAAATTAGTTCCGCCTAAACGTTTGGAATAGCCTATAGTTTGTTTCTACAAAAGTGAACAGCATAAATTTAAATGTAAAAAATATACAAGAATACCGATATTTTGTGCGAATATCGATATTTTGCGCGATATATCGCATTTCAAATATCGATATAAAAATATCGATATATTTTTCTAAAGTATCGATATTTTCGATATATCGATATATCGTTCCCATCTCTAGTTCTGTATACTTGTTAGATCTTCGATTAGCTGATCTCTCCATCTCTTGCGAGGTCTTCCCACTGGTCGACGGGTCTTCAATCTTCCCTCTCATATCCTCACCATTCTGTCCGTCATTCTCATAACGTGTCCTATCCACTGTAATCGTCTACCTCTCAGTTCTTGTGTGATACACTGGAGTACTGTTCTCTGATATTTTTGTTCTTGCAGTTTCTGCATTCACCATAAATTTGCATGGGACCAAAGTATTGTAATATTTTATTTTCGAAAACTATTGGTCGTCAAGGATGAAATTTGTAGAAAAAAAGGCAAATTTGGTTGATATCTTACAAATATAAGGAATTATTTTATTCATCAAAGTATGCACCCATATTGTCTATACACTTTTGCCATTTAAGCGGTAGGTTGTTCAGGCCGGTGGTATAAAATCCTGGCGGACGAGAATCAATGAATTCCTGGAAGGCCAGTTTTACAGCATTGTAAGAATTAAACTGTTTTCCTATTAAAAAGTTGTCCAAATTGCGGAAGAAGTGGTAGTCAGTGAGGGTTTGGTCTGGTAAGTATGGAGGATAATGAAGAAGTTCTAACTCCAATTCTTTTAGTTTTGCCACAGTTATTTGTGCAATGTGTGGTCTAGCGTTATCATGCAATAAGATAGGAGTCGATCTGTTGACCAATCTAGCCTATTTTTCTTTAAGTTTTTGCATCATTTCGTCCAGTTGGTTGCAGTATATTTCTGCTGCGATCGATGAGCCAGGTTTTTTTTTTTTTTTGTTTGGTTTACTTGTACGAAATTTGGCGAATAGATACTTCTTCTCCTCGCCATACATGCCTAAGCCATCTTACTCGCTGTTACTTAATATTTCTTACTACATGATTCATTCTCTATCTATATTTGTTCTCCCCAATTTTTACTGGTCCAAGTGCTGCTCTTAATATCTTTCTTTCAGCTATTCTGAATTTTTCTTCCTCTTTCTTTGACAATATAAGTTTCTCACTTACATATAGTAGTATTGGTTTTATTACTTGGTTCATCCCCTGTTAAATTAAATGTTGTAAAAGATCTTGGTGTTTATTTTGATATTAAATTAAAATTCAATGTTCATGTAGATAAAATAGTAACATCCTCATTAAAAACACTCGGCTTCATATTACGTTCTTGTAAAGAATTCACTCAGCCAGACAGTCTAATTCATTTATTTAAATCCCTCGTGTTGAGTCGTTTGGAATATGCAAGGATTGTATGGAACCCGTATTATAATACTTACAGTGACCGACTTGAATCAGTAGAAAAACGATTTACTAAATATATGGATGATAAATTTAATAAAAACAATTTAATATCTTATGATGATCGTTTGAAAAGATACAATTTAGGAAGTCTTGTAAATCGGCGCAAGCAGATTGATTTGAACAATATTTATAAAATTGTAAACAATATGATGGATTGTCCAGATATCTTGGAACTTATTAATTTTAACGTACCGTTAGTAAATACTAGGCGAAACAATACTTTTTATTATAATAGCAAAAATACTAACGCGGGTAGAAACTTAACACTGAACAGAATTATGATTCTTTTTGATAAATATTTTAATAGTAGTGATATTTTTTTCCTATCGTTTTCACAGTTTAAATCTGAAATTAGATTCTTACTCCCTCAGTAACTGTCACTTGTACATTTCATTTCCTATTGATTTTTGTGAATATATATGTCTATTTTATCTATTACTTTTATATCTTTTTTTTTTCTTTGTATTATGTAATATATTTGTATTATGGCTTTCTGATGACTCCATGAAATCAACTTTTGAACCATGAAGTCGACTCCATGAAGTCAAGATTATATTTTATATTTTGTACAATTTTGTAATGTGTGGGAATTTGTAGGAGACTTGTCTCTGTTTTATTCCCCGAATAGAATAAAAATAAATAAATAAATAAATAAATAAATAAATTATTGTTTTGTATATGTTCAGTTTAGTTGTTTTTATCAGTATAGTACTATTTAGGAGTTTTTTATTCGCATAGTAAGCTCTATTTGTTGCTAATATCTCTTAGTTCTCCCTTTCTTTCTTTTGTACTTGATATCGACACTCCTAGATACTTAAAATTATTACAATAGTTATCATTAAATTTCTGTCAGCGGGTCCGGAAATATCGTTTTCCGAGAGGTTGGCTCAATTATTGTTTCGCCAGGACCCAGATCTGGGCTTGCCCCTAGTTCCAATAAACCCCATTATGTCGTTCCTAAGTAACAAATGAAACTTTGATGATTATTTGATCAAATGATTATATTTTACTGATTTTAAGGATCCCGAAAATGGCTAAATTAATCCATGAAGCGAAAGACTATCAATAACCTGCTTAATAAACATATCTATACAAGTATTGAGTTCGTTCGTTTTTTTCTACCATTTTGAACCGAATCTTAAATTTGTTCTAATCACGAAATTACCTTAAATGGATTAGCACAGCGGGAAGTAATATTAAAAATGCGATGAAGTTATTAATTCATTATATTGACTTTTACTATAATCGCCGTCATAAATAAACCTACCTTACGTGTCGTTCGAATAACAAATAAGACAAAATAAACGCACATCCTAATAAAGCTATAATTTCTTCACGAGAGAAGTTTCCATACATAGTTAAGTCTTTCAACACACTTTAATATTATTACCATACATATATATGACCAGGAAAATGCCCTTTTTCGATAAAATACTAGAATAATTAACATAAAATATCAAAATCAGAATATAATCTATAAGTTTCTGACCTGTCATTTTTATGGCGTATCTAGACTGGTTCAACTTAGTCATACAATAATGTCGTTCAATGAGTGGACTGAGATGATGTATAAGGAACTAAAGTCTGTGATTCGAACAAAACATCGACGACTGCTATCCAGTTATTCGAATTTATTACAAAAATATGTAGGGGAGACCGGGTACGGTTGTCACATTTTTAGAAATTCTGATTTATTTCTATTTAATTATAGATTAATTTTTCTGAAAGAATTATTAGAAAGTCCAATTATCGGACCATCTTAAACGATATAAATATTACAGATTATGTTTACAGTTTTTTACAAAATTCCCTACTTATGTATCATTATATTATTTTTAATCAGGATCGTCTGAGTCACAGTGGCGTAACTAGAGGAAGCAAAACCCTGCAAGGCGAGGGGGGGGGAGATCAGGGGACCTCGCGGAGATCAAATGTCAAATTTTGTGCCAAATAAAGAGCATTCGCGGACAGTACTACTGTTTTGTTTTCATTTGCAAAAAACTGCTGCGGAATCATACCGACTGCTTCGAGAAGCTTATGGTGAATATGCTCCATCGCAGGATACGTGTGAACGATGGTTTCGGCGTTTCAAAAGTGGTGACTTTGATCTTACAGACAAAGAACATGGAAAACCTCCAAAAAAATATGAAGATACAAAATTGGAAACATTGCTACAGGAAGACGAAAGTCAATCACAAAAACAACTAGCATAGCAGTTAGGCGTTTGTCAACAAGCTGTTTCCAATCGCCTACGAGAGATGGGTAAGATCCAGAAAGTCGGCAGTTGGGTTCCACATGCATTGAATGAGAGGCAGATGGAAAAACGAAAAAACACTTGTGAAATTTTGCTTGCACGATACAAAAGAAAGTCTTTTTTGCATCGTATCATTACTGGCGATGAAAGATGGATTTATTTAAAAGGGTGTGGTCTATTATGAATTGTTAAAACCTGGTGAAACAGTTAATACCCAACGCTACCAACAACAACTGATCGAATTGAACCATTCGCTGCTCATAAAACGACCAGAATACAAGCGAATCTATGCATTGTTGTTGAGTTAAGCCTTTACTAAAATCGTAAAAAATCATGCAACGAAAACGTTCACGAGTAATATCAATATTTTCACAAATTTGTCTTTTTAACCGCTCACTGTCAACAACTCGGTCAATTTATAAACTACCACTGATTTCATTATAACAAATTTTATTAATATAGTAACACATTTCAATATTGCCATCTAGTGGTCGTTGGTAAAAACATAAAAGGTAACCCTCGTATAACATTTTCTGAGGACTGGTATTTTTTTCTTGAGGACCGGTATCGGGTTGCGGACCACAGTTTGGAAACGTTGGCCTATAACTAACGTTCCAGGATTAATACCGCTAGATAGACTGTCAAAGTTTTTAAGTTGGCAATACAGATCCTGCAACAGCATGAAAATATACAAGTTTCTTCTGCGTGAAGGCGTATTTTTTCCTTACGCAACCTTTGTTCTAGATTATTAACCAATATTTAGCATGTATGTTTGAGTGCTTGTCATTATGAACTGATAAATGTTTTGAAAGGTCTAAAATCTTGATAATTCTTAACATGAATCTTGCATTTAAAAGAATCCATTACTTAATGCAGTTGTATGTTTTCACAAAATTTTTCATGAATATGACAAAAGAATTTAATGAAGTTTGGTTACAAAACACGCTTTTACTGTTGACAGTATTTTATGTTTTGTTTATTTTTTCGCGTATTTTCTATAGCTTACTGATTAATCAGCGTTTCGCTTGACTGACACCGTATACACAATTTAGGGTCATAGGTTATATCAGATGCCTACTTCTCACTTGAGAAAGCTTGCTTTAGACTAACACAATTAAGAAACAAGAATAAATCTTAGGACCGGTTTCTGCAAGCTTAGTTAACTATAACCAAATGGTCAGAAAATGGTTGCTATGGTTACTTATGGGATTGTTATATTGTAACCGAGTTTAACTAAATGGTTAAACTCGGCTAAGCTTTCAGAAACCGGACCTTAGTAGTAGGATTTGGTAACACTACCGAAGTCACAAACATGGTATTGAAATAAATGGACTGGTATAAACATAATGGCGAATTTCTTGTTGGACATACCACGTGATCTGAAGCGACCCTCTAATACAACGGTTCTCAACCTGTGCTCCGCGGAGTCCTTAGTGCTCCGCGTGCACTTCTCAGGGACTCCGCAGCCGTTCCAAAAAATAAAATAAATAAAAATTGAATAAAATCAAAAGTATTAGAAATAAAAAACAGAATCAAAATAATAAAAATGGAAATGACATTCTGAAAGAAAATTGGCCAAGTTGTATGTATGTCCAAGTGATTTCTGACTCTAGCTGGTTTATGACTCTATGACTAGCTGGAATGTGATCGGCGAGATACATTTTTGTTTGAATAATCTGCGTGTATTTTGATCATTTGCATCATTTTATAAAAATCTGTCTATCAATATGTGAGCTGTGAAAGAGAAAAGTGAATTTATATTAACTAAAAAATCTACCCCCTCCCCCGTAACATTACTTCTAAACACCATTAATTTGTAAGACATAGGGTAGGCCTACGGGCTCCATCATAGAAATTGATTCTAAAAAAGGCTCCGCAAGTAAAAAAGGTTGGGAACCACTGGTCTAGAGAAAAATTAGGGTTTTAATCGTTTAAAACGTTTTGAGATAATTACAATTTTTTAAATGGCATAATTTACATTTTTTGTGAAAATTGTAAAATAAAAAAAATCACAACTCAAAAATGGTTAGAGATAGCGACCAGCGGTTGAAATTTTTGGATTCTTTGTAGTTTATTTAGTCTAGAAAAAAATTGGGGCTTTAATCGTTTAATGCGTTTTGAGATTGTGACAATTTTTTTTATGGTATAATTTACATAATTTGTGAAAATTGTGATTTTAAAAAAATCACAACTCAAAAACGGTGAGAGAAAACAACCTGACGCTAAAATTTTTGGATTTCTCGTAGTTTATTAAGTCTAGAAAAAATTTGAGGCCTTACTCGTTTTGCGTATTTTAAAATTATGACAAATTTTAATATGGCGTGATTTATAGAAATATTCATCTTCGCATGGATATATCTCAAAAATGAAATGCAATAAAGACCTGCGGTTGAAATTTTTGAAATCTTGAGGTCCCAATTTACTTGTAACAAGATTTTGAAACAAAAAAATTTTTTGAAGTTTTTTAATTTTTTTAATTTTTTTTTGAAAATTTTGAAAATTGTTAATTAAAAAATGGTTAGGGATATAAATATACGGCTTGAAATTTTAAAATTCTACTACACTGTTAAGTCTAAGAAAAAAAATGAGCTTAAATAAACATATTATTAAGTTTTGTAGGGGCAGTAATCCAAAATCCTTGAAAATGGCCAAAAATCGAAAAATTCGTAAGGGGTAGACCTTAAAAAAATCGTGATTTTAAAGTAAAAAATTTTTGTCTCCAATTTTTTTGAAAATTGGTACAAATATGCATTTTTGGTCAGAGATCAAGAAAATTTGGTCCATTTTGAAGTTTGGGCAAAAGTTTTGTAGTTATAGGCAAAAAACTGACCTAAATCAGCTCTAACTCTAAAACTAGGAAAGCATGAATTTTTTAAATATTTTTTTCATAATCCTCACCCCAAAATTAACCTAAAACTATATTTTGGCTCAAATCAGAGCCAAAAAAATTTTGACCAAAATCTTCAAAAATTTTTTTTTTGATTTTTTTCGAAAATTGGTATACTTATATATTTTTAGCCTTAGATCACAAATATATGGTCAGTTTTGAGTTACGGTCTAAAATTTTGACATTTTCGGCAAAAAAGTAAAAAAAAAAGACAGTCCACAAAAAGGCTCAGAACCGATGAAATGTTAGCCTGCCCTTTTTTTTAACCTTTATAAACTAATACTTTTTATCTATCATCTCTATCAGCGGTTCCCAACCTGTGCTCCGCGGAGCCCTTAGTGCTCCGCGTGCACTTCTCAGGGTCAGTGCCCCGCAGTCATTTCAGGAAATAAAATAAAATCAAAAGTATTAGAAATAACTAATAAATAAACTCTTTTGCATTAGCCATTGAATTTGTTCAATCCGTACTGATGTATATTTGTAAATATAAAATATAACCTCAAATTACTTATCTTCAATTAAATCTGTAAACAAGTTATTATATAAATCTCGAGATTTCTTAAAATTTAGTATTTTAAATTACCAGATTATCAGATAGTGCTACTTTCATTGGAATTTTAAACAAGGAACAATTAATAATATTAATTTATTTTTCAATTGGATTAAATAATTATATTATCGAGTGTTGGCATATTTATTAATTTTAACAAGCCAAAACAGGTTTTTTGACGGCAAAACATAACAAATATGCAAACTTTTACAGTATTTGATTTCATCCAGTGCCGTATTAAGTAATTAAAGCAAATGTAGCACATGCTACGGATCTAGGAGTGGACTGATACTGTTGAGTTGGCCCGGTTGTTTTTAAGTTTTACTGGTTCCTTTTTTTCAAAGTTGACTTAGGGTAGAGGGGGGCACTTTTGAATAATTCAAATTTGTCGCTCGATTTGCTTTGTGAAACTAGATGTTTGCATATTAGCAAATCTTTATATTTTCAGTTCTGGCGTCGTTACAAATTTGTAAGAAATCCCTTGTAACACTTGTGTTAATCAATGAAAGTAATACAACGTTAGATAACCGCTGGAACAGTGTAACTCTGGCACCCTTTGAATGAAAGAAGACGAAAAAGAAGCCCGCAAATGAGATAGGGTGATGATATCAAGCGACATACTGGATTTGCATGGTAGAGATTGGCCCACAACAGAGAAAACTCGAAAGAAATGTGGGAGGTCTTTGTTCAAAATTGGATAAGAGGTCTTTGTTCAAAATTGGATAAATGGACAGTTCATGAGGAAGAAGATGCGGAAGATCTGGTAAAAGTCGAAGTGAAATATAATTGCAATTTATTGAACTGCTGAAAACTGATCTTGCTAACTTCCTTGGGAAGCCACACAGCGCTGGAAACGGTTTTTCCAATCTTCATAGCAGTGCTGGAACTCGGATACTGGAATAGATTTCAGCTGGCCGGTTACGGACGTTTGAATGTTTTCGATTGTCCCAAAATGACGTCCCTTGAGGTAATTTTTCAATCTTGGGAAGAGGAAAAAGTCACAAGGACTCAAGTTAGGCGAATGAGGAGGCTGAGGAGCCACAGGAATGTTTTTACTGCTCATTCCAAAAATACTTCCTCATTCCAAATTCATTGGTTAAAATCTGATGAACGGTAGTGTGTCAAATTCAACTCTTCCCCGATTATTTTGACTGTCAACCATCTGAACGTACAAGATCCTGGATTCTGTCGACATTTTCATTGGTTTTTGAAGATGAAGGCATTCCACTGCGTGCATCTTCCATCAACTCTCTTCCTTCTGAAAATGCCTTAAACCACCAAAAAACCTGGGTCCTTGACAAAACACTGTCTCCGTAGGCCTGCTATGTTGCCAGTCCGTATGTCGACTAAATCTACGAGACAACAATTAAACTGTACTTTTGTTTTGTTGTTTGAAATTATCTGGATTATTTATCCATTTTCTAAGTATTATTTAACTATGAAGATAAAACGTTGTTTTAAAAATATTGTGTAATTTTCAATTTAGGGCCTCTTTATAACATAAGTTACCTGGGGCACTGATTTCATCTGTATTTGCTTTAAATTGGTTTTGTACAAATTAAATTATTCAATAACAAATATATTTGAGGTTATAAATCAAAGTATAACCTAATTTGTCTAGATAACAATAAAATAATTTGAATAAATCATTACTGATCGAAAATCTTAATGTTTGTTTTGATCTAGATTTAAAAAGAGATAGCTATTGATGGATTGGACTACTGTTTGGGCAACTCACGATAACTAGATTAATTGAAAATCAAATATATATGAAGCATGTCCGAATATACAGAAATATCCGCAAAAATGTTAGTTAGTTAACAAACCAAAATGATGACAAACCTTGTATCTTGGGTACGAAATACAAATTAACAGAGGCGATCAAAACTGCGAAATCTTCAGGAGAATATCATCAGGATGGACATTTTTTTCTGCATTGATTTATTTCCGGACCCCCTAATAGATCTTTTTAGTCTGAAATGTTAGTTTCAGACTATAAAAATATTCAATAAGATACGTGGAAGGAACACAAGATTTATGTGAAGTCAAAACTTTCAACAATGCCAAAGAGTAAATTTTCTATAAGAATTCGTAACCAATTTCCATATTTAAACACAATAACGTAGCGGTTTCAACAAGCTAATTAATAGGCAGCATTCTTAGCTAGGCTTATTTCCATAATACGCTTCTAGCATCATCTTAAGCCTAATTGTTGGCAATAATCTCATGTCTTTAATTCCGTATATCAAAGATTAGTTATGCTGAATTAACATCTAAGAAGCAATTTGTTTTATTACTTACATAACATATTGCAGGTGATCTTAGGATAGTGCATATGTTAGTTAGTTAATTAAAAAAAATTGGCAGTATCTGTGGCTATTAGCGCCTATCACAACTCAATTACCTATCTGGTGCATAGGAATATCAGATTTTTATGTATAATTTTCTTCTCTATATACATAAAAGATGGAAATTGTTTGCTTGTTTGTTCGCTATATATTCCTAGGACGTTTAACCTATTTAGATCAAATTTTGCACAGTTACTTTTTAGGACCCTGCGGAACTAACGATGTAAAAAATAATGATTTTTAAAGATTTACGAAGAAAAATTACTTTATTGGCAAGAATATTTACTAAAGAGAAAAGGCCCTTTGAACCATGTACCTATCGTTTATAGATCAGAAGTATTTACAGAAAGAACGCCATAGTAAATAAATTAATCTGATGCGTACAGTTGTGGCGAACTAATTAAGAACGATCTTGTGATATGCATGTATTCATATATTTTGATTGGTTAAAAGGGCGCCGTACATATTTTTCTCCATCTGACTCCAATCGATTAATCTTCGTTTCATCGCTCCAAATGATATGCTTCCATTGGGAAATAGTCCAATCTTTATGTTCCTTGGCAAAAGCTAGCCTGTCCTTCCCTTTTGATGAAAGTAGTGGCTTCTTTCTTACAGCTCTTCCAAATAGTTGGTTCTCATTCAATCTTTCCTGATAGAACGAGCTGATAGTGCATTAGGTTCTTCAGCAGATATCTCCTTTTGGATTTCTTTGGAGCTAAGAAAGGGATTAGTTTTTGCTAATCGAACTATTCGTCGATCCACCGCTTCTGAAGTTTTTCGAGGTCGTCGACGTCTAGCTACATTTCTGTGGTGTGATGTTCATTAAAATGTTGCACCACGTTATAAACCATAGTTTTAGAACATTTAAATTTATTTGCAATTACTCCATAAGATATATTTTCATTTAAATGCAGTTTTACTATGGCACCCCTCATGCCTGATGCGCAAATTTTTTTCTACCCATAATTTTGGATGATGCAATATTTACTTTGGGGTATAGTATAAGGCTTATAAAAATTAGTACATATTTGGCGATTTATTAACTATAGTTAAAACTAGAGAACATTGTCTGTAATTTCACCTGCCGTTCTTAATTAGTTCGCCACAACTGTATATCGGTTGACTCTACGCTGATCAGTCTGATTGTTAAGTGGTAGAGCGGGGTGTCGGCGGGTTAACAATACTGCTGGTTCAAAAATTCAAGTTGTACTTAATTGAAGTAAATTTTAAATTGTGTTTTGATTATTTGTTATTTGTATATTATTGTATTGATTGTATTAAATACTAACATCTAAACTTTTCTTCAATATTGTGTTTTATTACACTAGATCTTTTGATTATCATTTCTCATATTTGTTCATACATGCGGAATAAAATTGCGGCCTAAGCAATAATGAAACCGTTAATAGTAAAAATATTGTTACTGCCGGATGAGTGCATGTTTTTTAATTTATGAGAAAATCAACAAAGGTTGATTTTTTTACTAAAGAGTAAATGATATTTTTGAACATTTTTAAATATTTATTTTTAATTTATTTAGCTGTAAGTACTCGGATAGTCTATTTAAATCATATTGTATTTCGTTACAATCATTGACATTTAAAATTTACAGAAATATTTTTAAATCGTCGGTTCAAGAAGAAAGTTACATTTATTAAAGCCCATATTTATATCATTTATAAAAATATTAAACAAAAGTGGGCCTAGATGACTACCTTGGGGTACACCGAAAGTTATTTTTTGACGTAAGATTTACACCCATTAATGACAACACATTAATATGTAGTACATGTATGTAGACAATAAATAATAATAATAAATATTATTATTATTTGAATTCTGTGCTTTCTCACATCAAGTTCACTGTTGAACTGGAAGTTAAAAACCAACTGCCCTTATATATATATATGTATATTAATCTTATAATTAATTGAAGAACATTAAGTTAAACCGGTTAAAATCGATATTAAGTATTATCAATTTCATTAATTTCGGTTAACATCTTCATTTCCTTTTCGTTCTGTTCTCAGTATCTGTTTGTTACAAATAATGTCCAAAATCCTGTACAGTATTTTGTATTTTGTGAAAGCGCATTTAACTCTTTATTTACGACCTGAAAATAATAAAACATGTAATTAAAACGAGCTATTATTGAAAATAAATTATCTTTTAAACCTTTCCTTTAATCCGTTAAATGTTATTATATCATCAAAATTGTTGTACGCCAAATTTAATGAAAACAACATAACCTATAATTTAGTTTACGTCCTTCGACATAATATGCAAAATGTATGCGTTAAATTTTTACACAACTATCAGATTAATGCCTTAAGGTATTCGTAAAATCGTGAGAATCACAAGGACATAAAGAAAAACTGAACTATGACAACCAAAATCAGTTTTAGTTTCACTTAACGATGTATTGTAACTGTGTGGGTTGATGTTACAGCGCCTCTCACGGTTTAAAAGCTAATTAATGAATAACGTCATGTTAGCAATACCAACATGTGATAAATTTTACTAAATATAATGCTAAAGACATCCTACTGTGGTGGTCGTTGCCTTACATCTGATTGGAAAGATAAGATGTACTTAGTCGTGTAAGCTACTGGAATTTGAGTGGGATATTAACAAGGGAAAATCATTGTTACTTGTTAGAACTTGTATTCAATTTTTACTAATGTGTTTTACGTATGTCTCAGCTTGTACTCTCTCTGTCCCAAAAAATTACTTTTGCAAGTTTTTTCTGTTTATTGAAAAATTTAGTACCTCCGCACGATATTTTACGTTGATACTGTACTTAATAATAATAATAATAATTTTTATTAGTGTTTTAAATCTACATTTTTACAAATGTCAACATAGGTATAAATTGAAAAGTATTACTTGATAATGGAATGCCATTTATGACACGTGTTTTTTATAAAATATAATCGTTTGAATTATTTATGAAACGCGGCAGATTCAAGATGATGGCCCGCCAAGTATGATAACGATAACTAATATTTGCAATAGAGTAAAATCGCTAAATACATATTTGTACAATTTGCCGCATTGTACGCGAATATCACTTGGTTTACAAGATATCGTCCATGATTTATTCTGTGACCCAAAAAAATGATTTCCGAAACGTCTAGAGCAGTGGTTCTTAAACTGTGGTCCGCGGACCCCTGGGGGTCCGCGAAACAATTTTGATATTAACTTTACTCCCAATTTTTCGCTTTTATTCAAATAACTCATTTAATAAAAATCCTACATGGTCAAGACTTTTGGTATTTGTTTTTACCTAACTAGTTATTGACATAACTAAACAATAATTAGGAAAAATTTAATTATTTTTATTCAACTGCAAATTATTTACAGAAAATATATTATAGTAAGATCTATTTTGACCAATATTTGACTAAGAAATGTTTGTATGAGTTTAACGTATTATAATTTGTAACTTTTTTTTTATTCTTTTTACTACTATTTTTTTAAATTTTGTTTTTTATTCTATATGGCTATAAAAATGTTACTCTATAGGGATTTGCAGCTAAGCACCCTACCATCTGGTGAGCGTTTCATGAACTTGTGTACATCATATAACATTTCATTTGTGTATTGGTTTTGTATGAAGTTTGTTTTTAAAGTTTTATTATAATCATTGAAAAATGTATAATACATATTGTTGTGTGCCTATGTGCAATTCATTGAAAAGAAGAAACCCGGAAATATCGTTCCATTTGTTTCCACTAATATCAGACACCGTATGGTTCGAAACAAAATTGGGAAAGCAATAGGTTAGGAATCGACGCGATGTTTAGATAAACAATTTAAAAATTGGAAAAAAAGTGAGTCCTTGTATCAAAGTTTGCTCATTACATTTTAATGATAGTGACTACAAAAAATATTTTCAATTTTGTATTTATTATCGCATATCTTGAAAATTCCTGTTATTGTGTGTGGGTTTGTATTGCACAAGTGTAGGCATAATGCATAAATCTTTATGAACTCTCTGTTTTTTTCAGTGACTCCACACAATATTATATGCCCAGCATTGTAGATTTCTACCCCTTGGTAAACAACACGGGAATTATTATTTCCCCCAATATAGTTAAAATAATCGACAATGGAAAACCGCCATAACTTAAAACCAGATCACAAAATGTAGTATTTTAGATGTTTACAAGTAATGTCACTTCACAAAATCAGAAAATCCCAAACAATTATTTATTTTTTGTCGTTTTTTGATACACTTTTCGCTATTATTTACGAGTAAATGTCAAGTGGTGTCTGATTTAGAATGGTTTCAAAAAAATCCGCGTGGCGCTACGATCTTAAAATTTTTCCCCTATAAATGCGCAAGGCCATTTAAAATAACCAGCGATACATTTTTACCAATATTTAATATAACGTAGTGCCTATGAGATTACTGAGCCAGAAATTAAGTCTCAAGAACAACGTAAAATGCCTAGGATTAAGATGGGGTCCGCAAAAAAATGTTGTTCAAGACCACATAAGTTTAAGAACCCCTGGTCTAGAGAATTTCGTATGAAATGGGTTCATTTTTATTAACCCATTAGCGCCCAAAGATATTTTTTGGAAAAAATAAATAAAATCAACTATCCAACTATAGATGGCGATAGCGGTCAAAGAATGTCTCAATATTTTCAGTACTCAAGCGAGTACAATGGACGCTAATGGGTTAATTTCACGTTGTAGATTACGAATTTGTTAGCAAAATGGAAAACAAATTCGATTTTATTAGATATTTCCCCCAATTTCGAGATATAATGATATACTCGATGATTATAGTTGAAGGTAATGGGATTCGGACCAGTCAGAAAATAAAAACAAATTTATTAACTTCGCTAACGTTTCGATTTAATTTAAATCTTCATCAGAGCTTAGTTAATAGTCACGATATAAAATAACAATTTTAATATTAATAGAGAGCACATCATATTGTCCGGTTATTGAACTCAGAGATAAGCATATGAATTCATATGATTCATATGCTTATAATGTTGAAAATAAATTGTTTTGCCGAAAAAGTTCCTAGACCGAGTACTTACCGGTCGTACCTACTAAACTTAACTTGAAACAGAGGAAGTATTTCATATATTCATGTTTAATTTTTCCTTTATTTGACCTCTTCAACAATTTTTCCTGAAGCTAAAGACCTTATATTTATATTTGAATGTCATTATATGAAACAATAATTGCATGCCTGTCTTTATAATTATTCCTTTAGTTTAGTTATCAATTTTATATTATAAATCGAGATGTTCAACGCTATAATTTACATATTATTAACTAATCAAAGTATATTAAACATGATAAAATAATTATTTAGGTTGGCAACACTTTTAAATCGTCATATAAGTTAAATTGAAAATTTCTTTTATAAATTGGCAATACTTTTCTGTAATTGTCAGATAATTAAACTAAATATTTCAATTTAAATACTGTCTAAATTACAATTTATAACCCAGGTATTTTTTAACAATTTTTCTTTACTTTCTCCCTGTTGTCTTTTATTCTTATAATTGACGACTGCATGTCAAAGTGAGACATTTCATCACAACGGGTTTTTGCGAAGTACAGGTCTTTACAAAAATAAATTCTTTTATTATTATTTAATATTTTAGGTACATCGACTGCAAGGCCATTTTTTTTTTTTTTTTTTTTTATCCAGGGGAAATCTTTTATAGACACCATATTCAGGTAGTGTCGGACTCTCCACAAAGTGGCCTACCGACTAAAAACCCTGCTTGCCTCAACCCTGCCACGGAACTGTCGTAGTTGACTATTCTTCATGGCAGGTTGGCTAGATCTTCTTGCCTTCTATCTTGGGTCTTCCTGTACTTCCTCCTGTTCTTCCTGTGTTTTTCTTCCGGTATGTTCCCAACTGAGCACAAGGTCTGTCGAGTCCTCCCCGCCAAAACTCCTTTAGGTCCCGCTAACTTCAGGTGTCCAGCTGTAGGCGTCCGTCTCGTGTTTTCGGACTTTGATCTGTTTACCAGATTATCCGGTCCGAATACAAAGCGTACCCGTCAAGGACTCGCGTGGTTTTACGCACGGATCCTCGAGGCTTCGCTAGGTGACTGCAAGGCCATTAGTACCTTATATATTGTGCATATATACATGTAATACAATATTGTAGTAATACATTAATAGATAAATTACATTGGTTTTAATTAAATATAATAGTAATGGTAGAATTGTTACATAGGGTAAGTATGGATTAGTATTGCTTACTGGCAAGTAAGAGATTCTTTTTTGTCATGAGGTTATCACCTAGACACAGAATTTCGGGAAGATTGTGGAAGGTTCTGGTTAGTGTTCTGGGTAAAGTTCTGGTACTCATTTTTAATTGACTGAAACTCATTTTTAATTGAAAGAGTTAATAGGATATTATATTTAGGCAGTATTTTGATATAGTTGCAGTTTATTTATGATTTTAGTGAATTTTGCTTTTATTTTACTTTTATTAATTAAAGGGTATAAAGATTGTAGCATTTTTATGAGTCTTTTAGTGTTAGGTGTGTACTCTTCTGATAGTGATATGATATCGTTATGACCTTGAGTGTTTTCCATGAAGCTGTGCAGTTGGTCGTATGATAAAATATATTTTTGGGGGTTATCATTTATCTCCTTTTTTATTTTGGGTAGTATTGGAAATACATATTTTTGTCTTTTCTGTATTTGTGTTGGCTGTGGTTGTATAAAAAATAAATTCTATAGTTATATTATGGGACATGGGCGTCCACAGAGAGAGGCAAAAATTCGAATGTTGCCCAAGTCTTTGGAAAATTTTCTAGTACACTCTTGTTATGGGATATTATAACCAGAGAGCAGCCAAAAACTTTGATTATATTCGCATATAATGCACTGAAAAACATCAAAAATATGCACGTTATGTATAGAGATGGCAATTATTAATCGTATGATTAAAACAATCAATTATTTTGTTTCAATTAATCATATTCGATTAATTCATAATTAATCGATTTTTTATTAATCAGCTATTTTATTTTATTTTCAAGAAATTACTTAGATGACTAAGCTCTCTTCTTTAAGTTCCTAGAGAATCAACCGCTACTCATTTCTGCATAATATACTGCTATAATTTGCGTCCAGTCAGTTTAAATGCTCACGAGCGAAACGCAATCTTCCAACTCGATAATTTGCGAGAAAAGCTTGGCAAGTTATAGGTCTTCTGTATACAATCCCTTGTTGCCTCAGTCGTCTTTGGACAGTTCGTGATGAAATTGCCAAATTTCTTGTGGCTTGTGGATTCTGTTCGCTGATGACGCTAATAACGTATTTAATTTTTAGCTACATCCAAAACACCAGCGATATTCCAACACTGCGGCCGTCTTCATATAATGGCGCAGCTCGTACAACGTCTTCCAGCCACAATTTAATTTTATTATACGAAAAAGACTTGTAGGAGTTTAGAAATCTCTGAGATGAGTAACTATAGTTATTTTGCCATTATAATGGTAAAATTTGTATTAAAACTTACGTACTTAAAATGAGATATTATATAGTCTTCGTTCAAACGGGCATTATTTATTGTTACAGCCTGTTTAATTAGCAACAAAAAATATCACAGAAATAATAAATTAAACAACAAATATATAAAATCTTATACACATATTCAATAAAAGAAACCTTGTACGGACAAACACAAATAAATGGCATAAAAGTCGAAAATATTAACAGACGCAGGGTGATGATAACGGGCTGTAAAGGGGTCAATTACCATCTAATACACCATGGCTTCACACATAAAACAGTAAGTTCGATTCACTCAGAAAGAGTATCAGCCTATCAATACAATGAATTTTAAGTCGCATACGTTTCCTTGAACAGACCTTTGAAATATAACACTATTTTCTTGAACATTTTTGGAAATATTCCTTCATTCTCGTCACGTTTTCTATCCAGTACAATTGGTTGTCGATTTATGCTGACTGCCAAAGCCATTGTTAGTATTTTTTTTGTTTCTTTCACGTCGTGTTGATCAACTGTGCATCCTGACTTAAATAGCAATGCCAATCACATTTGTCAACTTGATAACATCTAACTTTCTTTCAATTCAACTATCACCCAACTTGAACAATCAGTGTATATCCTATTAATATTTTTAAATCTCGCGCACTACTTATCACGTGACAACTACTGGTGGAATTTATTGTTTTAAGTTGGCAATAAATCACGTGGTCCCAAGTTTTGTTCATTTGCAATACATATATTTAATTTTATATATAAAAACCATTTTTTGTTTGTTTGTCTGTTCTTTATACCAGATGGATAGACCAATTTTTACCAAATTTAGTACAGGAGGGTAAAATAATCCGAGAAAGGTTTAAGTTAGGGCTCCAACTTCACCCATGTGCTCCTAAGGAGCGTTATGGGGGGTAAACCATCGCACACTCCGTGAAGTTTGAATTGATTACGTAGGCTAAACCTTAAGAAACATATTTTAGACAAAAATGTAGATTTTAATCAGATTCGTGATATTATTTTCTGGTGGGGCAAAAGCGTTTTTTAGGGCAAAAGCTTATCAAAAAGGTTTTTGAATGAAATTTCCTTGAAATAACTATTGTTTTTTTTTTTTTTTTTTTCTTCGGAATTCGTTAAAATGAATTCCGGTCTTGGTGGTCCTAAAGTTTTAAGTCTAATTTTTATAACATAGGTTCAATTATTTTTGAAAACCAGTTCTAAAATTAAAATTACGCTGTTTTCATTCTCATTCATTTTTAAAATTTATTTATGTATTTATTTATATATTATTATATTTTTTTCCACTTACATAAAACACAATCGCATAAACTTGAGAAAATGTAGCGATTAAATTATTATCAAATATACTAATAAAACACTATTTTCATAATGTAATGATTAAAACATCGAACATACATAACCTTCTAATAACACAGAGCTACAAACAAATGTCAAAATGAAGTACTCCGACTGATAATTAAAAGTACGAACAAAATATGTTTTGACCCACTGCAATGGCTGCTACAGGTAACATACTATTGCTTACAAGCAATAGTATGTTATATATTATAATTAGAATTAAGATTTTAATTAATTATCTCTAAATTAGAACGTTTGAGGTTATGTTAGATTTGAAACCGAAACAAAAATAATATGTTTCGAGGTTATGCTACAACTAAACAGTTGGCAATATCTTAACGCATAAAAATATACCTAGAATTCCCTAAAAAATTTATGAAAAAATGACGAAAAATAGAACTTGTTCTATTTTCAAAATAAATTGATCAAATTTTTTGTCAATTAATTGATCAATTCATTTTGGAAATACTATAAGTAAAAAAATAGCTACTTAAACAATAGTATAAATTTGTTTATATATTTTATTTTTAATGTTCAGTTGTAAAAAGATTTGAACATAGTTACAAAATTAGATTGCGACAGAATTGACACATAGGATTAAAATCTTTTGTGTTGAGTGAAAGGGCTTTGGCTCAGCAGGGATGACCTGGGTCATGACGACCTCACCTAGTCGTAATGCAGTCACATTCTAAACCCCACGAAATGCTATCTCTATATTAAGATCAAATGCACTTTACCTTTATAGGGTTAGGACATATTTTTACTTATTAATATTGTTATATAAGTTAATTAATCTAAAATATCAATTTTAAATTTGCAACAAATCAAATATGTTTTTATTTAATAATTAGAACTGATTGGTATGCGTGAGAATAAGTAATTTTGTTCTGATTCTATTCATTTTTCAAGAAATGCAATTAGGTATTATTTATAGTTTCCAATTAGAACAAACATAGATTTAAGTTTGATGTATTATAATCCATTCATGATGTTTCCTCATCTGAGTAGGCTGTGTTTTTTGTAAGGCTGCATGATTAAGTAAAATGATGTAATGCAAAAATATAATAAAAAATTTTTACAGCTGAGAATCGAGTTAATGTGTTTAATGCCTACTATTATTCGTCATTAGTTAAAAATTGGCCTGGAAGATATTGATGATGTAGATGAGATTTGTTACCTTGGCAGCATAATTGCCAAAGATGGAGGAGCAATGCTGGATATTGAGCAACGCTTGCACAAAACCAGGCAAGCTTTCGGAATGTTAAATGCTGCCTGGAGATCCAATTATATCTCAAGAAACACAAAGCTGCGCTTGTTCAACACAAATATAAAATCTGTGCTACTCTACGGATGTGAAATCTGGAAGGTTACCCGTGTAATCTCTTCCAAATTGCAATCCTTTATAAACAGATCCGCAGAATCATCCGAGTGTTCTGGCCGGAAAGAATATCTAACGTAGAGCTATGGCAACGAACAAACCAAACAGATATACAGAAGGAAATAAAACTGCGCAAGTGAAAATGGATAGGACATGTCCTGAGGAGAGAGCGTACTAGCGTGCCTAGAATGGCCTTGGATTGGAATCCACAAGGCACACGGAAAATCGGAAGTCCAAAAACAACCTGGAGACGGACAATTATTCAAGAAGCGAAGAATTTTGGAAAATCATGGCTGGAGATTAAAAATCTTGCGTTTAATAGAATACGCTGGAAGAGTTTTGTGGAAGCCCTATGCTCCTCTTAGGGGCCAAAGGAACATAATCATGATTCAATCTTTTGTTTAAATTATTTTAGTTTTTTGTTTTTAAGGTATTAAAGGCAACAGGTATACAAGAATCTTTTCCTTCTTTTTGCTTCCTATCTGGATTGCATATTTCCTTGAAGCTCTTTCCTCTATATTTCTGTCCAGCACTGATAAAGCAAGTTTTTTTCTGGAAGTAACACTGTACATATCTCGAATATTATAGCATTGCTTTAGAAATTTTAGATCCATTATTATAGTAATTTGTTTGGTAAAAGTATATCACCAATATTTTGCCATTAGCTTTTAAAAATTCGTGACTTCCTCAGTGTTTTAAATTGTTTTTTAAGTGCATGTGATCCAAATACTAATGATACCAATAATTTAAAATCGAAGATATTTTTTATAGCTATAAAGTTGTCCAAGAAAATATTGATAGAAATATTTATAACAATTTTTTTATAATAAGCAAAAAAACTGCATCTTATTAATTTAATGAACCATTTGTTTTCTATCAAAACTTGAATTTTTTAAAATAATTTTTATTATTCCACTTTCACAAGGTTGTATTTTTTATTAAAATAACTGTAAAAATGCCAGTTTAAATGCGTGGTAAATGAATTTGAATATATTTCTTCCTATTTGAACCTTGGAAAAATTCTGCAATTTTGGTACTGAACCAGGTGTACCATTTAACTGAGAATAAATGAGAATCTCGAAAACTACAAGAGATTCAACTTTGGTAACAATAAGACAAATTATCATTACAACTATAATCTGTTTTAAAACTTTAAGAATTGTTTTAAATTTATATCCGAAAATGTTATTCTTGTGATTGGCAAGAAGCCTGTTAGCTTTGATGCTATTTGATTTGCTACTATGGTTTTGACGATAACAGCCGGGCTTTACTAAAATCTTACCGTACCCAATTTACGCAAATTGGCAGTTCCAGATCTGAATATCTTCCTTTGCACTTTGGTGTCCCACAAGGCTCCGTGCTTGGACCTCTTCTCTTCTTAATCTATATAAACGACTTCCCTTCTTCTTTAAATACTAAATCTATTCTGTATGCTGATAATACAACTCTGCTGGCATGTAATTCTAATTACGATTCACTTTTATTGGATAATATTTCTCTGGTAGACAGTGCTAAGTCATGGTTCAGTAGTAACAATCTGACCCTTAACTCAGATAAAACTCAGTCCTTGCTGCTGACCACCAGAAAACACGACTTCGATAATCCTCCTTACATTAAATTTCTTGGATTACACGTGAACCCTCACTTACGATAGGACACACCGATTTCGTCAGTAGAAAACTCCGTTCTAGTATCTACTTAATAAGAAATTTAAAATCTGAAGTCAGCACAGATATTATATTAAAAGCATATTTTTCCCTTTTTGAGTCCCACCTAAGATATGGTTTAATAATATGGTCATTTAGTATACTTTGCTCGCCATTTGAACCAGCATTCATATAACACCATAGGAAAAGTTTGTTTCAGAACTCCAGCAAGCATGCTGGAACTGACAAAAAAATCACCAAAAACTGTTGGTATTAAATTATTTAATTCACTGCCATTCCATGTCAGAAATGAAATGCAGTTTGCTGTATTTAAGCGGAAGATTAAGTTATTTCTTATAGAGCATCGTGTATACTCAATTAATGAATTGTTAAAATCTTGTAAGGACTGGTGTAGTCATGCCAATGGGTAACATTGATTTTGGGTAATTTAATGTATGATTTTATTGTTTTATCAATTGTATAACTTGTTTTACTTGTCAAAATCTGTGTAAAATTATAAATTCATGTACTGACATATCTACGTGCAGTCCTGTATTTAAAGGATTAATAAATATTATTATTATTATAGCTTGAGATAATAATTGTTCTATATTATTGTAAAGTTTTGCCAACTTATAAAATATTAACCCTAGACCGAGAAAGTAATGATAAGTATGTTAAATATACTGAATTGTGACAGTTTTATTATATTTAGTTTGATTGATTTATGAGAACGTAATGATTGGCAAAAATTAAATAAATTACATTCACTTGAAAGCGTGAGAATTGACAGAGCAATTTTAAATCAATTAAGGATTATTTAATTTCAACATTTCGTTAGGTTATATGTACTACGTTAATCAAAAAGGGGAAAACTACATATGTCAAATCTAATATTAAAATGAAAAGTTATACACCATAACATTTTCCCCGAGGAAATCATGGTTGAACACCTGTTATAGTAATTAATATTATTAATTTAGTACAATATATATTTGCTATAACTGTACAAAACACTTAAAAGTTAAGTGAAGTAAAAAGTAACAGCAATTAGTTTACAAATAATATAAAATATGTACAGTCTTGAAGAAAATTTTGGATTATTTCATACTACAAGAATTATTTTAAAGCTCGGGACCTATGTAGGTATATGTCGGCAATTCGACAATTTGCAAGAAAAGCCTGCCAAGTTACAGGTCTTCTGGATACAAGCCCGTGTTTCCTCAATCTTCTTTTGACAATTTCTGATGAAATTATCAATATTGCGGGGTTGTTCCCGAAGACTTGTACAAGAGGTTGGTTGACCCTAGGAGTTAAGACATTCGAAAGGTTCCACTCTTGAAGCCCTAACCTGCCGCTTATAACAATGAATTGTTCTGAGTAACTTGGGTAAAATTGTAAATAGTTTTTATTGCAGTATGAATAATTACAAGATAAAATATAGTATTATATAAATAAACCCAATATGGCGTGAACACATGAACAATATAGGGTTGTAGAAACAACTAGTAAATAGTAACGTGGTATAATTTAGATAAACCAGTTGAAGGATGATCACATACAATATACAAATAATAATAATGCAAGAACACAAATAATATGCACTAGAAAAAAGTGTTACACAGAACGAAATGGTAAACAAGCAGGAAAATGGAAACCCAGTGCAAATAAAGTTGCACAATAAACAGTAATAAGCTAAACTGCTAGTAATAACCCAAAATAAAATGATTAAGTGATTAATGCTAGTCAAAGAAGTGTGTGACAGTCAATATAAAGTTGTAGAAACAATATACAAAATTTTCTATTTTATAACATAAATTCGTAACAAATTTGCAGTAAGCAACAAACATTTAAGTTTGAAAATAAATTTCAAAAAGAAAAATGCACTTTTTTATTATTAGATCGCGTACTTTCAAATGACACTTGTAGATGGTGTTGTAATCAAACATCCGTTTGTAGAATTTTCGAAGTGTGAAGTCTTGGTTTGTTGAACGAACTCTGTCAGTATAATTTACTGCATCCACGTACGATGAAGTAGCATGCATGTATGTATATACACAGTATGACTGCCCGCAGGATATGAGCGAGTGTAATTGAAAGTGGCAAGTCACTATAAACCGTACGACGTTAGGAAAACCATAGCTAATAGAATTATTACACTGAAAATATCCAAAAACAAATTTAAAGTTTCCAAACACAGTTCTGTCACACTTTACTTTCCCAGACAGTTAAGTAGCCACTACTCCAGTTGGTCACAGTGAACGTGCAACTTAATTACTTATAATATATCTCGGGGGCGAAATATCCGCGGGGGCGAAATGTGCAGGGGGCGAAATATCCGCGGGGGCAAGATGTGCAGGTGGCGAAATATCTGGGAGGCGGAATGTGTAGGATGCGAAATATCCGGGGACAAAATGTCCGGGGTGGCGAAATGTGGTAGGGCGAAATGTGGTAGGGCGAAATGTGGTAGAGCGAAATGTGGTAGGGCGAAATGTGGGGGGCGAAATGTGGGGGGTGAAATGTGGGGGGCGAAATGTGGTAGGGCGAAATGTGGGGGATGAAATGGGGAGTGCGAAATGCTGTGGGGCGAAATGTGGGGGCGAAATGTGGGGGCGATTTGTGGGCAGCGAAATGTGGGAGGCGAAATGTGGGGGGCGAAATGTGGGGAACGAAATGTGGGGGGGCAAAATGTGGGCGGCGAAATGTGGGGAGCAAAATGTGGGGGGCGAAATGTGTGGAGCAAAATGTGGGGGGGCAAAATGTGGGAGGCGAAATGTGGGCGGCGAAATGTGGGGGGCGAAATGTGGTAGGGCGAAATGTGGGGGACGAAATGGGGGTGCGAAATGCTGTGGGGCGAAATGTAGGGGCGAAATGTGGGGGGCGAAATGTGGAGGGCGAAATGTTGTGGGGCAAAATGTGGGCGGCGAAATGGAGGGGGGCAAAATGTGGGGGCGAATAGTGGGGGGCGAAATAGGGGGGGGGCAAAATGTGGGGGCGAATGGTGGGGGGCGAAATGTGGGGGGCGAAATGTGGGGGCGAAATGTGGGTTGCAAAGTTTCCGGATCCTCAAGAAGACCCACCCTAAATCGCTAGTTTGAAGCGCTCCCCAAAGAAGACAGCAAAGGGTTTTTCTGTAAAAACCCTTCATAATCCTATTGATTTATGGCTACAGGGACTTAAGCGCTATGTAACAAGCCAGAATTGGTCATTTTGAATACTGATTGGTGTTTTGTTGTCTAAGATGTAACTATGCATTATATACTAAAAGAAAATTGAAATATCTTTAAGGCAACTTGAGGACTTTCACTGAAAACTTTGTAGCAGTATTTAAGGACCGACTATAATTATGTGTTATATTTTTATTTTGTATTTTACTGCATTTTCCGAGAATATTTTGCTATATTTTCCGAGAATATTTACTTTCAGAATGACCCCTCTTAGTTTTTATTTGTTTGTGATGATTCCACACCTGTAAATCTTAAAATAACTGTTCTTTAGTGAAACAGTGGGTGTTTGGAATAGTTCTATGGGAGTTACCAGCATTCAATGCATCAATATGCGCTACATTCCACAGATCATAGTGATCACTCCTTCTAATCTTAATAGACGGGAGGAGGTGCGGACATAACCTCACAAATGGGACACACAAAACAATAAATCTTAGTGAATCTACTATTGTTAAAGTTTGTTGTAAGTAATATTTATACAATATATTTTTTACGAGTCCTGCCCAATAATATTTCGTTTTTGAGTTGAACATCTGTCATGAGTAAATTTATGAAATATCAAGTCATTCTGCCAAATAGTTTGTTGTAACCAGCTGTCAATCGTAGCAGTATTTTAGTTTTTTGTATTTTGTAAAATGAAAAAAATTGAACATGGTAGTGGGCAACATTTTTTTGTAAATAAATATTTATTGCTAACAGAAATTTATCCCAATTTGGCAAAAGTTTATGGAGTTTTTGCTTCTTCATTTCCAATGATAGAAACAAAGGGCTGGTGAATTTGAACATGCTCGTGACTTCTGAATGAATGTTTTTTTTTTTACCAAAATGCAACATATTTTTCCATAAAGTCTCCTTTTAGCTCGATATATTTTGCACAACGATATTCCAACTTATTTAAGCCTTTCGAACAGTTTCTCGAATTTAGAAGAGGCGTGTGCTGCAGCGATGATCTCCTCGTTTGTGGCGTTCGTAATCATTGTGAATCGACTACAATTGTACATACACTAACTAAATAAACCAGCGTCGGACGACAGTGTATTTATTACTTGGTATATAATTGCCCCAACGTCCAATCCCTAATAGTAAGGGCGGAACCTATTAACCCACTGCGAATTTAGAGTTTTATGGCTTTTGGCTCAGCATCCGATGGACAACTTATACTTATGTTTCATATTCTACATGAACATTTGGTCATGAAAAAGCTATCAACAAGATGGGTCTGCTAACGCCCTAGGGTGCAAAAAGGTTAGGGCCCGTGACTTACACTATAAGTCCATGGGTTAATAGATTTGGAGTATCGCTGGAATAAATGTATTGAGGTTAAAAGTGATCATATTAAAAAATAATAATTATTTTCAATTGAAACATCAAATTTTTCATTGTGAGAGCAAGAATGTATCGGCTAGTCCTCCATTTGTACACGAGATCATCCAAATTAAAGACCATTTGTTCAAAATAATTATAGGGGAAAAATTTTAAGATCGTAGCGCCACGCGGATTTTTTTGAAACCATTCTAAATCAGATATCACTTGACATTTACTATAAATAATAGCGAAAAGTGTATCAAAAAACGACAAAAAATAAATAATTGTTTGGGATTTTCTGATTTTGTGAAGTGACAACACTTGTAAACATCTAAAATACTACATTTTGTGATCTGGTTTTAAGTTATGGCGATTTTCCATTGTCGATTATTTTAACTATATTGGGGGAAATAATAATTCCCGTGTTGTTTACCAAGGGGTAGAAATCTACAATGCTGGGCATATAATATTGTGTGGAGTCACTGAAAAAAACAGAGAGTTCATAAAGATTTATGCATTTTGCCTAGACTCTTGTGCATTACAAACCCACACACAATAACAGGAATTTTCAAGATATGCGATAATAAATACAAAATTGAAAATATTTTTTGTAGTCACTATCATTAAAATGTAATGAGCAAACTTTGATATAAGGGCTCACTTTTTTTCCAATTTTTAAATTGTTTATCTAAACATCGCGTCAATTCCTAACCTCTTGCTTTCCCAATTTTTTTTCGAACCGTACGGTGTCTGATATTAGTGGAAACAAATGAAACGATATTTCCGGGTTTCTTCTTTTCAATGAATTGCACATAGGCACACAACAATATGTATTATACATTTTTCAATGATTATAATAAAACTTTAAAAACAAACTTCATACAAAACCAATACACAAAACGAAATGTTATATGATGTACACAAGTTCATGAAACGCTCACCAGATGGTAGGGTGCTTAGCTGCAAATCCCTATATATTTAATTGTTAACAGTACTAGACTCTGTCGGTAGAAATGTGAATTAAATATCTTAAAGGCGTATTCACCTAAGCAGGTGTATTGCACGTTAAATTATTCATATTTCGTAACGTAACGTATCATTTATCAATTATCTGAATCTGCTTTTGAACCACCCACAATACTGTGAAGCGTTAAAAAGTAGGACTTAGGATACGCTCCACGGAAGATTGAATATTATTATTAAAATGTGTTAACAATAGATTATGTTTGAAGCTAAATTGTAATTATAGTCAGTATGATGAAATTATGCTAAAATAAGTTTTTAGGCTCTTATGAATAAGTTAGCTGAGTAGCAGTAATATAAACGTCTCAACAACGGATAAAGATATAGAGATCTAAGCAAACAAAAGCCATATATTTATAAAGGCTTCAATGAAGTGTTTGGATCGGATAATCCTTTAATCTTGTACCAGATTTTTCCGTACGCATTCCCATCCTTCTATTGACTGTCGCCAGGTTAGTTTGAGTCTTCAAACGCGTCTTTTGCCCTACGGGTTTCAGTCAAAATCTTGTTATGCATTGTTGTCCGGTTCTCACTTAAGAGTATTACTAATTCACTTCCATTTGCGCTTCTTGACTTCTTGTAGAATCTCCGTTTGTTCTGTCATCATCATCATTTCGTGTCCGCAATACCACGTCTTATACACTTTTCCCAAAATCTTGTTACCAAGAGCGCTTCGTCATTGGCATCATTGAGGTCGTCAGGGGTGCAGCTACCTCCTATGTTTGTACAAACCAGTAGATGTTGGTAATCCTGGTATTTTTCGCATTCTGCACTTCCAGCAAAGTATCCCCACTTCTTTAAGTTATCTTTACACCTAGTAACACCAGTACGGAGTCTGTTCAGCGCTCTCCACGTTGTATATTGTAACTGGTGACCAAAGCTCAGTTCTTATTTAGGTGCAATCCAGGTGGCCAACGCCTGCTCCCTCCTGAGTTCTATCCTCCAGTTCATGGGAGTGAGCGATGTGGCAGTTGTAGAACGTAAAAAACTTTTTCGGAATTTAAGCCTGCTTGTTTCAGCTTCGTGGTCAAACAGTGGGTGTCTGTAGTCTGTATCCGCCTTAAAATTTTCTGCATCTGTGGCGACCTGTCTTCTGATATCTGAAGGTGCTATCCCAATGATGGGATATAGTTTATTAACAGGTGTTGGTTTTAAACATCCTGTTATAATACAATAATCATAATGTTTGTTATCCTGTCATAATGTTTGTTCTGTGAGCTGCCATAAATCTTTAATAGGGATGGTATCTGGTCAATAAATGCCTACTCTTATTCGCAAACATTTATTAATAAATGTTGGTAATTTGCTGGTCATAGTTTCTGTGATTCGACAAGACTCTTTATTGCTGTTAAAAATATGCAGTTTGGTCTTTTGAGAGATAACAGTCGAACGCCAGAGATTAACTAAAGAAAAGGCAAATCTTGACGTATTCTGGCATTTATATTAGCATCAGTTCCCCCACTTTTGTAATTAGATTTCCTAAGTAGCAGAACACGTCTATTCGACTGATATCTGTGTCGTATAATTGAAGTGGTTGATAACTGGTGTTCTATACTCTCATATCTTTAGTTTTCCCGATATTGATGTTTAACCCAATCTTGTTTGCAACTGTGCATATTGCATTGAATTTTTCTTGGGCATCGTGGAAAGTTTGGATAATCAAACAGATATCGTCCGCGTAATTGAAATCTTCCAGTCGATCGGTAAGTACCTATTGTAGTCCTCGGTTGCAGTTCGCATAACTGCATCAATTGCAGGATTAGTAGAGATGACAGCACGCAACCCTGTTTGACTCCAGTAAGTATCGCGATTTGGGTTCTGACTCTACCTTTATGGACTACTCTACAGGTAGAATCTCTGTAGATTTCCTACATTATCCGAACAAGCTTATTAGGTACCTCGTTTCACTGCTTGTGATATTCTCCTGAAGATATCGCACGTTTGATTGTCTCTGTCAATTCATATCTCGTGTCCAAGAACATACTTTTAGCATCAATCTGTTCAATGTTGGCATCGTCGATTTTCAGCTTTGCTCAATACCATAGAAAAAATGATATTGTTGGAATAAACTTCGTATATGCTGTACAAAATTAACTTAAAATATTTTAGTTAACTAAGTAAATTCCACGTTTTAAAATAATCGTACGTGTTAAATTTCCGCGTTTCTTGTAATTGACGCAAAATGATTAACGAGGGAATCTACTTCTGTCATTTTAGTATATTTCTCGCAGAAATGTTCATTAAGAGGTTTGTATATATTTAACTTGTACTTATTTGCTGAGAGAACAAGCTGGGAGTTTCAAGATGACAGTTTTCTGTCATCTTTAGAGTATTTATAAATAAGCTGACTATCATTATTATCGCCTGAGTGACAGCGGAGCTAAACACCAAACAAACGACAAAGAGATTTCATGCTTAATAATATTTGAGTTATTGTTAATTTATGTAAACAGAGTATTTATATCTCCAAATATATAAATGAAAACGTCTGTTTGTCCTTCTGTATGAATGTATAATACCTTAAAATTCGAGTACGGCTGAACCTATTTCGATATTATTTTCGAATTAAGTATTTCAGATGAAGAATTATTTTAATACTTGACAAAACAATACACTGCAAAGTGATCAATTATGCAGCGAATAAATATGCAAGTGAATAATATTTCAAAGAAACATTTTAGGATTGCACTTTAATCATTGATAAGTGGTGGCATATATTTCATTCGCTTCAATCGTGGCCAACTTTACCTCTTGATAGAGTTGGTTTTACCTCAATCAGTTAATCGGTCTTTTCATCCGATGGAACTAATGGATTGCTAATCTATTACATCGGATATTACATCGGTGAATTTAGAAACGCGTCGATTAAAAAAATCGGTGAATTAAGAAACGGTTTGATAGATTTTCGATGCAATCGATTAGTCAATCGATGAATTCTGGGACTTGCCCATAGCCATGCATGTTGATGTGTCCTAAATATTTAAATTAAAAAAAAAAAGATGTGAATGTTATGTGAGAGTGTGAATGTTACGTGTTTAAGTGTTGAAGCAAACGATGTTTCGGAAACCTCCTCTTGTGTCGTTTCGGTAATTCTTCTAGATTATATAGACCAATTGCATTTATTAATGGGTTCGTATGAATACTGCACTTTTCATAGAATTTTTTTGCATGTTTTAATATATATTCTTCTATAGTTGTTTGGTTTGCTACTTCGTGTATGAAAGTAATGCGGTTAAATTTTCTTAATTGTGTAGCCATTCGCAGGCATTTATTTTGAATAACCTGCACGTCATTTAAATAACTTGTCGATACACTAGCCCATGCCGCAGATCCATAAGTTAATATTGGTCACTATATTATACAACAATAATTTATTTTCAGTACTTAAGTAACTCTTAGTATTAATTAGACTGCAGATATTATGCATAATCATTTTTGCTTTTTTAGTAATATTATTAATGTGTTCTTTCCATATTAATTTACTTCCAAATGTTAGGCCCAAATATTTAGCATTTTTGCTCCATGCAATTAGTTTTTTGTTATAGTACAAACGATTTACATGAATATTTTTAAGATTAGTGAAATAAATTGCTTGACACTTGCTAGTATTTATTTTTATCCATTTATTGTAATATTTATGAAGTTGATTTAGAGCAGTTTGCAATTTATTTATAACAACTCTAGGCTGTTTTCCAGATGCAAATATGGCAGTATCATCAGCAAATAGTGCCATTTATATATTTTTAGATACAGGTAAATCATGTAAATAAATAATAAAAAGAACTGGACCAAGAATAGATTCTTGGGGAACTCCAGATATCTGACTTGATATTGAATTATTTATAACTACTTGAAATTTGCAATCAGTTAAATAAGCTTTAATAAATTTAATTAGATGTGATGGGATTCTTAGCTTAATTAATTTGAATACCATCTTGCCAGACAGTGTCGAATGCTTTTTGGATGTCAAGAAATACTGCATCCACCGACATTTTCCTATTGAAATTTTTAGATATTAACTCCGGTATTCTGACAAGTTGATGTGTTGCAGAATGGTAATGTCTAAAACCAAACTGTTCAAAAAAAAGATTGAATATAGCACTGCTATGCGTAAAATTTCTCACGGAATCTTAAAGAATATCTGGAATTTCCGATAGAGATCGTTCCAAATTGCCATACAACCTTGCAATTTCTAATATTAAACCAAGGCATTTCCGGTAATGTATAGATGTAAGATATTAAACAAATTCTATTGTTCAATTATAGATTCTTCGGTTATCCCAAACCTTGAATTTTTTTGAAAATTCTAAACCTTTAACCCAAGCATGGATACTATTCCAGCGCTACGGATACCGGTAGGTCATTAAATATGCGTTTATACTATATCTCTTAGTTCTTATATGGCAACCAGGTGGTGGAATACTTAAAATTACATATTTCTACAGTTATAAATAGTTCTATTCCATCTTTCCGTCACTTGTTTTACATATTAACATATACAACGCATTCAGACATTCCAAACATTCATTATTTATGGTGAAGCAAATCCTAACCTCATAAATGATTTATTTCTTTGAGTTATATCAATTTGAATTTCGCGCCATTTTTGAATCGTGTAATTTAAATGGTTTAATTTGACATCTACGAGGGCTACCTTTTAAGTTCTTACAAAAACTAAGAAAGACATATTTTTTTATCAAACTGTTTTATTGCTTTTCAAAATATTCGCATTTAAGATTTATGGTACCTTTACGAGGATCCTCATTTTCAGGGAAATAATTATTCAAATTTTCAGCTAATTCTCTTAAATGTTGACTTATTGTTGAATATTACTTTCTGGTTGACAACAGCAGCAATCAAAAATTCTTCCAAAAGTGGAAACATTTCTATATTTTCCTCTTATAAGCGACTATTCCAAAGAGCTAGCTTCTTCAGAAGTATGAGAAATAACTGCGAGAGGCGTTGTATTGGTGCTAGTAAATATTAAATAAATCATGGTTCGGACAAAAGTGTCGATTAAAAAAATGTGCTATATACTCGTGAATAGAAGTGTGCATCTACATGATTCGGTCGAAATATTTCGCGGACCGCGGGTTGAAGAACTTTGGTATAGAAGATATTTATAAGCATCAGCCTGTTCAATATTGACATCGTCGATTTTCAACGCATCGTTCAATACAAGGATTTTAATACAGTAGCTCGGAAAAGATCTATATAAACCACTATTGGGGATATTCCAGTTATTAAATTTTTCTACGCATTCTCATTGAGTGAATTTGCAAATTCCATTTTTCAAATCTTTAACAACATACTAAAGTATTTCATAACAAATATAATAATGCATCTTAATTGTTATTAAAGGGTGTAAAACTATTTGTTCACACGTCTAAATGTTAAGTGTTGGCCAATAGGCTAGCCCTAGCTCTAGCTCGTCGAAGATCGTGCTGTTTCTTGATATTACAATATAGATAATAAACACTGTCCGTACAACGTGTAAGAGAGTTGAATACACATCTAGGACACATGGGCACGCAATGAAACAAAACATTGGCGTTCGACGGGGCAAATGCCGATATCTGCAACAATTCCCGCAAATACGATGGCTACACTCAGGAGCAAAAAAAGCCGAGGTTTAGGTTTTACTATATTTTTACGAATGGAAGCTGTAAACATAAAATTTTATTGGTTTTTATTTATGAATTTGTATATACTAACAAGTTCAGACGTGTATGAAATAAATTGCAGTGAAAACAGACAAACTTAGCTTTGTATTTAGTTGATTGTGAGTTTACCACAAGGTAACATGGTTTTAAGTGAGAAGCAAAAAGTTAATATAATTACATTAAAAGGGCAGGGGCTTTCAAATGTTACCATTTCAAAAAGAGTTAAGTTTGCAAATTCATCTGTAAGATTTTGGTCAAAATATCAAGATGATAACCTTCTTCGTCAACGTCCTGGTAGTGGCCGAAAAAAAAAAAACAGCTAGAGATGATCGCGAAATTGTACGAATTGTACTTCGAAACAGATTTTGTACAGCCACAGAAATTGTTTCTGATCTAGCATCTACATCTGGAGTGCATATTAGTAGATGGACAGTGAACAGGCGCCTCAAAGATACAAAATTATATGCTAGACGGCCGGCAAGAAAACCATTACTGACCGAAAAAATGAAACGAAATCGACTTTTTTGGGCAAATCAAAAAAAATTGGTCCGTCGAAAAGTGGAATAGGGTTATTTTCTCCGAAGAAAGTAAATTCAATTTGATCGGCCCAGATTGTGGTGTCAGGGTTCGTCGAAGAAGAGGAGAACGCTACAGTGATGAATGTGTGCAGTCCACTGTTAAGCATTCTCCATATGTAATGGTATGGGGCACCATTACAAAAATGGGAGTTGGTGAAATTATTCTTCTCGAAGGAACTGTGAATAGTTCTGTATACATACAAATTATAGAAAATGGAGTTTTGCCCACTATAGATAAGTTGTCCACGTTTGAAGTTAATATTGTATTTCAAGACGATTCTGCCCCCTGCCATCGCTCAAAAATAGTAAGTATCTGTGACTGGAAAATTTAATTGACACATTTTAGGTAGTTATTTCAATGTCTTATTGTATTTTCTGTTGCTGGTTATTCAATACAAAGACAATTTGGGAATAGAGTCGCTCTCATGGCCTGGAAATAGCCCGGATCTAAACCCAATCGATAATGTTTGGGCTATCATTAGTCGAAAAATAAATGGTCAAAAGCCAAAAACACTTAGGCCCGGTTTTTCCACCTTCAGATAAAGTTCCAGGGAACTATCTGACAGATAAGGTTATTTGTAACTTCATCTGCTGAGTAAATGTCATCCCTTCTTTCTATACAAATGTATCTATCGGATAGTTATCTAACCGATAATGAGACTGACGTATTGGATTCACTGACTGGTATTGACATTTATTCAGCAGATGAAGTTACAAATATCCTTATCTGTCAGATAGTTACCTGGAACTTTAACTGAAGGTGGAAAGACCGGGCCTTAATGAATTAAAATATGTAATACTAGCTACCTGGAATAATGATATAACACCTGAATTATTGAAAAATCTGTACGACAGCATGCCAAAAAGAATCAAGGCAGTAATTAAAGCGCGTGGTGGACATATCCGAGATATATATATATATAGGTATTAAATAAAATTCTTATGTCATACTCGTCATCAATTTATTAAAACAATTTTTATCGAGACGTTTCGATTGGTAATCCAATCATCCTCAGTCCAATATTATTGTCCGATGTATAAAATAATGTATTTCCACATTAAAATGTGTGGAACGGACAGGAACGGTTAATCATAGTCTAGCCGAACGGTCTGTCCTATACTGTATAGCAACTATACTGTATAGGACAGACAGAGGGGTTTTGGGTCCGGATGACATCATCGGCCGGATGATCTCAAGCAGGGAACTGTGGAACCTGCTGTCCGGAAACATAAAAAAGATTCGCGCATGCAAAGAGGGGGAGGAGTGCTCGCGACAGAAGAGCGCAAGTGAGCAACTACAGGAAAGTACAGCAGCGAGGGCCTGATAGGCTGAAGCTGAACAGCGAGTGTTCGTAGGATCGTTACCACGAAAAAAGTCCTATGGACAGTACCGTGGTAACGTTGTAGGAGCCAAACGGGGTTTTTAGTCGGTAGGCCACTTGGAGAAACCGACACTCCGGGGGTAAATCAAGAGCTCAACCGGTGCCTATCAAAGGTTTCCCTTGTATAAAAAAAGGACCCTGGGGACCCAAGAACCCCGGGGATTTTTCCCGGTTACCCCCGCCCCTCTTGTCGGGCCTGACTGTGAATGCTGTTCTCGTCACCCTGAACCGTATAAGCTGTAAGTTCGAGTGAAGTGTAAAGAGTACGCCAATGTATCTAAATTATTATCTACCTTTTATATGGTAACTCATGACTACAGACAATATTATAACAATGATTGGCATGGAGTTGTGTGCTGGCACGACCAACCACTGATCAAATCAATACCAATTATGTATTTTTCTAATTAGTTAATGGCTGGATTTATGGCCTGTAGATTTGAATCTGTTCTCTTGTTAAATGTTAACAAAACATGGCATAATGTCTTCATTTTTACCATTAAATGGTCCATGAACAACAAAATATTTCATGATACGATGAAATTTGCTTCAATTAACAATGGATTTTTTTCTACAGTGTGGTCAAAATTGCTGAAATTTCATTTAAAATACATTATGCGCTGTTTATTGTGTTCACTGATTATTAGAATCAATTTCAAAAGAATTTCTTATAGTTTTTCTGAATTTTTTAACAATTTAAAAGCTGGAGTCATTGAAACAAGGTAGTTATGATTATAATATTATATCGTCAAGGATGGAATTTGTACAATAAAATTGCAAAGTTGGTTGATAACTTACAAATATAAGAAATTATTTTATTCATCAAAGTATGCATCAATATTGTCTATACACTTTTGCCATTTAAGCGGCAGGTTGTTCAGACCGGTGGTATAAAACACTGGCGGACGAGAATTAATGGAAAGCTAGTTTTACAGCATTGTAGGAATTAAACTGTTCCTATTAAAAATTGTCCAAATTGCGGAAGAAGTGGTAGTCAGTGGGGGCTAAGTCTGGTAAGTATGGAGGATTATGAAGAAGTTCCAACTCCAATTCCTGTAGTTTAGTCATTTGTGCAGTGTGTGGTCTAGCGTTATCATGCAATAAGAATCGATCTGTTGACCAATCTAAGCTGTATTTCTTTAAATTTTTACATCATTTCGTCCAGTTGGTTGCAGTATATTTCTAATGTGGTCGATGAGCCAGTTTTTTTTTTTTTTTTTAGTTTTTAAGTTATCTGTACGAAATTTGGCGAACCAATTTGATATTGTCTGCTGCGTAGTAACACTAGAGCCAAATACACGTCATACAGTTGTGAAAAGTCCCAATTGTGAACGGCCCGAATTGTCTTACGGCCCCAGTTGCCATGGAACCGTATGTAGGGATTCGAAACTCATTAAGATGTAGGAATTCGCTAGAAGAAGTTATGTTATTAACTATTCGGTAAAGCATCAACATGTCAGATAAAATACGACGTTTTTGAAGTGGTGGAATATTTATTCCGAGACAGAAATTTGTTCATATTAGTTTTATTCAAATTTTTTCAAATATTCAAACTTGTTTCTTCAACAAAAGAAGGCTCTAGCTCTTATAGTTATGACCCTAGGGTAAAAAACCCAAATTGTGTACGGCCCGAATTGTCCATCGCCCCAGTTGTTACTAGCCCCAGTTGTGAAAAGCCCCAATTGTGAACGGACCGAATTGTCTTAAGGCCCCAGTTGTCTGATTACCCACTAAAATGTCTATAAACATTTTTAACATATCTTAAGTATTATAAAATAGTTGTATGGTTTAAAGTGAATAGTTGAACGTCGATCTCACGCGATGTGTTTCTCTGTTTCGACACCGTTTCATGTTGAGAGCTGCACCTAAACTCCAGTCCAGATCTGTATTCATGGGTTGTATGTTATTTGCGTCCATAAACAATGCAGACAAGTTGTAAATCATTCCGTAGAGGCAACGAAGGCGGCGACATCTGACATCCGCGAACAAAACTAAAGGTATGTTCTGTAGGTGTGGAAAGTATTAGAAATTGCAATTTTAGGACAAAACCATCACAACCAAGACGTACACTGGCGACCTTGGACACTAATTGAACCTTCTACTGACCCTGTGGTTTATTTCTGCAATACGTTGTCAATTTCCGGGTTACTGAAAACACAGCCCAATTGAACTTAAGACATAGATAAACTTGTAGCCCAATTCGCGACTCAAACTAACGTTGGCGGCGCTGCGTACGACAGTTGATGGCCGACGAGAAGGGTATATATCAGGTTTTAAGACACACAGTTGTCGGACTATTCGTAACACATTAATTTCTAACTTGCTGTGAACGGTATGTACAACGTTAAAACAATACATAGAAACATAACTTACAGTGTAACAAAAAAACAGTTTACAACGTGTTAATTTAAAGAGCTCTGAATGTGGCTTTAGTCTATTCAAGTCAGTCTATAGCTGTAAGCAATCTTCATTTGTATCATAAGCAGCTGAATCTTTTATACATCCTGCCTTCAAAGTATCAGTACCCTGCCAAACATTCGCTTGTCAATATCAAGTGAAAGTCTTTTTCAAAACATTTCGTAAATAATTAAAAGTAAAAATAACCCATCAAATTAATGAATAGGAAACATTACACAAATTATTTTTCTATAGAGCCAAGATGACCAAGTAAATATTCTAAATTACAAGGCAGAAGCCGATGTAACCACCAAAAACAGACTTAATTAGCCTCTTGATTGACTGTAATAAAAGAAAAATACTAACTTAACTTCAAAAAAGGAACTAAAACTATACCTTTAAGTTGAACCAACCTATAACAAAAAAAATAACTAACTTACATAACTGACACAATTAAAACAATAAAAAACAGGATTAAACTTGTTTGAAATTCAAATATTAAATTTTAATACGATTACTCATAGAATTATTTATGAAAAATGCTATTTTTTTGATCTATTTAAAAAACAGAGATTAAACACTTGTATTTTTATTGTAAATTAATGTTCTGTCAAAGATTAAAATATATAAATTTATTATTAACAATGATAAATGTTGATACTAGGTCAGTAAAATTAGAAACAAAATTAAAACTTCCTTGTTGATTCTTAAAATGCAAAAACTATTTTAAATACCTATTTATCTTAAATACATGCATATAGAGATGACAGATGACTTGCATAGAAGTAAGAACAAGATAAAATGACAATAATTATCCACATTTTAATGAACTAGAGTTATTACCAACTTATAGATATAATTATGCTAAAATATGACAGACAAGGTGCAAAAACAGAATAATTACAGGTATACAGAGCTCATTATGACTAGGGTAGTATATAGCCTGCTTCTTTAGTTTATTTTTTTATTTTAGTTAGGTTACCAAACAGAACCATTTGTAAAAATGGTTCCTATAACAGGATGACACAACAAAATACAATACAGAAAAAATAATAGTTTTATGAAGTACGTTGCACAAATATCAAATTAAACAAAAGTAAAGAAAAATAAATACATATACAAATTATTATAATTTTTCAAAGCAGTATTTCTTGAAACGTTGCAATGAGCAGGCAAAAACATCCATACCAGGGTCTATTTTGTTGAAATAGCTAGACATTCTAGCTATCGGAGAATTTAGTCCCAAATTACTCTTAAATAGTTTATTATAGAGCAGCACACGGTTACTTAAAGCATGAGAGCAACAACTGAAATTCATAAATGGATAAATGGAAAAGTTTAACTTGTCTATAAATTTATGTTGCACTCTCTTAATTTGTTCAATATAGACATTATACTGAGGATTCCATATTGTGCTGGAACATTCCAAATGGCTTCGAACCAGACTATTGGAGTGGTTTCGGATCAGTAAATTCATTGGCAGCTCTAAAAATAGACCCCAGATTTCTAAGAGCCCTTCGCACAATTTCACAAATGTGCCGATCAAAAATTAGTTTTGGGAAGGTTTTCATTGGATGATTTTTTACGATTTTAGTAAAGGCCTAACTCAACAACAATGCATAGATTCGCTTCGTTCAACTTTTGGTAATGAAGCACCATCAAAAAAGATTGTTTACAATCGGTTTACAGAATTTCATCGTGGTCGTGCTTGTGCCAGTGATGAATCTCGTGAACATCGACCAAAATCGGTTGTAATTAAAAAAAAAAACATCGATGCTGTACGCAAAATGATTGAAGAAGATCAACATGTGACTTACCTTGAGATAGAAGCATCCTTTGGCATATCGCAGGCTGCAATATATTCGATTTTGTATGAAAATTTAGCTGTGAAAAGGATCTGTTCCCGATGGATTCCGCATAATTTGACCGAAGCTCAAAAAAGGCTCATGTTGATTGATGTAAGGGAATGCTAAAAAATCCAACCTAGGCACTGCAAAATCCGTATACATTATTACAGGTGACGAAACTTGGATTTATTCATATGAACCAGAAACTAAGCAACAATCCACTGTTTGGGTCTTCCAAGATGAACCGAAACACACAAAAGTTGTTCGTTCACGAAACACTTCCAAGATCGCTTGGTTCTTTGGTTGTACTTGATATGTCGCAAACATTTCTTTAGAGGATCGGAGAACAGTTAATGCTGAATGACAATGACATCGACAAAATCAGGAAAAACAACCAAAAACATCATTCTTCATCATGACAATGCAAGCTCCCACACAGCACGTAAAATAATTGATTATTTGAAGGAGAAAAATATCGAATTAATGTCTCATTGCCCGTATTCATCTGATTTTTCCCGACTTTTTTGTTCCCAAATGTCAAACAAAAAATGCGTGGACAGCGATTTCGATTTTCGTCACCTCAAGAACTGCTGAAGTCTTCGAAAACCATGTTTTTGAGATACCAACTTCAGAGTGGAAAAAATTTTCCGAGAATTGGCATGCAAAAGTATATATGGTAACCTCTGGATTAATAATCCATTCTTGAAAGATATAAAGTCATGTGTACTTGATCCTCGTGAAAAAGAAAAGCTGATCGAGTTGTCTTGTGATGTCACTCTGGTGTCCAGACATAAAATCATTGTCTCAATTTTGGAAATCGCTAGAAAAAGAATATCCATCTTTGAGTTATAAAGCTATCAAATTATTAGTCATTTTTTCGACCGCCTATTTGTGCGAAAAGATTTTTTCAGCCATGTCAATTATAAATACCAAACAGAGAAATCGAATGGATGTTAACGCAGCGTTTCGTTTTTCAGAAACAACTCTGCAGCCACGTATATCAAATTTTGTAACAAAGAAGCAACAGCAGATGTCGTACCAAAAATTGGAATTATATAACTGTTTAACATATACCTATATAATAAAAAAATACTATATATTTTGGTTTTTATTTGTGTCTTAGCTTTCAGCCGGTTCCGCGGGGGCAAAAAGGTTTAAGAACACTGTTCTAGAATATTAGCAAGCTATTACGAATTCGATAACTAATAAAATTGAAGAGATTGTTTTATAGGATTGACATTAGATTGTTTTTTGCTTGAAAACCATAATTTAACAAAGATTTTTAAAGCATTTATAGTATAATTTACACTATTTCAAGATAGATATTAAAGATAATAACAAACAGAAATAAATAAAATAAAATGGATAGTTCTATTTTTGTAATATCCTGGTGCAGTCTACAATCATACCGAGGTTACAAATCTCACGAATAGAGCCCTATAATACCAACAGAGGCGTAGCAGAGAACAACAGACAGAATGTAACTAATAAAATTGATGTGAAGTGTGAATTTTCACACATTTCAGGGTTTCGCAGGCATTTATTAACTGTGTGATGATTATTTGGGATGCCAAAACAAATTTTATGTCAAAATATATTTTTATAAATTTTAATTCGAATGCCTAATACCATTATTTAGGTTTCTAAATATGTACAGTATTTTTTTTATATAGCAAGGTTCATTAAGATTTTGAAAATTGCGCCTATGGCTTCCATTGGTTGCTTAAATCATAAGCCTCGCCCTCTGATACCTTCAAATATAGAATTAAATTATAATTTCAACACTTCCCACTAGTTATTAAATTTATGCTTTTAAAAATTAAATGCAACATTTACCAAAATATAACTAGAATTTTGACAAAATAATTTATCCAAAATAAAAATGCAAAAAAAAAAACTGAAAAAATAAAAATGGACGGGATTCGAACACAGTTTCTTACAGTAGTTTCAACTCACTAAGCGAGAACGCTACCTCTGTGCTATACAGGATCACTCGTTTACTATGTTAAATAGCGGATTAAATATATTACATATTTTACTTAAAAACACAAAAAATGCGTTATTTTCCGATCAAAAATCTGATCAAAAATTCCTGTTGTACTATTCCGGTTCACACCAATGTACGTTACTGAGAATTTTTTCAGATTTTTAGTTTAAACCATCTGGGCTACAGGGTGTGGGACAAAATTTTTTTTGCACAATTTGGGCAAAAATCGCTTCAAACGTTAATCCACGTACCAAGGGCTTTCATTTGATATCCTACACAGAATTGTAAAGAAATATTTTTTTTTTTCGATGAGCATATATTTGTTTATATTTTTAGGGGGGTATGTTTTTTAGATGTTTTAGTATTTTTCCTATGTGCGGGTCAAAGAGTTGTATAAGCATGCCAAATTTCAACTCTCTAGGTTTAGCCGTTTGGCTACAATTTTAACCGAACCGACAGACAGACAGACAGACAGATAGACAGACAGACAGACAGACGACAAAATGACGGTATAAGGGTTTTTTGGTCATACTTACAAAACCCTAAAAATGAACATATTGCGGTCTTTTTTCTATTAATGGATACAAAAAATTTGTAAATCTATACTTAGAGCCGCAGTAAGGGGGGCAGAGGGGGCGACGGCCCTGGGCGCATTAAGGAAAAGGGCGCTGGCGGGCTTGACTAAGGTGTGCCATTGAGACGGCGAGGATCGTTTTTTTTTCTCATCACTTAGATTTTGGGAGGTGAGGACCTTTTTTTTTGCTCGTTACTTGGATTTTGGGAGGTGAAGACCTTTTTTTTTGCTCGTCATTTGGATTTTGGGAGCTAAGGGCATTTTTTTGCTCGTCATTGCGGCAAAAAACCTTTTGAAACGAGAGATCTTCTTCTTCCTCTTCTTTGGGAACTATCTGTCGAGTCTTTCCATGTGCCCTGTATACCAATATTTGTTAGATCTGCGGTTAGCTGATCTCTCCACCTCTTGTGAAGTCTTCCCACTGGTCGACAGGTATTCAATCCTCCCTCCCATATCTTCTTAACCATTCTGTCCTCCCTGATCCTAATCTAGGGTGACCATTTTCTTGGAGACGGCAATGCGGGACGGATCAAAAAAAAGGTCGTCACTTCCGAAATATAAGTGAAGAGCAAACAAAAAAAGGGTCCTCACCTCCCAAATATAAGTAAAGAGCAAAGAAAAGGTCTTCACCTCCCAAATATAAGTACAGAGCAAAATTTATAACCTTTCAATTCGGAAGCGCGCAAGTGCTTTAAATGTGTATAGATCATCATTACATCGCATTATGCACAAAGACCTAAAGCTGCACCCCTACAAAATTTAATTGGTGCAAGAATTAAAGCCCCAAGATGCCAGTCAGAGGCAATTTTCTTAGGCAAATTGATCTCCCGGAGAGGTGACATAAATTGGCCTCCACGCAGTCCAGATTTAACCCCTATGGACTTTTTCCTATGGGGTTATCTTAAATCTAAAGTTTACGCCAATAAACCGACTTCACTGGCGCATTTGAAAGAAAATATCCGTCACGAAATGGCAGCCATCCCTGTGTCCACCTGCCGAGACGTCATAAGTAATTTTACTGTTCGATTAAATGAGTGCCGAGAACGCGAGGGTCTACATTTAGACGATATTATTTTTAAGAAATAAATCCCCAAAAAGTGTATTTTAATAATTAATAAACATTTTTTCTATATACGGCTTACTTTTTTTTTAATCGATCCACTAAATATAAAATTTCTTTTGAGACACCTTGTATTATATATTAACCATATGAATTTTAATTTCTGGACTACCAACTTAAAAGCAAAAAGTTCATCACATTAATGTTTTCTTGTGATGCAAATTGAAAGAAATTATTCGTTTTTTCAGGTGCATTTACGTGGGAGAATATTATGACTTTATTAATAAGCTGTCAATAAAGATGTTAACTTACTACAAACAAAATAAGTGGGTGCCATATGACAGTTAAACAATTCGACAACCGAAAAATTATAGATCGTAACATTCAAGGATATACATAACATAAAAAGTCAAATTCAATCTTATTTCTTTGAACAGTGTGTGTTATTTATTGCAATTACATGTACAGTGAATTGGACGCTCCTGCTGTAAGATCACGTTCGCGGTATAATATGCAATATAATCAAAATAAATCACCACACGCATTCAATTTGAACAACACTTAAACATAGCAGTGACGTACAGATAACATCAGAGATGTTACACAAAGAAAGGGTCAAAATATTTATCCGATTTATTCAGGTTTGGTCTTACGCTGATTGGAACAAATGAAACTAATCAGTCCTGGTGCCGAAAGGGTCTCAGAATTAAAATATTTATAATATCAATAATATGTATAATTTCCTGTTGCTCCTACATGCTCTACGACAGCGTTTCTCAACCGGGGGGCCGTGAAAGCTTTGTTGGGGGGCCGCGAAGTCATACAAGATCGAAACATGAATATATAATAAAAATGTAGTCAATCTTGCAATTTTGTTCATATTTGTAAATACGAGTATCTTATATTTAAATTCATAAAAATATACTTTTCATAACATAAATAAAATAAATATTCTATTTTTATACATAATATACTTATCTTGACAACTAATCTAAACTACAAGCTATTTCAAACGTTTAGGGGGGCGCGAGGCCTAAAGAGGGGCGCCATGGGCGTGTGTTTTTATTTGTTTTTGATCATCATTTGTAGTGCAAAAGCGAAGACTTTTTTTAGGTCATCACTTGTATTTTAGAAGTGAGGATTTTTTTTAGCTTGTATTTTCACTTGTTTATTAAAAGGGCGATATTTTAAGTTAATTTAATTTATTTGCCAAGGGCGCTAAAAACATTGCTACAGCATTGACCATAGGGTCACTAGCTAATTTTATAATGAGTAAATGGGATTTTACTAAACAAAATTATCAAAAGCTTCATTCAATCGATAAAAAATACTATATTTGAAAATCTAGTTCCGCTTTAACCAAAGAAACAGACTATAAGTAGACTATATCAAGATTAAATCAATTGTTTGTGTCGGTTGATGGGTTTCTCTGACAATGGTTCTCGTTGGAGGTACTTCAAGTATTTTTAAGTTGTACTTTGAAGCAGGTACGACTTGAAAGTGCAATATTTTTTATTTTATATATATATCCACATGTGTTCTTGTGATTGTGATGTGACGTGGCCCTGCCATGCTTGCAATAATTATTTTTCTGTGTTTTTTACATGACTGAAGATGTGCAACTGTATGCACGAAACGTATCTGTAATGTTTTAATTACTGTTTTAATAAATTGACGAATATACAAGATAGTGTTTTATTTATATATATATATATATATATTAATTGCTCTCCGAGCTACCGATAACTCAAGAGTAAGGATACAGATTTGTTTAAATTAAAATGGAAGGCACTTTGAACACTTTTAAATAAAAATACTTTACTTTCAAGTCATTATAGAGAATATAATCGTCGTTTAAAAATATCACAGTTTTTGGTCAACCGTAAAAGATATTAAAAAAATATTTAAGTAAAAGTTGTTGAAAAGCTCTATCCAAAGATATCCAATATGACATACGTTCCCATTTAAAAAATCGAAATTGTCCTTGATATCCTGCACTTTCTTTTTTTTTTCTGGAAAATTTCAATACTACCATTCAATTTTGTGGATAAATTTTATTTTAAAATTTTTCCCAACTTGCTCAGTCGTCACCTTTTCAAAAAAACTCTCATTATCTTGATACAACGTAGTATAGGGGGGCCGCAGACAATATTTAGATAATTTCTGGGGTCCCGGGCCATAAACGGTTGAGAAACACTGCTCTACGAAGCATCGCCATTTGGTTCTATTCTTTGCAAGGGCGTAAATTTCCAATGGAAGCCAATTCATACTCGGGTTCAGTAGACCAATCATCTGCTCGCTTAAAATCAGGGCCGGGCCGATCATTTTTGGCGCCTGAGGCAAGATAGAAAAATTGCGCATTTTGATTTACCCCCCCCCTTCCACATCCATTTTCTGACCCATCTCCCCTCAAGCCACTATCTTGTCTCGTAAAAACCTCTACCTTTTTTCATCAATCCTATATTATTATACAGGGTCCGTCAGTTAAACCTGACGTTTTTTAAACGGGGATAATTTAATAAATTAGATTAGATTTTTAGAAAATTTGGCGGGTGAATGTTTTAGATGAGTAAATAGGGATCTTCACGAATTCCTCTGGTTCAGGTCACTTAAATCCATAACAGATGTTGGCCATAAATAACATTGAAACCTGTCTTAAGCGCGTTCTACATTATACTTTATTCATCAATTTTCTAAACTTTTTTCTTTGAACTAGAAGTTGTCAAAGTTTTAATACAATTTATTTTTCAATTTTTTGGTAGAGAATGAAATTCTTACACGTGTTTCAGTTCATTTAAAGTACCAACATAAAAATATAATTCATATCTTGTCAAATGTTTATAACCTAGCTATTAGATTTGTAAAATTACTGATTTACGTACAAAAAACAATTTATATATTCGCTTATTCAAACCAATGATCAACAAAACACTATTAAACACGTGGTAATACAAAATATTTACAAGCGTAATTTTAATGTTGGTACTATTGTTAAAAGTGTCTACTGCGCATGCACCGAGTTCCAAGTTGGATGTGTTTTCAAGAATAGTTGGATCAAATCTAGTTTTGAATAAAGTTGACCTTGACTACATACCGTGTTCTACACTGTACAATTTCACTGATTTATTTCTAGTACAAGTTCTAGTCAAAGAAATAAGTATGAAAATTTGATGAGAATTTTATAATGTAGAACACGCTTTACACTTGATTTTGGTTGAAACAAGTGCCGTACAAATACAGCACTACCAGAAAAAATAAAATATTTTTTGGCAAATTTGATAATCACGACTATTTTGGCTCACTAAAAAAGATTCTTTTTGGCGCCTTGATTAATCCGGCGCCTGAGGCGATCGCCTTGCCGCCTCACCCATCCTCAAATATATCGATTGCTGAATCCTCAATGAAGAATAACCGGATGGAATATCAATTCGGTAACTAATAGGAGGACTTATGTGAGTGAGGACAAAAGTAAACTAGTGTGACAGTTCCCTCAAAGAGAAAGAAGTATTTTGGCGCACCTTCTATATGTATTTTTTTAGTGTTTACTAATAATCTAAAGGCTTGCACAATTCTTTCAGTGTTCTTTATAATTGAATTTTGTCACACCTAAATGTTTAATAAAAGACATTGCAAATACAATAGATAATCCTTGTAATACGTAAGAAATAGTTTAGTAAAATTATTAAAGAAGATTACACTACAATTTTGTCTATTAATTTTCAAGGCAACAAATAAAAGACTTTCTATTTCAATCTTTTAAAAGCATTACTCAAATAAATAGACTTATTCAGCGGATAAATGAATCGCTAAATGAAAGGGTCATGACTGATTTATTAAATTTTGCAGGAGCAATAAAAACTGTTCAGTCATTGGATAATATTATTTACTAAATATATAATCCGTACAGAATCAATATTACAGCTAGGGAACGGACACATTCGGTAATAGGTCATTATATGACTGAGATCGAGTAAGGATGGTTGTATCATCAGCATATAAAAAATTGATGTGAAGTGTGAATTTTCACACATTTCAGGGTTTTGCAGGTATTTAGTAAGTGAATGATGATTATTTGGGGTGCCAAAACATATTTTATGACAAAATATTTTTTTATGAATTTTAATTCGAATGCCTATTACCATTATTTAAGTTTTTAAAGATGTGCAGTATTTTTTTTTTTATATATCAAGGTTCATTAAGATTTTGAAAATTGCGCCTATGGCTTCCATTGGTTGTTTTTAGTCATAGCTCCTCCCCTTTGATTTCGTGTACATTCAAATATATAATTAAATTATAATTTCAACAATTTCCACTGGTTATTAAATTTACGCTATTAAAAATTAAATGCAACAATTGCCAAAATATAATTAAAATTTTGAAAAAATAATTTAAACAATATAAAAATGCAAAAAATAAATAAAAAATAATATTGTCTCCTCACGTAGGACTCGAACATGAGTCCGATTACGAATTCTTGGACAGAACGCAAGTATCTTAGCCACAGCACCAAGAAACACGTTACTGTTGAGCGTATTATATAACTATAAGTTGTCAACATTATTAGCAAAAAAACACAAAAAATGCTTTTTTTTCCAAAAACATAATCTGATCAAAAATTCCTGTTGAACTATTCCGGTTCACACCAATGTACATTACTTAGAATTTTTTCAGATTTTTAGTTTAAACCATCTGGGCTACAGGGTGTGGGACAAAATTTTTTTTGCACAATATTGGCAAAAATCGCTTCAAAATAATTTATTTTGGAAAAATAAAAATTTGATCGTTAATTCACGTACCAAGGGCTTTCATTTGATACCCTACTCAGAATTAAAAAAAAATATATTTTTTTTCGATGAGCACATATTTGTTTATATTTTTAGGGGGATATGTTTTTTAGATGTTTTGGTATTTTTCCTATGTGCGGGTCAACGAGTTGTATAAGCATGCCAAATTTCAACTCTCTAGGTTTAGCCGTTCGGCTACAATTTTTACCGAACAGACAGACAGACAGACAGACAGACAGACAGACAGACAGACAGACAGACAGACGACAAAATGACGGTATAAGGGTTTTTTGGTCATACCTACAAAACCCTAAAAATGAGAGCAATTGTCTATAGAACAAGGGAAATCATTTACATAGATTAGAATAGCAGCGGCCCTAAAATTGAGCCTTGAGGCACACCACAGTTAATGTAAAGCGGATCTGATATTATGTCATTAATTTTTACGTATTGCACACGATTAATTAAATAAGACAGTAATATATAAATACTAAATATGAATAAAATAAAGAATAAAACAATAAGATACAATATTATTTAATTACTAAACACGTGTCAATCCGGCATTATGTATATGAATGATATAAGAATATAGTTTATATAGTTGATGACATGCTGTGTCGGTAACTAAATTTATTACAAATAATTTGTTATTTAAAATAATTCAAAAGTGACATATTCATTTGCAATATCTGATTAATAATTGTAAAAATTAATTTTAATTACTTGCAGTTCTATATTCAATGCCACATGCATATTAATTTTTGTTTAATAATGAAACTGCAAAACTTGATAATAAATGTAACAGCTCACCTCAGAAAGAATAATTACTGGGTGACTTTTTGATTATTTTTATGAAAAAATAATAATTAAAATAATATTTTAGGGTTTGTGCCATACATGGAACATAATAATTCTACATTATGTTACAAAAGAAAATGATTCCATATTATTTGCTCGTCAATTGCTAGGTATTCTTTATCAGAGATTAAAAGCAGTCGCCCTCGAATTTTTGAAAGAAATGGTTGTATCTTCTAGTTGTCCTGTCTCAATAAATTCAGAGTTATCGTTGAAGTGCAAATTCCACTTGATATCCTCAAATCTATTGCAGCCCATTACTTGTGATACTGCAGGATCCATTGCTGTGTATGTGGCGTATATGACCATTCATGAAGTAACGTTCTGATTCAGTTTTAAAAGTAAAATAAAAAATAAAAATCGGAATGTGTCATATATGGCACACTATGCGGTAAAGCGTTAAAATTAAATTGCAGAACTAATAAAGAAACTTCGTCATAAACTATAATATTTCTAATAAAATTCATCTAATATTCGAAGATTTTCTTCCTGTGAATGACAACCATACACACAACAAGGAGTATTTAATCTTCTATTCTTAAATTTATCACTTTACTTGTTGTAAAAACGGAGTGAGAATGGCCAGAAACAGAAAACACAAGTTGAACCATACGTAAACAATGACAGTATACTTTTATGAAGTGTTCGCCTTATTGGAGATAGATTTTAAACGATTTCCATAGTTAAAAAATAGATAATAGTAGGCAGTAAAATGTTTTCAAACCTATGTTATTTAAAATGAAAGTTGTAAACTTAATTTTCGGCCATTTGTATTTTTATTAGAGTTCATAGTTTTTCGATCAGTAACTCATAAACCCTGTGGTTAATCTCGCGGAGCAGAATTGCCAACATAAAATCAGCAATAAACCTTTCAATTACCAATGGTAACTTTTAAATCTTCTTAACACATCAAATACAATAAATAAATCTTATCCGTTGTTAAGTACAAGCATACGTACTTAACTCTATCTCAATTAACTATGTATATGTATGTAAATTGTATGCATGGATTCTATAAATATTATTCGAGATTGCTACTGGTTTAATACGGATAAACAATAACAGATGTCAGTACAAGAATTATGTTCTTTCGAACGTTTGCTTGTCAATAGAATACACGGATGCGTTCATATAACAGTTGATACATTTAGTTAGTTCATGTTAATGTCAACAGATGGCACTGTTATTTTTCTCCCAGGCGAATTCCTGACTGAAAACTGTTTTTACGTATTTTAATTCAAACGTCTTTATAACAATTTAAATCCAATTAATAGTGCATAATATATGGTTAGACCAATCGTGACGTCCTTCTAACGTGTATTAAAACAATACTTTGGGTTAAATCAGCCTTTCTCACACTTACACCACATTATTAAGTGAGCTATGTAATTGTATAATAAACTGTTATTGACAAATAAGTGTAATAAAAAATAATAGATTGTTGGTTTTGGTTTTTATTGGATAATAACACTCTTTTTATTAGTGTTTTCATTTTCATTCTAGAAAAAAAATCAGAAGATGTAATGAGCATTTTTCTACGATTACTATGAAATTATCTCATTTCGGATCAGTATGAAGTTATCTCATTTCGGATCAATCCAGACGTATTACTTGGGGCACTATTCTACTTCTGCAAACCCACCTTATTGCGCATGCGTACTGTCTATTTTAGTTGCAAATTAAGGTAAATAAATTTACTTTTTGTAAAATTTTCGGTTAGCTTACCTTAGTAAATTATTTTTCTTAGTTTTATTTAGTCACAAATCATTTTATTTATTTATTTTTTTTTAATTTTACTTGATTATATACTGACATGAATATAGCTGGGTTTGCAGTTGTAGAATAGTACCTTACTTGGGGGGGGGGATTACATGAGTCCGGGGAAGGTGGGACTACAGCAGCTATTATAGCTAAAAATATTCTCCTGGGGGAATTTTTCCAAAGTATTTCCTACGAACTGTTCTACTACTTCTATTTTGTGCTTTTGATCATGTCAATCATGAATCATTATTAAAGTTTGGACAAAAAAGTTTTTCTAGGAAATTAGTTCGTTTTTAATTTTTCATTTTTAGGAGCCTGCAAAAATATTTGTATTTTTTACTGACTTTTCTAGTGTTGGATTTAATTATCCGCAATAGGGGATAGGCATGATTTTTTTAAATTTTTTTATCATATTCCTCTTGTTGCATATAAACATAAAAAACAGTTTTTATTATTATTTTTTTTAATTTGAAGGCTTAAAAAAATGATAAATGTATGTAGCGCGCGAAAACGACGTGTGACGTCATACCCCTTCTAACTAACGCATGACACTACTAGCCTACCCAGCGTACATAGTCTGTTGTGAACTTATTTGTTTGTATAACTTTTATAGGTTATTTAAAGTTATAGTGATTTTAATTAAAATAAAGTTTAATTCTATAAAAACAATTTATACATGTTTACCGAATTAAATTTTATATTAAAATATATAAAATATGGAAGATCCAGGCCCCAGTACTTCGAAACATAATCGAAAATATTGTTTAGTACCGATGTGCACAATTAGTTCAACTAGAAATCCAAAAAAACAATTTATATCATTACCTGATGGCGGAAAACAACAGAAAAGGCGAAATTTGTGGCTGGAAGCTATGAGGCGAAATAAAACCGATATTTCAGAAAAAAGTAAATTTTATGTTTGTGAGCATAAATGCATCAATGTTGGGTAAATTATCACTCTGAGCCCTAACAAAATCTTTATCTGCCATTTTAATAATAAATGCGTGAAAAATTGTTTAAAAACAAATACAAAACTCTCGAACAATACAATATACACACGTGTAAAGATTATGTTGTAGCTGTATCTGTGACGTGAAACCCCTATTGTTTGACGTCATACTCAGTCGTTTTTACTCGGAAACCTTCGCGCCGTGGTCGGCTTTTTTCAAATTTACAATATTTTAATAAAAAAATTTGGCTGTAATATTAATTAAAATGTGATTTTTGTTTTGTTAGATGACATAACTAATATTAACATATTAAAATAATGTAGTTTTAAAGAAATATAAATTGTATGCGTATCCCCTATTCAAACAAATCGAATTGATAGTCCATATAGTTGTTTACTGAAATATGAACTATCAAGTGTTATATGTATCAATCACATTACAAAACTGGATGACTGTGGGCTCCCATTTAACATTTTGCCTCCCCACCTGAAATTCTGTTCTTTCCGGTCATGTTTGTCGATTGTAATGCGTGGCATCAGCTCGGCTATGCCATAAACAAAGGTAGCATGGATATTTTGTATAGCCACTTTGCAATCTTATAAGGAATCCCACCATTTTAAAATCTCCTGTTGGTGCCAGTTATATTTCTTGTACTTTAGGGCTTCTAGTAGAATTTTAACACTGTCGTCATTTTCCTTGAGATGTACGGAATGAGCAACCGAAAGAGATGGAAATTTATTAACATTATGAAGTAAAACAGCTTTTAGGCTTCTTGTGGAACTATCGATAAACAAGCGCCATTCTCTGGGAATGCAAGTATTCCAATTGCTTTATATAAACCATTTACGTTATTACAAAAGCAAAGTCCATCTTCCTTAGTACAAAAAGCAGAAAATAGATCATGTAGTTTTCTTTGATCAGTTATTTTGACATTTTTATTGAACAAATTCCACTGTCTCAGTCGAGAATCCAAAATCTCTGCTTTACTTTTGGGTAGATTCAGCTCTCTAATTAAATCATTGAAATCTTCTGCTGTAATGAGATGAGGTATTGATGACTCCTGTGATGGTATAAATTCTTCGTTGAATACTGCATTTGAACTTACAGATGAATTTGTTTGAGTATTCGGTACTTCAGTACCAAATCCCCCCCCCCCCCCCAATCACGCTTTGTCGCTACAAAACAACGTAGATAGTTTACTGGTACTGTCAAAATTAAGGAATCGTTACTATCTCTCTCAAGACTACAAAAGCAAACTTTGGTGAAAGTGTTTACATTTTTTTATTGTTTTTATGCAGGACAAATAAAAAAATTGATGTGAAGTGTGAATTTTCACACATTTCTGGGTTTTGCAGGTATTTAGTAACTGAATGATGATTATTTGGGATGCCCAAACAAATTTTATGTCAAAATATTTTTTTAAGAATTTTAATTCGAATGCCTAATACCATTATTTAAGTTTCAAAATATGTGCAGTATTTTTTTTATATAGCAAGGTTCATTAAGATTTTGAAAATTGCGCCTTCCATTGGTTGCTTAAATCATAAGCCCCGCCCTCTAATTTCGTCAAACATAGAATTAAATTATAATTTCAACACTTCCCACTGGTTATTAAATTTACGCTTTTAAAAATTAAATGAAACATTTACCAAAATATAACTAGAATTTTAACAAAATAATTTAAACAAAATAAAAATGCAAAAAAAAACAGAAAAAATAAAATTAACAGGATTCAAACTCTAGTTTGCAAATAAAGTTACATTATTAAGCGCACGACAAAACCAACTACGCTACTAGAGCTACTGATCTGGTGTGTTACAAAGCGAATTAAATATTTTAGTTAAAGACACAAAAAATGCGTTATTTTCCGAAAACATAATCTGATCAAAAATTCCTGTTGTACTATTCCGGTTCACACCAATGTACATTAATTAGAATTTTTTCAGATTTTTAGTTTAAACCATGGGCTACAGGGTGTGGGACAAAAATATTTTTGAACAATTTTGGCAAAAATCGAATCAAAATAATTTATTTCGCAAAAATAAAATTTTGATCGTTAATATACGTACTAAGGGCTTTCATTTGATACCCTACTCAGAATTTTAAAAAAATATATTTTTTTTCGATAAGCACATATTTGTTTATATTTTTAGGGGGATATGTTTTTTAGATGTTTTAGTATTTTTTCTATGTGCGGGTCAAAGAGTTGTATAAGCATGCCAAATTTCAACTCTCTAGGTTTAGCCGTTTGGCTACAATTTTTACCGAACTGACAGACAGACGACAAAATGACAGTGTAAGGGTTTTTTGGTCATACCTACAAAACCCTAAAAATGACTGACAAAACTCAGGCATATTTTTTTTGTTTGTTTTTGTTGACCAGTGTTATCAAACTAATTTTAATGCAATTATTTCCTTCTATTCCTTAGAAAAATTAATTTTACTATTCTTGGCCCAATTAGCCCCGTAGCAGGAACAACTTTACCATTTAAAACGTGCATATCACACAACTTGATAAGTCTATACTCTAATGCAGTGTTTCTCAAACCTTCGACAGTTGCGGACCACTTTCGGAATTCCACACTTACCGCGGACCACCAACCAAAACATTATTTTTGCATAAAGGCCCATTATTAATACTAATGAAATTTTGTGTCGCGGACCACCTGTTGAGAAACACTGCTCTAATGCTCTTTAAAATGATTTTTAACTGCGCTCTCTAATCAATACTGTTTATAAACTGCCTATAAAATCGTTATCAAACATAGTGACGAAAAAAATCGTTAATTTACAACACATTCTATAAAAATTTAATTCGAAGCTTTCCTGAGCTAATTGCTGTAAATCTCGATCGTAACATTTCACGCTAACTCTATGTCTTAATCAAACACTGTTTTACTCAATTCCACTTATTTTATGTGCAGTTGGCAACACTTATCTGATGAACTGAGATGTACTACCACAACATTACAAAACACATACCTAACCAACAAAAAAACATTTAAAAAACGATAATACCAAAGTTAAAACTGATACTTTGTTAATCGTTATGCTAGTTAATTATTGTAGACACGTTTACGTAATAAAATTTACGCACTATGCGTACAAATACACTTCAAACTGGGTGGTGCGTACTTAATACGTCTAGGCACGCACAAAAATGTGCAAATAAAGAAATTAAGAACATGTAACGAATGCATTCAAATAAAACCATTACAATGTTTGTTTATTTTATTAAATTCAGTTCTTCTAACTTAATTTGTACGATGATTTGCAAAAGATGATTACATAAAGTAGAGATATTTTAACTGTGGTTTTTGCTCAGGTAGTTATTATATGTTCTGTTTATTCTGAGTTCAAATCCAAAAATTTATATTGAAACAATAACAGAAAGAACTAATACGAGGACTACCATTTAAGTTTTTACAAAAACTTTTTTTCTTGGAGCAAACTGTTTTATTGCTTTTTAAAATATTCGCCTTTAAGATTTATTTATTTATTTTTTAATGTACTATGTCATTACCATGGATATAGTTTTTGACAGCAATATAAATCGTATTCATTTTCATTTGCAACATACAGAGTGATTATTTAATGGCGAGACGACGTCACTGGAAGTTTTATTAATTTGCCGTTTCATACACATCGTAGCAGACGATTATGGGCGCATGCGCGTAGTAGACATTTCCGTCATCTCCAAATTATTGAGTCAATGATTTCCTGCCATTCTTTTATTTGATTTTCTATTATTTTATTTGATAATTCGGTGACGTCGTCTCGCCATTAAATAATCACTCTGTAGAACAAACCATATTTACTAGCAAAATCAAAATATTTTATTGAAAATACAAATTTAAAAAAAATAATAATAATAAATAACTAATAAAAACTTATAATAAATGTTCGAAAATTTCTCCGTTTACTTGCATACAAAATGTTAAGCGATCATAAAAATTATTCAAAACATTCAGCAATTGCTCTTGAGGTATATTGTTGGATGCTTGAACAATTTTGTCTTGCAGTTCAGCAACATCCCTAAGTTCTCCATTATATACTTTGGCCTTTAAATATATCCAATAAAAAAAAATCATTGGGTGCCAAATCCGGAGATCTCGCTGGCCAATTCATCGACCCTCCTCTTACAATCCAGCTATTTGGGAAAGTTCTATATAAATATTCTTTAACTATTCTAGAATAATGGATTTGTGTGCCATCATGTAAGCAAAAGGGCTAGATATTTTGCGGCATTAAGGTTACCGTCAATAAAAAAGGCCCTATAATATTGGTTCCTATTATCCCTGCCCAAACATTTATTTTTTGCGGCCTTTGAGTTCGGGAGGAATGAAACAAATGTAAATTTTATCGACTCCAGTACCTAAAATTTTGTCTGTGCACTTCACCATTGAAACTAGAAATGGGAGTTTACTCGTGTTGGTTTTAAGATTTTTGCGAATATTTCACAACAGAGAAATATTTAGAAAAAAATTATTTAATTAAAGTTGCTATAAAAGCAATAACTAACAACTTTTATTTGAAACAATTTTTGATAAAACAGCATATATTAAACAAGTACTTTGTGATGGCGGTCAGTTCTGTGGTGGAACCAGCTAATTTTTTTCTTTAAATTGCATAATAAATACACGTTTTCGTTTCAAAATATTGCTTGTAAAATTTATAAAATATCCTTCGTAACAAAAACAATATTTAAAATTAGAAAAAACATTTTTTTTGGCCCGCGGTCAAATTTTCATCCCCAATGTGGCCAGACAACCAAAAGATTTGCCCATCCCTACTTTAAAGGAATGGTTGCGACATGTCCAGTACAACCGAAAAAAACAGGCGATTATTTTGTTGGAAATGCTTTGTGAACGAACAACTTTTGTGGGTTTTGGTTCATCTTGGAAGACCCAAACATTATTGTTGGAGTTTCCCTATCTTCATGAATCCATTACGATTCTCTTGGTGTGTTAGTATGTCCAAAAAAATTTACATATGTTCTGTCATCTGTCACAACTTTTGAAATAAATTGTTGTCCAACACTGTTTAAAGACTGGTTACCAAGTAAACTAGAGACTTCTAAATTGTTTCATGGTTTCTATGGACATGACTTACCAGAACTTTCCAGATTATTCCACGAAATTCCACCATAGGCCTCCCATGAGGGAAATCAAAATATTTTTGTCACAGTATTCACCCATAAAATACCCGTATAAAAATAGTTGAGTTACGTAAAATTGCAGAATGATGCATGATTTCTTATCATGACTTTCAGTATGTGGACCATCTTTCAATACACTACGGCTCAAAAGTTTGGAAGCAGTTAATTTTTTTCAAAAAATTGAATATAATATTGATGAAATCGATTTTTATGATATATTTTCTTCATTTTTAACAAGTCAATATACTTTTATATGTTTTTAATCGAATTTGTACGATATAACTACTTTTATTTATGTTTAAAGATAATGGACGATCTGCAAAAGGGATTCATTATACATTAAAAAGGCAACAAGAAACCAACAGTAATCAAGACAGGAAACGTAGTGGGAGACCCAAAATTACAATAAAAGCTGAAGATCAATTTATAAAAGTAACATCAAAGCCAAATCGTCGTTTAACAGCCTCCCAAATTGCAGCGAAATTAAATGAAATTCGTCCAAGTAAAGTGTCAGTTTCAACAGTTAAAAGACGACTGTACTATACCTGTCTCCAAGGATGTGTAGCAGCTAAAAAACCGAAATTAACAAAACAACATAAGAAAAACAGGTTGGTTTGGGCTAAAACTCATAGAGATTGGACACTTGAAGAATGGAAAAATGTACTCTGGACGGACGAATCCAAATTTCAAATTTTCGGTTCTAACAGAAGAGTATTTGTCCGACGATCTAAGAACGGGGTTTGCCAGAGTGTACAGTGCCAACAATTAAACATGGTGGAGGTAACGTAATGGTTTGGGGATGTTTCGGGAATAATAACCCAGGAAAATTAGTAAAAATAGATGGCAAACTTAACAAAGAAGGATATTTACAAATTTTGCAGGATCACGCTTTGCCTTCTGGAACTGAAATTATTGGACCAAATTTCATATTTCAAAAGGATAATGATCCGAAACATGCATCAAAATTGTGTATGTCCTATTTGAATGAGAAAAAACAAGAAAAACTTATAGAAATTATGGTATGGCCATCCCATAATTTGTCACTAATTGAGCTAGTTTGGGACGAGTTGGATAGAAGAGTTAAAAGTAGATCTCCAATTAGTGCTACACAGATGTGGGAGTATCTGCATACAGAATGGTACTCATTAGATAGCGAATATTTTGCTAAATTAATAAATAGAGTGCCCCAAATTTGCGCAGCTGTGATTAAAAATAATGGTGGACAATTTGATGAATCAAAAATATAAATAAAGCTTTTGTGTAATTAAGACAATATTGACAGATTATAGTTGGTAGAAGTTTAATTTAATGTAATTGTGAATAAAGGTTTGAAATTATTTTTTCTCTATGTTTTTTAACAAAAACTCGACTGCTTCCAAACTTTTGAGCGGTAGTGTATGTGCAACAGGTTCTATGTTATTCCTATCTTTGTGCTGCTCACTTTCCGCATAACTTAATCGAGTACTTCGTGTTTGTTCTTCTCCATAGATTGTTACGTTGGTGTTTGGAAGTGTGATTTCCTTATTCCCAGTTTAGGCTCCGTTCAGGCTGGTTTGCACCGCCGACAATCAAGGCGATTGCCCATTAAAAAGCGAACTCTCACGCCTGAACCATAAATGGGAGATACAGCTCGCAAATCGTCACGATATACAACTTTTATTGAAAAATACAGTAAATCCACATGGATTTTTAATCCATATAATCTGTTCTTTCTTCTATGTACAATAAAGCCTAATACCTCCGGTTAGGGGAGCCAGAGTTCGGACGTATGAAAAATGAACGATAGTCAAATAATATTAAAACAGATTTTAATAATAAAAATACCCTCAAAAACAAATTAGTCAACAACAAATTAAGTCTTCTAAAATACTTCTCATTCAGGAATTAACAAAAACCAATGCAATGATTGTGATGGGTATAACATAGATCAAACAAAACTTAATTTTAAAGTTTGAAGTCAAGAATACTTGAGGGCGTGGAAATATAGTAAATCTGAATCATTTAATTTAGCCAAACATCTGGTTAGGTTACCTTTGTATGGAAGAAAATTTAGAAATGTTATATTTTGAAAATACGAGGGATCCCAGCAAACATTTTTATACGGGCCAGTACTGGTAAAGCACATACTCCCCGGCATTGAAAGTAATGGGCCAGTACCCCGGTGTCCCCGTGGCCGTTACTGGCCCATTGATGTATCAGTTGCCGGCCCAGAGACGGTAAAGTGCAAAATAATCGCATTAGTTGCAAGATTTATTTCTGATGGTTTTAAGTAAAAAGTATGAGTGAAGAAGAGTGCTTATAAAATGCTGGTAAAGTACTTCGTATAGGCGGAATGCGAAATACAAATGTGAAGTACATTATTAATACTGGCGTTGCACTTACTTTTGGTGCCAGTAATTTACCAGCATAAAAGCAGTTTTACCGGCATTCGGCCGTTAGTTAAATGTTTGCTGGGATGTTTCTAAAGTTTTGGGAATTTAGCTATAACTTTTATTATTTTGTTAATTTTCGTCAATATTACAATGTAGTTTTTCAACATTTAACTGAATACATTTATCCCAACGATAAAATAATTTTTAAGGTTTTTTAGGTACCAAAAAGGTGACCAAAAAACCCTTATACCGTCATTTTGTCGTCTGTCTGTCTCTCTGTCTCTCTGTCTCTCTGTCTGTCTGTCTGTCTGTTCGGTAAAAATTGTAGCCAAACGGCTAAACCTAGAGAGTTGAAATTTGGCATGCTTATACAAATTTTTGACCCGCACATAGGAAAAATACTAAAACATCTAAAAAACATTTCCCCCCTAAAAATATAAACAAATATGTGCTCATCGAAAACAAAAATATTTTTTTTAAATTTTGATCAAATGGATGCAAATGGATAGTACGTGGATTAACGATCAAATTTTTATTTTTGCAAAATAAATTATTTTGACTAGATTTTTGCCAAAATTGTGCAAAAAAATTTTTGTCCCACACCCTGTAGCCCAGATAGTTTAAACTAAAAATCTAAAAAAATTCTAAGTAATGTATATTGGTGTGAACCGAAATAGTACAACAGGAATTTTTGATCAGATTATGTTTTCGGAAAATAACGCATTTTTTTGTGGTTTTTGGTTCACAAAGTACAAAAGTTAAAGTTATTCACATGCAAGGCGTGCGATAGCGTAATGGGTTAGAGCACTGGTGTCGTAAGCTAAAATGCGCTGGAAACGAAGGGTTTCGAGTTCGAGTACGGAGGGAATTGTATTTTTTGTTTTTTTTTTGCATTTTTGTTATGTTGAAATTATTTTGTCAAAATTCTAGTTATATTTTGACAAATGTTGTATTTAATTTTTAAGAGCGTAAATTTAATAACCTGTCTTATTATATGATTAACAGACGATAAATTATTTTAAAAATATCGTTCATTTTGCCGTGATTACTACAAAGTAAAATTTGTCCTACACACTCAGCATACCGCCTTTACTTATTATATACCTGCGAAAGCCTGAAATGTGTGAATATTCACACTTCACATCAATTTTTTTAAGCCGTCCTCAAGTATCAGACCTATTGAGTTTCGTTCTGGTCCCAACAGCCTTGGCTGGGTGCCAAGGCTGGTGCCAATCGCGAAAATTCCAAAAATTCAAACCACAAATCCGAATCACTAATTCAGTACCATTTCTATTACAAATTTAAAAAATCTGTCAATTAATGACGCATATAAAATGGTTATATTTTGAAATCTGACGTAATGAAGATATAAATTGAAAGTAATTTATAAAAATACAAAATTATTCTTGTCTCTACGTGATTAATTCAGGAGAATCTATAAACAAGTACGATAGACATTGCTGTCTTGTAATATTTTCATACATATTCATACATTTCACAGAGAGAAGATACCTACATTAATAATGAAAGACGGACCAGTTCATTAGCATAAAAATTTAATAAGCGAAACGTTTTTTTAAATTAAATTTTAGATTCTACATACTACTACACATAAAACGAACTTGTACGTAATTTATTTTAATAATTAACTTGTGACAAATATGACAAACTATAATATATCCTATATTCATGTATGGAAAATGAATGTCGAATCAATATCAGTTCGTCTCGATAAATGACGTAGATTCTCATAGGAAAGGAGTTCGTCAGGGCGGAATTTTCGGCCCTCCTTTTTCATTACTCAAAGTGTCAAATGCCTCTAAGAAGTACATGGGTTTTTCGTTGTACGAGGGATGTTTCCTTCTGGAAATTGTGCTTTAATTAAATTACGCAGAACTTATAGGCAATGTTATTGGTGCCAGACAAGTCTTGACATGTTTATGCAACTATCTAGTGCAATATTGTTCAGTCTGATTTAGGTGTTCGACTGATATAGACGCGTTTTCATAGCACTGTTTTTGTAACCATGGAAGACGCAGCAAAATCTCAAAGAGCAATAATTTTCTTTTTGTGGAAAGAAGGTGTGTAAACATCAGAAATTATTCAGCGTCTGCAAGAAGTATTTGGTGAGTCTGCAGAATCCAAACAAATTGTTTATCGGTGGATCGATTGTTTTAAAACCGGTAGAACATTACTAGAAAACGATCCACGCAGTGGGTGCCCAAGCACTTCGGTAAATGAAAGAAACATTACTGCCGTCGAAGTCCTACTGAAAGAGGACAGGCGAATGACTATTCGTCAAATTAGTGTGCGCCTAGGGATAGGTACACGACAAGTTCATGACATCTTGCATGATTGTTTGGGCGTTAGCAAGGTTTCGCCGCGCTGGGTGCCAAGGCTGTTGGGACCAGAACAGAAACAAAATTAAGTTCTTTGAGGACGGCTTAAAAAAATTAGTTTATCGTTGGGATAAATGTATTCAGTTAAATGGAGATTATGTTGAAAAACTACATTGTAATATTGACGAAAATTAACAAAATAATAAAAATTATAGCTAAATTACCAGAACTTTGGAAACATCCCTCGTATTATTATCATTAAGTTTTGAAACACTGATCATCTCCAGAAATCCATCTGAATGATAATTTTGCTTCTGTTGATTATTTGCCGTACTTTATTGCTACGCTCTTAAAACTGATCAATTCGTAGTTAAAAGTTTTTGGCGGAAGTTCGAGCATTTTCCCACATAAATAATAAGACAATTAGATAAATCATAAGTGATACCACACGTCTAAGAAGTGAATAACATGGCAGTTATATGTTTAACTGGAGATTGTAGCGACCTTGTGTGATCGTGGTTTCTTAGTGGCGTCTTTACCATTTAAGACGATAATTATGGATTAGTAATAAATTATTTATTAAATAATCTCATTAAATATCGCAAATATATGAAATTCTTAGGGAAATTGTTGTTTACTACACAGTTACACAGAAAAAGGGTAAAGTGCATATTGATACATTTTAGACTTGGCATAGATAATAGGCATTCAACAATTACACAAGCCTGCAAAAGTTTTTTTTGTTTTGGTAATAGTTATTTACATAAAAAATTTCGAAAATTTTTTTTCGTTTTATCAAATAATTTCTCAAATAAAAGTTGTTAGTTATTGCTTTTATAACAACTTTTGTTCAATACATTTTTTCTAAATATTTTTCTGTGAAATATTCACAAAAATCTTAAAATCGACACGAGTAAACTCCCATTTTTAGTCAACCGATTTTTACCAAAAGTTGATAAACTCGTGCCATTGATGACAGAAACTTAAATATGATGTTTCATAAAAATCCTTTCAGCCGAATTAGATCTGCACGTGTACACAGACACACAGACAGACAGACAGACAGACGGACGGACGGACAGACAGACCGACAGACATCATGCTAAAAATAGTCAAAACGTTATGTAGGGACTTCAATTCGTGGAGATCCATCGAAATCTCGAAATGTCAAAATCGGTATGATCACAATACCTCCCTTATATATGTTGGCGGTCGGTAATAAATTAATAAATTATTTTTTAGCAAATGTTTATTCACTATTTTTGGTTAAGCAAGGAATGCAGTGTATCCTTTGCTTTCATGGACGCTACGGCACTGAAATAATGTAATGTTAAATTTTTATCAGTGATTTAATAAATTTTGTAAACATATTTCGGAAAATTAAATATCTCCGAGTACAGCGGTTCTTAAACTGTGGTCCGCGGACCCCTGGGGGTTCCCGAAATAATTTTGACATTTACTTTACATCCCCCAACTTTTCGCTTTTATTCAAACTCATTTAATAAAAATCCTACATGGTCAGGACTTTTTGTACTTGTTGTTACCTAACTAGTTATTGACATAACTAAACAATAATTAGGACAACAATAATTATTTTTATTCAACTGCAAATTATTTACCGAAAAAATATTATAATAAGATCTGTTTTGACCAATATTTGACCAAGAAATGTTTGTATGAGTATAACGTATTATAATTTGTAACTTTTTAAATTCTTTTTACTACTATTTTTATTCATTTTATGTTTTTTATTTTATATGTTAATAAAAATGTTCATCTCTATTTATACGCAAGACCATTTATTAAAATAACCAGCGATACATTTTTACCAATATTTATTATAACGTAGTGCCTGTGAGATTATTGAGCCAGAAATTAAGTCTCAAGAACGACATAAAATGCTTAGTGTTGGGATGGGGTCCGCAAAAAAAAAACAGTTGTTCAAAAGGGGGTCCTCGGACTACATAAGTTTAAGAACCCCTGTCCTAGTACAGTCTGTTCCAAACGGTTAAGCGGAACTAGATTTTGCAATCTAGTTACTTTCATCGTTTAAATCGTGCCTTTCGGCCGTTTTGTTTAAGCTTTGTAAATCATACTTATAATAAACATTTTTTGGTTAAGGTTAATATTATTTTAAAATGTCATTTTCTTTATATTTTGATTTTTTTGTGTCATTCTTAATACAAATTTCCCATTTATTTATTTTTTTGTCATTAAAATATATAAAAAAAATATTTAATTTTGACATATGTAATTCGTTTCCATTGTTTCATTGTTGGAATTTTAAATTTTGACATCCCAACATGAAAAATGAAATAACCCAAACAAGGTGCCTTCTCGTGACAACCTAAAAGAACTAAATTCCCATTTAGTTCCGCTTAACCGTTTGGAACAGACTTTATATTCAAGAAAATTTTAATGTTTTATTTCAGCTGTAAAGCTGGTAAAGGTATTAACAAGTATTTACTCCATCGATTACATCTCTATGGTTTTGGGCAAATCCCACAATACATTGCGTCTCTAAAACAATATTGTTCAGTTCTTCATTCGTTCTAACTTTCTAATACATCACAACGCGCGGTTCAGATAACTTTCGCTGCACTGCTAGCATTTATTTTAACTTCATGATTCGATTCTTAGAACGGATTTAATTTATAAATATTCGAGGAATTGTTCATTTCATTAAATATCAAGGGGAGTGAACGATTGCGAGAAAGATGAAGTACTTTTTATTATTAAATTTCTGCAGGAGCAACTATAGAGAAGTAATCATTAGTCGACTTCGTATACGAGTATTGCAAACAGCCTTTGTTGCTGTGCGCCAAAAGCTTTAACTTACTAACGTATGGTATTGGTAGATACGTGGATACATCTTATACGTCTATGACAATTGTTTTTAAATGGAATTAATTTAAAGGATAAGGATAAGGAGCTAGAGGAACAGAAAAAAAACAGGAATAACCTAAAGGGGAAATAAAGAATATATCAGGTCGTCAAGGATGAAATTTGTAGTTAATAATATTGCCAATTTTAACAGCTTATTATTTGACATTGGCTTAATATTTTACTGTTGTTTTTTTTTTTTGTTGGAAAGTTACACATCTCGCCTGTTTAAAGAAATCATTGTATGCACAAAAAAATATCAAAAACTATTTTTAAAAATTAATTTTGTTGAAAATGGAACGGTTGGAAATTCGCACTATTATGAAGTATGAGTTCTTACGTGAAACTACGGCATCGCAGACCGCGCGAAATATTAATAGTGTATCTGGCTCTAGTGTTACTATGCAGCAGACTATCAGACCAATTCTGTAACTCAGTTACTATGATCATTGTAACTAAATATGTCACTATGAGCAAGGTCAGTTACTATCATGAATGAAAGGCATTATACTTTTTATAATATTTTATCTCGTAGTAACGTTACTACACAGAAAATTTTTACAGAATTGATCTGAATATTAAATTGGTTCGCCAAATTTCGTACAGGTAACTTAAAAACCAAAGAAAAAAAAAAAAAAACTGGCTCATCGATCAGAGCACCCAGCAAACATTTTTATCCGGGCCAGTACTGGTAAAGCACATACTCCCCGGCATTGAAAGTAATGGGCCAGTACCCCGGTGTCCCCGTGGCCGTTACTGGCCCATTGATGTATCAGTTGCTGACCCAGCAACGGTAAAGTGCAAAATAATCGCATTAGTTGCAAGATTTATTTCTGATGGTTTTAAGTAAAAAGTATGAGTGAAGAAGAGTGCTTATAAAATGCTGGTAAAGTACTTCGTATAGGCGGAATGCGAAATACAAATGTGAAGTACATTATTAATACTGGCGTTGCACTTACTTTTGGTGCCAGTAATTTACCAGCATAAAAGCAGTTTGCCAGCATTCGGCCGTTAGTTGAATGTTTGCTGGGTTGTAACTAAATATGTCTCTATGAACAAGGCCAGTTACTATCATGAATGAAAATCATTATACTTTTTATAATATTTTATCTCGTAGTAACGTTTACTCGTAGTAAAACGTTACTACACAGTAAATTTTTACAGAATTGATCTGAATATTAAATCGGTTCGCGAAATTTCGTACAGGTAACTTAAAAACCAAAGAAAAGAAAAAAACTGGCTCATCGATCACAGCAGTTATCAATATGATGTCAAAATTATAATTTTCAGTGTGCCACAGGGAAGCCATCTTGGTCCTTTTATATTTATCATTTTTATTAATGACATAATTTCTTGGTTTCACTACTGTAGCCTTTAACTCTTTGCTGCCTATCTAAATAAAATTTTACAAATCTTTTCTTTTCAACAATGTTTTCAATTTCAATCTGATTTAAATAGATTATTTAATAGATCAATAAATTAAATGTAAATATTTCTAAATGTCTTTTGCAAAAAAAAAAAATCTTCGATCTCATCAGAAATATACTGCAACCAACTGGACGAAATGATACAAAAACTTAAAGAAAAACAGCCTAGATTGGTCAACAGATCGACTCCTATCTTATTGCAAGATAACGCTAGACCACACACTGCATAAATGACTGTGGCAAAACTACAGGAATTGGAGTTGAAACTTCTTCATCATCCTCCAACTCACCAGACCTAACCCCTTCTGACTACCACGTCCGCAATTTGGACAACTTTTTAATAGGAAAACAGTTTAATTCCGACAATGCTGTAAAACTGGCCTTCCAGGAATTCATTCTCGTCCGCTAGGGTTTTATACTTTTGGTCTGAACAACCTGCCGCTTAAATGACAAAAGTGTGTAGACAATATGGGTGCATACTTTAATGAATAAAATAATTCCTTATATTTGTAAGTTATCAATCAACTTTGCCTTTTTTTCTACAAATTTCATTCTTGACGACCTAATATACCTAGACACTGCCCTGCCCGATTCTTTTACATTAAAAATTTCCACCTTCTTTAATATTACGTAATCCAAATAGATCATTTTTTTTAGGTAATCCTCTTAGCCATGTTAAGAAGCGTTTAACTGGCGCTAAAGCCTAATGTCTGTAGTTTTGGTAGAACATTATTTAGATAAATCTGTCAGCGTAACATGTTTTTCGTGGGTTTGTCCGACTTAAATTTATGACCCTGCCCAAAAACAAACCAGGAGGTCTTAAAATTTTCTATGAATGAATCTTAGCCTTGAGAATGCCTTAAATATATTATAATATATTTCAGATGTTCAAACATATTAGAAAGAACAATGTTTGAAACGGTTTGAGGCACATCGGCCACTATTTTAGTACTTTTTAGGAAGTTGTGTTGCATTTATTTAATGTAAACATTACATATATTTTAATGAACCCCTACAAAAAGAAATGACAGCAAGTATGGAATAGTTATTCCATAACAAGTGTTGGAATGAAATACACGCAAAATGCATAAGAAGATACGTGTTTTACAATAACATTCCAACTCTTGTGTTAGAATATTAACTTTCTGTAGTCAAAATTGGTTTTAGAATTGGCAAATTCTATAGTGGTCGTGGAGAAAAGCTTTTATTTTCTTTAAAAATACCGATAAATATAAATAAACATAGACAGGTTTCAGTACGGAACGCTGCTTTGTATTTATTTAACCAGATCGAAACTGGCTCCATTTTCAGATGGTTTGTTGGCCTCCGCGGTTGGTGGGTAAGAACAGGTGGTCAGTTCATGCGGTAGAATTACTTTAAAGCAACTCAGCTAGATCTTGGCCCGTTAGTTCGAGTTACAGTTGCATGTAGAAAGCATCGGTGAGGACCTTTTTTTGCTCTTCACTTGGATTTGGGAGGTGAGGACCTTTTTGTTGCTCCTCACTTATATTTGGGAAGTGAAGACCTTTCTTTTGCTCCGTCCCCCATTGCCTTCTTAAGAAAATGGTCACCCTACATTATGGGGATTATTTCAGATTTTTAGATCAACCCCTCTGAGAGATAGGGTGGGGGACAAAAGTCTCTTGATTTGATTTTGTATGTTGTAACATACAAAAACAAATGATTTTAACATGAGTTAGAGAAAACTTTTACGTTAGCAACCCAATATAAATAAATATTTTTTTATTAAATACATAATTGTTTGTATTTACCTCGGGATGTGTTTTTTTGAACTCTCAGTATTTTTCCTATATGTGGGTCAAAGAGTTGTATAAGCATACCAAATTTCAACTTTCTATGTTAAGCCGTTTCTATTTTACAGACAGACAAACGCATGAGTGACGTTATAAGGGTTTTTTGGTGATTATACCTAAAAAATCCTAAAAAAGAAACAACTTTACCAAAGAATTTGAAGTCAATATGTTTATATTCTTCCATGTCTTCAATTTCCTTAGTCTATTAGACTACTATGTCATTATTTTATAAAAATAAACACTCCATTCACGATTCTACGCAATAAACCGTAATACAGACAGTGATGTAATTATTTAAAAATTATAATTGTCTAACAGAACATCATTTTTTGCTGCTGTTTTTTATATAAACATATTTATTTTTATGTCACAAACGGGTTTGTAAAACAAATTCTGGTTTTTATAAACTTTTTATTGCAAATTAAATTATATTTAGGTAGCATTAGTAAAAAGTTGCATAAGAATTTCTAAAATGACATTTTTTGTTAATGTATTACCTGTATAGTTTTAAACGATTAAAATTATTAATATATTTTGCTAAATAAAAATAATAAATTTTACATTCTTTAGTGATTATAACAGCAGTTAATTTGTCATATTTTACAGCTGCTGAGATAAATACTTCTAAACACAATGCGACGAATCTGTTGTTAGTGAACTGGTCCACTGTGATGGTTCACATGGTTTGTATCTGCTGAATGGTAAGTCAATTGTTTATGTCCGTAATTTTAATTTCATTTTATATTTATGAAAAAACAATAAATCATAAATTTATTTAAATTGTATTTGTCTGGCTTTTTTCCGCAAATTCATCAATTAAATCATTAAAATCTATTTGTTGCACTATATCATGTTTAGTAGATATAATTGACAGATTAGATAAACGCTCTTGTGAGAGGGTCGATCTTAAGTAATTTTTAATTAACTTAAGTTTACTAAAACTTCTCTCACAATAAGTGGTGGTCACTGACAGGGTTAGAAATATTCTTAACGCAACAACGATGTTCTGGTACGATTCGACTAATTCGAAATCGTGTATGGTCTGTAATAAATTTAGAGGTGTTGCATGTTTCAGATTTTGCATCAGTCTACATACTTGAAACTTTGAATCTCACAACTGAATTCATAACTATTCAAATCTTTATCATATTTGCTTGACAAATCGGCTGCTGCCTTTTGCAATTCAGTAACGCTCATTGATACTAAAGACGAGCCAAAAAGAAAAGAAAAATCTTCAAATTTACCAGGTCTACAAGTATGAAATGCGGATTTTTTTCAAACTTGCCGCGCAAACAGAGTGTATAGTTCAAAGTTTCAACACATATGGCGTTTTGTTAAGTTATCATTAAGTGTCAAATGCGTATAGATTATAATTTGAAAAGTGATCATATAGTTTTGTTTTACTGTGTTAAAAATGTCAAATTTTGTGCCAAATAAAGAGCATTCGCGGACAGTACTACTGTTTTGTTTTCATTTGAAAAAAACTGCTGCTGAATCATACCGACTGCTTCGAGAAGCTTATGGTGAATATGCTCCATAGCAAGATACGTGTGAACGATGGTTTCGGCGTTTCAAATGTGGTGACTTTGATCATACAGACAAAGAACATGGAAAACCTCCAAAAAAATATGAAGATATAAAATTTGAAACATTGCTACAGGAAGACGATAGTCAATCACAAAAACAACTAGCAGAGCAGTTAGGCGTTAGTCAACAAGCTGTTTCCAATCGCCTACGAGAGATGGGTAAGATCCAGAAAGTCGGCAGATGGGTTACACATGCATTGAATGAGAGGCAGATGAAAAAACGCAAAAACACTTGTGAAATTTTGCTTGCACGATACAAAAGAAAGTCTTTTTTGCATCGTATCATTACTGGCGATGAAAACTGGATTTATTTTGAAAATCCCAAACGCAAAAAATCATGGGTGAACCCAGGCTCACCATCCACATCAACTGCAAGACCGAATCGCTTTGGCAAAAAGACAATGCTCTGTACTTGGTGGGACCAAAAGGGTGTGGTCTATTATGAATTGTTAAAACCTGGTGAAACAGTTAATACCCAACGCTGCCAACAACAACTGATCGAATTGAATCATTCGCTGCTCATAAAACGACCAGAATACGAAAGAAGACAGCACAAGGTAATCTTTCTTCACAAAAACGCTCCATCACATAAGGCAAAAGCAATTTGCAACACATTGGAGGCACTCAAGTGGGAAGTGCTACCCCATGCCGCTTACTCACCAGACTTGGCCCCTTCAGATTACCACTTGTTCGCATCGATGGGTCACGCACTTGCCGAGCAGCACTTTTGTTAATATGAAAATGTGAAAGAATGGCTAGATGAATGGTTTGCGGGGAAAGGGGAAGAGTTCTACTGGCGAGGTATTCACAAATTGCCTGAAAGATGGGAAAAATGTATAACTTCTAATGGAGCATACTTTGAATAAATAAACTTTTACTGTTCTTTTGAGTTTAATGTGTTGTATTTAAAAAAAATATCCGAATTTCATACTTGTAGACCTGGTATATATATCAAAATAAGCAAAGAAAATAACTGAGATGATTTTTTTTTTGAGAGGTCTTTCTGTGCCCCCTTTCGGTCTGGGCCCTGGGCAAGTGCCCCTGTTGCCCCTGCCTAGTTACGACCCTGAGTATACATCACTTAAATTAAGTTGATTTGTTATTATTTTTTTAATACTGTACTACACGAAATAAAAGAAACTAATTTTACAGTTGGTGAACTAAATATTTATTTGAATAATGTTGTATATTTCTCATTAATGAACTGGTCTACTGATTAATCAGCTGTGTTTTGATGAAATTTGCAGAAATTTTCAAATCAAATATTTCCTTGACCAAAATTTGTATAAAATAATATTTCATAATTGACAACAGATTAAGGAATGTTAAATAATGATTCAGTGTTTATGGTAATATGATTATGATTAATTTTCTTTACAATATCGTAAAAAAATATATTCATAATTACAGTGTTGGATTTAAAAAATATTTAACACCAAAAGCGCAAAATTTAAGTTATAATTCTATAATTGCAATAATAAATGTAATTAATTGCAACATTATTGAAAGAATTATTTCAAAAGTGTAAGTATTTGAATTTTTTATATAATTTATTTACAAAATTGTTTATTTCATAGGCCAATCCGGTCGTTTTTATAATTTTTACACAAGCTTGTTAAATTTTTATTGAGATGTAAATTTTGAAGGTTATTTTTTAGGATTATAAATTTAAGGCTATTTATTTTATTAGTTTTTAGCGTCGTCACGTTGGCAATAGATTTATCATTTAAATGTTGGTAAAAATTATTTAAATTTTAAATGAAAAATTAAAATATGGCGTCAGGTTCAATCTACGCGAGAAATTTTGCCGCCGCCTGAAGTCGTTCGTAAAACGCCGCAAACACTCTTTTGGAAGTTACATTGTACGGTTTACCGCGGCGGTTCACTGGTCAACCGCCAAATGCAGCATAAAACCGTTTCAGGAAATTGCTCGTTCAAACTAAACGATGAAGATTTCTCTCAATTGAGTCAGTTGATGTACAGATGACTTAAGCCGCATTCAGACCTCATTTTTAAATCGAATTTAAATTAACGAGTTATAGACTGTGCGTTGTGTCGCTCTGAGTTATGCTTTAATGCATTCTTTTAACGTTCCATGTACCGTTCACATCTGTTATAAATTAGTGCGTTACGAATAGCCCTAATTAATTTTATTTCTTCATCATTGAAAAAAAAATCAAGGAAAAACCGAGGTATATAATTTTGATTCATGACTGACGTGAACTAATCTGACAGTAAAAACGCCGCCTAAAATTGTAGGGTTTGATTTTATAAACATTACGTCACAAGAACGCTCGCTCCGTTAGTGCTCTATTCATGACGTCACCATCAACTGTTCGCTCAGCGCTCGCTCTACTCTGTACAACTCGAATGCACCCTTAATAAAAATTTCCCATTTTTCTTTTTTTTCTTCAAAATGTCTTAATGTCAAAAAAATGTCTTAATATTTTTAATAACTGCAACGTCAAATTCTGTCATTATTTATAATTATTATTCTAATGGAGTCTCAAACCTGTGAGCTCTCTCTGGGAACGCCTAGGCCCAATTATTAGAGTAGTTTTGGAGTCGGGATAAACTTATTAAATATGTATTTTTTCTCTTTTAGCCTTCGATTATTACGTTATTTTATGGTGTTAATTTTATAACAATTTAGTAAAAAATACTATTAAGATTTAGTAGATAATATAATGGATTTTGGTCACGTATTTTGAAGGCAGTGATGATCAGGAATATGAAAGGAAAATTTTTTGGGTTTTTTTTTTGTTCGTACTGGTCATAACTTACAAGCTAAATTGAAAAAAAATCAGCTGTGGCCACCACAGGACCAACCGCCATCATAAAGTACTTGTATAAAATACATTCTAGCAACATAGTAGAAATAACTTGGCCTAATATTTTCTAACAGAGATATTATTTATCATGACCATGGAAACGTTACATATAAGTATGAAAAAAATTGAGACTAAGGGCCGAGAGTTCCAGTTCCTAATAAACTCCCTAATAGTTATTTGACACATAATATATTTATGAAGCTAATAAATTTATTGGTGATTTCCAAGTTACAAAATCCTTCTAATAGTTTATTAGCAACATAATTTTTTGTTTTTGCATTGGTATTTCTTATGAAGATAGTAACACGGTGCAAGAGGGATAGAGCTATACGTAAATTTGTAGAGCTAAAGTGAGATGAAATTTTGACACTGAATATTTTGACATTAAATATTTTGACAATAAATAGTTTGACTTGACATTCAATGACATTACGTATATTTTTTGTGATACTGTTAAAATGACAATTAAACGGCGTTCAACAAGTTTTATCACAGAAAAAGAGGACAATATAGATAGAAGAGAAGTTAATAAAAATAGCATTTTATAATACAAAAGTGACTGAAAATAAGAAGACAGCCATATTTTGCTTTATTTTACATTCCTTAAACAATATGAATTAAACTTATCAGCAATTTTCAGCCACACATCTTTATTATTCTGCCAATAATTGAGTCTGTCTTCTTATTCTCTATCATTTTTATATAAATAGTAATGTTTAAAGTATTGTTTGTAGTGTGTTGTAATCGTAATTGAAATAAATACATATGTAAAAATAAAAGACAATGTTTATTTAAAAATATATATTTATATATTGTTCTTTATATATCACATTTACAATAAATGCCCAAAATATTCTAAAAACGGTTGTCCATCATTTATAAATTCACCCAAACAGATCGTCGATTTCGCCAAAATACAACTTAAATGTATATAAAACACTAAAATCACCATTATATAAATGTTTAAAAACTACACATTCGTATATTCTTTTAAAATTATACGGTTTTTAATTAAAATTGAAATATTAACACATTTTGCGAACTTGTTTTTGTTTTTACTATGTAGTAAAATATGTAGCCAATTGTGCTATTTAATAAATATTATTATTATTATTATTATTATTATATGTCACTTTATTAAGCACTTCATGTTGCCTATAAGTTATTAGACAAATAAGCCTGTTTATTAGCAACCTAATAACTATTTAGGGGTGGAACTCTTGGAAAAAAAATTATGTTGCTAATAAACTTATTGGACAGTTTATTAGCAACTGGAACTCTCGGCCCTAAGAAAATATTTCGAATAATATTACAAAAGTTATTAATAATTGCATTTAATACATCCATAACAAAAACACAAATGGACAACGGACAGTAGATCGAACAATAAAAATCTTACTATTCTGTAATTTTTTCCACTCACAAGTAGATAATTTCTTTAATCGTGAAAGAATGTTATACAAAAGCTAGTTTATAATTCTTTGATGTATAAAAATCAGTTATTATAAAGTCACGTTCTTAACATTCATCAATTAATATTTTTTACATCGTCCTTGTACGCGATACTCTTTAATCCAATTAGCACTAGATCCAATAATTCTCAAAGAATTCTATTCTTAAAAAAATCACATTAATCATTTGTTTAAGTGTATTTGCTTGTTTACTTTTTGTCGCGATAATGTAAAAAATAGTTTAAAAAGTTGCCAAATTTACCACCAGAGGCGCTGACAATGGACGCCATTTTGATCACTTACTATAAACTCTAGTAATGTATCCTACATAAAACTGAAAAAGGACGAGATGTTGGAAAATTATATAAATTGTACCTTATTAATCAATGGGAATGGTGATAAAAGTAATTGCTGCATATGTGCTTCAATTGGTTTTGTCAAAAGTGCTAGTGTAGCTTTATATTTTCTAAACTCTTTAAATCTTTCTCCAAAAGCTTCTTGCATGTTACCAATAGTTTGGGAAAAAAAAATTGCATTAATAACGTTGTTATTGTCCTTATGTTTTTGAAAATTAATAAAATGTAAAAATGTTTCTACACGTATATCATTCATCAGAAATTACTTCTTCTAAAAGGGAATATGCAGTAACTCGGGGAATTACCGGGCGTGAATTGCACCGTAAAACATCCTGAACAATACAAAATCTGTATAGTGCAGGCAGATAGTTGAAAATTAAAAAATAAAGTAGGGTAACTGCAGCGAATTTAGACTACCACATTTATTTATTTTTTAATTTACGTACTATTCTGGTAGGAAAGTGGTCCCAATCGATACCTCATTCACTTATCTTTAGGTGCTAAATATTTTCACGATGAAACAAGCTATTATTACAACTTAAGTTCGACATAAAAAAATATGAAAAAAACGTTGATTTCAAAAAAGTGATGTTAATATCGACTACCCTAAAATTTTAAGATAATCAACGTTTCTTGTCTCTTTTACATTTTATTTAGGTAAAAGAATATAATAATAGAGACTTTTAGTAAGACGTGATTTTAACTGTCGTCAAATTAGGTAAGTGAAACATGCATGCATGTAATATCGACTAGTCCGTAGTAGCTTCATTCCTCTAGTCGATATTACCTGCAATCAAATCTGTTTTATTTAGCCTGTGATATTGTAACAAAATATTATGAAAATCAAATTTTACCATCTAATATATATGTATTTGGACCAGTTATTATCAGTTTATTCAATGCAAAATATTTTGTTCAACTTTCCTTTGATAAACAACTGCTGATTAAAACAAATAAAAAAATATTTTAACACTTAAAAAATATAAATATCTACACTGTTCGTTTAACGACATTCACACGTGGCTTAAAATAAAGTGAGGTTAGGTTTTCACATAAAGATAGTGTTACGTTATACTACCGCTATATGGCAGCAATTATTTAGAGAAATAATGGGATAGTCGAAATTACCTGCGTAGTCGAAATTCGCTGCAGTTACCCTATATTAAAATAAAAACCAGCCAATTTTCAAAGAGCCAGAATATTTTCTAAAAGAGCCGCAGGTTGCCGACCCCTGCCCTAGACGCCGCAAGGCTTAGGGGAAAATGAAGAATATATATGTCCATTTGCCTATAGATAGGGCTATTTAGAAACCCTGGTTTGTTTCAACATACTAACACATATAAACACGCTTGCGTATGTATGTATGTATAGCTGTGTGTGTTTTCAAGGCCACCGATGTCCCATCACTGGTCCACCTTGGTGTGTTTAGACCAGTATCCAGCCGGAACAGTTATATTGTTAAACCGTTGTAGATGCGCGGTATTATTTAGATCTTCTTGCTCAGCCGCACCTTCAATATTGGATCAGATATCACGATCAAGCTTATTTACATAATAAGTTCTGTTACAAAAATTTCAACAATATCAACACAAGAAGGATCAATAGGAGTCTTTATTTTCTTATACGAGGGTCATTTGAAAACTTTGCGACTTAATAATGTAATTATATTGAATTATCAACAGATTAACTTTGTGAATCTCACTTATACCCTTTTCACACTAGATCTTTAAGACGAGTGAACTTAAAGTTCACCGATGTTTAAGATCGGTATCCTTTCACACTTGATGTTTAAATCTCTGGTGCTGTCATCAGCTACAGTAATTTTGTCCTTAAGTTACCGTCATGAAATTACCAGTTTTGAACTGTCTGCGCAGACGCACATTTTGAATTATTATAAACAATTAAGGATATTTCATTTCATTCTACAATAAAGGCACTACAATAAAGAATATATTACACCTGTATTAACATGTAAGTCGATACATTTTATCTCAATTATTGTAGCTCTGTATTTTAACACATTATTAAAATAAATAATTTTATTATAACAATAATTATAAACTTCTTATAACGTCGATATAATACAGTATTCTTGTTTATGATAATATAAAATGTTGACAGCACAAATTCAAGGAGTGTTTTTTTATAATAGAAATTATGTTGGCAATGCGGACGAAGTTTAAGACGCAGATCTCTGTCTTAAACATCGTATTTAGACGAGGCCATACGGTTTCACATTAGCGATTAAAGATACATTCACTTTAACATCCGATCTTAAAGATCTTGTGTGAAAAGGGTATCACTGACGGACGCACGACCAGGACGAAATTCTACAAACCAATTGTAAACAGTCTTTCTTGATGATGCTTCATTACCAATAGTTGAACGAAGCGAATCTATGCATTGTTGTTGAGTTAGGCCTTTACTAAAATCGTAAAAAATCAGGTATTATTTCTTAAAATTTTAAGTTTAAGGTTAGGATTTCGGTTAAGGTTTTGTAATTTTAGTGGGGTCCTCGGGGTTCCAGGATTAAGTTCCGACTCTAATTCGCACCCTTAGTATGTTTCTTCCCTAGCCATATGTTTTATTTTCGCACAATCCACGTTGTTTTCAAGTAGACGTATCGTTTTAGATAGCTATTGATATTGATATTTTTTGTTTTCTCTAATTCATCATCATTAATATTATGCGTTCTTATGTTTCTAATTTACATGTGATGATATATTTAATATTTAAAGCATTGACGTTGAATAATTTTAGTTGGTAACAAGTGTCACTAGTGGGATGATACAATGAATGGACTTTAATTTTTAGTTAAATGTTAATTACTGTGTTTAACAATTTGAATTGATTACCATTTTACTAACTAATCATTCAAAATCATCATCTGTCGAAATGATGACCGGTGGAGCAGAATCATTACGGAATACCAACCGAAAAAACGATGACGATCTATCAAAAAGTCCCAGAAAAAATAATGTTAAAAATTGATGTGAAGTGTGAATTATCACACATTGCAAAGTTTCGCAGGTATTTAGTAAGTGAATGATGATTATTTGGAATGCCAAAACAAATTTTATGTTAAAATATTTTTTTTTGTTAATTTTAAGCGGGTAGACCACAGTAGAATTTTCAAAAAATCGAAATATTTTTTTTTTTGCTTTAAACTATACCTTATCATCATAGAAATCACGTGGCAAAGTGTCATATAATGAAAAAACTTCTAAGGGTTAAAAATTTTAAAAATAGCGCGGCGCCTTTCAATGTTTCACTTAAGTACTTTAAACTTTAAACGCGTTTTTCTCGAAATAACGTTTTTCAAACTGGCCGTAAAGATATCTCAAACAATTTTTGTTTGATCAACTTGAAATTTTTACAGCATATTCACAACTAGTGTCTGCTTGGAAGTACGTAGGATTTTTTTTCTATATTGAATATTTCAATTGTTATTAACAATTTTCGAGCGTTTTTTTCAGATTTTTTTTCACTTTTTTTTTATGACGCCATTTTTGCAAAAATCAATTTAAAAAAAAAATCCTACGTACTTCTCTAGCTGTTATGATGCTTTATCGAAATGTTCTTGGCTGATGATCATAATTTTAAAATTTCAGGAGAAAACCTTACGGCCGCGCAGCTAAGAAAAAAAAAAGCGTCTCTGGAGAACCGCTGAGGAGCCGCCATTTTGTTATTTAAAATTCTGAAAGAATGTCAAATACCTATAGAATATAGAACTTTTTACCGAATTTCGATATCTTGTTTGGTTTTTTAGAAAAAAAATTCCAAAGAATGACTCTTTTTTTTGCCTCTACTGTGGTCTACCCCCTTAATTCGAATGCCTACCATTATTTAGGTTTTTAAATATGTGCAGTATTTTTTTATATAGCAAGGTTCATTAAGATTTTGGTAACTTACTAAATACTTACTGTGGTAACTTACTATGTATACGGCAGTAGTTCAGGATTAGCCGTCTTGGCGCTGCGATTTTCAAATCAATGTTTTATTTCAAGTCCTTAATCTTTTCCACTCTTTCTTTACTTACTAAGTATTGCTCAAACGCACAGTTCGCGTAAATTTGACCAAATATCGTATTTAAATATTGATATGATGATTGCTAATATAACTGTTTTACCAACGTCAAAAAATTAAAGTTACAAAACGATTCCTCTCTAATAGTTCTTTTCCAAAAAGACTAGAAAGGTATCTCGAATTCTTCCTGTAAATTATGTAACCTATTGTGTTCTACCACACCTGCTGCAAATTTTAAAATTTGATCCATTTTCTTTAAGTTAATAACATCTTGAGTATACAATAGAAACAGTTGGACAAAAATATAATGGATGGACGAAACAGAGGACAACAAAATGTTTATTCAGTGGTGGTAAAAATATTATATCACCTGTAGATTTTACGTTTCTCAAACAGTTTTGTTGTTTATACCGGCATTTTAATAAATATTTCTTTGTATAATAATGTTTAACACATCATTAGTAATATTCCTACTTACTTTATCAGATACCTTACTACTTATCTTACCAGATAATTATAATGATTAGTCGACTAATAGCTTAAGATAACCTAAGTATGCTAGTACCAAGTTTTAGGAAAGGATTCGGATTCGACATTAAAGCATGATTTAAAACTAATTATGAGAAATTTACTGCATTCCAATATTTACTATATAAGATTTTTGCAATTTAAATGCTTCATTTATTGTCTTTGTGTCTTGGGAGCGTCAACATGTAATCAAAGAAAAATCAGAACAAACAGTGCGACGAAACACTTTATTCAATCATTTTTTAGGGTTTTGTAGGTATGACCAAAAAACCCTTATACCGTCATTTTGTCTGTCTGTCTGTCTGTTCGGTAAAAATTGTAGCCAAACGGCTAAATCTAGACAGTTGAAATTTGGCATACTTATACAACTTTTTGAGCCGCACATAGGAAAATACTAAAACATCTAAAAAAAACTAAAAATATAAAAAAAACATGCACATCGAAAAAAAAATATTTTTTTTAAATTCTGAGTAGGGTATCAAATGAAAGCCCTTATTATGTGGATAAAAGATCAAAATTTTATTTTTGCAAAATAAATTATTTTGGTGCAATTTTTGCCAAAATTGTGCAAAAACATTTTTTGTTCCACACCCTGTAGCCCAGATGGTTTAAACTAAAAATCTGAAAAAATTCTAAGTAATATACATTGGTATGAACCGGAATAGTACAAAAGGATTTTGGTCAACCTTCACGAGAACCTGACGGACGCACGACCACGACGAAATTCTGAAAACCAATTGTAAACAGTCTTTCTGTTGGTGCTTCATTACCAAAAATTGAACGAAGCGAATCTATGCATTTTTGTTGAGTTAGATCTTTACTGAAATCGTAAAAAATCATCCAACGAAAACCTTTACGAGTACTATCCATTTTTTACAAACTTTTTTTTAAACGTTCACTGTCAACACATTACTCGGTCAATTTATAACCTGCCACTGATTTCACAATAACAAATGTCAAATTTTACGAATATAGTAATGACACATTTCAATATTGCCATCTAGTGGTCGTTTTTAAAAACATAAAAGGTAACCCTCGTATATCTTTTATTTCATTAAGTTCTACGATGAAATTTCTAATACTTCTGTTTTATTTTGCAGTGAAACTTGTAGTTGTAACTTTTGAGTGTCACTGCTTGCTTCCACCCACAAGTGAAATCAGGGGCGTATCCTTTGAATTGTCTTAGGGGCTACATCTTAACTTACTCGTATATTATTATTGTTTCACTTGTCGAAAGATTTCAACATTTGTTCTATTGTATGATGACTTGTTAGTTTTTTTTTTTTTGTGAACATATTTCATAATTGTTACTGTAAATTTATTAGAAATACAACTAGATGCAACAAGATTGACAATAAGATTAAGTGAAATGCTTGAAAAAAATCTTCCTTATAAAAAAAAAATCCATTGCCTGCAAATTGAAATCATCAAGAAAATGCTGCCAATTAAAGAAAAAGCCCGAAATTCCTGGCTAGAATCACTTCGCATAAGGAAAAGAAAATAAAATAATATATTATTTTTTTAATATTCTTAATTCCAAAAAAATACACGCAGTATATTAGCTATAAATACAAAAAATCCAGAACATTGTTAGCTAAAGTCTGTTCCAAACGGTTAGGCGGAACTAGATTTTGCAATCTAGTTACTTTCATCGTTTAAATCATGCTTTTTGCCCGTTTTGTTTAAGCTTTGTAAATCATACTTGCTAATCAGTTATTCATATTGCAACAAATATTTTTTGGTTAAGGTTAATATCATTTTAAAATGTCATTTTCTTTATATTTTGATTTTTTGTGTCATTCTTAATACAAATATCCCATTTATTTATTTTTTTGTCATTAAAATATGTAAGAAAATTAATTTAAGTTTGACATATGTCATTCGTTTCCATGCTTTCATTGTTGGAATTTTAAATTTTGACATTCCAACGTGAAAAATGAAATAACCCAAGCAAGGTCCCTTTTCGTGACAGCCTAACCGTTTGAAACAGACTGTATAATTTAACCATGAATTAAAAGAATAATTAATTTTGTCAAAAAAAACTGCCATATTTTTCAAAAACACAATCTGATCAAAAATTCCTCTCGTACGTTTCCGGTTCAGATCAATATGCATTACCTATAAATTTTTCAGATTTTTAATTTAACCCTTTATGGTAAAAGGGTGCGGGACAAGAATTTTTGCACATTTTTGCTAAATTCGTGTTAAAAGAAACGCATTTCAAAAACTATCTATCGTTCCGTAATCTAATAGCTTTCTTTGATACCACACAATAAATTTTAAAAAAATCAATATTTTGCGAAAAAACAATCTGATCAAAATTTCCTGTTGAGCTATTCCGGTTCCCATCAATGTACATTATTGAGATTTTTTTCAGATTTTTAGTTCAACTCATCTGGCAGATAGGGTGGGGGACAACATTTGTTTAAATTGACAAAAACCCCATAAAAAAAAGGTTTTTGAAAAATAATTTCTTTTATGTGCATCCACGCATTGAGTGGTTTCATTTGATATCCCACTCAAAATTAAAAAAATATATATGTATTTTTTTCCATTAAATATATATTTGTTTATATTTATAGTTTTCCTATATGTTGGTCAAAAAGTTGTACAAGTATGTCAAATGTTCAGCCGTTGGGCTACAATTTCTACCGTACAGACAGACAGATACATGAGTGACGTTATAAGGGTTTTTTGGTGGTCATACCTACAAAACCCTAAAAAGCGTACGAAGCACGGATACTCTAGTTAGTAATAATTATTATAATCAAACAAATTGAACTACGCACATCCTGAGAATAGCAGAAAATATGTTCTTAACAGCATGATTCTTAACATTTTATATCTGTATATATTTATTTTCTTTACCTACAAGGGGGTACAGTAATTATACAATAATTTTACATATATGACATTAATTTTTAACGTTACTTGTCCAATTTATGACCTCGTGCAATCGTATATAAAATAAGATGAAAGATATTACTAAAAAATGCAGTTTGCAACAAGCAAAATTGAAATTACAGAATTATGATAATTAGCTAGATTGTAATTGATTTTAAATATTTATTGAAGTGCTTTGACGGCAAAAAACAGAAAAGGAAATAGAAAATAGAATTGTTAGATGGTACATATATGGGATGATTGAAGATTAATTAGTTATTAGTGATCTAATTGATATAAAAGATACAGTAGGTGGCCAAATTATTAGGGACAGCACACTCCCCCTGTAATTTTCAAGTTTAAATGCATTTTGTGAGAAAATAAATTGTTTTTAAACCATTTTTATTCTATATTCTTGTTGCTGGTATCATTATTATTTTAAAAAGCGGAAGATCGCCAAAGAAATCATCACCACCAAGCGGCAATTTATAGAAACCCTTATCAGAGAGTGGCATCACAACCCCAATCTCCGACATAGCGCAAAAGTCTGCATAGAAAGCATGCTCAAAAAACATTTTTAAACTCGCTGTAAAATGGTAACTAGATTATTATATGAATGCACTACTTGATACATACATGTAACAGTCACCTATCAGCAATCCGACTATAATCCGTCTCAATTTGTAATACGAAACTAGATCTGGTTACTTTGGTGACTGTTGTGGTGTAAACAGACTTTGGCGTATCTGTGTGAACCAATACTATGATAATATTATAAATGTATTTTAAATATACAACATAAAAAATGAACTTTACCTGTTAGTTACGTATTACAAAATGAGACAAATAATATATATTGCCAACTGTTTAGTTGTATCATAAACAAGAAATGTATAGGTTATATGTTTCATTTTCAAATGTGACAGTTCTGCTTAGAACCGCAAACGTTCTAATTCACTAACTTCTAGGTTATTTCTTTTGTTTTCGTTCACAGCTGTAAGTTTGCACGTTTTTGTAAAAAAATTTCAATATTTTCATTTTGAAAAATATGTTTTACAGTTGGAAATAAAAAAGTTTTCAAAAAAATTGATAAATAAATTGATGTGTGTAAAGTGGTCCTTTTATTTTCAAGTTATCAATAAATTGTTCAATTAATTGATAAAAAAAAAATGAAAAATTGATCAATAAATTGAACTGTGTAAATTATTAAGCATTAAATAATAATCACATTGATACTTTTCAATAACATGTAAATTAAATGTATACATACGTATACACATACAGACAGACATAGCAAGACTGTGGGAATTTTGATTTTTGATTTATGAAAATTAAAATACCCAGATTGTATCTCACAAATCCGGGTTAGTAACAGAATATCCTTAAAATAAACTATTTTTTCATCATTTTTAACAAAATTTTAGACAATTTATAAAATTAGACATTTATATGCTTAGATAATATATGTAAAATAGATTTCTATGTTAATTTTTCAAACATGTCTTTCCATTCTGAACAAATAAAAAAGTCGTAAAATTGAAAAAAGCAATTCGTGTTTTTGCGTTTCTATTTCCTTTACAGTATGAAAATTTTCCTGTTGCTTGAAATCGGAAATTAAACAGTAAACACAACAGGAAAATACAAAAAAGCACGATATCTAGATATTAATAAGAAGAATTCCTTATGAATTTACTTATTTTACAAATAAAACTTCTCTTTCGAATGTGGCTTTTAATCTCCTGTCTGTCTATCCGAAATTTACGTAAAAACAGCTGGACATATTTTCATGTAATTTGGTACCATGATAGAGCAAAATCAGGATTCGAACGTAGAGTATAAATCATTACAAAATATGTATTTTCGGCTGTTTAGGGATAAAACTGTTTTTTAAAAATCTTAAAATATTTCTCTTATTATTGACTTAACATAAAAACATATATAATCTGTTACAATTTGTAATACGAAACTAGATCTGGTTACTTTAGTGACTGTTGTAGTGTAAATAGACTTTTGTAGAATCATGTGAACTTGTAAATCTGGCTTTTAAAAGTATGGTTAAGTTTCATCATATTGAGGTTATTATTAAATTGACATGTCAAAATTGTGATTGACATATCAAATATTTTGAATGTATATATTAATATTTATTTCATCAAACTTTCGATTATTACTCGTATAATAGTAAAAATATATTACGATTATCAATGAAATATCGTGATAAACTATAAAAAACAAAAATACATATTATATAATAATAATTTATCATTTTATTGTGCTGCCCTTAAAATCTAATTTTTGTTTTGCAAAATTTAATAACATATTTAAACAAAAATATTCATTTTTTGAATGTAAATCCCAAATTTTTCTCTGCATATCTTTCCGAAACATGTGTCGAAGTCTGTGGTTCTGTTTTCTTATTATTACCCCTTCCCATGTTCGTCGGTCTTAAATTTTCTACACCTTCATTTAAAATTTTTCTTACAAAAGAAATATGTAGATGGTCTGCTGCAGCAGAAAGTTAATTATTTTATTTATTTTACCAGTACAACAAATATTTTTAAGAGCAGGTTCTAACTTATAAATTGTTGTTGCTATATCAGGAATATAATTCAATATTCATTTAGTCAATAATCGGGATTTATGAAAATGATTTAAAAAATAGTTTTGTTTCTCTAGTTATAGCCGATAGTGTATGCATGTATGTGTTTCCATATTGTCCATACAAGCACATTCTACATAACAATGACTTACATTATAAAATTAACAAAAATTTCTACAAATACCTTTCCAGTCACTCCAATTTTGGTCTGCATTGAGTCCGAACACTAAAGTCCACACTATAACACACTATTTCAAGTATTTTCTGCACTTTTATCACTTAAAAATAACTAAAAAAGTCAGAAAAAAAATGAAGACGCCACTTGCAAAAATCACGTATCACTACATATCAAGATGGTTAATCATGATAAAGCTCATTAAGGAATATAGTCATTAACAACTAATAAATACGGAACAGAATTGCTTAAAAGAATTCTTTATGAGAATAAACACATATATTAATATTTTATCAATAGTATACAGGTGGTTGAAATTGAACTACGTTAAATTTGGAAGTTATTTGGTACTAAATGATCTAAAATAGTTTATATTTTGTTACTTTTTATATTTATATAAATAGTTATACATTTTGATTGAGGATGTATTAAAATTTCAGAGCTATAGCGTTGGAAACACGGCTTATATGGTAAAATGAGAGGACAGAGGTGATAATAGGATGACTTTTGGGCTATCAATGATAATTCTGAGATCTCAGAAAGGGATGAAAATTACTATTGGAAGTATAATGGAGTTATCTCTCGAGAATTTTATACAGGTAATTTTTTTTATTTACGGGTTCATTTGGAGGGCTAAGGTGTCCCCCCCTGGTCATTATGACCTTAAATCCCGGTCTTTCCACCTTCATTTAAACCACTAGGTAACTATCTGAAAGAAAATGTTATCTGGAACTTTATCTTCTGAATAAATGTCATTACCAAGCAGTGAATTCAATACATCAGTCTCATTATCCGTTAGATAACTATCCAATAGATACATTTGTATTGAAAGACGGGATGATATTTATTCAGCACAGAAAGTATCATATAACCTTATCTGTCTGATAGTTACCTGGAGCAGTGTTTCGTTACCTCAAGAAACTCATAAACTAACGAAATATTTTTGGTTTTTTTGTTTTAGATGATCCAGTCTTTAGTTATGTGTCTCACCGCAAATCAACTCTTAATCAACGAAAATTTCAAATTCATGTCATGAGCTTAATTTACGATATTTTTCAATAAATTTTTTTTTGGATACTCTTCAAAGGTTGTTCTTTACTGTAGGTATTATCCCAATCAAGTTACTATTAACAGTTTTCTAAAAAAAATCTTGAAAATGGGTATAAAATGTGCTGCTCTGACCATACCCCCCCCCCCCTTAAATACATTTTGGAAGGGTTTAAGATGTAGGCCGATTAATCTGAAAGACCGGAAATTTTTACATTTTTCTGAGTTCAAACACCTTTAGCAACATAACTGTGTCATCATACCATAAGTTACAAGAACAAAAAATTATTACATAACACAAGAAATTAGGTATTAGGAAGTAAAAGTAGGCAAAGAAAAAATTGATGAGTATGAATTGTACAGGAGATGTACAAAAAATAATGCAGATATAAAGAGCACAATAATAAAATAAAGCAAAATTAGAAGCAACAGAAAATAGGGTTAGTTCGAAAAAAACTAGTAAGGAGTAGTATTGATTGATCTAGCTCAGTAATCTTCAACTAGGGCTGTACGGCCCAAAAATGGACAATTTAGGCTTTTAGATGGGCGGCAGAATAATTACATTCTGTATTAAAACATCCAAAAAATTTATGTGAAGTGTGAATTTTCACACATTTCAGGGTTTTGCAGGTATTTAGTAAGTGAATGGTGATTATTTTGGATGCGAAAACAAATTTTATATTAAAATATTTTTTTTGTTAATTTTAATTCGAACGCCTAATACCATTATTTAGGTTTCTAAATATGTGCAGTATTTTTTTTTTTTATATAGCAAGGTTCATTAAGAATTTCAAAATTGCGCTTATGGCTTGCATTGGTTGTTATAAGTTCCGCCCCTCTGATTTCGTGTACATTGAAACAGAATTAAATTATAATTTAAACAATTTCCACTGGCTATTAAATTTACGCTTTTAAAAATTAAATGCAACATTTGCCAAAATATAATTAGAATTTTAAAAAAATTATTTAAACAATATAGAAATTAAAAAAAAATATATATATATAGTCTCTTCTCCAGGGTTCGATCCCTATCGGATCGGGTTACATGGGTGAAAAGTCAACGTCAAACACCACTAGACCAGCACACACGTTAGAGTGTTGCTTGTTACAAAGCTATAACTTGTGTACATTATTAGCCAAAAATCACAAAAAATGCGTTTTTTTCCAAAAACCTAATCTGATCAAAAATTCCTGTTGAACTATTCCGGTTCACACCAATGTACATTATTTAGAATTTTTTCAGATTTTTAGTTTAAACCATCTGGGCTACAGGGTGTGGGACAAAAAATTTTTTGCACAATTTTGGCAAAAATCGCTTCAAAATAATTTATTTTGCAAAAATAAAAATTTGATCATTAATCCACGTACCAAGGGCTTTCATTTGATACCCTACTCAGAATTATAAAAAAATATTTTTTTTTTCGATGAGCACATATTTGTTTATATTTTTAGGGGGATATGTTTTTTAGATGTTTTAGTATTTTTCCTATGTGCGGGTCAAAGAGTTGTATAAGCATGCCAAATTTCAACTCTCTAGGTTTAGTTGTTTGGCTACAATTTTTACCGAACAGACAGACAGACAGACAGACAGACAGACAGACAGACAGACAGACAGACAGACAGACAGACGACAAAATGACGGTATAAGGTTTTTTTGGTCATACCTACAAAACCCTAAAATATGCATGCTTGTTGGAATAAATGCCACTGAAAAGAAGGAAAAATGATTTGATTTTGGAAAATAGCGAAAAAATACTGGGAGTACTGAAATATAAATATCTAGGAGTATTAATGGACAACACAGGTAAGAGTAACCAGGAAATTAACTTAAGAATCAATAGAGCACGACAAGTAGTGAGGTCCTTAAATTCCATGTTATAGGATAAGAACATCACAATGCAGACCAAAATAACAGTTTTTCCAGCAATAGTGCTTAGTATATCAGGTCTAAAAGTATGAAATGAGGATTTTTTCAAACTTGCCGCGCAAACAGAGTGTATAGTTCAAAGTTTCAACACATATGGCGTTTTGTTAAGTTATCATTAAGTGTCAAATGCGTATAGACTATAATTTGAAAAGTGATCATATAGTTTTGTTTTACTGTGTTAAAAATGTCAAATTTTGTGCCAAATAAAGAGCATTCGCGGACAGTACTACTGTTTTGTTTTCATTTGAAAAAAACTGCTGCTGAATCATACCGACTGCTTCGAGATGCTTATGGTGAATATTCTCCATCGCAAGATACGTGTGAACGATGGTTTCGGCGTTTCAAAAGTGGTGACTTTGATCTTAAAGACAAACATGGAAAACCTTCAAAAAAATATGAAGATACAAAATTGGAAACATTGCTACAGGAAGACGATAGTCAATCACAAAAACAACTAGCAGAGCAGTTAGGCGTTAGTCAACAAGCTGTTTCAAATCGCCTACGAGAGATGGGTGAGATCCAGAAAGTCGGCAGATGGGTTCCACATGCATTAAATGAGAGGCAGATGGAAAAACGCAAAAACACTTGTGAAATTTTGCTTGCACGATACAAAAGAAAGTCTTTTTTGCATCGTATCATTATTGGCGATGAAAAATGGATTTATTTTGAAAATCCCAAACGCAAAAAATCATTGGTGAACCCAGGCTCACCATCCACATCAACTGCAAGACCGAATCGCTTTGGCAAAAAGACAATGATCTGTACTTGGTGGGACCAAAAGGGTGTGGTCTATTATGAATTATTAAAACCTGGTGAAACAGTTAATACCCAATGCTACCAACAACTGATCGAATTGAACCATTCGCTGCTCATAAAATCAGAATACGAAAGAAGACAGCACAAGGTAATCTTTCTTCACGATAACGCTCAATCACATAAGGCAAAAGCAGTTTGCAACACATTGGAGGCACTCAAGTGGGAACTGCTACCCCATGCCGCTTACTCACCAGATTGGCCCCTTCAGATTACCACTTGTTCGCATCGATGGGTCACGCACTTGCCGAGCAGTACTTTAGTTCATATGAAAATGTGAAAGAATGGCTAGATGAATGGTTTGCGGGGAAAGGGGAAGAGTTCTACTGGCGAGGTATTCACAAATTGCCTGAAAGATGGGAAAATGTATAACTTCTAATGGAGCATACTTTGAATAAATAAACTTTTATTGTTCTTTTGAGTTTAATGTGTTTTATGAAAAAAAAATCCGCATTTCATACTTGTAGACCTGGTAACATTAGTTTCAATTTATACCAAATTGCCGGCACCATCCATGAAAACAACCACAAATGGTAATAGAACTACCATTCAATTTTGTCTAATTTTTCGGGAATTGCGGCTTCTAAAATGACCTACGAATAAAAACCTTTCTAAAGAGCTTCTAAAATATGCAAATGCAAATACAAATAATCCGATCCTTACTAATAATGATGTTGGAAGATATATTTTGCGATCTGCTTCAATAAATTTCAGGATATTGTTGCATCTTAAATTATTCTTTCTAATTCAATTAATTCAAAAATGCAAGGCCATAATACCGTTTCATTAGACAAAAGAAAAGAAAGCTAACCAAACAAAAGATTATAAAAAAAATTAAACAATTGTTTAAATAATTGAAAATAGTACAACACGAAAATGCCTTGACAATTTTGTTTAGTCATTCAATTATTGTCAGTCAATGATCAAATCGAAGATCTTCGATTCTCTGCGGGAAATTTTAGAACTATTGACATCTAAAATACCGACAGTGAACGTCAATGTCTTTCAAATTACATTTTGTAAGCTAACCTACATCAGTGTCTCTATTTTACCAATAAAATTATCTTCAACAATTTCAAAAATCTAATTTTACGACAGCTAGTAAAGAGCTGAAAATTATAACCTCTAAGCCATTCATATTATCGACAATGAATATTTTTTTCGCGTCTAATAACAGTAATTTTTGATCGTAAAATGGCGTTAAGAGGAAGTGGTAGTTTTCTAAGTGTTATTGCTGATGCACACGATGCGTGCAGTAACATCATATTGATGTTGACATTATAGTTATCGAACTTATATGCGGATGAAATAAGACAACAGAGATGGACTGTAAGTAATTTGAATAGAAAATGAACAAGAATTAAGAAGTAGAAAATTATAGTGGATAGGACAAGTGATGATAATGGAATTAGATAGACCGGGAGCTCATGACAGTTTTTGTTCTCCGATTTCATACAGCATGCCTTTTGGAGGAGAGAATATTTACCCTGTGACAACAAAAAAATTTTAAAAAAATTAAAAAACTTCAAAAAAATTTTTTGTTTCAAAATTTGGTTACAAGTAAATTAGGACCTCAAGATTTCAAAAATTTCAACCGCAGGTCTTTATTGCATTTCGTTTTTGAGATATATCCACGCGAAGATGAATATTTCTATAAATCACGCCATATTAAAATTTGTCTTAATTTTAAAATACGCAAAATGAGTAAGGCTTCAAATTTTTTCTAGGCTTAATAAACTACGAGGAATCCAAAAATTTTAGCGTCAGGTTGTTTTCTCTAACCGTTTTTGAGTTGTGATTTTTTTAAACTCACAATTTTCATAAAATATGTAAATAATCCCATAAAAAAATTGTCACAATCTCAAAACGCATTGTGCAGCCATTTTTAGGGTTTTGTAGGTATGACCAAAAAACCCTTATACCGTCATTTTGTCGTCTGTCTGTCTGTCTGTCTGTCTGTCTGTCTGTCTGTTCGGTAAAAATTGTAGCCAAACGGCTAAACTTAGAGAGTTGAAATTTGGCATGCTTATACAACTCTTTGACCCGCACATAGGAAAAATACTAAAACATCTAAAAAACATATCCCCCTAAAAATATAAACAAATATGTGCTCATCGAAAAAAAAAAATATTTTTTTATAATTCTGAGTAGGGTATCAAATGAAAGCCCTTGGTACGTGGATTAACGATCAAATTTTTATTTTTGCAAAATAAATTATTTTAAAGCGATTTTTGCCAAAATTGTGCCAAAAAATTTTTGTCCCACACCCTGTAGCCCAGATGGTTTAAACTAAAAATCTGAAAAAATTCTAAGTAATGTACATTGATGTGAACCGGAATAGTACAACAGGAATTTTTGATCAGATTATGTTTTCGGAAAATAACGCATTTTTTGTGTTTTTAACTAAAGTATGTTAACTATTTAATACGTTGTGTAACATACCAGATCAGTAGCTCTCGTGGCGTGGTTGGATTTGTCGTACGCTTAACAACATAACTTAACTTGCAAACTCGGGTTCGAATCCTGTTGATTTTATTTTTTGTTTTTTTTTTGCATTTTTATTTTATTTAAATTATTTTGTTAAAATTCTAGTTATATTTGGTAAATGTTGCATTTAATTTTTAAAAGCGTAAATTTAATAACCAGTGGAAAGTGTTGAAATTATAATTTAGTTCTATGACGAAATCAAAGGGCGGGACTTATGATGTAAACAACCAATGGAAGCCATAGGTGCAATTTTCAAAATCTTAATGAACTTTGCTAAATAAAAAAAAAATACTGCATATATTTAGAAACTTAAATAATGGTATTAGGCATTCGAATTAAAATTCATAAAAAAATATTTTGACATAAAATTTGTTTTGGCATCCCAAATAATCATCGTTCAGTTACTAAATACCTGCAAAACCCAGAAATGTGTGAAAATTCACACTTCACATCAATTTTTTATTGCTATTAAGATTTTGTCGAGTCCATCTCTGATATAAGAGTCAAGTCGTACATTTGAATTCGTGATGCTAGCGATATTTATCGTGTATTGCATCTGAGCCGTTCAACGTTGTAATTACTGACACGGGTTAGGAGTATAGTCGCGCGGGACTAATGAGAAAACCCCGATCACGTTGCCAGCAGGGTGCAACACAACATACCTAGTTCCCTTCTATGGAATCTGATTAACTTCGAAACTATGTCTAACCATATAGTACAGGAAAAGGAAAACAAATGCAGTCCATATCAAGCAAACAATAAAATAATGGAAGAATACAGACAACTATTGACATCATAATCATCATCATCACGGTAGGGGTTCATGCTGTAAAAATGTGGGGGTTGCAGGGTTCATGCTGCAAAAATTGAGGTTTTAATAAGCACCAGTTATGATGAGATATACAAGTATCTAATTATACTTGTTTTCTAGATAAACCAGGGGAGGACTTTGGCCTAAACAAACTAGACAACTGCCTAGGTCTCGTATTTTTTTGGGGCCCGCAAGACGGTTTTATTATACATTTTTTAGAGTTTTGTAGGTATAAAAAACCCTTATACCGTCATTTTGTCGTCTGTCTGTCTTCTGAGTAGGGCACCAAAATGAAAGCCCTTAGTACGTGGATTAATGATCAAACCTGTGTGAAATACCTAATTTACATTTTGAGACGTTCAGTTGAAGATTGTTTTGAATGCACCAACGTGCAATGGAATCCAGGTCTTCCTTCAGAAGATCATGGTCAACAATACTCAGATTCTATATATCTTCAAGTCATCCGCAAACAATAGAAAATTGCTATATTTAACAAATAAACCGATATCGTTTATAAATATAAATAATAGAATAGGTCCGAGATGTGCTCCTTGAGGTACTCCAGATGTGACAAGAATTGTTCTAGACAGATAATTGTATATTTTGATGTTTTGGGTACAGCCAGTTAAGCCATTTTCAAAAGAAGATAATATTAAGTCTTTGTAGTTTTGTCATTACGTTTCCTGTTAAAACCAAATTAATTACAGTAATACCAAATTTTTGAAAGGTATAATTAAAAAAGCATTTACTAATTGAAAAACGCCTTCATTTCCGAGCTAGGCCTATGTTTCATAATTTTTTTAAATCAATAAAACACCGGATGCTATCAGGGACAAAAATTAAGGTTAATTAAAGATTTATTAAAATTTTGCAATAACAATTGAATCTACGCCAATGTATGATAATACTTTCTAAATAATTTATAAATTATGAACAATAAAAATATTTTTTTAAATTTAAATGAAAGAATTAATAAGTCTAAGTAAACATTCTAATTGTAATTCTCATCGTTGTCCTTCGATTTTCATCGTGATTATATTTTTTATGGTTGTCAAATGTAAAAAAAATCTAAAATGGATTAATTTTAACTGAATCCTTGGGCAAAATCGTGCAATAATGTCTGATTTAATTAATTAATTTCGTATTGGAATGACATTTGTAATAATAAGACGATTTAGTACATTATTTATAGAACCAACACATAATTAAAAGATATAGTACCATCACACATTACAAAATAAACACGCTGTCTCCTTGTTTAATATATTAGCTATTAGATAGAGCTAGGGTATTTTTGTAAACACCGGCAAAACAAGTGTCGACGCCGGTGCCGGATACGTTATAATTAAATAGACGGCGTCGGTAAATGCAGCCTACATAGATCTTGACAAATCGTGTGTCGGATGTCATTGCTTTTACGTAGGGTGTTAGGAAAATTTTGAGATACGGGCTTAATTTTTAAACTTTTTCAAAGTACTTCCATCACCTTCAATACACTTTCTTATACGTATAAACCCCGTGTTAAAAATGTCTTCCCACTTTTCAATTGGTAATTCTGCACAGGTTTGGTCCCAGGCTGCTAGAAGCTCATCATCGCTCTTAAAATGGCGGTCTTTCAACTTATTCGTGATGAAAGGGAAGAGTCCAAAATCACAAGAGAAAATTTGAAATTCTGAAAATATTGTCTTCTATTAAATTGAATGGACTTTAAAAACTTATGCAAAGCTCAAGTTGATTTTATACAGCTCAATTTATTGATCATTAAATTGATAAATTTTTTTGTCACTTAATTGAACAATTTATTGATAATCTTGAAAATAAAAGGATCACTTTACACACATTTATACAAATTTTGAAGACAACAAAATAAATGGGAAATTTTAATTAAGAATGACAAAAAATTAAAATGCAATAAAAAAAAACATTTTATAATGACAATCAATTTAATGTAGAATTTGCAAGGTGAGTATGATTTACAAAGCTGAAACAAAATTACCAAAAGTCCGAATTAATAGATAAAAGTTACTAGATTTCAAAATATAGTTCCGCCTAAACGTTTGGAATAGCCTATACCTAGAATTGTCTAAAAAATTTATGAAAAATAGAACTTATTTTCCAAATAGATTCATCAATTTTTTCATCAATAAATTAATCAATTTATTGATGAAATATGAACACTTTACGCACATCAATAAATTGAGGGTCAACTTTTTCAATTTAATGATCAATAAAACCGTGTAAAACCCTTTTTGGTACTAATTTTCCTTTAATAAAACCTATTATACAATCCAATTTATATTATTCAATTTTATCCATTTATTTATTTATTTTTTTAAATAAATAAATTAATTGAATATTTGTATTTATAATGTAAACCGTGGAAGGCTATAATCGGCTACCTGTTGGCTTTCCTCAAAATTGAAAAAAAAAATCTAATCTTTATGTGGGAAAAGCCATTTCATCGAATTTTTGTTTTTATTTTTATGTTACCTTATTTTCCGCCTTTGGATAGCGCATGAACATAGTTCCTTAATTTGGGTCGCGGCTCAAAAAGGTTAAGAACCCCTGGTCTATAGGTAATAAGTTACACTTTAGGTTAAATTAGTATTCGAATTTAGCATCAGTGACCCTCAGTTAGTATCCTGTAATTTTTTGGACAAGAAAAAAAAAATTGGGCACTATAGGGTTAGTAGTAGGGAGGATAGACGTAGCAGGGGTTGACACAATATACAGACCAAGTGGCTATCATAGTGCCGGAAGTTAAAACTTACCTTTTCTGCCCAGATCATGTTGAATCTTCCCATTGCACTGTTCGCAATGGAGGATTTATATTGAAACTAAGATATTATTAATAAAAATGTCCTTGACAAAAGTCGTGCAAACTTAATGTAAAGAATGATATTAATTTATTATTATTATTATAAAGTTATGACAGCTTAATAGAAATATCAAAGTATAATGACAACTTGAGGATGTTAACAATCAGAATTAACAATCACGAAAAAAAAGTACTTGTATACTCAAGTTTGTACTATAAAAATATCAATCACCAGAGAACACATAATTTTCAACCTAGTTGAATAACAAAAAATAAACTGCATTGACATGTAATAACTAATGTTTGTTCAAAGTAATAGTTGCAATGGACCACACAAAACGCACGCATATATATACATACATATATACATACATACAGACATACATACAGTACTTATATCCACACACGCATAGACAGGCACGCATGCGTGTGGGCGACTGGTTGATTAGCAAAGATCCTTAAGGCAAAATGAATTAGTTACTTAATTAACAACGTTATTACAAAGTTGTCATTTTACATCCTTTTCCACACAGTGGAGGACAATTATAGTTATAAAAGGACGATGTAAATAATATGAGTAAATAGGAATGAAGAATTTAAGTTTAAAGGGTTGTTTTTTGTGAAATGTAAGTGTACTTATTCGGACAAGCCACGAACGAAGCCCATTACCTTATTCACTCTATAGTTAGGTTAAGTTAGAACAAGGTAAAGGCTAGGTCTTATGATGAATCCAATCCGCGAACTAAGGGCCACTTTTACAAACGTTGGATAAAGCTCGGATAACGTTATTCGCGGTATAAAGGCAAGAAACCGCTTTTACAATGCTTGGATAAAGTTCGGATAGGATACACATCGGACCTCAAATATTTTTTTATTCGCAAATTCCTCAAATAATTCCTCGCTCGAATATTTTTTCATTTCTTTCTTCTTCTTCCAGAGTCCCTTTCTTTCTTCTTATTCTCCTTCTGGCTTCTCTCCGATCTCCTTTCTTCTTGCCTCCAGTTCTCTCTCTTTCTTACAATCTTTCTCCCTTGCCTCCCACGATCATCAGTTCCTTTATCTCTTCCTCCCAGACTGTCATATCTCTATATCTCTTCGCTTAATGTTCCAATGTTTCTGCTTCTTCCTTGCACATTCTGCAGAGCTTGTCTTCTGGCTTTGCCCGGTATCTGTTGGTCCTCTCTTCGTTGTCGCATCTCAACCTCGCTATCCTTTTGGTATTCATCTTTTCCCCTTCAGGTATTCTTATCAGTCTTATCTCTCTAAATCTTTGCACACTTTGTGATTTGTCTGTTCTGTCTGTTCTTTTCTGCACCTGTACCTCCTTATCCCTCCTTCTGTTAGTTAGTTATTTTTGGCGCACAGCAACAAAGGCTATTTGCGCCTAACGCAGCCCACCTAAATGACTACACTATATATTAAAAACAATAAATAAAATCATTAAAAATACGCATGCTCAATAAAAGAACTCTTGCACGGTATCCTTCCTTCTCAATTCTTCAACTATAACTGTTCCTCCGTTTCTCTTTCTCTCTGCTTCTCTTATGTCCATTCCATACCTCCAAAAGTATTGTTACCGCCCTACGTATAAAGACTCTAAAATGCAAATCTTCGAACAAGAAAATCATGTCCACGAGATCGTCGTCTAAGGCAGTGATTCTCAAAGTGGGCGATACCGCTCCTTGGGGGGCGCTGAATCGATCCAGGGGGGCAATAGTAGCCTCGGGTGCATTTGGGGGGCATTGAAAATGATGAAGACTTGCTTACCTATTGTCAGCACTTGGATGCTGTCCATTCTGACTTCAACCAACGATTTGAAGATATTTTTAAAATGAACATACCCGATTGGGTTTTGGATCCTTTTTCAAGTGCAAACACTCCAAAATTACAAGAAGAACTGATAGAAGTAACAACAAATTACGAATTAAAATTTAAATTCAAAGACGGCTACCAACAGTTCTGGCTGCAAAAGCAGATTCCTACAGTTTATCCTGGGTTATGGGCTATAATACAAAAGTTATTAATTGCATTTTCTTTGTCATATTTAGTGGAACGTGGGTTCAGTGCGGCCACAAATCTATTAACAAAAAAAGAAACCGACTGTAAATAGCTAATCGCGGTGATTTAAGAATACTGCTGACAAAAATAGAGGCGAGGATTGATACATTGATAGCAGCGCACCAGGTTTATCCTTCTCATTAGATGAGAACATGATTTTAATAAATAATTTTTAATTTCAAGCGTTTTATTGACATCTTTCTTTACTATATTTTAGAACGTAGGTAGAAATATAGATACATATATCTTTTTGTTTGTTCGTTTAAAGAATGTAGATTTCCTAGATTACTAGAGTAATTACTAAAATAATTTTTTTCTGAAAAGAGGGCGGTAGGCCAAATAAGTTTGAGAACCACTGGTCTAAGGCAAGAAAATCGTAAGATAGCAAATTCTGTGTTACACATCTCACAAATAGGAGACTATTCACCTTAGAGAGATATCCATGGGCTCTCTAACGGTGTCCTATAACAGTGCTTCTCAACCTTTTATAGCCTGGGACCCCCCAAATTATATAAATATTGTCTGTGGCCCCCCTATATATTTATAAAAAAGGTGACGTTGCTCACACGTCGCTCACATGTCAAAAACTAAAATTTATCCACAAAATTGAATGGTAGTATTGAAATTTTCTGGAAAAACCGGAATTACAGGATATCAAGGACAATTTCGAATTTTTAAATGGGAACATATCTCATATTGGATATCTTTGGATAGAGCTTTTCAACAACTTTTCCTTTTATTTAATATCTTTTTAATATCTTTTACGGTTGACAAAAAACTGTGATATTTTTAAATGACGATTATATTCCCTATAACGACTTGAAAGTAAAGTATTTTTATTTACAAGTGTTCAAAGTGCCTTCCATTTTAACACATTCGCGTCCTTACTCTTGAGTTACCTGTAGTTCGGAGAGCGATTAAAAAAATATATAATAACAAATATTGCACTTTCAAATCGTACCTACTTCAGTACTTCTAAGTACCTCTAACGCGAACCATTGTCAGAGAAACCCATTAACCGACAGATACAATTTATTTGACCTTGATATAGTCTGTTTCTTTTGTTAAAGCGGAACTAGATTTTCAAATCTAGTAATTTTTATCGATTAAATGAAGCTTTTGATCATTTTGTTTAGTAAAAGCCCATTTACTCATTATAAAGTTAGGTAGTGACAACTTAAACATTTGAAATAGCCTGTAGTTTAAATTAGTTGTCAAAATAAGTATATTAAGTATAAAAATAAATAGAATATTTATTTTATTTATGTTGAGAAAGGTATATTTTTATGAATATCAATATAAGATACTCGTATTTATAAATAAGAATAAAATTTTGTAAGATGCACTCAATCTTGTAAGATTGAGTGCATTTTTATTATATTTTCATGTTTCGATCTTGTATTCTGACTTCGCGGCCCCCCGACGAAGCCTTCACTGCCCCCCGGTTGAGAAACGCTGGCCTATAAGATACCTAAAAATTAGAAATGCAAAACCAAAATACGAATGCAAAAAATACAAAGATGATCTGATGCAAACTTTGTAAACAATTTTAGTAATATTCCTCTTATGAAACTAAGATTTTGGAAAGTGAGTCTTAAAAAGAAGATTTTATTACTTTTGAATAATTTATACAAAAATTTATAGCTTTTAATATGTAATAATTTATCAAATATGATTTGGCCAATGTTAAATTTTTTGTTACATAGATGAAATTTTTAAATTAACTTTTTATAACTGCAAAAACTGCAATCTAAAACATGGATGTACCAAATAAAGAACCAGAGCTGCTTAGACAAATTTGGTCACACATGAAAATAAAATTATTAAATCATTTTTTGCAGTTTTAGTTTTTCAAAATCTATTTTTGATTTAAACCACAAATAATATAATAAAATTATAGGCCGTGAGAGCACGTTCGGGATTATTAGTTCTTTATTTTTTTGCGGTTGGTAAAGCCACAAATTGATCTATTGCATAAAAAATATATAATACATATAATACATTATATATATTTATTACACAAATCAAGGATGTCCAAGAATAAGAAAAACATAATATTTAGGATAGAGCAGGCCTCCTCTATAAACAAGCCAGTGTACTATCAATTTTTGGGAGACAAACAAATTTTCTTCAGTAAAAATCTTTTCAAAAAAATTATCGGTATATGTCGGGGTAGAGTTACCATATTATTTTTTTCTCAAACCGGGACAATTTTAAGATTTTGCTAAAAACAGAAAGTAACGCCTTCTACTCTACATAGTTTGTTCTTACAAAAGTGAACTCTTATACTAACATTATTTAAATATTTTTGATACTAAATAGGTTTTAATTATTCCCAAAAATTTATTTCAAGTTAAAACTAAACTAATTTTTAGACAAATCCCGAAAAAATTTGGTTATATCGATACACGCGTATATAGACTATTCCAAACGTTTAAGCGGAACTAAATGGAATTTTCATTTTTATAAATTGTCATGAGTTCTCTTTTTAGGGTTTGAAAAGGGTTTTTGCTAAACAGAAACCTTATTTAATCGGTAAAACTTACTAGAATTAAATAAATAATTCCGCTTAAACCAAAGAAACGGGCTATATATTTCAGTAATACCCATATATTTAATGCAAAAGTATTAAATATATAGTAATACCTCTTTGGGGGTCTTTCCCCATTAAAAGTTTAACCCCAAAAAACTTGGAGTAAAACTCTTATTAGGGCGTTAAAAAAATACCGGCAATCGCGTTTATTTTCTGATATATTTGAGTAATACCCCTTTTGGGATCTTCCCCCAATACTATTTTAATATTTAACCCCAAAAAACTTTTAATAAAAGTCTATTGGGGCGTTAAAAATACTTACATATTTTGAATAATCCACAAAAACAATTTTGTAAATATTTTTCGCCTCGCATTTTGTTAAAGTTGAATTATTGGGCACTTGAAACATAAAACTGCTGTCTTCCAACATTCTTCAAGTCTTAGGGATGACCCAAAAGGCACTTATAACACTAAAAATATATTTAAAAAATCTTCAAAAACTGTTTTTCATTTAAAATCAAACTACGTCTTGTTTAAACTGATAACGAGCAAAGAATGACCATTAGGTAGATTAAAATCCTTATCAAATTAATCCTGTTGCATAAAAAGATTAGATTTATTTTATATCTAATTGTTTTTTTGATTCGATATTTTAAACTTATTTGATATTTTAAAAATAAATTATTTAATGAATAAATTTATAAAATTTATGTGGGATGGATTTTTATTTGTCAAATAAAATTATAGTTAGATTTAAATACCGATTACTAAATTTTAGGCCAAAATTACGTACTATCGGTAACTGAGGCGCCAGTTTCGGTCAAAGCCATCCATTACCGCATTGTTTTATAACAAAATAATAAATAACAAGCCGGTCACAATGGCGTAGTGGTTAGTGTAGCGATGCACTGGCTTCTAGACCATGAGGGTTCGAATCCTGGTTATGGCATGGATTTTTCAAAAAAATAAATGCTTCTACTGGATAATGGCCTTAGTAGCTAAGTCCAAAAATAAAAAAAAAAAATAATAATAATAAAAAAAAAAAAAATAAATAAATAAATAACAAAGTGGAATATAGGGTTCTTATTAATATGGGTGTGACGTACTTATGCTTTGAAAATGGCGAAAGCCGAAACTATTATTACTGACTTTTAGAAACTGCCCAGCAAACATTCAACTAACGGCCGAATGCTGGCAAACTGCTTTTATGCTGGTAAATTACTGGCACCAAAAGTAAGTGCAACGCCAGTATTAATAATGTACTTCACATTTGTATTTCGCATTCGGCCTATACGAAGTACTTTACCAGCATTTTATAAGCACTCTTCTTCACTCTTTACTTAAAACCATCAGAAATAAATCTTGCAACTAATGCGATTATTTTGCACTTTACCGTTGCTGGGCCAGCAACTGATACATCAATGGGCCAGTAACGGCCCCGGGGACACCGGGGTACTGGCCCATTACTTTCAATGCCGGGGAGTATGTGCTTTACCAGTACTGGCCCGCATAAAAATGTTTGCTGGGTGGTTATATTGTAAAAAAGGTTTTACAGTTTTGGATTAAGTTTGTATTATTTTAGGTTAGTATTACATTTACAAAATATTTAATATATATGTCACTATTCAAAATGAAATATGACAAATGATATTGTTTTAAATCTTGATTAGATGAGTTACGTCCGTAAGTTAGTAATTATAGTTGAAGGTAATGGGATTCGGACCAGTCAGAAAATAAAAACAAATTTACTAACTTCGCTAACGTTTCGATTTAATTTAAATCTTCATCAGAGCTTAGTTAATAGTCACGATATAAAATAACAATTTTAAAATTAATAGAGAACACATCATATTGTCCGGTTATTGAACTCTCTTATATGCTTATCTCTGAGTAATGAGAAATTCGACGTTTTTCTCTTTCAAATAATCAATTGCTTAACGTGCTATATGAGAGGTTGCATTGTCATGATAAAGAATGATGCGAAATTTTTGGTTGTTTTTCCTAATTTTGTTGATGACTACTGGCAAACAAATTGATGTATACCATTCAGCATTAACTGTTCTCCAATCTTCTAAAGGAATGGTTGCGACTTGTCCAGTACAACCAAAGAAACAAGCGATCATTTTCATGGAAGTAATTTGTGAACGAACAACTTTTGTGGGTTTCAGTTCATCTTGGAAGACCTAGACAGTGGATTGTTGCTTCGTTTCCGGTTCATATGAATAAATCCAAGTTTCGTCACCTGTTTCCATGTTGTATCAGGATTTTGCAGTGCCTAGGTTGATTTTTTTTATCATTCCCATACACTTATCGATACTTTTTTTGAGCTTCAGTCAAACTATGCGGAATCCATCCGGAACAGATCTTTTTCACAGCTAAATGTTCATGCAAAATCGAATGTATTGTAGGCTGCGATATGCCAAAGGATGCCTCTATCTCACGGTAAGTCACATGCCGATCTTCTTCAATCATATTGCGCACAGCATTGATGTTATTTTGAATCACAACCGATTTTGGTCGACCTTCACGAGATTCATCACTGACGGACGCACGACCACGACGAAATTCTGATGGTGCTTCATTACCAAAAGTTAAAAGAAGCGAATCTATACATTGTTGTTGAGTTAGGCCTTTACTTAAATCGTAAAAAATCATCCAACGAAAACCTTCACGAGTAATATCTATTTTTTCACAAATTTGTTTTTTTTTTAACTGTTACATATTCATCAACTCTGAAGCAATTCCGTTAAAACTAGTGAAAAAACCGCTAAATTGGCAACACTGATAACACATCAAAGACATGAATTACCTTCTCCCATCTTCAACTCTTTGAAAAAAAAGTCGATTGACTTCTCCCGTCAACAATGTTTTAACACAGAACCACGGAAGTTCCAAAAAAAGCAAAATCTTCAGTTACTTTCACCATTCCATATAGTACCATCCTACATAAACTTAAAACTTATAACCAGAAGTAGTTTCAGAAGTGGCCGAGTGGTGCGCTTGAGACGTTCTAATGATATGTTGACCAACTAAAGTACACTTATGAAACATTCTTACTGTTCGTTATACAAAATTAAGAAATTTATCTAGATTTAACTTTATATCTTTTCCTAATTGAATATTAAAATTTTATTACCTGAGAATCGAACCAAATAACTTGTGGGTTGATAACACACCCACCTAAAAACATAAAATAAGATATATTGTTTATTTAATTCACCCTATTTACTATAGCATGATCTAATAGTTATTGTCTTAGTGTATTATAAAATTTTAAATGGTCGTAAAGAAAAGAAATGTGTTGATAGAGTTGAATGTGTTTGGCTATTGTTGCTCTGGTAGCCTATATATGTTTACTATCTGACATCCTGTTAGACAAATAGAGCGTAATAGTTATTCTTAGTTCATTGTGTGGTCAGTTAATCTTAGGTGACGAAACTAAGATAAAATCTCAACATTGAGAAAATGTGGGAGGGGCCATATTGTATACATCATAAATATTATGGACTGAGAACGGAAGGAAAAGGAAATAATGGTGTTAACCGAAATTAAAAAAAAAATAAATCAAATAAAACGAAAATAGGATATTTTTTTTTTGTGCACGTCTGTGTGCACGTCTGAGCACGTTTTGAGCTTGCTGGGTAATGTATTGTAAAATTTAATGCCATAATAATTTTCACTATTTTTAGATCTATCAAAACGTAAAAAATTTGGGTAGATGTTACCTTTATTTCTTGTATTGTAACTATGATTTTCTTCATATGTAGATAGATCTGAATTTTTTTTGTGTACATACAGTAGACTTTGAAAAATGTACAAAGAAGGCAAGGTCATAATATTAAAATTAACGAAATGTGAACGGCAATCAGCTCTATAGGAAATGCGTGCAAATATTCTCAATGCTCGGCGCTGTAGCCTAAAAACTCTACATGACAATGACGCATGTCCCCAGGCTAATATCCCATAAGACATGTGTGACTGAAACAACCCAAAATATGCCATCAGGAGAATAGGATTTGAAACCGAATTAGCCAGTTGCCTTAGCAAGTAAATTGATTTACACAAAGTACTACATAAATGATTAATGTGTTGCTCCCAAGTTATTTTCGGATCTACGTAAATACCAAGAAATTTTACGCATGCTTCATTTTCATAAATGTGCTTTCTACAGCTGATGAGCATATTTTGAGTTTTGTCGTCGTTCGTAGAGAGTTTATTAGATATAAACCAGAGCTTAGCTTCCTCGAAACAGTGACCAGTATCATTTAATAGCTGATCATAGTCTGATGACCTCAAAACAAAATTAGAGTCATCTGCATTTGTGGAAATTGATGAAGGCAGGTCATTGATGTATATAATAAACAAGAGAGGTCCTAGAATTGATCCCTGTGGAACTCCATACAAAAGAGACAAACTTTCAGATAATTTATTATTAAATTTAACATAACATTTAACATGAATGTTTTCGAGTGTCCCAAAATATCCCTTGAGGTAATTTTTCAATTTTGGGAAGAAGAAAAAGTCATAAGGACTCAAGTAAGGCGAATAATAAGGCTGAGGAGCCACAGGAATGTTTTCACTGGCCAAAATCTCGGTCCTGTGAAAGGTTTTTTGGAATCATTTTTGCGGAGATTTTCTCATCGCTAATTCATTGGTCAAAATATACGGTAGTGTGAGTCAAATTCAACTCTTCCTCGACCATTCTGACTGTCAACCGACGATCTGAACGCAAAAGATTCCGGATTCTGTTGACATTTTCATGGGTTCTTGAAGATGAAGGCCTTCCGCTGCGTGATTCATCTTAAATCAACTCTCTTCCTTCTGAAAATGCCTTAAACCACCAAAAAACTTGGGTCCTTTACAAAACACTGTCTCCATAGGCCTGCTGAGTTAAAATTTTTGGTGCACAATAATAATGGTTATTAAAATTTATAATTTTTAAATTTTCTCGGAAGTATTTGGAAGATAGTTTACTTATCTAACATGTTAAATCGCTATGGCCGACAGGTCACTTCACCCTCCTGTATATGTTTATATGTTCATACGTAGATTTGTTATAATACAGGAAATAAAGGAAATCCTTCATATTATAAAGATGTTTTTAAAATTTAAATATATACTCCTCAATTTTTTATGGGTCTATCTATAACTTGATTAAACAAATTTCTATATAATTTGCATTCAAAACTGTATTTCCTGATTCATAAATATGGAAATTTGAATTTACATTTTATTATTTATAACTGAAAAATAATATTGGAATCAAATTTACTGAATTATTTACTAAATTTTATATAAGAAATTCTATTTTTGTGGTCGTGAGATCCTAACTAGTAATATAAAGTGGTGTACAATAGGTTTCTTAAGTACGAAGGCATATTGAAAACTAATGCCTCCATGGCTATAACGTTATTAGTAATTGATATATGGTTTACATATAAATGTGAAATAATAGTATAAACTGTCCTCTATGCACTGATATATTCACTTTTCCACATAATCGCCATTGGTAGTAATACATTTACGCCAACGTGGTACGAGTTTTTCAAGTCCGTCACGGAAAAAGTCTGAAGACTTCCCACGGCACCATTTCCGCACCTCCGCTATCACCCCTGCATCCAAAAAGAAACGCTTGCCCTTGAGATGTTCCTTAAGCTCTGAAAAGAGGAAAAAGGCGCAAAATCTGGGCTATAAGGTGGATGAGGTAAAACGTAATGAAACCCAAGCTTCTCAAGTGCTCCACGCGTTCTCTGACTTGTGTGAGGCCGAGACATGGACATCCGTTTCAGCAGGACTTGCGTCTTTCACAGTCCTTACCCACCTCCTAACAGTACTCACATCAACTGGATTTGAACATTTTTTGTTTCACATTGGGGAACAAAAAAAGTCGTTAGGGGATAAATCAGGTGAAAATGGGCAATGAGATATTAATATGTTTTTCTCCTTCAAATAATCAATTGTTTGACCCACTGTGTGGAGCTTGCATTGTCATGATGAATGATGCGAAGTTTTTGGTTGTTTTTCCTGATTTTGTCTATTTCTTGCAAACCTTTTGTATACCATTCAGCATTAACTGTTCTCCGATCCTCTAAAGCAGTGGTATTCAAACTTTTTCGAGTCGTGGAACCCTATACAGTCTAACAATATTCCGTGGAACCCAAATAAAAAAAATTAACATTAGGTTTAATACCTATGCAGGGTGACCAGATTTCAGTTGAGGTAAATCCTAAGATTGGAAAAAAAAATTGGAAATACAGTATATTTTATTAAATTTTGCTCACCTCTTAAATATAAATGATGAGCAAAAAAAAGGTCCTCACCTCCAAAATCCAACACGGAGGGAAGAGTATTGTTAAAATAGTATAATAAGATTTTTTTCCAACATTAACAATAAAATTTGTTGTGGCTACAAAACTAATTGTAAAAGTAAATGTACCAGTTTAGTACGAAGTACTATATTTTTTTGTAACGTGACTTTTTGTTAATTCTAATATATTGTTTTGCTATTTTAAACAGAATGTTTTGTAAAACGAATTAGAAAGAACACCCATTATGCCACTTCCCTCAGTGAACTAACCAGATAGATAAATACTCCATGTTGTTTTTTCTGCTGTGTAGTAACGAACAGCATAAATAAATGTAAACACGTCAACACTACTGGTTTTTGGAGCTCTGGGGAAGATTAAACCTGTGAGCCCCCCCATGGGCCCGCGTCTGTGTGCCACACCACCAAACAGGGATTATAGCTGCTCATATCAAATACTGTGCAATACGTTGCTATCATCAGCCCTTTATTACTCTGGTCCACTGATTAGTTCAAGTTTCAGGGTGCATAATGGCTTTGAGGCGTCAAGAAGTTAGAGCATAATATCCACAACATCAAACAAGGATTATATCTGCTCATATCAAGTTCTGAACGATACATCGCTATCACAAGTTCATTATACACTGGTCCATTGTTAATTTCAATTTTTCAGAATGCCTAATAGCTTTAAGGCACTAAAAAATATTTTAGCACGTGTTTTCTATATTTGTTAAGCAATATCCGTTTTTCTTAGATTTCATCGACATTAATCCAATTTGTTCATATTAATTTAGATGATAACATAAGAGATTATTTAGATTTATGACCGCTAGATGCCACCAGATTCCAAGTATAGATATAGATCAACATATCTTCGAGTAATAGAAATTAGAAATTTTAATTATCGTGTTTTTAAATTAAATTCAGTAGGCGCAATTTTAAAATATAGAACTTAAAATATTTTACAGCGCCATAGATGATTTTTCTTTGACTGTTTTTATTTTTTTATTGGGTTCTAAATTTGCTTTTAGTGCCCTGGTATTTACTTTCAAGTAATTAAAAATATTTTAGGCCTATAATTAATATATCCCCTTTGGCTTTCATTAAATATATTTGTTACAATTGTAATTAACTGAAAAAAATCTTTAGGCCCATTCCTAAAAGGAAGTAGCAAATTAAAAAATGTTATTTATTACATAGGCGTGGTTTCTTTTACACCTGGTATATGATCGTAAATTACTTACGTACCTTATTTTGCAACAAATTGTTGAAATAATTAAACATCAGTACGTAACCTAGTTGCTTTTGGGTGGAGAAGTGATGAGATATAGTTTTGAAACGTCTGGGTACAATTTAAGCAAAATTACTAAAACAAAAATCTAAGATTTTTTATATATTTATTTTATTTTAAATTTTTTGTATTATTTATTTATTTTGTATATTTATTAATTTAATTTTTAACCGACTTTTCCTTAATAATAATAAAACTAAACAAATAATTTTTTCTCTTAACCGCAATATCAATATTAATATTCAGTTTGAGGGGCCAATCAAATTTCTTGGGATTTATATCGACAGTCAACTTAGCTGGCATGATCATATTAACTATTTGGCAAACGATCTTAAAAGGGTAATCTATGCGTTCATCAGGCTGAAAACGTCTGTGTCTTTTGATATCGTTTGATCGATTCGTTGGATCGACTCCTATATTCATCGATCACAGGTGGTAGCACTTAATGGCTACTGTTCTAAAGACTTTTTCTCTACTTCAGGTGTGCCCCAAGGCTCCCATTTAGGTCCTTTATTTTTTCTATTTTTTATAAATGATATTAAACAATGCTTCATACACTCAAAAATATTGCTATATGCCGACGATTTAAAAATTTTCAGAAAAATAACTTCATTGCAGGACTCAATTTTAATGTAATCAGATCTTGATAGACTTCACTACTACTGCAAATTAAAGAAATTAGAATTAAATTACTCCAAATGTTATCAAATAACATTCACAAAAAATCGTAACGTATTTAAATATAACTATGTACTAGATGCCAACCCAGTCCAGATTGTAACAACTATTCAAGATCTGGGAGTATATTTTGACAATAAGTTAATTTTTAACACACATATAATTTATATAATCAAAAAATCATATAGAAATTTAGGCTTTGTGTTGAGAACTTGCAGTAAATTTAAAAACTCTTTAACTTGTATTAAATTATATAATGCCTATGTGCTTAGTTACCTGAGTTATTGTAGCGTGATATGGAATCCTCAATATCATATTCATTAACAGGCTTGAATCTTTACAAAGGAAATTCATTTCGCATTTAGTAAGATGTCATCCAATTTGCAGCATATCGTATCTAACGCAATGCGCCTATTTCAGCATGATGAGTCTCTATGACAGACGAGTAAGCACTGATATCTACTTAATTTTAAAAATACTAGTCAATAAAATTGTCTGTATGGAGCTGTTGTCTAATATCAGTCTAAACGCGTCAATTCGTACCCTGTGAATTAAATATTTATTTCACCAACCATTTGCTCGGAGTAACCTTGATCAAAACTCACCACTTTTTCGTCTTGCTAGCTCTTTTAATAATGCACCGATGATAATAGACCCTTTTTTAACTAATTTAAAAACATTGAAGCGTCACCTTCGTGTGATTTATATTAACAGATATTTATAGTCTACTACTACCTGCATAATTGTATACTTACCCAGCAAACATTTTTATACGGGCCAGTACTGGTAAAGCACATACTCCCCGGCATTGAAAGTAATGGGCCAGTACCCCGGTGTCCCCGTGGCCGTTACTGGCCCATTGATGTATCAGTTGCTGGCCCAGCAACGGTAAAGTGCAAAATAATCGCATTAGTTGCAAGATTTATTTCTGATGGTTTTAAGTAAAAAGTATGAGTGAAGAAGAGTGCTTATAAAATGCTGGTAAAGTACTTCGTATAGGCGGAATGCGAAATACAAATGTGAAGTACATTATTAATACTGGCGTTGCACTTACTTTTGGTGCCAGTAATTTACCAGCATAAAAGCAGTTTGCCAGCATTCGGCTGTTAGTTGAATGTTTGCTGGGTAGTTTATCTTAATTTTTCATTTAAAGCATTTCATTTTAATTTTAATCTTAATTTGTCACTAAATATATAGGTATTTTCTTGGGTTTCGGTCGATAATTAAAAGCAAATTTAGTCAAATATATAAAAAGATTTATTTACTTTCTAACTAGTTTCGGTTCTATCTGAACCATTCTCAAAGCCTAAAAATACGTACATGTTTGTTCAAACGAATTACATAAAGTAAATATAAAATTAATAATAAATAAAATATAAAATTAAACATTATTACACTTACTTGCAAAGATATTTATATAAATCAGAGTTAAAATTATTATCATAAAATTTGAAACATATTAAATTTTTTTATTAATTTACTAGATAAAATTTTTCTCCTTATCTTCTACAGATTGCAATAAAAGAAAAAGCGTACAATGTTTGCTCTGGTGGCAACATCAGACTACCAAGACTTACAGTCTGTATAATAAGACATACTTGCTTATCAGATCAATTGTGTAAAAATATACTGTGTAGTAACGTTACTACAAAATAAAATATTATAAAAAGTATAATGTCTTTCATTCATGATAGTAACTGACCTTGCTCATAGCGACAAATTTAGTTATTATGATCATAGTAACTGAGTTACAGAATTGGTCTGTCTAACTCAGGGTCAGGAAAGTGACCCGATAGCCAAGTGACCTTTTAGCCAAATAACCCTAGAAATATTATTTTAAAACCACTGTTAGCATAAACTATTTCAAAAAATGTTCACAAGTCCACTATTCGATCTCTGTTTTAATCTGTCGGTAAATAATCAAAACAGTGTTTTCAGTAATTTATTATGTTTCTTATATGAATATTTACAAAAATTCTTTGGGAACAAAACCAAATTCTTATGCTAAAAGGCTTTTATAGTTTTAGAAAATGAAAGTATCCGTAAATCGATCAAAAATAAAACGTGTTTGATGTATTTAAAACAAGTTTTTCTGAAATTAATGAATTAGATACATGGGTCTTTATATTAACAGTTTTTATAATTTGTTCAACAAAATTTAACACGTGTGAAGGCTGAATTTTTGATGCTAATGTTGTTTATTTTACAAAATTTATTGGAATAAAGCAAAACCAGAAGACTAAATCGCTGTGGTATCCAAGAGTTATATTGGAAACTTTGGGCTCTATTAAATCTATCTTTTGTAAGACCCTGATATCTGAATTGAATTAATTTACGTTTATTTTTTAAAGAAGGTATTTATATTTAGTAACTCTGCACATAACAACAAATTGTATTTTTGTTCTAAAGGATAGTTTCCAGTTGACGTAGACGTAGAATTCTACGTCTATATGAAAATATAAGTAATAGGAAAATGTATGCTACGGTTTCCAATGGACAGAGTTCTTTTCCTCCCCGGTTCCCACTACAACGCTGAATAAGCTATAGACATAATATCATAAACAAATTTTATTGATATTATAAATTTTTAGATTGTTGCGACCCCTTCGTCACGGGGCTTTTTCAGAACAGGATTCAATTTGGACCAATCAGCCTAAGATAGACCATGATGTTAGGTTCTTCAAAGAAGATCTTCTGCACTGAAGATGATTTCTATTACCATCCATCTTCATGATTTAATGGAATTTGGAAGTTGATTTGGTATGCAGATGAAGGTGGTTCAATTGCAGCACTGAAAGAGACCATTGGTTTTCAGAGAAATCTATGAAGAGGGCCTCCAGGTTTCTTAATAAATTCATCTTTACCATGGTCAATGTCTTTTGACAGTTGTTTAGTAATTTAGCAAGATTCTGAAATAAAGAAAAAAATTTAAAAAATGTTAAATATAAAAAATAATAATTTTCATACTTTTTCAGACCAATTCCTTTTGTCCAAAGAAGACCTCGAAGAGAAATTTTCGGTTCAGAAGATTCTACAACAGAAAAGACAACATTAAACCATAAGAAGACGAAACCCAGTTTTAAGATAAGAATAACAATTACATTTTTTATAAAAAAATTATAGTAAAGACTTCATGTTTTTTTTTTCCTAAAACGTTTTTTAGAAATTTGTTCAGAGTGCAGGTCCAGTCTGTTTTAAAAATCAGCAGTTTGTTTGATCATTTTTATTCGTTATTTGAAAACTAAGAGCTACCGTAAAATTTTTAGTTTAACCCCTTAGCGTTAAACTGTGCAAGACAGTGATTTCTTTAGAAATTTTTGGAAAAAAATGTATTAAAACTAAAAATTCTAGATAAGTACTTTTCGTTCCTTAATCTACGTCTTAAGAGCTTTCTTTTGATTACTACCCATTAAATTTAAAAAAAGTAATTAATTTTTTAACGACAAAAAAAATCGAAAAACGAATCTGATCAAAAATAAATAATACACATATTATTACCGATTGATTGAAGCTTTTTATTATTTTGTTTAGGAAAATTCCACTTCAATATATAAAAAGTTACCTAGTGACAAATTAAGAAAATTTAAATACCATTTAGTTCCGCTTAAAGGATTGGTATAGCCTATATTTTACTTGCCCGACCTTAATATATAAGTATTGTAATCGCGAAAATTTTCGATGTCGAGATTTTGACTGATGACCACGTTTCATGGTCCAGGGAATCCAAAAAACCTATTTTCGAAGTGCCGTCCGTATGTGTGTCTGTGTGTCTTTGTGTCTGTGTGTCTGTGTGTCTGTGTGTCTGTCTCTGTGTGTCTGTGTGTCTGTGTGTCTGTGTGTCTGTGTGTCTGTGTGTATACACGATAACTCAAAAACGGTTTAACTTAAAGAGTTCGTTCTGGTACTAAAAAATTCTCCTATTAATTTGGAAGAACTCTATTGTTTTTTATTAAAATCCGAAACCGGAAACGGAATTTATTAAACTTTAAAATTTAAAAAAATTCGTAACTAGTAAACCAAGCCTTGGACAAAAAATTGTATAGGACATAATTTGATGTATTTTTGAATATTTACCTAAATCTTTTTTTAAATTAAAAAAAATAAATGTATTTTCTTTATTATTTTTTTTTTATGGGAGGGCAAGTCTAACGAAGGTCTTCCTTCGCCACTGGTTTTATATTTATCTCACGATATGTTTTTTAAATTTTCTATAATTTTCCTATATATGGGTCAAAGAGTTGTACGAGCATGCCAAGTTTCAACTTTCTAAGTCCAGTCATTTGGCTACAAATTGTACCGTACAGATAGACATATGAGTGACGTTATAAGGGTTTTTCGGTGGTCATACCTACAAAACCCTGAAAAGTGTCCTGATGATAAGTGTTATTTATTAATTGATTATAACAAGTAACAAAAATCTTAACAAAGGTTCAGAGTTGCGGGACTTATACTGAAAATGTGTTTTATCTACAATATTTACCGAAGCAATTATATTTAGCTGTCACATCATTTCTCATCTATCCTTTTATTTATCAAAGATCTCACGAAATCATTATTTACCATCTAGATCAAAGAATAGATCAAATTCCATAGTGTACAGATAAAGTATTTATTGTAAAAAAAAATTCTACGTTCTCTGTAAAATTTACAGTTCCGATGAGAAAACGGAGAGATATCTCCAAGAGATTAGCAGATTGTGTAACTCTACGGACTGTTCTAAACAGATAAATCAAACGGTTATAGCGCTATTTTCTTGAGAGAAACCTGCAATTTTTTCTACTCACACTCAAGAGTTCTGATTGGCTGAAATGCGGTAGGTGTAAACTTATATAGGGTGTTGAACGAACTCCTCAGGCATAGCGTTTTAATATGTAAAAAAATATTAATTTGATTTCTTACTTTCTTAATTATTTTAGAGCAAAGATGTAATGCCTAGTACACATACTTTTGCCCACAAAAATACAAAAACATGTTTAAAAACTGTTGCAGATATTTGTGTAAACACATATATACAAATCTATGCCTGTTTTTTGTTGTCCATCAAAGATGGAACACAAAAGTTTGAAACACAAACATAGAAACCTTATGCCGAACGTTTCTTGTGTAAATTATTCAGAATGTGTAGATTATTAGCTTATGCCGAAAGCAGTGTCTACCCAAGCTCTGCGTGTTGGAAGAGAGGATAGATTTAATATATCAAACCACTCTTCGGATGAAAGAACTCTGAGACATCTTGGAAGATGAGGACTCTGGACTTCTTCCAGTAGTAGGATATCGCGTTGAAGGTATGGGGACTAGATGAACGAAATCAAAAAAAGGAGCGGATCATCAGGCCAACACCCTTTTCTACTTTATATTTGACAAAGTAGATAAAATGGAATTAATAAATACCTTAAAGAAGAGAGGAGTGAGTAGTTCAGTAGTGAGAAACATAAAAAAGTTATATGAAGAAACACTTACAGCTATCAAGATAAAAAAATGGACAAGAATCGAAAATTTTCTGGACAGACAAAGGACTGCGACAAGGATGCCCAATTAGGCCTACTCTGTTTTCACTCTATATCTCAGATCTAGAGAACTACTTAGCAAAGGAACAGACAGGAGGAGTAGTTATAGGGAGGGAAAAAATCTGGTCTTTGGCATACGCGGACGATTTGGCTATACTCTCAGTAACAAAATTAGGATTGCAAAACCTGCTGTGTAGATTGAAAACGTACTTGAGAACAAAGAAACTGAGTTTAAATACCGAAAAGTCAAAGATTATGATTTTTAAAAAAGGCGGCGGAAGAGTAAAAGAAGAAATATGGAAATAACAGGATACAGAAATAAAAAGAGTAAAAAATTATAAATACTTAGGATATACTTTCCAGCAATCGAACAATGAGAATGAGCATATAAATTATGTTGTAAAGAAAGCCATGACCCAGGTGTGGGGAGTAGGTGAAAAAAGGTTTAAAAACAGTTTCCCCATCAAACTCATTATGTTCGACAGAATGGTAAAATCCATTATGATGTACGGTGCGGAAATCTGGGATTGGAAACATAAAATGGGAAGACTACATAAAAAATATCTGAGATGGATTTTAGGAGTAGACAGAAACACACCAACATATATACTCTTGGAAGAAACAAAAAGGGACAAGATAAGAATAGAGAGTGGCAAGATAGCAATGAGATATGAAGAGCGATTAAAAAACATTCAGGAAGACACAGTTTTAAGAGAATATTGGCGGGAAATGAGACAGAGAGAAAGGAATTTACAAAACAAGTCCAGGTGGGAGATAAATAGAAGAAAATATTATGAAAGAAATGGGTATTCCACGATCTACATAGAGATGATGCGAGAAAGAGGTGAAAATGTGATCAGCGAAATAGAAAATATAGATAGAGATGTACAGAGTCAAGTACAGCATGACAGAATAAGAAACTCTACTTACTTCCCAATGTACCATCACATTATCACTCTTGATAAGCCAAGATATCTACTGCACTCCAAAGCAGAAAGAATAAGAATAATTGCCAGATTTAGATGTGGTAATGAAAGCACTGAAAATAAAATATGGAAAAGAGCTGAGGAAAAAAAATGCAGAATATGAGAAGAAAAAGAAGAGAGAATGTGGCATTTGTTCTATGAATGCGAAAATGGAAAAGAGAGCAGAAGTATGACAGAAATATTAGATGACTTGGGATCAGGAGAAGAAATAATGAGATGTATATTAAAAAGAATGAAAATTAAATGATAACAGAAAGAAGATGGAAAATATATATTTATTTTTTTAAAAGGGAAACAATGTAATTTTTTGTTAACAAAATGTAAAAACCTACATAACTAAATTTTTAAAATATTGTAAAATATTATGCAAGATTCGAAGCCTTAGGGCAAGAACAATAAAGTTCTGTTCTATTATATTCTATTCTACTTTATATTTCCTCTAATATTTTACGTTGGCTATTTCAACTCCAAAGATTTTTATTTCAGACAGCCATTTAATTCGAATTATTCTCCGCATATTTTTAAGTCATTCTTTATTTTTTCTTTTGTGTCTATATCAAGTTTTTGTCTTTCTACCAGAATTATTTAATTCCTTATTCTTTAAACGTCTCTAAAATAATAACCATTTTATTATCTTTTATTTATGTTACCATATTTGTTGACATTAATTTGTAAAATTTCCTTGGCGATTTGTATGGACTCCTGCTGTTTTTGACAGCTAACTTGACAAGATCTTTAGATTTTATCTCATGGGAATTTGCTTTGAAGAACTCTTTGAAATTTGATGACATGATGACATGAAAACTAACTTAACAACTTTTGTAAAATAAAACATATAATTTTAAACTCTCAATCAACAGGAAAACAGAAAACCAGTCAATATGAAGACCACATAAAAGATGTAAACACTAAAACATTCAATTTTAAGCTCTGAAACTTATAACGAAACTTCCAAGTGAAATAATGCATATTTTACAAAAATACTGTGCGCGTTTTGCAATAGGGGATAGGCATGATTTTTTTGATTTTTTTTATTATATTCCTCTTGTTGCATATAAACATAAAAAACAGTGTTTAATTTTTTTTTTTTTAATTTGAAGGCTTAAAAAAATCATAAATGTATGGGCGCGAAAACGACGTGTGACGTCATACCCTTCTAACTGACACATGACACTACTAGTCTAACCAGCGTACATAGTCTGTTGTGAACTTATTTGTTTGTATAACTTTTATAGGTTATGTAAAGTTAGAGTGATTTTAATTAAAATAAAGTTTAATTCTATAAAAACAATTTATACATGTTTACCGAATTAAATTTTATATGAAAATATATAAAATATGGAAGATCCAGGCCCCAGTACTTCGAAACATAGTCGAAAATATTGTTTAGTACCGATGTGCACAAATAGTTCAATTAGAAATCCAAAAAAAAATTTATATCATTACCTGATGACGAAAAACGACAGAAAAGCTATGAGGGGAAATAAAACCGATATTGCAGAAAAAAGTAAACTTTATGTTTGTGAAGACCATTTTAATGTGAGTACATATATTTTATAAATTATTTTAATAATAAATGCGTGAAAAATTGTTTAAAAACAAATACAAAACTCTCAAACAATACAATATAAACACGTAAACATTATGTTTAGTCTGTATCTGTGACGTCAAACCCTTACAGTCTCAGTCGTATCTACTCGGCAACCTTCGCGGCGTGGTCGGCTTATTTCAAATTTACAATATTTTAATTAAAAAATTTGGCTATAATATTAATTAAAATGTGATTTTTGTTGTGTTAGGTGACATAACTAACATTAAAATATCAAAAAAATTTAGTTTTAAGGAAATATAAATTTTATGCGTATCCCCTATTCCTAATAAATGGAGAAGGAGATAAAAGAAACATGATATAGTGCATCTGTTAGTTTTGATTTTGGATATTTAGTTTTAATTTTATAACTAGTTTAATTCTTGAGGCTCATTTCAAAATTATTCGAATATCGGAAATTAAAAAATTGTCCGGGATCATAAACCTTAGTAATGGGGTACCAAAATTCCCGACTAGCAGTGCCTAAAAACAGACAAATATTTTTGCACAATTACAAATAAAGATGTACTTTTTTAATGAAAATATTATGTCAATTAACATAAATATACAGTAAAATGATGAATATAAATAATTTTGATTCAACTACTGTGTTGCGAAATAATAAAAAAAAAAGATTTTATCTCAATAATTATATGTTGTAGAGATATTTTCATTAGTAAGTGTGAATGTATTCCATGTATAATGATCATTAAAATAGTAAAGTTTAAAAATAATAAAATGATGAAATTATAAAAACTTCTTTTTTATATATATATTTTTTTTTTGTAGTTAAAACCCTATACGCCGCAAGGCCTAAGGTTAATAAATCATATTATTTGATGGTCGCATATAAAAAATTTTTTTCGTTTCACCAAATACTTACACGCTAAAGTTTGTAACTAGTGTTTCTAATTTCTCGACATTTTTCATTTCTCGAGAAAAATAATTATTAGAATATACATCTTTTTTTAATGTTGAAAATATTGTAGAGGATAAAAACATGTTAAAATTATAGTCAACTTTGTACTAAAGTATTCATTTAAATAACATTAGAACAAATGGATAACGGGGCTTTTAAAAATGATTACGAAAACGGCACGTAATTGCATATTAATTAAAAATACATATGTACAGAGAAATATTCAAAAAATTAAGCAATTAATAATCGTACATATATAATTAGCAATTATGTGCATGTGATCTAAGTAACATTGTAACGTCAATTTTTCCTAAGGTCACATGTTAATCCTATAATCCCAGTTATAAAACAAATTTTTTGGCATAAACAAGTTAAAAATACTCAGTTAGAATCAATTTTTTGCAAGAATTGAACGTGTTTAACATAAAAATTAATTAAAAGTTGTTTAAAAATAGTGTAAATAATTAAAAGTTAGTATTAAAATAGTGTTAATTTAGTGTTTTGTGTTAAAACAGTATGCAGAGGTTTTTAAAGGAGACTTAGTTCTAAATCTTAAATGAGTACATATTTTTTAATTTCATATTGTAACACTAAGGCCCGGTCTTTCCACCTTCAGATAAAGTTCCAGGTAACTATCTGACAGATAAGGTTATTTGTAACTTCATCTGCTGAATAAATGTCAATACCAGTCAGTGAATCCAGTAAATCAGTCTCATTATACGTTAGATAACTATCCGATAGATACATTTGTATAGAAAGAAGGGATGACATTTACTCAGCAGATGAAGTTACAAATAACCTTATCTGTCGTTACCTGGAACTTTATCTGAAGGTGGAAAAACCGGGCCTAAGTTGTTTAACCCGTCAACAATTACGGATTTTTAACAACAAAAGAAATGTTTTTGACTGTATTAACTAGGTTCTTTACCATCCTTTCTGCATCTATCCTTTTAATATTCCTTTCTTTACATAGTCATGTTGTTTTTCGAAAATATCTGACATGGTGGTATATTTTTTGGTTAATTATATGAAATTAAGATACGTTAAAATATAAAATCAAATACATCTCATCTACTTAATACTCGCAATGAAGTAAATACACTGAAAAAAAAAAAGAACATACAAACAATTGAAATTTTTATGTTATAAATCCGTCATTGTTGACAGGTAATAAACTAGTAATAGTAATAATTATTTTGTTTAACTTGCAGGTAATCTTTTACATAACAGTTTTAAACTGAATAAAAAATGAAATGCAATTGATTATAATAAATAATACACTAAATTAAAATAAAATATTGTAACAATAAATACTAATTTGTTAAATATTATAAATTGCTTCTTATCTGCTGCCACAGTTGCGTTGCGAGAGACAAAAGACAAACTTTAACTAAATATTATATTTATTTAAAATTGTTTTTTAAAAGCACAGTGCGTTTAAAGTGATGTCGAGAATAATTTACATTTATCGAGAAAAAAAATAATACATTTCTCGAGAAATGAAAAATGAGAATTATAACTTTTTCTCGAGAAGAAACACTATTTGTAACGATACAAATGTAACATACTTTGAATAAATAAGCAGAAAATTGTTATGATTAAATTATATTTTCAATAATGCCGGCAATGATATTAATAGAACATAATCTGAGAAATGAGATATTTTGTAATAGTTATCATCGACGTTGTGCTTTCATTTCGAATGATGGTATTGCGAAAGGTCATTTAGGCCCCATGCTGAGACACCATATACCATAACTGACGGCTTTCATTCGCACTATTGTTGCAAAACTTACTTAACAATTATTTAGATGACTGGATCATTTGAATTTATAATAAAATATATTTAGACAAATTGCAAGGAATTTAAAAATAATTCAAAAACAGATAAAGATATAAACTTGCCATATTATTGTTTTGTTTTGCATTTTGTTTTGCATTCTTTTATCTTAAGGATGTAAGAAAAATTTTAATTTTAATATAAAAAGAGATAAGAGTAATCGGAATTCCGAGGTCATTCAAGGGGAAAAGAGGAAGATAAAGGGGTAGAGTCAGGAGGATAGCGAGGATGAGATGCGGCAACGAAGAGAGGAACAAATGTACTGGACTAGGCCAGAGGACAAGCTCTGTAGAATGTGCAAGAAAGAAGAGGAAACCTTGGAGCATTTACCGAAGAGATGCAGAGAGATATTAGTCTGAGAGGAAGAGATAAAGGAGCTAATGATTGAGAAAGGCAAGGGTGAAAGATGGGCGAGAGAACTAGAGGCAAGAAGGAAGGAGATCGAAGAGGAAACCTGGAAGGAGAATAAGAAGAAAGAGATGGACACTGAAAGAAGAAGAAAGAAATGAAAAAATACTGTATTGTATATTACAAGGTGTCTCAAAAGAAATTTTAAATTTATTTAGCTTACTGCGTGAACGCAACGTATCCGACGGGCGTGGGGGTTATGTCAATCGGTAGCCTGGCTCTTGGGAATTTAGTCGCTATGGAGCGTTTCTCGGGAGCAGACCGCGTGTTATGCGTGCGAGTGTTTTACAAAAACGGTGATTCGGCGACTGTGGCGCGTAGAAAATTCTGCAGTATTCGAGGTTTTCGCCACTTAAATGATGCGCCAAGCATTCCTCTCTTTCGACATTGGGTTAAAAAGTTTGAAGAGACTGATACAACGCTGGATAAATCAAAATCCGGGCGACCTAGGTCATCAAGAATGGTAGAAAACGTGGAGAATGTTAATCAGTCTGTTCGTGACGACCCGAACCTTTCAATTCGGAAGCGCGCAAGTGCTTTAAATGTGTATAGATCATCATTACATCGCATTATGCACAAAGACCTAAAGCTGCACCCTTACAAAATTCAATTGGTGCAAGAATTAAAGCCCCAAGATGCCAGTCAGAGGCTTAATTTCGTAAATCAGGTGATTGAGGTGAGGTGACATAAATTGGCCTCCACGCAGTCCAGATTTAACCCCTATGGACTTTTTCCTATGGGGTTATCTTAAATCTAAAGTTTACGCCAATAAACCGACTTCACTGGCGCATTTGAAAGAAAATATCCGTCACGAAATGGCAGCCATCCCTGAGTCCACCTGCCGAGACGTCATAAGTAATTTTACTGTTCGATTAAATGAGTACCGAGAACGCGAGGGTCTACATTTAGACGATATTATTTTTAAGAAATAAATCCCCAAAAAGTGTATTTTAATAATTAATAAACATTTTTTCTATATACGGCTTACTTTTTTTTTAATCGATCCACTAAATATAAAATTTCTTTTGAGACACCTTGTATTATACTACTTTAGTTTCATTTCTTGTAATATTTAATACCCTAAACGTCGCAAGATCTAAGTGAAATAAATATATATATATTGGAATCATTTGGTATTTAGATTTTTTTTTTTTTTTCATTAACTCTCCAACTCAATCTAAAAACGGATATAAACTTGTTAAAACTTTGGAATTAGCATACTTGATGCTATTTATATATTAGGTTATTCTTTCATGAATTCTCCAACTGTATATTAAAGAAAATTTTGAAAATTTTATCTTAAGTCCGAAATCAATAATTGAAAACGTGATCGAATATATGAAGTTGTATTAGCTATTAAAAAATGAGTGGCCAGCGGCGATCTAAGATTATGTTTTGTAATAAACACACGTACAAATTGTAGTACAAATTATGTTAATAGAAGCTGTGGATTAAAATGAATTTGGGGCGTGAAATTACAATGGAAATATTGAAATCAGATATATTTCATAAGATGTTTTGCAAGAAATAACTGATCGAAATAAAGTAAAAGAACATCAACATTTGAACTCTGGATTTACAAGAGATTATTGCGTATTTCATAGGTTGAGAAGATTGAAGTTTGCATAATTATTCTCGAAATAATTTTGACAGTTTTTTTAAATTTCACCCCTAAAGAGTGAAAAGGAGAAATGTGACGACTGAAAACACAAAAAATAATGCATTGAATAGAAATAGAAACTTCAGAAAATAAACATGAAAATAAGTATAGAAAAAAACCAAAACTATGGTTGCCAGCAGAAACATAAGAATCCATAGAGTAGAACTAGGAGGAAGACTTATTAGTCTCCCTCGTACTTATTCTATTGAATATTCTGGTGAAGTCCAAACGTTTAAAAATCTGGGACCAGTATTAGCAGACAATTCTAAAATTGATGTAGAAGTATTAGAAAGATTAGAAGATGCTGGAAGATTTTAAAATATCTGGGTTATGTACTAGCGAGGAACAATGGGGCTGAACTACACATAAGGGAAAGAGTAAAGAAGGCAAGGATAGTCATGGGGAAGCTGTGGAGTATAGGAGAGAGGAAGTTTAACGACGATATTAGATGGAGATTGAGGTTGTTTGACGCCGTGGTGAAGAACATCCTGCTATATGGGGTGGAAATATGGAGATGGAAGGAATGGGAGAAGGTAGAACGAGTACGGAGAGGTATTTGATAACAAATTGAATAACACTTTTGTAGGATTCTAATTCTTAATCGTAAACAATTTTGTGACTTGAATATTTATTAGAAACTGTATTGGAAGAAACATACTTTTTACTGTTAAGTAAATAATAAGCGAGTTATTCCAAGTTTATGGAAATATGAGAATGGAAGGAATGGGAGAAGGTAGAACGAGTACAAGAGAAGTATTTGAGATGGATCTTAGGGGTAGATAGAACAACACCAGGGTATATTGTAAGAGAGGAACTGAAAAGGGATAAGATGAAAGTGGGTACAGGAAGGAGGGCGGTTAAGTACGAGGAGAAAGTTAGAATAGAAACAGACAAAAGAATAATGAGGGAATACTGGGAGGAAAGAGCCAGAGAGGAACAGAAAGGAGATGGTACGCATGGAGTGAGATGAGAAAGGAGTATTACTGGAGATGCGGAGTGGATGCGACAGAGGTGAAAAGCAGAAGAAAAGACGGGATAAGCGTGATAAGAGTTGTGGAGGAGAATAAGGAAATGGGGGAGAAAGAAAGGACAGTCAAAATAGACAAATCAAGGAGCACAGGGAGATATAAGGAGGTCAGAACTATAGGGGTACCAAACCACTTGAAGGAAGAAAGAGGAAGGTCAGGAGGGAGGGTTAGGAGGATTGCGAGGCTAAGGTGCGGGAATGAAGAGAGGGGAAATAGATATTGGAGGAAACAGGATGTTAAGATGTGAAGGGGGGAAAGGTGGGCGACGGAATTAGAGGCAAGAAGAATAGAGATTGGGGAAGGATAACAGGAAGGGGTAAAGGAAGGAATGAAGAGGCTTGGTGGGAAACAGAAGAGGAGTAAAGGAAGGAAGGAAGGGGGCTGAGGTTACCTGGAAATGGGGAGGAAGGAAGGGAGATAGGAGGAGGGGTGAAGAAATGGTTGAAGGGAATAGAATGGAATAAAATAAATTAAAGTTGGGCGAGAGTACTGGAACCAAAAAGGAAGGAGATCGGAGAGGGAAACTAGAATGAGAATAGGAAGAAAGAGAGGGACACTGGGGCAAGCAGAAAGAAATGAGAAAAAAAATATTGTAAATTGAATTGTATTGTAGGTTATTTATTTTTGATTGTTTTATTTCTATTTGTAATGGTCAATACCCTGAACGCCGCAAGGCCTAGGGAATAAAGAATATATATATATATATATATATATATATATATATATATATATATATATATATATATATGTTAGCATCTAGCCTTCTACGAAGCCCTGTTACGTCACCATAAAATGTTATCTAGATGCAATCCTAATGATGACGACTCATTAACGATAATGATGACAGCTCATTACACTAATTGGTTTTTATAAAACACACGTAGAATTTGATAGAGAGATCAAATGTTTTCTTACGTTGTAAGAGTGAATACTTAGAATAAAATAGTCTGTGAACAAGTTGAGTTTTATTTAAACAATAGATCCCTTATTTGTTTACATCAGAAGTGGGATCGAGTCGACGTTTCGGCTTGTGAATAGGATTCATGCACGTCTTAATAATATTTTGTTATTTTATTGGGGATCTTGCTTTGTTGCATTTTTACAGTGTTTTGTTTAAATTATGAATTTGATGAAAGTGACAAATAGTGATGTGATAAATTACTACCTGTCTGCGTTGTTTCGGATATTATTGAATTTAAGTTTGTGTGCTGGAACAGTTACAAAAGTTAATTATGCAATTTTGTTCATGAAAAACTTATTTAATCAATTTGCGAAGGCGAACGTTCGAAAACGTTTCTGGTTGTGAATGGGAAAAATGGAACAAATGGGTATGAAAATATTGTTTGTCTAAGATAGTAGTTTGAAAGTGAAAAACGCAAGTGATACGTTTCAATTTTTGCAAATAATAAGTGATTATGGTGGAACACATTGGTGGAACTTCCACCGTGGAAGGCTAGATGCTAACATATATATATATATATATATATATATATATATATATATATATATATATATATATATATATATAGAAGCTGCTAGTAAACTCTTCTGTATAAAATCTGCATTCTTCAGCAAGAAGTAAGGATACCTAAAAGAAAGTTCAGAGGAAGACCAAGAAAATCATGGAAACATATAATGGCAGTAAGAAGAGGGATGACAGGGGAATAAGCGAGGACTATGACAAAAGACAGAAAGAAGTGGTAAGAAAAATTCAGATGGAAACCACACGAGTAATACTCAAATGCCCACAACTTGACACTAGAAAAGAGTAAAAATGCTTTAGGATTAAGTAAGTATTTTTATGTAAAATATTTATTAGAACTATGCTTTTCAGTCTCCCGTTAAACCAAAATTTAAGTAATTTTTATTTATAAAAATCCTTTTATTGCAGAATTCCCAGCAAATTCCGTTGTTGGCATTTTGTTCTTAAAAATTGTGTTCGTGATTCTTTACATAGTAGAACAGTAGCCAACCCAAGTACTTTCGCGCTTGGTAACATGAAGATATATTCTTTACAAGTAACACTGTAAGACAAATGGTTACTTGAAGATATTTATAGGTTTTGTTTTCGAAAATAACTCGAATCGAAGGCTTTCGTTTTGAATTGCTAATATAAGATCGGAGATTAAGATGTTCATGGGGGAAATTCTGAGATACCGGGAAGTATACAGACAGTTTCCGTTAAGCTGTTTAACTCCCCGTAAAAAATTGTGAACTAAAATTTGAGTACTTCGAAATATGAATGATAAAAAAAAAATCACTATTGTTTCTCAAACCGTAACTGTTGACGTGTCAGTTAACGTGTCACTAACACGTTAACAGTTATTTACGGTTTTTATGTATTTGACAAACAATAGTGATTTTTTTTTTATCTTTTTATTTTTATTATTATACTAATTTTTTTATTACAACGACCACCGTACTTTATAATGATTGTCCATTACATCAGCCGCTGATGATAACATATCACAGGCTGAAGATGCATAAAAATAATATATGCGAAACGTCCCAATGAATTAAACTAATTTATTATTATTTTCCTACCTATTTGACGATTAAAGAAGAAACACAATTATTATATATATAATTATAGTTGAGGTAATGGGATTCGGACCAGCCAGAAAATAAAAACAAATTTATTAACTTCGCTAACGTTTCGATTTTTATTTAAATATTCATCAGAGCTACAAAGATATATAGAAATATAGAATTATTAAATTGGTAAGTTTACATGTATAAAATTATGATAGTGTTCAAATTTAACAAGTCAAGTAGTTAAAATAAGCATTACAAAATTGTCGGAATTAACGACCACTAAGATAGCAATATTGAAATGTGTCATTACTATATTCGTAAAATTTGACATTCGTTATTGTGAAATCAGTGGCAGCTTATAAATTGACCGAGCATTTAAAAGAAAAACAATTTTGTGAAAAAATGGATATTACTCGTGAAGGTTTTCGTTGAATGATTTTTTACGATATTAGTAAAGGTCTAACTCAACAATAATTCATATATTCGCTTCGTTCAACTTTTGGTAATGAAGCACCATCAGAAAAGACTGTCTACAATTGGTTTGCAGAATTTCGTCGTGGTCGTGCGTCCGTCAGTGATGAATCTCGTGAAGGTCGACCAAAATCGGTTGTGATTCAAAAAAATATCGCTGTTATGCGCAAAATAATGGAAGAAGATCTGCATTTGACTTACCATGCGATAGAGGCATCCTTTTTCGAATTTTTCTTTCTGTAAGTTTTTTTTTTTTGCTGACAAACATATTTTTAGGGTTTCATAACTAAAACTAAGAAATTAATTTCGGGGGTTTCCATGCCAGAAAAGGTTGAGATACACTGCTCTAGACTCCAGATTTATATATTTTTTGAACCTTCATTAGACGTAAGATTTTTCCTCATATGAGGTAATTTATCCCGGTTTCCCGACCACTGACTTCCTTCGACTGCCACAAGAGCGTTGTTCTATATTGACACAAGGTTATGTTCAAATCTTTGCACCATGTTTTTCAAATGTATTTACACGCATTTCTTATGATACATAATGTCGTAATAAGTAACGCGTAGTCTAAATTTAGATATATGATGCTATAGACGACTCTATGAGACTGTGTGTCTCTCGCAAAAACATCGAGGAAGTACATTTCTCATACCATATTATGTAACAAGAAATTTTACCATATAAAACAGATTAGTATCTCTTCTTGAGCACTGGAACTTTTAGCTTTTGGTTTCTTAGTTTTACTTATGAAACCCTAAAAAATATGGATGTCAGCAAAAAATTTAGAGAAAGACAAAGATGAAAAGTCGAAAGGTATTTAGGTGTATACAGTAATACTTATATTTACGCGGGTTGATTCTATCGTGGAACCAATTGGAACTTCCACGAAATCAGCGTGAAAATGAAAACCAAGAAAGGAAATGGAGCAATAGATTGTCGTGTAAAAAACAGGCAACTATTCTTAATCCTGAAATATTTTAGTTTTGGTGAGGAATTTGGAAATATTTGGTGAAAATGTAAAAATAAAGCATCTTATTTCTACATATTTATTCAAAATCAATCATATTTAAAATCATTGAAATTCTCTCTTTTGTTGATGGCATAAAGAACCTGTCCAAAGTCTGCTGCTTATTTGCTGGTTTTCTTTCCTCTAAAATGAGTTCTTACGGTGCTATCCGAGTTTTTAATCCCCTGCAAAATTGAGCCATTTCTTTCGCCATCATGATCCATGTTTTCAATAAAATCAATATCTCTTCGATGGATATAGAATTCTTAGGGCCGGTTGCTATGGTTATTTATGGGACGGTTATTTGTAACCAAATTTAACCAAATGGGTAAACTCTGCTAAGTTCTCAGAAACCGGATCGTAATGTTCTGGGTTGTAAACCAGTAAGGTGCTTCTTCTTCATTATCTACTTGCCCGTCTTCTACACTATTCTCTTCTTGGTATAATTCAAGATTATTAGCTGTCAATATTGTGATTGTAAAAATTCTTCAATATGAGATGCATTCAAATCATGCGTGAACATAAAAAAGTGATCTATGAGGGAGGGGTCATTTCGGATAAAATATCCATAAAATAAAACAAATTTATTACTGATTTTTTACGGAGAGGAATGGCTTGTATATTAATTTAATTTTTGATTATATTTTAATTTTTTAAAAACAATATCTCGTGAATATTTCGAAGCAATATTTGAACACTTATAAGAGTAATACAAGTAGGGATGGGAACGATATATCGATATATCGAAAATATCGATACTTTAGAAAAATATATCGATATTTTTATATCGATATTTGAAATGCGATATATCGCGCAAAATATCGATATTCGCACAAAATATCGATATTCTTGTATATTTTTTACATTTAAATATATGCTGTTCACTTTTGTAGAAACAAACTATAGGCTATTCCAAACGTTTAGGCGGAACTAATTTTTGAAATCTAGTAATTTTTATCAATTAATTCGGACTTTTGGTTATTTTGTTTAGGCTTTGAAAATCATGCTCACATTGCAAATTCTAGATTAAATTGATTGTCATTATAAAATGTCCTTTTCATTACATTTTAGTATTTTGTCATTCTTAATAAAAATTTCCCATTTATTAATTTTTTGTCTTCAAAATATGGAAAAATGTTTTAAAATATTTGACATATGTCATTCGTTTCCATGGTTTCACTGTTGGAATTTTAATTTTTCACATACCAAACCTGAAACAACCCAAGCAAGGTCCCTTTTCGTGACAGCCTAAAATAACGAAATTTCCATTTAGTTCCGCCTAATCGTTTGGAATAGCTTGTAAGACGAAATTTTGATTTCAATAACTTCCACCTTTGAAATTGACATGTCGGTATTAAAAAATTATAAAAAATGTCACTTTCTTAATAATGATCATAACCAATAAATCTAAAGTCGGTTTAACAGTGTAAGGAATATTTTTAATTGATATTTAAAGACCGTAATACACTATAAAAGTAACCAAAAAATCTGGTTTGTCCTTACAAAAGTGAACAGCATATATATATTTAATTAAGAGAGTTGTTAACAAGGATAATATTAGAAAGTTGGTTGGTATCTGGGTGAATACCAACTGTAAAGTGATTGTCAGTCAATTGGCGACTTCTTTTCCCGCCAAGCCAACCAAAAAATATGTAATTTATATATCTTACATGTTACGTGTTAGTTATTTCGATATATCGAAAATATCGATATTTTTACTTCGATATATATCGTATATCGATATCACACTTACGATGTATCGAATCGCGCATATATCGATATTAAAAATAAATTCCCATCCCTAAATACAAGTAAGTTTTGTAGCGTTTCCTAACCGTTGATAAACATGGATCCATCACTAGACATCAGAAATAAAAGAACAGTCAAAATAGTGGTTTTTTCCTGGAGAACGTGCTTCGCAGAATGCAAAAAGAGTTCCATCAGCCAAAAATATAAGAAGGCATAACCTTCATCGACTATCTGGAAGGGGAGAACGATCAATATTATGCCTCTTTGTTGGATCAATCACACGCTAAATTGATGAAAAAGCCCTATTTGGTGAAGAAAAAAGTTATGTTCCACCATGAAAATGCATCAACTTACTAGTCCGCAATTGCAATGGTCAAATTGGTCAAATTGCTATAAACTACTCCTTCATCTAGATTTATCTCCAACTTCTTCTTCCTCTTTCCAATCTTGAATAAACGACGCCTGGTTTGAGTTCAAGAAATCGTACTTTTTGAAACGCTTCGGAAGGCGATGGAATCGTACTTTTTTTGAGCGGTATTCCACTTCTTTAAATCTTGGAATACTGTTGGGCAAAATGTATCGAGTTAGAAGTAGACTATGTTGATAAGTCACTGATTTATCAAACGCCCCTCATATAAATATTCATATGTTATATCCTGGGAGCACTGTATTTTATCGGATAAAGTACAGGTAGCTGCGATAGCGTTATCCAAGTTCCAAGCAAAAATATTCATTGCAAAATCGCCAAAAATATTTTGTTAGTGTTGTTTTTTTATCAGTCGAAACTACACTAAGAAGTGGGTTAGGGTAAATGGGGAGGTTAGCTGGAACTCTATAAATTGAATTTTGACATGAATTGGTCAACAAAAAACTTAAAATTTCGGTGCAGTGCTTATTGCAGATCAATTGCGTCTGGCGGAGAGTTCAGCAATAACATTTCAAAAAATTTATTTTTATTGTAAACCCAATGAAATTTAGCTTTAACGACCATTTTTTATAACTCTTAAATCTTAAATTTTATTTTTTTACTTTTGCATACCAAAGAAGTTATAAAGAACTCGTCTTATCACTAAATTTACAGTACTTACTCTTTTTGAACTTGTTGCAATGCTAAAGGTGGTTCTACACTATTTTGTGACAAAATTGACTATAATATTGGACTGAGGATCAAAGCTGCAGTAAGGGGGGGGGGCGACGGCCCTGGGCACATTAAGGGGGGGAAGGGTTTGATAACCACATTATAAGCATATTTTTGTGAATTTTTTTTCAAATCTATGGTTAAATTTATTCATTTTCAAACTAAGTACATATATAAAGTATGTTTTGAAGAAGATACAAAAAAATTTTGAAGGCAAAATATGGCGAAATGAGCCAGCTGTGGCAAATCTTCTCAGACTCTGGGAAAACAATTAGATTTTGCGGTGACCAGCATAACTCGTCACTGGATCATCTGAAATCAAAAATCCAAAAAGATTTTGTTAGTTTATGAGTTTTCCGAGGTAACGACGTTGAGATATTTTTCTTTTTATTTAACAATCACAAATATACTCATTTTTAGGTTTTTTTTAGGGGGAATTAATTTTTTTTTGTCTTCGAAGTAACCCTAAAAACTGAAAAATCATTTTAAAAATAAAAACTTCCGCAGTAAAGAAAACTTGCGCCAGGGGCAGAGCCGTGTTTTTGGCGCCCTAATAAAAAAAAGTCCTCATCTCCCAAAATCCAAGTGATGGGCAAAAAAAGTCCTCCTAAAATCTAAGTGATGAGCAAAACGAAAAATGGTACTCATCTCCCAAAATCTAGGTGATGTGCAAAAAAAAAGGTCCTCGCCTTCGTAATGGCGCCCCTTAGTCAAACCCGACCCCCCCCCTTTACTGCGGCTCTGGTTATACGTACCGTTAAGTGAGATTATTTGAAAAATAAAATTTATATTAAAGTGAAAAACTAAATCATTGTGAGGCCGAGAATTTATTGGATGGCCCACATAAAATTTTACTTCTGTAGATGTTTAGCAATCTCACTTCATGCTTGATCTTGCGACTCAAGAAAGGCGCAACAATCTTATATGATTCCCCATTTCAAAAACTGAACTTATTAATATCATAAAAATCTTTTTATTACAATGTATGACTATCTTTATCTTTTACAATTTCAAATTTATTAATGTTTTTAAAAATTGAAGGTCTGCATTAAAATTTTAAAAATTACTTTATTATTATTATGGTATTTATGGTCGATTTTATGTTTAATATGAGTATAATTCGCATTTAAACGATGTATGAGGTAACTATTATAAATTTATGAAAAGTTTTATAAACTTGCGTCTTTTGCCACGCCTGTGTAATATGCAGAAGTCACCAATTTACATCAATAGGCTCAGGCAGTGGGAGGATGATCGACACTTATCAATAGAATTTCAACCGCAGGTCTTTATCGCATTTCGTTTTTAAAATATATCCAAGCGAAGATGAAAATTTCTATAAAACACCCCATATTAAATTTTGTCATAATTTTAAAATAAGCTAAACAAATTAAGCCTCACATTTTTTTTAGTCTAAATAAACTACGAGGAATCTAAAAATTCTAACCTCAAGTCATTTTCTCTAACCGTTATTTGAGTTGTAATTTTTATTAATTCACAATTTTCACAAATAATGTAAATTATGCCATTAAAAATATTAGTCATAAATAATCTCAAAACGCATTAAACGATTAAAGCCCCAAATTATTTCTAGATTAAATAAACTACGGAGAATCCAAAAATTTTAATCGGAGGTCGCTGTCTCAAACCGTTTTTGAGTTGTTTTTTTTTTTAATTCACAATTTTCACAAATAATATAAATTATACTATTAAAAAAATGTCGTAATCTCAAAACGTGTTAAACGATTAAAGCCCCAAATTTGTTCTGTTATATAAATTATGAAGATTTTTAGATGCCTATAACCCAGTGGTGCCCAAACTTTATCGGTTCCTGGCGCCTCAATTTTTCCGCGGTGCCTCAAGTAAAAACTGGTGCAGTTGTAGAAATGAGGAAATATTTTCGCGGCGCCCCTGTAACCCATCTGCGGCGCCCCAGGGCGTCGCGGCGCACAGTTTGGGAATTGCTGGTTTAACCAGTTTTGATTAAAAATTTTACCGAATTACCTATAGAAAAATCCGATAAATTTACAATCCCTAGCCTCAACCACTTTTGGATCGCTGTCAACAATGTATAGATTCGAAAAAGAACTATTTTTAAAATAAAAAGAGATTTTTGAAAAAAGTACAATATTTTTGTTTTATAGTAGCATTCGTGGTCAAATCTTGGTGCATTTTGTATACTAAAATATTTATTTGTATAGATTAAATATTTTTGTTGTAAACTAATTCTGCGCGAGAGTTGTTGGTGTAAAACTCCATTGGAATACATTCTTGTTCACGTAACAGCGAATGAAATAGACGTGAGAAAGCTTGAGAAACTTTAACACACGATCGAGCAGTAATTTTGAATTTTTACAGCCACTATAACCAATAATATATAAACATAAATATCTACTATTTACCTATGTTAGACATAAGTGGAAATATATAAAAATTAAATAAAATAAACAAGTAACGTAGGAAGAGTGGAACTCAGGAAATAATTATGTCTAGTGGTTTTGGATTTGAAATTGGAGCAGTGATAAGAATATGCAATGAATTGGGTTCGTTTTGTTGCTGATCAGTTAGAAGCAAGGAGTTTATAGATTATTTTAGTGTGACATCAGAACCGTCAAACGGGTATTTAAAAATGGCAGAGATAGAGCAAGAAGTACATTGATACTTATGGGATTATATATACTTACTTAATTACTTAATCCTTTCTACCTTTTGGTATAAGGCGTTGTTGGAGTATAGTCATGGTACCTCTTCCAGTGGTCTTTTCCATATTTCTCTCCAGACTTTCCTATTTGAAGTGCTGGTTTTGATATTAGTCCATCTAACTCCTCGTCTCTCTGTCGCTTGTCTCACGTCCTTCCAGGTCTTCATTGGTAGTTCTCTTTTTCTTTTTTCTATCGGCCTCGCCTCATAGACTGCTTTAGCTGTTCTTTAATCTCCCATCCTTTGTACATATCTTAGCCATCTTAGTTGACTTTCTTGTATAAGCCATTCAATGGTTTTGTCTGCAATTGTTCCCTGAACGTCGCGTTTCTAATTCAATCCATCTTTGTCTTTCCCGCTATTTTCCTTAAAAATCTCATTTCTAATTTTCTTACTTTAATACTTCTAATTTTACTCTGGTGTTTTTTCGGTATTAGCACCGTTATCCTTTTGAATACCTCTACTTTTGCTTCTGTTGGGATCTGTTTACTTCCAATAAATCTGCCTCTGATGGCATTAAATAGCCTTCCTATTCTTCCTATTCTTTCCATTATTTCGTCATCCAGATCTCCATCTGTATTTATTATTGCTCCCAAGTATTTGTAATTGTTCACTTATTGTAAAATTATGTCTTCTATTTTTATACAATATGTTTTGTTCTTTCCATTTATTATCATTGTCTTATTTTTGTTCATCAATATATTCTTTTTCTTTAAATCTGTATAGTACACTTCTATGTTATGTTGCATTTCATGTTTGTTTTCTGCCACTATTATCATATCAACTGCACAGCATAGTTTTGTTATTTTTACTTTTTTCATCTTCCAGTATCCTACCATGTACGTCTTAGTTTTCTTCTTAAGCAAAGCTCTAAAGCTCTTAAAGCTCTTAGTCAAACCCAACTGCGAAGAGGAGTGGACTCAGCACACAACCCTGCCTGAGGCCTATTCCATGTAAGGGAGGTAATTTTGGTATTATTTCATAAATAAATTCAGTATAATTATTCAATTAGAGGAAAATATTTAAAATGTTAAATGATAAAAAATAATCTATTTCTTAGAAAGGGCATTCAAGATAAGGGTAGACTTGTTTATTATTGTAACATGAAAAGTGAATCGTAAATTATTGTGTTAAAAATATACGTCAACTTTAAGCACATAAATAATAATTAATTTTTGTCTGAGATATAAATATTATGATTGGGCTATTTTCTAATGGGATATTTATCTGAGTTTTCACCAATAAATTATGAATTTTAAGATAGTACAAGACAGACAGTCAAGAGGTGTTAAATGAAATTTTACCTATAACATTGGTTTTGCTCCCCGCTGGGATGCACTCGGAGGAACGCCTGCTTCGTAGAGAATTTGATTCATTTCTATATCACTTGGTTAACCGAAAGTGGGGCCCTATTCAGGGGAATCGGTCTAAGACCGGCCCTGACTGTACCCGAAACCTATCTGTCTTCGTCTAAAAATAGTTATAGATGTTTCTGCATACAATGCATTGTAGAAAGTAATGTATTGGCCATATTTTTAACTAAGTTGTTTTCCAAAAATTTCCATGTCCGGAAATAAAGAAATTGTGATTCAAATCAGTTTTATTCAGTATTAAAGTGTCGAAATGATGGCTGTTCTAAACAGTTTTAAAGGAGTGCCTCTATCTCTAGTTTCTATCCGTCTCATCAAACGACTTGAAAGATCGTGCTGCGCATAATAAACACAACTAGCACTAATTTTACGACTTTGACTCGCATGTAATACAAATGGAGATTTAAAAGCTTGTACGACATATAATTTAGATCAAATAAAGAAAAATAAATCTCCTTTAAGTCTATTTAATATTAGGTTAGATGTAAATGGTGTTAGATTACGAAAATTATATTTAATGGATGTTTATTTAAAAAAATTAGGCGTTGATCCAACTAAGTTGATCAGTTATATTTATGGTGGCGCTACATTCTTTACTATAAAGGACAGTCCTTTATTTTCTCCACGACCACTATAGAATTTACCAATTCTAAAACCTATTTTGACTACAGAAAGTTAATACTCTAACACAAGAGTTGGAATGTTATTCTAAAGCACTTATCTTCCTATGCATTTTGCGTGTATTTCATTCCATCACTTGTTATGGAATAACTATTCTATGCTTGTTGTCATTTGTTTTTGTAGGGTTACATTAAAATATATGCACTGTTTACATTAAATAAATACAACATAACTTCCTAAAAAGTACTAAAATAGTGGCCGATGTGCGGCAAATTAAATTAAAATTAAACAAATAATAAATAAAAAAATAAGTTTAATTAATTGATTCATTTGTTAAGATAAAAAAATAAAAATTACCGACCGCCAACATATATAAGGGAGGTATTGTGATCATACCAATTTTGACATTTCGAGATTTCGTTGGATCTCCACGAATTGAGGTCCCCAAATAATGTTTTTACTATTTTTAGCATGATGTCTGTCAGTCTGTCTGTCCGTCCGTCCGTCTGTCTGTCCGTCCGTCTGTCTGTGTACACGTGCAGAGCAAATTCGGCTAAAAGGATTTTTATGAAACTTCATATTTAAGCTTTTGAGATCAATGGCACGAGTTGATCAACTTTTGGTAAAAATCGGTTGACTTGAAATGGGAGTTTACTCGTGTCGATTTTAAGATTTTGGCGAATATTTCATAGCAGAAAAATATTTAGAAAAAAATTATTGAACAAAAGTTGCTATAAAAGCAATAACTAACAACTTATGTCAGACATTTTTTGATAAAACGAAAAAATATAATATAACATTTATTTAATTTTTTGAAATAGGGCCCCCGTTAGGCTTTTTTTTGTATAGATATATAAACTTTGTCTCTCATATAAGGAGCAGAAACTAATTCTATCTCCATGTATAAAATTTTATCAAAATTAGCCCATAAACATTAAATATATTGTAATTTTTAAAAAATTGGAACCCCATTTAGTTCTTTTTTGTACAGATACATAAATTTTGAACACCTACATACCAGGAGACACTAATTTTAATATTCTGTGTCAAATCCCATCGAAATCGGTCCATAAATAAGCGAGTTATGGCCGTGCTCTACTTTCGGTCAAAACTGGAGCAGAATATTTTACCAACTTGCGAATTTGATGTTTTTGACTATATAGTCAAAAGCCTCATGCACTCCTAATTCTAAAACTGTAAGTATTTTCAAAATCCGTTCATAAATAAGCGAGCTACAGTCATTTGAACTAGTTTCCATTAATCCGCTCTAATTATTTGGTCTAATTCAGTAATTAGTTGAGATATTTGGTTTAGTTTAGGTGTATTCCCGGGTTAGCAGCACTTGCCATACATTTCTGAATCAAATCAAAATATAAATATACGTCATTAGGATTACAATGTAATTTACTGGAAAAACGTATGTTTTAATTGTAATTTATGCAGATAAAATTTGATCAAGGACTTTTTAATTAGGCCTTTTGATTGGCCCAAACTGACGGTAAGAATCCCAAGATGGCTACCTATTTTTGTCTAATGATGACATTTGATATTTTTTAAGGAAATTAAATTGAAAATTTGTGCTGAAAAGTTGTAAAAAGGTAAGAAATATTTTAAAATTTAATTAGAATTGATTATTTATATTTCACAACAGAAAAATATTTCGAAAAAAATTATTTAACAAAAGTTGCTATAAAAGCAATAGCTAATAACTTTTATTTGAGAAATTTGTTGATAAAACGAAAAAAAAATTAATAAAGTATTTATTTTTTCATACTTATATGTAACGTTTCCATGGTCATGATAAATAATATCTCTGTTTTTTTTTTTAGGCCAAATTATTTCTACTCTGCTGCGAGAAATCGCGTTGTGATACGATTGTTAAGGAAAATTAAATATTAAAAGTTAATAAAATACTATTTTATTAACTTTAAATTGAGTAATTAATGCAACGCTGAAAATATTCAGCAAATCGGGACTAGTGAACACTGGGACTGTCACCGTGTACACTGGGATGTCGGGACATTGCTCTACAAACCAGGACATATCTCAATAAAACCAGACATATGGTAGCCCTGAAATAACCGTCGAGGTTTTAGACTTAAGACAACAACATGCTTTTTTTTATGTATTGTTATATACGAGGGATGTTTCCTAAATTCTGAGAATTGTGCTATAATTAAATTACGCAGAACTTATAGGCAATATTTTTGGTTCCAGACAAGTCTTGACATGTTTATGCAACTATCTAGTGCAATATTTTTCAGTCTGATTTAGGTGTTCGACTGATATAGACACGTTTTCATAGCACTGTTTTTGTAACCATGGAAGACGCAGCAAAATCTCAAAGAGCAATAATTTTCTTTTTGTGGAAAGGTGTGAAAACATCAGAAATTATTCAGCGTCTGCAAGGAGTATTTGGTGAGTCTGCAGAATCCAAAAGTACTGTTTATCGGTGGATTGATTGTTTTAAAACCGGTACATCACTAGAAGACGATCCACGCAGTGGGCGCCCAAGCACGTCGGTAAATGAAAGAAACATTACTGCCGTCGAAGACGTACTGAAAGGGGACAGGCAAATGACTATTCGTCAAATTAGTGTGCACCTAGGGATAGGTACACGACAAGTTCATGACATCTTGCATGATTGGGGGCGTTAGCAAGGTTTCGCCGCGCTGGGTGCCAAGGCTGTTGGGACCAGAACAGAAACTCAATAGGTCTGATACTTGAGGACGGCTTAAAAAAATTAGTTTATCGTTGGGATAAATGTATTCAGTTAAATGGAGATTATGTTGAAAAACTATATTGTAATATTGACGAAAATTAACAAAATAATAAAAATTATAGCTACATTCCCAGAACTTTGGAAACATCCCTCGTATATTTTAATAGATTTATTATATTATCCTCGTGTTTAGACTGTCGTAATCCCAGTGCTCTTGTTCTTCGTGAGATTGTCTTTGATAAGGAATGATTAAGACTGCTGCATCGAAGACATACTTTTGATAATCGTGCACTAATGCCTAATTTTTGTCTCTTGAGAATAGAATACAATAGGCTATCTACACTTAACATACAGTGAGAGCCCGCTTGTATGGATATCGGTAGTCGCTTCGTGATCTGGTATAACATCACATGTGCAGAGACGTATTGGCAGATTTTGTACTAAATCTGGTGATTGAAATTTGAATCTAGTAGATAGTAAGAAATTTGGTAGATTAAGGTGTTTTTGGGAACTGGTTAAGTATTGCTAACTTCTTTATTATAAGAGGTACAGAGAAAGTTAAATTAGGAAAGATCAAGTATTTAACTCTATAAATAATAATATTAAATTTGGAAAAACAATTGAACACCGCGCGAAACGCTCGCAATAACTACGTACAGTCCATCTATTTAAGCCTGGCAGATGACCTTGGGTGCGCAGTAGCAATCACTAGAAATTGGAGTGGGGACGTCAGTTGACTTCAGACTGTCTTGCTACAAGCATCAGTGAAAGTACATTCGGATGAAAAAGTATAATGGAATTTAAGACGATATTAAGCGGGCGCGTTAACCATAGTCAGTGTAAGGAGATTATTAGAAACTTGATTGACTTTATGACTAAGGAAGCTGCAAAAGGGAACGTGATTATACCTTTGAAGAATATTTTGGATCGAGTTTCAGCGTGCACAGGTGTTTCTGCAAGGAGTTTAAGTAGATTTAACAAGAAAAAAAAAAAGTGTCTGCAGGTTAGACAATTGAAAAGATGTAATACAATATAACTTTAATACAAAGATGAGACACGAACAGAACAAATATTTTGAACAAAAAAATCCGAAATTTCACGTTCTAAATTAACAATCATAATAAATATCTTTGTTGTAAGACGCAACAAAGCTGTTCAACAAAAACATTTATTTTGTTTGGTAAACTTAGTTCGGTTCTTAACAGGCTTTTCATTTTTATTTCATTGTTATATTATTTATACATTATTATTTTCTAAATTCAGGTGAATGTTCCACATTTTCGTCACCTAGAAAACAGAAAGAAAGAAGTGAACAGAAAATATGAAATATAAAAAGTAATCCATTAAATTGTGGAAAAAATTAATATTTTGATGAAAACTTGTGTCTCGTACTGTACAGTCCAAGCGCTCGACCCTCTCTTTCTTTCCGAATGCGTTCTTCCTCTGCGCGAGACTGATTCCCCACACGCCAGTACTAAATAAATTTGCTGTAAACATGTTATTAAAAAGAAACATATTGTTATATACATGGTGTGTGTTTGAAACGGGGCACTTCGAATAACTCCTTTATTTTAAGAGATACAAAAAATTCATCAGATTAAAACTAAACAAAAAGGCCCATCTAAAGGTTACTTTAAGAATTCTGAGGCACTTCCGGTTTCACCGGAAATGATGTCAACTTTTGATCTAGCATAGGGAATCGATAATTTTATATTTTTTTCCTAAAAGTACATTAAATTAGCTTTACAATGACATTACAATGACATCAAAAAATCATATTTTTATGTTAACCATTTCAAAATGGCGACTATTTAATTACAAAATAATAATCAACATAAGTTTTACAAAGTTGAACGGAGCAAGCTTTGAAAACAATAAATATGTATACGAAACCAGAGAGGCGGAGCATATGTCTTAAAACAACCAGTTGAAGCCATAGGCGCAATTTTCAAAATCTTAATGAACCTTGCTATATATACAAAAAAAATACTGCTCATATTTAGAAACCTAAATAATGGTATTAGGTATCCGAATTAAAATTAACAAAAAAATATTTTAACTACCATAAAATTTGTTTTTAAAGCTCTTAGATTAACAGATGATAAATTATTTTAAAAATATCGTTCATTTTGCCGTGATTACTACAAAGCAAAATTTGTTCTACACACTCAGCATGCCGGCTACACTTATTATATACCTGCGAAACCCTGCAATATGTGAAAATCCACACTTCACATAAATTTTTTCTTATGCAATATACCGAAATTGTTTTCAGGGTTTCGAACCGGAACTGAACCGAAAACCGAAACCCGAAAAAACCGTTATTTTTGTCGGAACGAAGACCGGAGCTGAACCGAAAAAAAATATCGGTTTATTTTGGTTCAGATAATGTTTATGGGAGTGAACCAAAATATAAAATACATTTTATTTAAGATTATTTTTTGATGAGCAGAAAAAAATCGTAATTTTTTAACTGATAAGTAAAAAAAAAATCCGCTTCTATTACTTCGAGGGGGGGGGGCACGCCCAGACCCCCCTGGCAGCAGTCTTGGTATGATTATTACAAAATATGGAATAAAATGTTTTTCTAAATTATAGTAGAAAATAAATTTCTAATACAAATAAAAGCATTTAAAAATTTATCACTCGGAACTGGACCGAAAACCGAAAAAAAAAGTTATTTTTGCCGGAACGAAAACTGGAACTGAACTGATATATATTTTTTTCATTGAACCGGAATAAAAACCGAAACGAAAAAAATAACGGTTCGAAGCCCTGATTGTTATAATATTTAAAAATGATTTTTAATCGTTGTTAATAATTGATTTTTAATAATTGTTTTTCTTTCTTTACATGAGGCCCCTAAATTTAGCTTTGCCTAGGGCCTCATTAAGGTATAAAGCGTCTTTGTTCACATCGTCCTTAGACAAATCCTGTAGGAATATATTTTCAAATAGAGAATAGTTGAAAATTAGTTCTTAGGGTACATAAACTTCATTGGATGAAAGTTGAACTCACGTTTCTTGTAATAAAATCCAAGTTAACAGTTTTAACATTTAACCCCCCATTAAATAACAACCAATTTTCTTTAATACATCACTTCTAGTCATATCGATTTGCGTCTTCGATAATTAACTAAAACTACAATTCACACTTGCCCATTATTCACTCGATTCTATCTAATAAATCACTGTTAAAATGGATAATCAGCGATCGGCAAATCGTGTACAATGTAGACGCGCTATTTAATTCATATAAATTTCAGAATAACAAATGCATAAAGTTGTGAAGCAAGGATCTAGAACCGTATAGTGAGTGGATAGATTTAAGACATTCGTGATTCTAGCATTAAATCGCGTCGTGTGCGGGAATATGGAGAAACGTGGACAAATAGGAGGAAGATACTGTCTGTAAAGTGAGGTTAGGTTCACTTACATGACATGTATGGGCGTATGGGACCCACAACAGTGGCGTACGACTAATTCTCTCTATGTTTATGTGAAATGGGGTATTTTTCTTAAAATTCGGAGACTAGTTAAATAATTATTTTTCTGTGTAAGATTTTTAAATAAGCAACCGAACTGTGTTGTACTATAAGGTGCCACATTGACATTATTATTATAATAGGGGATACGCATAAAATTTGTATTTCCTTAAAACTCCATTATTTTGATATGTTAATGTTAGTTATGTCACCTAACAAAACAAAAATTACATTTTAATTAATATTATAGCCAAATTTTTGAATTAAAATATTGTAAATTTGAAATAAGCCGACCACGGAGCGAAGGTTGCCGAGTAAAACGACTGAGTATGACGTCAAACGATAGGGGTTTCACATCACAGATACAGCTACAACATAATCTTTACACGTGTGTGTATTGTATTGTTCGAGAGTTTTGTATTTGTTTTTAAGCAATTTTTCACGCATTTATTATTAAAATGGCAGATAAAGATTTTGTTAGGGCTCAGAGTGATAATTTACCCAACATTGATGCATTTATGCTCATGGAATATATGAAAAATAATGAATGCTACAGTGCTGAGGAAATACGTGGTGTCAAAGTAATTTTTATTTTATATTCTATAACTTTATGTAAACAAACGCTGCAACTCTGTAAAATGTAAATATTTATGTAATTTAGATGTCAGAATTTTACTACATTGTTTACATGAAGTTACAAAACGTTAGAGGCATAATTGAAATACTGCAATATAAGTTATCTATTTTAATATAAAATTTAATTCGGTAAACATGTATAAATTGTTTTTATAGAATTAAACTTTATTTTAACTAAAATCACTAAAAAAAAAAAACTGTTTTTTATGTTTATATGCAACAAGAGGAATATAATAAAAAATAAAAAAAAATCATGCCTATCCCCTATTGTTTATGTGAAAAAATATTTAATCTGTAAATAATTTAAATTTAAGGTCACCCTGTTTAACAGTACAAACAAATTTGTAGAACGAAGCTTTAGCTATAATTTTCCGCGTCGTACGCAGATATGCGTCGATTGGTTTACAAAATGGTGGCTATAATGCAATTTCTTATTACATAATTATATTTGTACTAGGTTATTACCCGTCAACAATGACGGATTTATAATATAAAAATTGTTTGTATGTGTATTTGGTTTTATTTTTTAACGTATCTTAATTTCATCGCCGATCAGCGAATCACGGGGCAGGATATCACCCATTAGCCAATCACGGGAGAGGGTGTCACCTGTCAGCCAATCAAGAGACAGGGTGTCCCCAGTTAGCCAATCACGAGAAACTTAGGAAGAAGTTGACGTCATAATGTTACCGACACTACATACAGACACTTGCTAATTATATAGTTAGATTATTTATTCATAAACTTTTTAAGATGGAAAAACGATTCATTTTTACTCAGTATGTTACATTTCTATTGTTAAAACTAAAAATAATTTGAGACGTTAATTTATGCCTACGAAACCCTAGATATTTATGAATGTAATTATATTCGTAGATTTTTAGAGACAAAATCTGCAAAATATGGTTGATATCAGTCAGATCATATAGGAGTGTCTAGAGTTTCTTGTTTATGCCTACGAAATCCTGGATATTTCTATATGTTATTTTATCCGCAGATTTTTAGAAAATAAATCTGCAAAATATTTTTTATATCGATCATAGGATATAGGAGTGTCTAGAGTTTCTTGCTTATACCTACGAAATCCTACACATTTCTATATGTTACCAAGTACAATTTTGCAGATTTATTCGCAGTTTCTTAGAGAATAAATCTGCAAAATATTGTTCATATCGGTAAGATCATATAGGAGTATCTAGAGTTTCTGGTTTATGCCTACGAAATCCTACACATTTCTATATGTAATTATATCCGTAGATTCTTAGAGAATAAATCTGCAAAATACCTGTCAATCAAGTGTCCTCAAGAGTTCCCAGTTAGCCAATCACGAGAACCTTAGGAAAATATGACGTCACAATGTTACCCAGATCACATACACACCCTAATTATATATGTACGATTACATATTTATTATATTACATAATTATTTATAGTTACATAATATTTATTTTTCCAATTAAAAATATCTTGGTGGATAGATAAAACGACCTCTTTACAGAACGGCACAGTGTTGGTCTTCTTTACCGATAACCGTATTTTTTCAAAGTATGTCTACACTTGGCTGCGAAATAACCAATCAATTAGTTGCAAGTGTGCAAAAAAACTTATATACATAAAGAACACATTATTTTGATTTATTTAAGAGAATGTACAACTGTAATTTATAAAATTTGAATGCAATTATTTTGATTGAGATATATTAAAGATTTATACGTATTGACAAATGAAAATTGGTAGAAAATTTTTTAACACCCAATATTTTGAGCTAAAAGTGAACGCAACTTAATTTTTATTCAAAATTTCTTAAGAGTTAATAAATTATTTTATTATATATATACATAATTTTCAAATTAAAAACCAATAAAATGATTTCACTTTTCGAATCGAAGATGAACAAGATGAAGACATTAAATTTCGCAATTAAGAATCGATAGCAATAAAATGGCAATAAAAATTATGATCTTTGCCATGTTAAGTAATGTATAAGATTTAAAAATATTAAAAAATGGTTTACTAACAGAGTCAGCATTCATTTTTACAAAAATTAATAAAATCGAATATCGAGCAGTGATTAGATAGTTGTTTTTTTAAAAGAAAACGAACGATGAGATCAACGAGAATTAACGTCGAGTGGCGGGGTATTACTGTATATTTATTTATACCCCTGCGCTATTAACTATAGATGCTGTGTGCCACAACTTTTAGCTGATTCTTTACACCCCAGTGATTTTTTTTATACAAAATAGATCCCATAAGGTCCTTAACCTTTATTTAATTGTTGTTATATATAACAATATGATTTCTTAACTATCGTAAAGTTGTTTCTTTAAAAATCTGAACCAGTTATATAAGTTGCATTATCTTAAGTCAGATTAAATGTCCATCAGCCAATATTTTAAAAGCATTCTCTTGTTCTAATCCTGACGTGAAGCTAAGATTACAATCGAAACACTTTCGCAACTACTGTCAGAAATAAATTGAGAAATGCTAATCCTTACTGATAGATATATTTAAAAAAAAAATAGACGTCCATTGCGTAGAAATTAGAGAGATCCATATGGGATAGGTACTCGGTTATGTTACTACTCCATTAAATGAACCATCTGGCACACTAAATAAAATTACAAAAATATTTAAACGAGAAATAAAAACGAAATATTAAAGAGATACTTAAGCACTACGAGGAGATACAGAAGAAGCTGCCAAAGAGACCCTGGTTTCATAACATGAACGAAGGGAGAAAAATTACATCAACCCTGTGTCGAATACGCCTGGGACATGCTTCCTGTCCAGCAAATTTTTCTAGGATAGGGGTTTACAGTACCCCTTTGTGCTCCTGTGACAACACTTCCATTGGCGACCTCAACCACATCATCTTTAAATGCCAGCTCTCCTCCAGACCAAGGCTGCGGTTTGAAAACTATGACGAAAGTATGAATGAAGAACAAAAGGGTAAACTGTCGGAATGGGGAGAAACAAGGAGTACTATTGGAGATGTGGGATGGACACAACGGAAGCTGAGCGAAAGAGAAACGGAGGAAGAAACATACTAGTAGAATTGAGGAGGAGATAAAAGGAGGTACAGGAGCAGGAAAGAACAGTAAAAATAGACAATTCAAGGAATGTGAAAAGGTTTAGAGAGATAAGGACGGTAGGAATACCTAAATATTTGAACGAGAGGAGAGGAAAGACAGGGATCAGAGTTAGGAGGATTGCCAGATTAAGATGTGGAAATGAAGAACGGAGCAACAGGAATTGGGTAAGACCAGAGGATAGGCTATGCAGAATGTGTAGGGAGGAGGAAGAATCCTTGGAACATCTAACAAAAATATGTGGAAAGATGATAAAATAGGAGAAAGAGATAAAGGAGCTGTTGAGTGAAGAAGGAAAGGGAGAAAGATGGGCGAGAGTACTCGAGGAAAGAAGGAATGCGGAGAGGTAAGGCAGAACTGAGAACAAGAAGGAAGAGAGAGGCAAAGGAGGAGGAAAGAAGTGAGGGAAGAGAAGCGAAAAAGAGACGAAAGAGGGGAAGAAGAACTGCAGTCCAGAAGAAAGGAGACCGGAGACGGAAGCCGAAAAGAGAATAGGAAGAAAGAGAGACACCGGAGGAAGAATAAAGAATAAAGAAATTCATATAAAAATATTGAATATACTCAAATTGTAATGTATTGCATTGTATTATTATAATTATTTCTATTTTCTTGTCGCAGCTAAAACCCTAAACGCCGCAAGGCCAAGGGGAAATAAAGAATTATTATTATTACACACTGAGTTAAAATATGTAACACAGATACATTTGTGTTACACGTCTCACAAATAGAAGATCCACTTACAGTGGCCTATAAGGAGGCGTGTGATAGCAGTTTCCTCCATGTGGTTAATCCTGCAGGAAGAACCCCTTGGGGCTCTTCTTGGAAAGTTCGAAGGAGTTTGAGAAACACTGATGTAGATCGTCTTATAATCTATTGAAACAAAGATAAATTTCCTTTATTTAAATAGATAATTCTTAGATTTTTTCGTTTTCTAATGTGGTAGTAGTTTCTTATCGGTTTCCTATCAAATAAATTCATTCCAAATACATTAATACAGTACAATTAGATCTTAAATCTAACCACATATGCTTATCAAGCTAGAATATGGTATATTTAAATGTTCTTTAATGTCCCTAACGACTTTCACAACATTTTTATGTACCAAAACATTTCTGAAGAATAAAATTCATGATTAAAAATACAATGAGACATAAAATAACTCTACAAAATTGTTGGGACTCTTTTAGAATAATTTAGTAGTCATAAATCAAATCTATTCACACCTGAATAGAAAACAAATTAGTTTGACAGTGTTCAGTGAGAAATTAATTTGTTATTGACTTGCTATTCATTGCTTTAAGGCTAAGTAATAAAAATACCTTTTCAATTCACTTAAATATACTTTTCTTGTGTTTCTTTCATTTTTTCATATAGATATTATGAAGAGAATATTTCCAGATTAATCTCTGGAAGCGGTAACATCAACTGGCCAAGCTCTCCAGATTTAACTTCTTCTTTTTTTTCTTTCAGCCTTAAATTTGATCTATTTCTGAACATAGTCATGCCGTTTTTCTTCCACACTTTGTTGTTTTTAGCTAGTTATTGCTACTACTACTCTTCTAGTGCCATCTCCTAACGGAAATTGGCAACACGGATTTTTATTTCTGATTCAGCAGTGAAAGGCAGTGATGTGGTGCTTTTGCCATGCCATTGCCTCAGATATTTTAACCAGGAAGTTCTTTTACGGCCTGGTCCTCTTTTTCCCACAATTTTCTCCTGGATTATCACTTGTAATAATTCGTATTTTTTGACGATTTAACATTAAACAATGACCCCTTAACCTAGTGTCTGTATTTAGGGTGTAGATATTCAACAAATCACATTTAAAATCATCATGCACTATTTTAAACATCGTGAAAAAGTTCTCACACTGACGTCTTTTTGCTTAAGAAGTAAGGTTCAACTTTCGCAGTCTTTCTTCATAGGACAATGAATATAATCCACGAGCAAACTTTGTGAAACGCATTTGCAACTTCTCCATCACAGAAATGTCTTTTTTGTTGCTAGGTGACCAAACTGAGATCGCTCCAAATGATGCCTTACGTAGGACACAAAGAATATCTTGACTATATTAGGAGACGGCCGATAAAACGATTCGGTCAAAATATATGACACATAATTTGCACGTTTTACCACTTTTTTAACCTGTATGTTCGTCAACTTCCAACTTTTAACGCCGTTGAACGTTGACGCAGAACACCTAACCTCAGTTTTTACTGAATGGTAAAGTGTTTGTATGTATAAATAACTTGCATACAACATAAATAACATCACACACAAGTCTTCATCATCCATTATACTTTTAATAAAAGAAAGCGCACGTATAAACACAGATATAGGTTGTCACTTGATGGCGTTAAAAATTATTGCATTGTGTGCAGGCGAAAATTCTCAACGGCACTAACGCAACGCCGTCGCAAATGACGGCGCGCTGACGGCGTAGCGCGCTGTGCATTCTGTTCCAGGCTTTATAACGTTACTCATGTATCAACTAACTTTTATAGGATAAACAATGTTTACTTTTGTTCCGCCATTTTCTGGCTCCACTAATAAAAAACTGTTGACCCGTATATTGCCGCTGTGATACATAAAGCCATTGTACCTAGGACAATTATCTCCATCTATTGACAAATTTTGTAACTATTCAACTAATAAAAATGTTCAATAAATTATTGTATAATATCAGTATATTTATGTCAATAATGGTGATAAATCCCTCTTCCATCACATTTACAGCAATAACAATTTATCATCATTAATCGATATAAAAAATCGAAATGCCTCGTATGTACAGGTGTAAATATATATAACCAATCCGCGCCATTTGTTATATTATTAATATTCTTATGACAGAAAAAACACTACATCACGACTATAGACGACCTATGACACAGAACTGTTAATAAAGCACAAATATATTGCAAGAAATCGTGTAGAGAAATTAGAAAAGCACTCAAAAATAAAAATCGATTATAAATCCAGTGTCGTACACAATACAAAGGTACCAACCTAAAATTTGTTACAAAAATAACTATTCAAAATACAAATAGGAGAAGGGACCAGAACAGGGGCGTATTTAAGGAGGGGACTAGGGGGCTGCAGCCCCTCCTAACAATTTATAAATATGTAGTTTTCATTTACAAGAATGGAAAATTGTGATACCATTATTTTTTATATAGTTATTTTTGTATAGTATTATTATAAGAAATAATTACTTTTAAATAAGTTTAATTTCATTTACTGTGATTTTGGCTGAATTTATTATGAAAGAAATTTATTTTTTTTATCCTATTTCACAAACATCCTGAATGGGGGGGCATATATTCACACCTTTTTTCAAAATTGCCCCCCCCCCCCCCCCTTGACAAATTTCTGGATAAGCCCCTGGACCAGAATATCAGATACTTTTTGATAATTGCATTAAAATATGATAAAAGGCATTGCAGACTAGTAAAATTTAGTTTACGTTATGCAGCAGAAAAGTCCTTCAAAAGATTTCCTTTTTCAGGAAAATTTAATATCGGTATAATAAAAGTCAGCTACTCTTACAAATAATTCTTATCTATTACTTATGAGTATCCCGTATTTTTTAAACTGACTAAATCTTGGTGTTTTAACAAACAAAATTACAGAGTTTATGCTCGATCATCTCTAGAAGCAAGTCGACTAGTTAAAAAGGTTGAAAGAGATCATTATCCCGCGTCTGTGAAGCTTTGCTGGAATCAGTTACAAGGGTGTAATGAAGCTCCATTTTCGTGATAAATTAGTAAAAACATAGGCAAGAGTGTACCAAGAAACGATTCTTCATAACGTCGTAAAACCTCTAAGTATGACTTTACTTAATAATAATTCATGGATTTTTCAACAAGATTTAGCACCTGTTCATAAAGCAAAACCCATGCAAAGATGGTTTAAGATAAAGGTACTTGATTTCATCACTGCAAAAAGTGGTCTTCTGGAAGTCCCGATCATAATCCACTGGAGTTGCTCTAAACAACACTCAAATAAGTGTCATAAAAACTAGTAATACTTTTAAAGTTAAAATAACACAAAGTAGAGGTATAATCAATTCATTTTAAAAAAGACACACTCCTTAAACAAATGAATTGTTATAAAAGTGCGTTTTATTAAGATTTGCGTCGTATGCTATGAAAATGCAAACTTTACCAATTTAAATCAGTCACAAAAACTAGTAATACCAACTTTAATATGTAATTAAACTGTTCTTTTTAAGATATTGATTGTAAAACTTGATTTTCCAAGAAATCTTCATGATCTAGAATGTTCTACACAAATATTATTAAACTTAATTATAAACAAAATTCTTGGTAAAACATTCTGGAGCCAATAATTTTGAAATTAATAACTTAGAAGCCAGTGAAATTAAAACTTTAAGTCTAGATTTATCAACGGTAGAATTTCAGGGCAATGGTTAATGAATTTGGGCGTTAAAAAGAAATTACGCATAAAACACCATAATTTGTTTTAATTTGAACTTAGCTATTATTTGGTCATAATGCCTAAGAAACAAGATACGAGGGATGTTTCCTAAATTCGGGGAATTGTGCTATAATTAAATTACACAGAACTTACAGGCAATGTTATTGGTGCCAGACAAGTCTTGACATGTTTACGCAACTATCTAGTGCAATATTGTTCAGTCTGATTTAGGTGTTCGACTGATATAGACGCGTTTTCATAGCACTGTTTTTGTAACCATGGAAGACGCAGCAAAATCTCAAAGAGCAATAATTTTCTTTTTGTGGAAAGGTGTGAAAACATCAGAAATTATTCAGCGTCTGCAAGGAGTATTTGGTGAGTCTGCAGAATCCAAAGTACTGTTTATCGGTGGATCGATTGTTTTAAAACCGGTACATCACTAGAAGACGATCCACGCAGTGGGCGCCCAAGCACTTCAATGAAAGAAACATTACTGCCGTCGAAGACCTACTGAAAGAGGACAGGCGAATGACTATTCAAATTAGTGTGCGCCTAGGGATAGGTACACGACAAGTTCATGACATCTTGCATGATTGTTTCGGCGTTAGCAAGGTTTCGCCGTGCTGGGTGCCAAGGCTGTTGGGACCAGAACAGAAACTCAATAGGAAAGTTCTTTGAGGACGGCTTAAATTAGTTTATTGTTGGGATAAATGTATTCAGTTAAATGGAGATTATGTTGAAAAACTACATTATAATATTGACGAAAATTAACAAAATAATAAAAATTATAGCTAAATTCCCAGAACTTTGGAAACATCCCTCGTATGGGTAATCCTCGTATTTCTCTTCTTCATTTACTAGATAACGAACAATGAACGCAGTTTTCTTATAATTTTATATCTATTGATAAATCAAGAGTTCTCATTATCTACATATTTGTAAAACGCATATTTTCGCACATAGAATTCTTATAAGGCGAAAATGACTGTTATAAAATAAAGGAATACATTGACAAACGATCTTAACCAATCTCATTAAATCTGTATTGTCTTTAATAAATTCATCGCGTTACCATTTTTGGAAAACAAATGCAGTGCATTTATTAAGTGTAGACAGTACAATTCTATTCAAATCTCTGAATCACTGAGTAATTGTTAAATAGGGAAATAATTTTTAGTTTACTGTTTTACCGTCTTAGGTACTTTTTGTAAAATTTTACTATATCCAGTGTAGTTGACATAGAATTCTGACCTAGATTAATACAAATACTGAAAATGGTTAAAATATCAAGTCTTAAATAAACTTACTTATATAAAATATCATGTTTGTTTAAATATTTGAAAATAATTAGCAACGTTAAGTGTTGAAATATCATTTAAACATTATAATTAAATAACAATTTCATGATTCGAAATATGTTAATTTGGCATTTTTAATAAATTGATTGACGGATTAGGAAATATGGAAATCATTAACTCACGTTTATAAATTCACACACATACGAGATATCATAAAAAAAAATGATGTATGATGTGAATTTTCACACATTTCAGGGTCTTGTACGAGGTTTTCCTTTTATGTTTTTACAAACGACCACTAGATGGCAATATTGAAATGGGAGCCCTAAGTGCTCCGCGTGCACTTCTCAGGGGCTCCGCAGCCGTTCCAGGAAATAAAATATATAAAAATTGAATAAAAGCAAAAGTATTAGAAATAAAAAACAGAATCAAAATAATAAAACTGGAGACATTCTGAAAGAAAGTTGTATGTATGTCCAAGTGATTTCTGACTCTAGCCGGTTTATGACTCTATTACTAGCTGGAATGTGATCGGCGAGATGCATTTTTATTTGAATAATCTGCGTGTATTTTGATTATTTACTTAATTTTATAAAAATCTGTCTATCTATCAATATGTGAGCTGTGAAAGAGAAAAGTGAATTTATATTAACTAAAAAATCTACCCCCTCCCCCGTAACATTACTTCTAAACACCATTAATTTGTAAGACATAGGATAGGCCTAGGGGCTCTACCGTTGAAATTGATTCTAAAAAGGGTTCCGCAAGTAAAAAAGGTTGGGAACCATTGGTCTAGAGAAAAATTGGGGCTTTAATCGTTTAAAACGTTTTGAGATAATGACAATTTTTTTAATGGCATAATTTACATTATTTGTGAAAATAGTAAAATAAAAAAAATCACAACTCAAAAATGGTTAGAGATAGCGACTAGCGGTTGAAATTTTTGGATTCTTTGTAGTTTATTTAGTTTAGGAAAAAATTGGGGCTTTAATCGTTTAATGCGTTTTGAGATTGTGACAATTTTTTTTATGGTATAATTTACATAATTTGTGAAAATTGTGAGTTTAAAAAAATCACAACTTAAAAACGGTTAAAGAAAACAACCTGACGCTGGAATTTTTGGATTCCTCGTAGTTTATTAAGTCTAGAAAAAATTTGAGGCCTTACTCGTTTTGCGTATTTTAAAATTATGACAAATTTTAATATGGCGTGATTTATAGAAATATTCATCTTCGCATGGATATATCTCAAAAACGAAATGCAATAAAGACCTGCGGTTGAAATTTTTGAAATCTTGAGGTCCTAATTTACTTGTAACCAGATTTTGAAACAAAAAAATTTTTTGAAGTTTTTTCATTTTTTTAACATTTTTTTGAAAATTTTGAAAATTGCTTACTAAAAATTGGTTAGGGATATAAATATGCGGCTTGAAATTTTAAAATTCTACTACACTGTTTAGTCTAAGAAAAAAATTGGGCTTAAATAAACATATTATTAAGTTTTGTAGGGGCAGTAATCCAAAATCCTTGAAAATGGCCAAAAATCGAAAAAATCGTAAGGGGTAGACCTTAAAAAAATCGTGATTTTGAAGTAAAAAAATTTTGTCTCCAATTTTGTTGAAAATTGGTACAGATATGTATTTTTGGTTAGAGATCAAGAAAATTTGGTCCATTTTGAAGTTTGGGCAAAAGTTTTGGAATTATAGGCAAAAAACTGACCTAAATCAACTCTAACTCAAAAACTAGGAAAGCATGAATTTTTTAAATATTATTTTCATAATCCTTACCTCAAAATTAGCCTAAAACTATATTTTGGCTAAAATCGGAGTCAAAAAAATTTTGACCAAAAATTTCAAAATTTTGGATGATTTTTTTTTAATTTTTGTTCGAAAATTGGTATAATTATATATTTTTAGCCTTAGATCACAAATATATGGTCAGTTTTGAGTTACGGTCTAAAATTTTGACATTTTCGGCAAAAAAAGTAAAAACAAGACTCAGAACCGATGAAATGTTAGCCTGCCCCTTTTTTTCTTTCATCTATAACAGTGGTTCCCAACCTGTGCTCCGCGTGCACTTCTCAGGAGCTCCGCAGCCGTTCCAGGAAATAAAATAAATAAAAATTGAATTAAATCAAAAGTATTAGAAATAACAAACAGAATCAAAATAATAAAACTGGAAATGACATTCTGAAAGAAAATTGGCCAAGTTGTATGTATGTCCAAGTGATTTTTGACTCTAGCCGGTATATGACTCTATGACTAGCTGGAATGTGATCGGCGAGATGCATTTTTGTTTGAATAATCTGCGTGTATTTTGATTATTTGCTTCATTTTATAAAAATCTGTCTATCTATCAATATGTGAGCTGTGAAAGAGAAAAGTGAATTTATATTAACAAAAAAATCTACCCCCTCCCCCGTAACATTACTTCTAAACACCATTAATTTGTAAAACATAGGGTAGGCCTAGGGGCTCCGCCATAGAAATTGATTCTAAAAAGAGCTCCGCAAGTAAAAAAGGTTGAGAACCAGTGCTTTAGAGGATCAGAGAACAGTTAATGCTGAATGGTACACTACAATTTGTTTGCCAGAAATCATCGACAATATCAGGAAAAACAATCAAAAACTTCGCATCATTCTTCATCATAACAATGCAAGCTCCCACACAGCACGTTAAACAATTGATTATTTGAAGAAGAAAAACATCGAATTAATGTCTCATTGCCCGTATTCACCTGATTTATCCCCTAACGACTTTTTTTGTTCCTCAATGTCAAACAAAAAATGCGTGGACAGCGATTTTCATCATCTCATGAAGCTATTGAAGCCTTCGAATACCATGTTTTTGAGATACCAATTTCAGAGTGGAATTTTTTTTTCGAGAATTGGTTTAAACGCATTCAAAAGTGTATAAATCTTAAAGGCGAATATTTTGAAAGGCAATGAAACAGTTAACACAACAAAAAGAGTAATCGAATCTTGCTTGGCTATTTACTTAACAAATATCTGTATTTCCATAAGTATTACTGTACCTTACCTCATCTCATAAAAACTAATTTTGAAATTGCAAAACAGGAAATAAAATCTCACTAAATCAAAATAATAAGATAATATTTTATGCAGAATTCGATATTCAATTTTATTTTCAATCATTTAAATGTAATTAAATATTTTGTTAGTGTATTTTATGTCTGTTATATGATATGTCATATATTGTAAAAAAAAGAGAATGGAAAGGAGATGATGACATACTTGTCTCTGTCTCTTTTGTACTATGATTTTGGATATTTTACTGTCTTTCTATTTGCGAAATCTTCATCTTAGATTAGGGTTGCCAAAAGACTTATGCCGACAAGTTCGGCCATTTTGAATGTTCAGTTAATTTTTGACAGTTGCTTTGCTTGCACGTGTTTTGGTTCGTCTTCGATTTTTGCCTATACCAAAAAATGGATCAAAGAATTTGTATCAAATTTTGTGTGAAAAACAAAATTAAGTGCGCGAACGCATTCCGAATGTTGACTGTGGCATATGGTGAAGCTACCTTGGACCGAAGCAACGTTTATCGGTGGTACAAAATGTTCTCAGATGGCCGAGAAGATGTGAACGACGAAGAGCGTGCCGGACGCCCGAGCACGTCAACAACAGACGAAAACATTAATGAAGTGAAGAAAATAGTATTGGCCAATCGTCGACTCACCGTTAGAGTTGCTGAGGACCTAAACATATCGATTGGCTCGTGCCATTCGATTTTTACCAATGATTTGGGCATGAGACACAACACACATCGTTGCTTGTGCGCGAATTTTTGGCCAAAAACAACACACTAATAATGCCGCAGCCACCGTATTCCCCAGATCTGGCCCCCTGTGACTTTTTTTGTTCCCGAAACTGAAGAGGCCCATGAAAGGACGACGCTACGCTACGAGTGAGGAGATAAAGACGGGATCGAAGGAGGAGCTGAACAAGATCACAGAAAATGATTTTTTCAAGTGCTTCGAGGATTGGAAAAAACGTTGGCACAAGTGTATAATATCTGGTGGATTACTTTGAAGGGGACAAAATAGATATTCATGAATAAATAATTTTTGAAAAAACACAAAATTCGCAATACTTTTTGAACAGACCTGGTACATATCTTTTAGAATCTAAAATCGGCTGTGACTCTTTTCATCCTCCACTTGATATCGTCATTGAATCTCCTCTTCCCTATGCTTAATAGCTTTCCCATAACCAGCCTTTACCGTATATCTTTCATTTTAATTTTCACAAGATGTATTTCAATCTGTTATTGTTAATTTAAATTACAACAAGCATCCAATTATCTGTCTGTTTATCTGCTAATCTAAAACGTCCACTCCTAGCGATGATAATATCTAATTCCATTAGACATTATTTCAATATATCCATTTAGATTCTAATAAAGATACGTTAGAATCATTTTTTAAAATATCAGAAGAATATTTTCCAATTTATAATATTTTGTGAAAGCGTTAAAAATTTTATTAATTTTTAAATATCAATTTTTGGTAAAAAAATATTTTGGTATAGAGCAGTGATGGGAAACTTCTAAGCTCGGTGGGTCAAAATTCGGAAAAAAAAATCTTTACATTAGTGACTTTTTTGTTTCTGACTTGCATTCGCAAAACTTGAAATTAAAGGTTGGTATTTCGTATACTTAAAGCCCAAGCAAGCGCTACTAATTTTATCTGTCAGTCGATTTCTTTTATTGTTTTTAATATAATTTACGTAGAGTGATAAATAAAAATATTTATTTTCATAACATATTGTCTTATTCTAGACCAGGGATTGGCATCCTGCGGCTCTTTTAGAAAACTTTGTGGCTCTTTGAAAATTGGCTGGTTTTTATTTTGATATAATTTTTTTTTTCAACTTTCTGCCTGTACTGTACAGGTTTTGTATTGTTCAGGATGTTTTACGGTACAATTCCCGCCCGGTAATTGCCTGACTTACTGCATATTCCCTTTTAGAAGATGTAATTTGTTTCGAAAATAAGTTAAAATATCTGTATTTGTGAATGATTTACGTGCAGAAACATTTTTACATTTTATTAATTAACCAAAACATAAAGACAATAACAACGTTATTAATGCAATTTTTTTTGTACAAACTATTAACATGCAAGAAGCTTTTAGAGAAAGATTGAAAGAGTTTAGAAAATATAAAGCTACACTAGCTTTTTTGACAAAACTAATTGAAGCAGATATGCAGCAATTACAATTATCACCATTCATATTGATTAATTAGGATTTGAACTTCAATTATTGGATTTAAAAACCAAAAATGTATGGAATAATATATTCTTAAAACTTAATTCTGAACTGGAAAGTTTAGAAAGAGATAAGTGCATTTTATCTTCCCAGCATAAGTGGACCGAAATTCACAAAAACTGTTTTTCTTATTTACGAAAATAAAATAGGGCTTTTTTATATGCTTGAATATCAAAAAAAAGTTGTATTCAAAATTATCATAACCTACTATAAGCTCTATATGAAAAATTTAAATTATTCCTCTGTATATTCACCATGAAAAAGTCCCTCATGTCTTCTTATTATTTGTATTTGTTAGGTGTTGACAAGAATCTATTGATCAACTTTTGTGCCATGTCATAGTAGAGACTAGTGGAGCTGAATACATGCTACTGCATCCCAAACCCTGATTTGCAATCTAAGGCCTACCAGGACATCGATTACAAGTTTTATCTGGGTTTAGTTTACGAGGTGTGGACAAAAGGTTCAAATATTTCATTTTAAATTTTATAAACTAATAAAATTAATTTTCCCATGATTATAAAAACAAAACAAAAACCAATTTGATGTGTCACGAATTAGAATCAATTGCAGATTATAATTATTAAAAATTGATTAGCGCTGTTAAAGTTGTTAAAAATATGACTTTCTCATGTATGTCTGTAATGTACTAATGATCGTACATACGGAAGTAAAACTGACATTACGTCACCATTCTTAATAGAATGCCTAGTACCATACGCACACATATTATGATGCGGCAGGTCATTATTCAACTCGCAAAATTGTTCTGAACACACCTTTAAAACCTACCTTAAATAGGTGACTAGTGGGCCTTAAAAATCACTTTAGGTAACACAAAATTTGTGCGGACTCCTTTATTTTGGATTTGCCATTGCTAATAGTACTAAGCTAGAATAGTACAATATAATGAGTATTAGTATCAAAAAGATATAATATATATTTGTTATTCCCTAGGCCTTGCGGCGTTCAGGGTATTAACCATTACAAATAGAAATAAAACAATCAAAAATAAATAACGTACAATACAATAAATTTTACAATATTTTTTATCTTATTTCTTTCTTCTTGCTCCAGTGTCCCTCTCTTTCTTCCTATTCCCATTCTGGTTTCCCTCTCCAATCTCCTTCCTTCTTGCTTCCAGTTCTCTCGCCCAATTTATTTTCCAATCTCAATCTTTCTTGCCTCTAATTCCCTCAGATTCAAAAAGATATAATACTAATGAGTATATAAAATATATTTGGACGTTTCGGAAACTGCTCAACAATCTGTTTCCGTCTTTAGTCATCACGAGAAGTGATAAACATTTCGAATTTGAAATGTTAATATATATATATATATTAACATAGATATATATTATTACACATATATTATTATTAGATACCGCATATACTGGAATTATTCCATGCCCACTCCTCGACCACTTCAAGCAACGAAGCCAGACATAGTCCTGCTGGACCACGAAACAAGAGAGATGTTTGTAATCGAATTTTTGTGTCCAGCAGAGAAAAATATGTCTCTAAAGGAGGTCGAAAAGCGAGAGAAATACTCCGACCTTTTGTCTGAGCTTCGTCAAATGTACCCGAAACACAGAATCAAGCTTGTGGTTCTCATTATGGGCATTCTAGGCGGTCCGAAGGCGTCCTTCGAGCAGGAACTTAACATCATTCCTGCCTGCAGATCAGTTTCCAGCTCTTTGGTCTGCAGAGTGCAAAAATTATGTTTGCTTGGTTCCTTACGCACTTTGAAGACGCACGGTGTAGTGCACTAGCCGCTGCCGCACATCTCCAGGGTCTGGGATGCGGCAGTGTGTATTTTCCCCGTCAGGTATTCGCGTATGACGTGCTACCTTGTGGTAAGCCTGAAGTGCAGTACCTAGCGGAGGATGGTTTAAGACCTAAACCTATACCACCTATATATATATATATATATATATATATATATATATATATATATATATAATGTGGTTTTTCAAATTGGAGTGGACGCACCATTATAGATGAAGCAAAAGACATGAATGAAGCCAAAAATCCAGCAAAAAACTCCTTAAGAATAGAAAGAGTGCAATAGTTATATCTGAACGTTGCTAAATGTTGTTTATTTTTTGTCCAGCCCGGAAACGCATAAATACTGAATGAAGCAGCATATATTTAACTGTCACATAGCGTATTAAGTGTCATCATATGATATAATAGAATCTGCAACACTTTTTCAACACAAAAAAATTGTCTTATGTAAGATGCATTGGGCACTGACTGACTCACAACATATGTTTAAGACATGAGAAGATGCATACTGCTCAAAAAACAAACAAATTTAGGTGTAAGATATAATAGAATAAATATTAACCCTTGTTGTCCCATATATGGGTCATATTAGACTTGTGAATTCAATTTTTTAAAATAACTCTTATTTTTCAGTGTACTCTAATATTATTTTAGGTATTTTCTCTGTTTCTTTAACTAATTATTTTACGGCGATAAACTTCTTTATTACTGAGTCGTTTTCTTATTTTACATTATGGTTCTAGCCTGAAAGCTTTCGAAATGTGGTATTATCGACGAATACTTCAGATCTTGTAATGTACTTAAATCGAATAAATAACCAATTAGCTATATAAAGAAATGTTTATTGGTTTTTTGGTAAAATGACATTACAATCAATAATACAATTTTCATCTACCATGACAACGTCATGATTATAAAAACATCAAATCATCACAATCCTCCCTTCCAAGTCGGAAAATAGAATTGTGCATATAATAATTAAAAATACAAGTAATTTTTATAATTCACATTATTCGACATTATTATCAATAACTCTCCTCTTTTCCCCCTCCTCAATTTCTTTGAAAATATCATCATAGAATCCTCCTACCTTATTAATTTGATCCGTGTGCCTTTTCCAAATTATATTTTCATTAACTAACTTACATTCATATGTTCTATAACCTAATATTTTAATAATTGTTGCTTTTGTGCATACCTCTTTTAAACCTCTATAGTCTTTAACGTAAACTAATTCTCCTATCTCAAATTTTACGTCTCTATTCCCATGAAAATAATCAATTTGAGCTTGTCTCTTTTCCTGTAAGGAATTATTACGCAGAAAATCTAATCTAGTTTTTATTTTTCTTGTAAACATTAATTGCGAAGGGCATTCTCCTGTAAATGAATGGGGAGTATTTCTGTATCCAAACAAATATTTGTTTATCAAAGTCTCCATTGACAATTTATTATTAACTGGATCTTTTAATGCATTACTTAGGTCTAGTTTAAAACTTCGAACAGAATTTTCCGCAGCACCATTAGTAGAGGGACGATAAGGTGCTGTGGTAATATGTTTAATTCCATTAGTTACACAAAAATTTTCAAATTCTTGTGAAACTAACTGAGGTCCATTATCTGAAATAATTTTATTTGGAATTCCAAAACGTGCTATACATTCCTTAATTTTTTCTAAGGTATTTGCAGTGTTAATTTTTGACATTTTAAAAACTTCTGGCCATTTTGAAAAAGCATCTAAAATAATTAAATATGTTTGCCCTTTAAAAGGTCCTAAAAAATCAATATGAATTCTATCAAATACATGTTTAGCATCTTCATATTTTATTAATAAAGCTTTATTTGGATTTTTGGCTAAGCTCATACATACGTCACATTTTTTAACTAATTTTTCTATGCAAGAATCTAAATTTACCCACCAAAAATATTGTCTCGCTAATGCTTTCATTTTATTTATACCAGTATGGGTAGCATGGATCTCGTCTAATAACTGCTGTCTGTGTATGCCAGGGACAATAACACGGTATCCCCACATTAGCAGTCCATTTTCAATATGTATTTCAAATCTACGTTAAAAATATGGCTGTATATCTTCAGATACGTTCTTTGGCCAGCCATCTCTGGAATTGACATTACAATCAATAATACAATTTTCATCTACCATGACAACTTCATGATTATAAAAACATCAAATCATCACAGATCTCATACATTGACCACGTACCAAATGCACCAGTCTTGGATAAATTAGTTAAAGAACGGAGTGGATATATGGGGGCGGAAAGAATAAAAAAAAATAGAAAAAATACACTTAAAATACTTGGACCCTGGGACTCAATCAACAAAAACCAATTTATGTCATACTAGAAGAAACCAAGAGGGAGAAAATAAGAATACTAACAGGGAGAAGTCATGAAATATGAAGAGATAACTTGCTCTTCATTGACAGAAAACACAATATTAGAAGAGTGCTGGAAAGAGAAAGAGAATATCAAAACCAATACCAAATGGGGAATAAAACGTGAAAAATATTACGAACGGAACAGTTTTTCCATAGAAGAGATCTCAAAAAGAAGAAGAGAAGGTCAACAAATGATAAACATAATAATAGAAAGAAACAAAGAAGAGCAGTTACAAGAATAGTATAACAGAATATAAGATTCTACATATAACAAAGTCTACAAAATATAACCACTATTGGATTACCCAGTTACCAGGCAGAAGTAACGAGAAACAGAAGGTAATCGCAAGATTCAGATGCGGCAACGATGAGAAGGCAAACAATTATTGGATGGAAGAAAAAATATGTAGAATCTACAAAGAAGAACTAGAAACAATAGGTTACATAAGAAACTGTAATGGAATGCAGCCAGAAAAATAGAAGAACTACTAGACGACTTGGGGAGAGGCCTAGCCTGGATGAAAGAAATCTTGGAAAAAAGAATAAAATGAGGTAGCAAAATTCTTCCACGTCGTCTAAGTCTTCACCGTTGATGAAAAATTTGTTGATGTTAATAGTACCAATCCGCATTACTTTGGTTTTCGCCTTATTTAAGCTTAAGGCAATTAAATTAGTCAAACTACTTATACTTTCAAGTTTTTGAGCATCACTGGTCAAAACAAAAAATTGTTTCATTCGTTGATATTCTCGTTTATAATGCTAAGAGCTATTACAGTTATCGAGCTAGTAATATTGGTAACATTTAAATTAACACCCTATAGATTCATACCATTATTAACAATTTGGTTTATTGATCAATCAAATTAATTTGTCTTCAGGATTTCACATCTAATAAAAATAAATAATCTATAATTTCCAAGTCATAACACTATTTTAGATTTACAAGGTAATACTGTGAACACCGTAACAAAACGCCTTTAACCATAAGATAATAACTCATATAACAATAACGGATCTATGGGGTTTTTACAGGTGAGAATGCATCATCGATAACAGAACAAAAAGAAATAAGTATATGACTACATCTAGGCCACAATTATGATGAAGACTATATTTTATATGAATTTTAATTTCTAAGAAGTGAATAGGAAGCGGAAAAACTGATATTTCCGGAAAAATCCCTAATAATATTGATAAGAAATCTTATTCATAATAAGTTTCCTTAATTTATGAGGTGTAATTCAAATTTTCCTGGACTGATGCTATAAACTTGAAAATATTCTGTTTATCTTTCTGATTTAGAAAATGATTCTATAAACTGAAGGCTTTTGCTTTCCTTTGCAAGTTTGCGCAACCCCAAAAATAGACTTACTTACTTAATCCTTTCTACTTTCTGCGTTGTGATGGAGTCACGATACATCTTCTGGTGGTCTTTTCCAGATTTCTTTGCAGACTCTCCTATTTTCCGTGAATGTTTTAATATTTGTTCATTTGACCCCTCGCCTTTCTGTCGCTTATCTCACTTCGTCCTTTTAAATCTTAATTGGTCGTCCTCTTCTTTTATTTCCTATCGGTCACGCATCAAATGTTGTTTTGGCTATTCTTTCATCTCCCTATTAATATCCCCAACAACGGACATCGAAGAAGTCAACTATGGAGAGAGATTATAAAGAAGATTTAAAGCGAGATATAGCTTAATTGGGGCAGCCGCTTATTTGGTCCAAATCTCAAAGAACAGAAACCAAACCAAGGAACCAACAGTAAATTTACATGTTTAATTGGGACAACATTCCGCTTAATTAGGACAGTAAATTTAAGATCACAGTACATATTATGCTACACATATACTCAACCAGGAGGCAAAAAAATGTATGGCCGTGTTACAGCGTTATTTTATGCAGGAAGGAAATGAAGAGATCCCTACATCCGCACTGAATACTTGTGCTGATTTTGTAGAAGTGAAATGTTACAAATCAAAAGACAGACTACACTTGACGCATTTTTGCATTGAATTAAATTGTATGAACCTATTTATTATTTTATTTTGGATTTTTTTTTTTTTTTCTTAAAAGTTTATATTTTTTGGTTATATGTAATTTATAGTTTTGTCCAATAGTTTATAAAATCAAATTATTGAAAGAAAAATATGCATTGTTTAATTTTATTTGAAATTCGCTTATAGACCGGGAGCTCATGACAGTTTTTGGTCTCCGATTTCATACAGCATGCCTTTTGGAGGAGAGAATATTTAGGGATGGTACTAAACCCCTGCACGCTTTCCGGTCATAGGGAAAATTGCATTTCTACTTAAACACAAAATTTTTGTTCTTTTCTCTGATTTAATATTGCTTGCCCTTTTGTCAAAAGAAAGTTATAACAAATTTAAAGTCTTTTAAATATATGCATGCGATTCAGAGGGTCCCAAAGGGCTCAAACGGTCATGTGATCTTGTAATAAAAAAATATGATTTTCCGCGTTTTCATACAGCATGCCTATAATTAAAAGACTATAAATTTGTTATAACTTTCTTTTGACAAAAGAACAAGCAATATTAATTCAGAGAAAAACACAAAAATTTTGTGCAAGTGGAAATGCAATTTTCCCTATGACCGGAAAGCGTGCAGGGGTTTAGTACCATCCCTTTTTTGTTGCCACAGGGTAAATATTCTCTCCTCCAAAAGGCATGCTGTATGAAATCGGAGACCAAAAATGTCATGAGCTCTCGGTCTATTAATTGGGGCAGCCGCTTAATTGGGCCAAAATGCCTAAGTTCCGATGTGTCCCAATTAAGCGGAATTGACTGTATTTTTAATGCAACATGTAATTATTTTACCGCCCAAATGAAAGCCTTAATCGTCCACTAGGGGACGTTCCTACCCAGGTTGAAATTCACTGGTGTAGATCCTATATTTGAAAGGTTTGAACTTTCTCCATAGCTCGCTTCAAAGTCCAAGCTTCTATGACGTACAAGAGTTTATCTATAGCATTGCAATTATATCTGGGGGTCTTGAACGCAGAGATATCTTTGATTATAAGATTTATTTAAAATATGAATCGCTGTCAAAAGTTGTTTGTTTACTTGTCATCTCCATTCGTCCTTTAATTTCTTACCTAATGCATTAGTTATGTAAGATATTACTTGCCCTTTCAGTATGTTATATAAAAGAGCTTTACAAAAGGGTTGGCAGATAGTATGAAATTTGTGACTTATAAAAAAATGTTAGACAACTTGCTGCTCATGGAAAATTAAAAATTCTTATCGTTCCGGCGCAATTTATCTCTGAGATATACTGAACAGCACTTTTTAAGTATTTCTTTCGCTGATTCATGTCAGAATTTGATCTCCAGCTAATCTTTAACTTTACCCTAACAGACTGCCCAGTGTAGTTTCCAATTATATAGGTAACAAGGATGGGATGAAAAGTTTCATAAAAATCCTTTTAGCCGAATTTGCTTTGCACGTGTACACAGACAGACAGACGGACGGACAGACAGATACACAGATGGACAGAACAATACGTATTAGTCTAGAGCAGTGGTTCCCAATCTTTTTACTCTCGTGGCACATTTTCCAAAGAAGACACACCTACGTAGTCATAGAAGATGTAATTTATAACGCTAGTTTTTTACCGACCGCCAACATATATAAGGGAGGTATTGTAATCATACCGATTTTGACATTTCGATAAATTTCCACAAATTGAGGTCCCTACATAACGTTTTGACTTTTTACCGACCGCCAACATATATAAGGGAGGTATTGTGATCATACCAATTTTGACATTTCGAGATTTCGATGGATCTACACGAATTGAGGTCCCTACATAACGTTTTGACTATTTTTAGCATGATGTCCGTCGGTCTGTCTGTCCGTCCGTCCGTCTGTCTGTCTGTCCGTCCGTCTGTCTGTGTACACGTGCTGAGCAAATTCGGCTAAAAGGATTTTTATGAAATTTCATATTTAAGCTTTTGAGATCAATTTTTGGTAAAAATCTGAGTTGATCAACTTTTGGTAAAAATCGCTTGACTAGAAATGGGAGTTTACTCGTGTCGATTTTAAGATTTTTGCGAATATTTGATAGCACAAAAATATTTCGAAAAAAATTATTTAACAAAAGTTGCTATAAAAGCAATAACTAACAACTTATTTCAGACATTTTTTGATAAAACGAAAAAATATAATATAACATTTATTTAATATTTTGAAATAGGTCCCCCGTTAGGCTTTTTTTGTATAGATATATAAACTTTGTCTCTCATATAAGGAGCAGAAACTAATTCTATCTCCATGTATAAAATTTTATCAAAATTGGCCCGTAAACATTAAAAATATTGTAATTTTAAAAAAGTTGGACCCCCATTTAGGCCTTTTTTGTACAGATACATGAATTTTGAACACCTACATACCAGGAGACAGTAATTCTAATATTCTGTGTCAAATCCCATCGAAATCGGTCCATAAACAAGCGAGTTATGGCCGTGCTCTACTTTTGGTCAAAACTGGAGCAAAATTTTTTACCAACTTGCGAATTTGATGTTTTTGACTATACAGTCAAAAGCCTCATGCACTCCTAATTCTAAAACTGTAAGTATTTTCAAAATCCGTTCATAAATAAGCGAGCTACAGTCATTTGAACTAGTTTCCATTAATCCGCTCTAATTATTTGGTCTAATTCAGTAATTAGTTCAGATATTTGGTTTAGTTTAGGTGTATTCCCGGGTTAGCAGCACTTGCCATACATTTCTGAATCAAATCAAAATATAAATATACGTCATTAGGATTACAATGTAATTTACTGGAAAAACGTATGTGTTAATTGTAATTTATGCAGATAAAATTTGATCAAGGACTTTTTAATTAGGCCTTCTGATTGGCCCTAGAGACGTGTCGCCAACTGACGGTAAGAATCCGAAGATAGCTACCTATTTTTGTCTAATGATGACATTTGATATTTTTTAAGGAAATTAAATTGAAAATTTGTGCTGAAAAGTTGTAAAAAGGTAAGAAATATTTTAAAATTCAATTAGAATTTATTATTTATATTTCACAACAGAAAAATATTTCGAAAAAAATTATTTAACAAAAGTTGCTATAAAAGCAATAGCTAATAACTTTTATTTGAGATATTTTTTGATAAAACGAAAAAAAAATTGAAAAAGTATTTATTTATTCATATTTATATGTAACGTTTCCATGGTCATGATAAATAATATCTCTGTTAGAAAATATTAGGCCAAATTATTTCTACTCTGCTGCTAGAATGTATTTTCTGAATGTACTTTGCGATGGCGGTCGGTGCCAAATGGGATTCCATTATCATCAGCAGTATGAACATAAAATATGGTGCGTAAGCTCTAAAGTCTAAAGCCAACGCACTATATTACAGTCAAGAGTCTAGACTATTATGTTTTGTGCAGTTCGTGGTTTAATTTCCTTTATTTCAATTATTAGAATAAGAGTTGACAACCTTTTGAGGTGAGGAAACTTATTAAAACATATGAGTAACAACACGGGAACAAAAATTTCCTTTTTCCTATTTTAAAAATAAATTTCTTTAATCGTTTCCAAGTATAAGTCATTCATAAAAGAAACTGCAAATCATTATAAACAAGAGTTATCTTTTGTGGTAATTTATGTTTTATTTTAAGAGCAGACTCCTACAATATTACAATATTTAGTCATCGCCATTTCCTTGCGGTTTGGGAAGTTGATCCGGAAGGAAAAGGATGTAATTTATAAACTACAATTGTTTCATCAATGACGTTATTGTGGTTTATAAGATATCATAAATGGGAATCTTTAATTTCCGGATTTAACTTGTTTCGTCATCGAGACAAAAAACTGTCTGAAGAACTAACTTGAACACTTTGGAGCAAAAGAAGCAGATCAAGTAAAATTGTGATTATTATATTTTAAATAAAATAAGGGATACATACGAGGTGTGCTCATAAAGTTGGTGCAATTTTTACCGACCTCCAACATATACATATATATATATATATATATATAAGGGAGGTATTGTGATCATACCGATTTTGACATTTCGAGATTTCGATGGATCTCCACGAATTGAGGTCCCTACATAACGTTTTTATTTTTAGCATGATGTCTGCCCGTCCGTCCGTCTGTCCGTCCGTCCGACCGTCCATCTGTCTGTCTGTCTGTGTACACGTGCAGAGCAAATTCGGCTAGAAGGATTTTTATGAAACTTCATATTTAAGCTTTTGACATCAATGTTGATCAACTTTTGGTAAAAATCGGTTGACTAAAAATGGGAGTTTACTCGTGTCGATTTTAAGATTTTTGCGAATATTTAGCACAGAACAATATTTCGAAAAAATTTATTGAACAAAAGTTGCTATAAATGCAATAACTAATAACTTTTATTTGAGATGTTTTTTGATAAAACGAAAAAAATTTCTAAGTATCTATTTAATACTTATATGTAACGTTTTCATGGTCATGATAAATAATATCGACACGTATCATGGTCCAGGGAATCAAAAAAAAAAAAAACTATTTTCGAAGTACCTTCCGTATGTGTGTGTGTGTCTGTGTGTATACACGCTAACTTACGTTCGTTCTCGTACTAAAAAATTCTCCTATTAATTAGGAATAACTCTATTGTTTCTTATGAAGATCTAGAACCGGAAACGGAAGTTATTAAACTTAAAAATTTTTAAAAAAATCGTAACTAGTAAACCAAGCCTTGTACAAAAATTTGAATAGAACATAAAGTCTGTTCCTTTGGTTTAGGCTGAACTAGATTTTCAATTATAGTTACTTTTACCGATTAATTGAAGCTTTTGATCAATTTGTTCAGGAAAAGCCAACTTCAATATATAAAAAAATAGCTAATGACTTACTAATAACTTACAAAAATGAAAATTCCGGTTAGTTCCGCCAAACAAATTAATTAAAAATAAATAATAGTTCGTCTTTAAGCTAAAATACGCGGTAAAACCTTATCGGAAAATAAAATGGTGTATAAACAAACTTTCATTTAAGCAAGATCCAAAAAAAATCCTGAAATCCTAAAAATCATATTATATAAACCACCAATAATTGGGTAAAATTTATGGGTAAAAGTTAAAGGTATTTCGAAGGAATAACATATTTGGTAATGTCTTCTTCAAATTTTTGTTGTGACAATGTTCCGGCTCTAATTGTTCTTGATTTTTGAGGAACAACTGTTTGTCTACCTTTAGAATCAATGTTTTTTAAATACAATAAATGCATCGTTTCCGTGTCGTCTTTAAGATGAGATATAAACTTCGATGAACTATTTTTATATCCTTTAATTTCAATTTTAGGTTGGCATTGACCGCATTATGCAATGAACTTATTTTGCTCAAAATACTTTTTTTCCACTAAATATTAAAATATATTGAATTTTGAAAAAATCATCTACCGTTTTCGATTTAAATAAAAGATTTCTTATTTTACCATCATTACCAAAACGCTGTTACTCATGTTGACGAAAAAATACAAATATATAATTGTAAAATATTTCACAAATTCAATCTGCGTCAGACGTCTACAATGTATAAATACTAAATTCCGATGACCAGTGACAATGAAAAAATCAAATCTAAATCCTGATTTTAGTTTTAATCATAACTAAAAATTTAATCATGATAATGAGTAAATATTTAATTTAGTTACCAGTGTGAATAACTGCATTATGAGGTACCTTACTCATTAATCAAGTCTTAAAATTAAATTTTTAATCTCAATCTTCAATCATTAGTTTGATTACAATTGCCCAACTCTGGATATCAGTTTGCCAACGTTGTTGGTAACGGGTCTGCTAGTATTTAAAATAAAATCCTAAAAAATATGAACCAAGAATCTTATTCTCAATAGTTCCAACGTATTAGCTTTTATTACAAATCATTCAAATTAGTTTAAAAAATGGATATATCGGCTGAAAATCTAATATTGATTCATCTTCGAAAGGACAACGAAAGAAGATAGATATACCAGTTAGTAAATGATCTTTCAGAGAATTGTTAGACTTGGAGCAATTTTTGTGAGAAGCAAAAGTGTATAAAGCATAACCCAAGAATAGTTTCTTTTAATATTTCCACCAAAAACCTTATACAACATTTCTGTTTTTGACAGGGCAAGTTAAGATGCGTTTCATAATACCCATATTCAGTGATGATATAAACTCATGACAACAGATTTGACGTCAAACTTATGTCGACATTAAGATGTCACGAAAATTATAAGAGTTGTAGGTATTATTATGTATAAGTTGGTTATGCATTTATGAATGAATTGTAAAATCTATACTATCTACACCTTTGCATAAACTGCAGTGGGCGAGGAAACCCCATGATGTCCGTATTATGAGATGACAGAAGAGAGGGTCGGACACCAACAGTTTCAAAATCACATGAGCTCCGAAAAAGCAGAGGCGGACTGCAGACGCGCATCCTGGATTTTTTCTTGGGGAGGGGGGGTAGGAGATAAAAATTTCTTCACTAACAGGGATGGACCGGGACAGTTAAACATAAAAAATTGACTATAAAATTTTAATTAATTTTCAGCGTTTTCTTACAGAACTTCGAACCGGAACTGAACCGAAAACCGAAAAAAACCGTTATTTGAAGAATGAAACCCGGAGCTGAACCGAAAAAAAATATCGTTTATTTCGAGAGTGAACCAAAATATAAAATACATTTTATTTAAGATTATTTTTGAAACTGATGAGCAGAAGAAAATCGTAATTTTTTAACTGATAAGTAAAAAAAAATACGCTTCTATTACTTCAGGGAGGGGGGGGGGGCACGCCCAGACCCCCCTGGCAGCGGTCTTGGTATGATTATTACCAAATAAGGAATAAAATGTTCTCCTAAATTATAGTAGAAAATAAATTTCTAATACAAATAAAAGCATTTAATAATTATTAAATGCTTTTATTAAGCATTTAATAATTATTAAATGCTTTTATTGAGCATTTAATAATTATTAAATGCTTTTATTTGTATTAGAAATTTATTTTCTACTATAATTTAGGAGAACATTTTATTCCTTATTTGGTAATAATCATACCAAGACCGCTGCCAGGGGGGTCTGGGCGTGCCCCCCTCCCCTCCCTGAAGTAATAGAAGCGTATTTTTTTTTACTTATCAGTTAAAAAATTACGATTTTCTTCTGCTCATCAGTTTCAAAAATAATCTTAAATAAAATGTATTTTATAGTTTGGTTCACTCCCATAAACATTATCTGAACTGAAATAAACCGATATTTTTTTTTAGAGCTGTGTAGTTTATCACTCGGAATTAAACCGAAAACCGAAAACCGAAAAAAAAAACATTATTTTTGTCGGAACGAAAACCTGAACCGAACTGATATATTTTTTTTTTCATTGAACCGGAACAAAAACCGAAACGAAAAAAATAACGGTTCGAAGCCCTGTTTTTTCTACATTTGCTTCGTACGAGGGTTACCTTTTAAGTTTTTACAAAAAGTAAGAAAGAAACATTTTTTTTTTTTGGAACAAACTGTTTTATTGCTTTTCAAAATATTCGCCTTTAAGATTTATATACTTTTGCATGCGTTCAAACCAATTCTCGAAATATTTTTTCCACTCTGGAATTGGTATCTCAAAAACATGATTTTCGAAGGTTTCAACAGCTTCTTGAGGTGATGAAAATCGCTGGCCACGCATATTTAATTTGACATTAAAAAAAAAAGTCGTTAGAGCATAAATCAGGTGAATACGGGCAATGAGACATTAATTCCATGTTTTTCTCCTTCTAAAAATCAATTGTTTGACGTGCTGTGTGGGAGCTTGCATTGTCATGATGAAGAATGATGCGACGTTTTTGGTTGTTTTTCCTGATTTTGTCGTATGACTTCTGGCAAACAAATTATTGTATACCATTTAGCATTAATTGTTTTCCGATTCTTTCATCTTAGCATTAACTTTTGTGGGATTCGGTTCATCTTGGAGAACCAAACAGTGGATTGTTGATTAATTTCCGGTTCATATGAATAAATCCAAGTTTCGTCACCTGTTGTATACGGATTTTGCAGTGCCTAGGTTGAATTTTTTTAGCATTCCCTTATACCAATGAACATGAGCTTTTTTTTGAGCTTCGGTCAAATTATGCGGAGTCCATCGGGAACAGATTCACAGCTAAATGTTCATGCAAAATCGAATGTATTGCAGTCTGCGATATGCCAAAGGATGCCTCTGTCTCTATATAGATTTTTTAGTTAATATAAATTCACTTTTCTCTTTCACAGCTCACATATTGATAGATAGACAGATTTTTATAAAATGAAGCAAGTAATGTAAATACACGCAGATTATTCAATCAACAATGCATCTCGCTGATCATATTCCAGCTAGTCATAGAGTCATAAACCGGCTAGAGTCAGAAATCACTCTGGTATACATTCAACTAGGCAAATTTTTGTTCAGAATATAATTTCCAGTTTTCTTATTTTGATTCTGTTTTTTATTCCTATTCTTTTGATTTTACTCAATTTTGATTTATTTTATTTCCTGGAATGGCTGCGGAGCCCCTGAGAAGTGCACGCGGAGAACTTTCAACAGGACAACGTCGAAAATCTTACAGAAAAAAACCCCAGCTGCTTTGTATATCATTATCTCTGTTTTAAGAAGTGCAGTTGACTTCTTACACTTAGTAAATACCTACAAAACCCTAAAATATGTGAAAATTCACACAACATAATTTCCAATAGTCCAATCTACAAAGTATTTCCCAGGCAGGTTTAATTTACCAGTCCACCACTGTCCTGTCTATATTCCTTCAGTGGGGTACGTTAATTTTATTATATTCCTTGTTTATTCATTATAGATGTTTTTCAAACCCACATATATTCGAACTATCTTTCAAAAAATATAATTATTGGAAGGTTATCCTGTCCCTTGAATCGCGTAGGCTGTACTCAAAGGACTGTGACGTCACTCTACCCACAAACTCACCTGTTGACATATGCAGGTACTAAAATAAACCTCGAAACCCGGTTCAGGGCTGCTAATTTAGATTGTTTATTAGAACCTATTTATTTATAGGTTAATTTTCGATTAAGGAACTTGTGGGAAGTAACAAATATGAAAAACACGTTATTTTCAAAATATTTTTAACGCCTACATTATGTTTTTTTAAATTTAAGGACTTTGTTTTTATAAAAACAAAAGTTTTAAAAATAAATGACATTTTTTAAGATACAAACTTACTCGTGTCGATTTTAAGATTTTTGCGAATATTTCATAGCACAAAAATATTTCGAAAAAAATTATTTAACAAAAGTTGCTATAAAAGCAATAACTAACAACTTATTTCAGACATTTTTTGATAAAACGAAAAATTATAATATAACATTTATTTAATTTTTTTAAATAGAGCCCCCGTTAGGCTTTTTTTGTATAGATATATAAACTTTGCCTCTCATATAAGGAGCAGAAACTAATTCTATCTCCATGTATAAAATTTTATCAAAATTGGCCCATAAATATTAAAAATATTGTAATTTAAAAAAAATTGGACCCTCGTTTAAGCCTTTTTTGTACAGATACATAAATTTTGAACACCTACATACTAGGAGACACTAATTCTAATATTCTGTGTCAAATCCCATCGAAATCGGTCCGTAAATACACGAGTTATGGCCGTGCTCTATTTTTGGTCAAAACTGGAGCAAATTTTTTTACCAACTTGCGAATTTGATGTTTTTGACTATACAGTCAAAAGCCTCATGCACTCCTAATTCTAAAACTGTAAGTATTTTCAAAATCCGTTCATAAATAAGCGAGCTACAGTCATTTGAACTAGTTTCCATTAATCCGCTCTAATTATTTGGTCTAATTCAGTAATTAGTTCAGATATTTGGTTTAGTTTAGGTGTATTCCCGGGTTAGCAGCACTTGCCATACATTTCTGAATCAAATCAAAATATAAATATACGTCATTAGGATTACAATGTAATTTACTGGAAAAACGTATGTTTTAATTGTAATATATGCAGATAAAATTTGATCAAGGACTTTTTAATTAGGCCTTTTGATTGGCCCTAGGTACGTGTCGCCAACTGACGGTAAGAATCCGAAGATGGCTACCTATTTTTGTCTAATGATGACATTTGATATTTTTTAAGGAAATTAAATTGAAAATTTGTGCTGAAAAGTTGTAAAAAGGTAAGAAATATTTTAAAATTTAATTAGAATTTATTATTTATATTTCACAACAGAAAAATATTTCTAAAAAAAATATTTAATAAAAGTTGCTATAAAAGCAATAGCTAATAACTTTTATTTGAGACATTTTTTGATAAAACAAAAAAAAATTGAAAAAAGTATTTATTTTTTCATATTTATATGTAACGTTTCCATGGTCATGATAAATAATATATTGTTAGAAAATATTAGGCCAAATTATTTCTACTCTGCTGCTAGAATGTATTTTCTACAAGTACTTTGTGATGACGGTCGGTCGTGTGGTAGTAACAGCTGATTTTTTACCTTAGTCATTGCTGTTCTAGGTACATTCACAAAAATTTTAATAACTTCGGAAGAACCTATTTTATTGGTAATAAAGGTCCCCAGTTAAGTGTTCTATTGCATACTAAATATAATTTTATGAATTTTAAGTTTTCCAAGTATTTTGATATGTCGTAACTGTTACCTGTTAATAATGACGTTTCTGATCCAAATCACGAGCATTGTCAATTTGCCAAATATTTTCTTTGAATGTAATTTATTTATACAGTTCTGAGTGCAATTTAAAATTTTATAGTAAATAATTTTAGCAATGAAATGATGAAATATGTGCATTCTTGATAAACCAATAATAGAAAGTTTTCTAGGATTATTTCTGGTCTTTCTGAATTTCAAATTTTCAAAAAAAAGAGGAGCTCAATTTTTAGTGCAAGTTTACTAAGAATTGCCGTTAAAATTTCTAAATTTAAATGTAAATCGAAAACCAGATGAGATTTATGGTTACCAATTGTAGTGGAGAGGGCTCATTTTCACGGCTATAAAGAATAAAAAATGAAATACCAACGACTATGTTACAAGAACGACTTACTAATTCGTCAATCATGTGCATAGAAAGTGATGTCCTTCAAAACTTTGAGGACATAATAGAAGATTTTGCACAACAGAAATCCCAGAAGAAACCATCATCATTAACGTAAGTCCAGTTCTCAAAATAGTATCCAAAATAGTAATGATTTGTATAAAGTTAACCATAATAACCAATTCACTAAATAAAAGTACATACTGATGTTTTCATTCAATTTTTTTTTTTGTGACATTCTAAAAGGGTCCCAAACTGTGTGCCCAAAAGTCCCTGCTTGGCATAAGATGGTCCTGTAGATCAGTGTGAAAAAACTCGCAAGAGATGGAGAGACCGGAAAAGCAGATTTATGCGGCAATTTTGTGGCAAACCTGTAAGCTTACAGCCAAAATCTATAAGAAACTGCCCATAACAACACATACAAGGTGTCTCAAAAGAAATTTTATATTTAGTGGATCGATTAAAAAAAAAGTAAGCCGTATATAGAAAAAATGTTTATTAATTATTAAAATACACTTTTTGGGGATTTATTTCTTAAAAATATCGTATAAATGTAGACCCTCGCGTTCTCGGCACTCATTTAATCGAACAGTAAAATTACTTATGACGTCTCGGCAGGTGGACTCAGGGATGGCTGCCATTTCGTGACGGATATTTTCTTTCAAATGCGCCAGTGAAGTCGGTTTATTGGCGTAAACTTTAGATTTAAGATAACCCCATAGGAAAAAGTCCATAGGGGTTAAATCTGGACTGCGTGGAGGCCAATTTATGTCACCTCTCCGGGAGATCAATTTGCCTGAGAAAATTTCACGAACACGTGGCAGAGACATATTGGACGTGTGTGAAGTTGCTCCGTCCTGTTGGAACCATGTTCTTTGGTTATAGCCAGGAAAGTGTTGCAGTTCAAGTACCAAGAAGTTGTCTAACATCTCCACATAACGCTCTGAATTCACTGTAACTGCACGCCCCCTTTCGTCTTCAAAAAAGTAAGGGCCGATAATTCCTCGCGCCGACATCGCAGCCTATACGGTCACTTTAGGCGAATGTAGGGGTTTCTGATGTTTGCGTTTCGGATTCGTTGCACTCCAGTAGCGGCAGTTCTGCTTATTTACGTGGCCATTAAGATGAAAATGAGCTTCATCCGAAAACAAAATGTTGGTAAACGTTGAAAATCGCTCAATCACCTGATTTACGAAATTAAGCCTCTGACTGGCATCTTGGGGCTTTAATTCTTGCACCAATTGAATTTTGTAGGGGTGCAGCTTTAGGTCTTTGTGCATAATGCGATGTAATGATGATCTATGCACATTTAAAGCACTTGCGCGCTTCCGAATTGAAAGGTTCGGGTCGTCACGAACAGACTGATTGACATTCTCCACGTTTTCTACCGTTCTTGATGACCTAGGTCGCCCGGATTTTGATTTATCCAGCGTTGTATCAGTCTCTTCAAACTTTTTAACCCAATGTCGAATGAGAGGAATGCTTGGCGCATCATTTAATTGGCCTCGAATACTGCAGAATTTTCTACGCGCTACAGTCGCCGAATCACCGTTTTTGTAAAACTCTCGCACGCATAACGCGCGGGCTGCTCCCGAGAAACGCTCCATAGCGACTGGATTCCCAAGAGCCAGGCTACTGATTGACATAACCCCCGCGCCCCTCGGATACGTTGCGTTCACGCAGTAAGCTAAATAAATATAAAATTTCTTTTGAGACACCTTGTATAACAACTCCTTAGATATGATCATCTGTAGCTTATAGATTTGACACAGAATTGCCGCATAAGATGGAGAATTTACGTGGAAGAATTTACAAAGAAGAAAAAAAAAAAAAAGGAAATAATTACAAGGTCCAAATAAAACATTTAATAAAAATATTGTTTTGTTTTATAGAAATTGTTTGAAAAGAAAGTTGTAAATCAATTTTTAGCCATACTGTTCTTTATTAAAGAGAATTAATTTTTGATTTTCTTAAATTTAAGGTTTTCTTAGTCAGTGCGTTTTTTTTGTGGGCGTTATCATCAAAGTATCTTGAACCAATGGTTGGAATTCAGTGTGTAGGTTGTTTTATTTTTGACAGTCAAAGATCCATAACACGTGTTTAGCGACCCACGACCTAAATACTAGAATTATTTTCTTAAGGGTTTGGTTTTCTTTTACTTAATCCTACGAAATACTATTTTTGGAAATGATTTTTTAAATGTATATTATCAATTATTTAATGGTACTAATGCAGTGCTTCATGTATGCTAGCATGAAGCAATAAACAGAGGTACGAATTATTATTATGTGGATCCTCTCATTCGTTGGTATTACAGGGAATGAAATAGTTGACAAAGCCACAAGAGAAGCCATTTAGGACAATATAACGCATATTAATATCCCATCAGATGACAAAAGCTGCATCCCTACAAAATTCAATTGGTGCAAAAATTAAAGCCCCAAGATGCCAGTCAGAGGCTTAATTTCGTAAATCAGGTGATTGAGCGATTTTCAACGTTTACCAACATTTTGTTTTCGGATGAAGGTCATTTTCATCTTAATGGCCACGTAAATAAGCAGAACTGCCGCTACTGGAGTGCAACGAATCCGAAACGCAAACATCAGAAACCCCTACATTCGCCTGAAGTGACCGTATGGGCTGCGATGTCGGCGCGAGGAATTATAGGCCCTTACTTTTTTGAAGACGAAAGGGGGCGTGCAGTTACAGTGAATTCAGAGCGTTAGACATGTGGAGATGTTAGACAACTTCTTGGTACCTGAACTGCAAAACTTTCCTGGCTATAACCAAAGAACATGGTTCCAACAGGACGGAGCAACTTCACACACGTCCAATATGTCTCTGCCACGTGTTCGTGAAATTTTCTCAGGCAAATTGATCTCCCGGAGAGGTGACATAAATTGGCCTCCACGCAGTCCAGATTTAACCCCTATGGACTTTTTCCTATGGGGTTATCTTAAATCTAAAGTTTACGCCAATAAACCGACTTCACTGGCGCATTTGAAAGAAAATATCCGTCACGAAATGGCAGCCATCCCTATTTTACTAGGGCTGCGAATATCACAAAATTATGGATATTTCTAGACGTGACACGGTATCCGAGTTAAGCTAGGTTTTTACCCAATTTTGACAAACCGAGCTCAAAAGGTTCGCCATCACTGGTATAGATGGTAACGAGTAGGCAGATACAGAAGCGAAAGAAGCCGTACGGGAATTCACAATACCGCCCTCACTAGAGTCGAAACCAGGCGCAGGCGCAAACTTTCATCAACACCTGCAGCATTTGGGCTCGACTCTAGTAAAGTGTGGTCCCATGAATCCCCGCACACGGGCGGCCAACAAACGCGGAGCCCTACCAACACAATTTAACTAAATATTTATAAAATAAGAAACAAAAATTCCTTTCCCAACCTCATCAAAAATCCATAGATCATTTTGATGATTTTAAAATAATTTTCGTTTTTTAAATCCGTATTAAAACGCCGTAAAGCGAGATTTGCCGGTGGTTCAAGGGACATAAATTAAATAGCAATGTTCTCAAGCAAAGCGAATAAAGATTAAAATGTTGTTATTTGTAAGTATTTTTTATTGATTATTTCCATGGATTAAATCCTGGAAACTATCCCTGACCCTCTTAAGATCCATCCCGACCTTCCAAAGGCCAAGGGCCTGCTTTCCCTCTCCAAAACATCCCACGTTTCCCATCTTCCATCCTTATCACCCCTTTATAATTTTCCACCAACGTTTACTCTTCCTTCTCACTCCCACTAGTTATTTCCTAAATCAATGCACTTCATGTGTGACGTAATACTAGACAAAGCACGCTGCGGTATATGACGTCATAGCGATGACGTAGCGTAGAGCTCTGGACCAATCAGAGGAGCGTATAGCGGGATTGATCGAGAGCAACGGTAGAAAGAACGGTGACGTATTAACCCGCAACTCTGTGACGTCACGACGAGTGAACGTTTTCAGTATAGTATGTAACTCGCACTCGCTTTGCGGACTATTCAGTATCGTGGCATCCATCGCTGCGAATAGATATTTAATGTTACCTGTAGTGATAAGTTCTTGTGCCAAGTGACTGTTTTTTTATCCCGCTGTAACGGGAAAATTTGTGCGCGCGAAATTTAAAATTAAAAATATTAAGGACTTTTTTCTAAGGGCTGGGAAAGCCCAGGACGAGTGTTCAGTGTTTGGACTTAAATTTCTGGACTGTTAAAACGTGATTTTTTATATATTACGTTTTATTTTTCGGTGTTTTTTTTCATGTATGAGGTTTTTGTCGAAATTTTTCGGGCTGGATTCACCAAGTCCACGGAAAAAACGGCGCGATACTTCCCCTGGAAGTCCGACGCCGGAAATAAATATTCCAGGTGATTATTTGTGCTATATATGTGTTGTGTTTTTTTGTGTTTTTTTCGAACTTGTGTTTTATTAATTAGACTTTAATGGACTGTCAACTGGACTTAAGTGCAGTGGACTTTTAGTACTTAAGCTTGCTTAATCGAAGTTACCGCTTTCCAAATATAGCTTTTATTGCCATTTTTATAATTTTTACATTTTTTTAAGGTAAATAGCTTTGCCATGTACTGCTTAAAAAATGATAATTATGCCATTATGTATAACAACCGGTTATTATTCATAATCACTAGATACCGAACACATATGCAATAATCAATTAAAAATCTTTAAATTATCAGTATCCAAGAGAGTACTTTTTAAACTTAAAAGAAGCATCTATTTAATTAATATAGCGTATAATTATTTTAAAAAGTAAGCTAATGAATACTGAATAATTACATTTTTTAATTGGTCTTTGCATATATTTGTCCGGTCTCTAATAATCACTGAGAATTATACATAGTCTTCCTTAATAAAATTGATCGTTATAGAGAGTAAAAAAAAAATCAAATTTATACATATAATAAACGGCCAAGTTGTTAACAGGGGATTATACATAACAACCGGTTATTATTAATAATAACCGATCAGAATAATTATGCTTTTAAAAAAAATGGCCGTAACAAAATACAGAATTTTTCCCATTAGTGCTAATTAAAAACAGTAAATTTTTTAAATAGGAGATTTTACATAACAACCAGAGATTAATAATAATCTCCGGCTAATATATAGAATATTTTTTAATAAAATTGATCGTAACAAAATAGTGATTTTTTCACATTTGTGCTAACTAAAAACGTCAATTTTTTAAACACTGGATTATACATAACAACCAATGATTATTAATAATCTCCGATTAATATACATAATCTTTTTTAATCAAATTGACCGTAATAATAATGATGTTTTCACATCTGTGCTAATTAAAAACGGTTAATTTTTTTAAATAATTGATTATACATAAAAACCAGTGATTATTAATAATCTCCGGTTAATATACATAATCTTTTTACTCAAATGGACCGTAAAAATATAGTTTTTATCTCATATTTGTGCTTATAAAAACGATCAATTTTTTAATAGGGGATTATATATAACAACTAGTGAATATAACAACTAATAAATCTTTGGCTATTATGCATAATCTTTAATCAAAATGATCGTAACAAAATAGAGAATAATTTTACTTCATATTTGTATTAATTCAAAATGATTAATCTTTTAAATAGGTGATTATGCAAAACTGGTGATTATCAATAATATCCGGATATTATACATTATCTTCTTTATTCAAATTGATACAACATATTTTTTTTTATGTCTGTGTTAATTAAGAATGGTTAATATTTTAAATATTTCGACATAGCCGGTGATTATCAATAATCACCGGTCATTATACATAATTTTCTTTAATCAAATTGACCATAACAAATTATGCTTTGTGTTAAATTTGGCAGTTTTGTCAATATCTCAAGAAAAATACAATAAGATTTCGTATAACGCTAATTTAGACTAAAAGCGTGTTAAACGGCAATGTACATTCATAATCTAGATCAGTGGTTCCCAACTTTTGTTCCGCGGACACTAAAGTTCCGTGAAACTGTCAGGAGTTTCGCAAGTTAAAGTATCCTTTAATAATAGATATGGCAAGGATTCCGCGATATTTGGAAAAATGTAATAGGGGTTCCGCTACGAAATAATGTTGGAAATCGCTGGTCTTGATATTAATTTGGACTTATCACCATCGGTGGCAACTTCATGTAAAGAAAAAATATTACTTATAGACGAAAGAAATTTATTAATTAAAAATTACTTATAACGAGGGAAAACGCGTTAAAAACTTTTTTTACAAGTTTCTCTTTGCCATTCTGTAATCTTTCCACCTCGTCAAGTATCTTATCAACGATAATCGCTTCATTTCTTGTGTGATACTTGACTTTAAATACAGCTCTCATCTCTTGTAGCGGTTATTTCATTTATCAAAATTAAGGGACCAAAAAAATGTTTTGTTCACCTTAAAAACTATTTTCCAAGTTTTTCCTCCTGTACTCTGTACTCTTTCCTCCTCGTCAAGTATTTTCGCCTCATTTCTTGTGTGATATTTAACTTTGAATACAGCTCTCGTCGCTAGTACCGTCTAATTCGCGACAATTTTGTGGGACCAAAAAAATACTTTGCTTTAAAAACTATGGTTTTCTCGTTTTGTTAAGGTCCTTGTTTCAGATCCATAAGTCTAGGACATACTATAAAGTCTGATCTAGGATTTTTAAGAAGAGATTTTGTTTTTGCGGGAACGAAAACGGCAGACTGTATTATTTCCGATTTTTTGCGTTAGATATATCATAATTACGTTTATGAAAAATAAACTAAATAATAAATAAAATGTGTAAAGCCTACTTTTTGAGCTTCAGCATCAATAAGTTGAATTACTACGTTTACAACTTTGTTTGAAATAATATACTGGTCATTTGCCCACGAAAATCTTTTATTTATTGACCTGTAGAATAAAATTGGTAGCCAGCATTTATAATCCTTCCCCCAAAGACTGCCTATCTATAGTACTTTTACACCCCCCCCCCCTTATCGTTTTTTTATTCTAATGGGTCAATTCTGTGCAACCCGTTCCAGCAATCTTTAGACTTTACGAGTACCTATAGACAATTGGTTGATTTTGCGAGCACCCGTAACGTTACATGTAAATATTACGAGAACGCTTATCATCTACCAATTACCTATAGGTATCCGTACCGTCTATAAAATACTTACGAAACGCGTTATGGGTTTTACAGAATTAACCAATTAATTTGATAATTTTACTCAGAAAAACGCGTTATAATGGTTACTTAAAATTAATGTTTTACCGCTATTAATTTCACAGCTTAAGTTTTTATTTAGCCCAAAATTATCAAATAAACCTTTTTTATGGATACAAATAAATTAAGACACAGAAAAATAAATTCTATAGTTTGTTAGATAAATATAGTACAAATGGAACTGATGTAACTGATGATAGAAAGCTATAAATTGGCCAACTACCTTCTAGTATCACAGACACGTACATTAAAAAATGTTTCTCATTTCGTAATTTGTTTATTTTGCATCACGATAAAAGAAAACTTGCATAGACCACAAATAAGTTAAAAATCTATTTCAAAAACAGAACAGTAAAAGAAGCTGTAAAGCAGTGTTTCCCAACCTTTTTTTACCATGCCCCATTCTAAAATACTGATGCCCCCATTTGTAAAATTAACATATTTTTCTCCACGACCACTATAGAATTTACCAATTCTAAAACCAATTTTGACTACAGAAAGTTAATATTCTAACACAAGAGTTGGAATGTTATTCTAAAGCACTTATCTTCTTATGCATTTTGCGTGTATTTCATTCCATCATTTGTTATGGAATAACTATTCCATACTTGTTGTCTTTTGTTTTTGTAGGGTTACATTAAGATATATGCAACGTTTACATTAAATAAATGCAACATAACTTCCTAACCTAAAATAGTGGCCGATGTGCGGCAAATTTAATTAAAATTAAATAAATAATAAATAATTGATTAATTTGTTATGTAATATAAATTATTTGTTAAGATAAAATGTTTGTTAAAATAATTATTTGTTATTTTTTTTTTCTGGTGGTCGTGGATAAAGTAGGGTCTGTGACACGGTTGGAAGAGAAAATTCGTTGCTCGTGGTTCCTCACGCTTGCCTGCGGCTCGTGATCGGAATGTTCCACTCGTATCGAATTTTCTCATTCCAACCTTGTTACAGAATATACTATTCTATATTCAAAAATTTAATTATTCCCTAAATGAAGCCTAATTAAAACTTGTTCAGGTCACAAGACTTAGGGTCTCACGCCCCCTTGTGGGGCGTGAGACCCACGTTGGAAAAAACCGCTATAAAGGGTCCAACCGCTTTCAAGTATCACAGATAAATACATTAAAAAGTTTTTAAACTTTAAACAAATTCAATTCCTTCGAAAAGAAGTAACCTACCCAGCAAACATTCAACTAACGGCCGAATGCTGGCAAACTGCTTTTATGCTGGTAAATTACTGGCACCAAAAGTAAGTGCAACGCCAGTATTAATAATGTACTTCACATTTGTATTTCGCATTCCGCCTATACGAAGTACTTTACCAGCATTTTATAAGCACTCTTCTTCACTCATACTTTTTACTTAAAACCATCAGAAATAAATCTTGCAACTAACGCGATTATTTTGCACTTTACCGTTGCTGGGCCGGCAACTGATACATCAATGGGCCAGTAACGGCCCCGGGGACACCGGGGTACTGGCCCATTACTTTCAATGCCGGGGAGTATGTGCTTTACCAGTACTGGCCCGTATAAAAATGTTTGCTGGGATATTGACGAAATTGTTGCGTAAAAAGACTGAGAGTTCATAGTATAGGTCCCTCCGTATGCACAAATGAGAGGCCCTTCTCGTATATGCCCATTGGTTCAACAATGACCTAAGAATTATAATTTATTCCCTACCTTGTAGGAAAAAATTTTATTCAACTGCCATTTACCGCGTTATAAAGTTCATTAGAGCGTTATAAGAAATCTTATTGTATTATAAAGCATGTATAACTTATGGCTAGTTGCCAAACAAAGAGTTAAGTGTGTGAACTCAAGTAAAAAAAATATACAGAAGCATATAAGACAATTTCTTTGGTTTAAGCGTAATTAAATTTTCAATTAAAGTTAGTTTTACCGATTAAGTGAGGTTTTTGATAATTTTGTTTAGTAAAAGCCCACTTCAATCGTTATTACAGTTCATATAAACTTAGGAAAATGAAAATTACAATTCAGCTTAAGGCGGCGCAAAACCCTGTAGTCCTCAATAGTTTCTTATACAAAACTTATAATTGGAAGTAAAATTAATAACAATCTATATATCAAAATTTGCAGCGAATTTTTATCTATCTAATAGGATATTTTTAATTGTAGAAAAAACTGTTAGATAGATGTAAATAAGTAAATTGCATTATAGACGCCATCTTGTAAACCAATCGACGCATATTTGCGTACAATGCGGCAAATTGTACCTAAAGCTTTATTCTACCAATATGATTATAGCTATTTTGTTGTATTGTGAAAATTACTTATAGTTATTGTACTTGGTAATCTATTTTTGCCGCCCTCTTGAATCTGCCGCGGTTTTCAAAATTGGTGTTACAGGTAAAAATGATTTATTTTTCGTGAAGAGTACGTGTACTAAGTGGCATTCTATTATCTTTAAGTATAATATTTTTCGACGAAGGCTCTAAAGTATAATTAATCAAGTCGAAAAAAAAATTGACGTATTATTTGAACATTTCTACACAAAACTATATAAATATAAAAGTTATTCGAAACCCACAAATAGATTTAAAAAAATACAGAACAATATCGCTGACGTCTATTTTTAAGTTATTGAGCGATAATATTTTTACAATAAATGTTTCTACAATTAAAACTATCATATTAGATAGATATAAATTCGGTGCAAAATTTGATGTATAGGCTGATACTAATTTTATTTCAGATTGTTAGTTTTGTATAAGAAACTAGTAACCTCCGGGGGTTATACGCAGCCTTAAACGTTTGAAATAGCTATAGCCTGGTTTGGTTTAAGTGGAACTAGATTTGCTTTAGTAACGTTTACCGTTTAAGTGAGGCTTTTAATCATTTTTTAAGGCTGCGTATAACCCCCAGAGGTTACCAGTTTCTTATACAAAACTAACAATCTGAAATAAAATTAGTATCAATCTATACATCAAATTTTACACCAAATTTTTATATATCTAATATATTTTTAATCTTGATTAGATGAATACGTCCGTAAGTTAGTAATTATAGTTGAAAGTAATGGGATTCGGACCAGTCAGAAAATAAAAACCAATTTATTAACTTCGCTAACGTTTCGATTTAATTTAAATCTTCATCAGAGATTAGTTAATATTTCTCTGTATTATTTCATATTTCATTGTTCTGCATTTTATATTGACGTGTCTATGAATGTATCATTCTTACAGAACTAAATAAATATTATTATTATTATTAATAGTCACGATATAAAATAACAATTTTAAAATTAATAGAAATATCTATTTAGTAGCACATCAAATATATTTTACATCGTAACTATTAACTAAGCTCTGATGAAGATTTAAATTAAATCGAAACGTTAGCGAAGTTAATAAATTTGTTTTTATTTTCTGACTGGTCCGAATCCCATTACCTTCAACTATAATTATATTTTTAATTGTAGAAACATTTATTGTAAAAATATTATGGCACAATAATTTAAAAATAGATATCAGCGATATAGTTCTGTAATTTTTTAAATCTATTAATCTATTAAATTTTGCATCGAATTTTTATTCATCTAATAAGATATTTTTAACTGTAGAAACATTTATTGTAATAATCAATACTTATCCATATTATACTCAATAACTTAAAAATAGACAGCGATAGTGTTCTGTTATTTTTTAAATCTATTTATGGGTTTCAAATAACTTTTATATTTAAATAGTTTTGTGTAGAAATGTTCAAATAATACGTCAACATTTTTTTCGACTTAATTACTTATAGTTTAGAATCTTCATCGAAAAATATTAAACTTGATGATAATGGAATGCCACTTGGTACACGTATTCTTCACGAAAATTGAATCATTTTTATAACACCTATTTTGAGAACCGCGGCATATTCAAGACGGTGGCAAAAATATACTACAAAGTACAATAACTATAAGTAGTTTTCACAATAGAGCAATATAGCTAGAAATTTTTTTGTAGAATGAAGCTTTAGCTACAATTTGCCGCATCGTACGCAAATATACGTTGATTGGTTTACAAAAGGGTGTCTGTAATACAATTTGCTTATTTACAATTACATAACAGTTTTTTCTACAGTTAAAAATATTCTATTAGATAGATAATTTGCTGCAAATTTTGATATATATTTATTTATTTTACATCAGCCTATTTCTGCAACGAGGCTAATCGCCGATGCCAGGGGGTGAGCTCCTATACACCGGGAGCTCATGACAGTTTTTGGTCTCCGATTTCATACAGCATGCCTTTTGGAGGAGAGAATATTTACCCTGTGACAACAAAAAAGGGATGGCACTAAACGCCTGCACGCTTTCCGGTAATAGGGAAAATTGCATTTCCACTTAAACACAAAATTTTTGTGCTTTTCTCTGATATAATATTGCTTGCCCTTTTGTCAAAAGAAAGTTATAACAAATTTAAAGTCTTTTAAATATATGCATGCGATTCGGAGGGTCCCAAAGGGCTCAAACGGTCATGTGATCTTGTAATAAAAAAATATGATTTTCCGCGTTTTCATACAGCATGCCTATAATTAAAAGACTTTAAATTTGTTATAACTTTCTTTTGACAAAAGGGCAAGCAATATTAAATCAGAGAAAAACACAAAAATTTTGTGCAAGTGGAAATGCAATTTTCCTAATGACCGGAAAGCGTGCAGGGGTTTAGTACCATCCCTTTTTTGTTGTCACAGGGTAAATATTCTCTCCTCCAAAAGGCATGCTGTATGAAATCGGAGACCAAAAATGTCATGAGCTCCCGGTCTACTACACCTGGATGAGGGGTGAATGATTGTGAAATAAGAGTAATGTAAACATATTATTCTCGCCTGAATAATATCACCAACAGAGAATCGAACCACCAACCTCACAATCCAGACTGTATTCACCAGTACGATTTAATTCTCTCGAGCAACACGTTGGCACTTTTGATATATAGATTGTTATTAATTTTAGATCCAATTATTAGTTTTGTATAAGAAATGATTGAAAAAATATTGAAAAAAAGAGAGCTCATGGCAACTAGGATAAATGAAAATCCCAATTAGTTCCGCTTAAACATTTGGAATAGTCTATATCAGTGTTTCTCAACAGGTGGTCCGCGTCCCTAGAAAAATTTTACTGGTCCGCGAAAGTTTGTGTGATTTTTGCAGTTTTTTTTTTATTTTTCAAGTAAATAATTTATATTTTGTTTATTTTCTGTGATTTTCTACAAATAAAATAAATCTATTTAGTAGCACATCAAATATATTTGTTAGCAAAAAATGAACCAATTATTATTAGTGGTCCGCGTTAGAAAATTATATATTATAATGGTCCGCGGTACGTTTTTGGTTGAGAAACACTGGTCTATATCCTTTTTATTTGAGTAAGGGATAACTCTTTCTTTAGCAACTGGCAGTGGGTGTAATGAAAAATATATTTGAGCAAAGCATTTTTAATAAATATTTTATAAGTATTATTTTCCAGCAATTTTTAACCGTTGGTATCCTCTTTGATAAGAAGCCTAACCTGTGCCATTTTCGTGGTTTTCGCCGTCATAATGCTAAGAAATGCGCGATACATCGGTTCATCAAAGAATTCTTCGTCTGGACTTTCATAGTGAAAATTATCAAGATATAGACAACAATAATAATAGAACACAGCATTATATTCAAGATAGAAAGTGTAAGAATATATATATAAATTTAAGCACGGCGCAAATATAACGCTTTTATGCTTAAATATACCCTAACCACTCTAAAATGATACCTTATGATCTCATTTAAGTCTTTATAAAGAAGTGAGAGCTTGGTGTCACTTTAAAGTGACAAGTGTTTTGAGGTGATGGAACTAATAGCACGTGTGTAAAAGCACTTTTTTGACTAACTTATTACAAACTATTGAAGTACCCATATTTCGTAAGAGTAATGTATATTTTTGCTGTAAATGATAAGTGAGATATTTCAGTTTCAAGTATAACACGAAATAATCTTTTCTTTATTCTAGACCACCTTTTGTATTGAGAATAAACATTACCTATAGAGGCGCTGTTGTCGTTTACAAAATGGCGATTGGAATAGGATATTTTTGACATTTGCCATTTGATACACAACAATTCACATTGCAGTTAATCTTCTGTTGTGAATTTAAAGACTTTTTATTAAAGTTTTCTTCACTTTAACACATACAAACAATGCAATTAAATGGGCCACATCCAACAAAATCCTATTTCGTTAAGTATTAAAATATTCCGCAAGGCGTCACTTCAGTTATTGTCAGTTTTCAATATATTTTCGATGTTAAGTAAATAATAAGTGAGATACTTCGTTTACAGATTACTCTCCCCATAGCCAAGTATATATCTTATTAAAAATTGCATTAAACAGTAAGGAATAGTTTCTTTTTTCATATTCATCATTGCTGTTAAGTCAGTGGCGGCTGAGACAGGTGGCGCTAGAACAGTGTCCCCCTAAAAAAATTTAATAAGGAAAACTAAATTTAAAATCTTATTTTTACTTTAAAATTGCATTAAACTAGCTAAATATATCTGCGTATATTTATTTTTATTATTTCTGGTTCAAAGATTTTTTATATAAGTGTTAGATCTAGGAAACAATGCTGTGAACACTAAACGTTAGTGTCCCGATACAGTGTTGCCACTGTTGTTCTAATGTATTTATCTACGCAAGTAATAAAAATGAACTGGAAAGGGCAACAGCGGCGAGTTGTTAGTGTGAATGTGTTGGTGAATTTAGACCGGCGGCCTTAGCTTAACGTTCGTATGATTTTATTTTACTCAGACGTGAAACTGGATACAGTGTGTTATATAAAAACTAACGTGCTTAACTATGAAACTATATTATTAATAAAAAATCAGCTGTGGCCACCATAGGACCGACCGCCATCACAAGTACTTGTATAAAATACATTCCAGCAGCAGAGTAGAAATAACTTGGCCTAATATTTTCTAACAGGGATATTATTTATCATGACCATGGAAACGTTACATGTAAGTATGAAAAAATAGAAATAGAATTTCGTTTTATCAAAAAACGTCTCAAATAAAAGTTGTTAGTTATTGCTTTTATAGCAACTTTTGTTCAATAAATTTTTCTGTTGTTAAATATTCGCAAAAATCGTGCCATTGATATCAAAAGCTTAAATATGAAGTTTCATAAAAATCCTTTTAGCCGAATTTGCTCTGCACGGGTACACAGACAGACAGACAGACGGATGGGCGGACAGACGGACGGACGGACAGACAGACCGACAGACAACATGCTAAAAATAGTCAAAACGTTATGTAGGGACCTCAATTCGTGCAGATCCATCGAAATCTCGAAATGTCAAAATCGGTATGATCACAATACCTCCCTTATATATTTTGGCGGTCGGTAAAAATATTGGTCCTCATTTGCCAAATTGAATATTTCATAATTGAACAAAAATGGAAATAGAACATTAATAGAGTTCAGTAAAAACAATGGTAATAATTTAGAATGGGGCACCAAAAGCTACAATTTTTTTAACGACCGATGATTGAAAAAAATATATATATATAATTAGATGAGTTACATCTGTAAGTTAGTAATTATAGTTGATAGGTAATGGGATTCGGATCAGTCAGAAAATAAAACAAAATTTATTAACTTCGCTAACGTTTCGATTTAATTTAAATCTTCATCAGAGCTAAAAAGATATATGGAATTAATAACACAGTAAGTTTACATGTATAAAATATAATAATGTTCAAATTTAACTGGTCAATTAGTTAAAACAAGCATTACAAAATTGTCGGAATTTAAAATATAACACAAAATATTTATTAAAAAGTAAAAACATATCAAATATAAGTTAAAGATTAAAAAACAAAGTTAAATTTGCAATACCTTAGTTAATTAGTCACGATATAAAATAAAAATTTAAAATTAATAAAAAACACATCATATCCTCCGGATATAAACATTGAGTACAGTCTGTTTCAAACGGTTAGGCGGAACTAAATGGGAATTTCGTTCTTTTAGGTTGTAACGACAAGGGACCTTGCTTGCGTTATTTCATTTTTTACGTTAGAATGTCAAAATTTAAAATTCCAACAATGAAACCATGGAAACGAATGACATATGTCAAAATTAAATTATTTATTTTACATATTTTAATGACAAAAAAATATATAAATGGGAAATTTGTATTAAGAATGACACAAGAAATCAAAATATAAAGAAAATTATATTTTAAAATGATATTAAACTTAACCAAAAATGTTTATTGTAAGTATGATTTACAAAGCTTAAACAAAACGGCCGAAAAGCAGGATTTAAACGATGAAAGTAACTAGATTGCAAAATCTAGTTCCGCCTAACCGTTTGGAACAGACTTTAATACAAAAATTTCCACCCCAAGTCACTATCTTTTTTTGTTTTTGAGACAATTAAACTCAAAATAAAACATTTTTAGTAACACTAATTCCTAGTTCTAAAAACCTGATTCGTTGGTATTATCTTAAAAAAATCTTATTTATAAGTTCTTCTATAGAACATCTTAATTTGTAAGTAAATCACGTCATAAAAAAAACTAAATTCGTGATCAAAATTCGATTCAAGATCACAAACGAAAAAATTTACAATCACTAATTTAACGGTATTAATTTGACTTCAAGGCCGCACATCGTCAAGTTAACTGCATTTTGCAATCTAGAGAACGATAATTAAAATCTTCAGAAACTAAATAATGATTTGTGAAATATTTTTTGAAAGGGAAAGTACGACAAATTGAATAACACTTTTGTAGGATTCTAATTCTTAATCGTAAACAATTTTGTGGCTTGAATATTTATTAGAAACTAGATTGGAAGAAACATACTTTTTACTGTTAAGTAAATAATAAGCGAGTTATTCCAAGTTTATGGAAATATGAGAATGGAAGGAATGGGAGAAGGTAGAACGAGTACAGGAGAGGTATCTGAGTTGGATCTTAGGGGTAGATAGAACAACACCAGGGTATATTGTAAGAGAGGAACTGAAAAGGGATAAGATGAAAGTGGGTACAGGAAGGAGGGTGGTTAAGCACGAGGAGAAAGTTAAAATAGAAACAGACAAAAGAATAGTGAGGGAATGGTGGGAGGAAAGAGCCAGAGAGGAACAAAAAGTAAGATGGTACGCATGGGGGGAGATGAGAAAGGAGTATTACTGGAGATGCGGAGTGGATGCGACAGAGGTGGAAAGGAGAAGAAAAGTAGGGATAAGCGTTATTGAGGAGTTGTGGAGGAGGGATAAGGAAGTGGGGGAGCAAGAAAGGACAATCATAATAGACAAATCAAGGAGCGCAGGGAGATATAAGGAGGTCAGCACTAAAGGGGTACCAAGCTACTTGAATGGAGAAAGAGGAAGGTCAGGAGGGAAGGTTAAGAGGATTGCGAGGTTAAGGTGCGGGAATGAAGAGAGAGGAAATAGATATTGGAGGAAACAGGAGGATAAGATGTGCAGGATGTGCGGGGAGGAGGAAGAAGATATAGAGCACCTTGCGAAGAGGTGTAAGGAGATGATAGTGTGGTTGGGGAGCACATTAGACCCGTTGCCCGAAAATGGAAGGGGGAAAGGTGGGCGAGGGAATTAGAGGCAAGATGGATTGAGATTGGGGAAGGATAACAGGAAGAGGTAAAGGAATGAAGGAAGGACGTCCCAAAATAACGTCCCTTGAGGTGAATTTTCAATTTTAGGAAGAGAAAAAATCACAAGGACTCAAGTCAAACGAATAAGAAAACTGAGGAGCCACAGGAATGTGTTTACTGGTCAAAAACTCGTTTACTGAAATTGTTGAAACAATATAGGATTGTAATTCTAATCGAAAAAAAAAAAATAAAAAAACAGTCCGGTTAGTTAATTTACACACCTCGTTTACATATAGAAACTAAATATCAGTACGAGAAAATAAGAAAAACAGCTATGTAGGCTATGCCAAAAGTTTAAGTGGAACTAAACGGAATTTTAATTTCAAAGTTGTCACTAGCTATTTTATTAACTATTGAAGTGGGCTTTTGCTAAAAAAATTATCAAAAGCTTTATTTAATCGTAAAAAATTACTAGATTTTAAAATCTAGTTCCGCTTAAACCAAAGAAACCAAATATAGCCTCCAATTTTATTTTTATAGATAGATAATTTATAAAATATTTTTGAAAGGGAAAGTACGAAAAAAACAAAACATTTTGATTAGATTAAGTTACGTCCGTAAGTTAGTAATTATAGTTGAAGGTAATAGGATTCGAACCAGTCAGAAAATAAAAACAAATTTATTAACTTCGCTAACGTTTCGATTTAATTTAAATCTTCATCAGAGCTACAAAGATATATAGAAATTTAAAATTATTAAATTGGTAAGTTTACATGTATAAAATTATGATAGTGTTCAAATTTAACAAGTCAAGTAGTTAAAATAAGCATTACAAAATTGTCGGAATTTAAAATATAACATAAAATAATTATTAAATAATAAAAACATATCAAATATGAGTTAAGGATTAAAAACAATGTTAAATTTACATTACCTTAGTTAATAGTCACGATATAAAATAACAGTTTTTAAAATTAATAGAGAACACATCATATTGTCCGGCTATTGAACTCAGAGATAAGCATATGAATAAGCCACGTATGAATTTGAAAAAGGGGTTTGAGATGGTTGAAACAAGTAAGTAACGCTATCTATTAATAAATTAGAATTTGATTATTAGGTGAAACATGTTAGATTTGTTTACTATTGTAATATATTAAAAAAATTCTAAATCTAACATATTTCACTTAATAATCAAATTCTAATTTATTAATAGATAGCGTTACTTACTTGTTTCAACCATCTCAAACCCTTTTTCAAATTCATACGTGGCTTATTCATATGCTTATCTCTGAGTTCAATAACCGGACAATATGATGTGTTCTTTATTAATTTTAAAATTGTTATTTTATATCGTGACTATTAACTAAGGTAATGTAAATTTAACATTGTTTTTAGGGTTTTGTAGGTATGACCAAAAAACCCTTATACCGTCATTTTGTCGTCTGTCTGTCTGTCTGTCTGTCTGTCTGTCTGTCTGTCTGTCTGTTCGGTAAAAATTGTAGCCAAACGGCTAAACCTAGAGAGTTGAAATTTGGTATGCTTATACAACTCTTTGACCCGCACATAGGAAAAATACTAAAACATCTAAAAAACATATCCCCCTAAAAATATAAACAAATATGTGCTCATCGAAAAAAAAAATATTTTTTTATAATTCTGAGTAGGGTATCAAATGAAAGCCCTTGGTACGTGGATTAACGATCAAAATTTTATTTTTGCAAAATAAATTATTTTGACGCGATTTTTGCCAAAATTGTGCCAAAAAATTTTTGTCCCACACCCTGTAGCCCAGATGGTTTAAACTAAAAATCTAAAAAAATTCTAAGTAATGTATATTGGTGTGAACCGAAATAGTACAACAGGATTTTTTGATCAGATTATGTTTTCGGAAAATAACGCATTTTTTGTGATTTAAACTAAAATATGTTAAATATTTAATTCGCTATGTAACACTCCAGATCAGTAACTTTGGTAGCTCAGTTGGTTTTGTGATGCACTTTGTAATTTGAAGTGCGAACGTTGCAGAGTTCGAATCCTGTTAATTTTATTTTTTTCTGTTTTTTTTTGCATTTTTATTTTGTTTAAATTATTTTGTCAAAATTCTAGTTATATTTTGGTAAATGTTGCATTTATTTTTAAAAAGCGTAAATTTAATAACCATTGGGAAGTGTTGAAATTATAATTTAATTCTGTTTGACGAAATCAGAGGGCGGGACTTATGATATAAGCAACCATATGGACCTATGATATAAGCAACCAATAGAAGCCATAGGCGCAATTTTAAAAATCTTACTGAACCTTGCTGTATAAATAAAATACTGCACATATTTAGAAACTTAAATAATGGTATTAGGCATTCGAATTAAAATTCATAAAAAAATATTTTGACATAAAATTTGTTTTGGCATCCCAAATAATCATCATTCAGTTACTAAATACCTGCAAAACCCAGAAATGTGTGAAGATTCACACTTCACATAAATTTTTTATTCTTTAACTCATATTTGATATGTTTTTATTATTTAATAATTATTTTATGTTATATTTTAAATTCCGACAATTTTGTAATGCTTATTTTAACTACTTGACTTGTTAAATTTGAACACTATCATAATTTTATACATGTAAACTTACCAATTTAATAATTTTATATTTCTATATATCTTTGTAGCTCTGATGAAGATTTAAATTAAATCGAAACGTTAGCAAAGTTAATAAATTTGTTTTTGTTTTATGACTGGTCCGAATCCCATTACCTTCAACTATAAAAACAAAACATGTAACACTTTTGGACTGTGTTTTTATTTTTAATTGTAAACAATCATATGACTTAAATACCTATAAGAAATAGGTACTTCCTAGAAGTGGTTGCAATATAACCATATGATCGTCGCGTCGTTGACCTGTGAACGACGCCGGTCGTCGGGACGGCGACGTCTATCAGCTGATGCTTCAGCTGGTAAAGTTCAAATTTCATCACAAGTATTACTCACGTGAAAACAGCATTATTCAAATAATTTAATCCGAATACTATCTCACAGATAGCTATTTTGGTTTCAAATGTTTATTTGTTAAATTGTGTTAGCCAATAAGCATTAAACAATGATACAGCGTGGACAAAATTAACTAACGCGAAGCTAGATACCAATTTCTTTTTTGCTTTTACCTGATTGCATCTCATATATTAAGTGTTTTTTTTTTTTAATATCGACTGGTTATGTTTCAAATGTCAAATTTTAATTTAAATTGTCATATTGCCATGTTATACAGTTGTCAGGGTAATATTAGTTATTATTTAAAACTAAAGCTTCCATAAAACTGACATTTTGGAATATGCGTGGTCATATGAAATGCCTACTGCCTCTGCTATCTCTCGAAATTTTAGTCGACGATTGTTCATCACGATTCCGTGAACATTTCTAACCATTTCTTCATCGGTAGCTGTTTTCGGTTTACCAGAACGTGGTGCATCATCTGTGCTTGATCGACCGCACTAAAATTCTTCAAATCAGTTTACAACTGTTGCATATGAAGGAGCAGACTTGCCATGAACTCAAATTAAAATTCCAACCAAGATCAAGGTAGAAATCTTCAAAAAAGTGACAGTACCGATTTTGACAAACGCTTCTAAATTCTGGACAATCACAAATAAGCACATATCCAAAACAAGAAGCTCTGAAATGATATTTCTAAGAAAATATTAAGGCAAAACTAGACAATAAGAAAGAAGCTATTTAGAGAAAAACATAGACATAAATTCAGTGGATACCATAATAGAAGGCCAGCTAAGTTGGCTGAGACATATATATAGAAGGTGCGAAAACAAAATAGTGAAAAAAGTTTTTAAAGCATGATCATTAAAGAAAATTAGACCAAGGAGACCAAGAAAATCTTAGCAATAAGAAATAAAAGAAGTTGTAACGAAAAGAGGTGTAAAGTGGGAGTTGGTAAGAAAATACACAAAGGATAGGCCATGATGGAAAGAAATATGAAGTAGAACACTAAAAAATAACTCGACTACAGCCTTACACCGCAAGGTAGAAAGCCTTCAGGATTAATAACAGAAGATTTGTTCAATCGTTATTGACTTGATAAGTATATTGATTGTGTTTTACGGTATACAGAAAGAAAAATTGATTTAGGCCGAGAATTTTCACCTTCAAGTAAACCTCTAGGTAACAATCTGACGGTAAGGTTATATAATACTTTCTGTGTTGAATAAATGTCATCCCGTCTTTCAATTCAAATTTATCTATTGGATAGTTATCTAACAGATAATGAAACTGACGTATTGAATTCACTGACTCGTATTGACATTTATTCAGCAGATGAAGTTCCAGATAACCTTATCTGTTAGATAGTTACCTAGAGGTTCATCCGAAGATGGAAATACTGGTCCGAAATCTATAGATTTATGTAGCAAGTGGATTTCACATCGATAATTCAAAACTCTTTAAAATATCGACTGTGGCTCATGTTGTGTAATATGAGCATCGTCTTGCTGTAACTATATGTTTTCCAATTTCATTTTATCTAATTGATTTAACTGTTCTCAATCATGTCACGGTAGCTGTACCTGTTACAGTATTCGCGTCTGGAAACTCTTCAAAATATTGCTTGTTGCTCAAGTGTAATATGAGCATCGTCTTGCTGTAACCACATATTTTCATTACTCGGTCTTTGTTCTGCAGCGCTCGCTGTTTACAATTACAGCGTCTTTGAAGAAATATCCGTTACATCTCCTAACCAAATTTCATAACACACTCTCTCTCTGCGAGTGTCCAAAGATCGCCGATGAACCACAGATGCTCTTAAAAACTTTTTTGATTACAAATGGTTGTTTGTTAAATCGTGTTAGTCAATAGGCATTGGACAATGGTTTATATTATGATAATATGGAACAATAATCGTAAATTTCTTTCTAAAAAAATAAGAACAATATAAACCTACGCGATTTTTTGCTTGGGTTTCTTAAATAATATTCTATAGCTATAACTTGATATATGTATGTTTTTAAACGACGATGGGAGTATAGATTTGATATGGACTTTTTATCAAGCAACAATAATAACAACACACAGTTTATGAAACATAATTTTTCAAAATAATGCCTTTAATATACCGTATTTTTCGGACCGGACGATAAGACCCCCAAAATGAGACAATTTTTAGAAAGAATTTTTATTATTACAATAACTTGTACCAGCAACATTCTGTTCATCTTCACTCTCTGTACACTCGTCTCGTTAATGTCATTGTTCGTATTATTTTCGTCTGAACTATTGTAGTCAATCTATTCAAAAACCAAGTCATCTTCGATACTATCCAATGCGTTGTTTATTAAAATTATACCGAATTTCTTAAAAGACTTTCTGCCGCAACTGGAGTGCACCGAATCCGAAACGCAAACATCAGAAATCCCTACATTCGCCTAAAGTGACCGTATGGGCTGCGATGTCGGCGCGAGGAATTATCGGCCCTTACTTTTTTGGAGACGAAAGGAGGCGTACAATTACAGTGAATTCAGAGCGTTATGTGGAGATGTTAGACAACTTCTTGGTACCTGAACTGCAAAACTTTCCTGGCTATAACCAAAGAACATGGTTCCAACAGGACGGAGCAACTTCACACACGTCCAATATGTCTCTGCCACGTGTTCGTGAAATTTTCTCAGGCAAATTGATCTCCCGGACAGGTGACATAAATTCGCCTCCACGCAGTCCAGATTTAACCCCTATGGATTTTTTCCTATGGGGTTATCTTAAATCTAAAGTTTACGCCAATAAACCGACTTCACTGGCGCATTTGAAAGAAAATATCCGTCACGAAATGGCAGCCATCCCTGAGTCCACCTGCCGAGACGTCATAAGTAATTTTACTGTTCGATTAAATGAGTGCCGAGAACGCGAGGGTCTACATTTAGACGATATTATTTTTAAGAAATAAATCCCCAAAATGTGTATTTTAATAATTAATAAACATTTTTTCTATATACGGCTTACTTTTTTTTTAATCGATCCACTAAATATAAAATTTCTTCTGAGACACCTTGTATATGGAAGATTTGAAGATTGACATAATCTCATTACTATTTAGAGGAATATTTAACAAGGAGCCATTTACAACTGCTTCTTTGGCTAGAAGATCGACTTCGATGTTGAACTTAAAATCTGAGTGGCCTTTAATCCAGCATATGTTTATAATTTTACTGCTCGTAAAATCGTTAACACAACATTATCAAATTGAAGGAGACGATTTTTTGGAACGATTATTACCATAGACGCATCATAGATGTCCTAGTACTTCCTTGAAAACAAATAGGCTAACATGGAATTGCATAAATCTTTCATCACCAATGTAATTCAAAAACTTACCGTCAGCAGGCAAATTTTTGGCTAATGGGAGCCTATTCTAAATCTTATGCGATCAAAATAGGCAACTTTTCTCCCAAACAACTTGTGTTCAACACCCTAATCAACACATATTGCGTTGATTATTGTTACTAAGAAAAATGTGTTGTCTTTTTGGGGGTTGGGCATGCCTGCAACCAAAGCAAAAGTGACTGTTATACTTTAGACCCCTTAAAAACCTTATGTGGTTATTTGCTTCGACTAGCCCTAAATAAAATTATATTTATATTTATTTTAATGTACAACTTTCGCGCTTTGGTACAGATATAATAATTTTGTAGGAGTTTTATTCGAAACGTTTTACGTCAGCTCACAGCAAATTTCCACCACAAATTAAAGCCCTAATAGCCAATTTATAAATCTATAAATAGTTTGAAATGCATTATAAAGTGGGCGCTGATGATGCACTTTCTCTATATTACTTTCTCTTTCTGTTGTGACGTACACGTTTCCCTGGATCGGGAGCGTAGGTCTGGGGTGACGCTTTCTCCTCTCCCAGTTTTCCCGTTTCCATAGTGACGACACAATACAGAGACTCAAATTTCATGTCCATGCTCTATATATAGATAGCTGCACGGAGATGCGATTTGAACATTTTTTTTAAATAGATTACGTGGGTTTTTGGTTTGATTAAAGACTATCTTTAAGGGTTTTCGTACGTCATAGACTTTGTATCGTCCTTTTCTAAAATGTACAGAAAAAATCAGTGTTGTTTTGTAACAGTGTCGGTAGTAATGAAACAATGGTTAGCCATGAATTTCTTTTTTTTTTTAAATACGTTTATTTAGGGGTGCTCCAACAGCTTGGTTATTAGCACCTCGGGACATTGGTTTACATTATTTTACATTTGATATTGTACTTATTTGTTTAGTAACATTTATATATCAGGTCTACAAGTATGAAATGCGGATTCTTTTTTAAATGAAACACATTAAACTCAAAAGAACAGTAAAAGTTTATTTATTCAAAGTATGCTCCATTAGAAGTTATACATTTTTCCCATCTTTCAAGCAATTTGTGAATACCTCGCCAGTAGAACTCTTCCCCTTTCCCCGCAAACCATTCATCTAGCCATTCTTTCACATTTTCATATGAACAAAAGTGCTGCTCGGCAAGTGCGTGACCCATCGATGCGAACAAGTGGTAATCTGAAGGGGCCAAGTCTGGTGAGTAAGCGGCATGGGGTAGCACTTCCCACTTGAGTGCCTCCAATGTGATGCAAACTGCTTTTGCTTTATGTGATGGAGCGTTATCGTGAAGAGAGATTACCTTGTGCTGTCTTCTTTCGTATTCTGGCCGTTTTATGAGCAGCAAATGGTTCAATTCGATCAGTTGTTGTTGGTAGCGTTGGGTATTAACTGTTTCACCAGGTTTTAACAATTCATAATAGACCACACTCTTTTGGTCTCAACAAGTACAGAGCATTGTCTTATTGTCAAAGCGATTCAGTCTTGTAGTTGATGTGGATGGTGAGCCTGGGTTCACCAATGATTTTTTGCGTTTGGGATTTTCAAAATAAATCCATGTTTCATCGCCAGTAATGATACGATGCAAAAAAGACTTTCTTTTGTATCGTGCAAGCAAAATTTCACAAGTGATTTTGCGTTTTTCCATCTGCCTCTCATTCAATGCATGTGGGACCCATCTGCCGACTTTCTGGATCTTACCCATCTCTCGTAGGCGATTGGAAACAGCTTGTTGACTAACGCCTAACTGCTCTGCTAGTTGTTTTTGTGATTGACTATCGTCTTCCTGTTACAATGTTTCCAATTTTGTATCTTTATATTTTTTTGGAGGTTTTCCATGTTCTTTGTCTGTAAGATCAAAGTCACCACTTTTGAAACGCCGAAACCATCGTTCACACGTATCTTGCGATCGAGCATATTCACCATAAGCTTCTCGAAGCAGTCGGTATGATTTAGCAGCAGTTTTTTTCAAATGAAAACAAAACAGTAGTACTGTCCGCGAATGTTCTTTATTTGGCACAAAATTTTACATTTTTAACACAGTAAAACAAAACTATATGATCACTTTTCAAATTATAACCTATACGCATTTGACGCTTAATGATAACTTAACAAAGCGCCATATGTGTTGAAACTTTGAACTATACACACTGTTTGCGCGGCAAGTTTGAAAAAAATCCGCATTTCATACTTGTAGACCTGGTATTTTACAGTAATTTGTGATATATTTGTAGTTATATTTTATGGTAATATATGTTAGATTTTATCAAATAAATTGGCTTCTGTTAGGAATTTGATGATCTTGCTTTCATTTTGGTTTGACAGAATTTCGTCTGGGTCTGTTGGTAGTTGGTTGGAGCTTCTGTCCATGTGATATTGAGGGCATTCTATTATAATATGCCTTTCTGTTAGTCTGGTGTTGCAGGCCTGGCAGTTTGGGGGGTCTTCTCGTTAGAACAGGTGTTTATAGGTTAATAGAGTGTGCCCGATTCTTATTCTGGTTAATACTATCTGTTCTCTTCTAATGTTGTTTTGGGGTTTGCTTCGGTGTATGTGGAAGCGAGTGTACCATGTTTCTTTTGTTTTATTTCTGTAGTGGCTTTTTGTGTCGTATGTTTGAGGTGGATAGGGGTAGATTTCTTCGTGTATTCTTTTGCCGCTATATCTGCTCTCTCATTTCCTGGGATGTTTTGGTGCGATGGAATCCATAAGATTGTGATTTCTTTCCCTTCTGATATGAAGTCGTGTAGATTGTCCTGGATTTTTTGGATTACGGTGTTTCTGTTGAATGATTGCTGTATGCTGGTGATGGTACTTAGAGAGTCTGTATTATGAACTTTTGGTCTGGGTGGAGTCTTATGTATTTTGTCGCCTGCAGAATAGCAAATGCTTCAGTATTCTTCAGAATTTCTTTTATTTCGGTAAATTTCATTCGTTTTTATAAAAGCACTTTCGGCTTCGCTATGAAAGTGTTAGCGCTGATGTTGATACTGAGTATCGCATCTTTACAAGGATCTATCCAGCGCAGTGCTCGCCTTTCGCCGCTCAATAGGCTCTAATTTTGTCCGTTATCTATCGTTTTACATATTTTCTTTACATATTGTCGTATTCTTGAGCCTCATTTCTCGTACTTCTAACCAGCCGCCAACAGAACGCACCTATTGTCAGTACCTTCGACAGGCTGTAGTAGCACTTAACAAGAAAAGGGTACGAAATTAGTCTCCTGGCTTTCAGATTTACTTTTAGCTCTTAATCTTGTAGTAGAAGCAATAATTAAAGGATTCAAAGCAAGATAAGATATATCTCAAGGAGTTTTTGACGCCATTACTCAATTCAATTAAAAAATTTGTTTCAAAATATTTTTTAGAAAATCCCTTTAAGGTTATTAAAATTTCTTCTTTACTGTGTTTGCATATAAGTCAACTGACATTTCAAATAATAAAATTAATTATTTCATAGAAATTATAAACCATTCCTGAAAATTTATGTTTTAAAATATGAAAAACAGGATAATGCTGAAGAATTACAATCACAAAGTAGTTAATGAAATACTTTTAGAAAATTGCATTCCGGAAATTTGGTTCCAGAGGCGTACTTACTCTTGTGCAATCACTGGCACGCGTGCCATAGCTTCTCCTGCTTAGTCTCCAGCAGTGGTTCTTAATCATTTAGTAATTGCGAACCACCTAAATACTCCCTAAATATATTCGCGGCCTAGTTTCTACAAACGTAATATCAAGGAGGACTTACTTAAGCTTTGAACTTGTTTCAATATCTCCATAGGCGTAGTTTTTTCCTCTTCGATTATGTGTTTGGATTCCTGTATTACGCCAGCCAGAGGCAAATTAAGCGGTGGGCGGACTGGGCGGCCGCCCGGGGCCCACAAAGCCGGGGGCCTACCGAAGTCTATATACAAATATTTTCATTCTATTTAAAATAATAGAGGGCCCATTTCAATTTTACCGCCCAGGGCCCCCAAGCAACTTAATTCGCCACTGCTCTAGCCGGTTTATGACTCGATGACTAGCTGGAATGTGATCGGCGAGATGCATTTTTGTTTGAATAATCAGTGTGTATTTTGATTATTTGCTTCATTTTATAAAAATCCGTCTATCTATCAATATGTAAGCTGTGAAAGAGAAAAGTGAATTTATTTAACTAAACTACCCCCTCCCCCGTAACATTACTTCTAAACACCATTAATTTGTAAGACATAGGGTAGGCCTAGGGTCTCCGTCATAGAAATTGATTCAGGGGAAAGAAATTGATTAAAAAAGGGCTCCGCAAGTAAAAAAGGTTGGGAACCACTAGTCTAGAGAAAAATTGGGACTTTAATCGTTTAAAACGTTTTGAGATAATGACAATTTTTTGAATGGCATAATTTACATTATTTGTAAAATAAAAAAAATCACAACTCAAAAATGGTTAGAGATAGCGACCAGCGGATGAAATTTTTGGATTCCGTGTAGTTTAATTAGTCTAGAAAAAATTTGAGGCCTTATTCGTTTTGCGTATTTTAAAATTATGACAAATTTTAATATGGCGTGATTTATAGAAATATTCATCTTCGCATGGATATATCTCAAAAACGAAATGCAATAAAGACCTGCGGTTGAAACTTTTGAAATCTTGAGGTCCTAATTAAATTGTAACCAGATTTTGAAACAAAAAATTTTTTTAAGTTTTTTCAATTTTTTTTAATTTTTATTGAAAATTTTGAAAATTTCTAACTAAAAATTGGTTAGGGATATAAATATGCGGCTTGAAATTTTAAAAATCTACTACACTGTTTAGTCTAAGAAAAAAATTGGGCTTAAATAAACACATTATTAAGTTTTGTAGGGGCAGCAATCCAAAATCCTTGAAAATGGCCAAACATCGTGAAAATCGTAAGGGGTACCCCTTAAGAAAATCGTGATTTTTAAGCAAAAATTTTTTGTCTCCAATTTTATTGAAAATTGGTACAAATATGCATTTTTGGTCAGAGATCAAGAAAATTTGGTCCATTTTGAAGTTTGGGCAAAAGTTTTGGAATTATAGGCAAAAAACTGACCTAAATCAGCTCTAACTCAAAAACTAGGAAAACATGAATTTTTTAAATATTTTTTTCATAATCCTCACCCCAAAATTAGCTTAAAACTATATTTTGGGTAAAATCGCAGTCAAAAAAATTTTGACCAATATTATCAAAATTTTGGAAGAGTTTTTTTTTTAATTTTTGTTTAAAATTGGTATACTTATATATTTTTAGCCTTAGATCACAAATATATGGTCAGTTTTGGTAATGAAGCACCATCAGAAAAGATTGTTTACAATTGGTTTGCAGAATTTCGTCACGGTCGTGCGTCCGTCAGTGATGAATCTTGTGAAGGTCGACCAAAATCGGTTGTGATTCAAAAAAAAGATCGATGCTGTGCTCAAAATGATTGAAGAAGCTCAGAATGAGCGAAAAACTCAAGAATGCGATTGAAAAAAAAGGGAATAGATTGGAGAAATGCAAAAACCATGACGAAGGACAGAAATAAATGGAAAGAAATTGAAAAAAATCACCAACTTTGGCAGAAACCCAAACTGCCACACAGCCTGACATCTAACGGTAATAATGAATACAGGATTAAGTAAGTAAAATGGCGGGGGGGGGGGATAAAGTGCGGCCCTCTTATACCCTTTTCACACTAGATCTTTAAGACGAGTGAACTTAAAGTTCACCGATGTTTAAGATCGGTATGCTTTCACACTTGATGTTTAAATCTCTGGTGCTGTCATCAGCTACAGTAATTTTGTCCTTAAGTTACCGTCATGAAATTACCAGTTTTGAACTGTCTGCGCAGACGCACATTTTGAATTATTATAAACAATTAAGGATATTTCATTTCATTCTACAATAAAGACACTACAACAAAGAATATATTACACCTGTATTAACATGTAAGTCGATACATTTTATCTCAATTATTGTAGCTCTGTATTTTATTAAACACATTATTAAAATAAATAATTTTATTATAACAATAAGTATAAACTTCTTATAACGTCGATATAATACAGTATTCTTGTTTATGATAATATAAAATATTGATAGCACAAATTCAAGGAGTATTTTTTTATAATAGAAATTAAGTTGGCAATGCGTACGAAGTTTAAGATGCAGATCTCTGTCTTAAACATCGGTCGTGTTTAGACGAGGCCATACGGTTTCACATTAGCGTTTAAAGATACATTCACTTTAACATCCGATCTTTAAGATCTAGTGTGAAAAGGGTATTACACATCTCCGAAGTGACAATTTGTCTTTTATCATATGATCATGTTGGCCAAAGTTTATGTACAAAGAGTGACAGTAGTTAATGGAAAAAGCATATGACTTCCAAAAAGCTAATAACTGGAGCAGAGTGGTTTCGAAGTGTACAATCTAGAGGTGAAACCATAATTTCAATTGTCTTATACACGTGAGTTATCCAGTAGCTAATTTTAACAAATTTCTAAAAACGTCTTAATAAAGACGCTGATGACGTCAGTAGGAGAAAGTGACGCTTTTCTCCAGACTCCCACTGAAAACAGTGCATCTTTGGCTTCCCGATATAGATAAATAAAAATAAAGATGGATTATATCTGGAACAATAGGCTGTTGACGTCGATTTTTCATCAAGAAAACGTGATTTAATCCATTCAAAATTTACAAACGTAAAAATCACGTGATTAACTCATTCACAATTTAACCAAACGTGACAAAATTCATTCAGTAGAACGCTTCACGTGAGTTATCCCTTTTAACAATAGGATGACGCAAAAATCATCTCAACATTGTGCCTTACACGTGATAATTAAACTAATTTTAATAAAATAAGGATAAAATATAAAGGATGTCATTATAACGTGAAGCTTGCCTCTTACGTATTCCCGCTTAGTGATGGATACCCAGCAAACATTCAACCATCGGTCGAATGCCGGAAAACTGCTTTTTCTATTGGTAAATTGCTGGCACTAAAAGTTTGTGCAACGCCAGTATTAATAATATACTTCACATTTGTATTTCGCACTCCTCCTATACAAAGTACTTTACCAGCATTTTATGAGCACTCCTTATTTTTGATAATATGTTACATTTTACTTTTGTTTCACCATCGTTGAATAAATTTATTCAACGAATAAAGTTGACAATATCGCATCATTCTATTGAACGTTAATTTCGTCATTAATAGTTTAAGACCGATGCGATATTGACAACTTTATTTGTTAAATAAATTTATTCAACGATGGTGAAATGGGCAAATATTTATTTTGCACCTAACCATTAATTTATTTTAATACTGGGTAAATATACATATGTTATATTTGAAATACTAGAGAGTGGGTATAATATAAGCACTGCTCCGTCAGAAATAAATCTTGCTACTAATGCGATTATTTTGTACTTTACCGTTGCTGGGCCGGCATTGATAAACCAATGGGCCAGCTAACGGCCACGGGGACACTAGTATACTGGCCCATTACTTTAATGCCGGGGAGTATGTGCTTTAACAGTACTGGCCCGTATAAAAAATTTGCTGGGATGCTACGTGATTTGTTATAATATAAATACGACATTTGAATTTAATCTTCCTAGTTTAAAAATAGTCTCTCGTAATGTTAGCTTCTGTACTTTGGGTTGTTACTGTTTCATCTTTCGAAATCTGGAGATTTTTATCATTAAAAATGTGAAGATTCAACATTTTCATCTTTAAAATTTCGGAGTTTCAACATTATCATCGAGGGGGGGGGGCAAACCCACGATCCCCCCACCCTTGGTGTAAGCCTGGTTCTATGAATATAATTTTCGATTTAACACCCAAAATTCCTGACCTAACCTACTAATATTATTCATTCAAAAAACATTTTAATGAGATTAAAAAATTAATACTTAGCATTTAATTAACAAATTTATCAAAAAAAACTTTAGTAAAAACTCAGTATTCCCACAGGAATCGGAAATAATGCTCAAAACAAGAAGATATATACAATTTCCCTTGGTTGAAAAGAGATGTCTCTACACCATATGGACGTCCGTATACGTCACGACATACGCCCGCTATATATAGACGCCGTAACGATTACGTCACGTATGACGTCAGATTAACGCGCCCAACATGCGGTTCATGACGTCACACGCAAAAACATCGATCCGTTACGTCACTTGGCATCCTATTCTTTTTAAACATCCTTGTTTGATACACTGTTTATATCCGGTTAGGAAGGAAAATAAACTAAAGTATACGGAAAATTTGAATACAGGATTGAGTCAGATCTTTTTTCAACCAATCTAAACTAGTTAACCCTATAGTTTGGTTAAAAATTAAAACGAGTTAAAAAATTGGTAATGGCAACATCTTCAACATTTACAGTTGTATTTATAGTCAGCGTGTAAAAGTCGTGGTTGTTATGTACACTTCCACGCATCAAATACGCGTGGATCATAATGGTATTTATATTAGTATTTACACGTCCGTGCAATACTTAGCAACGTTCATCCAAATTTTATGTCACAACATCGCAAATTATAAATTTCTGGTATAATCTCAGCAAGCCAGTATCGTTTGTTTTTGTGACATTAGTCATATGCAGGGGGGTGAAACTCTAATGGCACAACGAAAACCATATTAAGTTCCATAACCCAACACGAATAGCGCCCCAGTCGCTACCAGTCGCTATAGCTACGCGCATGACAGGATGTTGCCTGTTACAGCTTCTGTCATTAGCGTCAAAATCTGTATTTAGTGTCAAAATCGTCTTCTGTTATTAGCATTAAGCGTTTTTTTAATTGTAATATTTTGTGCGTAGTTATTCTGTAATTTTGTAATTTGATTGTTCAATACAGAAAATGGGTGTTAAATGCTTTGTTTTGAGGTGTGATAGTAGTGAACCTACTAGAAATCGCTTTCCAAACCCGAAAATACGTGAGGCTCCGGAATTATATAAAACGTGGATGAGGAACATTGGAAATTCAAAATTGGATGGCTTGTCCATGGAAGTGATATAACAGAGTTCGTGTGTGTGAAAAACATTTTACCCCGGATTGTTTTAGTAATAGGAGAACTTTAAATAAACTTCTACTTCTTAATAAATAATTATTTCTGCTAGTTATTGTTTTTCTATTTCTATATAATTCCTAACTGCTTGTTCTTAATTGTAAACATAATTGAATGTTATTATTAAATGATACAATTGTTTTGATTTATTTTGTCTATTTTTAATATTATTGTCGTTAATAATATTAAAAATAGATAAAATAAATCATAACAATTGTTTCATTTTATAGTAACATTTAATTATGTTTACATCTATATCCACTGAAGCATTTGAAATACCCGGGAAACCCCACCCCTTTCCTCCCCCACCACTTTTAGTTCCATAACCCAACAACTACAGCGCTAATTTGGTTTAAAAAAATTTAACGTCAGTTTCGTATCTATTTCTTTCTTTATCTATGGTCATATGTCATAATAATTGGCGACGTTGTACCTTTCCTCCTGTGGGGTAGCAGGATTTAGTACAAAGTTAAGATATAGTTAGGAGCAGTATATCGGCCATCCCCAATTAGAATGCCATTAATCGCACCACTTTGAAAATCCCTGAAAATGGTACTCGCCTCCCAAATTCTTGATCATGGGCGCTTCCTCGCCACCTAGCGTTTATATCCATGATCTAGCAGTTAGCATCACATATTACCTGAACGTTCAGGGGAAAATATCCTTTCCGGTTGATGTATATTGCTGGATTAGGACCTCCAGGATTTTTTATTTTTATGTGGTTACAGTTGATATCGCCCACGATTCCTGGCATTCCCGCAACCCTGTGGAACTCTTCTTTTTTTCTTAGCAATTCATATGCTGTATTTGGGAATTTAACAATTATTTAATTATTAATTTAACAAGTATTTGGTCGATTGAGAAAAACAATGTAAATCAGCAATGTCTTGTTGATATGCCCCTTTCGCTAAATACCGATTAGTTGCTAAAACTTGCACTTCCACAGATATCGGTAACCTTTTCATATTAATAATAGCTACCAAATCATTTTTTACCAATTGTACAACTTTTCGAGCACTATCTTTACTCATTCTATATATTTTTCGAAATTCTAAATCATTATATTTATAAAGTGGATTAATCCGATTTCTATAAACCTTTTCTTTCCTTGCATTGCGTCGGTCGATTCTCCTAATATTTTGGTGATCTTCCATTCTCTATTGCAGTTCCGCAAAATCCATATCTAATTAAAATGATATTTTATATGTTTTAATTATTTGGCATAACTTAAATAATAATATATTAAATAATATAAATAACTTAAATTGAAATTAAAAATAACCTTCTCGCAAAAAGTTCCTTACACGCTGCTTACACGACAGTTTTGGTACGTGGAAAAATTACCAAACAGTGGATAAACCTTGTTTATAAATACGTTTTTTTTACCACGCACCTTGCACGAAAATTTACACGTTTCCATAGTACTATAAATACGGCTGTTATAAATTTGTACAAGTGTTTGTACATGTGTACAAATGATAAAAGTGACAGCGTACGAATATTACATTCGTTAAATGGATGTTATGTAGACGTACTAAACATGACGACACAAAAACATGGGACGTTTCCAGTGAGGCAACTGCACTGATTCGCCGACTGCCCTATACTGGCTAGGCTGGATAAAAAAAGTAAACATTATATTTTCTTATTGGTGGCCGCACAAAATCTTCGGCAGGCTGTATTCGTTCCACCCCACTTATTGCTGACTCCTGTTCTAAATGATAGATGTCAAATAAAACAATTTTAAGTTGGTTAAGTTGGTTTTAAGATGGTTCTAAAACGGCGAAAAATTCATTTCCCCAGGTTCAAATTAAAATACCATTTACAAATTTTTATGTAGAAAATTGTGACAACCAGTAATTTCTGTACAATATCGAAAACTTTCTATTTTTTGACTTGTGAAAGCTTTCCATAAACCACAACTCTTCATTTGACTTCTTAATTATATGTCAATCAAAACCTTTTATTGTAAATGTAAAATTATACGAAGAATGACCAGAAATTTTAAGGAATGCACTGTTTTCCATTTTTTGAAGCACGTTTTTACACTTTATATGAACAATGAACTTCTTGTTAAGTTGGTAGTACTAACCAACCCACGATTATTGTTCTAACTTGGCTCCTTTAGTAGCTAAGTTAGAACACATATGGAATGTTATAGGTGGATAATTACATATAAGCGTACAAATTAATTTTATAGTTTAATTTGACTGGCGACTTAATTATATGTTCAGTAATAACTTGTTTATAAATTTTTATATTTATGGACCAGATTTAAAAATATTTTTACGATGGTAAATAGACTACCATTTAGTTCACGCACGTGGAAATAAAAAAACTAAGGCTGGGTTCAGAGATCTTAAATTAGTAGACTGTAGACTACAGCTTGTGCACTGTTGATTGTCACTAAACAAGTCATATGGTAAGGCAACACGTACTTAGCATTTTTCTTAATTTAAGCAAGGCTTTCGATTATATATCTCACGATATTTTATTAAGGCCCGGTCTTTCCACCTTCAGTTAAAGTCCCAGGTAACTATCTGACAGATAAGGTTATTTGTAACTTCATCTGCTGAATAAATGTCAATACCAGTCAGTGAATCCAATACGTCAGTCTCATTATCCGTTAGATAACTATCCGATAGATACATTTGTATAGAAAGAAGGGATGACATTTACTCAGCAGATGAAGTTACAAATGACCTTATCTGTCAGATAGTTACCTGGGACTTTATCTGAAGGTGGAAAGACGGGGCCTAAGAAAACTATCTTTTTATGGTTTCGACGACATGAGCCGTGCCTTGCTTAAATCATATTTATCAAACCGAAAACAGTTTACCCAATTTAACAGTAGTACTTCCCAGTTTCTTCCTTTGCATTTTGAAGTGCCTGAAGGTTCGGTTCTTGGACCGCTACTGTTCCTAATATTTGTAAATGACATGCCTCTCTCTACAAACGCCAAAACAATTCTCTACGCTGACGATGCAACATTATTAGACTGTAAAAATGATTTAGATTCTCTTGTTAAGGAAAATGTCCCTCTGGTGAACTGGTGACTAAGTTTAAATAAAGAAAAAACTCAAGTTTTACTGCTGAGCACCAGAAGACATGATACTGCCAATCCCCCCTTCATAAAATTTCTTGGTATCCACGTTGACCCTCATCTTCGTTGAGATCAACACGTGGATATACCGCAAACCACGCTCAACTGTGTATCTAATAAGGAATCTGAAGCATGAAGTCAGCTCAGATGTTGTATTGAAAGCCTATTTTTCCCTCTTTCAGTCCCACCTAACCTATGGGTTAATAATCTGGGGACATTCACCTGCAAACAGAATTATTGCATTACAACGAAAAGTTGTAAGAATAATTGCTGGTGCTCCTTTCAGAGTCGATTGTCGAGATTTTTTTTTTTGAAACTCAAAATAATCTCTTTGCCTTCGTTATTTATTAATAAGTGTTTTTTGTTTATACGTAAAAATTTAAGCAATTACAGTACTTTTGTAATTGCTTAAATTGACACGTATAAAAATCCACAAATATTAATTTTCTTGTTTTTGAAAATTTCGTTTTGTTGGAAAATCAATTGGTTGTCAAAAAATTGGTTTTAAAAATATAAGAAAATGAACTGAATCTTTATTATTCCAACTTTCTGTGCCCAATATGTCAATTCTTGATAACCCAGAACCGGTATAGTATTACTACTTTTGTTCTCAACGATTTTTTCCAATATTTGTTTCTATATTTGTCATGTAGTAAAAAATTGAACTGTATCTATCTCATTCCAAGTTTCTATGTCCAGAATGTTGGTGTTTGGGCAACATAAAGGTGTCCAGAACCAACCTAGGTACACTACTATTATCTTAATAAGATTTTTTCGCAGTATTGTTTAATAAATTATTTATTGAAGCCACAAAATGAAGAGTATCTACCTCATTGTAACTTTGTATGCCTAGTAAATCGATTATCGAACATCTTTAATTTGCTCAGAACTGACCTAGGTACACTACTTTTATCTTAATAACAATTTTTTGCAATATTCTTTAATAAATTATTTATGTAGTCAGAAAATGGAGAGTATCTACTTCATTGTAAGTTTCTATGCCCAGTAAATCTATTATTGAACATTTTAAATTGGCCCAGAACTGGTTTAAAAACACTACTTTTGTTCTATTAATTTTTTTTGCAATATTATTTTATATATTTGTCATGTAGTTAAGAAATGGATTACATCTAGCTCATCCAAAATTTCTATGGCCAGTATTTTATATTCTATGATTTATTAATGGATTTATTTGTTTCTATTATGTATTTTTGGTGAAATTTGCGTGAAAGAACCAGCGTAAAATAATCTGTAACAGTTTTGACAATGTCTGGAATCGATCAGGCGACCTTGTAAACTATTTATATACTCTTCTCACAGTGCTGCACGCACAGTGTTTCTTTTACTCATAATTCTTACTTTATCGCTTTTTCCTTTTTACTGTCTGTCCGTAAATATTTAGAATTTAATTGCTGAAGATTGCAGATAAGAAATTTGGTTAATTTTAGACGATTGATGGGAAAAGAAAACAGAAGAACTGAAAAATCACTGTTTGCATTTTGTAAGAAATAAAACATATAACTTTTAACCCAGAAACACTAAAAGAAGTACTACTAAATATTTCTACATTTTAGTACTCCCTAGGTGCACACCCAGGGGGGGGGGCACAGGCTTTACCCCCCCCCCAAGCACTCAAAAACACCTTGGTAACCAGCTGTCAAAATTCCAAATAATCATACAGTATGGACATCAGTCGTTTTTTGTGGAATTTTGGTACGAAGGGTGGTTTTTGTTATTATTTTGGATTTACTATTAATATTTGCGGTGGTAGAAAAAATATTGTATGTAATACGTGTTTAAAGGACTTTTTTGAACCTCGTGCTACTCAGCAAAAAATTCATTAGTGTAAAAATTCAGGCTCAGTTTGCTTAAAATTTTAGTGATAAAATTTTTATTTAAAAAAATTACTTAATTCACTATTTTTAACCAAATCATAGTGTAAATCATTTATTCAGATAGTGTTATTTTTATTAAATATTACTTTTTCAGTGTTAAAATTAATAATATCTTAACACTATTTATTTTCTAACCTATAATTTAACCAGTATGTAAGTGTAAAGTTTACACTAAATTTACCCAACAAATTGATGTGAAGTGTGAATTTTCACACATTTCAGGGTTTCGCAGGTATTTAGTAAGTGAATGATAATTATTTGGGATGCCAAAACAAATTTTATGTTAAAATATTTTTTTGTTAATTTTAATTCGAATGCCTTATACCATTATTTAGGTTTCTAAATATGTGCAGTAATTTTTTTTATATAGGAAGGTTCATTAAGATTTTGAAAATTGCGCCTATGGCTTCCATTGATTGTTTAAATCATAAGCTCCGCCCCTCTGATTTCGTATACATTCAAATATAGAATTAATTATAATTTCAACACTTCCCACTGGTTATTAAATTTACGCATTTAAAAATTAAATGCAACATTTGCCAAAATATAATTAGAATTTTGACAAAATAATTTCAACAAAATAAAAATGCAAAAAAGAAGCAGAAAAATAATATTGACAGGAATCGAACCATAGTAGGAAGCGAGGACGTTTACTCATTTACTGTGTTACATAGCGAATTGAATATTTTACATATTTTAGTTAAAAACACAAAAAATGCGTTTTATTTGTTTTAATTTTCCGAAAACATAATCTGATCAAAAATTCCTGTTGTACTATTCCGGTTCACACCAATGTACATTACTTAGATTTTTTTCAGATTTTTAGTTTAAAGCATCTGGGCTACAGGGTGTGGGACAAATTTTTTTTGCAAAATTTTTGCAAATATCTCTTAAATATAAAATTTTGATCGTTAATCCACGTACGAAGGACTTTCATTTGATACCCAACTCAGAATTTAAAAAAAAAAAATTTTTTTCGATGAGCACATATTTGTTTATATTTTTAGGGAGATATGTTTTTTAGATGTTTTAGTATTTTTCCTATGTGCGGGTCAAAGAGTTGTATAAGCATGCCAAATTTCAACTCTCTAGGTTTAGCCGTTTGGCTTCAATTTTTACCGAACAGACAGACAAACGGCAAAATGACGGTATAAGAGTTTTTTGGTCATACCTACAAAACCCTAAAAAATATAATAATTTCATTATTTGTTAAAAAAAATTTTAATCCACGTATGATAAACTTTCATTTGATATTCTTCAAAATTTTATTAAATGAGATGCTTTTTTTTCGATAAATACATATTTGTTTATATATTTCGCAGGATATATATTTTAATTCTCAGAATTTCTCGTCCATATTTGTTCGAGTCTCTAAATCCAACCGCTTGACCCCAATTTCTACCGAACGGACAGACTCATATGACGGAATGAGGATTTCTTCATTATACCTACGAAAACCTAAAAATAATATGGGACTATGCATTTTTTATTAATGTCAATACTAATTATTTAATAGCTTATATATTTTAAAATACATAAGTTATTTTACTGTACGATTATTTTAAATTTGTTAAATTTTCTTTTCATTGGCCCTTAAGAGGGGGGGACAAGTTCCCTCCAGTGCCCCACCCCCCTCTGAATACGACATTGAACGGTTGGACCTGGAAATTTGAAATTTATCATGCTTTTTATATCAAAAACTGTTGACCTTACCCATTATTGGCAGTCTTCATTTAAAAATACCTGTGAAACTCATAAAAGATTGAAAATTCATATTTCACATCAATTTTTGATGTCCTATTTGCTTTTTATATACCTTAATAGGTTTTACACTCTTTATGTGTCTAGTTTTATTGTATTTTGAATTATTAAAACCAAAAGTTGTCCAAAAATTGAATTACTTCCCTACTTTCAACTTCCTACACACTTATTGATCACAACGTCACACTGCTGTAATGATCGTAGCGTCACAATTGACGTCATCGCAGTGACGTCACAAGCGCCGGTACAGCTGGTCGATGTGACGCCAGGCGTCGACCATAACGTCGCTTGCCGTCGCGTAGCAAACACGTATTCAAGTTCACTCTTAACATTTATAGTTTTGTGAAAGTTCTGTGTTGTGATAGGACATTCCATTTTTGGATTTGTGGATTTTTTGTTATAAAAGGACTAGACGGGACCCAAAAGGTACGGGGAATGTTTAAAATCATTGATTTTGTATGTATAAATTTATGTATTTATGCAATTTCTTTCATGTTGCACTGTCAAACGATTGACAACAGATCTTATGGTGCTTTTATGTTAGAGCAACGATCAAATCTACAAGAGCAACGATAATAGAGACGATAAAAGAAACTTAAACCTAGCTTAAATGTGTTTATGGTGGAACTGTGATACTAGAACAGTTCTAGCTGTTAACTAAAGTAAACCTTTTATAATACTCTTCTGTATAGCTAACGCAATATGAAAAGAAACTGTGCAGAAGACTAAATTTTGACAGAACCGGTAAAAATTTAAGAAATGGGTGTTTTTATAATATTTTTGCAAAATATACAGCGACGTGCATCTAGCCTAAAAACTCAGAATGATTAGTAACCCACTAATAACTAGTACTACTGCATACTAGGCATATTTTATTTTCATTTTACGGTGTTATACCATGCTTAGACATCATTCAAAATTTGGTATTACTCTTGTTTACCTATCATCTTATTCTAAGAAGTACCGGATTTTTACTATTTTTCAATGTCATCAAGTGTTGTCGTCTGCCATTCCAATGTAGCATTCAGGTGTACTGTATTTAATGTTCTTTTTTGAGATTTGTGCATTCAAAATTTTGTATTATTCTTATGTACCAATCATTTTATTGGAAGAATTATTTCCAAATTTTTACTAGTCTGTATTTTCAATGTCATCTTGTGTTGTCTGCTTTTCCCATGTGATACTCATGTGTACAGGACTAAAATTTTTCTTTTTTGAGACTTCTTAGTGTGGAAATTAGTTTTTTTTTATTAATACTCTTTATTTAACTAGATCTACATACATGATGTAATAGTTTTGATTATACAGTGTTTGTTAGGGTTTGTCACGTTGTGGGGTTGGTTCGAAGAACTCCCCTGTCACTTCATTTTATGTCTGTTAATTCACTACTAATGTTTAATTAGATTGTTCGCTATCCGCACTATCATTGACACTGTCTGTTATAGTATCTTGCGGTAATTTTCTGTTCAATCTTCTGTGGATTTTTCGCTTGTGTGTGGCACCGGAGCACTTTCCAATTCTGTGGAAAAATGTTGTTGACAGCTTTTTCATGAATTCTTCTATTGTCATTATACCTAGTTCCTCGTGTAAATGGCTGTTCCTGATAAACCACGGGCTGTTGGTGGCGATTAGTAATACTTTCGACTGAAAGGCTTGCACTTTTTTAATGTGTGTTCGGTATGGAGCATCCCATACCATGCATGCGTAGCTCAATGTAGGTCTCAGTATGCTTTTATATATTAAGAGGGAACATTCTCTTTTTAGGGTTCAAGAAATTAGTTTTTAAAAAGTATTCCAAACCTTAAGCGGAATAAAATTTTGAATTTCTTAAGTTGTCGTTATTTTTTTCATGTTTGAAAGGCTTTTGCAAAACAAAATGATCAAAAGCTTCATATAACCGATAAAAATTATTCATTTTCAAAATATAGTTCCGCTTAAACTAAAACAGGCTGTGTTTTTTATCTGTCATCGGACCCATATCATCGCTTTTGGGGGTAAGGCGGAATTATTGTCTTTCCAGGTCAGGATTGATTGTAATACCGGAACCTGGGCCTCCTCTAGTTTTCCCTTTCCGATGCCTGAGGTGCTCCAGTGTTGCGAAGCTTCTTAATGCACACTTTTCTTTGTCATATTGACTAAAATTTAACCTCATTTTAAATTACTTGAAACATTAGTATCTCTAACGGATGTTGGTTATGTTATTATTACCAAATTTGTTATTGTAATACAATAGATTGTCCTTTCACTTGGTATTTTTTTAATTATTTTGAATATTGTAACCAAACCTTTTTTATATAATCTCGAGAAACATATATACATACGCTGTCTCATTTGTTACTATAGTGCGTTCGAAGGTGAGTTTGCAGTATAGCTCTTATGGCAAATGGGAGCGGTGTTGCCAAATGTTGTAAAAGTGTCAAATGTGTCAATTATAATAATATGAAAAACTCGTATTATTTACAAAAATCAACTCTTATAAAACTCAAAATAACACTCAACAAAAACAAATGGACATTTGTAGAATACTGCGTCTTCACAGATCAGCGCGTTTTAGAGCTGGCAAAGTCGACAAGCAAGAAAAGGATAGCGTCATTCTGTAAACCCATTAGAGAGTATGAAAAAGAACTACTCCATATGCCCTGTACTGCATACTCACCTTCGAACGCACTATAGTCTAGCAGTCTCACTGAGCATAGTGCTGATCACTACAATATTCCTTCAATAACTTGAAAAAATTCATCTCCATTAAAAATGGAATTAAATTGTAAATATTTTCGAGCGATTATTTTTTACAACTTTTTACGTGGATTAACCCAACAACAGTGCATCGATGAACTTAATTCAACTTTTGGCGATGAAGCACCATCAAGGACTATTGTTTTTCGATGGTTTGCCGCCTTCAATCGTGGCAGTAGTTCGCTTAAAGACGAATTTCGTGAAGGTCGTCCAAAATCGGTTGTTCCGGAAAATATTTGTGCGTGAACTGATACTGCAAGAGAGTCATGTGACTTATTGTGAGATTAAGGTATCCTTGGGTATTAGTGGGACCAGCATACATTCACTATTGCATGAACATTTGGCAGTCAAAAAGATTCGCATTAGATCCCAATTTGACAATCAGAGTGGAAAAAGCCTCAATCGGAGTGGAAAAAATGCTTCGAAAATTAGTTCAAACGCATGCAAAAGTGTATTGATCGTCATGGAGAATATTTTGAAAAACAATAAAGCCACTTTTGTTGATAAATAATTGTTTTTGATCTCAAAATCCAGAAACTTAAAAGGCAACCCTTGTATAAGATATGTTTGAGTGGCGAGCTCATTTTCCACGCGGAAGCTGCCGACCGAAACTGCACAAAAGGGCCCAAATACTGATAACTGATGACAACTAACTACATAAACAAAGTGTGCAGTCAAATCGGGTCTGGCCCGGACCTATAAAAACTATTATTTCAATTATTATTGTCTATTGCGGATGAACATTTATACGGTTTGAGTATGTTTAGTGTGAACAGGGGAAAAAATACTAATAATAGAGTAGATTTAATAGAAAAAGTGATCAATTTGTCTCTTATCGTAGACGCCATTAACTTCTATTTAAATATTTTTCTGTATTTATGAAAGTTTATTTAATAAATTACTAAATATTTTCAAAAATATGCCTTCATATTTTGTCCCCCTTCTTGAAAAATATGCTGCAGGTGTCCATATAGCGTATTATTCGAGTTTTTGACTATACGATGTAGTTTCGGTCCACATTACCTAGGATAATTGAAGTTCTGTTGTTATTTCTAAAAACCCAGTTTGAGGCCAGTTTAGTAAATGTAAATAGGGCTTTAAGAGAAAGAAAAACCTGGTTTAATTCTAGGCATTAAATATGCTCAAAATAATTTTTTTGCTTAGAAATTATATTGATATTAATTTTTGATACCGTGCAAAAAATATATATTTAAAAAACATTCTAACTAAGGGATTTTCAACAATTAAAAGACATTTTTACAACATTTAGAACATTTATAAACCTTTTGAATCGTCATCTGTGTATTTTAATCCAAAATTGCTGAAACTATTATTAAAAACGTTTCACTGGATCCATTAATTTGTTTATATCATGGATATATCTTTCAGACTGAGTTCTATTAGTATATTATTTACTAATACGCATGTGTCAAATAATTGACAAATTAATTGCGCATGCGAAATAAAATTTTATGATTGATTTTATTTGAATTTTGGAGCCAAAATAATGTAACGATAGAAAAAGTCTATGTAATACTAGGGTTGCGTACATTTTGGGATTTGAGATCAAAAACAATTATTTATCAACAAAACTGATTTTATTGTTTTTAAAAATATTCTCCATGAATATCAATATATTTTTGCATGTGTTTGAACCAATTTTCCAAGCACTTTTCCCACTCCGATTGAGGCTTTTTCCACTGCGATCTGGATCTAACGCGGACAAAACTTTTTGACGGTCAAATTTTCATGTATGTGTATGTATTCTGGTCCCATTAATGCCCAAGGATACCTCAATTTCACGATAAGACGATCTTGCAGTATCAGTTCACGCACAGCATCAATGTTTTCTGGAACAACAACCGATTTTGGACGATCTTCACGAAATTCGTCCTTAAGCGAACTACGGCCACGATTGAAGTCGGCAAACCATCGATAAACAGTAGTACTTGATGGTGTTTCATCCCCAAAAGTCGTATTAAGTTCATCGATGCACTGTTGTTGGGTTAATCCAAAGTTGTAAAAAATAATCACTCGAAAATCTTTATGATTTAATTCCAGTTTTAGCCGAGAAGAATTTTTTCAAGTTACTGTAAACAACACAAATAGTGCTCGTATATCAAAACGTTCTGAGTACATATACCGTCAATAATGTCAAACTTTACGATAGAAGCATCAGTTGCCAGATAGCAGCACTAGATAAGCGCAAGCCAGAAATATAAGAGACAACCCTAGCACCTGGCGCAGGTCTATTTCTCAAGAAATTGGACGGATACGAAAATTTTTCCGAAAAGGTGCTACAAGAAATTATATATAATAGGGTTCTATTATTATTAGGGCTATCTCCAGATATTTTCGTATTTTGTCTCTGGTTGATTTAAAAAAATCTATTAACCAAAATAATTAATGAATTCGCTGTTTTTCGTTATATAAAATGTTTTAAGAACAGTTATATAATTCGAAAAACCCGCTAATTGACTGTATACATTAACTAGAGTTATCTTGATATGTTCTTGCCATCAACTCTCACCTTCTGATGTCTGATGCTGTGTAAAATCAATCTTAATGAGACATCTGAATGTGACTTTAATTGCTTTTACCAGTTTTTTTAAAATAATAATTATGCATTGTGTAAAAGTATTTTGACTGAACAAGTCAATAAAAATAAACTGGGTCAAAATAATCAACATACAGGGACGGTCTTAGTTAACGCAGAGTTCTATTCGAAATAACATTCGGGGCCCTGACATCGATATTGAATTTACGTGAATTTTTAAATTTATTAATATTGAGGGATTTGTAGGTATGACCACACAAAAAAAGCCCTTATAACATCATGTGTCTATCTGTACGGTAGAAAAGGCTGTATAAATTTGAAATTTGGCTTTTTTGTATAACTCTTTAACTTTTGTTTAACTTTTTTACCGACCGCCAATATATATAAGGGACGTATTGTGATCATACCAATTTTGACATTTCGAGATTCCGATGGATTTCCACGAATTGAGGTCCCTACATAACGTTTTGACTATTTTTAGCATGATTTCTGTCGGTCTGTCTGTCCGTCCGTACGTCTGTCTGTCTGTCCGTCCGTCCGTCTGTCTGTCTGTCTGTCCGTCCATCCGTCTGTCTGTGTACACGTGCAAAGCAAATTCGGCTAGAAGGATTTTTATGAAACTTCATATTTAAGCTTTTGACATCAATGGCATGAGTTGATCAACTTCTGATAAAAATCGGTTGACTAGAAATGGGAGTTTACTCGTGTCGATTTTAAGATTCTTGCGAATATTTCATAACAGAAAAATATTTCGAAAAAAATTATTTAACATAAGTTGCTATAAAAGCAATAACTAACAACTTATTTCAAACATTTTTTGATAAAACGAAACAATATAATATAACATTTATTTAATTTTTTGAAATAGGGCCCCCGTTAGGCTTTTTTTGTATAGATATATAAACTTTGTCTCGTGTATAAGGAGCAGAAACTAATTCCATCTCCATGTATAAAATTTTATCAAAATTGGCCCATAAACATTAAATATATTGTAATTTTTAAAAAATTGGACCCCCATTTATGCCTTTTTTGTACAGATACATAAATTTTGAACACCTACATACTAGGAGACACTAATTCTAATATTCTGTGTCAAATCCCATCGAAATCGGTCCATAAATAAGCGAGTTATGGCCGTGCTCTACTTTCGGTCAAAACTGGAGCAGAATTTTTTACCAACTTGCGAATTTGATGTTTTTGACTATACAGTCAAAAGCCTCATGCACTCCTAATTCTAAAACTGTAAGTATTTTCAAAATCCGTTCATAAATAAGCGAGCTACAATCATTTGAACTAGTTTCCATTAATCCGCTCTAATTATTTGGTCTAATTCAGTAATTAGTTCAGATATTTGGTTTAGTTGAGGTGTATTCCCGGGTTAGCAGCACTTGCCATAAATTTCTGAATCAAATCAAAATATAAATATACGTCATTAAGATTACAATGTAATTTACTGGAAAAACGTATGTTTTAATTGTAATATATGCAGATAAAATTTGATCAAGGACTTTTTAATTAGGCCTTTTGATTGGCCCTAGGTACGTGACGATAAGAATGCCAAGATGGCTACATATTTTTGTCTAATGATGACATTTAATATTTTTTAAGGAAATTAAATTGAAAATTTGTGTTGAAAAGTTGTAAAAAGGTAAGAAATATTTTAAAATTTAATTAGAATTTATTATTTATATTTCACAACAGAAAAATATTTCGAAAAAAATTATTTAACAAAAGTTGCTATAAAAGCAATAGCTAATAACTTTTATTTGAGACATTTTTTGATAAAACGAAAAAAAATTGAAAAAAGTATTTATTTTTTCATACTTATATGTAACGTTTCCATGGTCATGATAAATAATATCTCTGTTAGAAAATATTAGGCCAAATTATTATAGATCAAATTTGTATTGAAAGACGGGATGACATTTATTCAGCACAGAAAGTATCACATAACCTTATCTGTCAAATAGTTACCTAGAGGTTTAACTGAAGGTGGAAAGACCGGGCCTAAGTGAGTCAATTACGCCCTGTTTATGTTGTAAATATTAAAAATGTTGCAACTCTTTCCGTGCGGAGAGTTTTTCAGCGGGGTTCTTGATTAAATTTGTTCAATCAGCCTAAGAACGGTCCTGCAGAGATGTTTACTGCAAAATATCTGAAAGTGACGGGTTGTTTTGAGTTAAAACCAACAATTGCCCGAGAATTTTTCGTTTATTAAATGTTCTACTTTTGAATTTATTATCTTTCGTTAATTATATTGAATTTCAAGCCTGTTTTGTCCGGTGGTAATCCGAGAGCAAGTCGTAAAGAAAACCATAAAAATACTGGCTAAATGGATCTTTTTCACTTTCGCTGACTATCAGAAAAAAAGCGGCTTCTCGGACGCATTGATATATGATACCTATTGTTAAATTGGTTATAGGCTGTTAAGACAAGATAAAACTGAAAGTGACCAGTTGGTTTCGGAGAAAAATTTTAAATCCCAAGTTGGTTAAGAGTAGGTCAGCAGTACCCAACTTATTTCAGTCACGGAAATGATAACGGAATTTAACTGGAAAATAAAACAACTTGCTATTCTTATGTAGGCATCCCACTTCTGATGATAGAACACTTTATAGCGTTTATGATAATATCAATTAAAACACACAAATCCAAGCACATATAAGCATTTATTACTACGTCTATGTACAATCTGTCACACATATGTCATTATGTTATGGTTACTAACGTAACATATTACAACGGCGTCCAAGAATTAGATCTGATCCTTACATGTATGATCTTTGACTGGTGTAAACGTGTAAAAACTTGTACAAGCACTAAATAAAATTATTATTATTATTATTATTTTGCTATATAGCCCGTTGAAATTTTTGATGCGCTGCATCAAAGACTATTTGCGCCTAAACAGCCCAATAAATGTCACATTGTTGATCTGAATTGCGTTTAGATAAATCCTGTACAGTTTTATATATTTTTACTGTGTCCATTTATAATGATTTAGAGATTTGCTCCAGAAAATTACAGTATTAGATCTTATAAATATAATAGACACAATAGAATCACTAACGAAGCATTAGCTAACTTTACTGATCAATATTATTGAGCAACTTATACGGTGTATTTATCTGCATATAATATTTTATTAACACTTAACAATAAGAGCAATAGGATAAGACGTCTGATATCATATTTAAATCAGGTTAAGTCAGTTGGGAAAAGACTTAAGTCAGTCTCCATAACATTAAGTCACTTAAGTATACTTAAGTGCTAAACTTATAATAACTATTAAATACTAGCTGGAGTACCCGTACTTGGTACAGTTTTTGTAAGATACATTTTTGAAGTAAATGATAAGTGAAAAATTTCAAATTCAAGTCGAAAGATAATAATGTTTTCGATGTATTATCGTTTTTATAATTCTGTTGTCTTAAATTTTAACTAACTAAACCTGACCTAATTACCTAAATTGATCATATTTACTGTCCGTCTTTGCAATTTTGAGCAAGATTTGTTAATGATGACATTATGTTAGGTTATGTAAAGGTATACGATAACTACGGTGTCACTGATAGACTGAGATAGCCACTGTGTTTATATGTCTGTCTCATTAAAACAACTCACAAGCTAGAAGTTTAGAAAATGATACACAATCGACAAAGAACAACGCAGGGGTATGAAACTCATATACACGGCCTTAAAACGGTTTTAAGTTATATTCCATCCACGGACAGCGCTAAAAGCGTTTTTTTTAACCAACATTTTGAGAACACTTCATTATCGGCAATTTGCGGCAATTGTTTTTGACGTTGTAACGATAGGTGACAGTAAATTGTGATTGTGACAGTGATGAATTTTATAAGAAATTTTAAATATTAGCACCACATTTTTTATTTTCAAATGGTGTAGTGTAATTAATAATAATTTAAATGGTAAATGCAAAAGCAATATAAATAGTGTAATAAAAAAAATGACACAGACTAAATTTAATATGCACAATAAAAGTAAATATAAAACTAAAAAATAAATATAATACTTGTTTATTTATTTCATATGCTTGCTTGCAAATAAAATAAAAAAACTTAATGCTTACTGAAGTATTAACTTTCAACAATTGTAATTAATTTTAATTTTAGGAAATTAATTAGGAGAGTTGTAAATAAATTAATCATAATTTTCGGTTCAAGGCAATCTTTAATTTTCTACCAAAATTACATTTTATTTTTCAATTTTGGTAGAAAATTAATGATCGCGCGATTTATAGCAATTTAAAATATAAAAATATATTTGTGTGCACTGCGGGTTGCATACTACCTAATCCTAGTTCATATTACAACCACGAATGTCGCAACTATCCCTGTCCAAAGCCGTAACGTGGGAGTCCGCTATCTTCCTTGTTTTATAAATTGTGGAACAACGTATTAAATTTAGAGGTCTGAACGGTTTAGCGCGTTACCATATGACAAACTTCTAATGCGGCTTAAGAGACGAAAACATTACCCAATTGTAAGAAAAGCAGAGGGCTATTCACTTTTTAAACAAATGCTTCATACCTATGGTATCTCTTAATAATAATAATGATCTATTCTTTGTGTTATGTTTATTTATGTTTAATATCTTACTTTTCTATGAAACAATAATAGTTAACACATTATGTAAATTACCTTATGCAAAATAGAGTAATAAAAATTTTTGTAATTGTTTTAAATAGCCCATAAACAAGGGTGTACAACACAATAATAAATAAATCATGTTTTAGAAGATATAAGCAGCTTGACTAAGTAGAGAAAGTAGAATTTTTAATGAGAAATTATTTAAAAAAAATTTTATCCAGGGATAATAAGACTAGTCGCAATATCGCCCTGACCACATAAAAAAAGAAAATCAGCTGTGGCCACCACAGGATCGACTGCCATCCCAAAGTACTTGCATAAAATACATTCTAGCAGCAGAGTAGAAATAACTTGGCCTAATATTTTCTAACAGAGATATTATTTATCATGACCATCCAAACGTTACATATAAGTATGAAGTACACAGACAGACGGACGTACAGACAGACAAAAAGACAGACAGACCAACAGACATCATGCTATAAATAGTCAAAACGTTTTGTAGGGACCTCAATTCGTGGAAATCCATCGAAATCTCGAAGTGTTAAAATCGGTAAGATCACAATACCTCCCTTATACCCTTTTCACACTAGATCTTTAAGACGAGTGAACTTAAAGTTCACCGATGTTTAAGATCGGTATGCTTTCACATTTGATGTTTAAATCTCTGGTGCTGTCATCAGCTACAGTAATTTTGTCCTTAAGTTACCGTCATGAAATTACCAGTTTTGAACTGTCTGCGCAGACGCACATTTTGAATTATTATAAACAATTAAGGATATTTCAATTCATTCTACAATAAAGGCACTACAATAAAGAATATATTACACCTGTATTAACATGTAAGTCGATACATTTTATCTCAATTATTGTAGCTCTGTATTTTATTAAACACATTATTAAAATAAATAATTTTATTATAACAATAAGTATAAACTTCTTATAACGTCGATATAATACAGTATTCTTGTTTATGATAATGTAAAATGTTGACAGCACAAATTCAAGGAGTATTTTTTTATAATAGAAATTAAGTTGGCAATGCGTACGAAGTTTAAGACGCAGATCTCTGTCTTAAACATCGGTCGTGTTTAGACGAGGCCGTACGGTTTCACATTAGCGCTTAAAGATACATTCACTTAAACATCCGATCTTAAAGATCTAGTGTGAAAAGGGTATTTTACAGGGTGTTAGGTAAATGTCCGGCACAATTTTAAAGACGGCATGGTTCCTAAACGGTGGTACTGCATCGATTATCAAGCGATATACGCATCTTATCCAAAAATGGTTGACTTTTTAGCTCTGCTGCAATTTTTACCAACAGGCAGATAGACAGACACATGAATGACGGTATAAAGGCTTTTCGATTGTATCTACAAAATCCTAAAAACAGAAATCAAACATTATTAACTCTTATGCGCTATCTATGCGTTTGAAACCTATTATATTCGCATGATACATTGTGAAAACATGTTTTATAGCACCAGTTGGGAATCGAACCTTCAATATATGATTTACAGTAACATGAATCAACCTAACCTTCAGTGATATGTTCTCACGGTGTTTCAAAAAAGTGGAAAGAATGTTATGAGCTCACCATAGTTCTAGCATTCTATAAACTTATAAAAAATGATCCACATATAATTTACTGTAGCAATTATATTTTCCATTATTCATATTTACTATAAATATTTATAAGAACACAGCAAGAGTCTGAGTTAAATAGTCTTAAGTGTTAGTCGCAAGTTATTTTATAGTGACAAAAAAACTACTCTAGGCACTATTTGTCATTTTACTTGATCGCTAAGTTTATAAATCCTCTCTAGGAGAAACACTGTCACATCCAACCATTTGGTTCACTATATAACTCCCGTAACCTAGTTAAAGACTTTTAAACGTGAATGCGCAGTGGATTTGTGCTCAAATATTGGAGGTAAAATACATTGCTACACCCGAGAGTCATATTATTATTATTATTATTTATTTAAAAGAACTGAAGCCAATGGCTTGTAAAGTTCTTATAGAAAAATTACAATATTTCACATTGTTGTGATACAGGAAAGTTGAAAGAAACAAAACAATTTGATAAACAACTAAAATCAAACAATAACAAATATAAAAAGTGTACAAAAACAGAAAATTTCATTTTATGGGGATAGTAGCAACTGATTGTAAAGGTCCAGTCTATTTTTAAAATTGTTCACACTTGGGGCAGACACCCCAGCAAACATTCAACTAACGGCCGAATGCTGGCAAACTGCTTTTATGCTGGTAAATTACTGGCACCAAAAGTAAGTGCAACGCCAGTATTAATAATGTACTTCACATTTGTATTTCGCATTCCGCCTATACGAAGTACTTTACCAGCATTTTATAAGCACTCTTCTTCACTCATACTTTTTACTTAAAACCATCAGAAATAAATCTTGCAACTAATGCGATTATTTTGCACTTTACCGTTGCTGGGCCAGCAACTGATACATCAATGGGCCAGTAACGGCCCCGGTGACACCGGGGTACTGGCCCATTACTTTCAATGCCGGGGAGTATGTGCTTTACCAGTACTGGCCCGTATAACAATGTTTGCTGGGACTACACTTCCAAGTAGATTGTTCCAGTCATTAAACACTCGGTTTGAGAGAAACTTGACCCAAACGTTCTTACGGAACTTTTCGTGACATAACTTTAACGAATATCCACGTAAACGAGAGTCTACATTAAGTACAAACCAGTAAGATCAGTATCAAAATTCCGATGGAGTACACAGTAGGTAGTTATAAGATCTCCACGACTTCTGCGGTTTTCCAGTTTGGGCAAATTAAGTCTTCGAAGTCTCTCATCATAGGGAAGTCTTTTGAAACCAAATGGTAAGCGCGTAGCACGTCTCTGAACTCTTTCCATAATATCTTTTCTAAGACTTGGTGACCAAACAGAAACGGTGAATTCTAGATATGTGATGAAAATTTTGCGTACTAATACAGGAGACGGCCTAGCAAATGCTCTAGAGATAAGGTACAATACACTATTTGCTTTCTTAACACACTTGATCACATGTGTAGACCAACTGAGGTTTGTGCATATTGTCAATCCCAAATCAACCTGTTCAGTAACTTGTTGGATAGTAATACCGTTAAGGTAGTACTGCAACCTAGGATTGTTTATGCCTAGATGAAGAACACTAGTTTTATTTATATTAACTGGTATAAGCCAGGTCTATGACCATTCAAACAGATTACTAATGCCATTTTGAAGTTCATAACTCTGAGAAACATGGTTATGGAATATCTTTAGGTCGTCGGCGTAGAAGCAGTGTGGAGATTTTAGGATATAACCAAGATCACTTATGTAAATAAGGAACAACAATGGTCCTAAAACAGATCCTTGAGGTATCTCACTAATGACCGTGCTGAGGAGGAAATGCATTTCCTACTTTCACACAGAAATATCTTCCTGTAAGAAACGCTTCAATGTAGAAGTTTATTTCTGATTCCAAAATGCTCAAGTTTTTTCAGCAACCGCTTGTGTGGAACTTTGTCAAAGACTCGAACAAGATCGAAGTAAATCACATCGATAGGGTTGTTTGAACCGAGTGCTCTAGTCCAAAAATTTGTACTGTAAAGCAAGTTGGTAGACACTGAACGGCCAGGTAGGAAACCATGCTGATGACAAGAGATAATGTTATTATATGTTGCTCATTGGATGTATTTGTTTTCTTCTTTCCATTTCACGGCTAAGTCTAAGTAGGCTAAGTAGACATAGAATTCTACGTCTACGTCAATTATAAACCATCCTTAAGTCGTTTCAATCTTACAAATGTAACTCTAGACATCTCCATTCGTGTTCCTTCTTCAAAAAATGTTTCACGTGTATAAACCCACATTCCAAAATCATTTTTCTGGAATATAAAAATTAACTTAACAGTTATTTTGTGAGCTGTGTTTTACCAACTTAAATATTGCATTAGCTGAATCACTTGTCGACTTAATGACATCCAAGGTCGTCTGTTATATCGTTCAAAAAATAGTTTTGATATGTATCTGTTTGTGATTAATTTAACGTCTCTAAATTCGACAGTCATGGAACAATTATTATATTAATTGATATGTTAAATAGTAATTAAACAAAAAATATATTAATACGTGCCAAAAATATTAATTGCCTTCTTATAAGAACTATGGTTTATTTTTGACTACACAGTTTTCAGAAACTCTGAATTATTATTCAAAATATAATTATCATCTAATAAATACATCGCATTCTTCAATTAAATACTTTAGTTTATAATTCTGAAAAATGCTTTACAGAATTATGAAACATGTTACAAATACCATAATACCGTAAGAAAGATATGCATAAATAATATCTAGATAATCCCAATATCAAACCTTGAATTTATAATCGATTTCCGTAACAGTTTTATAAACATAAGAAAATTAATTAAGTCTATTGCCACTGGTCCACTGTATACTTATAGGGAAATTTAAAATTGTAGCGCCGTTATGGTCATTTTTGAAACGTTGGTAGAGGATTTTCAATGTTATTGTTACACTGTGAAACTAAAATTGTAGGAATTAATATATTTTACAATATTTTATGAACCTGTTTTACTATTTTCTCAAAAAGCAGTGGCAACCAGGGGTGGGCCGACTGGCCTGGGCCCCTCCCAGGACCAGCAGATTACACGGCCCTGCTCGGAGAGTTGATGATAAAATTTGTTAACCACAACAGTAGTTAATTTTTAAATTACGTCATTGTTAACATATATTTTTTCGTATAAATAAACATTTTTTTAAGATTGCCTACTCTTGATAAAGTGACATAATTATTGTTCAAATGAAAATACATCACTTTCCAAATATGCTCCAACGAATTATATGAAGGGGAGCGTTGATCCTATTTCCCCCTGACACATTAACTAAAACATTCGCCCAATCAAATGATAAAACTGTTTTAAACAATTAATTACTCGATTCGTATAAGATAAAGTGGAAATCTGACTTCGGTATAACCTTCAGAATGTAATTTTAAAATGACACCTCAAACGTGAAATAGAGTATAAATAGTAGAAATATACTAGAGTAGTTTTGGAGACAATCGCGCTCTTAAAATCGGTATTTAGTTTTATTTTGTAGATAAATGTGAATATCAATATCTTAGGTATTTTTGAAATTATGATGTTTTACAAACAAATAGGACTGATATAAGTTGTACGGAACAACAGTAGCGTATTCAGAAGGGGGGGGGGGCACAAGCCCCTCTGAAGGTCCAATGAAATGAAAATTTAACAAATTTATCATAATCGTTCAACAAAATAACTTATGTATTTTACAATAATAATTAGCTATATTTTATTAGTGTTGAAATTAACAGAAAATGCATATTTACATGTTATTTTTAGGTTTTCGTAGGTATAATCAAGAAATCCTTATTCCGTCACATGAGTCTGTTCGTTCGGTACAAATTGTGGCCAAGCGGCTGATTTAGAAAACTGAACATAAGTAAGAGAAATATTGAGACAAAAATATATCCCGCGACGAATATAAATAAATATGTATTTATCGAAGAAAAAATCAAGTGAAAGTTTTTGATCCATGAATTAACAATTACATTTTTATCAACAAATAATGGAATTATTATTTGATATAAACATCAATATCCAACAGCAGGGGTATCAAACTGATTTGGGCCGCAGTCTATTTTACATACAAAATTATAAGCACTGACGGAACTTTAAATATCCCGAAGGGTGTCTTGACATTTTTTTATAAACAGAAAAGGGGAAGAGAGTATATTTTACATTTTTAAATATATTTTTCCCCTAAATAAGCTCAAGTCATTTTGATTACCGCTTCAGGGGCCACAAAAAATGAGGTTGAGGACCGCATGCGGCTCACGTGTCCTCGAATTTTGATTCGGCCCTCCCCAAAACAAAATTCTGGCTGTGCCACTGTCAATGAGTAAATATATACAAATGTTTATAAAGCCATTTATTTGTATGACATTTGTATGACACTGCAAATACAGCAAAAGACAATCGAATGGTAGAATATGGAATGAAAAAAATCAATCGAACAGCAATGTAATACAAAATACTGGAAAGAGTAGATATTTAGCAGGGCGAGAAGAGTGATTGTCAAGCAAGTCCAAAAGTCGACTGAAAGTTTTAATTTTGTTATATTAATTATAAATTTAAGCAGTGACGGAACTTTAAATATCCCGAAGGGTGTCTTGACATTTTTTTTATAAACAGAAAAGGGGAAGAGAGTATATTTTACATTTTTAAATATATTTTTCCCCTAAATAAGCTCAAGTGATTTTGATTACCGCTTCAGGGGTCACAAAAAATTAGGTTGAGGGCCGTATGTAGCTTGCTTGCCCTCGAAATTTGGCCCTCCCCAAGACAAAATCCTGGCTGCGCCACTGGAGATAGTTAATGTGTGTTTATATGTCTGTCTCATTAAAAAAACGCACTAACTATAAGTTTGGAAAACAAGACAAATCTATTAAATTTAGAGCTGTGAACGGTCGCGTTCGTTACCATATGACAAACTTTAAGTGACAATCAACAGTGAACAACTCAAAGCGTATAGTCTATTAATTTTAGAACTGTGAACGTAGCTTAACGCTTCGAGCGCAAATATTGCTTAGTTAACAAATTACAAAATGCATTTTTTTAGATAAACTATTTGTCTTAGGGCTATTTTTAATGACTAGAGTCCAATGCACAAAATAACTATTAGTAATAACGTTATTTATAACTAGAATTTAAAAGTGAAATTTTTGCAACTAAATTTATTACTGATTAGAATTTTGTTGCAGTAAATAAATTATTTATTTAGTTTTTAGATGATTAGCAAGGTTAAATAAATACATTAAAATTAAAACGAGATTGGGCAATTTTTAAACAAACCAACAAGTTTGAACAAGAAATCGAAAGCAGAATTCAACTTGTTAATTTATGTTAGTTCTTTGAGAGCTAATAAAGTTTTAACCCTCATCTTTTCAAAACCGGGATCAAACTTGGCCCGAGAGTAATTTTTACAAAACTGTAGAAACACAGCGGCTTGCTATATGTGAGACTTGTACTGGACGATCATTATGTCTACTTGTTTATTGGCCAGAGCTGTGAAGATTATGTACGGACCCAGCAAACATTTTTATACGGGCCATTACTGGTAAAGCACATACTCCCCGGCATTGAAAGTAATGGGCCAGTACCCCAGTGTCCCCGGGGCCGTTACTGGCCCATTGATGTATCAGTTGCTGGCCCAGCAACGGTAAAGTGCAAAATAATCGTATTAGTTGCAAGATTTATTTCTGATGGTTTTAAGTAAAAAGTATGAGTGAAGAAGAGTGCTTATAAAATGCTGGTAAAGTACTTCGTATAGGCGGAATGCGAAATACAAATGTGAAGTACATTATTAATACTGACGTTGCACTTACTTTTGGTGCCAGTAATTTACCAGCATAAAAGCAGTTTGCCAGCATTCGGCCGTTAGTTGAATGTTTGCAGGGGAGTGGAGATTTTGATATGGAAGGAATGAGAGATGATGGAAAGGGTACAAGAGGGCTACATGAAATTGGGGGTAGACAGAACGAATAAATTTATTTAACGAATAAATTTGACAATATCGCATCATTCTATTGACACCCATATGACATTACACTTTAAATGCAATTTCTTCATTAATAGTTTAAAACCACGATATTGTTAACTTTATTTGTTAAATAAATTTATTCAACGATGGTGAAATGGCCAAATGAGTATTTATTTTGTACCTAACCATTAATTTATTTTATTACTGGGTAAGTATAAGGTAAATGTTACATTTGAAATACTAGAGAGTGGATATAATATAAGCACTGGTCCTTCAGAAATAAATCTTGCAACTAATGCATTTATTTTGCACTTTACCGCTGCTGGGCAATTGATAAACCAATGGGCCAGCTAACGGCCACGGGGACACCGGGGTACTGGCCCATTACTTTCAATGCCGGGGAGTATGTGCTTCAACAGTACTGGCCCGTATAAAAATGTTTGCTGGGTAGTTATACGGAGAAGTTTTCCTGTTAAATAAATATACTATAATATTTGTTTAAGCACTTGACTGTAGACATGTCTGAGCGAGAATACGTCATCATTTTTCACGCGCAGGCTTCACACCATGTTACGACATGCTGAACTGTAGAACCGGTTCAAGGAAACAGTTTTTTGATGGATTAAATAATTGCGATTAAGGAAGAATCCATTAAGAATAGGAGTCAATGATGATACTATGGCAAGTATAATCTAAATTTAAAAACACTTAAAATTGTGCAGTAGCAAAAAATAAACTAAAATCTGTTTTTTCCGGCGCTAATACCATCTTATTTTTGTCTAATATATCTCGGAATCCAACCAAGGTCGTTATGGTCTTAAGGCAATTTCTAACATCGCGAGGAAAACTGGTATTAAAACCTTGGGTCACCAAATTAAAAAAAAATGACCGTAGAGAATTTGCAATATTTTTTTATTTTGATAATTATAGTTATTCAAAAATTTATTAAGAAATATAATTAATTGAGATTCTTAGATTATTATTTGGTAAATGCAAATTAAAATATTCAAAACAGTAAACTCCTTTAGATAAATTTTAAGTGTATAATTTATGTGTTACAATTAAACTAGTAGCCTAAGGTAGTAATAAATAAAATTAAATTGGTCTCAATTCTACTTGACTGTCTTCATTAGACTTTGCTAATGGCGATTGTCTAAAAGGCGTTGAAAATATATATTGGCGTCCCATATTTAACTGACTTTTAAAACTATAATTAAATTTATAATTAATATAACAAAATTAAAACTTTCAGTCGACTTTTGGACTTGCTTTACAATCACTCTTCTCGCCCTGCTAAATATCTACTCTTTCCAGTATTTTGTATTACATTGCTGTTCGATTGATTTTTTCATGCCAGATTCTACCATTCTATTGTCTTTTGCTGTATTTGCAGTGTCATACAAATGTCATACAAATAAATGGCTTTATAAACATTTGTATATATTTACTTATTGACAGTGGCGCAGCCAGGATTTTGTTTTGGGGAGGGCCGAATCAAAATTCGAGGGCACGCGAGTCGCATGCGGCCCTCAATCTCATTTTTTGTGGCCCCTAAAGCGGTAATCAAAATCACTTGAGCTTATTTAGGGGAAAAACATATTTAAAATGTAAAATATACTCTCTTCCCCTTTTCTGTTTATAAAAAAATTTCAAGAAACCCTTCGGGATATTTAAAGTTCCGTCAGTGCTTATAATTTTGTATGTAAAATAGACTGCGACCCAAATCAGTTCGACACCCCTACTGTTGGATATTGATATTTATATCAAACAATAATTCCATTATTTGTTGATAAAAAATGTAATTGTTAATTCATGGATCAAAAACTTTCACTTAATTTTTTCTTCGATAAATACATATTTATTTATATTCGTCGCGGGATATATTTTTGTCTCAATATTTCTCTTACTTATGTTCAGTTCTCTAAATCAGCCGCTTGGCCACAATTTGTACCGAATGAACAGACTCATGTGAATAAGGATTTCTTGATTATACCTACGAAAACCTAAAAATAACATATAAATATGCATTTTCTGTTAATTTCAACACTAATAAAATATAGCTAATTATTATTGTAAAATACATAAGTTATTTTGCTGTACGATTATGATAAATTTGTTAAATTTTCATTTCATTGGACCTTCAGAGGGGGCTTGTGCCCCCCCCCCCCCCCACTGTTGTTCAGTACAACTTATATCAGTCCTTTTTGTGTGTAAAACATTATAATTTCAAAAATACCTAAGATATTGATATTCACATTTATCTACAAAATAAAACCAAATACCAATTTTAAGATCGCGATTGTCTCCAAAACTACTTTATTATATTTTTACTCTATTTCACGTTTGAGGTGTCATTCTAAAATTACATTCTGAAGGTTATACCGAAGTCAGATTTCCACTTTATCTTACCTGAATCGAGTAATTAGTTGTTTAAAACAGTTTTATCTGACTGGGCGAATGTTTTAGTCGATGTGTCAGGGGGAAAAAGGATCAACGCTCCCCTTACCAGGCAAGCATGCCTGGTTGGTAGGGTAAGGATCATTGTTAGGGTGACCATCCGTCCCGGTTTTAGGTCAATTGTCCCGGTTTTTACATAATTCTGCATTTGTAAGAAAAGAAAGGTGAGGACCTTTTTTTTGCTCTTCACTTGGATCTGGGAGGTGACCTTCTTTTTTTCCGCTGGGTCCCAGTTTCCCATCACTGAAATCTGGTCACCCTAGTCATGGCCCTACTATTTCCTCTAAAGCACTATATAGACAAGTTTCTATGGAACAAATTTGTCTTGTAATTGATCTTGAGTCACCCAAGAAAAAAAAACTTCAAAAACTCATTTAAAAAAAATCGGATTCAGAGCCCCCCCCCAAGAAAAAATTCTGGGTGCGCACTTAAATGAACTAAAAAAAAACAGATTGTTTTCTATGTTGATCGGGTGTTCAAATCTCCAAGTTTGAAGTCTATACAATCGTTGAAATCACCAAAAAAAAATTATAATTTCAAGAAAAAAAGAAATGTATATACTAAAAAAGGTGTGTTAATTTTAAAATACAGCATGAGTCAATATATTCAGAATGAATTATTCACAAAATATTCAGTATTTTTTTCACGAGTTGCATTCTTATGTCTCGTATTTCAAAAGTGAAATTTTGGCAAGTTTACAATTTTTTTTCCATTTTTTTAGATTTAATCCTCATTCAGCAATATGCATATACATAAATAACAAAAGTCGCAACACGTTTCTGAGACGTCTTTTTGATAAATATCGTATTTTCTCAACTTATGCAAAACTTTCGCCAATTTCTGTAATTCTCAGAAAAGATTAACTCTTCCATAAACCCGATTTAGTTACTTAGATCTAGGATTTAGATAATGTGATCTATTGATCGGTGATTCAATTGTTTTAGATCAAGATTTACACTATACATATATCTATGGTTCCATTAACATATGGTTGTATATGGTATATGCAAAATATGGTAATCGATTATTTGAATATGCTGATGTCATACATAGGATTGTGCGTAAAATTTTACGATTTAAAAATTTTCAAGAGGCTCTTAAAATAATATTTGAAGGCCGAGAGAAATGTTTAGGGCAGAGATTCCTAAACTATTGTACCGATCCAAAAATGGATCGCATACATTTTTAAATGGATTGCCACATGGGTTTATTTTAATTAAAATTTATATATCCTGATGATCACTTAATAGTTAGTAAAATACTAGGGTTGCCTCTTATATTTCGAGATTGCGCTAAACTAGTGCTGCTATCTGGCAACTGACGCTTCTATCGTAAAGTTTGATATTTTTGACGGTCAGAACATTTTGACGTACGAGCGCTATTTGTGTTGTTTACAGTAACTTGAAAAAATTCATCTCGGCTAAAAATGGAATGAAATCGTGAACATTTTCGAGCGATTATTTTTTACAACTTTCGACGTGGATTAACTCAGCAACAGTGCATCGATAAACTTTTGGCGATGAAGCACCATCAAGGACTACTGTTTATCGATGGTTTGCCAACATCAATCGTGGCCGTAGTTCGCTTAAGGACGAATTTCGTGAAGGTCGTCCAAAATTGGTTGTTGTTCCAGAAAGAATTGATACTGTGCGTGAACTGATAATGCAAAATCGTCGACAAGTCACAACTTATCGTAAGATTGAGGTATCCTTGGACATTAGTGGGAACATTTGGCCGTCAAAAAGATTTTTTCACGTTGAATCCCACATAATTTGACAATCGCAGTAGAAAAAGCCTCAATCGGAGTGGAAAAAGTGCTTCGAAAATTGGTTCAAACGCATGCAAAAGTGTATTGATCTTCATGGAGAATATTTTGAAAAACAATAAAGCTTTTTTGTTGATAAATTATTTTTGATCTCAAATCCCGAAATATAAAAAGCAACCCTCGTATTTTAAAGGGTCGGAAGCCAAAATGTTTTAGAAACGCTGGTTGAGGTTGAAAACTATGGCTATAAATTTGGAAACATTGAAGTGAGTCATAATATTATACACACATACAAAAGTATAAAAAATACATGAACTATTACTATCGCGTATTGCACAATACTAAGTTAGTAGAGTGGGGACCAGCAACTTAATATGATGCAGCTGTATTTTTATGATTTGTCTGTCGTTTCAAATTATTTCGAATTTTTGACCAGTTTTTGTAATTTGTTTTTTATTTTACTCCAGCGATTTTAAAGACTTGGTTTAAGAGCAGCGTGATGCGTGAAACCTTAATATGATGCACCTGTCATTTGTGAGTTAATAGCGGTTTTTGTATTTCACTTTTTTTTACCGTCTATTTCCTATGTATATATATACGTATAATTCCCTTAAACATAAAATTAAAAATCTTCTTTGGACAATGTCTATCGGGTTGACTTTTAGCCTCACTCACATAACTTTTCCATCTTGATCTGTTCTTTGTCAGGTCTTTCCATGTGCCCTATATACCAATACTTGTTAGATCTTCGGTTAGCTGATCTCCATCTCTTGCGAGGTCTTTTCAGTGGTCGACGGGTATTCAATCTTCCTGCCCATATCTTCCTAACCATTTTGTCCTCCCTCATCTTCATCACATGTTCTATCCACTGTAATCGTCTACCTCTCAGTTCTTGTGTTATACTTGGCCTTAAGTACAGTTCTCGGATATCTTTGTTCGTATGGTTTCTCCATTCACCATTAATTTGAACGAGAGCATTTGGCGTAATATTTTATGCTATTCAAACACTATGAGATGTTGTCGATCTTGCTTTGTTAAGGGTCATGTTTCGGGGCTATACATAAGTACGGGAAATACTATACAATTTTATGAAATAATATGAGTCATAATGAAACTATTTATAGCACTCAATGCAGTTTCATAATGATTGTATTACGAATGCAAAATATTTTTTTTTTTTTTTATTATTAACATGATACCAAGCCGCGAATTTTTTGATCTAATCTCTTACTTATACACACATATTATTTATAAGATATAATCATACATTATAAATTTATATATAAACTTAAGATCTCTATCATTAAATTTTTTTTTATTTGACACATTCTGTTTTCACGATAGTTATCCAACGTCCTTGAACATTGGTCGTAAAAATATTTGTAGTGAAAAATTTTCTCTGTTTCGATATTTTAAGAATTTACTTTTGCGATAATTATAAATAATTATTTAATTTATAAACTATTAATTTCTTAATCACTATCTCTGCATTCCAATATTCTAAAAATACAACTAATGAATAAATGTAAGAGACTTTTTCTGCTTCCTTTGCGGGATAAAAACTGCAAGCAAAACAAAAAGGCTTATTTAAACTTGTCAAGAATAATATTAATTATATTTAAAAAACTAGGTTCTGTGGTAAGAATGTTGTCTATGGTATACTGAGATAGGGTTCAATTCCTGTTTCAAAAACTGGGTCAACTAAGCTTCAAGTAAAGCCTTTTAAAATTAGCTGCCTTCCCCGACTTTGCTCGGGGACAATTTGTTATTATTGACCTTCATTTTTTTGGAACTTATAAATTATGATGTGCCAAATCACATAAAAAAATATTTGACAAAATTGTTGGGTTTGTGTCTTAACTCACTGTTGATATCTCCAAATTTTCTTTTTAAATCTACTTTTCAAGGTTCTAAATTAGCTAAAACTACTCATAAAATTCGACATATTTTGACAAAAAAAAAACAAATTTATTGTACAGGTATTTTGAATGACCTTAAATTTGACTGGAGGCAAAATTCTGCGTGAAGAAATTTAAAATTTTTAAATAGTTTTCAATAGTCATTAGAATTACTGGGAAAACAGAAGAGTTCAATTTACGTATATTAGGTGGAATTATTCATACGTAAATCGAAACACATGGTCGTTCAACAACATTTTGAATTTATTTATTTGGTCTTACTAACTATGGTCATGCAAGATATATGTTTTTGTTTTTTAACTAAACATTTTGAAACCTTAATACTACAAATACAAATATCGATGTCATCACTGGGATTCGAACCTGGGCCACCCTGGTCTAACAGTCAACACGCTAGTATATTGTCAATTACACCATGGTGACCGGCGAGAAATCCGAACCAGTGGCGAAGAGAGACCTCCGCTAGACTTGCCCTGCCATAAAAAAAATAATAATAAAAAAAAATAAATAAAAAAAAAGTTTAAGGTAAATCAAAATTACATCAAATTATGTTCTATACAAATTTTTGTCCAAGGCTTGGTTTACTAGTTATGAATTTTTTAAAAGTTTAATAACTTCCGTTTCCGGTTGCGGATTATTATAAAAATAGGGTTCTTCCCAATTAATAGGAGAATTTTGTAGTACCAGAACGAACTCACTAAGTTAAACCGTTTTTAAGTTATCGTGTATACACACACACACACAGACACACACACTCACACACACACACACACAGACACACACACACACAGACACACTCACACAACAAACTCACACAGACACACTCACACAGACACACACACACACACACAGACACACTCACACAACAAACTCACACAGACACACTCACACAGACACACACACACACAGACACACACACATATGGACGGCACTTCGAAAATATGTTTTTTGGATTCCCTGGACCATGAAACGTGGTCATCAGTCAAAATCTCGACATCGAAAATTTTCGCGATTATAATACTTGCCCCTTATATATTAAGGTCGGGCAAGTAAAAAACCGGCAGGCGTCCAAAAAATAAATAGCTATTACATCTTTTTCTATGCCTATCTCCTATTTTGTTCCTTCCTTGCTACTTATTTCTTAGCATTCCTCCAGCATGTGCTTAATTGTTTCTCTTCTTTCTTTACACATCCTGCATAGTTTTCTTCTTTCTTCATCCATATTGCATTTTCTCTATCTTCGTTGCCAAACCTGAAGCGTGGAATTACATTCTTTTTCTCCAATTTCCAATTTCCTTCAAATAGTGCAACCGTTGCGATATCCAAGTTTTTCAAATTTACTATTGTCCTAAAATTCCTATAGTTACTAGTGCCGGTAACAATCTTTCTACGTATGTACTAACCGAACCCAAAAGCACAGATAAACACTCGTTTATCAGAGTTGGAATCTATCTTTCTAGTGTGCTTTCAAGTGTTTCTACCCAAAGCTCCTCCATTTATTACTATACCACTATAACCCTTGTATTAATAATTCTTACCAGTGTTTTATTTGTTGACACAGCTCAGACTTTACTAAATAATGTTTTGCAATGTCGTTCCTAATTATATCGGCAGTTGAAAAATGCACATGTACGCTTGAACTGAACTAAACAAATTTTACGACCGAAGATTTTTGGATGATGCGATATTTACTTTGGGGTATAGTATAAGGCATATAAAAATTAGTACATATTTGGCGATTTATTGACTATAGTTAAAACTAGAGAACATTGGCTGTAATTTCACCTGCCGTTCTTAATTAGTTCGCCACAACTGTATATATATATATATATATAATGAGAGCTCTGTGAAACTTGCTCTGTGCCAGCCAAGGCCTTCAGTGAAGCCTACTACGCACGGTGTCTAGGGTTTATTTTCGTGGAAACAATACGCAAACTTTTCTTCATAAATTGTCAAATGTCAATATTGCAGGTGTCGCGTCAAGCATATATTTTTAATACGGAAGCATGAAAATGTTTGCCTTTTTTCATACATATTTACCTGTTTGACAAATGACTCATTCTATATCATTTAAAATTCTAAATCATGGCGTAATTTATGACATGAAATTATGAGTAATAAGTAATATTTAATATAAAATAATTTAAGCAATTTTAACTGAAAAGTTTGAACTCAAAACAACAGTTATAAAAGAGTAATAAAAAATATATGAAGTGTAAATTATCACACTTTGCAGCAAGAGGGGCACTCCCCCCCCTCGGAATCTGCTTATATTGTCTACTATTATTATTATTTTACGAAAATAATCACTATTCAGAAAAACTTCTGCTCTGTCTCAAACCAAAAACATTTTTAATTATTTACTATTATTATTATTATTATTTTTTTTTTATTATTTTATTGCAGTTTAATGGTGTTGGATGTTGAATTATAAATTAAATTATTTAATTACCGACCGCCAACATATATAAGGGATGTATTGTGATCATACCGATTTTGTCATTTCGAGATTTCGATGGATCTCCACGAATTGAGGTCCCACATAACGTTTTGACTATTTTTGGCATAATGTCTGTCGATCTGTCTGTCCGTCCGTCTGTCTGTCTGTCTGTCCGTCTGTCTGTCTGTCTGTCCGTCCGTCCGTCTGTCTGTCTGTGTACACGTATAGAGCAAATTCAGCTGAAAGGATTTTTATGAAACTACATATTTAAGCTTCTGCCATCAATGGCACGAGTTGATCAACTTTTGGTAAAAATCGGTTAACTAAAAATGGGAGTTTACTCGTGTCGATTTTAAGATTTTTGTGAATATTTCACAACACAAAAATATTTCGAAAAAATTTATTGAACAAAAGTTTCTATAAAAGCAATAACTAATAAGTTTTATTTGAGACGTTTTTTGATAAAACGAAAAATTTCGAATAATTTCTGTAAAATTTTTCGAATTTTTTTCTCAAGTCTCAATTTTTTCATATTTATATGTAACGTCTACATGGTCATAATAAATAATATCTCTGTTAGAAAATATTAGGCAAAGTTATTTCTACTCTGCTGCTAGAATGTATTTTATATAAGTACTTTATGATGGCGGTCGGTCCTGTGGTGGCCACAGCTGATTTTTTTTAATCGTTTCTGGTGGTGTTTGATCACACTCTTTCCTTATTCTTTGAATCAATTCTTGTTGGTTTTGTGGTCGATTTATATATATCTTATTTTTTAAATAGCCCCATAAGAAGTAATCTAACGGAGTCAGATCGGGTGTACGGAGTGGCCAGTGTTTTATTGCAAAGTCAGTATTAGCAGACCGCCCAATCCATTTTTGTGGAAAATTAACATTTAACCACTGTCTTACAGGAACTCAAAATTTGAGGGAACCCATCCAACGGCAATATCAAAATAAAAAATTTAAAAATAAATAAATAAAATTGATAACGTTTTTGGGGGTTTGAGACAAAGGAGGAGATTTTTTGAATAATTGATAATATAAAAGTTTTCCATTTGTATCCAATTTCTTGGATCACGCTGTATAAATTAGCAATCTGAAATAAAATTAATAAAAATCTATACATCAAAATTTGCAGAGTATTCTTATTTATCTAATAAATAAACTATTAATTTCGGAACAGCATATTTCAACCCACGTCATTTTTAAAATTCTTTTCATCCTATATATCATTCTTATCTTTTGAAAGCCTTAAATCATATGTATATAATAAATTAATTAAGGCTATGAGCGCATATTACAAAGCAGTTTAATCCTATTACAAGGGTAAACATTACATATTACACGTATTAAAACCCACGGTTGAATTGTTACTGTATAATCAAGTGTTAAGATCACACCTTCGCAAACTGTTTATAACTATATTCTGCTTTGGTTGGAGGTGTTAGTGCTCTGGTAGCCTTAGATGCTATCGAAAGAAATGCGAATAATGTTAAAAATTTACCGTGACTTGTTTTATTGCGCAACATACAGTTTTAATTTCCATAACTACCATTAATTGACAGCAATATGAAATGTATTTCTTTTAAAATAGAACAGAAACTGGCAAGCGGCATTTAGGGTATTAACAATTACAAACAATTAACAAACAATTACAAAAAAATGAAAATTAATATAACATACAATACAATGGATAATTATAATATTTTTTATTTCATTTATTTGTTCTTCTTCTAATGTCTCTCACACTCTTTCTATTCTCCTTCTGGCTTCCCTCTCCTGTCTCCTTCTTGACCGTGTTACTGCCCTGTTGTTCTTCGTTAACACGTATCGCAGGTACTTTGTACTCTTCACTTCTTTGAGTTTTCTTTCTGACTATTCCCATCTAACTTTCTTACTCCTTCCTCCCCCTTTTCTGAACACCATCACTTTCGTTTTGTCTGTTTACCTAATTTCTTTCTGTTAAAGTACTTGTCCGCTCGGTTCATCATTTCTTGTTTCGTCTCCGCCATCAATGTCGTATCAATAAAATAAACATATCAATTATACCCTTTTCACACTAGATCTTTAAGACGAGTGAACTTAAAGTTCACCGATGTTTAACATCGGTATGCTTTCACACTTGATGTTTAAATCTCTGGTGCTGTCATCAGCTACAGTAATTTTGTCCTTAAGTTACCGTCATGAAATTACCAGTTTTGAACTGTCTGCGCAGACGCACATTTTGAATTATTATAAACAAATATGGATATTTAATTTCATTCTACAATAAAGACACTACAATAAAGAATATATTACACCTGTATTAACATGTAAGTCGATACATTTTATCTCAATTATTGTAGCTCTGTATTTTATTAAAAACATTATTAAAATAAATAATTGTATTATAAAAATAAGTATAAACTTCTTATAACGTCGATATAATACAGTATTCTAGTTTATGATAATATAAAATGTTGACAGCGGTTAAATGCGGACGAAGTTTAAGACGCAGATCTCTGTCTTAAACATCGCTTGTATTCAGACGAGGCCATACGGTTTCACATTAGCGTTTAAAGATACATTCACTTTAACATCCGATCTTAAAGATCTAGTGTGAAAAGGGTATTACGTCTATAAACTTATACAAATAGATGTCTTTCTGGTCCCAGCAAAATCATAAGTACTAACATTACTCAAGAAGTAATGTGTATCGAGAAAGATCTTTTCTGAGTCACTGCAAAATTAACGTCAGTGTAGCTAACTCACATTTTCTTTGTTTAGGCGTGTTTTACTTTTTATATGACACTCCGCCCATCGACCTAGCATGTACTGCCTTGCAAACACTCGATTACCAGCGTCGAAGGAATTTTTTTAACCGGTTCATAACTTAGAATTAAGAATAATTGCATTTACTATAAATTTCTATTAATGTTTTACATTACTAGTCAATTGGTTCTTGGAATTTTAGAGATTTCAACAGTATACTAAGAAACAAACCTGTAATACTGTTGATGTTGCATTTAAAGACTTCAACGATCAAGCAAGCGGGTAACCTGTAGTATTATTTTGGACATTTATAGCTATAATTCCTAGACAACAAGGGAGACAACTAATTTATACTTAACCCTCTATTTTATATTGTTCTCAAATGGAGACATAATTATTTTAAAATCTTTACTGTTGAAATATATTTAATGGGTGTTTTTTTTTAGAGGTATAGAACTTTAAATTGCAATAAAACAACGATGGATTATTCGATTGACATGAATTTTTTTTTATTCGAAAGATAATCTTGTGGCATTACATTTTAAATATGATTTCTGGCATATGACCGCCACGGCTGGCTCGGATGTAGTCCAATCTGGTCGTCCAATTTTCGATGACTTTTTCCAACATTTGTGGCCGTATATCGGCAATAACACGGCGAATGTTGTCTTCCAAATGGTCAAGCGTTTGTGGCTTATCCGCATAGACCAATGACTTTACATAGCCCCACAGAAAGTAGTCCAGCGGTGTTAAATCACAAGATCTTGGAGGCCAATTCACAGGTCCAAAACGTGAAATTAGGCGGTCACCAAACGTGTCTTTCAATAAATCGATTGTGGCACGAGCTGTGTGACATGTTGCGCCGTCTTGTTGGTATGATTTAATGTAATGCCACAAGATTATCTTTCGAATAAAAAAAAATTCATGTCAATCGAATAATCCATCGTTGTTTTATTGCAATTTAAAGTTCTATACCTCTAAAAAAAACACCCGTTATAATCGTGTTTGTACACGTAGTTCCCACCTGGAGACACCCATTAACAAATACCCATACTTTTTTACATTTGAAGATCAATTGCACTAGTTTACAAAGTTTTTCCTAAACAGGTCAAAACACAGGTCAATTTTGAAAAACAGGATACCTATTCTCGAATTTCCCACGCCTAATGTTTGTTGATTATAGTAAGGGCAGCTTTTATGTAAGGGCAAATGGGCAATGCCTCCCCAAGAAAAATGAATCTTTTTATATTTTTAAATGTCAACAATATAAAACTTTATTTTGTGATGTTAAAATTCATATTTCATTTTTAATTTAAATCTTTAAAGATAAGACCTTAAAAAGCTTACTTACTTATTCCTGAAGCCTTTCTACCTTGCGGTGTAAGGCTATAGTCGATTTACTTATTTTCTGGTGTTGTTCTCCATACTTCTTTCCATCGTGTTCTGTCCTTTGTATATTTTCTTATCTCCTCCCACTTTACTCCTCTCTTCGTTGCAGTTTCTTTTGTTTCTTGGTGCTAGGTTTTTCTCAGTCTTCCTGGTCTAACTTTCTTCACTGTTCTTGCTTCAAAAACTTTTTTTACTATTTTATCTTCGCCTATTCTGTGTATATGTCCCAGCCACCTTAGCTGTCCTTCTTCTATTATAGTCTCTACTGGTTTTGTGCTTTTCTCTAAATACTTCATTTCTTATTCTGTCCAATTTTGTTTTACCTTATATTTTTTACAAAGTATACAAAACAGTTGTTTTTTGTTAATAACTTGAAAATGATCAGTAAACCCATATTCTGTTAAAATCTGTTGTAAAAAATTTAATTTAGCTATTTTAATATCTCCATAATAATAAAAATATAAATAACAATAATAAGAAAAATGTCTACAAATTTTTCTTTCAGAAAGAAATATATTTTAAAAATGCTATAATTATTATTATTGTAAAAAACTGAATATTAGTAGATAGATTCAAGAAGTGTTCAGCTCTATTCACAGTTCAGAAGAAAAATAAATAATTGACAGGACTTAGTTTATACAGATTAATAACGGTTCAAAATATTACAGGTTTGAATGTATTGGACATTTGCATTAAAAGAAATGTTTTCCTTTAATAGCATTTCTTAACAATGATATTGCATTCAACAATGCACATCATGGAAAAACATATGTAGTAGCATTTGTATTAATAAAACAGGAATGTTTTTAGATAACGAGTACCCATTTATTGATATTATGATGTGAATTTTTCTACGTCTATGAACATCTCATTAATAACGTCGTTAGTGCAGATTTGCCTAAAAACATCCGAGCCCTGGTTATTACAAAATTATAACTATTTATATAAAAGTCTTAAAACTAGATAAAAACTCGACCTAAAATCCAAAATTCTATCTCTAATTGTTGATGTTATCCAAAGACCAACTAAATCTCGTTTTTCTGCATCTTTAATCCGTCTTATCTGATTTAAGGTTATATTAAATCCGTGTTTAGATCATAGTTAATTCATTTTTGACTTTGATAAAGTGTTTTGTGTGGTAGACACTCCCAGTAACCACGTGGTTTGCTGGGTACATGGCTTTAGATCTATAGAAGTATTAATCTAAGAGCTAGACAACACTATTGTGTGATTTATTAGTTCTTCCTTGAAAACAGAATGGCCATGAGACGCACTTAATTGTTGTAGACTAATTGTAACATAGTACTAACCACAACAGATTGTAGAACAGGATCGCTTAGAAAAATTGATAATATACAGTGAGATAATTAGATTAAGAACGGTGTAAGAAAGTTATTTTTGATCAGGGGTTGGGAACATATGGGTTTTTATTGATCTATTAGTCCTTGAATGTTATTTTAAAACACCCTGCTATATGGGGTGGAAATTTGGGGATGGAAGGAATGGGAGAAGGTAGAACGAGTATTTGAGATGGATCTTAGGGGTAGATAGAACAACACCAGGGTATATTGTAAGAGAGGAACTGAAAAGGGATAAGATGAAAGTGGGTACAGGAAAGAGGGCGGTTAAGTACGAGGAGAAAGTTAGAATAGAAACAGACAAAAGAATAATGAGGGAATGCTGGGAGGAGAGAGCCAGAGAGGAACAGAAAGGAAGATGGTACGCATGGGGGGAAGATGAGAAAGGAGTATTACTGGAGATGCGGAGTGGATGCGACAGAGGTGGAAAGACGGGATAAGCGTGATTGAGGAGTTGTGGAGGAGAGATAAGGAAGTGGGGAAGCAAGAAAGGACAGTCAGAATAAACAAATCAAAGAGCGCAGGGAGATATAAGGAGTCCAGAACAATAGGGGTACCAAGCTACTTGATGGGGGAAAGAGGAAGGTCAGGAGGGAGGGTTAGGAGGATTGCGAGGCTAACGTGCGGGAATGAAGCGAGAGGAAATAGATATTGGAGGAAACAGGAGGATAAGATGTGCAGGATGTGCGGGAAGGAGGAAGAAGATATAGAGCACCTCGCGAAGAGGTGTAGAGAGATGTCGTGGAGCATATTAGACCTGTTGCTCGAAGATGGAAAGGGGAGAGGTGGGCGAGGGAATTAAAGGCAAGAAGGATTGAGATTGGGGAAGGATAACAGGAAGGGGTAAAGGAAGGAAGGAAGAGGGCCAGTGGGAAGCAGAAGGGGAGAAATGGAAGGAAGGAAGGAGGCTGAGGTTACCTGGAAATGGGGGGAAGGAAGGGAGATAGAAAAAGGGCTGAAGAAATGTTTGCAAAAAAAATTCAATACAACCATTCGATTATTTGGATGGACTTTGGTGATTATAAATTGTTTCCCAACTTAGACATTGCATTTTCTAGACAAAAGTGGTGGACTGGTAATACACACTATATTTTAGTATAGCAAAATATTTGTGGTAATAAGTTTTCGCTATGTGATAAATAGCTCTTATAAATATTCAAGTGGTCTTAATTCAGATCTCAAGATCGCAAGTCACAATTAACTGGAGTTAAACCATGTCGAGGCATGCGTTGGATTGGTGTTACAAGTTTAGTAAGAACATCTAAAGATATTTTTATATCTCGGATGTTTCTATAGGACCGGTTTGCTAATATTGCTATCAATTCAATGATCGTAAACTGGCTTACGTCATCACATAGACGGAGAAAACACTTCAAAACATTGGGTTAGATAAACAAAAATTACAACTCATTTTCTATATGGTTAAAAAATTTACAACATAACTGATCAGAGATTCATAAAAAAACCTCAATGGTAAAAAGGAATACAACATACAAGAAATGTATTATCTACTTTTAATAACTTACATGGATATTCAGAGACAAAATGTTAAACACTGTCTAAATTAAACACTGTTTAAAGTTCTTACAATTTATTTATATGGTCTTAGCAATTATGGCCATTAACCAGGATACATGTTTTATTATTTTTACCGACCGCCAACATATATAAGGGAGGTATTGTAATCATACCGATTTTGACATTTCCAGATTTCGATGGATCTCCACGAATTAAGGTCCCTACATAACGTTTTGACTATTTTTAGCATGATGTCTGTCGGTCTGTCTGTCCGTCCGTCCGTCTGTCTGTCTCTGTACACGTGCAGAGCGGTGAGCGAACACGAAAATTCGGCTAAAAGGATTTTTATGAAACTGCATATTTAAGCTTTTGACATCAATGGCACGAGTTGATCAACTTTTGGTAAAAATCGGCTAGCTCATATTTTTGAATTTTTACACACATATACAGGGTGTTTGTTTGAAACGGGGCTCCCCGAAAATCTCCTTTATTTGTAAAGATACAAAAGATCTTCAGAACAAAAGTTAGACTGGACAAAAAGGCCCATCTAACAGTTAACAGTTTACAGTTTACAGTTAACAGTTTATTTTAGAGATATTTTGTTTCTTTTTTTATTGTTTTCAAAGCTTGCTACGCTCAACTTTGTAAAACTTATGTTGATCATTATTTTGTAAATAAATGGTCGCCAATTTGAAATGTTTAACAAAAAAATATGACTTTTTGGTCTCATTGTAAAGCTAATTTAATGTACTTTTAGGGGAAAAAATATAAAATTATCAATTCCCTATGCTAGATCAAAAGTTGACATCATTTCCAGTGAAACCGGAAGTGCCTCAGAATTCTTATAGTAACCTTTAGATAGGCCTTTTTGTTTAGTTTAACTTTTGTTCTGAAGATTTTTTGTATCTTTACAAATAAAGGAGATTTTCGGGATGCCCCGTTTCAAACTAACACCCTGTATACGTAATTTCCTGTGGTTGTTCTTCATAATTTTTTCCATCGTGTTCTGTCCTTTGTATATTTCTTTATTTACTGCCACGTTACAGATTCTTTTGTTTCTTGGTGCCAAGTTTTTCTCGGTCTTTCTTGTCTAACTTTCTTCACTGTTCTTGGTTCAAAAACTCTTTTTACTCTTTTGTCTTCAGTCATCCGGTGTATATGTATATCCCAGCCATCTTAGCTGGCCATCTTCTTGGTCACCACTGGCTTTGTGTCTAGTTTTTCTCTAAATACTTCAGTTGTTATTCTGTCTAATTTTGTTTTGCCTTCAATTTTCTTTAGAAATCTCATTCAGAAATTTATTTTAGACCTGTGCATCTTTGTGTTGGTCTATAATTTAGAGGCGTAAATTGAATTTTTACATAAAAATATTTATTTATCTCTGTTCATTGATGAATTTGGGTTTATTTCTGCCCCTAATTCTCCGCCCATGAACTGAAGCAAGAGGCTAGACATGTGCTCAGCCTACACAAACATACACATACGCAACCAGTACGCATACACGCACAATATACATGGACATTATCTTACACACTCGATCAAACGGAACTTGCAATACGCCAAGCACTTGCATCAAAACAATGAACATTAGCATCCTTCTTTCAAATCCCTATGCTAATTTAAAGGATTCAAATCATTTTTTTTTATTAATTAATTCATATATGTATATATAACAGATCCTTATTGTAGTTTTAATTGTGTTTTTTTAATATCCGGTTACTAGGGAATTTATTAGCTTTTTTGTGGTATTTTTTTAAAGTGATTTCAACGGTTGTATAGAATAGGAACTTGGAGATTTCAACACTCGATCAAGACAGAAAACTTTTACACGTACAAGATTAAATTGGCACCATTGCTTTGTTATCAGCAGTACTAGAATTACAATGAAATAGACGTTAGTATTTTTTATGCAGATGATGGTAGTGAAAACAACGCAACAATTTTCAAGTTATTCACAAAAAAAAACATTTTTTTTTTCGAAGTTTTGTTGTAGCTAAAAACTCTATTAATTACGCTATAAAGCGTTATCAGTGAATTGGCCTCTACATAATAAAACTTGCTTAAACCTTCCACGAGTCACAAGCGCTCGAAACGACCAATTTCTTCTATTAATTGTTTGCGCGATCATGACTGGTCTTTAACTTTACTCACATGTCATTTCGAAGATCAAAATTTGGCAATTTCATCACGAACTGTCCAAAAACGATTGAGCAACAAGGGCTCGTATCCAGAAGACCTCTAACTTTCTAGGGTTTTCACGCAAATTATCGAGTTGGAAAATTGCATTTCGCTCGTGAGCGTTTGAACTGACTGGACGCAAACTGTAGCAGTATATTGTACAGAAATAAGTAGCGGTTGAGTTTAATTCTCCAGATGGGTGAGAACGAGAGTTCTGAAGGCCTAGTAATCTAGGGACCTTATTGAAAAGTAGAGAGCAAAGTCATCTACCAACCAGTGTTTCAACAATACAACTAAAGGTGCGTTCAGCATAACTGTGCAGTGTTAACTCTATGTCGTGCAGGTTTTTTGCCAATGTGCACACTGTGCAAAAAAGTCAAATATGAACGCTTTGTTCAGATAGTGCAGTTATTGTTCTAACCTTTTTTTTTATAAACAAATAAATTCTGTGTGTTTACATGAAGTCTGTCTCCTGCTACTGGTTTTGTACGATAATATAAAAATGATGCAAGAATATTTTGGAATACTTTTAAGTAATATAAAAGAAATTTTATTTAATGAGACAATTCAGAAAAATTTATCGAACCAGAAAATATTTTGGAAAAAGTGTTTGAATATGCAGAGAGTACTGTTCCAAATGACTACAAATCAATTTAAAGTACATTTCCGCTTGTATCCAGAAAATTTGGAATCTTTTTGAGTGTATTTACATGTTCCATCATGAGGTTCATGTACTATTTATTTTGCAAATGCTGCAGGCATAAAAAATATCTTGATTGTTTTCACTCATATTGTTTTGTAGAAATAATAACTTATATTTTTACCCCGAAAAACACTATTCCACAGATTGCCGTACGATCTGAACTTGTGACGACTGTGCAACACAAACTGCACTGTATGATATTAGCCGATCTTCGTACAGCACAGAGTTTACAGAAACTTTATGCCGAACGTTTCTTGCGTAAATTATGCAGAATGTATAGATTATTAGCTTATGACGAACGTACCTTAAGTAATTTCTTGAAAATAAAATATCGAATAATCGATTAATAATAAAATAATCGAGTAATTATTAATTAATCGAATCCAAAAATATCATATGATTAATCGATTAACTGAAACAAATAATAGATTATTTCAATCGCTCGATTAATTATTTATCGGAAGATTTAGCTGTGGCGACCCCATTCTTTGGTGCCTTTTTCGAAGAGACCGCTCCCACAACCCCTTGCTACGGCACTGGTCTCGTATATACAAGTTTTACCATTTTTATTTACTCTAAATACTAGTAAGTTCTAAATTTTGATGACCGGGTGTTAAAATAATGCAAGTAGGATATCACCTTGATATATCTTTTAACTGTTTAACATAGTCTGCTCTATAATTTTCTCATAAAACTATTTTTATTGCAATTTATGCGACCATAATACTTGCGTGATCATTATAAAATACTTCAAGAGTGGATCTTCTTTACTGGTAAGACTTTGCATATACAAGAAAGTAAAAGGCAAAGTTATGTGATGAAATTATCATTAATGATCTTTTAATTTTAAAATTCTTAATTATCCAATATTATTTTTTAAATTACAAGTATCTTATTACAAAATTTCTTTATTAACGAACGAAACTTTCATTTAAACTTATTCGCCAAATTATTCCGGTCTTTCTGTACCGACTGTTTAACTCGGCGATATTGATAAAGTTTTAAGCACAACCACGATTAAATGGATTAAATGGTAACTAGTAGTACGGTGAAAATACCGAAATACATGAAATTTTCTGACTTTTTTACAAAAGGAATTAACAACGTGATTTTCCTAAGACTATTATGGAACTGTCTCATTTCGAAACTGTTAGTTGACAAAAAATTAGCTTAATTTCGCATGTTACCCTCATGCGCGCGCAGGTGATACGGGAATGAAAAATGCGCCCCAATGCGCATGTACGTTGTGCGGGTAAGAATAAATTCACAGCAATGCGCATGTGCAGTTTCCGAGAATTTATTTATTTATTTAACCAGTAACTATAATGATTTGTGCAGTAGTGCACATTTGGTGTGTTGGTGTGTAATGAATGTGTGGCCAATTCTGAGTCTTTTAAGAACTCTCTGTTCTTTTCTGTTGCCTTTTACCAAACCCTGGGCTCCACCCAGGGTTTGGTGTCTTCTTTTATATGGCGAAGTTTGTTGTTCGTTAGACTGTGCCATTGTCGTTTCCAGAATTCTTTTATGTCTTGCCATAAGTTGGATTTGAAGTCGCTGGTAGGTAAAGATATCGGTGTGATTGGGAGGTTTGCTGCCTCTTTTGCTGCTAGGTCTGCCTGTTCATTCCCTCTTATTCCCACATGTGAGGGAACCCACACCAAAGTTACTTTTTTCCCCTGGAGGGCCACGTTATTGAAGTTTTTCTGTATCTTCTGGATCAGTGTGTCCATTGAATACAGTACTTTAACTGCGTCGAGTACACTGCGTGAGTCAATATATATAACATAATTACTGCCCATATCTTTTTTACCATTCTGTCATCTTTTATCTTCATCCATCTTGTTCTGAAGTGCTAGTTATGCGTTATAACTATAACCATTGTGACAATCGTTAAAGGACGGATACTGTTTTACCTACAGGCTATATTCTTAGTTTCCTGTAATCTTTTAACTTTGTTATTTCATTAATAATTATAAGCATAAGTTGATAATATTTAGCCTAAGGTTATTTTCAACGTTTCCTGAGTTTTTAAAGACAAAGCTTGACGAAGATGGACGTTAATGACACGCCGTAGACAAGTAGTACTGCCAATCTCTCCAAATAAAAAGTCACCAAAAACAGTTTAACAATAGCTTCTATTGTTAAAATGTTGTAAAATGTGTAATAATGATATTATTGTGAACGTAAAGTATTTATAAAAAAGATGTTGCTAAATTTTTATCCAATGCCCTTCAAAATTGGGGCACCAAAAATAGATCCCAATTTTTTATAGACCAAACAAAACCTGAGAAATTCCAAAATTTAAACCGCAAGTCTTTATCTATAACTGTTTTTGAGTTATAATTTTTTTACTAGATTTCTTTAGTAAGCAATTTTATTAAATTTCAATCTGATGCAAAAATTGGGACAGTGAAAATGGGATCTAATTTTACCATATAGGGATTTGCAGCTAAGAACCCTACCATCTGGTGAGCGTTTCATGAACTTGTGTACATCAGATAACATTTCGTTTTGTGTATTGGTTTTGTATGAAGTTTGTTTTTAAAGTTTTATTATAATCATTGAAAAATGTATAATACATATTGTTGTGTGCCTATGTGCAATTCATTGAAAAGAAGAAACCCGGAAATATCGTTTCATTTGTTTCCACTAATATCAGACACCGTACGGTTCGAAACAAAATTGGGAAAGCAAGAGGTTAGGAATCGACGCGATGTTTAGATAAACAATTTAAAAATTGGAAAAAAAGTGAGCCCTTATATCAAAGTTTGCTCATTACATTTTAATGATAGTGACTACAAAAAATATTTTCAATTTTGTATTTATTATCGCATATCTTTAAAATTCCTGTTATTGTGTGTGGGTTTGTAATGCACAAGTTTGTAGGCATAATTCATAAATCTTTATGAACTCTCTGTTTTTTTCAGTGACTCCACACAATATTATATGCCCAGCATTGTAGATTTCTACCCCTTGGTAAACAACAAGGGAATTATTATTTCCCCCAATATAGTTAAAATAATCGACAATGGAAAATCGCCATAACTTAAAACCAGATCACAAAATGTAGTATTTTAGATGTTTACAAGTGTTGTCACTTCACAAAATCAGAAAATCCCAAACAATTATTTATTTTTTGTCGTTTTTTGATACACTTTTCGCTATTATTTACTAGTAAATGTCAAGTGGTATCTGATTTAGAATGGTTTCAAAAAAATCCGCGTGGCGCTACCATCTTAAAATTTTTCCCCTATACTAAATAAAACCTGAGAAGTCCAAAAATTAAATCCAGGTGAGTCTACTTTTTATTGTTTTTGAGACTGCGATATTTGGCAAACCACCTAAATACAATGGCTCGAAGCAGTGTTTCATCTCCAAAAGCTGATTGTAAATAATCCAAGCATTGTTCTTGAGATAATCTGACTTAAATATTTTAATGATATAAATTTCTATCAACACTAACCTTGTTTGTATCTTATTAATTTTGAAACAACTAATATAAAATCAAGTCAGATCCTGTTTTATAAATTTCTTGTCGTAGCAAAAACCGTGAGATTCTTACAATAAAACAAGTAAGAGGAGTATAAAAGAAATATAAGTGTCATTCCTGTTGAGACAGATAGTTAATATCGTGTCTTATGGAGTTCACAACTCGTTTATCACAAAACAACATAAAAACAACAAAGAGAACATATAAAATGAAACAGAAAACTAAAGATTAACAATATCTTGAAACATTTAAATTTTGTTGACTATGTTTTACGATTATAATCTACGCAATACGTTCAACAAGTTACTTGTGTCTTAGATTGAATATTATATGTCTTAGATTAAATAATTAACGTAGGTCTTAGTTTGAATATCGTGAATTCTAGTTTTATAAAACTTTAGATGCTAATTGTCAAATTGTACCAAATTATTATGTTTGATTTCAAAATGTATCTACTTGCATAATTTTAGAATCTAGCGTGTAAACTATTATAAATTTCTATTGTGAAATATTGGTGTTTAACGAATCCATGTTACGTAATTTGCTGAAGGCAGATGAGAATATTTTTTTAGACCAAATTTCACTCCAGGCAAAAAAAGTAATTGGATGTTACACAAGAAATTTAAATAAAAGAAACAACGCGATTTAAGAGTCAACTTGGTTGTAAAAAATATATGTGTATCTAAATATATTTGTGCGACTTTATGTAGTTATTCTTACAAATTAATATGTGCATTCATTAAACAAATATTTAATGAAATAACACTTTATAATTACATATTAATTATTAAGCAACTTAAACCGTGAGATTGCTGTATATTTCCTGCATTTTATAATCACTGTTTGATCAGAAATCTAGCATATGTGATAGTTTCAATACGCAGTTATTAAAACAGTTTAACATCTTAAGCTATGTTCGCAACTCTAAAATTAATAGGCTATACCAGGGGTACTAAAACTTATATAGTCCGAGGACCCCCTCCTGAACATTTTTTTTTTGCGGACCCCATCCCAACTCTGTTTTTACGTCGTTCTTGAGACTTAATTTCTGGCACAAGCACTACGTTATAATAAATATTGGTAAAAATGTATCGCTGGTTATTTTAATAAATGGCCTTGCACATTTATAGAAATGAACATTTTTATTAGCATATAGAATAAAAAACATAAAATGAATAAAAATAGTAGTAAAAAGAATTAAAAAAGTTACAAATTATAATACGTTAAACTCATACAAACATTTCTTGGTCAAATATTGGCAGACCCTGTAATTTTTATAAATATATTTACATAAATTATTTGACATAAGCAGCAATTGAACTCAGGTCCATGCCCTTGCTTAGCGGACAAATATCAGGTACAAACGATTTAACGTTTGCAGCTACAGGCTTACTTGAATTGATGCCTCGTGCGAAATTTCGTACTCTTTTGACGACTTTTTTAAACTAATTGCATAAACTAAAAATCAGCTGTGACCACCACAGGACCAACCGCCATCACAAAGTACTTGTTTAATTTATGTTGCTTTATCAAAAAATGCCTCAAATAAAAGTTAGTTAATTTTTTGTTAAATAAATTTTTTCGAAATATTTCTATTGTGAAAAAACCGACACGAGTAAACTCCCATTTCTATGTTACGTAAATTATTCGTAACACAATATTTATATATTTTGAATTGGAAATTTTGTATGCGTGGTATTTGGTTTTGATACCAGCGCTGCCATCTATGTAGGATTTTATTTTTTATCTATTGTAGGGGACTGTTAAAATTTCATCTCCCAGTCCTTTAGAATAGAATCTTTATCTTTATCGAGCTAGTCGCTAACCGGTCTAGTAAATGCGTTTTTGGTGTAACCTCATATTTTGGATAACGCTTTACTTGCCAGATCAACTAACATCTACTTGATCATTTTAGTCATTGTTGATTTTGATTGAATTTATTACGTGTCATTTTTTTTAAAGATTAGCTTATGGAACAAAAATGGCAACCCAAAATTTATTATTCTTAATCGTTACATCTAGTTAACTGATTTTTACCAAAAGTTGACCAACTCGTGCCATTGATGTCAAAAGCTTAAATATGAAGTTTCATAAAAATCCTTTTAGCCGAATTTGCTCTGCACGTGTACAGGGACCGACAGACAGACGGATGGACGAACGGACGGACGAACGGACAGACGGACAGACAGATAGACAGACAGACAGACAAACATCATGCTAAAAATAGTCAAAACGTTATGTAGGGAGATTCGTGGAGATCCATCGAAATCTCGAAATGTCAAAATCGGTATGATTACAATACATCCCTTATATATGTTGGCGGTCGGTAAAAATTAGTTTGTTGACATTATAAGTTAAGTTTTTGGTAAGTTCTTATGTATAGAAAATATATAGGTATAGAATATATTTTGCAAAAATATGTCCTTCATGTTTATAAGACGATAATATTCAAATTATATATTATAATAGATTTCTGAAAAAATTGTCAGCTTTAAAATATTTAAAAAAACTTTATAAAAACATGGAGCTGTCGATTGGACTGTCCTTGATATGTTTTATAAAACATACGGCGAATCGCAGCCTACTGGCAGCTAGGCAACTTTTCAGTTTTTTACAAATATTCTCTGTAATTAATAATTATCATTTGCACTGTTAATTATATTAAGTTATGGAGCGAAACCTTGGAATCAAGACGAAACGAATTTTAAACGATGAACGTTGATGCAGTATTTAAAAAAATGTATAACTTAAAAATGGTAAGAGATAGGGACTTGCGGATTTTATTTTTGGAATCTTCACATCCAAGTTATTTAAAAATAAAATTAGGATATCAATAGACTAAGGGGCAATACAAAAATTGTGCATATCCCTTTTTGCGTGAACGCTTGTAATATATCTCTAAACCAGTTCTTAACCGACGATGCGAGAGAGCATTTTTAGGGGAGCGAGAGAAGTTTCTAAATTTTTAATGAAAATTACCGTCCAACCACTTATGAGAAACATTCCTTATTGTCTTCTCCCCCACTCCTATGGCTGAAACCAGACCAGGGTTTTTGAATTGCGCGAAAAAATTATACAGTTTCTTATTAACCTAAATAGGGATTTAGTGGAAGCTTTTAGAAATAGACGCAATACTTCGGCTAGCCTACTTAGCAGATATATTTAACCACCAAAATGAATTAAGTACATCAATGCAAGGATTTGGTAAGAACATACCAGCTAGTGAAGCAATAGCCTCATTTAATGAAAAATTAAAACTTTGGAGACGTCGAGGTGTAAATGTGAATCTAGCAAATTTTCCTTTTCTGGATTCAATTGTGTTGGAAAATGAAGAAATAACAATTATACCCGAAATAAAATTACACCTCCACCAATTGAGTGAATCATTTGATGGATACTTTTCCACGGGAAATATTGGCAAAATTAATAAATGGATACTCAATCCATTTTTGTCGAATTTATTTTTGTTTGACCTAAATTCAATGGACGACAACGTCTTATTAAAAGACGATCTAATCGCAATACGAGTAATGCACGTATTGAAATGGAATTTAAAAAATTGATGTGAAGTGTGAATTTTCACACATTTCAGGGTTTTGCAGGTATTTAATAACTGAATGATGATTATTTGGGATGCCAAAACAAATTTTATGTCAAAATATTTTTTTATGAATTTTAATTCGAATTCCTAATACCATTATTTAAGTTTCTAAATATGTGCAGTATTTTTTTTATATAGCAAGGTTCATTAAGATTTTGAAAATTGCGCCTATGGCTTCTATTGGTTGCTTAAATCATTAGCCCCGCCCTCTGATTTCGTATACATCAAACAGAATTAAATTATAATTTCAACACTTCCCACTGGTTATTAAATTTACGCTTTTAAAAATTAAATGCAACATTTGCCAAAATATAACTAGAATTTTGACAAAATAATTTAAACAAAAGAAAACTGCAAAAAAAAATAATTAAAATTGACAGGATTCGAACTCTAGTTTACAAGTTACCTGTTTAGAAAATTAGAAAACCAATGACGAAACGCACATCGCTATGAGCACTGACTTATCTACTGGGTTACATAGCGAATTAAATATTTAACATATTTTGGTAAAAACACAAAAAATGCATTATTTTCCGAAAACATAATCTGATCAAAAATTCCTGTTGTACAATTCCGGTTCACACCAATGTACATTACTTAAATAAAATTTTGATCGTTAATCCACGTACTAAGGGCTTTCATTTGATACCCTACACAGAATTGTAAAAAAATATATTTTTTTTCGATGAGCATATATTTGTTTATATTTTTAGGGGGATATGTTTTTTAGATGTTTTAGTATTTTTCCTATGTGCGGGTCAAAGAGTTGTACAAGCATGCCAAATTTCAACTCTCTAGGTTTAGCCGTTTGGCTACAATTTTTACCGAACAGACAGACAGACAGACAGACATACAGACAGACAGACAGACGACAAAATGGCGGTATAAGGGTTTTTTGGTCATACCTACAAAACCCTAAAAACTAGACTTAGAACAGTTCTGGTGTACGCAGAACTTTATCTAGCATTGGCAAAAGCAGCATTAGAGACACTTTTACCATTTGCCACCACTTACCTTAGTGAAATGAGTTTTTCATTACTTTTGCACATCAAAACAAAAGCCAGAAATCGGTTAAATGCATCTGATGCTTTACGCATGGCTCTTTCAAAAAACGAGCCTCGTTTTAAAAGGATAATTATGAACAAACAACAACATAGCCATTAAAAATGTAGATATTGTTTTATATGTAATAACATAGTATGTAAATGTATTAATTTGTTTATGCAATAAATAAATTATCTTGCAATAATTGTCTTTTCATAAATAAAAATAGAAACACATTTTTCAAGAGGATGCGAGAGCTTATTTTCAAATTCAATGGGTGCTGTCTTTTAAAAAGGTTAAGAACCACTGATCTAAACAGTAAATAAATAAGGTATACAAACACACATATAAATTCTGGTTTGAATAGTTGACGTCTAAAGCATTTACTCTATTCTTAAAAGTCGTTTTCATACATAACGTTGTAGATTTGATCTGTAAGATACAAAACAAGATACGCTAAAGATAGCAATAACTGGTCTAAAGAAATAACTCAAATCTATTGAATAAGATCTTATCTAGAGGTGACAGAACTTAAAAGATTAATTGAACAACTGACAAAACAGATATACTATAAAAAAAATTGAACGTATTCATGCATTTTCATACTATAAAGTCGAAGCATTATTTGGTACAATATTGGACATACGTATCTTATACCCTTTTCACACTAGATCTTTAAGACGAGTGAACTTAAAGTTCACCGATGTTTAAGATCGGTATGCTTTCACACTTGATGTTTAAATCTCTGGTGCTGTCATCAGCTACAGTAATTTTGTCCTTAAGTTACCGTCATGAAATTACCAGTTTTGAACTGTCTGCGCAGACGCACATTTTGAATTATTATAAACAATTAAGGATATTTCATTTCATTCTACAATAAAGACACTACAATAAAGAATATATTACACCTGTATTAACATGTAAGTCGATACATTTTATCTCAATTATTGTAGCTCTGTATTTTATTAAACACATTATTAAAATAAATAATTTTATTATAACAATAAGTATAAACATCTTATAACGTCGATATAATACAGTATTCTTGTTTATGATAATATAAAATGTTGACAGCACAAATTTAAGGAGAATTTTTTTATAATAGAAATTAAGTTGGAAATGCGGACGAAGTTTAAGACGCAGATCTCTGTCTTAAACATCGGTTGGGTTTAGACGAGGCCGTACGGTTTCACATTAGCGTTTAAAGATACATTCACTTTAACATCCGATCTTAAAGATCTAGTGTGAAAAGGGTATAAGGGAGGTATGTGATCATACCGATTTTGACATTTCGAGATTTCGATGGATCTCCACGAATTAAGGTCCCTACATAATGTTTTGACTATTTTTAGCATGATGTTTGTCGGTCTGTCTGTCCGTCCGTCCGTCTGTCTGTCTCTGTACACGTGCAGAGCGGTGAGCGAACACGAAAATTCGACTAAAAGGATTTTTATGAAACTGCATATTTAAGTTTTTGACATCAATGGCACAAGTTGATCAACTTTTGCGTGTGAAAAGGGTATTAGTTCCGAACTTGATTTGTGTAGTGGTTTTTAACCGGAGTTCCACTGAACACTAGTGTTTCGTAAACTTGTTATAAGTATTCAAATTATGATTCATGGGTCAATTTTGTGCAATCGATAACGAGATCCGTAAGCAATTTATAGGCGTTACGATTATCTATAGGCAATTGGCACTCATCCGTAATATTTACATGGAACGTTACGGGTTCCAACTGACTATAAGTTTAGAAAACCCTTATAAGACCAGTACTAACATACCTACCTCTCAGAAACCGGGGTTATAACTGAAAATGCCGTGGAAACATTTGAGAAAAAACTACAATACATTTACCAATTAGTAATCAGCTGATCTACAGCTGCAAGTATGTGGTTAAATAATTTTCAAACGAAAGTGATAGATTCATGTGATTAACATAACCTTAAAAAAGTTGTAGTTACTTAATTTTTTGTATCATATGTCTTAAAATAGACAAAGAAAAAAAAGTATATCATTAATTTGTTATTCTGTACTGTATGTTGTTTAAATCTTATCTTAATTTTTATTCTATTTTATTCTAAATATTTGCACTGTTATTAATTAAACATTTATTTAATTTTATAAGTAGGATGTAATGAGAATAGAAATAAAATAAAACAGATATTACCTCCAATTTTATTTATATCTATAGATAACTGATAAATTACCCAAAATAGATATTAGGTCGTCAAGAATGAAATTTGTAGAAAAAAAAGTTGATAACAAATATAAGGAATTATTTTATTCATCAAAGTATGCACCCATATTGTCTATACAGTTTTGCCATATAAGCGGCAGGTAGTATAAAACCCTGGCGGACGAAAGTCAAGGAATATCTGGAAGGCCAGTTTTACAGCATTGTCGGAATTAAACTGTTTTCCTATTAAAAAGTTGTTAAAATTTGCTGAAGAAGTGGTAGTCAGTGGAGGCTAGGTCTGGCGAGTATGGAGGATGATGAAGAAGTTCCAACTCCAATTCCTGTAGTTTTGCCACAGTCATTTGTACAGTGTGTGGTCTAGCGTTATCATGCAATAAAATAGGATTCGATCTGTTGACCAATCTAGGCTGTTTTTCTTTAATTTTTGCATCATTTCGTCCAATTGGTTGCAGTATATTTCTGCTGTGATCGATGAGCCAGGTTTTTTTTTTTTTTTTTTTTAATTTAGCTGTACTAAATTTGGCGAACCAATTTGATATTCAGACCAATTCTGTAACTCTGTTACTATGATAATAGTAACTAAATTCGTCACTATGAGCAAGGTCAGTTACTATCATGAATGAAAGTCATTATATTTTCTATAATATTTTATGTTGTAGTAACGTTATTACACAGTAACTTGAACAGAATTGATCTGAGTGTCTGCTGCGTAGTAACACTAGAGCCAAATACACTATTAATGTTTCGCGCGGTCTGCGATGCCGTAGTTCCACGTAAGAACTCATACTTCTTAATAGTGCGAATATAGATGCACGTGTACTGTACTTTTTTTCTCAGCAATTCTATCCACCCTTCACTACATTCTCAAATATTCTATATCTGTTTGCAATTTTTTTATTATTATTATTATTTTTTTGTGGTGTAGTATTCCTCTCTCCTAATTTCCATATTCCCGCTGGCCCACCTGTTGTTCCACCTGCTTTTCACGATGCAAATATTGTTGAATGTGTGGGAGAATGTTTGTCGGGTCAGACGAGTAACCCGACAGTACAAGGTGCAGCAAACTGCTCGGGGGCTCTCTAAGTGAAAGTACCTACACACTGTGACCCCATTGCATCAGGCACATCACCCAAAATATTAACACCAAACACCGAATACACTACACTCTCATTCTCAATCGATATATTATTATAAAATGTACAATCAACAACTTGTTTCTTATAAAATACCAACAATGGACTGTCTATAAGACTTATTAGTAGAGACCAGGATGTAATTTTTATTTATTTTATTTTATTTTTATTCTATTCGGGGAATAAAACAGAGAAAAGTCTCCTACAAATTCCCACACATTACAAAATTGTACGAAATATAAAATACAATCTTTAAGAAACAAAATTTGAGTCATTAGAAAGCCATAATACAAATATATAAAGAAAAGAAAAAAGATATAAAAGTAATACATAAAATAGACATATATATTCACAAAAATCAGTATGAAATGTATAGTTTGTTTCACGATAAGTTGAAGTGACTATCTACTTATGGTCCTAAACACAGTGGGTGGTATTTACAAATAACACTAATCCCTTGTTTGCACCCATAAACTAGTCAGTGATGTATCAGGTATAAATTGCAGATGTTTTAAATATCTTTTCACATCGCTTTGAATTTTCTATCAGATAACTTGTGATTTGTGTTAAATAGTTCAGTACGTGTTAGAAAAATGTGGCGTCCTTGGAACGAACAATTAACTTTTGTGCAAGCAAATGAAGCAGATGACTATGTGACCATGATAGAAGATGATGATATAGTGCAAGATACAATAAAAAAAAATCGGGAAAAAACTTGTATATATTTACCTGTAGAAGCTAAAGAAATTGTGGCCAATGTGTATTTATATTTAAGGAACCGCAAAAACAAACAAACGGCATTAGAAGAGACAAGCAAGGCAACGAAAGTAGCGATGACGATTGTTTTTATTAAATTTATAATCCATATATTTAGTAAATCGTTTTTGTACTGATTCAAGTTGGTCACTGTAAATATTATAATACGGGTTCCATACAGTACTTGCATATTCCAAACGACTCAACACGAGGGATTTAAATAAATGAATTAGACTGTCTGGCTGAGTGAATTCTTTACAAGAACGTAATATGAAGCCAAGTTTTTAATGAGGATGTTACTATTTTATCTACATGAACATTGAATTTTAATTTAATATCAAAATAAACACCAAGATCTTTTACAACATTTAATTTAACAAGGGATGAACCATCAATTGAATAGTTAAAAAGAATTGGAATATGTTTTCTCGTCAATGAGATGAAATTACATTTTTCTAAATTTAGAAAGAGATTATTAATTTGACAATATATATAAAAATTATGCAGATCTGACATTAATTCATAGCAGTCTTGAAGGCATTCAATGCATTTATAAATTTTCAAATCATCTGCATAGAGAAGGAATCTAGAATATTTAAAACAGGAAATTATGTCCTTAATAAATATGACAAATAGAACAGGGCCAAGATGAGAGCCTTGCGGCACACCAGACGTTATGTGCACGAAATTTGATGTAAAATTGTTAATAGCCACTGCTTGCATTCTATTTGTTATGTAAGACGATAATAAAAACCATACTTGAATATACCACTGTAAAAATTATTTTATTTTTGACATAAGCCAATCGTTTCCATGGTTTCACTGTTGGAATTTTAAATTGTCACATACCAAACGTCAAACATGAAATAACCCAAGCAAGGTCCCTTCTCGTGACAACCTAAAAGAACGAAATTCCCATTTAGTTCCGCCTAAATCTTTGCAATAGCCTGTATTATATATTTCATTTTGTAATATGTTATTAGATCTGATCACTTTGATGATTGTTGTGTTGTAAATAGACTTTTATGGAACCATGTGAACTTGTAAACCTGGCTTTTCAATTTTTGGTAAGGTCTTATTGTATTAAGCTTAACAGGAAAAGAATAAAACACTCGGTAGTTTCAAAGAATAAAACAAGTTTATTTGATACGTATTTCGGCTTATGAGGCCATCTTCAGAAATACAAAGGGTTTACAGAAATACATTCATATAAATGTTACAATGTATAAATGATACAAATTATTTATATGAATGTATTACCATCCTCGAGATCCTCATACTTAACAAGTTATTTGGGATACTTGTATATTCCTTTTTGCAATTGGTCTTACATTGCTTTACATCTTAAATATTTTGAGAACCACTGCTCTAATCATAATGAAATCTCGCGTTGTGCAAGTTGTAAGCATCAATCATCATCTCATAAGCATACTTTCTTCGCCTATCCTCCTCTAAACATAGTCTTTATTAATTACAATGTGTTCAAACATAGCCGCGAGTTTCTTACGTAACCTGGTCAAAAGTTAAATTTAACTTCCTTATTTATTTTTCACCTACGTTCTTAAATCAACTTGAAGTCTCATTTCAATAACTGCAGGTTTTGACATGTTTTTAAAACCAGTAGCAAAATGCATTTCAATACAAGAAAGTTTACAAAACGAAATTTTTACATTATGCATATCCAGATGTATAGTGCAGCGTTAAGTTAAACATAGTCCTGTTACTAAACAGGTGTAACAGGTGCACAAGCCTAGGGCCTCAGGATGAAAAGGGGCCCGGAAAATGCTGAAGAGAACCTAGATTGTGGAATATCTTTTTTTGTCATCACTCCTACCCATCTTTCTTTTTTTTGTTATCGTTTTGATCCGTTTCCCTTTATTTAAAATCTTGCATAAGGCTCATGCAAAGTTAATTACGGCAGTGGGTAAAAATTAAATCTACATGGATTAAACCCCAGTTCTTATGTTCTGCCAAAAATAACTACGGTTGTTGAAAAACCTTAATATATTCCGGGATGATTGACTGCAGGATTTTTCCAGTAAAAGATCAATGTTACTGGTTTTCAATGATTTTGTATTTGTAAATTAGTTTTTTTTACTCACAGCAACAATGGCTATTTGCGTTTACTGTTCTTTTCCTCGACCGTTCCTTTCAGTATCGATTTCACCAGGCATCTCTTCTCTTCTGCAACATTCTCCACAGACATGGTTCTTCTTCCATTTGGCGCAATACTTTTTCGTTTATCACTCTATCTACCCATCGAATTTTCAACATTCTTCGATAGCACCACATTTCGAATTTTATTCTCTTTTTTTCTGTCACTCCTAGTGTGCAGAGTTTCATTTCCACACAATAACTAAATGATAAGGTTGTAAAATATAAAAATGTAACTTTGAAGAAGTCTATACGGAAAAATAAAATTTTAACAATTTCTATTAGATGCGTCATGATCTATCGGTCTATCATGTAACGTAAAGTCGGGAAAATTTTGTGGTTATCGTTAAGTCCCTCGTCGAATGCCGCTAACCATGCAAACTACCGACTCACATCATGAAACTGAAAACGTTTTCAAAGAATTTCATATATACATATGCATATTTTTTTTGATTGCTTGGTGACATCATTATCTTTATAAAAAAATCTGACTGTACCATACTTATTTTTGAGTATTTCTCGAGGTTAAGTCTCAAATTTGTAAAGTATCGCAAAAATTACAATGAAAATTGTACTCAGGTATTCCGTAGGCGATTATTTGTTATAAAGCCACAACGATTAATTTTGTTACCGAAAATAATGCAATATAATAATTCAAATGCCGACAAAGTTTTAATAATTTAATATTTTAATTCAATAAATCAATTGACCTAATTAGTATGAATAGAGGATCAATTAATACCGCCTAAATTACTCCTACACCACTGGCACACTTATTTGTTATTTATGGATCCTGTCAGAAAAATTATTAGCGTATCCGTGCCCGAATGTTTACATATTAGCTTTATGCATTTTTTAACTTAATGCCACTATTTTTTTAAATTTAATATTTGTTTTTATTTTATGTTGAGAGTGTACACTATTAAATGAACCACTTTTTTTTATTATATAAAAGACATAAAACTGCGTTCAGAACTCTTAAATTAGGCTATAGGCTATGACTTGCAAACAGTTGATTGTCACTCACAAGTTTATCATATGGTAACGCAAGCAATCGTTCAGAGTTCTAAATTTAATACGTTATATGTTGTCGTTTGTCGATAGTTTTCCAAACTTATAGTAAGTGAGGTGTTTTTAATGAGACAGACATATAAACACATAGACTATCTCAGTCTACATCGCAGAGAAGGTTTAAATTGTATGCTTTTACATAACCTAACAAAATTTCATCGCGCAGTTTACAACAAATCGCGCCCAAAATTACAAAGACGAACAGTAAATGTGATCAATTTAGGTAATTAGGTTAGGTTTAGTTAGTAAAAATCTAGAACAACAGAATTAACAAAACGATAATAGATAATAAATATTTTACGAAGCCACCGTAGTTGGTTCAAAGACAGACAAATGTCGCACTATTCGTAATGCACTAATTTCCTTAGCTGTAAACGCTGCCTTGAATGTTAAAACTATCTAATAAACGTATCCATAGCGCACAATGTACAGTCAACTAATTTAAAGAGCTCTGATCGCAGCTTTACACTATATTTTTAAATATAATACATATTTGTTTTTATTTTTTGTATGAAGATGTACACTCTTAAAGGAAATTATTTTTTTATGGATTGTTTAACACTTCATTTACGGTCATGAGTGTGTATCTATTTTTGACATAGAATTTAAGTATTTTCGATCGTTTACGTGGAGGACACTTAAGAAATTGTCTGTAACGTTTTGGCGTTTTGTAAAAACTTCCTTATTGTCTCATAGTTAAAAGTAATTTTCAAAAATTATATACAGTTTAAAAGACCAATGATATTTGTATACAACAACGAACATATCAAGGTTGTGCGCCACTGCTAGCGCTAACGGTGTAGAGGGGAACTAGACACTTGAAATCTAAATTCGGTGCTAAAATTCGTGATCATAACTCGCGAATTAAACCTCGTAAAGAGATCGAAATTACTTCTTTTGATAGAAAATCGATGAGTTTAATCGAGTTTGAGTGCAAAATAAAAGCTAAGTGTTTTAAGGTGCTAAGCCTGTGACTGCACTGTTAATACCTACTGTTTGTCCACTAAGCAGAGCTGTTAAGGCTGCGTATAACCCCCGGCGGTTACTAGTTTCTTATACAAAACTAACAATCTGAAATAAAATTAGTATCAACCTATACATCAAATTTTGCACCGAATTGGTATCTATCTAATATGATAGTTTTAATTGTAGAAACATTTATTGTAAAAATATTGTCGCTCAATAACTTGAAAATAGACATCAGCGATATTGTTATGTAATTTTTTAAATCTATTTGTGGGTATCGAATAACTTTTATATTTATATAGTTTTGTGTAGAAATGTTCAAATAATACGTCAATTTTTTTTTCGACTTAATTACTTATAGTTTAGAGCCTCCGTCGAAAAATATTATACTTAAAGATAATAGAATGCCACTTGGTACACGTATTCTTCACAAAAAATAAATCATTTTTACCCGTAACACCAACTTTGAAAACCGCGGCAGATTCAAGAGAGCGGCAAAAATAGATTACCAAGTACAATAACTATAAGTAATTTTCACAATACAACAAAAAAGTTCGAATCATATTGGTAGAATGAAGTTTTAGGTACAATTTGCCGCATCGTACGCAAATATGCGTCGATTGGTTTACAAAATGGCGTCTATAATACAATTTACTTATTTACAACTACCTAACAGTTTTTTCTACAATTAAAAATATCCTATTAGATAGATAAAAATTCGCTGCAAATTTTGATATATAGATTGTTATTAATTTTATTTCCGATTATTAGTTTTGTATAGGAAACTATTCAGGCCTATAGGGTTGTGCGCCGCCTTAACGTGAGAACTCCTGATTATGTTAATAATATAAAAAAATATTTAAACAAATTACAGTTTACTGTGCACATTAAAAAACAGACGTAACCCAGCAAACATTCAACTATCGGCCGAATGCTGGCAAACTGCTTTTATGCTGGTAAATTACTGGCACCAAAAGTAAGTGCAACGCCAGTATTAATAATGTACTTCACATTTGTATTTCGCATTCCGCCTATACGAAGTACTTTACCAGCATTTTATAAGCACTCTTCTTCACTCATACTTTTTACTTAAAACCATCAGAAATAAATCTTGCAACTAATGCGATTATTTTGCACTTTACCGTTGCTGGGCCAGCAACTGATACATTAATGGGCCAGTAACGGCCCCGGGGACACCGGGGTATTGGCCCATTACTTTCAATGCCGGGGAGTATGTGCTTTACCAGTACTGGCCCGTATAAAAATGTTTGCTGGGAATACTAACTAGTAGAGAGCGATCAAGTTTGCATTCCTGCTATATTTGGTTTGATTCTCGAGGTGGGCTTTTGAATGGTTGCACACGGGCGGCTGACACCCATGCGGCAGCACTGTCAACCAATCACATGCGAAACGAATATTACAGTGGCGAGAGTTGAAAGCTCCAACACTCCTCTTTCATCCTCATCACTTGTTCTATTTTGTAATCACCTACCTTTCAGTTCTTGTGTGACACTCAATTTTAAAATCTTCGTTGTTACGGATTCTCTATTTACCATGTTTAAATCAGATCAAATATTCGCGTAATAGTTCGTTTTTTAAAACTATGAGGTGTAGTCTACCTCGGTCTGTCAAGGCCCTCGGAGCAATATATAATTATGTGACGAAGAGACAGACAAATCAGTGAATCATAACAACATAGTCTCATTTAATAACCTCTGGTTTCGTTAATGTTCATATAAATGAAATTTCAGTAATTTTCTTTAATAACATGTTATAAATTTCGTTTTCACACAGATTTCAAAACGTAAAATTATTTTAAAAAATAAACAATAATTTATTTTAAATAACTAATATTTAAAGTGTAAGCTATAATTATAGATACATAGTTATATCGTTTTGAAAACGTTTTTAAGTTTCGAAATAAACTCTCGCTAGTACGTCAATTTGAGATGTTGACCGCAATTGAAATGGGACTTGCCGATATCGACAATTTTTCCCCTAAAATTTGCTAGGAAACAGAAAGAAGTGTAATATAAGATATTACTAAACAAAACCCGAGGAATTCAAAAATTCCAACCGCATCTCTCTATCTTTATAGGGTTTTGATTTATGATTACTTCAACTTTAACAAATACTGTATTTTATTAATTTGCAACTAAATCTTGATATGATGAAAACATTAAGTAAAGACAGGTTTTCGAGATGCAGCTAAAAAATATCTTTATTTATGTGGAACTTGTTTAGAATTATCGATAGATACTTGTTTATAGGCCGTAATTAGCTAGAATTGCGTGAAGATTTTTTTAATGTCGCAATATCTACTCTTTCTCTCTCCAGCACCATTATATATACAAGGTGTTTTTGGGAACTGTTTAATTATTGCTAATTTATTTATTATAGAGTTATATAAATCTTATATATATATATATATATATATATATATATATATATATATATATATATATATATATATATATATATATATATATATATATATATATATATATATAACAAACAAACACTCTGTCTATATACGAGCCCTGTCCACTATCAGTTGGCTCAGCTACGAAATTTTTACTTATTGGTGTTCAATAAATAGAATGCGAATAGCTTATGAAATCTAAGTAATATTTTATTTTCAATTAAACATTTTAGAGATTTACGATTAATATTTACAACTATTAGAGTAAATTGATAAGAAAAAAATTATATTTTCATTGGAAAGCCTTAACTTGGAAACCTATTTCAGAGTTACCACTGGGTAACGTCACCTTTCATTTTTATAACGGCATTAATTCTTCTAGGCATAGTATCTACAAGGTCTTGGCATTGTCGAGGAGTAAAATTATCTCATATTTCTTGAAGCTTTAGTCTTAATTCTGGAATTATTCTAGCCGGTGTTATACGCAATCGTTTTTTCATTTCGTGCCAAAGTGTCTCGATGGGGGATAAGGCTGGGCTACTTGAAACTCACTCTAAAAGTGGAATAGAATGATCACGGAACCATTTCAAAGATTTTTTGACGTATGGCAAGCGGCTCCATCTTGTTGAAAAATAAAATTCTCCCAAGAGATTAATGCATGTTCCATAGTTGGCAACAGAGACTCCTCTAAAATACTTAAATATTTGGCTGTGTTAACAATACCATCGATAAAGTGAAGTTTTCCTACACCTCTTGCAGACATTGAACCCCATACCATGACAGATGCTGGAAATTTCACCTTCCTTTTCAAGCAATTGGGATGATATGCTTCATGTTTCTGACGAACAACTCTGCTCCGGTTGTCCCCTACACAGACTTCAAACTTAGACTCATCGGTCAATTGCACGCTGTTCCACTTTTCACAATTCCATATTTTATGTTCTCTTGCCCATTTTAACCTGTTTTTATTTTGCTTAGACGTCAACAATGGTTTTTCCTTGGCCTAAGAAAGTTTTATTAATTTCTATAAATATACATTTAAGAGTCCGATAAAAAAAATATTACCTTCTAGGTTCCAAATCCTAATTTTTTAACTTCCTTATGACATGTAGACCTTGAAACACGTCTTCCAATAACATCGCTTCACAGAACACTCAATTGACTGTAGTTAGCACGTCTGTTATCCTTAATAATTCTTTTCAATGCACGTCAGTGTAGTTTTCTTCGCGTACTGGGGCTTTGGGGCAACTGAACCACTTGTTTTGTACAATCTTACAATATTTCTAATACTGTATCTTGACAAACCTAATAATTTTCTGATTTCGGAATTGGTTTTTGCTAAGTTTACAATGATTAACCGAATTTTTTCATCAATAGCTTTGCCTCTGCGCATGTTTTAAAATTATTTAGACTTAATACTTTTAATACATCACGGTCAATAAACAAACTTTGTTTTCCAACGCCTACTACGCATAGCTACCGCAAAAACCCAGTTATTTTATATACAGTACAAGAATACATGAACACAAAAAATACGTTTGTTTTACGAATATTATTTTTATAATCACAAATTAAATATTACGGAATAAATTTTGACCCCTTTGCTTCTAATATGATTATGTTGTCAAAAAATGTACAAAGCAGCATTTACTTTTACTTATTATTTAATAATTTCTAAAGAAACTGAAAATTTCATAGCTGGGCCAACTGAAAGTGGACAGGGCTCGTATATATATATATATATATATATATATATATATATATATATATATATATATATATAATATATATATATATAATATATAAATATAATATATATATCTAATATATATATATATATATATATATATAGGACTTATTTTTGTAAAACGAATTTTCCGGAAACTAAATGACCCGAAAAGTATCTAATTAAAAATATCGATTGTTATCAATTCTAAAAAATAAAAACTCAGGTTTATAAAACGTTACGCCCCATAACCCTCGTGAGGGGTTTCCCGCGATTTCATTAGTAGGGCTGGTAAATATCAATGATTTCACAACCCACTTGGGAAATGGGTATTATATTTAATATATATAGCTTGACTACATAAAAGGGTATATAAGGGATGGACTGAATTATATTCAGTATTTGTGAGTTGATACCCGAAGTGTTTAGGTGCAAAAGTGACAACACATTCTATCAGTTTCAATTCTCCAAAATGTTCTATTCGATTGTTTTTTCGAAATGATGCTCGCTAATATTCATGGTAATTTATTTGCTATTAAAAATTTGCTATTTGTTGTAAAAATTATCACTAATTTAGAAAGCGACTTTCAAATCATATTATTTTCAATTGGAATTTTAACTAGGGTCTTGTTAATTCTACAAAATGAACTCTATACCAATATCAGGCAAATTGAGTGGCGCGAAATACCAAGTGTGTCACATAGGGCCGATTTCTGAAAGCCTAGTTAACTATAACCAAATAGTTAGAAAATGGTTGCTATGGTTACTTATGGACAGAGGCGAATTAAGCGGGGGGCCTACCGAAGCCTATATACAAATATTTCCATTATATTTAAAATAATACAGGGCCCATTTTAATTTTACCGTTCAGGGCCCCCAAGCATCTTAATTCGCCACTGCTCTAGCCGGTTTATGACTCTATGACTAGCTGGAATGTGATCGGCGAGATGCATTTTTATTTGAATAATCTGCGTGTATTTTGATTATTTGCTTCATTTTATAAAAATCTGTCTATCTATCAATATGTGAGCTGTGAAAGATAAAAGTGAATTTATAATAACTAAAAAATCTACCCCCTCCCCCGTAACATTACTTCTAAACAACATTAATTTATAAGACATAGGGTAGGCCTAGAGGCTCCGTCATAGAAATTGATTCAGGGGAAAGAAATTGATTAAAAAAAGGGCTCCGCAAATAAAAAAGGTTGGGAACCACTGGTCTATAGAAAAATTGGGGCTTTAATCATTTAAAACGTTTTGAGATAATGACAATTTTTTGAATGGCATAGTTTACATTATTTGTGAAAATTGTAAAATAAAAAAAATCACAACTCAAAAATGGTTAGAGATAGCGAGCAGCGATTGAAATTTTTGGATTCCTTGTAGTTTATTTAGTCTAGAAAAAAATTGGGGCTTTAACCATTTAGTGCGTTTTGAGATTGTGACAATTTTTTTTTTATGGCATAATTTACATAATTTGTGAAAATTGTGAGTTTAAAAAAATCACAACTCAAAAACGGTTAGAGAAAACAATCTGACGCTAGAATTTTTGGATTCGTCGTAGTTTCTTGAGTCTAGAAAAAATTTGAGGCCTTACTCGTTTTGCGTATTTTAAAATTACGATAAATTTTAATATGGCGTGATTTATAGAAATATTCATCTTCGCATGGATATATCTCAAAAATGAAATGCAATAAAGACCTGCGGTTGAAATTTTTGAAATCTTGAGGTCCTAATTTACTTGTAACCAGATTTTGAAACAAAATTTTTTTTTGAAATTTTTTAATTTTTTTAATTTTTTTTTTGAAAATTATAAAATTTCTTACTAAAAAATGGTTAGGGATATAAATATGTGGCTTGAAATTTTAAAATTCTAGTACACTGTTTAGTCTAAGAAAAAAATTGGGCTTTAATAAGCATATTATTAAGTTTTGTAGGGGCAGTAATCCAAAATCCTAGAAAATGGCAAAAAATCGAAAAAATCGTAAGGGGTAGACCTTAAAAAAATCGTGATTTTGAAGTAAAAAATTTATGTCTCCAATTTTATTGAAAATTGGTACAAATATGCATTTTTGGGCAAAGATCAAGAAAATTTGGTCCATTTTGAAGTTTGGGCAAAAGTTTTGGAATTATAGGCAAAAAACTGACCTAAATCAGCTCTAACTCAAAAGCTAGGAAAGCATGAATCTTTTAAATATTTTTTTCATAATCCTCACCCCAAAATTAGCTTAAAACTATATTTTGGCTAAAATCAAAAGTCAAAAAAATTTTGACCAAAATTTTCAAAATTTTGAAGAATTTTTTTTTTTTTATTTTTGTTCGAAAATTGCTATACTTATATATTTTTAGCCTTAGATCACAAATATATGGTCAGTTTTGAGTTATGGTCTAAAATTTTGACAGTTTCGGCAAATAAGTAAAAAAAAGACAGTCCACAAAAAGGCTCAGAACCGATGAAATGTTAGCCTGCCCCTTTTTTCAATCTTTATAAACTAATACTTACGTCTTATCTATCATCTATATCAGCGGTTCCCAACCTGTACTCCGCAGAACCCTTACTGCTCCGCGTGCACTTCTCAGGGGCTCCACAGCCGTTCCAGGGAATAAAATAAATAAAAATTGAATAAAACCAAAAGTATTAGAAATAAAAACCAGAATCAAAACAATAAAACTGGAAATGACATTCTGAAAGAAAATTGGCCAAGTTGTATGTATGTCCAAGTGATTTCTAACTCAAGCCCAGAGTTAAGAATATCTCGAATCAAGCGGTGGGTGGACTGGACGGCCGCCCGGGGCTCACGAAACTGGGGGCCTACCGAAGTCTATGTATAAATATTTCCATTCTATTTAAAATAATAGAGGGCCCATTTTAATTTTACTGCTCAGGGCCCCCAAGCAACTTAATTCGCCACTGCTCTAGCCGGTTTATGACTCTATGACTAGCTGGAATGTGATCGGCGAGATGCATTTTTGTTTGAATAATCTGCGTGTATTTTGATTATTTGCTTCATTTTATAAAAATCTGTCTATCTATCAATATGTGAGCTGTGAAAGAGAAAAGTGAATTTATATTAACTAAAAAATCTACCCCCTCCACCGTAACATTACTTCTAAACACCATTAACTTGTAAGACATAGGGTAGGCCTAGGGGCTCCGTCATAGAAATTGATTCAGGAGAAAGAAATTGATTAAAAAAGGGCTCCGCAAATAAGAAAGGTTGGGAACCACTGGTCTAGACAAAAATTCGCTTCAAATTTTGATGTATAGATTGTTACTAATTATGTTTCAGATGGTTAGTTTTGTATGAGAAACTTCTAATCTGTAAGGGTTAATATCGTTAACACTTCAACTCTGACTAACATTTAGGTATTAGATGGATTAAAATAACAGCTTATTTTAATAAAAAGCAATAGAAAAAATATTTATCTATTATATTTGACATTTTTTTTTTGTTCCTAGGTTCCGTTCTAGAGCAGAGCAGAGAAGAACCAACGTGCGCAGGCGCAACTGGGGTGGGTGTGACAGAACCCCCAGTTCAATCGAGTGCCGCCACTGACACTCAATCGACTTACACCACTCAACCAAGTATGCTACTACTTCAAACTCAGGTAAGCATAACCAAGTCCATATACATTAAGCGTCGTTTATTATGTTCGCAATTGTCAATTAAATGTTACCGTAGTTTTTGGACCATAAGACGCACCGGACGGTAGGTTAATTATAACGAATTGTCCCTAAGCGAAGTCAGGCTTGGCAGCTATTCTATTTATAAAACAGTTTCATCAGCGTAAGAGTTAAATTTTTAATAGAAATTAAGTTCTTCAAAATTAATGACATAAATTAGAAAAATAAGTGGTCCTAAAATAGTACCTTGAGGTACTTCGCATCAATAGTTCTTTAATTTGTTAATTTACTATTCGTTGACGTCTGTTGTTCTCTATCAGTGAGATAACTATCAAATAATTTAAGAGGTAACGCCATATACCGTATTTTTCGGACCATAAGACACACCCCAATATTATGAGACAATTTTTACAAAAAAATTGGTCATAATACAACCGAGAATATTAAAGTTGGAAAGCATATTTTCCAATAATTCTCTGCCTTATGATTTCCAAGAAAATTTTGTACTACTTGAATAAATGAACACCAAGAATTAGATTCAATCTCGTTCATTGATGCGTTGGATTGGATTGTGGATCTTCAGTAGGTTGCCTTATCTGAGGACCATCAAATATTCTGGCTTTCAGTTTTTCAGAGTTAATCCCAGAAAAATTACGTATCAAGTAGCCTACACAAAGTCCATCTCGATTTAAAACCTTAAAAAATTGCTACATAAGACCAAACTTGATATGCAAGAGTGGTATAATTTTCTCTCCCGCAACCAAAGGTTCGTTGACAACGTTTTGTTTTTCTTGAATTATGACATTTCTTAATGGAAATCACCCAATTTCTGTTAACCCAGTGCTGATCCTTAGCTCTGCTGTCCCAAAGACATAAAAACAAGGATATTTTGTACATCCACTTTGCTGTCCAAGGAGGAAGTTTACCGTTTTTAGATAAAAAACTAAAATCAATTAGTCTGTATCTCAAAAACTAATATTTTAAAATTCACAATTTATTGGTGATAATTTAGATAAGTACCCCATTAGAAAAATAACCCAACTATAATATTTATATTTCAGGCAAAAATTAATTATTATTTATGTGCTTATGGTTGACGTATATTTTTGAAACAACAATTTACGATTCACTTTTCATGTTACATTTACAAAGTCTCAAGTTACAAATAATAAACAAGTCTACCCTTATCTTAAATACCCTTTCTAAGAAATAGATTATTTTTTATCATTTAACATTTTAAATATTTTACTCTAATTGAATGATTATACTGAATTTATTTATGAAATAATACCAAAATTACCTCCCTTACATTAAGATTTTAACATCTTGCTTAAAGAATAGAACCGTTTGACAGATAACTATCCTTTTGTGTGTCAAAAATTCAGAAGACGACAGCAGCGCCGTTTCGGTAATTTTAGTCGCGAATACTAGCCAGTTACCGATCTTGAAAAAGTATGTTTTACCCGTCCGTGGTAAGTTTTGGGTGAAGAAGCACTGGTATAGATCATCCTCCACCTTGATAGGTATCTTGTATACTTTTTTGTGTTCCCAAAGGAATGTAGGCGATGAAAAAATAATTTAAAAAAGTTAATTACTTTATCAAAGAGCCGCTACCGCAAGATATTATCTGTATATTCTCATCGACAAGGTATTGTCAATCACTCTAGGCGCCAGTAAGCGTGAGAAATACACTTTGCGCACCTACATACACACACACACACACACACACTAACAAATCCACATACATACATACATATACAACTAAGATCACATTCTATCGGACATGTATATATATTTAACTCACGACAGTAACATTAGAATGAGGGAGTTGTTTCTTCTATAAATATAAGCGGTAAAGTATAAAGATCTGATTGGTTGTCAGCTGTCTTAACTCGGATCCAATCAGAAAAAATCATACGTCACTTAATTAATTTAAGATCAGTATTTTAAAGGGACTTGGTTGATTTATTTTTAAATAGTGGGTCTTGCTTGATTTAGAATAACTGATATAGAACACAGGTGAATTGACTGAATTGAGATTAGATTAAATTAAAACAGGATATTAGATTATATTGAATCTTCTTTGGGATTTATTACTAAACCAGAAACATCCGTGGACAGTACACAGCAAAATATTCATAGTATAAAAGTTCATTCTCAGATTGGTTAAAATTTTCATTTAAAAAAAAATAAAATTCACTATTTTTAACCAAATCACCGTCTTATACCCTTTTCACACTAGATCTTTAAGACGTGTGAACTTAAAGTTCACCGATGTTTAAGATCGGTATGCTTTCACATTTGATGTTTAAATCTCTGGTGCTGCCATCAGCTACAGTAATTTTGTCCTTAAGTTACCGTCATGAAATTACCAGTTTTGAACTGTCTGCGCAGATGCACATTTTGAATTATTATAAACAATTAAGGATATTTCATTTCATTCTACAATAAAGGCACTACAATAAAGAATATATTACACCTGTATTAATATGTAAGTCGATACATTTTATCTCAATTATTGTAGCTCTGTATTTTATTAAACACATTATTAAAATAAATAATTTTATTATAACAATAAGTATAAACTACTTATAACGTCGATATAATACAGTATTCTTGTTTATGATAATATAAAATGTTGACAGCACAAATTCAAGGAGTATTTTTTTATAATAGAAATTAAGTTGGCAATGCGTACGAAGTTTAAGACGCAGATCTCTGTCTTAAACATCGGTCGTGTTTAGACGAGGCCGTACGGTTTCACATTAGCGTTTAAAGATACATTCACTTAAACATACGATCTTAAAGATCTAGTGTGAAAAGGGTATACAGCCTCATTCATAGCTTATGTTTTAATAGATACATCGATCTAGATGCCCTCTATACGCAATAGAACTAAATAATTTATAATAAAAATGTCTGGTTATTAAATATTTGTATTGTTTTTTTTTTTTATTAAATGTACTTCTAAAAAGAACCAAAATAATGTTTATTAAGTTAATTATTAAATAAAATAGCTATTATGTTCCTGAAGCTTCTGGCTCTAATGTAACATGTTGATTTCACAAAAAAAACCACAGGACCGACCGCCATCATAAAGTACTTGTATAAAATACATTCTAGCAGCAGAGTAGAAATAACTTGGCGTAATATTTTCTAACAGAGATATTATTTACCATAACCATGGAAACATTACATATAAGTATGAAAAATTGAGACAAATATCGGAAAATTTTACAAAAATTTTTACAGACAGACAGACGGACGGACGGATAGACAGACCGACAAACATCATGCTAAAAATAGTCAAAACGTTATGTAGGGACCTGAATTCGTGAAGATCCATCGAAATCTCGAAATGTCAAAATCGGTATGATCACAATACCTCCCTTATATATGTTGGCGGTCGGTAAAAAACATGAAAATTCCAAAATTTTAAACCACTAATTCGCTAATTCTTCATGTTTTTGAATTAGAAATTTTTTAAATCAAAATTTTACTGCCCAAATTTATAGTTATAGAAAAAAACTGTTTACACCTAAAAAATTATGTAATAAATTTAAATAATCGCTGTTGGCAAGATCTAAACATTTAGAATATTAATTAGATACACAAACATTTAGACCCCCTGGCGATCTAATCTTGAGCATATGTTTGCAGTATCGAATTTCTATGGGGAATCCTATCTTGATGATTCGATTGTTAATTTGACATGATCTATGGTTTAAAATAACGTATATAGATGGCGTAACTGATAGGGTATTGTTACGTCATCACTGAATGGTGTTTATTGCCATAACTATTGAACATTGTATATATGAAAATGTTTGGTTTGCTTCACAGAACACAATATATTAAGAACAGACACTGGCAGCAAAAAAAACTAGTACGTTCCCTCTAGGAATATACCAATGAACTAAACAACAACAACCGCCAAATTTAAATTTTACTATCTGAATTACGTTCATAATTACCATTATTATTGTATTAAATATATTTTATTATTTATATTATCAAAAGTTTTACAATTAACAAAGAAATACATATATATATTTAATAATCCATATACATTAATATAACATATAAATAAGGAATTTAAATAAATAAATCTAAATAAAAGATGTAAGCTATTTATTTTTGAAACACAAAATTATACACAACATTAAATATTATTTTAAACACAACATTATAATTACTAATTACAAAAACTGTATTAATAAAATTGGAGGTTATACCTGTTTTTTTTATTTTTTCGGCCTCATATTTGGTTTCTACACATTTCAGATCATTATAACTTCCCGAGATGTACAATGTATGTATCAAATACAGTATAAGATGACCAAAATTGGAAATAAAACTCTATTATTTGAACCACGTATTTGAAAATTAATAAGCCACATTGTTTTGTTTTGTTCAATGGAGAAATACGTGTTTTTTTGTTGTTTGTGTTTTATTTTTGTGTATCCTCGAAAAAAAACAATCAATTTTGTTGTGTGCCGCAATGTAAATCGTGAATAATGAAGAATCCTTCTTAAAAATTCCATAATTTACCTAAATCGAAAAAAATATCAATTGAAACGACGTTTGGAGGCAGAGAGAAAGTGGATCGTAGGTTTTTATGGACTCAAAAACTAAAAATGGGCAAAAATCCAAGCCCATGCATGCATGTTTGCCCGTTGCATTTTATGGAAAGTGATTTTTTACGTCCAAAAAAAGACTGAAAAAAAGCATTTATCGCACCCAAAATTTACCTAAATCATCAGTTGATATATTAAAAGGCCCTTCTACTTTTTCAGGCAGAGATATTAATTTTTACTAATATATTTACCATATTTTAGTTGTTATTATATTGACAGACAGTCAAAAAGAATTAAAAATACAATGAAAAACTAAAAATATCCTTGAAATTTCTTTAGAATAGTATAATATTACATATCTTGTAAATCGTAGATTACCTTTAAATTAAAAAAAAGCTCGGAAAACCGGAAAAATACAACTCGTGTTCATTTTCACCATGTAAACAAATACACGAATAACAGTTTAATGTGGCTTTCGAGTGTTCCAGCTTTGCCGCATACGGCGCTGCGATCTTAAAAAGTTTCCCCTATTACTTGAACACCAACTGTCATGTGTTTGACAGCTAATGGCGGCTGATCTACAGCTAGAACACGAAGTTTCTGATCGTTTGAAGTCGGGTGTATTCGTAATTTATTTTGCAATCTTCTGCCATCTACCAATGTACCAGAAAACTAAAACTCGAGCCAAGGTCATTACATGCCAGTGTCACCCGGGTGGTTTGCTTCTTTCTTGGATATCTACCGAAAAGTTTGACACTTCCATTCTATTTTAAGTGGATTTAAAGAGAATTAAATTAATCAATATTAACTTGTTACAAATATCTGAATTTTAAGATAATACAACACAATAATAACGGGTGTTTTTTTTAGAGGTATAGAACTTTAAATTGCAATAAAACAACGATGGATTATTCGATTGACATGAATTTTTTTTTATTCGAAAGATAATCTTGTGGCATTACATTAAATCATACCAACAAGACGGCGCAACATGTCACACAGCTCGTGCCACAATCGATTTATTGAAAGACACGTTTGGTGACCGCCTAATTTCACGTTTTGGACCTGTGAATTGGCCTCCAAGATCTTGTGATTTAACACCGCTGGACTACTTTCTGTGGGGCTATGTAAAGTCATTGGTCTATGCGGATAAGCCACAAATGCTTGACCATTTGGAAGACAACATTCGCCGTGTTATTGCCGATATACGGCCACAAATGTTGGAAAAAGTCATCGAAAATTGGACGTCCAGATTGGACTACATCCGAGCCAGCCGTGGCGGTCATATGCCAGAAATCATATTTAAAATGTAATGCCACAAGATTATCTTTCGAATAAAAAAAAATTCATGTCAATCGAATAATCCATCGTTGTTTTATTGCAATTTAAAGTTCTATACCTCTAAAAAAAAACACCCTATACAATACAAGCTCTGTAAATTTTCAACTGTGGTGGAAGGCTGAAGACTCCATTTTAACTGTGATAATTTTTCGCCTTTATTGCACTTATCCCGGTTCATCTAACAATATTCTCTCTCCATAACAGAAGAATAATAAGCTATGAAGCCAAGAAATTAATAAACAGATTTTTTGTCGATAAATTTAAGGGCAAAAATCCCATTAAATTAAATGAATGCATAGCGCAATTGTTTCAATAGAAATTTCACGATTCTAATCTAAATATAATTTTATCTATCATCAAGAATGTATATTATCTATAAAGATATTGAATTCCATTTGCTACTGGTGTGGTCTTCAGTTAACTTGAGTTATTTTTGCTTGTTACGCTTAAGAAATACGTATACGCCTTTATTTATCTTGCAATTAAAATTGCAGGAGATTGTAGAAGAAATATGGGAAAATTAACATTGTTCTAATTGGTTTTATAATATTAAGACAATATATAGTCATCGTTATCACGAATGCCTTTTATTTCCTGTGTTTTTTTGAGTATACTGATTAACTTTGATATTTCAATATTTTTTTGAAGTTGAACGTTGCAGTTTTCAAGACAAATTTTCCGTGAAAAATGAAAAGCAATACTTTACTGGTTGACATTTAAAGTTGCATGTCTCGGTGGGAATATACCCCTGCATTGGAAAATAATTTTAAACCCCTTACTCTCTTCTAGCATATCAAAAATTGTATAGTTTCAATATTAGACCATAAGAGATACAACACTTAGGTCCGGTCTTTCCACCTTCAGATAAAGTTCCAGATAACTATCTGACAGATAAGGTTATTTGTAACTTCATCTGCTGAATAAATGTCAATACCAGTCAGTGAATCCAATACGTCTCATTATCTGTTAGATAACTATCCGATAGATACATTTGTATAGAAAGAAAGGATGACATTTACTCAGCAGATGAAGTTACAAATAACCTTATCTGTCAGATAGTTACCTGGAACTTTATCTGAAGGTGGAAAAACCGGGCCTTAAAGATATGACAAACGATTAGTGTTGAAATATTCGACAGTGGAGGACATGGGCGTCCACAGTATTGAAGGGAAAGGGGCACTTATCCCCCCTGAAGTCTCTACTTTTAGTTGGAGAAAATTTGGACCATATGCTGGACATCAATGGTATAGCTGTTTCTGATTATACCTAGGAAATTCTAAAAAGCTGCTCAATGCGTGTCATATAAAAATTAGTATCGGACCTGATACGGCCCGCGGGCCATATTCTGGACATCAATGGTATAGCTGTTTCTGATTATACCTAGGAAATTCTAAAAAGCCGCTCAATGCGTGTCGTTTAAAAATTAGTATCGGACCGGATACTAATTTGTTTCAAGCGCTCGCCTACGTGCATACGAAAGCGTATCAGCAGCACGGCGTGCTGCTTTCTCTTCAGCTGTTTCAAGTTCTCGCCTGCGTGCCTCCAAAAGCCCGTTAGAAGCACGACGTGCTTCTGTCTCTTCAGGTGTTTCAAGCTCTCGCCTGCGTGCATGCAAAAGCGTATCAGAAGCACGACGTGCTTCCGTTTCTTCAGGAGTCAAATAAATCTTGCGACGTACATATCTCTTTATTTTCCTGTCGTACCATATCAGAATTTTCATTCTTCTGGCGATTTCTCTGTTGCCTTTCCTTATTTAAACGCCTCTTTTTCGCTATAGGATCTTCCATTTTTCTCAGTTTATGTTATCTAAATATTTTTATTAATTAAAAAAAAAGTGTGTACTTTAAACCACACGTAATAAAAACAGTAAACAAAAATTATTAACTGTAACATCAATTGACACAACATTCTTTGATTAAGCTAAGGCACTGACTGTTCTGGTCTCGGTAACCGAGCTGCTGTCGGAGTACGTCGCTCCTGAACAGTCAGTTCGTGACCGACCGCACACCTCAAGCCCCGCTAGCGCTCAGGAACTTAGCGTTACGTTAAGATACACAGTAATGAGGGTTTTTATATATATATATATATATATAATTTATTTTGTATGTTTTGTCATTTTTTATCATTATTTCCTATTGGCGGGACGTAAAAACGTAGACGTGAAATATAAAAATATGAATAATCTACGTGAACCTTTTTACGTCTACGTCCATCTACGTCTGACTGGAAACTATAGCATGCATTTTCCTATTACTTATATATTCACGTATACGTAGAATTCCAAGTCAATTGGAAACCATCCTTTAGATCAGTGTTTCTCAACCTTTTCTGGCCTGGAACCCCCCCAAATTATGTAAATATTGTCTGCGGCCCCCCTATACTATGGTGTATCAAGATAATGGTTTTTTTCGAAAAATCGATGGGTGAGCAAATTGGGAAAAATTTTGAACTAAATTTTATCCACAAAATTGAATGGTAGTATTGAAATTTTCCGCAAAAAACTGGAAGTACAGGTATCAAGGACAATTTCGAATTTTTAAATGGGAACGTATGTCATATTGGATATCTTTGGATAGAGCTTTTCAACAACTTTTACTTAAACATTTTTTTAATATCTTTTACGGTTGACAAAAAACTGTGATATTTTTAAATGACGATTATATTCCCTATAACGACTTGAAAGTAAAGTATTTTTATTTACAAGTGTTCAAAGTTCATTTTAATTTAAATACATTCGCATCCTTACTCTTGTGTTATATGTAGCTCGGAGAGCAATTAAAAAAATATATACTAAAAAATATTGCACTTTCAAGTCGTACCTACTTCAAAGAACAACTTGAAAATACTTGAAGTACCTCCAACGCGAGCCATTGTCAGAGAATCCCATCAACCGACACATACAATTTATTTTACCTTGATAAAGTCTACTTATAGTGTGTTTATTTGGTTAAAGCGGAACTATATTTTTAAATCTAGTAATTTTTATCAATTGAATGAAACTTTTGATCATTTTGTTTAGTAAAAGCCCATTTACTCATTATAAAGTTAGCTGGTGACAACTTAAACGTTTGAAATAGCCTGTAGTTTAAATTAGTTGTCAAAATAAGTAAATTATCTATAAAAATAAATGGAATATTTAATTTATTTATGTTATGAAATGTATATTTTTATGAATATAAATGTAAGATATTTATAAATATGGATAAAATTTGTATCTCGCAAGATTGAGTACATTATTATTATATTTTCATCTTGTATGACTTCGCGGATCCCCGACGAAGCCTTCACGCCCCCCCAGGGGGCGTGAAGGCTTCTACTAATACTAATAGATGACTTTATTTTAAGTTTTTAAACAAACCACGTGATCAATTGATTTGATATTTCTTAGCTGTTTATAAGACAAGTGTAGCAGTGCAGCCGAACAAAAATTTTAGATATAATACCAATATTTATATATCGGGTCGCTAACTTTTAAAATGACCCTCGTGTTATTTTGTTTAGTTCTGCACGCGCTGTTTTCTCTATTTTGCAGAATAACTGTATTCTCAAGGTTGATAGAATTATAAACATTCCAACTTATTCCCGCCCCCTATTATTTATAATATATAACTAGACCGCATATTAACATTATCTACATATAAAATAAGATACATAAGATTCACGCAGTCTTATTAATAAAATTAGCATTTTGTATCGATAAAAGACATATTGGAAAGTAAAAATTTCTTTTATAAATAATAGAATTGTTGTAGCTACATTGTAAGACGACCTACAGAACAGAGGTACGTGGGTTTATATCCCGAAATTTTTACCACTAAAGACACAGTTAAAGCCAGGCTTCCACTTGAGATTTTCAGTCGCGCGATTGTTTAGTTGCGTAAATTAAAACACGGTTTTCAGCAGGAAGGAGCGCACATGCGACTAAATAATCGTGGCGATTAAAAAGTCGCAACCCTATTAAAACTGTAATGTAAGTAGAATTTTTAAATGTCACAACATGCAAATAAAATATGTAAAATGTTCGGCTGTTCGAAGAGAGAAAGCAAAATGCCGGACAAAATGAAGAGCCAGTGAATGGCTACGGGTGAGCACGGCGCTGGAGAGAGCATTGTAAAGCTGATACGCACGGCGTTTCGCGTAATCGGTGGCTTTATAAAAACGATTGAAATTTTTCGAAATAAGTTCATTTCTTACCATTATTTCATCAATACACGTAAACGACATTGTCACAAAACGACACTAACGTATTCTACGCAACGAACGTGTCCTCGGCACTTCCTTGCCTTTTTTTTTGACATGATTGTTCATAGTTCAAAATCTTCCTCGAAAAATAATTATAATGGAATGCCACTTGGTACAACTTGTTTTTTATGTGTTGCATGATGTTTTTTACGAAAATAAGTCATTTTGACCCGCAGCACCTATTTGAGAATTAGTTTAGATAGCGGCAAAAATAGACAACCAGGTATATTATACGAGGTGTGGAAATTATGTAACCGGACTGGCAGAATTTGGGACGCAAGACTTAATATGTCAGGTCACAAATCTCGTGCTACAATCAAAATTTACGTCCCACATGGCTTTCATATAGTACCAAAGGACTAGAAAAAGATTTTTTCTTTCTTTGACGTCACCTATGTTTTGGATTATTATTATTTATTTACATATTATTTACTTAAATCCAAAATACACATTGTATACCTGCCCCCCCCCACTTTAAGCTTTTAAAGGGGAGAACACCCTTATATACAAGTTCTATTGGTTCCCTACGACCTAATTTGACTATATACTACCCCTTTATTGTCACAGCAACGACGCATGTGTAATACGCGACCAATCAGAACAGACGTCGGCTTATGACGTTCTAGACGCCCATCGTCGTCTCCCACTACTTAAAAACCTTTGTCCTAATATTTTTAAGTGTCAATCTGAATTGAACTGATTCGATGTATAGAAAATTTTATTCTATACATTGAGTGGATTAAAATAGTGAAAAATATTCAATAATCAAGTCTAAACACTGAATTTGTGATAGTTCTGTGAAGATATAAGATGTAGATGTTCAACGTTCTGGGTTCAAAGTTTGTTTTTTGGATAACAGTGCGCTTAAAATAATTTTTTTTGTTAACTAAAGTGAAATACTAATTTTTAAGTCATCTGAACAGGAAAAAAATTGATTGAGAGTTCTATGGAGTTCTAAGATATAGCTATGCAACGTCTGGGTCACAATCTTGCCAACAGTGTGCAAATTACTTATTAAACCACAAAAAATAGCTGATTTCTAAGTGAACAAAGCGCAGAAGAAAACGATCTAAGAAAGTAAACTGATTTTTCTTAGTTTTCCAAACCGGATAAATAATGGTTGAGGGCTCTATGACGTGGTGAGATAAAGCTGTACAAGATCTGAGTAAAAATTTTGACATAACAAAGTAGATCTATACTAGAAAAGTTTTCTAGTTCTAGTTTTTTGAATTTTTTATCAAGTGGTGAGATGTAGTAAATTTTAATATTTTTATAGTGCTTAAAAAAGTATATAACAAAACGTTTTATTAAACTACGAGAAACAGACAATTTTTAAGTCCACTCTGGGTTCATTGAGGGCTGTATGGAGTGTTGAGATGTAAATGTACAACGTCTTGGTCAAAATTTTTATATTTTAAGAGTGTACTATCGAAAAATTTTTATTATACCACGATTGTAATTGATAATTTCTGTCTATTCTCGAAAAAAAAGTTTGTTGAGAGTTTTATGGATTGATGAGATGTAGCTGTGCAACTTCTGGGTCGAAATTTTGATATTTAAACGGTGTACTGTTGAAAAAGTTTTATTAATATAACGTTTTATTAAACGACGATAAGTAGGCAATTTATAAATCCACTCTAGAAAAAAAGAGTTGGTTGAGGGCTGTATCGAGTGTTGAGATGTAGATGTACAACGTCTGGGCCAATTTTTATATATTAAGGGCGTTATCGAAAAAGTTTTATTAAAAAAAGTTCTCTTAAACCACGAGAAATAAACAATTTTTAAGTCCACTTTGAAAAAAAAAAATTGGTTGAGGGCTATTTGGAGTGTTAAGATATAGATGTACAACGTCTGGGTCAAATTTTTGGTATTTTAACATTTCTAAATGAAAACTTATTAAAGTAAAAAAAAATAAGTTTCTTAAGCCTATCCTGAAAAAAAAAAAACAGTTGGTTGAGCTGTTTGGAGTGTTGACATGTAGATGTACAACGTCTGGATCAAAATTTTTATATTTTAACGTTGTACAAACGAGAAAGTTTTATTTAAAAAAGAACATACTAAACCATAAGAAAAAACCAATTTCTAAGTGCTCCTAAGTACAAAAATTTATTAATTGACGGCTCTATAAATTGGTAAGAAGTAGATGTGCAACGACTGACTCAAAATTTTAATTTTTTACTACGAGAAATTACCAGTTTCTAAGTCCTCTCTTGAAAAAAACGAATGTTGTAGACTCTTTGGAGTGTTGAGATAAACATGTACAACATCTGAACAAAATTTTGATATTTTAATCTGTACAGACAAGAAAGTTTTATTAACAAAAACGTATTAAACAGAAACAATTTCTGTAAACACCTAAGCAAAAAAACTTGTTGGTTGATGGCTCTATATATTGAGAAGGAGAAGTGCAACGACTAACTCAAAATTTTGGTCTTTTATCATTTACAGAAAATTAACAACAAGAAATAACGAATTTTTAAGTCCTGCTAAAAACTGGTTAAGGGCTTATGAAGTATTGAAATGTAGTGCAACGATTGGGTTTTGTTTTGTGAACAGCAGTGCGCAGTGAAAAAGATTTTATTAAACTATAAAGTGAAGATCGAATTTCATATTACTCCAAAACAGTTAAAGACTGTATGGATAATGGTGAAATGTAGATGTGCAACGTCTGATTGGGTCAAAAGTCAATTGTGAATGTTCAGAACGGTCATAAAATTTAAAACTAAGTGATTTTGTCTGTCTACTAAGTTCTTTGTTTTCGTGAAATATAAAATTCATAGTGCATATTCTCTGTAACGCTAATAGCCAAAGATGTGCGCCAAAAAGATTAATTACCTAACTTTAATCACTGTGTTGTAATTATGTACAATATTACGTTTTGATTATCTAAAATAATTATCTTGATTTTATCTTACTTAAAACGTTACGCAACTTAGTGATCTTTATTTATAGTTTAATATAAGAATACTTCGGATGAGTGTCTACGTCAAAAGGAGACTTGAAACGAGGAAGTCCACTGGGATTCAGGTAAAGAAATATTTAAAAAGTCCATTATTTCTTGCGAATTTCAATTTGCTATTGTGGTCAGGCTAGTCCTGTGAAACACGAAACCCGATTCAAAAGAATTTAGAGCCATTGATCCTGGTTAATTAATCATGGTTTTGCTATAATTTTTCCCTTGAAATGATATTTCAATAGTAGTTCAGGTATAAAATAAAACAAATAGTAGATATCAATTTTTAATTTAAAACATTAACATAATTACAAATGAATTATACAGTTAAACGTCTAAAGCAGGGATCGGCAATCTGGTGGCCGCCTCTAAATTTAAAAAATAATAATGGAGTTTTAAAATAAATTAGTTGACAGACATTTACCACGATCGGCGTCAAAACAATACGTACCTACTTTTCAATTCATACTGTTGGAGAAACAAAATAGATAAAGGAAAAAAATAATTCTATTAACTATTCTATTCTATCTTTTGATAAATGCAAAAGAAATATAATTCGTTTCCTACATTGTTTGGCTTCTTCGCTTCGAACCAAAATATAAAATACATTTTATTTAAGATTATTTTTTAAACTGATGAGCAGAAAAAAATCGTAATATTTTAACTGATAAGTAAAAAAAAATCCGCTTCTATTATTTCGGGGGAAGGGTTAAAAGGAAATTGAAAAATCACTGACTTAAAAACACTCGTATCTCGTTTATGTGTGAACCAATTTAAAAAAACCGGACATTTTTGAAATCAGCATGAAATTTTAAGTATAATAAGTTAGTTCAATGTTTAAAAATAATCCAAAAGAATATTGATTTTTATCCAAATTAAATTACCACTTTGCTATTCCTTTATTTCTAATTACACTCTCGTAACTTATTTATTTGTACACCAATTTTAAATATCTGGATATTTTTGAAATGAGCATAAAATTTCGCTTCTGATAGAGCACTATATTATTTCAAAATAGTCAAAAATAACACTATTTTTGAATATATTAAAATAGTTGTTTTGATAGATTTTTATTTCTAATCGTTTATACACGAAATAAAACGAAATTTACGATTATTTTTCGGGTTTGATTTATGAGAGATACTATAGAAATTATCAGGAGAAAGTTGGAAATTCGGACCATGAGAACATCTTCAGTATTTTTGAGAACAGCTGTTTAGACGTGAAGATGAAACCGCCTCAGGCTCGCATTAAATTTCTCTGCTAGTTATTATTATAATGTGTTAATTTTATAATAAACATACAAATTATTAATAATTTTACATTTATTTACAATTGATTCATTGGTGATAAGAGAAGATTTTGCTAAAAGACGGTTTAAAATTAATGAATTTGATTTATAAAAAGTAATATTTACAAAAAGTTTAAAAAATTGAAGTATAGATACTAAAATAATGAAAAGATTAAAACAAATACAATTAAGAATTCAACAAATTAGATCTTGTCGGTAACCGGACCGAATACTGTCTGATCTCGTCTTCAGAGAGTGTTTTTATAAGGCATTTCTAGGAATAAAGGTAAAAAGATTGTTCGAAGAGATGCTAGTGTTCAAAGTTATTAAGCATTAACTCTGATCAAATATCTCATTGATCAATGAATCATTTAAAAATATATTTCTTAAGTTACGTGCTGTAACGTAAGGTTTCTAATTTTATTTTATTATCTGAATTCTTAAAAATATGTACCCTTTTAAAATTCCCAAAGAATGCCTTTCAAAGAAATTCTCGGGATGGGTGGTTTATGAAATTTTGTCTTTGTCCGGGCAGACTAGCCGGTTCGTTATAAAATCTTTTACCCGTACTAGGGATTGACCTCTCGATCCCACACTTACAAAGCGAGTGGTATGACCACTAGGCTACTGCAACCGCATATGGCGTATAATCTGCCCCGAAGGTGTGTTGAAAATCTCGTGAAAATCGGTCCAGCCATTTTGGTGTGATGCCGTATAGACAGACAAACAGACTTTCATTTATTTTTTTATAATCATATATATCTTATTTTTATATTATAGATTAATAATGTTGTATTTATTTGAAATTAATATATTTTCTTTTTGTTTCAGACCCCTTTCGCTTCAAGTAGCTTTTCCGAATTACTTAGTGCCCCTTATCCAGATCCATCATCTGTTCTTCAAGAAGAACTTGATCCATTTTCTGAAGTAGTTCTTCAGCAACCTATCCAGCCATTACATTCGCCTCCCTTAAGTCAGCCATTGCATAGTCCTCCCCTTAGTACGTCCCCGGCGCCCTTGCCAAGTTTTCAAGAAACCTATTCGGTAAGATATCGCCCAGAACTCGGATTTAAGATGGACGAAGAATGTTTTAATGTCGCTTACCATCAACCTGGACAACAGTACGAGTACCAATATGGACAGTACTTTCCACCACCACAAACTTGCGCAGCAGGTAAGCAAAACAATACTACAAAATTGTTGTATCTGAACATGTTTACAGGTTTACTTAAAAAATACTGTAGCTCGTTTATTTGTGAAATGATTTTAAAAAGTTGGATATTTTTGAAATCAGCATAAAATTCTGGTTCCGATAGATTAGTTATATATTTTAAAATAGTCCAAATTATCACTAATATTTGACTAAATTTAAATGTTTCTTTATTAGATCTTTAATTCTAGTTACACTATTGTAAATTTAACATTGTTTTTTATTCTTTAACTCATATTTGATATGTCTTTATTCTTTAATAATTATTTTATGTTATATTTTAAATTCCGACAATTTTGTAATGCTTATTTTAACTACTTGACTTGTTAAATTTGAACACTATCATAATTTTATGCATGTAAACTTACCAATTTAATAATTCTATATTTCTATATATCTTTGTAGCTCTGATGACGATTTAAATTAAAATCGAAACGTTAGCGAGGTTAATAAATTTGTTTTTATTTTCTGACTGGTCCGAATCCCATTATCTATCAACTATAATTACTAACTGTCGGACGTAACTCATCTAATCAAGATTATTTTTATGTTTACATAATATTATAAATGTAATTTGACGTACTTAACAAGATGTTTACTTTTTTTTACAGGAGGATTTGACAATGGCCACCTAATGCAGCAAGAAACTTATTCCCTTCCACCTTTTCCATCCACGATAGCAGAATTACATGTCACAACCGCCTTATCCCCTCGACAACGTCGAGCAAGTCTACCCCTCCAACGATCAGAATCCACAAGTTCTAGCGAAAGTCCGAAACTTCGTATGGCACCTGTTCCTTCAGCATCATCTTCAGCTAGTTCGTCCCCTGGAGGTGTTGAAGCTAGCCCTACACCCAGTACAAGCCGGGGTCCAGCCCCACCTAGCCCAAGCCAATTATGTGCTGTCTGTGGAGACACAGCAGCTTGCCAACATTATGGAGTGAGAACTTGTGAAGGATGCAAAGGTAAAATTACAATTATCCTGTTGTAACTCGTTTATTTGTAATCAGATTTGAAAATTCTGGATATTTTTGGAATTAGCATAAAATTTTGCGTCTGATAAAGTAACAAAACGCTTCAAAATAGTACTATTTAGCCCAAATCCAATGGCAGTTTTGGGAGAATTTTATTTTTAATTACACTGTTGTAACTCATTTATTTGTAATCCTATTTCAAAAATATGGATATTTTTGGAATCAGCATAAAATTTTGCGTCTGATAAAGTAAGAGAACGCTTCAAAATAGTACTTTTTAGCCCAAATCCAATGGCAATTTTGGGAGAATTTTATTTTTAATTACACTGTTGTAACTCATTTATTTGTAAGTCTATTTCAAAATTCTGGATATCTTTGGAATCAGCATAAAATGTTGCGTTTGATAAAGTAACAAAACGCTTCAAAATAGTACTATTTAGCCCAAATCCAATGGCAATTTTGGGAAGAATTTTATTTTTAATTACACTGTTGTAACTCATTTATTTATAAATCTATTTCAAAAATCTGGATATTTTTGGAATCAGCATAAAATTTTGCGTCTGATAAAGTAACAAAACGCTTCAAAATAGTATTATTTAGCCCAAATCCAATGGTAATTTTGGGGAGAATTTTATTTTTAATTACACTGTTGTTACTCATTTATTTGTAAATCTATTTCAAAAATCTGGATATTTTTGGAATCAGCATAAAATTTTGCGTCTGATTAAGTAACAAAACGCTTCAAAATAGTACTATTTAGCCCAAATACAATGGCAGTTTTGGGAGAATTTTATTTTTAATTACACTGTTGTAACTCATTTATTTGTAATCCTATTTCAAAAATCTGGATATTTTTGGAATCAGCATAAAATTTTGCGTCTGATAAAGTAAGAGAACGCTTCAAAATTATACTTTTTAGCCCAAATCCAATGGCAATTTTGGGGAGAATTTTATTTTTAATTACACTGTTGTAACTCATTTATTTGTAAGTCTATTTCAAAAATCTGGATATTTTTGAATTCAGCATAAAATTTGGAATCTGATAGATTAGTCACATATTTTAAAATATTCCAAAATGCTAAAATTTGACCATTTGGTAAAACTTTTTATGTCTCACAAAGTTGTCGACAATGTATTTATACATATTTTTTTACAGGATTTTTCAAGAGAACAGTCCAAAAAGGATCAAAATACGTATGTCTAGCAGATAAAGCATGTCCTGTGGACAAAAGAAGACGCAACCGTTGTCAATTTTGTCGATTCCAAAAGTGTTTAGCAGTTGGTATGGTCAAAGAAGTTGTCAGGACAGATTCCTTGAAAGGACGTCGTGGTCGACTGCCTTCAAAACCCAAAAGTCCACAAGAATCACCTCCAAGTCCACCAGTTAGTTTGATTACTGCTTTAGTAAGAGCCCATGTCGATACCACACCAGATTTAGCTAATTTGGATTATTCTCAGTATAGAGAACCAACTCCAATCGAACCAGAAATTTCAGAAGCTGAAAAAATCCAACAATTTTACAATCTCCTTACTACTTCAGTTGATGTTATAAGACATTTTGCTGAAAAAATTCCTGGATTTGGTGAACTATGTCGAGAAGATCAAGATCTCCTTTTCCAAAGTGCATCCTTGGAGCTTTTTGTCCTTAGATTAGCGTACAGAACCAGAGCTGATGATACAAAACTTACCTTTTGTAATGGAGTTGTTTTAGACAAACAACAATGTCAAAGATCTTTTGGCGATTGGTTACATGCAATTTTGGACTTCTGTGCAAGTCTTCATTCTATGGAGATTGACATTTCAGCATTTGCTTGTCTTTGCGCCCTCACCTTAGTTACTGGTAAGTTTCCATTTTCTTATAGTCATAGTAGATACTGGTAACTAGAGATGGGTCATTCATGAACGAACCAGATCACTGAGCCGGCTCAGTACAATGACCGAAGTGACACGGTTCACCAAATTGAAATGAGCCGGCTCACGGCTCACTGTATAGTTTCAAGTTTCAAGGATACGATTGGTCGGGCGATTGTGAGCAGTGACCGGAGTGATCCGGATCTGGATCGATGTCATGTTGATCTTCGCGAGAACTCGGCTTGTAATGTATTATCATAAAGTGTATTATTTATTGTCATCAATTTGTAGGGCATTTTATTTGAAACTAATAGGCTTAGTCTGTATTTTCTTACAGCCATACTATATAAAAATATTAAAAATATTGCCCAAATCCCAGATGTCCGATTTATAAGGGCAATAAACATCGCCATAAACTTAACACATCTGGTTTAAAATACAGTAGCTACATAAAGTGAATTGTTTGTTTCAAAAATGTTAGATAAGAACCGGGGCTAAGCGACGTTCTACCTACGAGCGAACGACCGACAACTGACCGGGTCTAAGCAAGAGCCGGCTCTAAGCGACGTCTACCTACGAACGAACGACCGACAACTGGCCGGGTCTAAGCAAGAGCCGGCTCTAAGCGACGTTCTACCTACGACCGACAACTGACCGGGTCTAAGTAAGAGCCGGCTCTAAGCGATGTTCTACCTAAGACCGAACGGCTGACCGACCTGTGTCTCGGGATCATGTTTACAGTTCATATATTGCAAGAACCGGCTCAAAGCGACGTTCTACCTACGAACTAACGACCGACCTGTGTCTCGAAAACATGTTTACTTAACCGGATCACTGAGCCGGATCAATGAACCGGCTCAACAAACTGAACGACCTCCACTGATCCGGTTCCGCAAACTGAGCCGAAATTCCCATCTCTAGTTGTCACCATTAAAATCTTAACCCTCATAAAATAATATTTATTGTTCTGTAATTATTGTAAGAATTATTTGAAATGAAAGTTATTTAGTTAATTTTTGGCCACTGTATTAAGCCACCTGTTTGTTTCTTGATGAATTTCTTGGTAAAATAGAATCTTGATAACATATATACATTCTCGTGTTCTACAAATAGTCGTGAGAAATTACTAAGCGTAAATTTAGTGCCCATTTCATAATTATGATTTTCTTCATCAAATTACTAACTTTCTAATATGCTATGTTTATGTGTATTACATAAGTCAGGTAGCTCATCTCTTGCTAATTATTAAACTGGGATATTAAAGCTGATTGCAGATTAAATGACTTGCTACTGCACAGGAAATTCAAACAAAAAATATACTTTCAATATTAGTTAATATTGATTGTCACGGGATTATGTAATAAGAGATATATTGGTTTAGTGGTTGGACTCTTCTTTACCGACAAAGTGGGTTCAATCCCCGTGGACCACGGCATGATTAAAACTAGCTGATGTACCCGTACTTGCGTCTTACCCGGAAACCATAAACAATGGTTTGCCTACAAGGGGTTTCGGTAATTTTAGTCGCTAGTTAACAAGCCAACTGTCGCCAAAGCATAGTCTGTTAGCGCTATGACTATAGTCGGATTGCTGATAGGTGACTGTTCGTGGCTACAAGTATTGATATACAATAATATATGCTTTCTCTGTCTATATTATTATTATTATTATGGGGTTTGTCAGGTCTTGACAAGCGTCCACTAATCTCAAACTTGTATTTAAATTTTTATTTTTAAAAAAATAGTCACTGTAATGCATGATATCGTCGTCATCTGAACTATCGCTGTCATTTCTTGTATCTATTATTATTGGATTAATATCATCAACAATCCTTTCCCTTTCTCACCATTCATTTATTAAATTTTCGATTTTTTAACAGATTTTGCGCAAGTTTCACAACTAATTTGATCACAGGCTACTTACCACATTTTCAAAACTTCGTTATCACTATATCCGTTTTGACCAATATGTCTATCATAATAATTTTTTGTTATACCCCAAATTAGTTCAATGGGATTAAACTGGCAGTGATAAGGAAGTAATCTTAGTACTTCATGATCATACGTTTGTACCAATGTATCAATAAAATAAACTGGTTCAGATTTTAATTTCCTTCGTTTTCTCGTGATTTTGTTAGTGAGAAGTTCAGATTTATTACATTTTATAATTCTACGAATTGTTGATTCCGAAATTTTTAAGGCTTTAAGGCTTTAATCTTTATAGAAATAAGTGGCCCATTGTTCTCTTTTTCGGAATTAAAATATTCCAGCAGATTTAAAATTAAAGTTTGTGAATTTAATAATTGGCCGCAAGATCTATTAATTAATATTATTAACAGACACTGACAGCTAAGACAAATAACAAAAAACATTTTTAAAATCGTTGAAAAATGGTAACTAGATTATTATATGAATGCACTACTTGATGTAACATGTAACAGTCACCTATCAGCAATCCGACTATAGCTAAGAACTGTGAGGTAAACCGTGTAGCTGCAGTAGCGAATTTGGAACGTCTGTACAGGCGAACATCTTCAGTTTTGCCCTACACGTGTACCATTAATTATCATCTTGGTAAATCGTAACTTGTTCGTGACATATGTATGTTTTATGCAATGCCTTTATTCTAATAAAGTTAGAAACCATAAATGACAAGTTATTTCCATAATATTATTGATTAACTGTCAATCAATTGTCAATATATTGTCAATAATAATATTTTTATAATAAGATATAATTAGCCTGTACTTTCTTTTCAAACGAATGAGAAAGAACTGATTGTATTGCGATCTTGAGCAAACGATTGGGGTTTTACGTCACAGATACAGCTACAACATAATCTTTACGTGTGTATATTGTATTGTTCGAGAGTTTTGTATTTGTTTTTAAACAATTTTTCACGCATTTATTATAAAAATGGCAGATAAAGATTTTGTTAGGGCTCAGAGTAATAATTTACCCAACATTGGTGCATTTATGCACACAACATAAAGTTTACTTTTTTCTGAAATATCGGTTTTATTTCGCCTCATAGCTTTCAGCCACAAATTTCGCCTTTTCTGTTGTTTTTCGCCATCGGGTAATGATATAAATTGTTTTTTTGGATTTCTATTTGAACTATTTGTGCACATCGGTACTAAACAATATTTTCGACTATGTTTCGAAGTACTGAGGCTTGGATCTTCCATATTTTATATACTTTAATATAAAATTTAATTCGGTAAACATGTATAAATTGTTTTTATTTATTATAGAATTAAACTTTATTTTAATTAAAATCACTCTAACTTTTTATAACCTATAAAAGTTATACAAGCAAATAAGTTCACAACAAACTATGTAGGCTGCACGCTGTACACCGGGTAGGCTGTACGCAGTACACTGGGTAGGCTAATAGTGTACTGCGTCACTTAGAAGGGGTATGACGTCACATGTGGTTTTCGCGCGCTACATACATTTATGATTTTTTTAAGCCTTTAAATTAAGAAAAAAAATGCAAAACTGTTTTTTATGTTTATATGCAACAAGAGGAATATAATAAAAAATTAAAATAAAATCATGCCTAACCCCTATTCTAAAAACTGAGATAAATTCGGAACCAAATAGCGAAACAAACTCAATGACAATCTAGTCACAAAAGACAACTGCATCATATTAGGTAGCTAATCCCCCTCTCCACTTACTAGATATTGTGCAATGAACTCAAAACACGTATTTTTTAATGAAAACTTGTATTTTTTGTACCCTTGTTGATATTTAAACAAATGTGTTAAACTATTTGGAAAAAATGTTCTATATATATTTTTTTGTTTCCAGAACGTCATGGATTAAAAGAACCTCACAAAGTAGAACAACTACAAATGAAGATCATATCATCCCTTCGTGATCATGTTACCTACAATGCTGAAGCACAAAGAAAACAACACTACTTCAGTAGATTACTTGGAAAACTTCCAGAACTCCGTTCCTTGAGCGTTCAAGGTCTTCAAAGAATATTCTATTTGAAACTAGAAGATTTAGTACCCGCTCCACCACTAATAGAAAATATGTTTGTAGCAAGCTTACCATTTTAAAAGTGTAAAAAATGACACAGATATCTCTGTGATATACTTTTTGCGCACAGTTTTATTTTAAGATCTCTATAAGTTACCATGCAAAAATATCTTTTGCTGCCATTTATATTTTTGCTTTTTAGATTAGTTTTTATCCATTTTTTTTGGAAGTGTGTTGATGTTTTTTGATGTTATAAGGTTGTATAAACTGAGTTACCAATATTTTTGTGTAGATTAGCCCTAATAATTAGAGGCATTTTATAAATGGTCTCATTTTACGAAGTTTTTTCATTGACTTTTGAGATATTGATATGCGATTTGAATGAATTTTGACGTAAAAAAGTTGTTTTGACTATAAAAAAAGAATCCCCTTGATTTGTTTTACCAGTGGAAACACTCTGTTGGGTCTGTCTACTGGAAACAAAATACAGGATATTAAAAAACTAAATATTTAACTACCAAAATGAGTAAAAAAAGTTTTATTAACATAGAAACAAAACCGTTTCAAATATATGAGATGTTTTCAGCATTCTATGAAATAAAACAGTTTGTTTTAATTATGAAATAAGAATCTCTTGGTTTGTGTGATCAGTGGAAACACTCGTGTCTGTTCAATGAAAACAAGATACAGAATGTTGAAAAAGCTGAAATGACAAATTATCAACATCCTCTAACCAAACGTTTCAAAGATATTTTCAGTTCAAAACCATATTTACTAGCAAAAACAAAATATTTTATTGAAAATACAAATAAAAAAAAAAATAATAATAATAAATAATACTTATAAAAACTTATAATAAATGTTCAAACGTTTCTCCGTTTACTTGCATACAAAATGTTAAGCGATCATAAAAATGATTCAAAACATTCAATTGCTCTTGAGGTATATTGTTGAATGCTTGAACATTTTTGTCTTGCAGTTCAGCAACATCCCTAAGTTCTTCATTATATACTTTGGCCTTTAAATATCCCCAATAAAAAAATCATTGGGTGCCAAATCCGGAGATCTCGCTGGCCAATTCATCGACCCTCCTCTTCCAATCCAGCTATTTGGGAAAGTTCTATGTAAATATTCTTTAACTATTCTAGAATAATGGACTTGTGCGCCATCATGTTGAAACCATACTTGTCCATTAATATTCAGGTTTCGCAACGCAGGTAATATTTGGTTTTGCAAAAGGGCTAGATATTTTGCGGCATTAAGGTTACCGTCAATAAAAAAGGACCTATAATATTGGTTCCTATTATCCCTGCCCAAACATTTAATTTTTGCGACCTTTGAGTTCGGGAGGAATGAAACAAATGTAAATATTCTCGACTCCAGTACCTAAAATTTTGTCTGTGTACTTCACCATTTAGAGTACATGTTGCTTCGTCAGTAAATAAAATTCTTTGAAGCATTGTTGGGTTGGAATTAATTTTTTCAAACATTTCAAAACAAAAAACCATACGTACTGCTGCGTCCCTTTCTAACAATTCTTGCTGATTTTGAAATTTTTATGATCGAAACTTTTCTTTTTTTAAGAAGTTAAAAACAGATCCAATACTGAAACCAACGGTTTGTGCAATTGATCTTAAAGTATTTTGATTGTTTTATTCCACTTGTAATAATATTTCCAACTGCTTCTCTTCTGTAAGCACGTGGGATGTTGTTATTTTTTTTATTATGTTTTGACTTAAGACATCCTTCGCGATGAAATTTATTAACTAGTCTTGAAATTGTAGAGGGATTTGGTATTGGCCGATCTGGATAAGTTGCACTAAATACAGCAGAAACTTCTCTTAAACTCATTTGGGAGTTATACCAAGTTACCATCATTATTTTTTCTTCTGTATACATGTTGATTAATTTTTAAATCAGCAATGAACAAAAGTATACACACTAATTGTCTACGTTGCAAATGAAAATGAACACGATTTATATTGCTGTCAAAAACTGTATCCATGGTAATGATATAGTACATATTGCATTAAAAAATAAATTCGCTGTATAATAACCTTTGATACGTCTGTCTACTGTACACACATAAAAAATATCTTAATATGTTTGATATGTGGAAATACTCATAAATAGAAAATTGCAGGTTGTTTTTAAGCATTGAAAAAACTTTTTTTATTTGTCTGACGAGTTGAAACACTCATACTTATTACCCTTTAATATGCCTGTCCACTGTAAATACATAGAAAATGTCTGATCAGTGGAAATACTCATATAGATACTCCCTTGGTGTGTCCACTAAAATACATAAAATTATGTCTTACCAGTGGAAACACTCCAATAAAATCCCTTATTGTCAAAGCAACATAATTAAATCGTCTATTCATTGTAATATCGCTAGACGCATTTTATAAATGCAAATTATAAAATTCAAAACTTAAAAGAAAATGGAATTTTCGAAATTTTGAAAATTTAAAAATTTTCAAAATCCTTATTAATTAAGTAAATGTTGTGCATAATTGCACCTTTAAAAAAATCACCTCTAAATTTTAAGATTCGCCGTGATATAAAAGAAATTATGTTAGGAGTTACCAGTACCACTCTTTTGTGGGGCATAAGTAACGAAATTGCGATACGGACTAGTCATGGCATTGTATATAATTTTTTTTTATTTAGATATTTTATTTACAAAAAAAAATCTTTTTATTATATAAAATTAATATATATTTTAATAGACATATAATATTTTCATAGTTACCGTATAATATGCCTTAAGTTACCTATAATTATATGCAATGGTGGCTTGCTTTTGGGGCCAGGCGGATTGGGCCCAACAATAACTTTTTTAATCAACTATTTTACTTTATTATAAAGCTATCTAATTTTTTTAAATAAAACCTTACGGCTTAAGGTGGAAAGACCTAAATGAAATAAAATTCAGCAAAATATTTCAAACAATATTTAAAAATATTTTTGCCGACCACCAACATATATAAGGGAGGTATTGTGATCATACCGATTTTGACATTTTGAGATTTCGATGGATCTCCACGAATTGAGGTCCCTACATAACGTTTTGACTATTTTTAGCATGATGTCTGTCGGTCTGTCTGTCTATCTGTCTGTCTGTATGTCTGTCTGTATGTCTGTCTGTCTATCTATCTGTCTGTCTGTCTGTCTGTCTGTCCGTCTGTCTGTGTACACGTGCAGAGCAAATTCGGCAAAAAGGATTTTTATGAAACTTCATATTTAAGCTTTTGACATCAATGGCATGAGTTGATCAACTTTTGGTAGAAATCGGTTGACTAGAAATGGGAGTTTACTCGTGTCGGTTTTAAGATTTTTGCGAATATTTCACAACAAATATTTATTAAAAAGTTATTTAAAAGTTGCTATAAAATCAATAAGTAACAACTTTTATTTCATACATTTTTTGGTAAAACAGCATAAATGAAACAAGTACTTTGTGATGGTGGTCGGTCCTGTGGTGGCCACAGCAGATTTTTTTTATATTTAGATATTTTCAAAAATGTTATAATTTTCGAAATATAACACTAACTTGCATTTTTTTAATGGAAACACCATAAAATTAAATTTTTCAATATTGCATAAATTTCTATATTTATTTTGTAAAATACGTCGTAAATTTAAAAAAAAAACTAATGTTTTATTTTAAAAGACCGACTTAAATATCCTTTTTATAGTCCATTTCAAATAAAAATGCAGTGAGTGGCACGATAAACCGAGAACAAGTTAGGTTATAATGTTAGCTATTTTATTGTGCCTTTGCCGTATAGTAAAAGCTGTGAAACTTACTAATGCAAAACTTGTAGAGCCATCTGTTGATGAAAAATTGAACTAATTAACTGTCAAAAACAAAATATTTAAGCAAGTAAATAAATCTTTTTAAATATTTGACTAAATTTGCTTCTAATTATCGACCGAAACCCAAGAAATTACCTATATATTTATCTATAAAATACGGTCAAGAATTCTTTTATTCAAAATATTTAAGGTTCAGTTGTACAAAAATAATGTTATTTTCATAATATTTGTCATGGAACCAAAATTTTAGTATTGTAATAGAAAAACTAAAAATCTGAAATCAAAAATTTATGATTATAAAATGAATATATTTAAAAAAGTAATTTGCAATTTTCCAAAAATAAATTATTAAAAATAACGTTAACTAAATAACACGATTATATTTGTAAAAATATTCAGAAAATTTAGATATAAAAACCACCTCGACACAAAAAAAATGGAAAAATATGTTTTTTAAAAGTTCAATAGTTCAACTTTTCATCAACAGACGGCATAAATGTTTGCATTAATAAGTTTTATAAAATGATGTTTGAAAAGCTGCACAATAAAATCGCTGGCGTCCCTTTAATTTATAATCACCCTGTACTTCTATTGATTGTTCTGTATAATACCAGCAGGGCCAGCTCCAAGTTCTCTCACAATCATATCGCACCAAGAATTTTTCTTAAGGAGGGCTCAGAATCTACCATTTTCTTTGGGGTGGGGGCTCACTTAATCATTGAATACACGAAAAATCCTGTAAAACCTGTAATTTGAAAGTTTAAGGGGGGGGGTTCAAACCCGCGAGCCTCCCGCCCAAAATACTTAATGTATCATAAAAATAACCTCAAAAATACTGCATGTAAACTTGTATGTGTGCTAAACAAATCAGTAGCACAGTAAAACTCCTTACACACTGCATTCTTAATTGAAACGAACTATAATGACATAAAAGTACAATATTTTAGGCATTCTATAGAATTTATTAAACAAATTTAGTTTTAAAATCATTTTGGTCCACTTTGGCCCCAGATTTTTATTTTCCAAGCCGCCACTGCTTAATTGTTACGTCTACGTTACGTTTACTATAACTAAAGTAAATTTAACGTAACGTAATCCATTGTTACTACGTAACCTATTTTAATATTAAGATTGCTTTCGTTTCCTAAACTTATAAGAACTTTTAAGCGTGTGTTGTTCGACATAATACGAAACGTGCAGATGAAAATCACTTTATACAGGGTGTTCGGAATATAGTGTTTTAAGTGGCATAGATTAGGAACAAGGGATAGTTAAACTAAGGCTGAAGATTGTGATAATATAGGAAAGGAAATAGGGTAGGTTTAGGTGAGTAAGTAATGGAACACTCTGTATAAGAAACATACATAAAAACCGAAATTCAATCAGATTTATAAATGTATGGGATGTTTTACCCCATCCAAAAACTTATTTCGCTCTATACAACTTTGTACCAAAATCTTGATGTTTAATTTTGTCCCAGTTCAGTCACATTTGTAAAAAAAATATAAAGAAAATTTTGATCTAAATATTGATTGTCTTGGCCGCTCTACTGCAATAGTTTTTTGGCCGCTTACCAGTAATGGTGAACTACTAGTCTAAGAGCTAGCAACGTCACAAAAAAGTTTATTTTAGGTCGGCTGGTTTTTCGATATTTCTCTTTCTTATTGAAGTTAGGTAGGGATGTGGTACGTCTGGCACCTAGTATCGGTTGCGTTTACCTGTGCGCAACTCGCCTGTATAGGTAAAAAGTGGATATTTTGAAATCATTTTAAGACATTTTTTTTTTAAATATAATTTTCTATGTCTTTTTAGCATTATAAATTTATAGTTGCCAGACAGTTTCGTTGTTGCTAACATTGCGCCAGATCTAATTTAAGTATTTAAAAAATAATATTTTTCAAACCATTTTAGTATAGCTGTAATTTTAATAGGATATAGTTCTGTAATCAAAGAATACAATATTAATTTGCCAGACGGAAATTCCGTTGTTTAACTAGGAACCAGACCAATTTAAGTCCCGGGGAGAATAGGTGAGTTAGAAGAGATAACAGTAAAACAATCACAGCTGCTATTTTTTAAGTTGGCGTCGTCCACATGAGTGTTTATGTTTGCTTGTTTTTATAAAATAAAATAGAAGCAGAATTTTATCGTGATGAGTGAGGAAAAAGAAAAATGTGTTTTTTGTTCAAACAAAAGTGGTAAAATAATAAAATTTAAAAAATAATAATAATTTAATTTAATTTTTTTTAAATTTTTTATTTTTAATTTTTTTTTTTAAATTTTTTTAATAGATACTCAGGTCATTGCATTGTGACAGAATTATTCAATAAAAATACTGAATTACATTTTATGTTTAATTTCCTACATATTTAAAATAAATGATTTGTTTTATTTTGCTAATAATATTTTTTATCAGCTGTTCTCATCTCATTTTACTTTAATTATTATTTTGCTCTATTTTTTTATGAAATTCTAACCTATATAACCTGTCTCTCTCTAACGCCCTCTGTTGCAGCTATCTCTCTCACGCAACCAACGAATAAGCTGCCACACTCTTCTAACTTACCTATTATCCCCGGGACTTAAATTGGTCTGGTTCCTAGTTAAACAACGGAATTTCCGTCTGATCTGGCGCAATGTTAGCAACAACGAAACTGTCTGGCAACTATAAATTTATAATGCTAAAAAGACATAGAAAATTATATAAAATAAATAAAATGTCTTAAAATGATTTTAAGACATGAGTACAGGCGAGATGCGCACAGGTAAACGCAACCGCTCCCAGGTGCCAGACGTACCGCATCCCTACCTAACTTCAATACGAAAGGGAAATATCGAAAAACCAGCCGACCTAAAATTCTTTCTCGAAAACGTTGGTAGCTCTCGGACTATACACTAAATGCATAGACGTGTGTGATACAACCCCACATTTTTTTAAATAATGTATTCCATATTTTCGGACGTAGGGTGTATTATTTATTTCGAACCAATACAACTTTTTTTTATAAAAATGATTATTAAATTGGGTGTCACTCCTTATGGTGGTGATACCCAAGGCCGTACCCCCCTTATGATGCCACTGACTCAAAATATAACAACTGAGTAGTGTCGAAAATTTAAATCAAATTATTAGTACTATACTTAAATAATAATTCAAAGAAATATTATCAATAATCAAAAAATAAACAAAAGTTCCTATTTTCAGCCACTGGAGTATTAAATACCCCTTCAAATCATCTTATATTAATAAAAATAACTTGAAATAATTGAGAATTATTAATTTTTGAATATTTAGTTTCAAAAACATCGTTTCTCTTTTCCTAATACATTTATTAATATCTATTACAGTTCAGCTAATGCCGTCTTATGCTCTCCTGTTACTTATAGCTGTCAAAACTTCTCTATTTTGACATGTAATGTCAACCTTCAAAATTTATGTTGGTATTAAAGTTACAACACTTTTCACCTCTCTGGTATTCTGTAGCCCTAATACATATTACATTTACTTACTAATACTAACTAAGCTGTTCGTAAAATGTATTTTAAAAATACCAAAAAACAACTAAGACGTTTAAACAGAAGGAATATAGAGCGATGGAAATAATGTCCGAATTCAGGTATCCATTGGGCTCAACAGCGCTATGAAGTGACGCCAAGCGGACTATAACTGAACTAAGCGAAACGAGTAATAGTTTATTGTTTACATCTGGTTTACATGTGTTTTCTCGTGTAGTTTGTATTACTTTTAAAAGTTAGTGTTGCAGTTTGTTTGTTATATTAACTTTTGATAGCAATTATTATTCTTTTTTATATTACTTTATGTTATAATGAGTTATTATAACACAAATTGGTGTGTGTTTGACTGTCACTCTAGAAAAGGAAGTAACAAAAATATTTACTTCCACTATTTTCCAAATGAGAAACAATTTGTGAACTGTTAATAAATTTGGTGCTGTGGAAGTGATAATAACAAACTAGTATTTATTAAACAAATTAAATAAAAAACAAACACTAAATTATAAAAATCCTTCTCGAACATAATTAAATATCTACCCGGGTAATTTTAATGCAGAATTAGGGCAAGCGGTCTCAAATTCTGTACGCAGCTTTTCTAATACATTTTCACTGAACTTTCAGTGCCTGCTTTTGTTTTTAATCAATTTATTTAGGCAAGGAGTTTCTAACAGAGGTTTCGGTTCATACTGTTGTAAGACAGGTTTCTTAAAAGTAGACCACAGGCATTTTAAATCTGTGCTGGTTAATATTTCCATACTCAATATATTGTTTCTGGAACAAAAAGTAAAACCAACAGAAACCACACAAAAAAAAGATAAATCAAATATTTCACAATCAATCAATGCCCTGATCTTGGCTTCTTTCATTTTGGTTTGTTAACCACCTGGCACAAAATAATAGGATAGCTGAAATGTGTTTGCATGTAGTTCCTGCTTTACATGTGCAGGACATATTTAAAACTTCAACATCATTACTAAATTTTAATTTCCCAGTGACTTCGTGAGGTGGTGTTCTCAAACTGCTTGTTTGTAAACATAACCCACATATGTCGACATGCTCATCATTTTTGTCCAAAATTCCGCACAACATAAGATTTCCGGCGTTTAACAACTCTTCTCCTTCAACTACACACCTAGAAGAAGGTGTTGCACTTAAAAAATTAAAATAATTTAATAAAGATAGCTGTTTATTATCCATTGCAAATCGATGATTTAACATGTAAACAAATATGGACAACTTTCACATTACTCGTTTCAATCAGCTGTTCACAGCGCTCGTAGCGCCGCCATCGGGCATTGTTGTACCCAATAGGTAAAAATAGTGTATAGAGCAGTGTTTCTCAACAGGGGATTCGTGAGAAATAGTGAGGCTAATCATGTGTAAATATATTTTTGAGTCATTTTTGTGTTAAATTTCATATACGTAATTTTACTATACGTACGAAATATTCTTGGAAAATATGGAATGGTATTAGACATAGAGAAAAAAGATATTAATAATTTTACATATTAATTTTTAAGTAGGGGTTCTCTGAGATTTCAGGGGTTCCACAAGGATAAAAAAGTTGAGAAATGCTAATATAAAGTACTATAAATCAAAAAGGAAAGCTATTAGAGCCTTAAGGGCGGGGTAAACATCACAGTCCTCACAAGTGTTTCATACAAAACTAAAAATCTAAATGAAATTAAACACTACACAAAAAATTTGCAGAGAATTTTTATTTAATAGAACATTTTTAAATGTAAAAAAATTGTTATCGCTAAATAATTTAATAATAGGTATCAGGCAACAATTTTCAGTATTTTTTAAACATATTTAAGGGTTTCAAATAACTTTTATATAGGTTATTCCAAACGTTTAAGTGGAACTAACTTGAATTTCAATTTTTGGAAGTTGTATCAGCATTCTTGAGGTAACGCTGTCGAGTTTTTTCAAATATCTAGATTATTTAATTTTTGGTATAAGTTTGAAGTCAAATAAACGAAAAAAACGGATTTTTTTTTTCGAAATTTCTGTTTTCAGTTGTAAAAACGTCCATAAAAAAAAAATAAGCAAGAAAAAAATATATCTCGACAGCGTTACCTTAAGAAACTCATAAACTAACGAAATATATTTGGTTTCTTTGTTTAAGATGATCCAGTCATTAGTTATGTGTCTCACCGCAAATCAACTCTTTGTCCTGAACGAAAATTTCAAATTCATGTCACGAGCTTAATTTTCGATATTTTTCAATAAATTTTTTTTTGGATACTCTTCAAAGGTTGTTCTTTACTGTAGGTATTATCCCAATCAAGTTACTATTACCAGTTTTCTAAAAAAAAATCTTGAAAATGGGTATAAAATGTGCTGCTCTGACCATACCCCCCCCCCCCTTAAGGAGGGCATTATTTTATTTTAATAGAAAATACAAGTGATCAAAGATGACTAAAAAAAAGTCCTCACTTTTAAAATACAAGTGATGACTAAAAAAACAATTTCTTTACAATTAAAAATATCTTATTAGATAGATAAAAATTCGCTGCAAACTTTTATGTAGATATATATTGTAACTAGTTTTTCTCAGATTGTTAGTTTTATCTGAAAACTTGTAAAAACTATTCGGTTTTTATAACAGTGGTTCTCAAAAGTGATTTTCATATGTACGTTAGACCAGAGGTACCTAAAAAGTGCCATTCATATCCTTTTTCATATCATAGGGATTTGCCTTTTGGAAATAACGGAGACTGGGTATTTATTAAAAAAAAAAAGTCTATATAACGCAAATTGATTAAAAACGTATATTTTTACATATGCACCTTTAAAAATACGCACACCGTCCACGAAAATTTAAAATTTTGACTTTGTGTCAAAAAAAAAATTCTTGATGAAAATTGTCGAGAAATGGCCTAAATATGTTTCATAGTAGATCTTATCAACAACAAAGGAAATAACAAGTTTAAGTTTATGAAATTTAGGTACCGATTGCTCACTTTCCAATTGATTAATGAGAGCACGAAATTATACTTGGGAGTTCATTGTGAGAATGCTTTTCTCAGGAGTTGAGTCTAGTACGTCAATTGCGCAGAATCCAGAATTCGTACAGTCGTTTGGTTGCTAAGTAACGGACGTCGAACCGACAGCAAACTGAATTGCGATTGGTTATACGCAATGAGATAGTATAACATAGAGACTGAACGAGGACGAGTTGTTATGAAGCCAACTCCTCTTTAGGCAGGGAAACGGGGGTTGCCCCGAGGAGTTGTACAGTTTGCATACATCAATGTTTTGCCGATAAGAATTGAAAGTAAAAATTTTTTTAATACTGTAAACTGCAAATTTTAATAAAATTCATAAATAATATTAAATTAACCAGAATTAATAAGCATATATATAAGATAATTAGTAGGTTTCTAAATTACATACATTTAAAATACAATATGATCGAAAAAAGTTTAGTAGGCCCTGAATTTAAAATGTTAAGGCCCGGTCTTTCCACCTTCAGATAAAGTTCCAGGTAACTATCTGACAGATAAGGTTATTTATAACTTCATCTGCTGAGTAAATGTCATCCCTTCTTTTTATACAAATGTATCTATCGGATAGTTATCTAACGGATAATGAGACTGACGTATTGGATTCACTGACTGGTATTGACATTTATTCAGCAGATGAAGTTATAAATAACCTTATCTGTCAGATAGTTACCTGGAACTTTATCTGAAGGTAGAAAGACCGGGCCTAAGTGGACAATTCTATTAATATAAAAATAAATGAATTCCATGTCTATCTAGACACCCTTTTTCCTCGATCATATTGTGTAGCAATGCTTCAGACACTTTCTAAATTTAAAACGTACAGATATTATATCATTTATTCCATGATAAATTAATATTTATATGACAAATTATAAAGATGTATACCTATAATCAATGCTGGGTAAAATACTTTTCTGATGTATTCGAAGTACTGAATACAAATACTTTTTTTAAGGAAAAACTATATGTAACATTTTAATTAAACATTACTTTTTAGTATTTAAAATACTACGTAGTTGAAATACAATTCGCAATTCTTGAAATACAATTTCCGGCAATATTATTAAAAGTTGAAAGATAATGAAAAGATAAAATAGTAAATAGAAAAAATAACACAACAAAACAATCATAAATACAATACGGCTCTTTCTTAGCTGAATAAAATAAATGTATATTAGGCAAATTGTTATACTCCTCGGGGCAAATCCCACTTTCGTCTCCACAGGATCTTGGCTTCATAACAAACAATGCTAATGCATAGAGCGTGCTGAGTCTATTTATATGACGTCAATGGTTTTACTTCATTGTTGGTCTCATTTACAATATCCCCCTGATATCAACTCCTGAGAAATGCACTCTACAATTAACAAACAATTTTACAGTAGACAATGATGCAGTTAAAAAATAAGTGGAGATGGTCGTGTCCGTAATGAGTAGAAGTGGAATAGTTGTACGGGTATCGGACATAAATAAAAACAACTATCTACAGCTGACCAGTTTCGGAATGGTTTATTCCTTCATCAGAGCTGCTACATAAAGAAAAATCGGGATACATTATAAGTGTATATCGTATATGAATAAATAAATATAAGTATAATATTGTAAGACATACCTGAGATAATAGTATTAAGTTTTATGGTGAGACAGATAAAAACGGAATTTTTATCTATCTCACCATAACACTTAATACTATTATCTCAGGTATGTCTTACAATATTATACTTATACTTATATTTATATTTATTTATTCATATACGATGTACACTTATACTGTATTCTGATTTTCCTTTATGTGGCAGCTCTGATGAAGCAATAAACTATTCCGAAACTGGTCAGCTGTAGATAGTTGTTTTTATTTATATCCTATACCCGTACAACCTTTCCACTTAAAAAATAAGGTCTAGATTGGTCAGCATCCGGTTGCATGAGATATTTTGACGTCACATTATATTGTAAAGTATATTTCTGTGGTTTAAGCGGAACTGGATTTTGAAAACTAGTAACTTTTAACAATAGGGGATAGGCATGATTTTTAATTTTTTTTTATTATATTTCTCTTGTTGCATATAAACATAAAAAACAGTTTTTAATTTTTTTTTTTTTAATTTGAAGACTTAAAAAAATCATAAATGTATGTAGCGCGCGAAAACGACGTGTGACGTCATACCCCTTCTAACTGACGCATGACACTACTAGCCTACCCAGCGTACATAGTCTGTTGTGAACTTATTTGTTTATATAACTTTTATAGGTTATGTAAAGTTAGAGTGATTTTAATTAAAATAAAGTTTAATTCTATAAAAACAATTTATACATGTTTACCGAATTAAATTTTATATTAAAATATGGAAGATCCAGGCCCCAGTACTTCGAAACATAATCGAAAATATTGTTCAGTACCGATGTGCACAATTAGTTCAACTAGAAAAAAAAAAAACAATTTATATCATTACCTGATGGCGAAAAACAACAGAAAAGGCGAAATTTGTGGCTGGAAGCTATGGGGCGAAATAAAACCGATATTTCAGAAAATAGTAAATTATATGTTTGTGAGCATAAATGCATCAATGTTGGGTAAATTATCACTCTGAGCCCTAACAAAATCTTTACCTGCCATTTTAGTATAAATGCATGAAAAATTGTTTAAAAACAAATACAACACTCTCGAACAATACAATATACACACGTGTAAAGATTATGTTGTAACTGTATCTGTGACGTGAAACCCCTATCGTTTGACGCCATACTCAGTCGTTTTTACTCGGCAACCTTCGCGCCGTGGTCGGCTTATTTCAAATTTACAATATTTTAATTAAAAAATTTGGCTATAATATTAATTAAAATGTGATTTTTGTTTTGTTAGGTGACATAACTAATATTAACATATCAAAATAATGTAGTTTTAAAGAAATATAAATTTTATGCGTATACCCTATTAGGTGGAGACCAAGACCAACTCTATCAAAAATATTTGCCAAATTCGACACCTTAAACTGTATTATCTAATTTTAATCCGGTTTCCTCTACAAACTAACAGTAATTTGACACATGCTTTCAACCTATTTATTACGTTGCCTAGCAATGGTCGACAATTGCTGCTTGAACCTGTTATGTAATGAGCTCAACTTGTTACATAATGAACTCATTACGTAACAGGTCAGCGGTGTGTAATTAAAAGGAAGGAAATGTGCTACATTTACTAATCATTGACACGCCTGTAATGAACGTATATCTATATAGTTGTGGAATAACGTTTTCACACTTAAACTTGACGGATTGCGTTTAAAAAGTCTTAATTATTCACCATCCGTTTTCATCGGATTGAGTAATCGAATTCTCATCATAAATTTCCTTAGTTGTTGATAAAAATAGTAATTACCTAAGATCTCATTGTTTTTATGATTTTAAGGCGCGAATGAATGCCATATTTCAAAAAGCTAATTCCAAAAATTTTTATTAAAAAAAAATAAACGTGGCGGGTGCATTTTGGGTCCAGTTATATTCAAAATTTGAAAATTTTGGAATTAGCTTATCTAGAGCCATAAATTTGGTACAAAATATTTTTTTGCAATATAAGCCTTCTTCGTACCTGCTTTACTGATAGAAAAATACGACATGTTTTAAGCTTGGTTTACAGAAAAATAGATCGCTAAATAGTAAATTTGTACGGAGTACCAGCTATTTATGTTTTAATACGCGTGCGCAGAGTACGTGCGTATCAAATTGCGCAGAAGTATTTGGGTACTTGTACGCGTGTGCAGTATACATGCGCATGAAATTGCGCAGAAGTATATGTACACTAGTACGCGTGCGCAGGAGCATTACTGCGCAACTCGAGTGCTCTAAAACCATGTGTATAATACTTAAAATACCTGGGTAGTGTGTTTGTACAATCTAACAAATAAAAATGTCGCTTCAAGGTCAATTATAAACTACATTAAAGGCAGTAGTATATTAGTCACTTCATTGTATTCTAAGATAAAATATCTGACATAATTTTAATTATTTCTGGGCTAATTCACGACATATTCAAGTATTTGCTACCTACTTTTTAACATTGCTCCGGTGAAAATGAAAAGAGTGTTAAGACCCAGCAAACATTTTTATACGGGTCAGTACTGGTAAAGCACATACTCCCCGGCATTGAAAGTAATGGGCCAGTACCCCGGTGTCCCCGTGGCCGTTACTGGCCCATTGATGTATCAGTTGCTGGCCCAGCAACGGTAAACTGCAAAATAATCGCATTAGTTGCAAGATTTATTTCTGATGGTTTTAAGTAAAAAGTATGAGTAAAGAAGAGTGCTTATAAAATGCTGGTAAAGTACTTCGTATAGGCGGAATGCGAAATACAAATATGAAGTACATTATTAATACTGGCGTTGCACTTACTTTTGGTGCCAGTAATTTACCAGCATAAAAGCAGTTAGCCGGCATTCGGCCGTTAGCTGAATGTTTGCTGGGTAATGTGCGTTTTCTCAGTAACTAAGTAAATTGGATGAACACCCTTTTCCTTTTCACCACAGATTTAACAATTTTAAGAACACACATCGATAATTTAGTAAACAAACTCTAGCGAAGAGAAACGGTATTATTGTCAGTAGCGTGGTAAACTTTGTATGCTGTTTTATAACAGTCAAATATACTGTTATGGAGTTATGCGATTGATTCATTTGATTTAACATGAAATGGAAGCGATATTTTTATTTTTTAGACTATATACCACTCGTGCATATCATACAAAAAGTAAACTTTATTTTATAAGGTGTCCGATCAAGTCATACGATAAATATTATAATTAATATACTGATATGTTTCCCTCTCACTCACTCTGGCAACTTGTAAAAGAAATACAAGTGCGTAGTTTGTCTATAAGCTTAGTTCATTGTTTAAGGAAAGCTACGACAAACGTGCACCGTGCATATTCATTGTTCATGTTTGTGAGAATTCACTGTGTGTGAGTTTGTCTTAGATTCTAGCATGAACCAATAGCATGAAACCTGATAGGCGTGGCTAAACTTTTACAGCATACTATGACCTTGATCGAGCACCTTTTAAAAATTGAAGTTATTAGTTTTTAGTAATTGTCCTCATCAAATTTTAAAGCTGGGTAACCTGAACAATTTACTAAGCTAAATGGTGAATTTTGCCATAAAAAAAGCCATGCATATAATAGTAATAGACGCCCTGTGTATATACATTAAATTACCATAAGTTAGTTCAATTGCAATAACATGTTACCCATTTTCTCCAAAATACAACAAATTAATTTAAATCTGCCGCCTAAACCAAAAAAACGTTTTCTGATTGGTTGTTAATGTTATTCTTGCCATAAAACCAAATTTTATTGGTTAACCGTTAACGTAAAGGTAACAGATTTAATAAGAAGGATGTTTATTGGTTGTCTTTTTGTAACAACTCTCCTGATTGGTTGATTTGTTGTGTTTTGAATCTGTAGATCTATTCCTGTGCCTATTTTAGTTAATAACTGTTGAATGTTTAATATTTCGATATAAAAGTTTCCTAATTTTGATGTTTACGCAGCACACGATTACTTATATTAAATACTCGCAATTATTTTGAATATATTTTTTACAAGATCTGTTATTTTATTTATCTTAATTTTTGATTTTACAGTTTTTATCCTAATGCACTATTATAGTTATACTAATTTTTGGGTTGAAAAAATTTAAAAAAAAAATTCTTCAACAACCATAAGTGTACAAATTGTATTATCATTCAATAAAAGTAATATTTGAGCAAATTTATTTGTTTATTATAAGGTAACCAGCCGTACTCCTTTGGGCAGGACAATCCTCCTTTAAATGGCATTGTCCTGCCTGACTTATATGTCCTCCTCTTGTCCTACTTTGTCTTGTTGAACAGGGGTTTATTTATATTTTGTGCCCCCCCCCCCGCACCTATGAAGGAAGAAATTAAAATAAAAACACACAAACACACTAGAAAATTTAAAAAATAGAGATAAGGACCTTTTTTTTGTGGTCGTCACTTGTAGTTTAGAAGTGTTAGAAATTTGTAAGGTACACACGTTTTATTTAACACCCTTTTTACCCTTTGACACAGTTTCACTGTTGTATTTTTTGTTTTTTGTAACAAATGTGTAAGAGAGATATGGAGATAGGGCATTTTCCATGTGTTGGAGGTAGACAGTGATATATTAGTAAAAATGTATTTTTTTGTTTAAATAATTGGTTTCAGGCTACAAATGTTTATAAATGGGTATAATTATTATTAAATATCGTATGATTATAAATTTTATGTCCTATTTCACTTGTTATCCCCGGATTTATTAAATTTTTTTGTATTTCCTCGATATAAAATTTTATTACTCCAGAACTATGTTGAATTAAGAAATTAAATTTTGACAGTAAATAGTTGGAACCCTACTGAATATTCCCTAAAAATTTAATTTCTTAATTCTAAAAGGTTTTTGAAATACAAATTTTTAAGTATATTTCCATATATCCCAATTCGCTGTTTAGTTGGAGGTTCTGCCGTTGTAGCTCGTAGCGCTGTGTTACAACAATGGCCAAGCAGTTGACATCTTGTGTTTTGTGCTAAATTTTTATTGAAAAAACTAGTAAAAAGTTGCCATCGAATTCAAAAAACATTAAAAACAATTAAATTAATACCTTAAGAAATTTTTTAGATAATTATTTCATCCTAGTCGAGTGTTTGTGAAAAAATATGAGTATAACGAAATAGCGTCTCTCAGTAAGCAGAATTTCGCATTTTAGAAAATTTATATTTCAACTCTGGAGCTGATTTAAGAAATTTGGAAGGTATACACGTCTTATTTAAGAAATTTTTTACTCCTTGACACTGTTTTGTTGATATATTTTGTTTATTTTTTTGTTTTTTGTAACATTTTTTTTACGTGTAAGAGAGAGATGGAGGCCTTCTTCCATGTATTGGAGAGAGACAGCATAATATTGGTAAAAATATTTTATTTGTTCAAATAAAGGTTTTCAGGCTACATATGTTTGTAAGTGGGTATAATTATTATAAAATATCGTATGTTTATAAATTTTATATCCTATTTCACTTGTTATCAGCGGGTTTATTAAATTTTTTTGTATTCCCTCGATATAAAATTTTATTACTCCAGAACTACGTTGAATTAAGAAATGAAATTTTGACAGTAAATAGTTGGAACCCTACTGAATGTCCCCTAAAAATTTAGTTTCTTAATTCTAAAAGGTTTTTGAAATACTAATTTTTAAGTAAATTTCCATATATCCCAATTCGCCGTTTAGTTGGAGGTTCTGTCGTTGTAGCTCGTAGCGCTGTGTTACAACAATGGCCAAGCAGTTGACATATCGTGTTTTGTGCTAAATTTTTATTGAAAAAACTAGTAAAAAGTTGCCATCGAATTCAAAAAACATTAAAAACAATTAAATTAATACCTTAAGAAATGTTTTAGATAATTATTTCATCCTAGTCGAGTGTTTGTGAAGAAATATGAGTATAACGAAATAGCGTCTCTCAGTAAGCAGAATTTCGCATTTTAGAAAATTAATTTTTCAACTCTGGAGCTGATTTAAGAAATTTGGTAGGTATACACGTCTTATTTAAGAAATTTTTTACCCCTACGAAAATATTTTCAGAAAAATGGTAATATTTTTAAATAAAGCCTAAAAAATATGTATGTATTGTGTAAAATTGTGCTTTTGGGGGGTTATTGGGGAAAATATTTTTATTTGTTTGTAAATTCATACTTGTAATATTTTTAATGGTAAGTAAGCAATGTGTTGGAGAGAGATAGAGCTAGCCCAGCTGCCGTGTGTTAGAAAGAGACAGCATCTACAAATGTTTTTTTTTGTAAAAATAACAAAAACTATTAGGTTTGTATCACTAAAAAGAAACTTTTGGGAATTGTTGGGATGTTTTTTTTTGCTTTTACCAATAAAAATTAGTCCTAGGTTGCTGTGTGTAAAAGAGATGAGAGACAACAACAATTTAAAAAAATGTGTTATTTCAATAAATGTTTAAAAATTATTTGCATGTGCCTTTAAAAAGGAATTTTTGGGTCTAATTGGGATGGGATTTTCTCCTGAAACTTATTATCTAGGAATGTTGTGTGTAGAAGAGAGATGGAGATATACCAGTTACAATGGGTAAGAGAGAGAATACAACCATTTTAAAATAACTATGCTACAATAAAGGAAATGAAAGTCAATAGCCCTGTTCGTAGAGCCATTTCTAACTGTATATTATCGACAGTGCAAGCGCAGTTATTTTAACGCATTTCTGCACTTGCGTTTGACGATAATAAACCGTTGAAAATGACTCTACGAACAGAACCAGCAGGGGGACTGAGGACCAGGCCACAAATTGATATGAGGATCTTTTTTTTTTGGTCGTCACTTGTATTTTAGAAGTGAGGACCTTTTTTTATGTCATCATTTTGTATTTCCGAAGTGAGGACCTTTTTTTTAGATCATCACTTGAAATTTAGAAGTCAAATAATTTTGCCTTACCCCCCAAATTCCTGGGTGCGCCACTGAGTAGTGCAGTAGATGCAGTAATGCAGAATAACGAAAAGTCAAAATGTATACCGTATTTTCGGACGGTGGGAATTTATAGTCTATTAACATTTATTTATTATTTTTGAATGACAATCTATATTTTTTGACAACTTTCAAATGCCTCGCAACCACACCACTTATCACGCAACAGTGTCATGTAGTGGCGAGGAGGTATAGTTGGGGTGTCCTCCTCAGGCATTTTTAAATTCTGATCACCTTTTTTATACCCTAACAATTATTTAGACAAATATTATGATTAAATCTACATAATAAAACAATTTAGGACATACTGCCAATCAAAATTTTCAATGATTACTGCTGTATACATATATTCCTTAATAATACTACTAATTTTTATAAGAAGCATTGTTTTATTCGCAATAATGTAAGTAAAAGTAATTATAAAATACAATAAATGACCCCTCATTTTAAATTTAGATGGGTTAGAGAAGAAAATCCTCCTTAGTTGACATTACAAACTGTCAAATATGACAATGTCATAGTCAAATCCTGAAAAACCAAATTCCTGAAAACGATACTAGCACCATCTATCGACAGTTCAGTGAAGTTTTAAAATACTTTGTTTGGTACTATCCGTGATATTAACGTATAATAATAAATAGTCATTAAATAGTGTAACTACAAATAAAATAAGTAAGAATGTTGACTAGTAATATTAATAAACTAGCTGAAGACTTAGAAAGACAAGAATTAGAGGTAAAGTTATTGAACAAAAAAGTGTATAATTTAAGGTTATTTTATCATATTTATTTTTGTAGGCTGTCAATGGACCAGCAACTCCTCAAATTTATTCACAGTTGCTTGCTATATATTTATATCAAAATGATTTGTGAGTACTCTTCGATTAAATTAACTGTTTCTCAGAATAATTATTGATATATTTTGAACGTAAATTTTTAGATGTAATGCCAAATATTTATGGAAACGTATTCCACCATCTGTAAAATCATCAAATCCAGAAATACAACAAATATGGACTGTAGGACAACACATGTGGCAACGAGATTTTCCATCTATCTATAAATCTTTATCAGCCGTTACTTGGAATGAACCAGTTGCGGAAATAATGAAAGCGTTGCATGGTAAGTTTTTTTTAATAAACTTGCTGAGGTTTTTATATTATGAACTTGTTATATACATTTTTGTTGTAAAGTGCATTTTGAATTATTACAAGTATTTAACTGATCCTTCCTGTTTCTCCGGAAATATTCATATTAAAAATCAGATTCGTAACCATCCATTTTATGTAAATATATGTTCCAAGCAAATATTCGTTGTGAAATAGGCAAGAATATATATTTTGACAAGGTTGGAAACCAATTTGTAAGATCTGATTTTTTCTATAATACACATGCATCACAAATATAACGTGGTCATGAAAAAATTAAAATAAATTAAATTAAATTACTTTCAGTGCATGTCATCCGTATCGATGCATGTCATCCGTATCGATGCATGTCATCGATTTTACCCTGCTTGCGACGTCCTCGAGTCTCTTCAACAGTATATTTAATTAAAAAATTGATGTGAAGTGTGAATATTCACACATTTCAGGGTTTCGCAGGTATATAATAAGTGAAGGCGGCATGCTGAGTGTGTAGGACAAATTTTACTTTGTAGTAATCAAGGCAAAATGAACGATATTTTTAAAATAATTTATCGTCTGTTAATCATATAATAAGACTGGTTATTAAATTTACGCTCTTAAAAATTAAATACAACATTTGTCAAAATATAACTAGAATTTTGACAAAATAATTTCAACATAATAAAAATGCAAAAAAAAAAACAAAAAATAAAATTCACTCCGTACTCGAACTCAAAACCCTTCGTTTTCCAGCGCATTTTAGCTTACGACACCAGTGCTCTAACCCATTACGCTATCGCACGCCTTGCATGTGAGTGTCTTACATTGGTATAACTTTTGTACTTTGTGAACCAAAAACCACAAAAAATGCGTTATTTTCCGAAAACATAATCTGATCAAAAATTCCTGTTGTACTATTTCGGTTCACACCAATATACATTACTTAGAATTTTTTTATATTTTTAGTTTAAACCATCTGGGCTACAGGGTGTGGGACAATTTTTTTTTGCACAATTTCGACAAAATCGCATCAAAATAATTTATTTTGCAAAAATAAAAATTTGATCGTTAATCCACGTACTTAAGGGCTTTCATTTGATACCCTACTCAGAATTTAAAAAAAATATTTTTGTTTTCGATGAGCACATATTTGTTTATATTTTTAGGGGGGTATGATTTTTAGATGTTTTCGAAAAAAAATGAGGCTTTAATCGTCTAAAACGTTTTGAGATAATGACAATTTTTTAAATGACATAATTTATATAATTTGTGAAAATTGTGAGTTTAAAAAAATCACAACCCAAAAACGGTTAGAGAAAACAACCTGACGCTAGAATTTTTGGATTCCTCGTAGTTTATTAAGTCTAGAAAAAATTTGAGGCCTTACTCGTTTTGCGTATTTTAAAATTATGACAAATTTTAATATGGCATGATTTATAGAAATATTCATCTTCGCATGATTATATCTCAAAAACGAAATGCAATAAAGACCTGCGGTTGAAATTTTTGAAATCTTGAGGTCCTCATTTACGTGTAAACAGATTTTGAAACAAAAAAATTTTTTGAAGTTTTTTCATTTTTTTTAAATTTTTTTGAAAATTGCTAACTAAAAAATGGTTAGGGATATAAATATGCGGCTTGAAATTTTAAAATTCTACAACACTGTTTAGTCTAAGAAAAAAATTGGGCTTAAATAAACATACAATTAAGTTTTGTAGGGGCAGTAATCCAAAATCCTTGAAAATGGCCAAAAATTGAAAAAATCGTAAGGGGTACCCCTTAAGAAAATCGTGATTTTTAAGCAAAAATTTTATGTCTCCAATTTTATTGAAAATTGGTACAAATATGCATTTTTGGTCAGAGATCAAGAAAATTTGGTCCATTTTGAAGTTTGGGCAAAAGTTTTGGAATTATAGGCAAAAAACTGACCTAAATCAGATCTAACTCAAAAACTAGGAAAGCCTGAATTTTTTAAATATTTTTTTCATAATCCTCACCCCAAAATTAGCCTAAAAATATATTTTGGCTAAAATCGGAGTCAAAAAAATTTTGAACAAAATTTTTAATTTTTTTTTTTTTTAATTTTTGTTCGAAAATTGGTATGCTTATATATTTTTAGCCTTAGATCACAAATATATGGTCAGTTTTGAGTTACGGTCTAAAATTTTGACATTTTCGGCAAAAAAACTACAAAACCCTAAAAAGGTGCATCGAAATTCTGTAAACCGGTTTAAGAAAAAAAAAAAAACCTTGTAAAATATCGGACTGCAAAATCGATTAAATTTTAATTAATATGAATTTTGGTTTGGAGCTTTGAGTGTTTAAAAAAAATGTTTATAAAGATAAGAAAAAAATAAATAAATTTATTATTATTATTATCCTTCATAGGCCCTTCAGTTCTTTGTTTTTAAGTTTTTTTGGTTAGGATATATTAAGATAATGTTTTTTTTTTTCGATATATTTTTATAAATTAGGTTTTTTGAACTAAAGATTTACTTAAAATCGCACTGCGATCGACTGGTTTGGCAGCCCTGCTAATCTTTAATTCAAATTATATAAATGCAGTTTTGTGATATTTTTTTGCAGAAAGTGTCCGAAGCCGAGCGGTTGATCTTATAATGCAAGCGTATTCGTCTCTTTCGTTGGAAACAGTAGCTGCGATGACAGGCTTAACGATTGATCAAACAGCTACGGCCTGTGCCGAAAGAGGATGGATAGTGGAAAAAGATACAAGAATGGTTCATCCAAAGCAACCCGATACTTCACTTCAACCCAGTACTTCTTCGCCCGATCAATTAAATAAATTAACAAATTTTGTATCGTTTCTTGAAAATTAAAATAAATTATATGTGCCTGTTTTTCTAATAAACTACCTTTCTCCATAAACAATGAAATGTTAAGATATTTGCTAGTATATGTATTTCAGCTATACGGTTTGAAGACTCTGTTTCGGAGATAGTTTGTTAAATAATGTATCGTAGAAAATAATTGTTCAGCAGTACGTTGTTTACTGGTAACGTTACTAATATTTTTCACAACGTTCATAGAAATATACTTGATTAACTTTCTTATGTATCTGAAAACATATATAACTATGATTATGCTGCCACATTTAAAAAAAATTCGTGACCGATTTGAAATAAAATTAAAACACCTTTTCGTGGAAAAACATTTTTATTAATCAATAATGTACTCCCCATCATTTTCTATAACTGTCTCCCAACGTTTTACAAGTTTTTGAATCCCTTTGTAGAAACTGAGTGGTTTATCTTCAAAGAAAGTAGTAAGGTAGTTTTGGACTTCTTCCACAGAAACAATTTTTTTGCCATTCAAATTATTTTGAAAAGAACGAAACAAATGAAAATCTGTAGAGGCAAGGTCAGGGGAATACGGCGAAACAAATCAAAGTAAGTGACGCTACTGAAATGTGTTATGCTAACTGTTGATACCGTAATGGACGAAATTTGGTTTCTGCGCAAGGAAACTGGTAATATCCACCTGTGATGAAGTTAAGTTGAATGTACTCTAAGTTAAAATGTAAAAATATTTAAATTGCAACCATTTAAATCAAAAGAATATGTTTGACATAAGATTGCCAGTAACTCTCCCTCTTTTCGGTACGCCACTGCATATTGTATCAAAAGAGCGCAGTTTGGCCCGGGCGCCAAAAGAGCTAGCGCCGGCTCTGGTTAATCTTAAAGTCACTATTGGCATCTGACACTACCGATAGAGGCGCTACTGCATTCACATCATGGCTGAATTTGGTAGGATATTTTTGACAGGTTCAATGGTATCTTCATGTGATATTTATTGAAACACACTCTAAAATGGTCTTTAACTGTCTTTCCACTTCTAAGAACATATTCCCATGCTTGTCACAAACTCGACTATCCTACAACCTTTAGTTTCTCAAAATCTCACTAGAGGCGTTTCAGTTATTGTCAGTTGACAATATTATGCAAAGGCGGCCATGCTGGGGCTAAAAATGTCGCCAACACAAATGATGTTCAGTGATTCCAATAATATAAAAATAAGAAACTAGTACTATCAATAATTTTATTTTAAACATTGTAATCACGATTATTTTAATTAGAGATGCACTATAACAAAATTGTGGTACAATTTCAATTATTTTTTTTATTTTTTATTAAATAAAATGGATATAAATTTAAATGAAACTTAACCTTAAATATTCAAACCGCTGACAAAAGAGGTTATTAAATTAAAGTGAGATGTGACAGCGCAGACGCAAACTTAAGAACGTAAAAATTGCTGCTTTATACCCTTTTCACACTAGATCTTTAAGATCGGATGTTAAAGTGAATGTATCTTTAAACGCTAATGTGAAACCGTATGTCCTCGTCTAAATACAAGCGATGTTTAAGACAGAGATCTGCGTCTTAAACTTCGTCCGCATTGCCAACTTAATTTCTATTATAAAAAAATACTCCTTGACTTTGTGCTGTCAACATTTTATATTATCATAAACAAGAATGCTGTATTATAGGGGGAAAATTTTAAAATCGTAGCGCCACGCGGATTTTTTTAAAACCATTCTAAATCAGATACCACTTGACATTTACTAGTAAATAATAGCGAAAAGTGTATCAAAAAACGACAAAAAATAAATAATTGTTTGGGATTTTCTGATTTTGTGAAGTGGCATTACTTGCCACTTTTTTGCTTGCCAACATTTACATTGTCGATTATTTTAACTATATTGGGGGAAATAATAATTCCCGTGTTGTTTACCAAGGGGTAGAAATCTACAATGCTGGGCATATAATATTGTGTGGAGTCACTGAAAAAAACAGAGAGTTCATAAAGATTTATGCAATATGCCTACAAACTTGTGCATTACAAACCCACACACAATAACAGGAATTTTCAAGATATGCGATAATAAATACAAAATTGAAAATATTTTTGGTAGTCACTATCATTAAAATGTAATGAGCAAACTTTGATATAAGGGCTCACTTTTTTTCAATTTTTAAATTGTTTATCTAAACATCGCGTCGATTCCTAACCTCTTGCTTTCCCAATTTTGTTTCGAACCGTACGGTGTCTGATATTGGTGGAAACAAATGAAACGATATTTCCGGGTTTCTTCTTTTCAATGAATTGCACATAGGCACACAACAATATGTATTATACATTTTTCAATGATTATAATAAAACTTTAAAAACAAACTTCATACAAAACCAATACACAAAACGAAATGTTATCTGATGTACACAAGTTCATGAAACGCTCACCAGATGGTAGGGTGCTTAGCTGCAAATCCCTATAGTGACATAAGTTAATCCAACACTGGAAAGAGTACTTACCAAAACTTTGCATTGCTTAATCATTGAAACCAACTGGGTTGAAAATTTAAGGAGGAAAAATTGAAAAGCTATCTTATAAACTACCATTTCTCAAATAACAACACACAATACGTTATTACCTTTTATTTTATACAGAAAATCACATAATGGCACAATATAATTTGGTACAGAAATCTTTGCAATAATAACATCTATTAAAACGAAAACTAGCGAATAATTTAAGTTAAAATTAAAACTAATAGTGCTAGGTGTATGTACAGTATATATACGCAAGTACGCGTTTTTTTAAACATTTTTTATATTTTTAAAAGCTATATTTTGCAGTCTAGGTTTTCTAAAAAACGGTCAAAACTGACTTTGGAAACAAAATCAAGTATTAAAACTTGATTCCATGCGAAAACAGAGACAAAATTGTTATTTATGTAGTTAATGTGTAAAGGTCTTTTGGAGAGCGAATTTTTGGACAAAGCGTCCATCAAGATTGTTGAATAATTGTACAGAGGACAGTTTCGCGCCATAAAAAGTGGAGGAGAGTAAAAACCAGGATACAATCCTGGTTGTTTTAGATAGTAATGAATCTATCAAATTTTTCAGCAATTGTGTATGTTCGGAAAGAAAAATCGCATTCTTGATTGAAATCTGGTATTTACGGTACATATTATATAATAATAAATGCATGTGTAAAACATGCACTGGTTAATGGTCCGTATAAGTCCACCAGAAATAACTCGTCAGAGAAAACGCGTATGCTAGTTAGAATGAGATTTGGCCCTGGCGAAGCGCCGCCCCATTCTTTCAAAACATAAAATTCACGATGCTCTTTATCATTTCCAATATTTTTATTTCTCGTTTTAGAAAGAAATAGACTGACTTTTGGTTATCATAGCTTTGGAAAGCAACGTGAGAAACTATTTAACGTTTGTCATCTTTAATTTGACGAAGAAAACGCGCAGATGGAAACACAAATGCGGTTTTGCAGCACTACAACGACGCAAAACGCACTACGCAGTAAAGAAAACTTACCTTAATACTGTTCTCAAATAAATTTCATAATAGGGGATAGGCATGATTTTAATTTTTTTTTTATATATTGTTGCATATAAACATAAAAAACAGTTGCATTTTTTTTTTTAATTTGAAGGCTTAAAAAAATCATAAATAGCGCGCGAAAACGACGTGTGACGTCATACCCCAACTAAGTGTTCTGCGTACAGCCTACACAGTCTGTCGTGAACTTATTTGCTTGTATAACTTTTATAGGTTATGTAAAGTTAGAGTGATTTTAATTTAAATAAAGTTTAATTCTATAAAAACAATTTATACATGTTTACCGAATTAAATTTTATATTAAAATATATAAAATATGGAAAATCCAGGCCCCAGTACTTCGAAACATAGTCGAAAATATTGTTTAGTACCGATGTGCACAAATAGTTCAATTAGAAATCCAAAAAAACAATTTATATCATTACCTGATGGCGAAAAACAACAGAAAAGGCGAAATTTGTACCACGTATTTCTTCAGTACTGTAGCATTCATTATTTTTCATATATTCCATGAGCATAAATGCATCAATGTTGGGTAAATTATTACTCTGACCCCTAACAAAATCTTTATCTGCCATTTTAATAATAAATGCCTGAAAAATTGTTTAAAAGCAAACACAAAATTCTCGAACAATACAATATACACACGTAAAGATTATGTTGTAGTCTGTATCTGTGACGTCAAACCCCCGCAGTTTGACGTTATACTCAGTCGTATTTATTCGGCAACCTTCGCGCCATGGTCGGCTTATTTCAAAATTTACAATATTTTAATTAAAAATTTGGCTATAATATTAATTAAAATGTGATTTTTGTTTTGTTAGGTGACATAACTAACATTAACATATCAAAAAAATGTAGTTTTAAGGAAATATATATTTTATGCGTATCCCCTATTATGTTCAATTTGTTTTTTGTCATGTAGAATAAAAAAATATTTTAAAGACGAAAAAATGGTTTTTCGAACCTTAAAAAGTGAAAAGCTTCAGCTGCGCCTTAACTGTTCAGTTGTCTTTTTTCTGTTTAAAATACATTAACTTTGCTGTTTACGTACACAAACTATTATTACTTTATTAGATTTTGTCGTTATTTTTGTCTCTGTTTTTTGATAGTAATAGCTAGATATTTTTACAATCAAAGCATCAGTCATTTGAATGATTGAAATTGAGTATTTTAGAAGCACATCAAGTGTTCGGGGAGTATTTTTAGGCGAAATATTTCGAATAAATCCATTTTTTTTTCCTACTGCTAGGAAACACGAAGTCAATTCACAAGGTGGAACAATTATGTCTAATACTGTATTATCGGAGATTAAAAAAATGTCTAAAAGACAATTTTTTAATAGTCAAAAGAGTCAACAGTCCTATATTATTATTTCTAAAATGGCGTTCTTCTTTTGAAAGTATATAAAATAAATAAAAAAAAAGTCGAAATTAGTTATGCAGCAGGCAAATAGTTATTTTAGGAAAATAGCTTTTCCTGGGCAAGTAGCTTTATAACGCTTATTTCTATTTAATGCTATATTACTAAGCAAATAGTATCTGGTGGAACGTTTCTGGATCAAAATTATTCATTTTAACACACTATATGCCGGGCGGGTATTTGTACCCGGTTTGAAGATTGCCGTCTAAAGGCCGGGCGGGTATTTGTACCCGTTTGAATGTTTATACTTTAAAAGCATGACAAGAGATGTTTACTTTATCGGTTTATGTATTAAACTAAACATAACAAACGTAGAGAGACAAAAGCACATAAAAATATATTTATGTAAGGTAAATATACACTCTGTTCGAAGAGTTCTTACATCCTAAAAGACGTAGAGTTTTGCAAATATCGTCCAGTGATTCTGAAGAAAATGACAATGAAGAAGTCGAGTGGTCAGAACGTGATAATCCTCCAATTATTGAACCGTTTTTAGGACAAAGTAGTGTTTATGTGATGCCAAATAATCCAGAAAGTGTGATTGATATAGTTCAACTTTTCATAGGCGATGATTTGTTTGACTATATGTCAAAAGAAACCAATCGTTACCACACACAAAATGTTGACAGGTTTAAAGACAGTAAAGATAGTAGGGATGAGTATTGGTCTAGAGACAAAACCATTGAAACCCCAATTTTTTCACAAGGGATGAGTTATGTCGTTGTATAGTTTGAATTTCAAATATGCAATTTTTCGCAAATTTTGCCGGCTACACAGCCTGTTTGGTTTGTTTAACAAGCGGCATATGCGGGTCTATTCTGTATCTTAAAAAGTTAAAAATTAACCTCAGGGTCGAAGTTAAAAAATTTTAACCACGCTTTACAATATTTTGTTATTCTGTAACTCTATGGCGTTAAAATTTAAACCTCGATGTGGTTAATTCGGTAGGTTATATTTGGAATTTTAACTCCAGCCAAATACATGGTGTTAACTTTTAACCACCTGTAGTTCTAACCTCTAAACGTCAAATAGCCAGGAAAAATCCATTTTTAGAATTAATTATAGCAAGTTTGCTTATTTTAAACCAATTATTAATAAAACAAATTGAACAAAAAGAGGCTAATAAGTGAAAAATTAATATAGGTGAATAAAAAATATATACAAATGCTTTTTAGGAGATCAGTTCGAATTAAACGAGGGCAGCTGCATGATATGAGAGATCCTTTTAATTTACCTGAAGAAATATTTTAAAATATTTTCATTTTTCTAAAACTTACGAAATATTTCGTTTTACATGTTTTTTTTTTTTTAAATCCGAGAAGAATCAAAAGATTTCCCGTTTCCCGATAAATTGCAAGTAAATATTGAAAACTTTGAAACTGTGATACATTTATAAATTTTAATTTCTCTGTTTAAAAATAAAAATAAGGTAAATATAACCTGAAAATAATGAAAATAATGAATATGATGAAAATAAAGTATCTTAATATAGAAGAAAGAAAGAAAATATTGATAAATTTGCATGTTATGGTAATATTATTATATTATTTACTTTCTGCACCCATAATTATTTATGTATAAATATTGTACATTTGCGCAATATAGATTTATTATATTTGATCGTTGTTCATTCAAGATTCAACCATAACATTTTTTTACATTAAATCCACAATTACACAAGCAAAATACCTTCCCTTGTAGATAATTTCACAACATACTTTTAACCATAAGGTTAAAAAGTTAGAACTTAACGCTTGGGTTATACCCTGAGATACAGAATAAGAAACAAGGTTAAAATTTTAATGCCTAGTTAAAATGTTTATTTTTAACCATCATTTTTAACCAAATCTTTTTAACCACAAAAGATACAGAATAGACCCGATAGTGTGTTAACTAGGGTTAATATATGTGATTATGTTAATATATGTGATAGCGTTTACATTATAAAATCCTCCTTGTATGATAATTGATAAGTAAAATATCGTTTTCTGAGTTGGCACAAGAACTGATATTTTGAAAAATTGGTTGAGTAGGAACGACTGAATGCATGTATCGTCAATATAATGATGTTTCATAAAATGTTCAACAAAGTTAATTATATATAATCATGCGAAAATTAATAGAACGGGCCTACTATACCAAATGAGACACCAATGCTTGGCCTATGCTGACGATCTAGTACTCATAACCCGAAGTAAACGAGAAATAAAAGAAATAGTAACGAGACTAGAAGAAGCAAAAAAATGGGACTACAGATAAACGAGACAAAGACGTTTATGTCATGGACAGATCAGGAATTCAGAAAAGGGCAATACTTAAATATATACACGAAAAGATATATAATTTTGAAGAAGTAGAAAGTTTCACGTATCTAGGAACAGTATTTACACGTATTCCAGAGATAAGAACTGAGATACAGACAAGATTAATGGCAGGAAATAAATGTAAACTACTAAGAACTAAGAATATTTCAAGAAAAACAAAGGTGAGAATCTATAAGACAGTGATACGACCAATAGTGACATATGGAAGCGAGGCGTCTACTCTAAACATATCAGAACAAAACAGTGTTTAAATATGGGAAAGAAAAGAGTTACGTAAGATTTTTGGAAGAAAAATGGTGGACGGGATATGACTACGAAGGACAAACCAGGAAGAAATGTATGGAGAAGCTAATATCATAGCAATCATAAAATCTCAACGTTTCCACTGGCTAGGACATGTGGAGAGAATGCCAGAAACTAGATTACCAAAGTCCGTGATGCAGAGAACAATTGGTGGCAAGAAAAGGAAAGGAAGACCGATGAAGAGATGGTGAAGAAAGACCTAGAACAGCTGAAGATAACTAAATGGAAAGAAAGAACTTTAAATAAGAACGAGTGGAGAAGAACAATCAATCAAGCAATGGGCCTATTAGGCTCGCAGTGCTAATTATTATTATATATAATCAATAAAAAATCTGTTTCTATGAAGATTTAATATATACAAATATGTTACCGTTACTGCCCGAAATCAGTCAAATTTGCTAGTGAACCATTAGTCAAATCTAGTGTGAAACTACTTTTAACTGAACATAATCAACTGGTTTTGGAGACGTTTTACTTTCGCATCACTTTTAAAATGTACGAGGATTTTTGACTAATTAAGAAATTTAAACAATTAATATACATTTGCACATTTAAATTATTGCATAATTTTAATTTTTCATATTATAAACAATTAAGAATCAATCTTTACTAACGTCCTAATGAATTTGGAACCATATAGGGGAAAAATTTTAAGATCGTAGCGCCACGCGGATTTTTTTGAAACCATTCTAAATCAGATACCACTTGACATTTACTAGTAAATAATAGCGAAAAGTGTATCAAAAAACGACAAAAAATAAATAATTGTTTGGGATTTTCTGATTTTGTGAAGTGACATTACAAACCCACACACAATAACAGGAATTTTCAAGATATGCGATAATAAATACAAAATTGAAAATATTTTTTGTAGTCACTATCATTAAAATGTAATGAGCAAACTTTGATATAAGGGCTCACTTTTTTTCCAATTTTTAAATTGTTTATCTAAACATCGCGTCGATTCCTAACCTCTTGCTTTCCCAATTTTGTTTCGAACCGTACGGTGTCTGATATTAGTGGAAACAAATGAAACGATATTTCCGGGTTTCTTCTTTTCAATGAATTGCACATAGGCACACAACAATATGTATTATACATTTTTCAATGATTATAATAAAACTTTAAAAACAAACTTCATACAAAACCAATACACAAAACGAAATGTTATCTGATGTACACAAGTTCATGAAACGCTCACCAGATGGTAGGGTGCTTAGCTGCAAATCCCTATTGAGAAGTGACATTACCGTTGGCGGCGCTGTAATTCATGGCAAAATGGCTGAATTGTCTAGTATTCAGCTGTTAATATGCTAACAGGGAACTGGTTAATTATAGCACAGTACATTTTTATTTTATGAAAATGTATCTTTGGACCTTCTAACAAAAAATCAACACCAGAACATATGTAATACTTTTAAACAGTACTACAGTCGCGTAGTACAATATTTCACCACCAGACTGCGTATCCGAGCGTGTCAGTTCTCAATATACTAACGTTCTATAATTACGTTCCGTCAGATACTATTAGCCTAATAAAATAGCGTTTAAATCTAAATAAGTGTTACAAAGTAATTGCCCAGGCTCATATTCTTTACCCAAGAAGCTTTTATCTTAAAATAACTATCTACCTGCATCATCTACAATTAAATGAACGCTGTTATTAAGAAGGAACACATTTTAAAGCTTTTAAAAGCTTCTAATTTTTGATATGGCATTTTAGATAAGTTTTTTTTAGTATAGAGGGTGGAAATTTTTAACAGATATCCTTCAACGTCATTTGTAAGTTGGTTTAAAACTCTACAATAGAATCAAATATGGGACTAGTCATATTTGATGATTTGTCCGGCTTGCTCTGAGTTATTTTATTTGAAAAAAAGAATTTATAATAAAACCAACCCAATTTTTGTTTAAATTGTTATATTTCTTAAAGTTTTAGAAGTTTATCGTTATTATTTCCACCCAGTACAGTCCGTGGCCATATTATACGCACTTTATTTTTTTACAATTCATTACACAAGCATTTTAATTGAAACTTGAAATTAAATGATCGAATTATAGATCCAGTTGACAGATTATCTCGCGCCCTGGGGCAACAATTAAATATCGCCCAGGCACCGAATATAGAAGGTATTTGTTAATGACGTATTTACTTAACCGTAACTATGATAGTCAAATATGAATTCGATAGAAATTTGAACTAAAGGCTCGTTTACATTTAGATACAAGTATGAGGACTCGTATGAGCAGGGGTATGAAACTCATATACACGGCCTTGAAACGGTTTTAAGTTATATTCCATCCACCGACAGCGCTAAAAGCGTTTTTTTTTAACCAACATTTTGAGAACACTTCATTACCGGCAATATGCGGCAATTGTTTTTGACGTTGTAACGACATTTGTATCCCTTTTAGGCACGTAAAAATGAAATTAGTAGTTTTTTCTCCTCCCAATCTGAATTTTATGCAAATATGAAGGTGCGTTTAACATGGCCAGAGATTGTAGACATCCAAAAAATTTAAAATATTCGAAAATTTTTAAATATAAGAGATTCGTAGTCAATAATAGTCAAAATGGATGTAATATTTGAGAAGTCATGTTTCAGATTATTACATATCAACCCGTTAAGAAGTGACGCGGGATTTAAATTCGCGTCCTTGTAGTCCATAGGTCTTTTTAACCATGAACTACTACAAATTACTGTACAATTCGTGAAATATGACTTCTCAAAACATCAAAATAAACAAAAATTTAATAAATTTATAAGACTTATCATTAAAATTGTCATTATTACGTATAAATATTAGTTATATACAGTTGATTAGATCTGTTACTTCTTTACCAGACTTGCTATTCGGTGTAAACGTGGCTTTACACTGTTGTTAATTACTAACAACGGACTCGCAGGAGCTGGAGAGGGTGGTGGTATGTTGTTATTACTGATTATTTTTTGTTCTTTTACTGATTGTTCCTTTGCACCCCTGAAAAACATTTAATAAATCATTAAAAACATGTATATAGTTCGTAAAACTTACAACAGATGGCACTACTGTACTTTATCAGTCGGTAAAACCAAGTGTATAGTTCACAAAATCAATAAGAGATGACGCAACAAGATTATTTTAAAAATTTGTTCCTATTTTAATAAAACATGTATTATATATAAAGTAAAACCTGAAGAAAGTGACCACCGAAGAGGCCAGCTCACAATAGTCATCTTACGCAGAAAGAGGGATAATAATAAATACAATATCAATTATAGACCCGCCCACAAATAACAAAACTAATGTTCAGCCGTGGTAAAAGAATAAAAATTACAGTTGTGGCATACTTTGGCATTCAATGTCACTTCTCAATATCAAACGTCCATGCTTGCGAGCATAGTTCGCAAAATTGTCACCATATAGAGCTACCAAAACTATTTAAAAACATCGATTTAAACTGTGGTGAATAGTTCATTAAGATGTTAACAGATGGCGCTGGTAGTACTGCCGGTAAGCAATTATTACAGATATATTGTTCACAAAACCATCAATAGATATCGCTCCGAGTCAGTTTTTAAATCATCTGTCAATTTGAAATAAGTAAACACGAATTGATGTGAGTTTAGTGGTGAACTCGTTGATAAAAAGTGTAATACTTACAAATATCGTGTTAAATCTTCAATATCAACTAGCATAGAGTCTTGTTCCATGTGTAAATCGTCTCGATTCATTAAAAACTGTACTAAATTCTCGTTCAAAGTTTCGATTTGCGTGTGTAGATCGTTTACGATAACTTGAAGCTGTGCTACGTTCATTTCAGTGAGAATTTGTCGAGAAACTCTTCGCCTTTCTTCAGGGAAAGGTATTCCTACTTTTTCTAGACTTGAACGAACCATTTCGGTAATTGGACTTTTCTTCTGTCGCTGTCTTTCAATCTGAAACAAGAAAATGTTTACTAAAAAAACAAGTGCATTCACTAGTTGAAGCTGATAATCATATTTTCATGGTAATTATTATTTTAAAATTTACAAGCCATTGTAGATGTCGTTTCAATCACTACAAGAGATTTACAATTGACGCAAGAAAATGTTTCGACCGCAAATGGAGTTTTGATAAAGAGGGAGTGCTTTTGAAACCAAAAGGCACTCGATCACTACAAAATAGTTACTTAAGTGTTCGATCAAATCAAAAATATGAGTAGCACGCTTTAGTTAACTATAGTAAACTAGAGATATGAACGAGAGACGCGAGAATTGCAGAGTTGGGGTAAGGCGGCGATGTTGAGATTGCAAAGAGGTGACAGAAAATATGTGTAGAAGATTGTTATAAAAATTTCGACAGTGAGTGTTAGTAATTTTCCCAAATTATGAACATCCGGTATCTCAAAAACATCAACACGCCTTTCAGTGCCAAGCAATATGCATCCCAAACTTCTTAGGACCACTATTCCTCAGAAGACAAAATCCGGGCGAAGAGATATCATCCGTCAACCCCAGCTGCAGATTTGCAGACAAACCTTCAAGAAGATACTGAAACGCTCTATCTAAGTCACCAAATACAGTGTTGACGTTGGCGATGTTTTAATGGATTAATCATACATGTATAGCTCTTCGACCGTCACCTTAGTGAGTTTATCGCGAGCAGAAAGTGTTCCAATAGCAAATGGCGTTTCTACCTTCAACAAAGAGAGATTTAATCTCAGAAATAGAGAATTTGGATCGCAAATGGACGTTAGATCACTGCAGAAAACGCATCAACTGTTAGCGGTTCAAGAGTGGGAGCGTTTTTGATACCCAATGGCATTCAATCGCCACAAAACAGTTATTGGACCACGTATAATGCTTCGTTCGTTGTCAAAAAGTGATTTGATCGCCGTAAGCATTTGAATCGTAAAAGAAGAAAACGCATCAACAGTTAGCGGTAGATTCGTTGGGAGCGTTTTTGATACCCAATGACATTCAATCGCCACAAAACAGTTATTGGACCAAGTATAATGCTTCGTTCGTTGTCAAAGAGTGATTTGATCGCCGTAAGCATTTGAAGCGTAAAAGAAGAAAACGCATCAACAGTTAGCGGTAGATGCGGTGGGATCGTTTTTGATACCCAATGGCATTCAATCGCTACAAAACAGTTATTGGACCACGTATAATAACGCTTCGTTCGTTGTCAAAGAGTGATTTGATCGCCGTAAGCATTTGAATCGTAAAAGAAGAAAATGCATCAACAATTAGCGGTAGATGCATTGGGAGCGTTTTTGATACCCAATGGCATTCAATCGCCACAAAACAGTTATTGGACCACGTATAATAACGCTTCGTTCGTTGTCAAAGAGTGATTTGATCGCCGTAAGAGAGCATTTCAACCGTAAGAGACGTTTCGACTTTCGCCAAAAAGCGATTCAATCGCTGGAAAGAAAAAATTTCGATCACGAATGGATAGATCATTACAGAAAACGCATCAACCGTTAGCGGTGCATTGGGAGCGTTTTTGATACCAAATGGCGTTCAATCAGCACAAAACAGTTATTGTATCACGTATAACGCCTCGTTCGTCGTCAAATAGTGATTTGATAGCTGTAAGAGGGCATATCAATCGCAAAAGACCTTGGCCAAAAAGCGATTAAATCACTTGAAAGGGAGAATTACGAACGCAAATATATCTTCGATCGAAACAAGATTTTCGATTACGTAGAACGCTTCTAGGACAGAATTGAAAAGAAACTTTGAAAAGGCCAATCCAGAAAAGATTATCAAGCCAAAATTGATTATGATTACGCTTCGACTGGCACGAAAGAAAATTTAGATCGTTGAAGGGCGCTTTTTGATCGCGTATAACTCTTCGATCGACATAAGAGCTTCTTAATTATGTAAAGCGGTTGGATTACATATACTGCTTCGATCACAGATGGCGTTACAATAACAATAGACATTTTTATATTATTTTATGGTATATTTACCTCCATTTGCATGTGGGCCATTTCTTTAGCTTGAGCTAAAGCCATTCTAGCTTCCGTTTGAAGTCTAGCTTGCCTGGCGAAGAAATCTGCTTCAGTCATCGGTTGTGTCAATGGTGCTAACAAAGGTGGAGGGTTGCCAAGTGGTAATGATACTGGTCTACTCTTTGGTTGTTGAATTGGTTGAACTTTGGCGGGTTTTACGGGCGGAGTAGACGGTTTAGCGACTGGATATTCACTGTCAGAATTTGGAGAATCTGTGTCGGATGCAGTTTCGTTCATAAAGCAAATCTGAAGATTCATACCTATGAAAAAAATAATTATTAATATAAATACAGTCTACCCTTTGGATACGATTTGGACTTTGGATTTAATTAGCGCGATGTTTTTGTAATCTTTGGCTAAAGTATATGATAAAGAAAAGGAGTTTTTAGAACCTCCGTCGATACTGCCGAAATCAACACTCTCTGCTACTAATACCGACCGATAATTGAACATTTTAGCGTCAAGTACCTTACTAATAGCACGTGCTTCATAATTTGTGCGTTTCAGATTTAATGGTCGCTTCGAGAATAATAGTTTAAAGCCTAGTATTTTATACTATTAATCTAGGCATAGGAGTGTGGCATTTTTAAGGATTCCACACACCAAAGCGGCCGAGGTGGCGGCCGCGGTAGCGTTACGGCGGCGGCCTAACGCAACCTATATAATACAATGAGACCACGCAAATACAAGCGTTCAGCTATCTGAAAACGAGGCCGAATGCAGCGTTCAGTCTAGCGATCACCAAACACTGGCGGCCGAACTCGACAAGATGCGTTAGGCCGCGCGATATTCATTGTTTATATACCACAGAGTGAATATATTTAAGAAAATAGTGTCGAAAATAGATAATTTAACAGAAAAATCATTGATCAGTAAAGGATCATTTAATTTTGTATGACTTAGCACATCCTGATTACAAGAATATTAGGAAAACAAATAAAGTGTGGAACGAAATACGAAAAGTTTTGGAAATTGATAGTAGATTATTATTTTTCCTCTATACACAATTAATTATTCTATTGTATTCTCGCAATCAATATTATCATACAACTATATACCGTGATTCACTAACTGATCGCTACCGCTACCGCCACTCCCACCGCGTTAGTGTGAGGAGATCTGATCGCTAGTCGTATCGCTAACGCTAAAGCGGCCGCTTTGGTATGTGGAATCCTTTATATAAAGAACTAGCTGCCCTGTCTGGTTTTGCTCGGTAACTGCCGTCTTTAGACAAAATATGTATTGTCACTAAAAATTTCCAGAAAATGTAAAAAATATACCTATATGAGAATACGCAAGCCTGTAGCTGCAAACGTTAAATCGTCTATACCTGCTATTTGACCGCTAGGCAAGGGCACGGACGTGAGTTCCATTGCTGCTTATGTCAAATAATTTGTGTAAAAATATTTATACAAATTACAGGTTCTGCTTAGCCGTTCGCAACCGGCTATAAACTGTACGTGCCTTTTTGTGTACGCTAAAAATGGACGTAATACTGACAATATTACTCCTGAATAACACGGCAGTCGAAAAACGAATAACACCACGAATTTAGCAATCGGCGGTAGGAGCAAGTGTAAATCGAGGGGTACTTTATAGAAAATCATTTTATCTTACCACTTTGTAGTCTGGCTTGTAAGCTTGGTTTCCGACCTGGTCTATCATTTCCTGTATAGTAATCATCTTCACTCCCCATTGCAAGTCGTCTTCGAATTTCTTCACGATCGGTCCTCCTCTGTAAATAAAACAAAAATTAACATCCTATTTGTAAACATAACCTTAAATTTACCTCAGAGTCATCGTTTATAGTAATAACCCTAACAAATCTATCAACAATTGAGTTATCAATTCCTTTTGGCACATAGGGCAACCAATCATTATCAATAATTGGCCATTTTGTGTTATCATTTTCGTTATATGCTCGAGGGGAAAGAAAAGTCATTTCTTCTCCCTGAGAGACCGACTTGTAATCATTTTTTAAAAACGGATTTTTTATATTAAGATTTAATTTAAGACTTTGAGATTTAATATTATTTGTTATATTATTAGTTTGTTTCTTTATTTTATCTAAGAAATCAAACATTTTTGGCACTGTCACAATAAAAATTGGCACAACTTTGGCAAAACAACTTAAATTACGTCTTATTACTAAAAATTATTCAGAAAATCGTCAAATTTGGCACATAATAAAACAACCGTTACAGTGTTACCTTAACGGTTGAAACCCAAAAGTAAACTAAACAAAAGACCCACATAAAAGAATGTTTTTGAAAAAGCAGGTGTAACTTAAGTTGTTTTCTTTTCTTTAGACAAGGATAGCTTAATTGAAGGTCAGATGTGTTAGATAAGGAGAAAATAATGCAGGTGGCTCCATACAACAGCGACTTTAACGGATGTTCCTTGTACTAAAATTAAATCAAACACGTGGTTTGATACGTTTTTTTTTAACTGACAGCTGCGTTTTTTTGAATATTTTAATGTAGAAAATATTTATTGGATACATTTCTGATTACAGCTACAATATATGTCTGTTATGTGTTTATTTAAAGTTAATAAATTGATATTTAACCATTTAAATATACACCAGTACTGGCATGTATAATATTTCCAAAATGAAATGGCCATTCTCACTTGCTGATTCCAATAATGACATATAATATAACCATTATACCTGTTGAGTTTATGGTTCTGTTAAAAATAGTTGCCAGGACCGTAATAATTATTTAAAATTAACGTGTTTTCTCATATGCTAATTAGAATGAACTGTATATACTCACATGGCATCCCTTCACATTTTTATCAGGCTTAGGACTGGCTATATTTGAATTATAAATATAGGCATGTTTAAAAATCCTTTTGTTTTAAAGTTTTTATAGGGGAAAAATTTTAAGATCGTAGCGCCACGCGGATTTTATTGAAACCATTCTAAATCAGATACCACTTGACATTTACTAGTAAATAATAGCGAAAAGTGTATCAAAAAACGACAAAAAATAAATAATTGTTTGGGATTTTCTGATTTTGTGAAGTGACATTACTTGTAAACATCTAAAATACTACATTTTGTGATCTGGTTTTAAGTTATGGCGGTTTTCCATTGTCGATTATTTTAACTATATTGGGGGAAATAATAATTCCCGTGTTGTTTACCAAGGGGTAGAAATCTACAATGCTGGGCATATAATATTGTGTGGAGTCACTGAAAAAAACAGAGTTCATAAAGATTTATGCATTATGCCTACAAACTTGTGCATTACAAACCCACACACAATAACAGGAATTTTCAAGATATGCGATAATAAATACAAAATTGAAAATATTTTTTGTAGTCACTATCATTAAAATGTAATGAGCAAACTTTGATATAAGGGATCACTTTTTTTCCAATTTTTAAATTGTTTATCTAAACATCGCGTCGATTCCTAACCTCTTGCTTTCCCAATTTTGTTTCGAACCGTACGGTGTCTGATATTAGTGGAAACAAATGAAATGATATTTCCAGGTTTCTTCTTTGCAATGAATTGCACATAGGCACACAACAATATGTATTATACATTTTTCAATGATTATAATAAAACTTTAAAAACAAACTTCAAAACCAATACACAAAACGAAATGTTATCTGATGTACACAAGTTCATGAAACGCTCACCAGATGGTAGGGTGCTTAGCTGCAAATCCCTATAGTCTATATTAAATACTGCAAATTTGCACAAACAAAAATCATTCTTTTTTTGCAACAAAAATAAATCCTAGCAACTTCAAATAATTACATATGGCTAACTTTGTATAGAAATTCTATTCCGTCTTCTTCCAACTTTTTTATTAAAAGATGCATAGTCGACACTATATTTTTCGAATAAAAGTCGTATATTTTATTTATTATTGTTTTATACATAATACTATCCATTTTCTTGAAAACTTGTAAATCGGGTCGTTTTTGGTGCTGATTTTTGCCACGAACAATGATACGTTGAATTGTTCTGTATGGAACACTAGTTAATTCCAGTTCTAAGTATAGGTTTGTCACCTTCCGAAACTAACTTTTTATAAACGTTCAGTATCAGAACTATACAATCTTCTGACAAATGACATTTTTCTTTAGTAGCCACATCCACATTTTCGCATTCCACGTCATTGTCCATATTTTCTCACTCCAAATCCCCTTGCACAGATTCACAATTTTCACTACAGAAATTAGGAATTTCTTCAAAATGGTCACCAAAGAGCCATGTTGTTAATGTATGCAAGCTATGAACGTTGAAAATTAACTAACAAACAAGTGTAACAACCCCTAAAATTTAGAACAATAGAATTAAAAATTTGGAAAATATCCTTCATGGTTTTTAAGAAACTTGAATTAGTGTTACATTCAATTTAAATTTAAAATTCCCTTAATACCTCCTATATTCTTTTTACAGCTACAAATCCTAGAATTACTTCCGTAAACCCATTACCGCATTGTTAAGCTTGTTAACAAGAGTGACAATTTCATTTTGGAAATACTATAAAAGTTTTTTAAAAGCTTCTTGAACAGAAGAAGCAGAATTTTCCAAATTTGTCGTTTGATACGCTTGGCTAATTCTTATTTTCCACAAGTAGAAACAATGCATTTGTTTCCATTATTTACCAACAAATAAGTCGGAATTCTGAAGGCCACAAAATGCGATTTTCTCAAAAATTTTGTAATATAAGGATATACAAGTTTCACACCGCTGAAAAGAGAAAAAAAGTTCTATAATAATATGTAAAATAATATGTGTAGTGTAATTGGAAGAAAAGTTATTTACTGTCATATCTTTTGCAAAACAAATGCAAAAAATAATTTGATACGGCTATCGTCTGACCCCCATTGCTCCAAATAAGTTTTAATTGAACAATATTTTTATAACTCTTTTAATTAAGGAAATAATCGTGGTGAGCATACGTGTTACCTCACGCATCATAGGTAAAATTAGTGAGAGTTAGCGAACAAAAGAGTTTAGAAGCATGCATTTAAAAAAGCGATAATTAATAAGGTGACCAGACGTCCCGGTTTGGCTGGGACAGTCCCGGTTTTGCATAATAATAATAATAATAATAATTTATTAGCTGTAAATGCACATTTACATGAATGTTTTACATAGTCATGATAGTCAAATAGGGAAAACTGTCTTACACACCCTGATCTTTTGTGAGAAAAGTAATGTACTCTTGTAAGGAGTAAGGAGCACAAGAGATCAGAATCTGTTTAACATTATTAATTAACTGCTTTTCTGTCATTGCTTTAATATGATCGGGTAATAAGTTATAAAGTTTGACACCAATGTATCTGTAACTTTGTTGCATAATATTGAGATTACACTTATGGCCCGGTTACACGATGCCAGTAACTTGTGCAAGTACTGGCACAAGTACTTGTGCCAGTACTTGCACAAGTCGTTTTGTCGTTTACACGTATGCCAGTAAATTATTTAAGTAACCTTGCAAAGAACCCGAAATACACTGCAAAATGTAGATGCTTCCAATTATTTTTTATGCGTAAAACCGTCTTTTTAACGCGCCAATTTTCAATGTTTAACCTAATTTTATGTATTTTATGCGTACGTCTTTCTAAACAAAAATGAATCGGCGCCAAAAACTACATTTATTAAAAAAAGGTGTGAAAAAGTTTGTTTTTGTAACCGCGAAAATACATCAGCTGTTCATGGCGGCCATTTTTAAGTCACTGGCACGGCTACTTGTGCCAGTAAATAGGAACGGCTTCTATTCACTTGACTTGCATGAGATCCTTGTGCCAGTACTGGCACCAGTCCTGCATGTACGTTTACACGATGCCAGTGACTGGTGCAAGTACTTACTGGTGCAAGTTACTGGCATCGTGTAACCGGGCCATTAGGCAAAACAAAGTTGTCCTTATTACGCGTGTCATATTTATGCAGATTTTTGTGTGAAACCAGTAAGTCAATCTGTTTCCTGGTAAATTTTATACACTCGAGTATATAAACAGCGGGTACAGTTAAAATGCCACTGTCTATAAACAGTTTCTTAGCATGAGCTCTGAAATGGGCTTTGTTGATAATACGTACAGCTCTTTTTTGTAATATAAAAATTCTATTGGCGTGCACAGAGTTGCCCCAGAAAATGATTCCATAGGTAATAATACTATGAAAGGTGGCAAAGTACGCACATCTGAGGATACTACCACTAACATAGTATTTTAGTTGTCTCAGTAAAAAAACTGCCGAAGCTAGTTTGCTTGAAATATAATCAATCTGCGCATGCCAATCGAGTTTATTATCAACATAAATACCAAGCCATTTCGCACTCATACTGAAATCTTCAATAATCTGCATAATTTGTCCTGGCGTCCCGAAAGGCACCCTTCGTGTCCCGGTTTAGAATTCCAAAAAAATAAACTTCACGAACCCAATTTTTTCTATTATCCCGCAAGCCCTCAAAATATTACTTTATTTACAAATATTCTACAAGCTAGATAAACGAATTTTCAAATAAAAACAAAGTATTTAAATATCAAGAAGTGAAATTTATCGGTTTTAAATTATCGGATATGATCGATCATCTTGTTGAGAAGGGTTTACTAGATTCAAACACATTCTATCAGACAGCTAATGAATTCTTTGGCACATCTTTAAATTATTTAGAAAAATGGACAAACTGTTTCCAATTTGGATCCATATTTCAATGGGTTTCACTGAAAGCAATACCAACATGGAATGATGTTACAAAATCAAGAGTCTTGGTGAATAAATAGCTGGATATTTCAGCGCAAAAATTCTCCGCAATTGATGAAGAATTGCTATTTACGGAAATATCGAGGATAAAGAAACTTTTGGAAGAAAAATCAAATGAGGATGAATTTAAAACTGAGAGCGCAACTAATAAGTGGAAAAAAGTTTTCAGTCATTTTGTTGAGAATTCTATCCTTTGTCAGTATACAAAGCTAATCATCGAATTTGCTTTCAGTGTTCCAGCAACCAATAGTCCAATTGAAAGGGTATTCAGTCTTGTAAATTCTTTTTAGACAGAAAAAAAAAGTATGATGCATGTCAGTACATTAAAAGCAGTCATCTCAATAAAAGTAAATTCGAAAGTTGTTTGGATTTACACGACAAAATATCCAAGAATAAAGTTTTGCTGGAAAAAATCACAAATCTAAAAAGTATTCGTATAAGTAAAATTTCTTTCTTGTAATATTGTTTGCAATTACTATTTTTTTTTATCTCTGGCTTATGAATAAATAATTGGATAAAACGATTTTTTTTTTATTTGTCCCGGTTTATAATTTTCCAAATCTGGTCACCTTATAATTAAGAACCAGTGATGATAATACTTACAAAAATCAAAGAATTATCAATAGATTCGTGGCTATCATATGTCAAAGTATACAAATCATACACGTATATAGAATCTTTTTTGTATTCTCTTCGATTTGTCATTTTGTCACTACATATTAACACTACACAACTTAATTCGCGAAATTTTACTGTCAGACTATTAAAAGTGAACAGTTTTATTTCTCTATGTCCGGTACTTTCTATTTTTAATGAGATTTTCAATTGTTTTTAATTACTGCACTGAAGCGTGACAAAATTACGTTAAAATCATTCTGCCGCAGCAGCTAGAATTGGACAACATTTTAGCCAATCCTAATAGCCATTAATTAAAAGTTATTACTCAAAAATACAAGGATCCTTCGTGAATTTCGGTACATAATAATGACCATACTTATGAAATTAATTTTAATTTTCAATATAATCTCCTTGAACTGGTACGACCATGTTAGGAGAGCAAATGAAGATGGATAAATAGAGTGAGAGATTGAAGCCCAATAGGATGAAGAAAAACAGGAGAATAGACCAGGAAATTTATGAGATGAGACCATGGAGAAGAGAGACGTGAAAGATAGGGAATGGGAAGATAAAAATAACTGGAAAATTTGGCTGAGAGTTACCCGTAGAAATCCCTGATATAGTCGGATTGCTGATAGGTGACTGTTACATGTATGTATCAAGTAGTGTATTCATATAATAATCTAGTTACCATTTTTCAGCGATTTTAAAAATGTTTTTTGTTATTTGTCTTAGTTGTCAGTGTCTGTTAATAATATTAATTAATAGACCTTGCGGCCAATTATTAAATTCACAAACTTTAATTTTAAATCTGCTGGAATATTTTAATTCCGAAAAAGAGAACAATGGGCCACTTATTTCTGTATCTTGTGTCCGTCAAAGAGTAGCAGCTGCCTTAAAGATTTCGGAATCAACAATTCGTAGAATTATAAAATGTAATAAATCTGAACTTCTCACTAACAAAATCACGAGAAAACGAAGGAAATTAAAATCTGAACCAGTTTATTTTATTGATACATTGGTACAAACGTATGATAATGAAGTACTAAGATTATCTCCTTATCAATGCCAGTTTAACCCCATTGAAATAATTTGGGGTATAACAAAAAATTATTATGATAGACATATTGGTCAAAACGGATATAGTGAAAACGAAATTTTGAAAATGTGGCAAGTAGCCTGTGATCAAATTAGTAGTGAAATTTGGGCAAAATCTGTTAAAAAAATTTAATAAATGAATGGTGGGAAAGGATTGTTGATGATATTAATCCAATAATAATAATAAATACAAGAAATGACAGCGATAGTTCAGATGACGACGATATCATGCATTACAGTGACTAATTTAAAAAAAATAAAAATAAACATTTAAATACAACTTGTAGCAATATATTATATGAATAAATATATTTTGACTTAATATTTTATTACTTTGTACTTAGGGGAAACATAAAAATTTAATTTAATTAAACAACAAATTATAATCCAAAATTTACGTATGAGTATAAGTTTTTCCTTATTTATAATTATTACCTTAAAATTAATAATTTTGTTTGTTTGAGTACTGCTGTGAATTTATTTTCGCGCTCTAATTAGTAAAGATATCTACGAATCATGCCGTTTCTTTCTAATGCTTTGTTTTTTATTAAAATAATTTGGAAGGTTGGTTGTCAACTTGCGTCACTATACGTTACTATGGGTATGCAAATAATTATAATGATATAGACAGAGAAAGCATATAGTATTGTATATCGATACTTGTAGCAACGAACAGTCACCTATCAGCAATCCGACTATACATATAAATCAGGATGTCTCAAATAACTTGTTCAGTATGGGGATCTCGAGATTGGTAAGAGATAAGAGGTCGGTTAAATTAGACCAAAGTTGCCGCATTAGGGACCATTTTAACGATGTCTTTGTTCTCCTAAAAAAATACATAGGTTACTAGATATGAACGAAAATGTAAATTTTCCGGTTTTTAATATTTGCTCATAACTTCTCAAAATTAAAATATTAAGTGATTTTGTTCTGCACTTTCTTGAGGCACTTTTTTATGGTGAATTTATAGAGGTTGTATTTTTTTTTTTTTATTGCGTACCGTTTTCAAGTTATCGGGGACAATTTTAATTTTTCAGATGGAGCTTATAGCAGGTTATGGAAATTGGTAAAAATATGTATTTTTGGTCATAGATCAACAAAATTTGGTCCATTTTGAAGTTTGGGCAAAAATTTTGGAATTATTGGCGAAAAACCCAAATCGACTCTAACTCAAAAACTAGGAAAGCATGATTTTTTTTAATATTTTTTTCGTAATCTTCATCCCAAAATTAGCTTAAAACAATATTTTGGCTAAAATTGGAGTCAAAACATTTTTGACCAAATTTCAAAATTTTAGTAGAAAAAAAAATTTGTTGGTAAATTCGTATACTTATATATTTTTAGCTTTAGATCACAAATATATGGTCACTGTTGAGCTTAGGTCTAAAATTTTGACATTTACAGCCAAAAATTAAAAAAAAAACTGTCCACAATAAGACTCGCCGATATTTTTTAACTATCTTTATAAACTAATACTCACTTCTTATCTATATCAGCAATTCCCAAACTGTGCGCCGCGGAAATATTCCAATATTTCTCTAATTGCGTTAGTTAGGCCAATGTCTTGACTTGGGGCGCCCCAGAAAAATTCTAATACATTAAGGGGGCCGGGAACCGAAAAGTTTGGGAACCACTGTACTAGACGATTATTAGACATTTAAGTAGTATTTGAATGCCCAACTGTAGTTGTATCTAATTTATTTTTATATATTTTATATATATTTCTATTTTTAATTGATTGCTATTTTTATTTATTTTTTTTTCTTTAATAAAAAAAGTTCGCTGCGGACAGGATTCGAACCTGTGCGCGGAAACCGCAATGGATTTCAAGTCCATCTCCTTAACCACTCGGACACCGCAGCTGTGGAAATAAGTTTGTATTATAGACGTTTTCACGCGATATGAAAAAAAAAAGAAAAAAATCATAATTTAAAAACAGTTATAGATAGAGACTTATGGTTTGAAAATTTTTAATACTCAAGTCTTACTGTATTTTCAAAAAAATTGGTAACCTATTTTCGACGCCCATTTTGGCTAGAGAATTTTAAAAAGAAAAATTAGAAAAATGTAAGGTTTTTTTTTAATTTGCATGACCATATCTCAAACACAAAAAAATATAGAGACTTGCTGTTTGAAAATTTGAAACCATCGAGTTCCGTTTACCCCCTAAAAAAAAAAAAACAAATTTCTTAAAACCATTTTGGATTGGAAATTTTTTTAAAATTAGGAAAGAAATACGACTTTTTCTGTATTTTTTTATATCTTAAAAATTAAAATAGATAGAAAATTGCGGTTTGTAAATTTGAAATCACCGTACCCCGTTAGTTTAGAAAAAAAAAAAAAAAAATAAATAAATAAATAAATAAAATAAAATAAAATAAGAACGTCATCCGTTTGGCTACAATTTCTACCAACCGGACAGATAGATAGAGAGACAGAAACATGAAAGACGTTATAAAGGTTTTTTGATCATACCTAAAAAACGTTAAAAATAAAAAAAAGTCACTAAAAATATCATATTGTTAAAAAATCATTAAAAAAATCGTCAATCATAAAAAATCGTCGAACAATAGTTAAAAACATCATCAAAATATCCTTAAAAACCTATAGAAAAAATTAGCAAAATATCGTTAAAAAAATTAACAAAAATCACCAAAAAATGATCAAAAATCGTTAAAAAATTATAATAAAATTCTCGAACAATCGTGAAAAATATCATCAATATATCGTTAAAATATTTAAGAAGTTGAAAGTAAACATGGTTTTTTGTTTCACTCTTAAGTATAAGTGAGTTTCACAAAGTTAAACTGTCGACTATTCAATATATCGTTAAAATATCAACAACTAATCGTCGAAAAATCAACAAAAAATCGTGAAAAATCATCAAAAAAACATAGAAAAAACATAAAACAAACATTAAAAAAATTTGGGCACCGTATTCTTAATTGAAATATTGCATACCTCATTAATATAACTTGAATACATTGGAAAAATCTTCAAATGTCTATAAAATGGATCATATTCGTCCACTACAATTTCGTTCATCATTGTCACAAAAATTACACTATAAATTACCACTTCAAATAAAGTAAAATGTCTAACGGTCGGTTTGCACATGCGAGAAACGAGAATTACGACACTTGTAAAAGAACTACCATGGTTCCCTGTCGGCAAAGGCAGTATCGAGTAGAAAAGTCTGTTTTAAGGTCCATAAGTCACCATAAAAGACAAAAATTACCCGTTGAAGTGCGTGAAACACTATTCAAACTCTTACAACGTGAAATAATTAAATAACTATTACTAATGTTTCTTTTTTATTTATCAGGTCATTATCACATCTAAAATATGAGATAACACCAGTCTCCCAATCTAGTTCTGTGTATGTTTGTCATATTTTATAAATTATAATAAACTGAACGACTGTAAAATTTTCATATTATCTGGACATATGTATGAAAACAAAATTCAGGTTAAATATAGATATTCTAATTTTTTATCTGGATTTTTACATATTTATAATCATTATCTACTGCTTATGTAAAATGTGGAGTGTTAATTTCACATATTTCAGAGTTTCGTAGTCATTTAGAATGGAACAAAAAAAATTGTTTTAAATTTAATACATTTAAAAACCAAATGAAAACAACTGCATTCAAATATTACTATTCTAGTACTTCTAACCAGCCACCAACAAAATGCACCAATTATACTTTTCTCTTAAGCACTACCTTTTTTTTGCTTATAACTGACGTAGAAAATGTAATGTAAAACATCTTTCAGCAATAGCTTAAAACAGACCTACCTTTCGTTCAACAATTTTACAAATTTAGTGCAATTGAGTTCTTGTTGCGTTAAAAACAAATTACAGTAAATGTGATTGCTTAATTTTGATTCTTTTATCAAGCTAAGTTGTTATAAGAATGGGCAAGATTTTTATTCGATCTGCTTGTGATTTATACTTGAAGCTGTTGTATTGTAATCGAGGTAGGGTGACCATTCGTCCCGCATTTTAACATTTTGTCCCACAAAAGTCCCGCATTTTAACATTTTGTCCCGCATTTTAACATTTTATAGGTGAGGACCTTTTTTTGTGCTCTTCACTTGGATTTGGGAGGTGAAACCTTTTTATTTGCTCTTCACTTGGATTTTGTCAATTGTTAAATTCAGGGCTTCGAACCGTTATTTTTTTCGTTTCGGTTTTCTTTCCGGTTCAACTAAAGAAATAAATATCGGTTCGGTTACGGTTTTCGTTCCGGCAAAAATAACGGTTTCTTTTCGGTTTTCGGTTCAGTTCCGAGAGATAAATTTTTAATTGCTTTTATTTGTATTAGAAATTTATTATCTACTATAGTTTAGAAGAACATTTTATTCCTTATTTTGTAATCATCATACCAAGGCCGATGCCAGGGGGGGTTCTGGGCGTTCACCCCCCATCCCCCAGAAATAATAGAAGCGCATTTTTTTTTACTTATCAGTTAAAATTTGCGATTTTTTTCTGCTCATCAGTTTAAATAATAATCTTAAATAAAATGTATTTTATATTCACTCCCATAAACATTATCTAAACCGAAATAAACCGATATTTTTTTTTCGGTTCAGCTCCGGTTTTCGTTCCGACAAAAATAACGGTTTTTTTCGGTTTTCGGTTCAGTTCCGGTTCGAAGCCCTGGTTAAATTGTTACTTTGAGTTTGTATCTTAAACAAAAATAAAAATTACCTATTTTGAATTACCTGATTCGAACATTTTACAAATTTTCATGGCTTTGAATCACTTTTCGAAAGAATGCAATTTTGAAGATTGTATATAAGTCTTTGGGCTAGATGTATGGCAATTCTAAGATAATTTCTTCAAAAAACTTAAAGAATTATCGAGAAACAACAAAAGGGGACCCATATTAGCAACTCCTCCTCCATTTAGGGAACAAATTTGAAATATCTCACTTATTACTTTCTTAACATTAAAAATATACACAGAGGATTGCTTTTGAATAAAGGAACGATTATTTTGTATTCTACTTGAAATTGAAATCTCATTTATTTACGTTATAGCAAAAATGTACAGAACAAAAACCGTACGAAATACGGGTACCTTATTATAAAATTACAGACTTACTTTAGATATGGTTGAAGTTTTCGGAAATTGCATTTTATCGTTTCCGGTGATAATGTTAATATCCATTGTTCGAAAAATGTCACTTCTACACCCAAAATCAACTTAATAAATTAAACTGTTAATCAAGACTGATTTCCAAGTGACTAATCTTTCTTAAAATCCCGGATACAGTATATAAATATTTTGTAATAATCTAAACTTTATAATAGTTTGTTTTAGATATTATATTTGCAACATTTGTTTATTGAGTTTCAGACAAAACTGCGTCAACATGATGACATTATCGGCCTTTAGTACATTAACATCTGTTGTCTAAAAAATGATAAGAACGTATGCAACCGTGGTAGCATGGAAGTATAATGGGACACCTACGTCAGCGCACAGGCGACTAATTTAGCAACCACAGAGACAGTCCCATGTTCAAAGAAAACTTCAAATAGATCAGTCTAAGCTAGTGGTTCACAACTTGTGTTAAACAACTCTAGCGTTCCGCCAATAAAATTTGGGGTTCTACCGATAAAATTTGGGGTTCCGCCGATAAAATTTGGGGTTAAGTCAATAAAATTTGGGGTTTCGTAGAAAAAAAAATTGGTTCCGTCGATAAAATTTTGGGTTCTGCCGATAAAATTTTTGGTTTCGCCGAAAAAAATTGGGTTCCGCCGATAAAATTATGGGTTCCGCCGAAAAAAATTTGGGTTTCGCAATAAAAAGATGCTTAAAGATATTTTAATTTTCTTTTAGTACATAATAAATAGATGAATCTTAAATAAGAAACAATAATCAGTTTTCAAAATAACCATTGGCCGTTACACAGCGGTTAAGTCTCTGCGGTCACTCGTCAATCGAGATAAGGAAAAGTTATACGAAGCCAGAGAATCTAAATGAAGACGTGGAGGAAAATTTAGAAAAGAAAGGAGTCACAAAATGTTCCTAGCATTAACAAAAAATAGTATATTATGTTACTAGGAGTAGAACGCGCTCTTTTTTGTGCTGAACTCAAATGTTGCTGCCGAGGCGCAGCCGAGGCTTGCATATTGAGCGAAGCACAAAAAAGGCGTTTTACTCCGAGTGACATATACTATTTTTTCTTCAAGCGTAGTTATTAAAAATTTGCAACCATAAGTACTTATGACTTTATAGTTTCAGATGCTATTGCTGCTAATTCCGGCGGTGTACATTGAATTGGTTGAGACATTTTTTAATTTTTAATCTTTATATTGTGTATTTTGTAACTAATCACAGAATGATCACAGAATAATAATAAAGTAACTCACTAATAACGTAACTAATTTCTGAATTCACTACAAACCACGTTACGAACATATTAAATTGACAGATGTTTTGTTTATGGCGACTGCTGCCATCAGTACCATCTGTTGATAACTATATGAACTATCATTTTTTAATTTTTAATCTTTATATTGTGTATTTTGTAACTAATCACAGAAAGATCACAGAATAATAATAAAGTAACTCACTAATAACGTAACTAATTTCTGAATTCAATACAAACCACGCTACAAACATATTAAATTGACAGATGTTTTGTTTATGGCGACTGCTAACATCAATGCCATCTGTTGATAACTATATGAACTATTTACTAGTATAAAAATGTTCACATTTTGTTACTAGTAAAAAAATGTATCATTTCTACCGAATGTATTGAACAATGTAATGTTAGCATTATAATCCGGTTGAAGAAAAATTAAATTTTAGTTAGTTGGTATTCTAAATACACAATGTAAGCCATTTAATGCAAAGTTTTAATTTTTTTCTAAGAAAATGTTCTATTTCCATTTTTGTTCGATTGTGAAATATTAAATTTTGACCAATGAGGACCAATATTTTTCTTAATAATATAGTTTCATAATTAAGCACGTTAGTTTTAATATAACGCACTGTATCCAGTTTCACGTCCGAGTAAAATCAAATCAAAAGAACGCTAAGCTAAGGCTGTCGGCCTAAATTCACCAACACATTCACACTAACAACTCGCCGCTGTAGCCCTTTCCAGTTCATTTTTATTACTTGCGTAGATAAATATGTTAAAAATCGCATGTGGCGGGAGACTAACGTGTAGTGTCCTCCAGAGCGTTGTTTAAACCACAAATTATAAAACAAGGAAAATAGCGGACTCCCACGTTACGGCTTTGGACAGCGATAGTTGCGACATTCGTGGTTGTAATATGAACTAGGATTAGATAGTATGAGTTTCATACCCCTGGTTTAAACAACACTTATATAAAAAATCTTTGAATTAGAAATAATAAAAATAAATATACGCAGATATATTTAGCTAGTTTAATGCAATTTTAAGAGGACACTCCCATCCCCACCCGCCACTGTGTACTCCCGCCTCTGTGTACAATTCAATTATTCGTTCTGAAACATTACATTCTAGAATGTTTGCTTTAAATATAAAGTTTTCCTCTTTCGCATTTATTATTTATATTACCCATTTACGTGAAATACGTTCGTTTTCACACGCAGCCATACTCTAGGCCAGTGTTTCTCAACCAAAAACGCACCGCGGACCAGTAAAATATATAATTTTCTAACGCTAACCACTAATAATAATTGTTGGTTCATTTTTTGCAAGAAAACAAATATATTTAATGTGCTACTAAATACATGTATTTTATTTGTAGAAAATCACAGAAAGTTTACAGAAAATAAACAAAATATAAATTATTTACATAAAAAATGTGTATAAAAAATAACAAAAAAACTGCAAAACAACATATACGAAAACTTTCGCGGACCACTAAAATATTTCTGCGGACCACCTGTTGAGAAACACTGCTCTAGGATGTTCTACAACCACATGACTTAATCTCCATGCAAATGTCATTCCATGTTTACTTCATGATCAAATACAGTCTGTTCCAAACGGTTAAGCGGAACTAGATTTTGCAATCTAGTTACTTTCATCGTTTAAATCGTACCTTTCGGTCGTTTTGTTTAATCTTTGTAAATCATACTTACAATAAACATTTTTTGGTTAAGGTTAATCCCATTTTAAAATGTCATTTTCTTTATATTTTGATTTTTTGTGTCATTCTTAATACAAATTTCCCATTTATTTATTTTTTTGTAATTAAAATATCTAAAAAAAATATTTAATTTTGACATATGTCATTCGTTTTCATGGTTTCATTGTTGGAATATTAAATTTTGACATCCCAACGTGAAAAATGAAATAACCCAAGCAAGGTCCCTTCTCGTGACAACCTAAAAGAACTAAATTCCCATTTAGTTCCGCTTAACCGTTTGGAACAGACTGTATGTCGTTTTCTTGCGCATCAATTCCAGTACTTTTAACTAGCCACCAAGAAATGCACCCAATGTAAAACAGCCTTTTCAGAGCTTGTTACATTACACGGTACATTACAAGATCGGCTCGCTAATCTGGACCCAGCTTAAGAATCTAATTTACCAAGTTTTATCAATCACTAGTTCAGAAAAGAATGAAGAACTTACCCTACGTTCCTCTTCTCTTGCTGCCTTAAGATGTGATTCTATGGCATCTAAATCGATCTTTGGCATTGCTGTTTCAATATTGTATACATCAAAACCACCTAAAAATAATCAACACATCAAAATCTTATTTCTGTTAAGAGTTATAATAGAAAAATCTTCAAGGCTATCAAAATTTTCCGTGAATTACATGATTTGAAAACAAATTAATAATATCGCGTGACTTACCCTCCATTTTATATAAAAAAAAGAAAAGCACTAAACTTTTAACAAATGCATTAACGTTGCTTAGATTGTTCTTTTAATATTTTATGAGAACAGAATTGTAACGCTTCAAATGAGTCATTTGGACAATTTGCTCTATTAAACGACCGTTTAGTGTCGTGTTATTGGCATTTATAATTATGAGGACATTCCTAATATTACTCAAGGGAACTGGGATAATTTTGACGAGCCAGAAAAATTGATGTGAAGTGTGAATTTTCACACATTTCAAGGTTTCGCAGGTATTTAGTAATTGTATGATGATTATTTGGGATGCCAAAAAATTATTGTCAAAATATTTTTTTATGAATTTTAATTCGAATGCCTAATACCATTATTTAAGTTTCTAAATATGTGCAGTATTTTTTTTATATAGCAAGCTTCATTAAGATTTTGAATATTGCGCCTATAGTTTCCATTGGTTGCTTAAATCATTAGCCCCGCCCTCTGATTTCGTATACATTCAAACAGAATTAAATTATAATTTCAACACTTGATTATTAAATTTACGCTTTCAAAAATTAAATGCAACATTTACCAAAATATAACTAGAATTTTGACAAAATAATTTAAATTTAATAAAAATACAAAAAAAAAAAACAAAAAAAATAAAAATTGATGGGATTTGAACACTAGTTTCTCTGGTAGTTACAGCTCACTAATCGACAACGCTACCACTGTACTACGAAGGTTCACTCGTTAACTATGTTAAATAGCGGATTAAATATATTACATATTTTAGTTAAAAACACAAAAAATTATTTTCCGAAAACATAATCTGATCAAAAATTCCTGTTGTACTATTCCGGTTCACACCAATGTACATTACTGAGAATTTTTTCATATTTTTAGTTTAAACCATCTAGGCTACAGGTGTGGGACAAAAATTTTTTTGCACAATTTTGGCAAAAATCGCCTCAAAATAATTTATTTTGCAAAAATAAAATTTTGATCGTTAATCCACGTACCAAGGGCTTTCATTTGATACCCTACACAGAATTGTAAAATTTTTTTTTTTTCGATGAGCATATATTTGGGGTACACACCGCAAAATATTCTATCAGGTCACTTAACCGAGCACAAAATTTGCAAATGAATAGATTGTTTTAATTTTATTTCAGAAATTTTGTATGAAAACTTGAAAGAACTGTGGTCTTTACCTTACCCTTAATAGAAACTGAGTTGTTTCTTACCTAAAACCTCCGGAGAAGGTCTCTTCTTTTCCCTAGGAGGTGGTAATGACCTCCTGTTCATAGCATTCTCCTTATTTTTCCCTCCTAAATCCCTCCTAGGTACCGTAATCAAACTCCCCATCATTTGGCTTGAATTTCTTCGTTTCTTAACAAAATCAATTTTCTCTTTCTTCCTCGGAACCATGCTGTCTTCATCCTTTTCATTTTCATTCTTAGTCTTATTTTCTTTACAAAAAACTTCACATTCCATTTTTTCCAAATTTTTAATAACATCCTGAGCATTCGATAATAGGGCATCTGTTGTTTTGGCTTTTATATCTGCTTTGTTAGGATTTTCTGGTGTTACTACTTCTCTATTTTCAACTTGATTGGCATCTTCTTCAATGTTTACAGTTTCTGGATACTGTGGCGTTTCCAAAACTATATTAACAGGTTCTAGTATTTCTGTTTTGGAGAAGATGTCTTGGTTGTTTTCTAGAAATTGTTCAACTTCTTGGAAATATGTTACAGGATGTGGTATGTCTTTAGCATTTATTTTTATCTGTGGTGGTTCGAAAATTGGAAAATTTTCATCGAAAGAATTTAAAAATCCTTCGACCTTCTCTTGTAACGGTAGTTTTTGTTCAAGCTGAGGCTCAGTGCAGTAATATTCATTTGGGACACTATTAAGGAAGCCTTCTATCTTTTGCTGAACGGTTACTGGTTCTAACAGTTCCACTGTTTGGATTTTTACAGCGCTACTCTTCTCAAAAGGTTGTTCTGTGTTTGGTTCTATGTTGTATTTTAGCGCAGATGGACTTAAATCATTTGCTACTGATAGTTTTTCTACAGCTTCTTCTAAATCTTGTTCTATTCCACGTTCAATTCTTCCAAATTCTCTTTCGATTTCTTTACCGAAATCTCCAACGATGTTGATGATTTCTTTTTTCTCTTCCTGGTTCGATTCCGGATCTGAGATGTCTTGTAAATTTTCAAAGTCTTCATCGCTTGTTGTATGTGAACTTCCTTCTTCATCGAGATTGCTTCTTTTTTCTGGATCCCTTTCCAAAGGTTCCAATGGAATGTTTAATTTAGGTTTATCATAAAATACTTTTTGTATATTTTCAACACTATCCAACCTATTCACACTATCAATCTTGTATTCTAGGTCTTCATTATTGTTATTTATGTTGTTGTCATTTATTTTGGTGTTAACATCTAAGTCTAGGTCGTCGTCTGTGAAGTCCGTGTCGGAGCAAGCTTTTATTGAGTAATCCAGGGTGTGTGCGAGGTGTTGGAAACCAGGATAATTTGGATTTACTATTCCGCGTGTTCTGGTGTTATCGCCACTTAAATTACCGTCGTCGGAAAGGGATTCGGAATCCGATAGATCGAAGCCACGGTCTTCATCTTGGGGGGTGGTATCCACTGAAGAACAGCTTTGGTGAGCATCTAGAAGAAGCAATAAAAATACCTAAGTCAGTCGAAGGAGGGATATAAAGACAAAGAAATTAGGTTATACAAAAGTCATGTATAATGCGACAGGTATAGATGAATTGGCACCCAACTTAGGGCCCAGTTTAACATAGGTTTGAAACCCGATTAGGAAAAGATCCAGTGCACGTCTTCGCCTGAGATGGATGGATAAAATTAAGAAAGATTTTAGATATGCATGATTTAGAAACGTTCCAAATTATGCATGCAGTTAAAGCCCACAAAGGATTGTAGCTGTAGGGTGTTAGTTAGTTAATATGCTTTTATTACCTTCGTAGTCCAGTAAGCTATCATCTGGACTCGATTCGGAACAGAGCGATGATGCTGTTCCCCTGTGAGGGGGAAGAGGTACCCGTAGACTGCTCGCCAGGTTGTTGTTTATATTGTACAAAGGTCTGACGGGTTGTTTTATCTGTTGTTGTAGAGTTTTGTTTAAATTCTGTTGATTTTCGTTCTGTTGATGCTGAAAATAAAAAGCCATTAGTTTCTAAAGAATAAACTCAAGGTCAGTGCGCATAAAGCAGTACGCAACTATAGTGGAACAGTGCAGTAAATGATTGGACAAAGTGTCGTGTTATTCAGTACTTGATACGGGCAGATGTAATAGTGTGTACTTAAGTCAATTAGGCTCAACAGCGCTATGAAGTGTCACCAGGCGGATAGACTTTGAACTAGTGGAACAAGCAACTGTTTATTGTTTACAAGTGACTACCTCGTGTTGTTTGTACCGCGTTTAAACTTTAATGTTGTAGTTTGTTTGTAACATTAAATTTTGATAGCAACTATTATTCTTTTTTATATTATTTTGTGTTATAATGAATTGTCATAACACAAATTGCTGTGTATTTGGTTGTCACTATAGGAAAGGAAGTGAGAGAAACATTCTGTTCCATTTTTTCCAAATGTAAAACAATTTGTGAAAATAATAAATATATTTGGTGTTGTGGAAGAGATAAATAGGTAAAAAAGCATGAGAAAATGCTATAAATACGGGAAAAAGGAGTGAGAGTGTGCTAAAAGCATTTAAAATCTACAGATTATATCAGTATTGTTAACTTATTAATATTTAACAAACTAGTATTTTAAAAAATTCAACAAATAAGAAAGACTCAATTATAAAAATCCTTCTCGAGCTCTAAAAATTCTACCAACATACTTCGACTATTGACAGGAGTTAAATTAAATTAAACTACTTAACTTTTTCCGTTCGTTAAGACTTTAATTCTATATTACCTGTATTGAGTTGATAGTGTTGCACCATTGCAACGTGTCCTGCAGGTTATGGTGTGTTGTATCCCCGTAGTTAGTGGTGTCACTTCCGGTTAATGAATTAGTATTGTCGTTAAATTGCCTGTTGCTACTTAAAATATTTTCATTTCCATTATGGACGACTAAGGGCCCGTCTCCTGGATTTTTCAGACGCATACTGCTGCCGGTCGCCTGTAATAAGAAACTGTTTTAGTTGACAAATATGGTATAGTAACATAATATTGCACAACATTAATAAAAAATCATTCAAATAAACATTGTATTAATAAGAACGTTATTTATAGTTTTGAATTATGTCATGGCCCCATTATGGAGTTGTTTGCATTCACAATATAGACACTTCGATCTTTTAAATTCGTTCCTTGAAAATCATTCATTAAATTAACACATACTGCGAAAGATTTTCAAACAAACAGAGATAAAATATATGTTGAAGCAGGGAGAAGAGCTATTAAGTTCGAAGAAAAAGCAAGAATTGGGTTGCATGGATGTTATAAATAAAAAGGATATAAAGACAGACAGGAAAAAGTATGCAGTTAATGGGAAGGAAAAACTCGACAAATCAGAAAGAATGAGAATACAAGGACAGGTGATAGAAAACATCTTTAAAAACTAGAGAAGTGATAGGACAAAAGTAGTACAATAGAATAAGGGAATCAAGATAAAATTTGGGATAATAAATACACCATGGGTATCAAGATACTTAAGGAAGAAACGAGGAAATAAAAAAAAAATGAAAATAGTTGAGAGGTTTACGTGTGGAAATGAAGAGCGACCAAATAAGTTTTGGTTTAAAAAGAAAGAACAGAAATGCCAAAGGTGCGGCAGGGAAAGTGAAACGTTGGAGCATTTAATGGAAGATTGTGCGAATCTGAAAGAAAAAGTTTAAGAAAAAACTGAGGTGTTGTGTGGTTCTGGGACAAGAATATCGTGGATGAAAATATTGAAAACTAAAAAGAAGGGTTGATATAAAGCCATGTTTAATTTAATTCATTTTATTTTATTTGGTTTGTATTGGGGAAATATTTTTTTAAATTTATATTTAAGATTTACGAACTTGTCAATTAACAGTAAAAATATAAAGATTTTTTGTAAATTCCAAGCAAAAAATGGTATAATTAATAAACTACCTATCTACGTGCACTTCACAAGCTTTTAACTGCAAAGTTCTGCAGCACAAATAGTGGCTAATTACTAGTTACCGCCCTTTAATGTCAATCGCTGCATTACCAAAGCAATAGGGGATACGCATAAAATTTATATTTCCTTAAAACTACATTTTTTTGATATGTTAATGTTAGTTATGACACCTAACAAAACCAAAATCACATTTTAATTAATATTATAGCCAAATTTTTTAATTAAAATATTGTAAATTTGAAATAAGCCGACCACGACGCGAAGGTTGCCGAGTAAATACGACTGAGTATGACGTCAAACGACTGGGGTTTGACGTCACAGATACAGCTACAACATAATCTTTACGTGTGTATATTGTATTGTTCGAGAGTTTTGTATTTGTTTTTAAACAATTTTTCACGCATTTATTATTAAAATGGCAGATAAAGATTTTGTTAGGGCTCAGAATGATAATTTACCCAACATTGAAGCATTTATGCACACAACATAAAGTTTACTTTTTTCTGAAATATCGGTTTTATTTCGCCTCATAGCTTTCAGCCACAAATTTCGCCTTTTCTGTTGTTTTTCGCCATCAGGTAATGATATAAATTGTTTTTTTGGATTTCTATTTGAACTATTTGTGCACATTGGTACTAAACAATATTTTCGACTATGTTTCGAAGTACTGGGGCCTGGATCTTCCATATTTTATATACTTTAATATAAAATTTAATTCGGTAAACATGTATAAATTGTTTTTATTTTTTATAGAATTAAACTTTATTATAATTAGAATCACTCTAACTTTACATAACCTATAAAAGTTATACAAGCAAATAAGTTCACAACAGACTATGTAGGCTGCACGCTGTACACTGGGTAGGCTGTACGCAGTACACTGGGTAGGCTAGTAGTGTACTGCGTCACTTAGAAGGGGTATGACGTCACACGTCGTTTTCGCGCGCTACATACATTTATGACTTTTAAGCTTTCAAATTAAAAAAAAAAAATGCAAAACTGTTTTTTATGTTAATATGCAACAAGAGGAATATAATAAAAATTAAAATAAAATCATGCCTATCCCCTATTCTAATTGCAGTACCTGCAGCACTGTTGTCTTGTACATCCTAACCTGTAGACGAACCATTTGTTCTACGCACGACAATAGAGGCGGTTTTTAATTAAAAATTAAGTAAATTTACAGATAAAGACAGCGAAAAAAACTCATAATCGTCTGTAATGTTTAAATTCATTTAATTTGGGTGATGCTGCAACTCTGCAGCTCTTATGTATCAGCCGCCCCTTTATATTATGAGCAGACATTCTAACCATATTTGTAATCAGTAATCAGAACTATTTCTGTCATCTCTATTCTAATGAGTTTACACTTTGAGAACGTTGACAGAAACCTTCACACACAGTTCCACCAAACACGTAACTGTCTCTAAACATGCTATAATCTCATTTTGCTACAAATTGTTGGGAAATTTCAGACAGTTTAATATGTTTGACCAAAATCATAGTTATAAGTGATCTACAATATCAGAGGATATACGTTACAAAGTTAGTAAAAAACCTTAAAAATTAAATATTTCTAAAATTAAAACATTTCAACTGAATTTATTCACGAATTTGTATGTTTTTGTTAAAATGTGTTCAGATTTCATTCTTGCAACTAATAAAGATTAAGGTTTCAAGTAATTAAAGTTAAGTCAGCAAAACCAAAAATATACAGCAACTATTGTTTTAATATACAAACATAATTAGGCCGAGGCTGTTTAATAATGCTGTGACATCATGGCGTCAAGCTTATAAGATAAAATACTGATGCTGAAGCAGTTCTTTTCTGGCTTTAATACCCTTTTCACACTAGATCTTTAAGATCGGATGTTAAAGTGAATGTATCTTTAAACGCTAATGTGAAACCGTATGGCCTCGGTTAAATACAAGCGATGTTTAAGACAGAGATCTGCGTCTTAAACTTCGTCCGCATTGCCAACTTAAATTCTATTATAAAAAAATACTCCTTGAATTTGTGCTGTCAACATTTTATATTATCATAAACAAGAATACTGTATTATATCGACGTTATAAGAAGTTTATACTTATTGTTATAATAAAATTATTTATTTTAATAATATGTTTAATAAAATACAGAGCTACAATAATTGAGATAAAATGTATTGACTTATATGTTAATACAGGTGTAATATATTCTTTATTGTAGTGCCTTTATTGTAGAATGAAATGAAATATCCTTAATTGTTTATAATAATTCAAAATGTGCGTCTGCGCAGACAGTTCATAACTGGTAATTTCATACCGGTAACTTAAGGACAAAATTACTGTAGCTGATGACAGCACCAGAGATTTAAACATCAAGTGTGAAAGCATACCGATCTTAAACATCGGTGAACTTTAAGTTCACTCGTCTTAAAGATCTAGTGTGAAAAGGGTATAAGCCTATATGTGACTCTTATTTAACAATCTCCAAAAACTCCATATTCCAACAATATGAAATACTAGCTGACGAGTCAGATTTTGTACGGTTTTTATTATATGCATTTTTGTTATGATAAATGAGATATTTCAAGTATATATCTTGGATTCCCAAATATTAATATTATTGACAAAAAAAAAAAAAATAGCTAGGTACATAAGGATTTTTTTTTTTAAATTTTCTTAAAACACGTTTTTCAATTATTTTTTCTTTGATAGTTCTTTATTGCCAAAAAATATGCAATATAAATATTAGCAGGTTGTGTTGAATGTCTCTGTTTTCTTGTGATTTTAGGGTTTTGTAGGTATGACCAAAAACCCTTATACCGTTTGTCGTCTGTCTGTCTGTCTGTCAGTCAGTTTGTCTGTCTGTCCGTCTGTCTGTTCAGTAAAAATTGTAGCCAAATGGCTAAACCTAGAGAGTTTGAAATTTGGCATGCTTATACAACTCTTTGACCCGCACATAGGAAAAATACTAAAACATCGAAAAAACGTATCCCCCTAAAAATATAAAAAAATATGAGCTCATCGAAAAAAAAAAAAATTTTTTTAAATTCTGAGTAGGGTATCAAATAAAAGCTCTTAGTACGTGGATTAACGATCAAAATTTTATTTTTTCAAAATAAATTATTTTGATACTATTTTCGCCAAAATTGTGCAAAAAATTTTTTGTCTCACACCCTGTAGCCCGGATGGTTTAATCAAAAAATCTGAAAAAATTCTAAGTATTGTACATTGGTGTAAACCGGAATAGTACAACAGGAATTTTGGATTTTCAGATTGAATCAGATTATTTTTTGGGATAATAACGCATTTTTTGTGTTTTTAACTAAAATATTTTATATATTTAATCCGCTATTTAACATAGTTAACGAGTGAACCTTCGTAGTACAGTGGTAGCGTTGTCGCTTAGTGAGCTGTAACTACCGAAGAAACTAGTGTTCAAATCCCATCAATTTTTATTTTTTTTGCATTTTTATTTTATTTAAATTATTTTGTCAGAATTTTTGATCAGATTATGTTTTTTGATTAACGATATACAAAGTAATTTAAATTTTTAACCCCAAATGTTAAAAATTTAAATTACTCCCTTATTATTGACTTAACAGCAAAAACTTATATTACAAATATTGTTCAGAATAAGAAGACAAATCTTTTTTCTAATTGCATTCTTTTGATTGGATAAATAATTGGAGAGTTATGGCGGAAAACACCCATAAATTTAAAACTTAAAAAATTAATATCTCTTTTATTATAAAACTTTTACTAATGTGTTTTAAGGTTTTTCGCCTTGTTTTGACCTGAAGAAGACCGTTAACCCTGTATATGAAAATTATTTTTAGTTATTTTTTATTTGAAATAGACCCCTCCCAAGCTGTTTACTATCAGTATTGTACTTTTTCCTTATAATTCTGGCATGGTAACCCTAGTTAAAAGTAGTTTATGAAAAAGTGGAGTGCTTGAATCATGTGATCTTAATGAAACCAAATGCACTTTATCTTATGATAGTAAGTGCCGAGCCTGACAATGTGTTAGAAAGAATAAAACAGATGACGTAGAAGAAGATGGATATATATAAACAAGGAAGGGCAATTATGTGTGATTGTATTAGGGTGTGGATGTGTGTCTGTATGTATGTGGGTATACTAATAATGCATGTGTATATGTATGATACTTCTAGGTGAATATGTAGGCGTTTTATCCAGGGCCGGCTCTAGATTTATTCCATCGATTCCCTAGCTTAAGCGGAAATACAGTCTGCTAATGTAAAGTTGAACTACTGAACTTTTAAAAACCATATTTTTTCACCCCAACATAATCCAAGATATTCCTAAGTGCCTCTTGAGTGACCCTGTCAAATGTTTAAGTCAATGGGAACGTAAAAAAATAAAATAAAATAGTTAAATCGGACGGTAATTTTTTTGCAACTTATCAACGAACTTAAAACGAACCTTGGTTATATCGAACCGTTTTTGCCGATCCCTTGAAGTTCGTCATAAACAGACTCTACTGTACTTAAGGGGGGGGGGGTCTGATAACCACATTTTTGATAACCAGCATATTTTTGTGATTTTTTTTCAAATCTATGGTTAAATTTATTCATTTTCAAACTAAGTACATATATAAAGTATGTTTTGAAGAAGACACAAAAAAATTTTGAAGGTAAAATATGGCGAAGTGAGCCAGCTGTGGCAAATCTTCTCAGACTCCGGGAAAAAAATTAGATTTTGCGGTGACCAGCATAACTCGTCACTGGGTCATCTGAAATCAAAAATCCAAAAAGATTTTGTTAGTTTATGAGTTTGCCGAGGTAGTGACGTTGAGATATTTTTTTTTCATGTTTTTTTTTATTTAACAATCACAAATATACTCATTTTTAGGTTTTTATTAGGGGGAATTTATTTTTTTTTGTCTTCTAAGTAACGCTAAAAACTGAAAAATCATTTTAAAAATAAAAACTCAACGTCATTACCTCGGAAAACTCATAAACTAACAAAATCTTTTTGGATTTTTGATTTCAGATGATCCAGTGACGAGTTATGTTGGTCACCGCAAAATTTTTTTCCCGGAGTCTGAGAAGATTTGCCACAGCTGGCTCATTTCGCCATATTTTGCCTTCAAAATTTTTTTGTATCTTCTTCAAAACATACTTTATATATATACTTAGTTTGAAAATGAATAAATTTAACCATAGATTTGAAAAAAATTCACAAAAATATGCTTAAAATGTGGTTATTAGACCCCCCCCCCTTAAGTTATAAGTTATACTGTAGAAAAAATCCAAAACTTCTCGACCTAAAAACTTCAGTTCTTATTTTAACACTGTTTGTTTACTTTATCAACGTATACAACTCGAAATAACTTTGGTAAGACAGATATCAACTGTTAAAAGCAGTGCTGTATTAAGGTTTTTATGGCCCCTAGGCTGAATGGTTCTAGCAACGAGTGAAGAAGAATTAACAGCAATACTGGCGAAGATGGAAAACACTCGTAATACCCAGTACGATATGAAAAATAAACAAAAGTATTGATGGTAAGCAAATATAGATTTGAAGTTTAGTACTGCTGGATAGTAAACCACTCGAAAGTGTTAAAGAGTTCACCTACTTATACCCTTTTCACACTAGATCTTTAAGATCGGATGTTAAAGTGAATGTATCTTTAAACGCTAATGTGAAACCGTATGGCCTCGGTTAAATACAAGCGATGTTTAAGACAGAGATCTGCGTCTTAAACTTCGTCCGCATTGCCAACTTAAATTCTATTATAAAAAAATACTCCTTGAAATTGTGCTGTCAACATTTTATATTATCATAAACAAGAATACTGTATTATATCGACGTTATAAGAAGTTAATACTTATTGTTATAATAAAATTATTTATTTTAATAATGTGTTTAATAAAATACAGAGCTACAATAATTGAGATAAAATGTATCGACTTGCATGTTAATACAGGTGTAATATATTCTTTATTGTAGTGCCTTTATTGTAGAATGAAATGAAATATCCTTAATTGTTTATAATAATTCAAAATGTGCGTCTGCGCAGACAGTTCAAAACTGGTAATTTCATGACGGTAACTTAAGGACAAAATTACTGTAGCTGATGACAGCACCAGAGATTTAAACATCAAGTGTGAAAGCATACCGATCTTAAACATCGGTGAACTTTAAGTTCACTCCTCTTAAAGATCTAGTGTGAAAATGGTATTAGGAAGTTAGATAACAACGGGTGCAAGATGGAAAAGCGAACTGATGAGCCTAACAAATCAAGCAAAAGTGGCGTTTAATAAAATGATTTTTACCAAAAGTTGATCAACTCGTACCATCGACGTCAAAAGCTTGAATATGAAGTTTCATAAAAATCCTTTTACCCGAATTTGCTCTGCACGTTTACACGAACCAACAGACAGACAGACAAACCGACCGACAGACATCATGCTAAAAAAAAGGCAAAACGTTATATAGCAGTGTTTCTCAACCAAAAACACACCGCGGACCAGTATAATATATAATTTTCTAACGCGGACCACTAATAATAATTGTTGGTTAATTTTTTGCAAGAAAACAAATATATTTAATGTGCTACTAAATATATTTATTTTATTTGAAGAAAATCACAGAAAGTTTACAAAAAATAAACAAAATATAAATTATTTTCATAAAAAATGTACATAAAAATTTTTAAAAAAACTGCAAAAAACACATATAAAATCTTTCGCGGACCACTAAAATTTTTCTGGAGACCACTGATGGTCCGCGGACCACCTGTTGAGAAACACCGTTATACAGGGATCTCATTTCGTGGAGATCCATTTAAATCTCGAAATGTCAAAATCGGTATGATCACAATACCTGTATACCGATAAATTGAAAACAGTATTAAAAAAAAAAAAAAATTGAGATCCTCTTTAAATTCACCATGAAAAAAAGGGCATACCAAAATCATTTAATATTTTAATTTTGGAAGTTATGAGCAAAAATTAAAAACCGGATGATTTACATTTTCATTAATATCTAATAACATATTTATTTTTTTAGGAAAACGAAGACATCATTAAAATGGTCTCTTAATGCGGCAACTTTGGTCTAATTTAACCGAACTTGTATCTCTTACCGTTCTCGAAATCCCCATGCTTAACAAGTTATTTGAGACACGGTATAGTTGGTTTCTTTGGTTTAAGCGGAACTAGATTTTCAAATCTAGTAACTTACCGATTGATTGAAGCTTTTGATTATTTTGTTCAACAAAAGCCCATTTTAATATACAAAAAGTTAGCTAGTGACAACTTAAAATTTAAATTACATTAAGTTCCGCTTAAAGGTGTGGAATAGCTTGTATGTAGATCAAATATTTATCAATAGTAATAAAAATAGGGAAATTACTAGGTAATCATACCATATTGATTTAATCCATAAAAATTCTTCCAAATCATACTTGAAATCATTTTCTAACACAAAATATAACACAAAATTTTAATCACTTAATTGTTACACTGAAAATTACTTGTAATTTGCATTTAATTTACATAAAAAATAATTATTATATTTGTAAACACGTTTTTAACTTTAAAATTGAATTTTAATGCACTTTTGCACGTTTCACGTTATTTTTTAGCACTAAAAAATTAGTATATATAATCGATAATAACTAATTATACATTTCAAAGCTGCGCGCTTGTCTATACAGGATATCCCGTTCTGTTGACGAGTTTCAGTCGAGTTCCCATCGTTGACTGAACGAATAAACCAAGAACGAACCCACGACGCCACTATATCCCCACAGAGAACAGAGGCGTCGAAAAAAATGTATGATTTACTTCAAAAGTGCCTAGGGATATTTAATATTAGGTATGCCCATAAATAATGGAGAAAATAATATGGTACGACAAAAAATGTGCGTAGAACGACAAATTTTGCACGATTACTTTTTTTAATTCGCAGCATAAACAGGCAGTTTATGCACTAAAACAAGTGAAATAAAGTACAGCTTTTTAACAAAAGTAGAAAAATGGGATTTATTTTTACGCATTACATGGCCCAGATATTCCATCTTCCTCTTTTTAATTTAGAACATTAATATGGGATAAGCATAAAATTTATATTTCCTTAAAACTACATTTTTTTTGATATATTAATGTTAGTTATGTCACCTAACAATACAAAAATTACATTTTAATTAATATTATAGCCAATTTTTTTAATTAAAATATTGTAAATCTGAAATAAGCCGACCACGGCGCGAAGGTTGCCGAGTAAATATGACTGAGTATGACGTCAAACGACTGGGGTTTGACGTCACAGATACAGCTACAACATAATCTTTACGTGTGTATATTGTATTGTTCGAGAGTTTTGTATTTGTTTTTAAACAATTTTTCACGCATTTATTATTAAAATGGCAGGTAAAGATTTTGTTAGGGCTCAGAGTGATATTTTACCCAACATTGATGCATTTATGCTCATGGAATATATGAAAAAATACAAACATAAAGTTTACTTTTTTCTGAAATATCGGTTTTATTTCGCCTCATAGCTTCCAGCCACAAATTTCGCCTTTTCTGTTGTTTTTCGCCATCAGATAATGATATAAATTGTTTTTTTGGATTTCTATTTGAAGTACTGGGGCCTGGATCTTCCATATTTTATATATTTTAATATAAAATTTAATTCGGTAAACATGTATAAATTGTTTTTATAGAATTAAACTTTATTTTAATTAAAATCACTCTAACTTTACTTAACCTATAAAAGTTATACAAGCAAATAAGTTCACGACTGTGTAGGCTGCACGCTGTACAGTGGGTAGGCTGTACGCAGTACACTGGGTAGGCTAGTATTGGGTAATACGTCGCTTTCCCTTATTAAAAACTATATTGGTCTACTGTTTTACGTCACTAATACAGTAGCATCAAAAGTATTTACACATCTCTTGTGAAACAAGTTGCATACTTTACAGGCATTCAAAACTCCTCTTAAAAATGACAATAGCTGCGATTAAGAGTGAGATTTATATATGCTCAATAAAGTATTGGGGAATACGTCGCTTTCTCATATTAAAAACTTTATTGGTCTACTGTTTTACGTCACAAGTACAGTAGCAACAAATTTTCACATCTCGTGTGAAACAAGTTCAAAACTTCACTTAAAAATGACAATAGTTGTGAGTACTAGTGAAATTTATATCTGCTCAATAAAGTATTGATTAATATGTCGCTTTCTCCTATTAAAAACTCTATTGGTCTACTGTATTACGTCACAAGTACAGTAGCTTGAAAAGTATTTACACATCTCAATCTCTAGTATCTAATATAAAAAGAAATAAACCATAAGAATAGTTTTATGGGCACCACCGACGCCTATGCGTCCAGTACGTCACGCTATCGTCTCGACGTCGCCGATATCTCATTCAAAGTATCTTTTACGGTTTTGTTGACGCGCGGTTTTAACCCTAGTAGTTTTACACCACCAAAATATTGGTTTTTATATAAATAAGCAACAATGTTGGAAAATTGCGTGTAGAGTAGCTTTTAAACACTCACGTATGCGTGATTGTTACTAAAAGCAAAGTGGTTTATAAAGGAACTATGCTAATATAAACCCTTGACATATCAAATAATTACAGAGAATAAAAAAGACCTTGTTTTGTAACAATATAGCCATCTATGAACGCCAAAATGAACTAACAATACAAAATAAAAATAAAAACAACAAATATAAACATGTAACTGCATTAGTAGTATTGATATTTACTTAGAAAACCCTCGGGGACACTATTTTCTACAATTTTAAAACTATATTAGAACAATTTAAAGTATTTTTTATATTAAATTGAGGTTATGTTGACACTAAAGCGTTTCTGTTCCATTTTTACGATTCAAATGCAAACACAGACGAAGTAACAGCTTTTATAACACGACAAAAGACCGGAAATCGTCTTTTAAGCCTATCCCAACAGCTCTGACTTTGAATTAATGAATTTTACGACCTAAAACTTGTCTGAATTTATTTTAGAATCTAAATTATTAACTTGTTAACTAAAATCTCGGCCAAAAAGATATACAATCTACAATTTAACTATTTTAAATAATTTTTGCATTTTTTTTTTTTTTTTTTGAGAGACTATTTTGTGAAACGCGAGGCCTTATTAAAAGTATAATTGCAGAAGATGATAGTAAATTTATAGATAGGTCAAATTGGTCCAATAGAATTAAGACCGGCCCTGTTTATTTATGATATTCAGTTCCCTTTTAATACGTTTGCGTTCAAATTTGTGTTCAATCGTGTAGAGATATTCAGGACTATTAATTACGGTTCAATGGGTTTATAATATAGATTTATTGCATATTAATCATTATTTATAAGTGAGTAGTCCATTAACAAAAACAGTTAAATTCATTTGACATAATTTTTGAGGCGAGCGAATATATATATGGTAAGTTTATTCGACAAAAAAAATGCTGTATGGAGACGATCGAGCTGAGCCAGATAGACGTTGCTGTTGATGTTGAATTGTCGTTTGCGCGTTTTTGTGCGGAATCCGCTTCTGTTGACTCTCATCTTCATTCCACCAAAAGCAAATGCCGTTTGCAATGATCTCCCAATGGATGATTCCGCTTTTGTCCCACCATACGCACCACATTGCCTTCTTACTGTGGGCACCTTTTGCTATTCCTTTCAGTATTTTACCCGGAGATACATAGTCTTTCTTTTGATGTTTTTGAAGAGCAACCACAATTCATCACAAGTGACAAGATTCTTTAAAAATGTTGATAGCTCGTTGCTCTGCAGCAATTCGGTGAAAATTCGAACATGATCGGCTTTGTTGTTGTCGGAGAGTTCGTGTGTATTTAGCTCCACTAGTCTCTAGTATGACGCGGCTCAAAAGGTTGCTGAAGTTTGAGATTAGTGGACGCTTGTCAAGACCTGACAAACCCCATAATAATAATAATAGTTTTATTGACCAAATTACAAATACAAAGAACTGCTTTCAGTCAGTCAATACAATATTAAGAGACAAAGTCATAAAAGTTTATCAAAATTAACGTTGTTAAATTCATCAATTGTGTACAATGGGTTATTTATAAATAAGTGTTTAAGTTTAAGTTTGAATTTGTCTAGTGGTAGTGTAGTAATAGTCTCTGGTAAAAGATTATAAAATTTCACAGCAAAGTAATTTGAACAATTCCTGGATTTATTTAAGCGCAAAAACTTACCACGAATATTATTTTTACAACGCGTGTTGTGCTCGTGCGTTTCACTAAAAGTGATATAATTGTGTATGTTTTTGCGTACAAACAATAGACACAAATAAATAAATAGTGAAGGCAATGACATTATTTTCAGCTTTACAAAAAGATCTCGACAATCCGCTCTAAAAGGAGCACTGGCAATTATTCTTACAACTTTACGTTGTAAGCTGAAAATTCTTTTGGCTGCAGGTGAATGTCCCCAGATTATTAACCCATAGGTTAGGTGGGACTGAAAGAGGGAGAAATAGGCTTTCAATACAACATCTATGCTGACTTCATGCTTCAGATTCCTTACTAGATACACGGTCGATCGCAGTTTACGACTGAGTACATCCACGTGCTGATCCCAACGAAGGTAACGATCAACGTGGATACCAAGAAATTTAACGAAAGGGGTATTGGCAAAATCATGTTTTCTGGTGCTCAGTAGCAAGGTCTGGGTTTTATCTGTATTTAAAATTAGTTTATTGCTAGACAATCAAGAGTTTGCACTGTTCACCAAAGAAACATTTTCTGTAATAAGGGAATCTAGATCATGGTTGCAATTTAGTAATGTTGTATCGTCAGCGTAAAGAATTGATTTAGATGTCATAGCGAGAGGCAAGTCGTTAACATATATTAAGAATAGTAGCGGTCCGAGAACTGAACCTTGGGGAATACCAAAATGTAAAGGAAGATACTCAGAAACGCTACTTTTAAATTGGGTTTTAGACAACGGACGCTATTCCACGGCTGACAAAAGTGCTTGATCGTCGAAATCTGATGGCCTTCCTCTTCAATATGGTAGCAACTTCAATATTTCACGTGATTTTATTATTATTTCTGTATTTCGAAAAGGGTATAGTTCACATAACCGAGCGCCTGTATTTTTATAAATTGTCAAATTGTGCAACACTGGTTTCCTTTAGAATGGTTATCGACTAACTTTATACGGTATATGCAGCAAGTTTTGTTGTCGGGTCTTGCTTTGTGCATTAAGGTCTTTCTTGTAGTTAATTGTGTTTCTACTACGATTATTATATACAAAGGTATCTCAAAGATGCTTGTAATTATAATTAAGAACTCGCTAAATTAGTTTAAGAGAGGGTGACACTTTATCCAAGGCTATAACATGTATTCCAGGTCAAATATACAATGGTTCAAATTCCAATATGAAAGCCGATGCATTTCAATGAAAACGGTGTTTATTGGAAATACGCGAATTACGCTAGAATTGTTGAGAATAAAACACATGGTTCATATTTTTTAGAATTTCATTTTAAACTAGCTCGGCGGTTTTGACTTTTTTTATGTGAAAGTTTTGGAAGCGAAGACCTATTTGTTTAAGCATTATTGGAAATTTTTTGCTCAATAAAAATGTAGTTCTCAGTCCATCCCTGCCCTTATAGAACAATTTTGTCTTCTAAACACCGCCATAGTCTCCGTCTCAGAACGTCCAGTAGACGACAAGTATATTCAAATATTATAAATATAGGATTTCAATAGCATTTTTATCGGTATTTTCCATTCTGTATTTTGAAAATCTCTCCCCCCCCCAGTTCTAGTTATATTTTTACCAACCGCCACATACATATACAGTATTGACCATAAAGATTGCAACTTTTAACATTTTTCAATTTCTCAAATTTTAATAATAATATTGGAAAATAAATACTCTTAGTTCTATAATATAATCATATTTAGTCTGTTACATCAATTAATAGTCAAATAATCTGACTTACAGATTAATAATAAATTATTTCTTCATTTTTGCTTGGACAAAAATATTGCAACTACTCGAATTTTCTTGTAATATGCAGGTTTTATCCATAAATAATATGTTGTGCACAAGTAATATTTCAGTTTATATTTGTCAATCATGGGTCGTAGTAAAACTGTTTCAAGTGAAATTAGAAACTTAATAATTTCTGGTTTTAAAGACGGGATGCTGCAAAATGTGATTTCACAAAATTTAAATGTTCATAAATCTACTGTGTCGCGAATTATAAAACGATTTCGAGAAGAAGGTTCGTTTGAAGTTTCAAAAATTCCAGGACGGCCACGAAAAACTACAAAACGAACTGATAAGAAAAATATTTATTTATCTGCCAGTAACCTCTTTCTGTCATCGGAGAATATTTTGGGTCTTTTGCCACAAATGGATCAAGAAAACATCTCAACAAGAACTATTTGCAGAAGATTAGTTAGTGAGGGTCTTTTTAGTCGCCGTCCCGCTAAAAAACCACTTCTATCCAAAAAGAATGTGAAGGCCCGATTTGAATTTGCTAAAAATCATATTGACTGGACTGTAGATCAATGGAAAAAAGATATTTTTAGTGATGAATCTAAGTTAAATTTGTTTAAAAGTGATGGTGTAAGTTAGGAGGGCTGCTAATAAAAGATTAGTTCAAAAATACACCTTGCCAACAGTTAAACATGGCAGAGGTGGATGTGATGGTATGGAGCTGTTTCTCGGGATATGGTATGAGTCCTCTATACCACATTGAAGGAATAATGGATCGATTTAAATATAAAGACATCCTTCAGAATATTATGGAACCTTATTCTGATGAGTTCATGCATTTAAAACATATTTTTCGGCATGATAATGACCCAAAACATTCTTCGAAGTTGGTCAAAAAATGGTTCGAGGATTCAAAAATTAACGTAATGACTTAGCCGTCACAGTCACCCGATTTAAATCCAATAGAAAACCTTTGGGAGATTTTCGACAGAAAGATTAGATACAAAACGCATTCAAATATTGCAGATTTGTTTAAAGCTTTGCAGGGTGCCTGGTCTAATATTTATAATGAAATGATCACGAAATTATTATAATCAATGGCGAAAAAATGTCGGGAAGTTATAAATACTAATGAAAGAGGATTATCAAAAGTTGCTATCTTTATGGCCAATACTGTACATACAAATCCAGTTGTTGTGTATTTGCCATGGAGAAAATTTGATATTCTATTATTGAACTACAATTAAAATATTGTTTTCTCTATGGCAATTACACAACTTCTGGATTAATATAAAAAAATTAAAAAAGTCAATGGTTTTCAAAATTTGGGGCATCTTTTTGTTTGTTTATTTTTGGACGAAATTCACATTTTAGAGAAAATTGGCAAAGGAAAAATCAATTGCATTCTACGTCATCATGCTGTCTTTTAAATTGTGTCGGACATTTACCTAACACCAGAGGCGGATCTACATACGGGCTAATAGGGCTTAAGCCCTGGGCCCCGGATCCGCAAGGGGCTCCCAACCTCTCGGGTAGATACCTTCTTGTTTGCTCTCACCTACATTTGGGAGGTGAGGACTTTTTTTTTTGCTCTTCACTTAGATTTGGGAGGTGAGGACCTTTTTTTTGCTCTTCACTTATAAAAGAGCAAAAAGCATGTGTAGGGCCCCTTGGCATTTTTAAGCCCTGGGCTCCCAAAAAGCTAGATCCGCCACTGCCTAACACCCTGTATAAAAAATGAAGTTTCCTTCTTAGTTACGTATTTCAAAATGAAACATATTATAGTAATAAACAGTTTTTGTTTTTGTTGTTACTCGATCTCAAACATGTCTTACATTGCTGTCTTTCTTATCCACTGCTTACTTTGATGAATTTTTGTTTAAATCACACTACATAAAACTTATAGAGTAGAGTTAATTAATATTATTGCAATAATTTAACAATAACACGCCCCCGGCTTTGAAACACTGTAAACCAATTAAATTTAATTAAAACATATTCCGACAGAAAGCGCTTGTTCTACAAACTAATTACCGAATGAAACTTTTACAGATAAAAACAGTGTTAAATTACGCAATTTTCATTTAATAAAAAATGGTTTTGCGTTATATTTTAACCACGGTAGAACTGTAGAATTGAAAATCAGATAAATTCAGTTTAAGTCAACGTATTGAACATAAAAATGGTGAACAATACAGTTCAGCTAAATCTTTTATCCAACTGCAAAATCAGTGAAAAGAATATTTAAATTAATATAAATTGCATTTCTGACGTATTTTGGCTAAACAATTACTTTTTCTTAACTAAAAAAAGATAGTATCGATAGATTGAATGACAATATAAAAAGGCAGTAGTGCTTTAGGTCTCAAACCATCCTCTTAAGCACTGCACTTCAGACTTATCACGAAGTAGTAAAGCGCCGACGATTCAGAGAGGCCTTAAAGGTATTTAGATTTGATGGGGCGGGAACTTAGGTACATACGAGTACCATATAAGCAGGCTCTAGGCGATGGCCTTGTTGGCCTAGGTGAAAAAACGGCCCTGACTTAATTTGGGCAAATGAATGACGGTATAAGGTTGTCTTGATCATGCTTACGAAATCCTTTGTGTTTTCTTGGAAAAGCAACATAAAATGGAGAGACATACACTTTCATGTATTTTCACAATAATCATAAAATTAATTAACAGAAAATGTTAGCAATTGTAATGAATCCAATAATACGATAGAATAGTGATGTCTTCTATACAGGTAAGGGGTAAGGATAGGCTCGCTTAGGTCACGTGACCCAGTACAATTCACTTATTTCCTGACACGTTCCGATGCTATTTCAAACCGGAAGTCACTAGTTCCGGTTACGTGGACATCCCCTACCGACATATGAACACCATGAACGTAGAAACTGGAGGAGCTAGTTAAAACTTTTAGCGCACTGCATGTACGGCTATTAGTGTCTATCACAGTCAATTAACTACACTAAACGTTAGAATAAAAAAATTAATGGAAAGTGGAAATTTTCACACATTTCAAGGTTTTGTAGGTATTTCGGAAGTGATAACAAATTGTAGGTACACGTTAAAAATCATAAATTTCGATAACTTTTGAAAGAATAATTGACGTGCTTCCATCTAGAGACTTGAGTTGTACTTGAGATGTGCTTCAAGATGTTCTCGCATCAAGATCCAGTTTTAAAATAAAAAAATATTAAATAACTATTTTTTTTTCTTAATTAGCATTTTAGGAGCTTTATTTGATGCTATAAAATAAATTAAATAAAAATATATATTATATACCACAAAAAAATCGATATTTTTCGAAAAACTAATCTGATCAAAAATTCATGTTAAAACATTCCAGTTCCCATCAATCATCAATATTATAAATTAAATACTTATAAATTAAATAACACATAGTTAATAGTGAGAAATACTTTCCTGAAATAGAAAAAATTAGGCTATTCATATATTTCTTAATAATTTAATGAAGACTTGAATACGACGCAAGTAGTATAGCAATGATCGTACTGGCTCATTTCAAGGACACAAAGACTCTTTACTTCCACATTTTACTTTCTCCGCACATTCGCTTCCTCATGTGCAAAATGTGGAAGGGGATATGACGACAAAGTAAAATGCGGAAGTAAAGTGTCTATGTGACCTTGAAATGAGGCAGAACGTGCCTAGTTCCTCTACTGACGCAATTGCAGAAAAAAGTTGGGATTTTTTAATTTTAATTTTATTGGAAAATATCGGAAATTGATTACTTATTTTTGATTTTTGTTTGTAAATTATACTTAGTAAGTTGAATTTAGTTATAATGTATGTACCTTTTGTTTACTTAATTTTTTGAGCATTACAAGCTAAGGTTTCTGCTGTGTTACTTATGTATAATAATAATAAAATTTGGAAACCACAAAATGCAAAAGTAGATTAGAAACCATCATTCATCTACAGACTCAGAAACACGTATATACAAAGTTCATGAAGTTGAGGTGAATGCCATCTGGAAGCTTTTATAAGTAAAAATTAATAAGATAAATTTTGATAAATTGATTTATTGTTGTTTTTTTTAAAATAAATTATATGAATAAATAAGTTTTTACATTTATTATTATGCATTTCCACATTTGCATTCGGTTCAGTAGTAAAGTACCAAGCTTATATAATTTTGCATTAAAACATTCCTACGGCCCGCACTGCCTATGGCTTATTTTGAACTTTCTTTATTTTATTTTACACTATAATTTTGATAACTAAACCATTAAATATTTAAAATTTTATATAGGTATTGCAAAACTACGTCATATCACACACATTTTAGATTCAGAGTGAAGCATGTTTTTACTCCCACCAAGCAAGAAAGAGTTTACTGGTCGCTGATTGGTTATTTAAACTTAAAATTCAAATATCTGAATGATGCTAAATGTATTACCAACTTGAAAAATCGTAAGGACATATTTTGTAAAGACCTTGAAAAAGACAAAATAGGAAAGTATCTGAAAAAAGTACCTGAAATATAGGTACTTAGATACTGATTTAAATATCCAGATACAGATACAGATACATTTTAAAATGTACCTAGATACAGTAACTAGATACTGTGCAAGTAAGTAAATTTGTATCTAGCTACAAATACCTAGATACATTACAACACTGATGTATACTCATTCTTAGTTATTAGTCTTGTGTAAAACAATTCTACGAGTACGCCACTGAAAATACATTAAAGAACAAAAACAGTCATGAAATAGTAAGGAATATGAAGTCACGTGGCACCCTAACATGCATTATAAAAACATCTCATGACGTCATAGTCTTCGTTTTAAAATGGCTACAAAGAATATTATTTATAAAATTTTTAACAGGGGACCTCTGAACTGAGAATGATTAAATATTTAATCTTATGGAACCCTCTTAAATTTAATGGTTTAAACAATGTTATTTAAAACAAAAATTAAGCGAAAAACTACAATATTTTATCCAAGAGTGGTCCAGAAAAAAAAAGAACGTTTACACATAAGTTACCTTTTATATTTCGGGATTTGAGATCAAAAACAATTATTTATCAACAAAAGTGGCTTTATTGTTTTTCTAAATATTCTCCATGAAGATCAATACACTTTTGCATGCGTTTGCATTTTCGAAGTACTTTTTCTACTTCGATTGAGGCTTTTTCCACTGCGAATTATGTGGGATTCAAAGCAAACAAATCTTTTTGACGACCAAATGTTCATGCAATAGGGATTTGCAGCTAAGCACCCTACCATCAGGTGAGCGTTTCATGAACTTGTGTACATCAGATAACATTTCGTTTTGTGTATTGGTTTTGTATGAAGTTTGTTTTTAAAGTTTTATTATAATCATTGAAAAATGTATAATACATATTGTTGTGTGCCTATGTGCAATTCATTGAAAAGAAGAAACCCGGAAATATCGTTTCATTTGTTTCCACTAATATCAGACACCGTACGGTTCGAAACAAAATTGGGAAAGCAAGAGGTTAGGAATCGATGCGATGTTTAGATAAACAATTTAAAAATTGGAAAAAAAGTGAGCCCTTATATCAAAGTTTGCTCATTACATTTTAATGATAGTGACTACAAAAAATATTTTCAATTTTGTATTTATTATCGCATGTCTTGAAAATTCCTGTTATTGTGTGTGGGTTTGTAATGCACAAGTTTGTAGGCATAATGCATAAATCTTTATGAACTCTCTGTTTTTTTTCAGTGACTCCACACAATATTATATGCCCAGCATTGTAGATTTCTACCCCTTGGTAAACAACACGGGAATTATTATTTCCCCCAATATAGTTAAAATAATCGACAATGGAAAACCGCCATAACTTAAAACCAGATCACAAAATGTAGTATTTTAGATGTTTACAAGTAATGTCACTTCACAAAATCAGAAAATCCCAAACAATTATTTATTTTTTTGTCGTTTTTTGATACACTTTTTGCTATTATTTACTAGTAAATGTCAAGTGGTATCTGATTTAGAATGGTTTCAAAAAAATCCGCGTGGCGCTACGATCTTAAAATTTTTCCCCTATAGCGAATGTATGCTGGTCCCACTAATGCCCATGGATACCTCAATCTCAAGATAAATCACATGACGATCTTGCAGTATCAGTTCACGCACAGCATGAATATTTTCCGGAAAAGATAAAAATTCGCTGCAAATTTTAATATATATATATTTCTTATACAAGACTATCAGGCTGTTAGTCTTGTATAAGAAATTGAACGGTTGTGCGCACCCTTAAGCGAACTACGGCCACGATTGAAGTCGGCAAACCATAGATAAACAGTAGTCCTTTATGGTACTTCATCGCAAACCGTCAAATTAAGTTCATCGATGCACTGTTATTGGGTTAATCCACGTCGAAAGAATTTTTTTAAGTTACTGTAAACAACACTAATATCGCTCGTACGTCAAAACGTTCTGAGTATGTATAGCATCAAAAATGTCAAACTTTACGATAGAGGCGTCAGTTGCCAGATGGAAGCACTAGTGTATCGCAATCCCGAAATATAAGAGGCAATCCTCGTAATAACCGTTTTTTACATTCTGGACGAAGATATTTTAACATCAATAAGAACAAGAAATAAAGTAAGAAAACAAATGTCAAATATATTCTATCCACCTTTATTTTTATCACTTCCATTCTTCTATTTCCCACATTCTTCACGAATAGAAAACAACGTTAAGTTTCAGGGAATTAAATATTCCTCGTTATTCTTGTTAGTTCAATTCCTGGGCGTTAGATGTCAGTGTTCGTGGTTTGTGTCTGAGCTGACCATCTCAAGGGAAATCATCGGCAATAGAATATAGGTTTGAGAAGAACAGCACCCTCTACGACCATATTACAACGCACATTACGCACAACTGCTATTGAAGGAAAAAACAGAGTCGGGGAAGAAGTTTTTTCAAAATTTAGACAGGGTTTGTTTTGATATAAGAACTTATTCGCTTCTTAGGTTATTCTTTGTGACATATATGCTAACGAAAAAGTTATCGGAAAATTTAAGAGCGCAAATTTAAATCAATATGGGTCCAACTCATTCGTTTCAAAGATAAAAGCTATTTTCTATCTATGAAGCATAACAGTGCGTGATATCAAATTAACGTGTTTTATTTTAGGATTTCTACAACAGTATTTCTATATATCTCTCTTCCATCTCAAACTTGCTATAGAAATAAAGTTGTAAGTGCCCATAATGGCTATTTAATTGATAGACCTATGTCTTCATTTACGCATCACACAAATTGTTACTTATTTGTTTGCTTCTGTCTACTCTGATATTTAGCATTTAAAATATTAATTTTCAAAATGATATTATGTACAGTCTGTTACAAACGGTTATGAGCAGTGGCGAATTAAGTTGCTTGGGGGCCCTGGGCGGTAAAATTAAAATGGGCCCTCTATTATTTTAAATAGAATGGAAATATTTGTATATACCCAGCAAACATTCAACTAACGGCCGAATGCTGGCAAACTGCTTTTATGCTGGTAAATTAATGGCACCAAAAGTAAGTGCAACGCCAGTATTAATAATGTACTTCACATTTGTATTTCGCATTCCGCCTATACGAAGTACTTTACCAGCATTTTATAAGCACTCTTCTTCACTCATACTTTTTACTTAAAACCATCAGAAATAAATCTTGCAACTAATGCGATTATTTTGCACTTTACCGTTGCTGGGCCAGCAACTGATACATCAATGGGCCAGAAACGGCCCCGGGGACACCGGGGTACTGGCCCATTACTTTCAATGCCAGGGAGTATGTGCTTTACCAGTACTGGCCCGTATAAAAATGTTTGCTGGGTAGACTCCAGTAGGCCCTGAGAAGTGCACCCAGAGCAGTAAGGGCTCCGCGGAGCACAGGTTGGGAACCACTGATATAGATGATAGATAAGACGTAAGTATTAATTTATAAAGATTTAAAAAAGAGGCAGGCTAACATTTCATCGGTTCTGAGCCTTTTTATGGACTGTCTTTTTTTTACTTTTTTTGCCGAAAATGTCAAAATTTTAGACCGTAACTCAAAACTGACCATATATTTGTGATCTAAGGCTAAAAATATACACGTATACCAATTTTAGAAAAAAATAAAAAAAAAAAGATTCTTCCTGAATTTTGTAAATTTTGGTCAAAATTTTTTTGACTCCGATTTTAGCCAAAATATAGTTTTAGGCTAATTTTGGGGTGAGGATTATAAAAAAAATATTTAAAAAATTCATGCTTTCCTAGTATTTGAGTTAGAGCTGATTTAGGTCAGTTTTTTGCCTATAATTCCAAAACTTTTGCCTAAATTTCAAAATGGACCAAATTTTCTTGATCTCTGACCAAAAATGCATATTTGTACCAATTTTCAATAAAATTGGAGACAAAAATTTTTTTACTTCAAAATCACGATTTTCTTAAGGGGTACCCCTTACGATTTTTTCGATTTTTGGCCATTTTCAAGGATTTTGGATTACTGCCCCTACAAAACTTAATAATATGTTTATTTAAGCCCATTTTTTTTCTTAGACTAAACAGTGTAGTAGAATTTTAAAATTTCAAACCGCATACTTATATCCCTAACTATTTTTTAGTTAGCAAATTTCAAAATTTGCAAAAAAAATTTAAAAAAATGAAAAAACTTCAAAAAAAATTTTTGTTTCAAAATCTGGTTACAAGTAAATTAGGACCTCAAGATTTCAAAAATTTCAACCGCAGGTCTTTATTGCATTTCGTTTTTGAGATATATCCATGCGAAGATGAATATTTCTATAAATCACGCCATATTAAAATTTGTCATAATTTTAAAATACGCAAAACGAGTAAGGCCTCAAATTTTTTCTAGACTTAATAAACTACGAGGAATCCAAAAATTCTAGCGTCAGGTTGTTTTCTCTAACCGTTTTTGAGTTATGATTTTTTTTTAAACTCACAATTTTCACAAATTATGTAAATTATGCCATAAAAAAAATTGTCACAATCTCAAAACGCATTAAGCGATTAATGTCTCAATTTTTTTCTAAACTATATAAACTACAAGGAATCCAATAATTTCAACCCCTGGTCGCTATCTCTAATCATTTTTGAGTTGTGATTTTTTTTATTTTACAATTTTCACAAATAATGTAAATTATGCCATTCAAAAAATTGTCATTATCTCAAAAAGTTTTAAACGATTAAAGCCCCAATTTTTCTCTAGACCAGTGGTTCCCAACCTTTTTTACTTGCGGAGCCCTTTTTTAATCAATTTCTTTCCCCTGATTCAATTTCTATGACGGAGCCCCTAGGCCTACCCTATGTCTTACAAATTAATAGTGTTTAGAAGTAATGTTACGGGGGAGGGGGTAGATTTTTTAGTTAACACGTTCCGGACAGTACGGCTATAGCCGTCCTACTTTTTTATTCAAATATACAAATGACGGCTGGGGCAGGTTTTAATTCCATTTAAGTATATGAAAACTAGTATAAACTGTCCTATCAGGAACAAACCAAACACAGTAAATGTCCTATTATAAACAAAAATCTAAAAAAGTGACATTTTGGGTACTCATTGAACAAAACTGTCCGCGAACGTGTTAATATAAATTCACTGACTGACAGACAGACAGACAGACAGATAGACAGACACACATACAGACAGACAGACAGACAGACCGACAGACATCATGCTAAAAATAGTCAAAACGTTATGTATGAAGCTCAATTCGTAGAGATCCATCGAAATCTCGAAATTTCGAAATCGGTATGATCACAATACCTCCCTTATATATGTTGGCGGTCGGTAATAATGATTGTGGACTTACGTTGATAAAGCTTTTTCAATCATTTTGATCAATATAAACTCTTAAAATTTCCGACCACTTTTATTAACACTCTGTGTAACAGCTTATTTGAGTAAGTACATTTAACAAAATTGTACCTATATTTGTGATTAGTTATATGTATTTTCCTCACTTATTTTCCAATATTGAAAATCCTATTTTTCTGAGTATTTTTATTACTAATGTCAAATCAATATTCAATATAACCTGTGAGGGTGGTATTAAAAGAATTTTATTGGAATTCTGATTATTTTTTCTGATAAAATGCTTTATTAAAACCTGAAAAATCGTTCGGATAGAACTAAGGTTATTGATGTTGTCCTGTGTTGACTTAAAGGAACATAATAAAGAATCAAAATATTAAAACTGAACCTTCTATCGTGTGCAGTGCCGCAGCTAGACTTTTGGCCACCACAGTCAAAATTGTTTTCCATCCTGGTGCCGCTTTTTCAAATTTTGCACTACAGGCGAGCACTTGCTTCGCCTATTTGTAACACCGGCGCTGATCACGTGGTTAAAAAATCAAAACTTTGCTTAGGGTCCTGCAATCTCATTATCTTTACCTGAACTAGCGGCTTTTTGTTTGACATTAACAACATATAAAAATAGAATAATTGCTTGTGCTTAATAGGGGATACGCATAAAATTTGTATTTCCTTAAAACTACATTATTTTGATATGTTAATGTTAGTTATGTCACCTAACAAAACAAAAATTACATTTTAATTAATATTATAGCCAAATTTTGAATTAAAATATTGTAAATTTGAAATAAGCCGACCACGGAGCGAAGGTTGCCGAGTAAAACGACTGAGTATGACGTCAAACGATAGGGGTTTCACATCACAGATACAGCTACAACATAATCTTTACACGTGTGTGTATTGTATTGTTCGAGAGTTTTGTATTTGTTTTTAAGCAATTTTTCACGCATTTATTATTAAAATGGCAGATAAAGATTTTGTTAGGGCTCAGAGTGATAATTTACCCAACATTGATGCATTTATGCTCATGGAATATATGAAAAATAATGAATGCTACAGTGCTGAGGAAATACGTGGTGTCAAAGTAATTTTTATTTTATATTCTATAACTTTATGTAAACAAACGCTGCAACTCTGTAAAATGTAAATATTTATGTAATTTAGATGTCAGAATTTTACTACATTGTTTACATGAAGTTACAAAACGTTAGAGGCATAATTGAAATACTGCAATATAAGTTTATTTTTATTTTATTACTGCAATATTATATAATCTATTTTAATATAAAATTTAATTCGGTAAACATTTATAAATTGTTTTTATAGAATTAAACTTTATTTTAACTAAAATCACTCTAACTTTACATAACCTATGAAAGTTATACAAACAAATAAGTTCACAACAGACTATGTACGCCGGTAAGCTAGTAGTGTCATACGTCAGTTAGAAGGGGTATGACGTCACACGTCGTTTTCGCGCGCTACATACATTTATGATTTTTTTAAGCCTTCAAATTACAAAAAAAAATAAATAAAAACTGTTTTTAGGGTTTTGTAGGTATGACCAAAAAACCCTTATACCGTCATTTTGTCGTCTGTCTGTCTGTCTGTCTGTCTGTCTGTCTGTCTGTCTGTCTGTTCGGTAAAAATTGTAGCCAAACGGCTAAACCTAGAGAGTTGAAATTTGGCATGCTTATACAACTCTTTGACCCGCACATAGGAAAAATACTAAAACATCTAAAAAACATATCCCCCTAAAAATATAAACAAATATGTGCTCATCGAAAAAACAAATATTTTTTTATAATTCTGAGTAGAGTATCAAATGAAAGCCCTTGGTACGTGGATTAACGATCAAATTTTTATTTTTGCAAAATAAATTATTTTGAAGCGATTTTTGCCAAAATTGTGCAAAAATTTTTTTGTCCCACACCCTGTAGCCCAGATGGTTTAAATTAAAAATCTGAAAAAATTCTAAGTAATGTACATTGGTGTGAACCGGAATAGTACAACAGGAATTTTTGATCAGATTATGTTTTTGGAGAAAAACGCATTTTTTGTGATTTTTGGCTAATAATGTTCACAAGTTATAGCTTTGTAACACGCCACACTGGAACGTGTGTGCTGGTGTAGTGGTATTAGCCGCTGATTTTTCAACCAAGTAACCCGATCCGAAAGGGTTCGAACCCTGGAGAAAAGACAATATTATTTTTTGTTTTTTTTTTAAATTTTTATATTGTTTAAATTATTTTTTCAAAATTCTAGTTATATTTTGGCAAATGTTGCATTTTATTTTTAAAAGCGTAAATTTAATAACCAGTGGAAATTGTTTAAATTATAATTTAATTCTGTTTCAATGTACACGAAATCAGAGAGACGGAACTTTTAACAACCAATGGAAGCCATAGGCGCAATTTTTAAAATTCTTAATGAACATTGCTATATTAAAAAAAAAAAATACTGCACATATTTAGAAACTTAAATAATGGTATTAGGCGTTCGAATTAAAATTAACAAAAAAAATATTTTAATATAAAATTTGTTTTCGCATCCAAAATAATCATCATTCACTTACTAAATACCTGCAAAACCCTGAAATGTGTGAAAATTCACACTTCACATCAATTTTTTATGTTTATATGCAACAAGAGGAATATAATAAATAATAAAAAAAATCATGCCTATCTCCTATTCACACTAATTCTAGTGTGACCGTTGTACAAATGAATTGCTCACGAGTATGGAGAGTATATTTCTTACCTTAACTATCTTCATAACCGCATATATTCTTATGCAGCTATGCTATGCGTCTAGTTTAAACAAGAAAGAAAATTCAAAACTTTTTTACACCATGTTAAGGCTTATATTTCTTGTCTCCATTGTAACAAAAGACAAAAAGAAAATAAAAAAGAGTGGTGGAAGATATCGAATTAAATATAGAAATGAATTTACGGATAGGCTCGGGAAATGTCTGAAAATACTTTTCCCCGTTTCCAAATTACTCTGTTTACGTTTGTTCGTATTTCCACCGCGAGTTTCCCAGGATATATTCTTTCATTTTTAATGTCCTGTTCTTTCAAACAATATATTTCGTGAGAATCATTTTTAGAATAATACAAAAAAAGTTTTGTTAGCTTTTTATCTAAAGCACTAGGGTTGAATTTTTGCCACGTTTACAAATTCTTGGTGCTCTCTGGAACTTCCAGGTATCTTAATTATATGAGGATTAGTCATTAATTATCTGGAGTATATGTATAATTTATTAAAACACTGACAAAGATTTTACATTACATTATTATCGACCGCCAACATATATAAGGGAGGTATTGTGATCATACCGATTTTGACATTTCGAGATTTCGATGGATCTCCAAGAATTGAGGTTCCTGCATAACGTTTTGACTATTTTTAGCATGATGTCTGTCAGTCTGTCGGTCTGTCTGTCTGTCCGTGTACACGTGCAGAGCAAATTCGACTAACAGGATTTTTATGAAACTTCATATTTAAGCTTTTGACATCAATAGTACGAGTTGATCAACTTTTGGTAAAAATCGGTTAAATAGAAATGGGAGTTTACTCGTATCGGTTTTAAGATTTTTGCGAATATTTCACAACGACAAATATTTCGAAAAAAATTAATTAACTAAAGTTGCTATAAAAACAATAACTAACAACTTTTATTTGAGACATTTTTTAATAAAGCAGCATAAATTAAACAATTACTTTGTGATGGCGGTCGGTCCTGTGGTGGCCACAGCTGATTTTTTTTCAACATAGTCTCTCTCCTAGCTTATGAACAAACTTGGTCTAATTATGTACAAGCTTCGTTACGTACTCTGAATAAAATTTTTGGGTTTAATCTTAATCTCAGAAGAATTTTCCTCTTAAGACTGTTGTGCTAGGATTTTGCAGCTATGAGCAAAACTACTTATAACGTAACTCAAACGCGCACAAAATTTGGTGTGGGGAGGGTTCATTTCGAAAAAAAAATCCGTAAAATAATACAAATTTATTATTGTTTTTTTTTTTTGTGGAGATGAATGGGCTTATAACGGGTGTTTTTTTTAGAGGTATAGAACTTTAAATTGCAATAAAACAACGATGGATTATTCGATTGACATGAATTTTTTTTTATTCGAAAGATAATCTTGTGGCATTACATTAAATCATACCAACAAGACGGCGCAACATGTCACACAGCTCGTGCCACAATCGATTTATTGAAAGACACGTTTGGTGACCGCCTAATTTCACGTTTTGGACCTGTGAATTGGCCTCCAAGATCTTGTGATTTAACACCGCTGGACTACTTTCTGTGGGGCTATGTAAAGTCATTGGTCTATGCGGATAAGCCACAAACGCTTGACTATTTGGAAGACAACATTCGCCGTGTTATTGCCGATATACGGCCACAAATGTTGGAAAAAGTCATCGAAAATTGGACGTCCAGATTGGACTACATCCGAGCCAGCCGTGGCGGTCATATGCCAGAAATCATATTTAAAATGTAATGCCACAAGATTATCTTTCGAATAAAAAAAAATTCATGTCAATCGAATAATCCATCGTTGTTTTATTGCAATTTAAAGTTCTATACCTCTAAAAAAAACACCCATTATATTAATTTAATTTGAATTATAATTTAATTTTAATTATAATTTAATTTTTATTAATAAAAAAGTTGATTTTTATTTTCAATTTCTTTGTTTTTATTAAATAAGTAATGATTTTTTCATTCCAAAGGCGGGGGGGGGGCTCTGGATCCGAGGACCCCGAGCAAATTAAAATGAACACCCTGTATTTATACATCCAGACATACTCATTTGCTGGTTTTGGTGTGCATTATTCCTTTTCAAATATTTTCTACACCATTGAACATTTTTTATAATAAAGTTGTATCCTTTTCAGGATATGATCCTGGATCTTCAGGCTGTTAAAAGGACGAGCGTCGGCGTCTTTCACGCGGAACAAATATTATTAAACCCAAGATTATATTTGGGTGAAAAATTTATACGTCCATTTTCTTAAAGAACAGATTCTTTTGTAAATTTTATTTAAAATTTGATTTAAAATGTTGATGATTTTAAGTTTCATCATCATTTACCAGATGAATTCATCCATTTTTGTACATAGGTCTTTTTACTTGCCCGACCTGAATATATAAGGGGCAAGTATTGTAATCGCGAAAATTTTCGATGTCGAGATTTTGACTGATGACCACGTTTCATGGTCCAGGGAATCCAAAAAACTTATTTTCGAAGTGCCGTCCGTATTTGTGTGTGTCTGTGTGTGTGCGTGTGTGTCTGTGTGTGTCTGTGTGTGTGTGTGTGTGTCTGTGTGTCTGTGTGTCTGTGTGCATACACGATAACTCAAAAACGGTTTAACTTAAAGAGTTCGTTCCGGTACTAAAAAATTCTCCTAATAATTGGGAAAATCCCTGTTGTTTTTTATTAAAATCCGAAACCGGAAACGGAAGTTATTAAACTTTAAAATTTAAAAAAATTCGTAACTAGTAAACCAAGCCTTGGACAAAAATTTGTATAGGACATAATTTGATGTATTTTTGAAGATTTACCTAAATCTTCTTTTAAATTAAAAAAAATATATCTATTTTTTTTTATGGGAGGGCAACTCTAGCGGTGGTCTCCCTACGCCACTGGTTTTATATTTGAGGAGAAGTTAATTTTCAGTTAATTTTCATTTTAATTTAAGTGTGATTTATATCGTTGGAAAGAAAAAAAGAATCTCGATTTAAAGGATTCCACACACCAAAGCGGCCGCGGTGGCGGCCGCGGTAGCGAAACGGCAGCGGCCTAACGCAACCTATACAATACAATGAGACCACGCACATTCAAGCGTTCCGCTATCTGAGAACGCCACCGAATGCAGCGTTCAGTCTAGCGATCACCAAACACTGGCGGCCGAACTCGACAAGTTGCGTTAGGCCGCGCGATATTCATTGTTTATATACCACAGAGTGAATATATTTAAGAAAATAATGTCGAAAATAGATAATTTAACAGAAAAAATCATATATCAGTAAAGGATCATTTAATTTTGTATGACTTAGCACATCCTGATTACAAGAATATTAGGAAAACAAATAAAGTGTGGAACGAAATAGGAAAAGTTTTGGAAATTGATAGTAAAGTCTGTTCCAAACGGTTAGGCGGAACTAGATTTTGCAATCTAGTTACTTTCATCGTTTAAATCATGCTTTTCAGCCGTTTTGTTTAAGCTTTGTAAATCATACTTTCAACAAACATTTTTTGGTTAAGGTTAATATCATTTTAAAATGTCATTTTCTTTATATTTTGATTTTTTGTGTCATTCTTAATACAAATATCCCAAGCAAGGTCCCTTTTCCAACCTAAAAGAACGAAATTCCCATTTAGTTCCGCCTAACCGTTTGAAACAGACTGTAAGTAGATTATTATTTTCCTCTACATACAATTAATTATTCTATTGTATTCTCGCAATCAATATTATCATACAACTATATACCGTGATTCACTAACTGATCGCTACCGCTACCGCCATTCCCACCGCGTTAGTGTGAGGAGACCTGATCGCTAGTCGTATCGCTACTGCGGCCGCTTTGGTGTGTGGAATCCTTAATGCATTTAAAGACAACTTGAAATGAAAATTAAAAGTTAGCATACACTTCTTGACAAACTGTCCACAAACACGTCTCGACTTGTACTGGCTAACCCTCGAAGGTCAGCCGTTAGGGGTTTTATGACTAAACCGCTACAATACGATATTATTTGTATACGTATACGTAGCTAAACTTTTTATGTCCAAAAATGTCCCAATTATAATTCTGGTGGCAACGCCTCCATTAGAAGTTTCCACGAGGCGTCACTGCCGCTATTCTGTTATAATTTAAATATTAAAAATTTTAGTAACGATCACCTAACTATATTACAATAATTTAGGACAACATATTGCGTTTCGGTTTAAGTCCTTTGATTGTCAAGAATGCAACCTCATATACTGAGTCTGTATTCAAGTTTTCTCGAACCAAATTTGATTTTCACAGTGGTTTTCTTCCATTTTCTGTGCACATAAATTCAGGTGGAACTGTTACCTGAACTCTTACATTAAGTGTGAAATATAGGGAAGTTACCTGCCCAATTAGAGCACCTACCAGAATATATTACCAGCAGGGAACATCCAGAAACATAGATGTGAGAACACAGTGGAAACAATTACATTTCAGTCCTGGAAACTGATTAAAAACTAAGTGAAGAATAGAGATTCATATATACATACGATGCGAGTTTAGATTTGAACTGGATTTTTTATATAGCAACAATAACAACAAAGAAGTTAATGAATCAAATTTTATTTTTCAAAATTTGCTTGATTTAGTAGAGCGTTTCTCAATATGGGGTTCACGGGTCCCTCGGGGTCCACGATTTGTGTCAATGGGGTTCGGGACCTCTAAGTTGATTTTCTTCTCGAAAATCAAACAGTAATAATAAATTACTTTATCTACAACCATTACGAGCCCTGTCCACTATCAGTTGGCCCAGCTACGAAATTTTTACTTATTAGTGTTCAATTAACAGAATGCGATTAGCTTATGAAATCTAGGTAATATTTTATTTTCAATTAAAAATTTTAGAGATTTACGATTAATATTTACAGAAAGATAAGAAAATAATAATATTTCCATTGGAAAGCCATTAACTTGGAAACCTATTTAAGAAGTTACCACTGGGTAACGTCACCTTTCATTTTTATAACAGCATTAATTTTTCTAGGTATAGTATCTACAAGCTCTTGGCATTGTCGAGGAGTAAAATTATCCCATATTTCTTGAAGCTTTAGTCTTAATTCAGGAATTGTTCTAGCCGGTGTTATACGCAATCGTTTTTTCATTTCGTGCCAAAGTGTCTCGATGGGGGATAAGTCTACTTGAAACACTCTAAAAGTGGAATAGAATGATTACGGAACCATTTCAAAGATTTTTTTGACGTATGGCAAGCGGCTCTATCTTGTTGAAAAATAAAATCCTCCCCAGAGATTAATGCATGTTCCATAGTTGGCAACAGAGACTCCTCTAAAATACTTAAATATTTGGCTGTGTTAACAATGCCTTCGATAAAGTGAAGTTTTCCTACACCTCTTGCAGACATTGAACCCCACACCATGACAGATGCTGGAAATTTCACATTCCTTTTCAAGCAATAGGGATGATATGCTTCATATTTCTGACAAACAACTCTGCTCCGGTTGTCCCCTACACAGACTTCAAACCTAGACTCATCGCTCCATTGCACGCTGTTCCACTTTTCACAATTCCATATTTTATGTTCTCTTGTCCATTTCAACCTGTTTTTCTTTTGCTTAGACGTCAACAATGGTTTTTCCTTGGTCTGAGAAAGTTTTATAAATTTCTGTAAATATACATTTAAGAGTCCGATTAAAAAATATTACCTTATAGGTTCCAAATCCTAATTTTTTAGCTTCCTTATAACATGTAGACCTTGAAACACGTCTTCCAACAACATCGCTCCACAGTACACTCAATTGACTGTAGTTAGCACGTCTGTTATCCTTAATAATTCTTTTCAATGCACGTTTGTCATTGTCCGTCAGTGTAGTTTTCTTCACGTACTGGGGCTTTGGGGCAACTGAACATCTTGTTTTGTACAATTTTACAATATTTCTAATACTGTATCTTGACAAACCTAATAATTTTCCGCTTTCGGAATTGGTTTTTCCTGTTTTTGCTAAGTTCACAATGATTAACCGAATTTTTTCATCAATAGCTTTTCCTCTGCCCATGTTTTAAAATTATTTAGACAACACTTTTAATACATCACAGTCAATAAAAAAAACTTTGTTCTCCAACGCCTACTACGCATAGCTACCCCAAAAACCCAGTTATTTTATATACAGGACAAGAATACATGAACTCAAAAAATACGTTTGTTTTTCAAGCACTCATGTCTGTCTGTCTGAACGGTAGAAATTACAGCCAAACTTAACATAAAAAGTTGAATTTGGTATGCTTATACAACTCTTTGTAGAAAAAACACATCCCGAGATAAATATAAACAATTGTGTATTTAATAAAACAATTAATATATTTTTTTTAAATTTTGAGTAGCATACCAAATGAACTATCTTAGAGCGTGAATCAGCAAGCAAATTTTTATTTTTGAAAAATCAATTCTTTTTATGAGATTTTTGCCAAAAATATGTCAAAAAACTTTTATCCCTCCAACCTATCTTCAGTGGGGTTGATCTAAAAATCTCCATAATGAACACTGATGGAAACCGGAATAGTTCAACAGGAATTTTTAATCAGATTAGTGTTTCGAAAAATGTCGATTTTTTTTCGTCGATAAAAAAATATTTGCAAGTTTCCCTAGGTTTAAGATAAGTGGGTAATTAAGCAAGGGTTTTATTTTGTGAGAGTCGTCCTTTTAACTTCAAAATTTAAACAAATCTTTAAATAATGCAATCTACTTAATTCGCTAATTATGACCTAATTCGAAAGGCTCGGAAGTCAAATAATAGAAGTTAAAAAGTATTTTCTCCCTATAATTGTATTTGCAAAATACATTAGCCTGACAATACACATCTAAATTGGGTTTTAATTCAATTTACCGCAAATTTTAAACTTTATAACTGAAATTATACAATACAAAAGTAGGGGTGAAATAAGAATACAAAATAAGGAATTTTAGAACGATTGAGGTTATGATGATCTTTACGATGTTCCCATTAAGGCTGCGTATAACCCCCAGTGGTTACTAATTTCTTATACCAAACTAAAAATCTAAAATAAAATTAGTATCAACCTATACATCAAATTTTGTACCGAATTTTTATCTATCTAATAAGATATTTTTAATTGTAGAAACATTTATTGTAAAAATATTATCGCTCAATAACTTAAAAATAGACATCAGCGATATTGTTCTGTAATTTTTTAAATCTATTTGTGGGTTTCGAATAACTTTTATATTTATATAGTTTTGTGTAGAAATGTTCAAATAATACGTCAACATTTTTTTCGATGTGATTCCTTATAGTTTAGAACCTTCGTCGAAAAATATTATACTTGATGATAATGGAATGCCACTTGGTACACGTATTCTTTACGAAGATTAAATCATTTTTCTTGTAACACCTATTTTGAAAACCTCGGCATATTCAAGATGGCGGCAAAAATAAACTACCAAGTATAATAACTATAAGTAGTTTTCACAATAGAGCAAAATAGCTATAAGCATATTTGTAGAATGAAGCTTTAGCTACAATTTGCCGCATCGTACGCAAATATGCGTCAATTGATTTACAAGATGGCGTCTATAATGCAATTTGCTTATTTACAATTACATTACAGCTTTTTCTACAATTAAAAATATCCTATTAGATAGATAAAAATTCGCTGCAAATTTTGATATATAGATTGTTATTAATTTTATTTCCGATTATTAGTTTTGTATAAGAAACTATTGAGAACTATAGGGTTGTGCGCCGCCTGGATGTTCCTGGTTACCATGTATTTATTTTTCTAAATATCTATTTTTTCATACTTATATGTAACGTTTCCATGGTCATGATAAATAATATCTTTGTTAGAAAATATTAGGCCAATTTATTTCTACTCTGCTGCTAGAATGAATTTTATACAACTACTTTGTGATGGCGGTCGGTCCTGTGGTGGCCACAGCTGATTTTTTTAATTAAACCTTATCGTTGACCGAAAGCAAGCAGTCACTTGCCCACATCAACTAATTCTTCCCCTGAATACAATAACTTTGTTCTATTTTCTAAAATACTAAGATTAATATTCAAATCATAAAACTATTATCTATCATCCCATATGTGTGCTATCAAATTGAGATTTTTCTACACCTGTTCCAATATTTCTACATCTACAACCCCCGGTTTTTTTTTTTACAGTGTGACGTCACAACACGTAAGGCATAAAACAAGAGTAACTCCTTGAAATGCACTGTCTACCATCCCCTGCTTTATGACTTGGTGTTAAGTTACAAATCACTAGGTTTTGTGGGAAGAATATTCACGACCAGGAGGAAGAATATATAAGTGAAGAGTTTTTGGTTGGTATCAGCGAATGATGCATCAGTTGTGTAATGTTTTTTAATTTTTTAGTTAATTACCTTGCTTTTGTGTTTTAAATACCTTGCCGGACTGTGTCATCGATTCTACCTCTAATAACAATTTTAAAAATAAATTGGACCTTTACCTGTTTCATCAAACGTTATTTCAATGTTGTACAATTTTTGTAAACAACTGTTAATGCATTCTATGTTTTTTTTTGTATTTGTTATCAGTGTAGGGTGAACATTTTCTTAAAAAGGCAATGCGGGACGGAGCAAAAAAAAGGTCCTCACCTTCCAAATCCAAGTGAAGAGCAAAAAAAAGGGTCTTTACCTCCTAAATCCAAGTGAAGAGCAAAAAAAGGTCCCCACCTCCCAAATCCAAGTGAAGAGCAAAAAAAAGGTCCTCACCTCCCAAATTCAAGTGAAGAGCAAAAAAAAAGGTCCTCATCTCCCAAAATCCAAGTGAAGAACAAAAAAGAAAGGTCTTCACCTCCCAAATCCAAGTGAAAAGCAAAAAAAAAGTCCTCACCTCCCAAATCCAAGTGAAGAGCAAAAAAAGGTCCTCATCTCCCAAAATCCAAGTGAAGAACAAAAAAAAAGGTCTTCACCTCCCAAATCCAAGTGAAAACCAAAAAAAAAAGGTCCTCACCTCCCAAATCCAAGTGAAGAGCAGAAAAAAGGTCCTCATCTCCCAAAATCCAAGTGAAGAACAAAAAAAAAGGTCCTCACCTCCCAAATCCAAGTGAAGAGCAAAAAAAAGGTCCTCATCTCCCAAAATCCAAGTGAAGAACAAAAAAAAAGGTCTTCACCTCCCAAATCCAAGTGAAAAGCAAAAAAAAAGGTCCTCACCTCCCAAATCCAAGTGAAGAGCAATAAAAAAGGTCCTCATCTCCCAAATCCAAGTGAAAAGCAAAAAAAAAGGTCCTCACCTCCCAAATCCAAGTGAAGAGCAAAAAAAAGGTCCTCATCTCCCAAATCCAAGTGAAGAGCAAAAAAAAGGTCCTCAGAAATTCGGTATAAGCAACGCATTGGATGGTATAGAAGATGACATGGTTTTTGAAGAGATTAACTACAATAGTTCAGACGAAAATAATACGAACAATGACATTAACGAGACGAGTGTACAGAGAGTGAAGATGAACAGAATGTTGCTGGTACAAGTTATTGCAATAATAAATATTCTTTCTAAAAATTGTCTCATAAATTTGGGGTTCGTCTTATCGGCCGGTGCGTCTTATGGTCCGAAAAATACGGTAGTATCTTTGTCAATCTGAAATAATTAAAAAATTGCTTACTTTAAGTTTCAACTTTTTGAAATTTTTCCACACACCAGGATAACTCATATTAAAGCTTAAATTTTTAGAGTTTGGCTTAGAGTGGCTCTTCAAAAAGAACTGACATTCATTTTACTTACAAATAAAAATATAATATTAAGATAAAACAGAATTTTTATTTGCTGGTCAGTTAAATCATCAGGATTGATGATTAATTGGTCAGGATATCCAAAGATTTGAATATTCAGTCTAAAAATATATTTTACGAATATTTCTGACAGTACTAATTGCTGAATAAATTTATTAGGACATAGATATACCTTTAAAATCATTACATATTCGACGCCAATGCAATGACGTCATACTTAACCCAACTTACCCAACATTTTGATAAAATCCATGGCACAACACTTTATTAAAATGTTAGTTAGTTAAAAAATATCACAACACTCAACAATGATAAAGTTAAACCGGCGTCTCGACCATGTGCTGATGGAATGACGACGCCCTGAAAAGACGCCACGTTTGTCATTCGACGCTTAGAGCGTGCGCCGGTAGACGCAACAGTGACGTAGAGGGTGGATTACTTAAGGGTACATTTGTTTATGTTTTGATAATTTTTTAAAAGTTTACAAACTGATAATGAAAGAAATTTTCTCATTATTGCATCCCAGGAGTGCGATTACTCAAGCCCTTCAAAACTGCTTCTAGTTCATCTATAAAAAGAAAAAAACAAACAAAAAAAGCAATTTTCAAAATTTTCAAAAAATTAAAAAAAAAAAAAATTGTTTCAAAATCTGGTTACAAGTAAATTAGGATCTCACGATTTCAAAAATTTCAACCGCAGGTCTTTATTGTACTTCGTTTTTGAGATATAGCCATGCGAAGATGAATATTTCTATAAAACACGCCATATTAAAATTTGTCATAATTTTAAAATAGGCAAAACGAGTATGGCCCCAAATTTTTTCTAGAATTAATAAACTACGAGGAATCCAAAAATTCTAGCGTCAGGTTGTTTTCTCTAACCGTTTTTGAGTTGTGATCTTTTTAAACTCACAATTTTCACAAATTATGTAAATTATGCCATAAATTGTCACAATCTCAAAACGCATTAAACCATTAAAGCCCCAATTTTTTTCTAGACTAAATAAACTACAAAGAATCCAAAAATTCAACCCCTGGTCCCTATCTCTAACCATTTTTGAGTTGTGATTTTTTTTATTTTACAATTTTCCCAAATAATGTAAATTATGCCATTCAAAAAATTGTTATTATCTCAAAACGTTTTAAACGATTAAAGCCTCAATTTTTCTCTAGAACAGTAGTTCCCAACCTTTTTTACTTGCTTTTTAGAATCAATTTCTATGATGGAGCCCCTAGGCCTACCCAGTCTTACAAATGAATGGTGTTTACAAGTAATGTTATGGGGGAGGGGGTAGATTCTTTAGTTAATATAAATTCACTTTTCTCTTTCACAACTCGCATATTGGGTGCGTTTTGTTGTGCAAATTCTGGTTTCGGTTTAATCAGAATACGCGTTTTGTTGCGACTGTATTCTCATTCTATTCATTCTACTCATTCGATGACTCGAGGTCGAACGACTGGAATGAATAAGTGAGGTGGGGATGAAAAGTAATATGTATTTGAATGCAGTTGTTTTCATTTGGTTTTTAAATGTATTAGAATTAAATCTTGGTATTACTGCTTCAAAATAATTTTTATTTTTAGGTATTTTCTCATTTTGTGTCCTAAAATAAATATATACCTATATTATTTTAATACAGTGTTGTTAAATCTAAACTTAAAATGCATGTACAATTCAATTACTCGTTCTAAAACATTACGTTTTAGAATATTTGCTCCAAATATAAAGTTTTCTTATTCTGCATTTATTATTCAGATTATCCATTTAGGTGAAATATGTTCGTTATTCGTTCTACAACCATATGACTTAACCTCCATGCAAATGTCATTCCATGTTTACTTCACGATCAAAATTGTCATTTTCTTGCGCATCAACTCTAGTACTTCTAACCAGCCACCAACAAAACGCACCCATTGATAGATAGATAGATTTTTATGAAATGAAGCAAATATTCAAACAAAAGTCATAGAGTCATAAACCGGCTAGAGACAAAATCACTTGGACATACATACAACTTGACCAATTTTCTTTCAGAATGTCATTTCCAGTTTTATTATTTTGATTCTGTTTTTTATTTCTAATACTTTTGATTTTATTCAATTTTTATTTATTTTATTTCCTGGAACGGCTGCGGAGTTCCTGAGAAGTGCACGCGGAGCACAGGTTGGGAACCGCTGCAGTATACAAATGAATTGTTCAATATTTTGTTTTCAGGAGAGTAGATGAAACTTGACGGATCGAATCATTATTCAATTCTACGACTTTGACTTGACATAGGAAGGTTATGCCCTTAACACTGGCAGTTAAAGTCGAACACTTCATATGTGAAACAAAATCGCAATATTTAGAAATAATAAATTTCAGAAAACTGTTTTTGTGTTCTTCATCACATCTGTATTAATAAAATTGAAGGCTGTATCTGTTTCTTTATTTTTTCTGACTCATATGTGATTTCCACACGTTTCAGATGATTATAAGACGAAATCCGTAATATATCAATATGTCTGTCTACCTCTCTGTCTGTCTATCTGTCTGCTTGTCTGAGATTCACGCAAAAACGAATGGACATATTTTCATGTAATTTGGTATGACGATAGAGTAAAACCAGGAAGCACGAAAGTGGAAGGGAGGAGAGGTGGGCAAAGGAATTAGGGACAAGAAGGATAGAGATTGGGGAAGGAAAACAGGAAGGGCTAAAGGAAGGAAGAAACAGGCCCGGTGGGAAGCAGAAGGGGAGAAATGGTAGGAAGGAAGGGGGATGAGGTTACCTAGAAATGGGGAAGACGGAAGGGAGATAGGAGGGGTGAAGAAACGGTTGGAAGGGAAGAGAATGGAATAAAATAAATAAAAGATGGGCGAGAGAACTGGAAGCAAGAAAGAAGGAGATCGGAGAGGGAAACCAGAATGAGAATAGGAAAAAAAAGAGGGACACTGGAGCAAGAAGAAAGAAATGAGAAAAAATATTGTAAATTGTATTGTACGTTATTTATTTTTGATTGTTTTATTTCTATTTGTAATGGTCAATACCCTGAACGCCGCAAGGCCTAGGAAATAAAGAATATATATACGAGTAAAACCAGGATTCAAACATAGACTATATGGTAGCGTTTCCCAACCTTTTTTCATGGCCTACCGGCAAGCGACCTAGAAAAAATTTGCGGACCGGCAAGTTTAGAAAGTAATGTGTATCGCAAAATTATTACAAGTGATGAGCAAAAAAAAGGTTTACACTTCCAAAATATAAGTGATGAGCAAAAAAAGTCTTCACCTCCAAAATGTAAGTGCTGGGCAAAAAAAGTGATGATTTGGAGGTGAACAAACTGTAAGTGATGAGCAAAAAAAGGTCTTCACTTCCAAAATGTAAGTGATGAGAAAAAAACAAAAAAAAGGTCTTCACCTCCTAAATATAAGTGATGAGAAAAATATAAAAAAGGTCTTCACCTCCAAAATATAAGTGATGAGAAAAAAACAAAAAAAAAGGTCTTCACCTCCTAAATATAAGTGATGAGAAAAATATAAAAAAGGTCTTCACCTCCAAAATATAAGTGATGAGAAAAAAACAAAAAAAAAAGGTCTTCACCTCCTAAATGTAAGTGATGAGAAAATAAAAAAAAGGTCCTCCCCTCCAAACTACAAACCCGAAGATTTTGTAACAAAATCTCGCGGACCGGCAAAAAAATATCATGGACCGGCGGTTGGGAAACGCTGTTATATGGCATCTCAAATCTAGATATTTGAAAAAACTCGACAGCGTTACCTCAAGAAACTCATAAACTAACGAAATATTTTTGGTTTTTTTGTTTTAGATGATCCAGTCATTATATATGTGTCTCACCGCAAATCAACTCTTTGTCCTGAACGAAAATTTCAAATTCATGTCACGAGCTTAATTTTCGATATTTTTCAATAAAAAATTTTTTGGATACTCTTCAAAGGTTGTTCTTTACTGTAGGTATTATCCCAATCAAATTACTATTAACAGTTTTCTAAAAAAAAATCTTGAAAATGGGTATAAAATGTGCTGCTCTGACCATACCCCCCCCCCCTAAGATTTATATACTTTGGCATGCGTTCAAACAAATTCTCGAAACATTTTTTTTCACTCTGAAGTTGGTATCTCAAAAACATGGTTTTCGAAGGCTTCAACAGCTTCTAGACGTGGTGAAAATCGCTGTCCACGCATTTTTTGTTTGACATTGGGGAATTGCCAACAATGAAGAAGTTTGAAGCATCATAGTTTACGACCCTTCTACTTAGAAGAAAGCTAGAGAAGTCAATTATTTAACAGACGACGCACGCAATAAACAAATACTTTCTTGCATTGTGACATACGTCGTCTGCTATGAAAATAAGACTTCAGAAGGAGATCAAAATCTACGCCACTGTCTAAGTTTATTTTATGTTTAAACATAAAGTTGTTAAGTTCTAATTTCTTCATTTATAAATAATAAAACGTCACCAGTCCTTAAACCTGGTATTAAATTCACATACCAGTTTTATGTCTTTTAAAACAAGTTATTTGATGAAATTGGATCATAAAATTAAATGATGTCCGAACCTATTAAGTTTCATCGGTAAATGACACGGCGGTTGCCGATAAAAGATGAAACGACACCTATGTTAAGTTTAAAATATTATAATACGTACTACCTCTAGGTATCTATCTCGTATCTATCTACTATTCGAGGGCTACCTTAAAGAAAGAAAAAATATTTTTTTGGAACAAACTGTTTGATTGCTTTCCAAAATATTCGCCTTTAAGATTTATACACTTTTGAATGCGTTCAAACCAATTCTCGAAACATTCTTTCCACTCTGTAGTTGGTAACTCAAGAACATGGTTTTCGAAGGCTTCAACAGTTTCTTGAGGTAATGAGGATCGCAGTCAACGCATTTTTTGTTTAATATTGGGGAAAAAAAATCGTTAGGGGTTAAATCAGGTGAATACGGGCAATGAGATATTAATTCGATGTTTTTCTCCAAATAATCAATTGTTTGACGTGCTGTGTGGGAGCTTGCATTGTCATGATGAAGAATGATGCGACGTTTTTGGTTGTTTTTCCTGATTTTGTCGATGACTTCTGGCAAACAAATTGTTGTATACAATTCAGCAGTAACTATTCTCCGATCTTCTAAAGGAATGGTTCCGACATGTCCAGTACAACCGAAGAAACAAGCGATCATTTTCTTGGAAATGCTTCATGAGCGAACAACTTTTGTGTGTTTCGGTTCATCTTGGATGGATTGTTGCTTAGTTTCCGGTTCATATGAATAAATCCAAGTTTCGGCATCTGTAACGATGTTGTATACGGATTTTGCAGTGCCTAGATTGAATTTTTTTAGCATTCCCTTACACCAATCAACACGAGCCTTTTTTTGAGCTATAAAAAAATATGTTTCTCGACCAAAATTCTAAAAAACAGTAAATATAGAATATTTTAATATTTTTCTTATAATCCTCACCCACAAAATTAACATTAAAACATATTTTGGTAATAATTCTAAACAAAATAATAGTAAGTGTAGCCAAAATTATAAAAAATAAAATAGTTATTTATTTCATTCATTTTTTTTTATTGTACTTAATTTTATAAATACAAGTACCAGGAGAGTACTTATACTTAAGTACATCTTAAATTAAAGTAATTGTACTGCCCAGTTCTGTAAAAATTAAATAAATATGGAATTCGTGGTGTCGTTGCAGACTGGTTTACTGCATATCTCACAAATAGATTCCAGTTTGTGCAGTTGACATTTAAAGATGGAAAAGGTAATATAAAAGATGAAAAGTCAGGTCTTCTTCCCATTAATCTTGGTGTTCCCCAGGGATCTGTCTTAGGCCCCATTCTATTCCTACTTTTCATTAATGATATTAATTATTACGTAAATTATCATCTAACAATATTCGCCGACGATACATCCGTTATTCTCTCAGGCAAAAATATCGGAGAAATAAATGAAAAAATAACCCCTCTTATACATGAACTCAACAACTGGTTCCTGTTTAATAAATTATACTTAAATGCCTCCAAAACTAACTATATAACCTTTAGAACCTTGCAAAGTAATAATCAAATCAATTTAAATATTAAAATAAATAATGAATATCTAAAATCAGAAAATGAAACAAAATTTTTAGGCCTGTATATAGATCAACATTTATGTTGGAAAGCCCACTGTCAAAAACTACTAAAATCGTTAAATTCAGTTCACTTTCAAATAAAAAATTTAAAAAATATTGTAGGTCATGAGACAATTATTAAATTTTATTACGCACAATTTTATAGTAGGCTTAAGTATGGAATATGCTTCTGGGGATCATCAACTATGGCAGATGACATATTTATTTCCCAGAAAAAAATAATACGTTGTATAGCAAACAAAAGACGCACTGAATCATGCAGACCACTTTTTGTAAAATACAAATTATTAACAGTTCCTGGTATTTACATCTTAGAGTTGCTGGTCTATGTATTTAAAAATCAAATATACTTTGTTCGCCATTTGAACCAGCATTCATATAACACCAGAGGAAAAGATTGTTTCAGAACTCCAGCAAACATGCTGGAACTGACAAAAAAATCACCCAAAACTGTTGGTATTAAATTATTTAATTCACTGCCATTTCATGTCAGAAATGAAACGCAGTTTGCTATATTTAAGAGGAAGATTAAGGTATTTCTTATAGAGCATTGTGTATACTCAATGAATGAATTTTTGAAAATTTGTAAGGACTGGTGTCATGCCAATGGGGAACATTAATTTTGGGTAATTTAATATATGATTTTGTTGTTTTATTAATTGCATAACTTGTATTACTGATCAAGATCTGTGTAAAATTGTAAACTCATGTACTGACATATCCTACATGCAGTCCTGCATTTAAAGGATTAATAAATATTATTATTATTATTATTATTGTCCACAACAAGTAATTTCAAATATTCGTGCAGCACCCATCAATCATTTATAAGCGCTCTGTATAATATTTGGTTCACCATATGCATTCCCAAGCTAGAAGTTCATACGGATCCTTCATCCCTTCAGCTGTTCTGACAGGTTTTGACAGGAAATTTAATTTATATCGCCTCTAAATATATTTAACGTAAGGATACATAAGTAGGATAATAATAAGCAGTGTAATCTGGGTCACAACCCGAGAAAAATCGGTTATATGGGCAAACGGTTCTTCACTAACGGTTAAGTATATAAGCACACCTACAAGGAAGGGAAATCTTTTTTTATATTTTATTTATTTTGATTTGTGTACCAATATAGCGAATTTTGGTGTTTTTCTTCTTTTCTATTGCTCCATTTCTGGTTTACTTTAAATGGAACAGTAACAATAAAAGGACGATGTAAACAGGACCGGGTCTAGAACATTTGCCCTACAAAAATCAACAATGGATTTATAACTTTAAATTAACTTCGAAACGTAAGAGGGTAATGTAGATAGGTTTCGCGTAATGTAAACAAGCGTTTGTTTAGGCCATAGAATTTAGACCAAATACAGTCGGATCAATTTGATTTTTTTACCGACCGCCAACATATATAAGGGAGGTATTGGGATCATACCGATTTTGACATTTCGAGATTTCGATGGATCTACACGAATTGAGGTCCCTACATAACGTTTTCACTATTTTTAGCATGATGTCTATCGGTCTGTCTGTCCGTCCGTCTGTCTGTCTGTCTGTCTGTCTGTCTGTCTGTCTGTCTGTCTGTCCGTCCGTCTGTCCGTCTGTGTACACGTGCAGAGCAAATTAGGCTGAAAGGATTTTTATGAAACTGCATATTTAAGTTCACTTTTGTAAAAACAAACTATAGGCTATTCCAAACGTTTAGGCGGAACTAGATTTTGGAATCTAGTAATTTTTATCTATTAATTCGGACTTTTGGTCATTTTGTTTAAGCTTTGTAAATCATACTCACATTGCAAATTCTAGATTAAATTGATTATCATTATAAAATGTCCTTTTCATTGTATTTAAATTTTTTGTCATTCTTAATAAAAATTTCCCATTTATTTATTTTTTTTGTATTCAAAATATAAAAAAAAATTGACATATGTCATTCGTTTCCATGGTTTTACTGTTGGAATTTTAAATTTTCACATACCAAACCTGAAAAATTAAATAACCCAAGCAATGTCCCTTTTTGTGACAACCTAAAATAACGAAATTTCCATTTAGTTCGGCCTAATCGTTTGGAATAGCCTGTAAAACGAAATTTTGATTTCAATAATTTGCACCTTTGAAATTGTCATGTTGGTATTAAAAAATTATAAAAAATCTCACTTTCTTAATAATGATCATAACCAATAAATCTAAAGTCGGTTTTACAGCGTAAGGAATATTTTTAATTTAAAGTCCGTAATACACTATAAAAGTAACCAAAAAGATTTGGTATGTCCTTACAAAAGTGAACAGCAAATATATATATATATATATATTTAATTATGAGAGCAGTTAACTAGGAAAATATTAGAAATATGGTTGGTAGCTGGGTGAGTACCAACTGCAAAGTGATTGTCTGTCAAGTGGCGATTTGTTTGCCGCCATGCCAACAAAAAAAAAAAAACTTTAATTAATATATCTTACATGTTACGTGTTAGTTATTTCGATATATCGAAAATATCGATAGTTTTACTTCGATATATATCGAATATCGATATCACATTTACGATATATCGAATCGCGCATATATCGATATTTAAAAATAAATTCCCATCCCTAGTCCTGGTGAGAAGAATGTCTCTCTCAAGGAGGAGGAAAAAAGGTCCAAGTAAATGGATCTCTTGTCCGAGCTAGAAAACTGTATCCAGGGTACACAATTAAGCATGTAATCCTGATAGTTGGTGTTTTGGGTGGTATGAAAGCCTCCAATCGATAGGAAATCTAGTCCATTCCCGCCTGCAGATCTTTTGCCACTTCTTGCTCTTTTATTACTCTGCAGAAAAACTGTATGGTGAATACGAAAGAAAGTCCTAGTAAAAATCGTTGAGCTTTTCCCTGACAGACTGCCTATTATTTTTTCCGAATATCCAATCATATTATTATTTTTACCTAATTGGATACTACAGTCTGTTCCAAATGGTTAAGCGGAACTAAATGGGAATTTAATTCTTTTAGGTTGTCACGAGAAGGGACCTTGCTTGGGTTATTTCATTTTTCACGTTGAGATGTCAAAATTTAAAATTGCAACAATGAAACCATGGAAACGAATGACTTATGTCAAAATTAAATATTTTTTTTATATATTTTAATGACAAAAAAATAAATAAATGGGAAATTTGTATTAATAATGACACAAAAAATCAAAATATAAAGAAAATGACATTTTAAAATGACATTAACCTTAACCAAAAAATGTTTATTGTAAGTATGATTTACAAAGCTTAAACAAAACGGCCGAAAGGCACGATTTAAACGATGAAAGTAACTAGATTGCAAAATCTAGTTCCGCTTAACCGTTTGGAACAGACTGTAACTTAAAATTTTGGGTTAAAATTTTTTGTTCCGGTTCTGTTGGTATTCCTGTGACACATATGGTTCAGATGTAGCGTTGCCAACATTCTAGCAACAACATTGAATATCCCTAGCTCAGGTACAGTATTAAAGAATCTAATAAGATTTTTCTAACAGAACGGTAGATGCTACCAGACAAATTAGAACATAGACGTACGTATTTAAGTGCATAGAACTCAACTTTTGGGATTTCTTAGTTGTAAATTTGCTCCTTAATCTTACTAAAAGGACTTTTTGAGTGGATTTATGACAAATATTTCTAAACATCCAGTATCATGTTGGCTTCTTACACTTATTAAATACCTACAAAACCCGGAAATGTGTGAAAATTCACACTTCTCATCATTTTTTTATTCTTAATAATTCTAGCGTGACCCTCCCTCATATTAAAAATAAATATCTTTTTCATCGAAATGTATTGTCTTTCATATTCCTATAACCAAACGCAATGGCGCACCCAGGAATTTTAGTTGGGGCGGGGGGAAGACAAAATTATTTAAATTATGAAAATATAAAGTGATGACCTAAAAAAAAGGTCCTCCCTCACTTCTAAAATACAAGTGACGACTTAAAAAAAAGGTCCTCATCTCTATTTTTAAAATTTTCTAGTGTGTTTGTGTGTTTTTATTTTTATTTCCTTCCTTCATAGGGGGGGGGGGGGGCTCCCTGGGTGCGCCAGTGAATGTCGCCAATGTATTACAAACTTCCTGTGAACAATCCGAGAGTGGATTATGCTACGAATATAATCAAAATATTAAAATTTCAGTTAAAGGGTAATCGAAAGATATTTATTTTATTATTAATTCTTTTTTTGCTTCATAATATTTTCTGATTCCTATTCTTTTGAGGTGCCAAAAATGTATTTGAAGAAAGTTGCTGAAAGTTGATTTTTTTTTGATTTAGTGTATTTCTTTTTTGATTTACTGGGATATATTTACTAAATTTGCCATATGAATAAACGCTCGGCGCGTGGAAACACCAACTGAAATTCTTGATTTAGTTTCAAAATTTTAAAACATGATAAAAGTTATTTTATTACGTATTCTGTGGTAACCGGACCTTATACTAAATTCCAACGTAATCTGCTCATAAATATGAGAGTTATGGACATTTTTCAAATTTGGGGTCCTCATGATGCCCTATTTCTACATATTTTCCATTTTGGTGCACCTACATTCAAATATTACACGTTTTCACACCTCTGTACCAAATCTCAGCGATATCAGTCCATAAATAAGCAAGTTATAGGCCTGACCCACTTTCGGTAAAAACTGAAGCATGTTTTTTGAATTTTCAACATCTTTCTGCGTCATAAGATTAATTTTGAGTTCTCATACCGAATTCCAACGAAATCTACTCATAAATAAGCGAGTTATGGGAATTTTTCAACTTTGGGGGCCTTCTAAGGCCCCTGTGCTTCATATATCCCGTTTTCGTGTACCTACACTTAAAGATTACCTAATTTCACACCCCTGTGCAAAATCTCAACGATATCGTTCCATAAATAAGCGAGTTATAGCCGTGCTCTACTTTCGGCCGAAACTGGAGCAGAATTTTTTGTCAAAGTCCGAATTTGGCACTTTTAAGGGTATAAACAGAATCATCTCGATGTCACGATTCCAGAGGTGTGATGTTTTTTAAAATCGGTACATAAATAAAGGAGTTATAAGCATTTGAACTAGTTTTCAGTTAATCTGGTCTAGTTCTCAGATTAAGTTTAAGGAATTAGATCACCCACTTAATTAATGAATTCACATACGTCATTTCATCCTATTAATTGGTATTAAAACCGAATTTTTCATCGTTAATATTCGTATATATTCGTCAGTTGCATTAATTCCAAAATTTAAAACTGGAGGCAGTAGTAGTTAAAGAAATTTAGGAATTATTTTTTCGTCTACGAAGGTCACACGTGCAAGTTAATTAGTTTTCAATATATTAATTGGAGGCAGCAGGTGTCAACAAAAATAATGTTTTGTTACTGAAGGTCAAAATGCTATCAGATTAATAAGTGATACGTAAAAAGAGTTATTTGTGATTTGAGTTGTTTAAATATCCAATTTCTGCCAAAACTGGAGCAAATTTTTTAAAATTTTTAACATTCAACACAACTTATTTTAAACCTCGTACCAAAATCAGTGTCGAATTAAGATTTTTATTTTCATTAAGTTGAAACAGCAGGTGTCAACATATCTTAAACAATGACAAAGCAGAATGCATAGAATGAGCTTCTAAAGAAAGTTGAAATGAGAAAACTAAACGAAGTGATGAACCAAAAAAAGAAAAAAGGGAACTTCGGGGGCCGTAAATCCAGGTCTATTTGGCCTAAACGGAAATCCACATATTACAACTGGTACCACTTTTCTACCTTCATTTTATAAGGTTTGTATGTTTTTTTAATGTTTTCTTCCAAAAATGTACTTTAAAAAAATACTGTCCCACACCTTAAAGGGTTAAACTAACAATCTGAAAAAATTCTAAGTAATGCTCACTGATTTGAACCAGAAACGTACGAAAAATTTTTTTGATTAGATTAATAGCCAAGCTATTAAGAATCAATATTTTTCACAAAACTTGTAATGCAAATTAATTAATATACATCAACTTAGACAATTATTGCATTTTGAAAAAATGTATATGCTTAAGTCTACAGGAATATAAGGATGCGTATACGCACCCTTGGCTCATAACAGTATCAAATATAAGTAAACATGTAAGAAGCAAATTATTTTATTTATGAATGAAATATGAACTTATTTGGAATGAAACATTTCAAAACACTCTGGGCACAGATGTACTTTACATTTTACACATAAATAAATGGATTGCTCTTACACAAACTGCATTTTTTTTTACATTTGTTTCATGCCTCTTATCAGATGACCAATATTATCAAATCTGATGACATCTGATAAACTGTTTTTTGAAGGACGCCCATAGTATGAATTTGTTGCTTCTCTATCAGTATCTGCATTACTCTGATACTTCGTAAGAGCAACTGCTACTCGTATCCAATTCAGAAATTTTACTATCATTTCACAACTGTACAACTAATTTTTATTTTCACTCTACTTATTCTGTAAATACATATACTGAATAGAGATGGTAATTTCGGCTCAGTTTGCGGAACCGGATCAGTGGAGGTCGTTCAGTTTGTTGAGTCGGTTCATTGATCCGGCTCAGTGATCCGGTTAAGTAAACATGTTTCCGAGACACAGGTCGGTCGTTAGTTCGTAGGTAGAACGTCGCTTAGAGCCGGTTCTTACAATATATGAACTGTAAACATGATCCCGTAACACAGGTCGGTCAGTCGTTCGGTCGTAGGTAGAACGTCGCTTAGAGCTGGCTCTTGCTTAGACCCGGTCAGTTGTCGGTCGTTCGCTCGTAGGTAGAACGTCGCTTAGAGCCGGCTCTTGCTTAGACCCGGTCAGTTGTCGGTCGTTCGCGCGTAGGTAGAACGTCGCTTACACCGGGTCAGTTTTCGGTCGTTCTCTCGTAGGTAGAACGTCGCTTAGCACCGGTTCTTATCTAACATTTTTGAAACAAACAATTCACTTTATGTAGCTACTGTATTTTAAACCAGATGTGTTAAGTTTATGGCGATGTTTATTGCCCTTATAAATCGTACATCTGGGATTTGGACAATATTTTTATATAGTATGGTTGTAAGAAAATACAGACTAAGCCTGTTAGTTTCAAATAAACTGCCCTACAAATTGATGACAATAAATAATACACTTTATGATAATACATTACAAGCCGAGTTCTCGCGAAGTTCAACATGACATCGATCCAGATCCGGATCACTCCGGTCACTGCTCACAATCGCCCGACCAATCGTATCCTTGAAACTTGAAACTATACAGTGAGCCGGCTCATTTCAATTTGGTGAACCGTGTCACTTCTGTCAGTGTACTGAGTCGGCTCAGTGAGACGGTTCATTCATGAACGACCCATAGCTAATACTGAACTATGAAAGAACACACAGTAGAAATCAGTGGCGCACCCAGGAATATTTTATTAGGGGGGGGGCGGAAGACAAAATTATTTAAATTATGAAAATATAAAGTAATGACCTAAAAAAAAAGTCCTCACTTTTAAAATACAAGTGACGACCTAAAAAAAGGTCCTCTTCTCTATTTTTAAAGCTTTCTAGTGTGTTTGTGTGTTTTTATTTATATTTCCTTACTTATTAGGGGGGGAGGGGCTCCCTGGGTGCGCCACTGACCAAACGTTCTTTACTTTTTGGACGATCCACATATATTTATTCTTTTCAAAAATTTCAGTCTACATAAAAATATGTTAAATTTAGAATTTTATTTTTGTAATCTAACTTTTTTTCTTTATATAATTGTAATCATAAAACAGACGCGACAATGTTATATATATTTGGGAAGAAAATTAGGTTTTTCCTGGAAAAACTCGTGGCTTATACTGACACAACTTTCACAAAGTCTGTGCTCGTAAGTTTTCATTTGGATTTTCTCTTGGTCGTATATTGGAACGCATATACGCACACACAGATGTACAGACACTAGAAAGGGATACACCTACAAGGGTCATTTGCAAAATTCACGACCTGATGTAGAAAAATTGTATTTTTCTTGTTGAAATTATTTTTATTTGTCAATATAATGTCCCACATTTTGACCAGCGATGTTTCATCCTGGAAGTACGATTTTTCAAGCTCTTAAAAACATCCGTTTGCCGCCGCTTCTAGATTATCATCTGAATAAGCTTTGTATTCGGACTGGATAAGCTGATAGACAGGTCAACTCCGAAAACACGAGACGGACGCCTACAGCTGAATACCCGAAAGACTTTGCGGCCTGACTCTTCGACGATTACCGGACGAACGATACAGGAGAACCAGAAAGAATCAAGACAGAATACAGGAAGAAACAAGATAGAAGACAGGAAGAATCAAGAGGGAAAGCGGGAAGAACTAGCCACTCTGTCTGAGAGGAGGCAAGCAGGGTTTTTAGTCGGTATGCCACTTGTGGAGAGTGGGACACTACCTGAATTTGGTGTCTATAAAAGATTTCCCCTGGATAAAAAAAGATCATTATCTGAAGTAAATCGATTGCTGCCTAGGATTTTTTTGCGGTTTTAAAGTAAATGGAAGTCAGACGGAGATCTGAGGTGAAAATAGTTGTAATGAATTGGTTAGTCCGCCCGGACAAATTATTTACCTATGACAAACTTTCACAAACCACCCGTCGCGAGAATTTCTTTGAAAGGCATTTTAAGGGATTTTAAAGGGTACTTTACAGTCAACATTTATGAGAAATAAGATAATAAAAATTTTAACTTTAACCTTACGTTTACAATACGTAACTTATTTTTTTAAAGTTTATTGTTCAAGGAGACTTTTGTTCAAATTTCAAAGTTATTATCTAATAACTTTGACAATTCCTTGAACAATCTTTTTATCCTTCTTCCTAGAATTGCCTAGAAATGCCTTATAAAAACACCAGTCTTTCTGAAGACGAGGTCAGAAAGTATTCGGTTCGGTTAGCGTAAACATCTAAGTTGTTGAATTCTTAAGCTGCATTCAGAGCTCTGTAAATCAACACGTTGTACGCTATGGATAATTTTTAAACGAGGTCATTTGGTATGGTCGGACATGCTCGTGCTTTGTCGTTGCTATACTACTGTTGAGCGATATAGTACGAGCTTGTCCGATCATACCAATTGCACTCGTTTAAAAACTATCCATAACGCACAGAGTTTTAATTTACTGAGCTCTGAATGCAGCTTTAGAGACACTGTGTCGGCAATCTGGTGATCTATTCGATTCTATTTGTTTTAGTCTTTGTCATTATTTTTACCTATATTTTAATCTTTCAAACTTAGTCTTGTAAATAGTATATTATAAGAAATTAAATTCACTCTCTCTCTCACTCTCTCTCACTTTATCTCCCACACACACACACACACAATCACTCACTCGCTCACTCTCTCAATCATTCACTCATTGTATATCTTTACTTTTATTTCTGCTTTAATTGTTTTAATTTTAGCAATTTTTGTAATTTTTTTCGAGTAGGTAAAGCCTTAAGGTGTCAGTGAAACCAAGTGTCAGATAGTTGGCCGCATTCGGTAAATTCATTGTGGAATTTAGCACCCCTATAGTGACTTTGTTGCGGTCACAACTCCCTGACCTTTGGAGATAGATGCCTTTTGCTTACGTCCTAAATTAACTCTACTATAACCCTACACAATGTTTTATGTAGGTGAGAAATTTATAGAATTTTCATCTATACTGGGCAGATCTTTTCATATTTCCAAATAAGAAGGTCCAGAGGCCTTTACTTTTAGAAACTCTGCATGAGCCGAAAATACCAAGTATTTAAATTATTTTTTAATTCATAGCTAAATTATGAATTATAATGTTATAGATATTTTGTATTTATGGCTAAGGTGTGTGTGTGCATTTTTACTTGCCCGACCTTAATATATAAGAGGCAAGTATTGTAATCGCAAAAAATTTCGATGTCGAGATTTTGACGGATGACCACGTTTCATGGTCCAGGGAATCCAAAAAACCTACTTTCGAAGTGCCGTCCGTATGTGTGTGTGTGTCTGTGTGTGTGTCTGTATGTATACACGATAACTCAAGAACGGTTCAACTAAGAGAATTCGTTTTAGTACTAAAAAATTCTCCTATTAAAAGGGAAGAACCCTATTAGACTGGGAGCTCATGACAGTTTTTGGTCTCCGATTTCATACAGCATGCCTTTTGGAGGAGAGAATATTTACCCTGTGACAACAAAAAAGGGATGGTACTAAACCCCTGCACGCTTTCCGGTCATAGGGAAAATTGCATTTCCACTTAAACACAAAATTTTTGTGCTTTTCTCTGATTTAATATTGCTTGCCCTTTTGTCAAAAGAAAGTTATAACAAATTTAAAGTCTTTTAAATATATGCATGCGATTCGGAGGGTCCCAAAGGGCTCAATCATGTGATCTTGTAATAAAAAAATATGATTTTTCGCGTTTTCATACAGTTTTCATATAATTAAAAGACTTTAAATTTGTAATAACTTTCTTTTGACAAAAGGGTAAGCAATATTAAATCAGAGAAAAATACAAAAATTTTGTGCAAGTGGAAATGCAATTTTCTCTATGACCGGAAAGCGTGCAGGGGTTTAGTACCATCCCTTTCTTGTTGTCACAGGGTAAATATTCTCTCCTCCAAAAGGCATGCTGTATGAAATCGGAGACCAAAAATGTCATGAGCTCCCGGTCTATATTGTTTTTTATAAAGATCGTTTGAATAGAAATGGGAGTTTACTCGTATCGATTTTAAGATTTTTGCGAATATTTAGCAACAGAAAAATATTTCGAAAAAATTTATTGAACAAAAGTTACTATAAATGCAATAAATAATAACTTTTATTTGAGACGTTTTTTGATAAAACGAAAAATTTTGAAGTCTCAATTTTTTCATATTTATATGCAACGTTTCCATGGTCATGATAATTAATTCGTAACAAGTAAACCAACCATTGGACAAAAATTTGTATAGAACATAATTTGATGTATTTTTGAAGATTTATCTAAATATTAAAAAAAAAAAAAAAAATTAATTTTATTTTTTTTTTATTTTTTTTTTTTGGGAGGGCAAGTCTAGCGGAGGTTTCCTTCGCCACTGGTTTTTTTTTATGGGAGGGCAAGTCTAGCGGAGGTCTTCCTTCGCTACTGGTTTAATTTATCTTTTATTGTGACGAAATTTTCGCTAATTATTTAAATTTCGTTTCATAAATGGAAGCTTAATACTCATATTACGAATAAAAATGATTATCAAAAAACTGTTGATTTTGATGTGACTACAGAGAAAAATATTCCTAGATATCCAGCATTCTGTTGGCTTCTTACACTTATTAAATACGTACGAAATCCTGAAATATGTGAAAATTCACATCTTATCAATTTTTATAATTTTGCTGAGGTCTGCGCGGAATTTTGGGAAGAGCTTTGATTTGCCGCAGAATTCTGAGAAGAATTTTGGTGTGCCTTGGACGAGAAAAGATCTAGAAACATTGTTGTATACCATTGTTAAATCTTTTCATCTTTTCATCTTAGTTTATCTTTTGTGAGGCCTCCCCACTATTTCTTAAATATTTCTACACTAAATATATCTTATAGCAAATACAGTTGACCAGTGCAGCAATCGTCCCTGTCAAGCATCTTTTTCCACAATACTTATTTGGTCAGATATTTTTCATTTTTTCTTTTTTTTTTTTTCATTTTGAAACTGTTTTGAATCAATACCATGAAATAGTCTATTGTCATCTACTTTATCTATAAAAATTGCACCCGTTGACCTCTTTTTCGGGGTTCACTAAATCCAAAGATAACCTACCTTTATATAGAAATGTGACCCGATTTTGTCTGCTTTACCGATCGATATATGACGTCATAGTGCGTCTCTCACCCCGGCGTCGGAGGGGTGAACCCTATGGCGTCGCGGGGAGGAAATAAAAGGGTTGCCATGGGGTAAATATACAAACAGTTTGTAGAAATAGAGGTATTAGACGTGGAAATGTAGTATAGAATTTTAGTGGAATAAAAAATAAAATATAAATAATAAATAAATAAAATAATATTAAAATTAATGCGGTAAGTTTGTTTAGCTCTAAAAGTACAATATGATATAAAAAAAAAATTGTCTACAGACGATTTCTTTGGTTTAGGCGGAACTAGATTTTCAAATCTAGTAACTTTTACGGATTAATTAAAACTTTTGATAATTTTTTTTTGGAAAAGCCAACTTCAATATATAAAAAAATAGCTAGTGACAAGTTAAGAAAGTTTAAATTAAATTTAGTACACCTTGAATTTTATTTTAAAAAATGTTAAGTTGACCTAATGTTAACTGTTCTGTGATTCTGATCCTTTTTTGAACATTTACTTTGGTTGCTTGTGATTATAATTTGTTTTTACCGACCGCCAACATATGTAAGGGAGGTATTGTGATTTTGACATTTCGAGATTTCGATGGATCTCCACAAATTGAGGTCCCTAAATAACGTTTTGACTATTTTTAGCATGATGTCTGTCGGTCTGTCTGTCCGTCCGTCCGTCCGTCCGTCCGTCCGTCTGTCCGTCTGTCTGTCTGTCCGTCCGTCCGTCCATCCGTCTGTCCGTCCGTCCGTCTGTGTACACGTGTAGAGCAAATTCGGCTAAAAGGATTTTTATAGAACTTCATATTTAAGCTTCTGCCATCAATGGCACGAATTGATCAACTTTTGGTAAAAATCGGTTGACTAGAAATGGGAGTTTACTCGTGTCGATTTTAAGATTTTTGCGTATATTTAGAAAAATATTTCGAAAAAAATTATTTTTTTAAAATTTATTGTGTGGTATCAAAAGAAAGCTCTTAAGACGTAGATAAAAAAAAGGGAAGAAGTTTGTAGTTTTTTATTTTTTTTTTTTTTTTATTTTAATACGATTTTTTCAAAAAAAGTACTAAAAAATCAGTGTCCCACACCCTTTAACCCTAAGGGGTAAAATTAAAAATCTGAAAAAATTCTAAGCAATGTATATTGCTATGAATCAGAAACGTACGAGAGGAATTTTCGATCCGATTTAGTTTTTAGAAAATATTACAGTTTTTGTGTTACTGATTTTTTTAATATAAATTTTATTGTGGTGATATTAAATGGAAGCTATTTAAATGTAGATTGATAAACAGTTATTGATTTTTGAAATACATTTCATTTTGACAAAATTTTGCCAAGTATTAAAATTTTTGTTTGTTATCTTAGCTAAAATTAAAAATATATATAAATGTATATACATTGATACATTTTATTATGGGTAGAGAAGAGGTATGTAAATTTATTTTGCAAATATTGACTAGGAAAATAAATAAATAACTGGCCGGTAGCTGGGATTCCATTTCTAGTAGAGAATCTGTTAGTTTTACATATAGTCGCTATATAAACATTGTCTCTGTAGGCGTTATGCTCTTGCGTGACAAAAGATCGCTCGCAGTGTTGTCAGGTCTGGATCTGAATGAATTATTTGTGATTATACAAAAAAAAAAAAAATGCCTTACAATATATATTATGGTATTATTAGAGATATATGACCAGTGATGGGCGCGTAGAATACATGATGTAGACTAATGTAGATTTTACGCGTAAACATGTCAAGTAGAATATGTCTTTGTTTACGTGTCGAATGTAGAATGTAAACTGTATATGCGCAGTACGTTTAAATGTAATATTTGAAATAATAGAATGGTAATAGTTTAAATAGTTTACTTTAATGTTTATGTTTATTTCAATTTTATGTAGTTCTAATTACATATATTGTTTCCAAAAATGTTATCTCACAAATCGTATGTTGTTATGGACAATATGAATTACTTGGTTTCTGTCCGTATGAACTACTAAAGTAAAATTAAAATTAAAAGTTAGTAGTTGTTTTAATCAGAAAGCTGTCAAAAATATTAAATTTGAGTTCTTTACTACCTCTTCTGCATAAAACTGGCGGTATTTTATTTTTTTAAACGTTACAGAACCTCATTTTACATTATTCTACGCTAGATTCTACGTGTCTACACAGTCTACACTTCTCTACGCTGTCTACGGTAAATTTACACGTAGACGTAAAAAATTCAAGCTTACGCGTAGACGCCCATCTCTGTATATGACCACCAAATTAGAGGAGTTCTAGTGTAATTAATACACGTTAGAAAAAATCCTAATTGCAACCTTGTTGTCGTGCCTATTAATTTAAATGATTTAAAACCACCTTCTAATTGTGTTATGTGTATGACAGGCATTCATCGTTTGGCCTTCTAATAATCATCATTCACTGACTAAATACCTACAAATGTGTGAAAATTCACAATACATCAATTTTTTATATTTACCAAAATTTTTAGACGAGCTCATAACTATATCTGTTTTTTTTCAGCTCTTCATTGCAGTGCTTAAAATGTGAAATTACTTTCCAAAAATGTAGCCTAAACTATGAACCAAACAGCAACACCAAATAAAACAAAAAATCTAAATGTAAACCATGTAATAATTATTACTCTTGCAGTATTTTTATTAATAATTTTTGTGTTATTTTTAATATATTTAAAATATAAAAAATCGTATAGAATGAATTCTAAGATATTTCACAACGCCATCCCAGTGATATTTGTCGGTCATAATGGACTCTGTTTACGAAAAATAGGTGGATATATAAGTGATATAGAAAATATAAGAAATAACCCGAAAAGCTATGCCATGGAATATGGATTTAGCATTTGTGATACGGAAAGTGCTCCAGTTTTTGATAATTTTGGAAAAGTAAATGAAAAAATATTTGAATAACTATTTTTATAATAATTTGTATAATTTTTTAATAAAGAATTAATATGGCAAAGTAGTATTAATTTGTTACAATTTTGCACACTAGTGCGTAAAAGTTATATTATGCAACGAGCAATGGAATGATAATTATTAAATTTTATTACGCACAATTTTATAGTGGGTATGGAATATGCTTCTGGGGATCATCGACTATGGCAGATGACATATTTATTTCCCAGAAAAAAATAATACGTTGTATAGCAAACAAAAGACGCACTGAATCATGCAGACGACTTTTTGTAAAATACAAATTATTAACAGTTCCTGGTATTTACATTTTAGAGTTGCTGGTCTATGTATTTAAAAATCAAATATACTTTGCTCGCCATTTGAACCAGTATTCATATAACACCAGAGGAAAAGTTTGTTTCAGAACTCCAGCAAACATGCTGGAACTGACAAAAAAAATCACCCAAAACTGTTGGTATTAAATTATTTAATTCACTACCAATTCATGTCAGAAATGAAACGCAGTTTGCTGTATTTAAGAGGAAGATTAAGGTATTTCTTATAGAGCATTGTGTATACTCAATGAATGAATTTTTGAAAATTTGTAAGGACTGGTGTCATGCCAATGGGGAACATTAATTTTGGGTAATTTAATGTATGATTTTGTTGTTTTATTAATTTCATAACTTGTATTAATGATCAAGATCTGTGTAAAATTGTAAACTCATGTACTGGCATATCCTACATGCAGTTCTGCATTTAAAGGATTAATAAATATTATTATTATTATTATTATTATTAATCATTTCACACGAGTATGAAAGTTGCGCCACGAGCTGCAGGCGAGTAACGCAATTCATACGAGTCAGAATTATTTGAGAAATAATGTCATTTTATTAGATTCGCAAAGATATGAAAATTTTTTTTGGGAAACGCATTTAGTTCAGAACAGGCATTTGCATAAAATCCATGCTTTATACATGAGTGACAATATAAGGATGGTTTGGTAATACTTACAAAACTAAAAAACATCAGTTTCGTGAAATAATGAAAAATTATTAAACAGTGCAATAATATTTTTACTTAAAAGTATTCAAAAAAGACTTTACATCCTTATGTTTTAAAATGGCCTACATTTAATTGTGGCCGCAAAAAAAATCTATTTAATTTTTTTTACGTAATTTTTTTTGCTTGTCAACTACACACGTTGTCATGAAAACTAAAATCAATTTTAACTTTTGTTTATAAATGCTTTTGAGCTTGACAGCTTTTCAATAGAGCTTTTTTTATTTGCTATTGACAAAAACTGTTATAGAAAATAGTTGGAAAAGCTCCCTACAGAGGCAGCACCTGTGGAGCTAGAGAAAAGAAATCTGCTTTACCGACATGGCTTTGTAGTTCAAAAGCTTCACACAAGCGGCGCCACTAGTTAGAAAATTGAACAATATAAAAAAACCTTTTGATTCTTTTAAATGAAATTTAGGACGTAGATTAGAAAAAAGTGCATGGAATAAATAAAATTTTAATTATATTACTTAAAATAATTGTGTATAGATATTTCTTAGCAGAATTTTAACATTCAATTTGATGGTCTCCCAAAAGATGGCGAAATTAGAAGGTGGTTTTTATAGCCCCTTTGTTTTATATAGTACCGTCAACGATTGATCTTGTTAATGGAGTAAATTACGTTAGTAAAGTCTGTTTCTTTTTTTCACTTGAGGTGACAGCTAATTAAGTACTAACTCAGCGTTTTCCAAACTCTGCGCCGCGGCGCCCTTCGGCATCAAATTCAGACTATCACTTTTTGGCCATGGTAAACAAATAAATATATTTTTTCATTAAATACATATTTGTTTATATTTATCTTGAGATGTGTTTTAATGAAAATACCATATTTTTTACCAAACAAATATTGCATGTTACTCAGTATTACACAAGCTGTTCAAAAATGACTGTGACGTCACAAAAAGCCCACTAAATTCAAGGTAAAACACTATTCAGCGGAATAAATAAGTACTAAATAATGTATGAGCTGCGTATCTATAAGACTAATGTTAGACTTATAGATACGCAGCTATGTTCTTGTTAAGAGGATGTTCCTTTCAATCAAATTTTAGCCCTAATTGAAGAAGAATTCGTGTAATGTCACGATCATTTTTGATCACTAATAAAGAATTACTGATAAGAAATATGTGCTTTTTTTTCATTCCATACAAATTTAATTTATAAACAAAATTTCAGTTGAGTTTCTCACGATTACAAATTAAATTTATATGAACGTTTAATAATTTATTCAATTTTACGTTCTTTAGGAAACACTCCTACTTCTCTTACTATCAGACCAATTCTGTAACTCAGTTACTATGATCATTGTAATTAAATTAGTCACTATGAGCAAAGTCAGTTACTATCATGAATCATTATCTTAAGAAGGCAATGCGGGACGGAGCAAAAAAGAAAAAAGGTCCTCATCTCCCAAATCCAAGTGAAGAGCAAAAAAAAAGGTCCTCACCTCCCAAATCTAAGTGAAGAGAGAGAAAAAAAAAAGGTCCTCATCTCCTAAAATCCAAGTGAAGAGCAAAACAAAAATAAGTCTTCACCTCCCCAATTCAAATGAAGAGCAAAAAAAAGGTCCCCATTTCCCAAAATCCATGTGAAGAGCAAAAACCAGTGGCAAAGGAAGACCTCCGCTAGACTTGCCCTACCATAAAAAAAATAATAATATTAAAAAAAAATCATTTTTTTTTTAATTTAAAAAAAGATTTAGGTAAATCTTCAAAAATACATCAAATTATGTCCTATACAATTTTTTGTCCAAGGCTTGGTTTAATAGTTACGAATTTTTTTTATATTTTAATGTTTAATAACTTCCGTTTCTGGTTTCGGATTTTAATAAAAAAAACAATAGGGTTCTTCCCAGTTATTAGGAGAATTTTTTAGTACCAGAACGAACTCTTTAAGTTAAACCGTTTTTGAGTTATCGTGTATACACACAGACACACACACAGACACACACACAGACACAGACACACACAGACACACACACACACAGACACACACACATACGGACGGCACTTCGAAAATAGGTTTTTTGGATTCCCTGGACCATGAAACGTGGTCATCAGTCAAAATCTCGACATCGAAAATTTTCGCGATTACAATACTTGCCCCTTATATATTAAGGTCGGGCAAGTAAAAAGGTCCTCACCTCCCAAATCTAAGTGAAGAGAGAGTAAAAAAAAGGTCCTCATCTCCTAAAATCCAAGTGAAGAACAAAATAAAAATGGGTCTTCACCTCCCAAATTCAAATGAAGAGCAAAAAAAAGGTCCCCATTTCCCAAAATCCATGTGAAGAGCAAAAAAAAAGGTCTTCACCTCCCAAATCCAAGTGAAGAGCAAAAAAAAGGTCTTCACCTCCCAAACCCAAAATGTTAAAATGCGGGACAATGCGGGACTTTTGCGGGACGCATCTTAATGCGGGACAAAATGTTAAAATGCGGGACGAATGGTCACCCTAATCATGAATGAAAGTCATTATACTTTTTATAATATTTTATCTTGTAGTAACGTTACAACACAGTAATTTTTTACAGAATTGATCTGTATTTCTAACTTAAAAACTTACTAATTTGTATCTAGTTACTTGAAAAAGTATCTAGTTCCTGTATCTAGATACTTGTAACTAAATACATTACAACACTGTCAGTGACGTTATAAGGGTTTTTTGGTGGTCATACCTACAAAACCCAATGTGATGAAAATGTCATGTTATAATGACAATGCAACATAATAAGGTGCTTATATTTTCGCACTTGAATGAAAGAACCTCTTTTACACACTAATTTAGCTATTTGGCGAAAAATTGTTATTAATAAAGTTTCATTATATTATTCGGCGAATTATTGATCGAATCTCGTAAGTGATTAATCTAGACTAAATACAAGTCAATTTTGCTGACCATAGGACTAAAAAAGCATTTTTATTTTATGACGTTGTCCCTTAATATAATTTATATTTCAAGCCCGTAGCTTCTTGATTTTCATTTTATTCCTGCCACAGATGTTTCAGATTCTTTTGCACCGTAAACTTTAGTTTTTGCTTTCGGCCGTTACGTAAAAATCAATCGGGGGGCAGGAACGGTTTTAGGAAATCCGGGGCCCTATTAAAAATATAATTTGCGGTGCCTTGATATTGTTATTGAATTTATTTATTGTTAGAAATTATTATTCCGAGGAACATTTTTTTTACGGACCCCATCCCCACCCTAGGCATTTTACGTTGTTCTTGAGACTTAATTTCTGGCTCAATAATCTCATAAACACTACGTTATAATAAATATTGGTAAAAATGTATCGATGTTTATTTAAATAAATGGTCTTGCGCATTTATAGAGATGAACATTTTTATTAGTATTACGAATAAAAAACATAAAATGAATAAAAATAGTAGTAAAAAGAATTAGAAAAGTTACAAATTATAATACGTTAAGCTCATACAAACATTTTTTGGTCAAATATTGGTCAAAATATATCTTATTATAATATGTTTTCTGTAAATAATTTGCAGTTGCATAAAAATAATAAAATTTTTCCTAATTATTGTTTAGTTATGTTACTAATTAGGTAACAACAAATACAAAAAGTCCTGACCATGTAGGAATTTTATTAAATGAGTTATTTGAATAAAAGCGAAAAGTCGGGGGATGTAAAGTTAATGTCAAAATTGTTTCGCAGACCCCCAGGAGTCCGCGAACCACAGTTTAAGAACCGCTGTTATAGATATTTAAATGATTGTCAAATCGATGCTTGCATTTTTCAATGCGTCGAGATTAATTCAAATTGGTCCAAACGTCCTAAGATCGATCCTGATCTGCGACAATGTTGCAACTACTCGGTAAATCATGCTTCATTTTCCGACATTTGATAATTTGGTTGACAAATTGGTGTTTATTGTGTGTTACAGTGTCGAATTAACATAGTAGCAAAAGCAACATATGCTACGGGACCTGTGCACATTATCTAGTCTAGACATAAATACTGACACTGTTTTAAGTGAAATTACTCAAATACTATTTAAAAAAAATTATGTGAAGTGTGAATTTTCACACATTTCAGGGTTTCGCAGGTATTTAGTAAGTGAATAATGATTATTTGGAATGCCAAAACAAATTTTATGTTAAAATATATATATTATTTTTTTTTGTTCGTTTTAATTCGAATGCCTTACCATTATGTACGTTTCTAAATATGTGCAGTATTTTTTTTATATAGCAAGGTTCAATAAAATTTTGAAAAAATTCCTCTTAGATAGATATATAATCTAAAAATATTAAGTGAAGGCGGAATGCTGAGTGTGTATGACATATTTTGCTTTGTAGTATTTACTGTAAAATGAACAATATTTTAAAAATAATTTATCATCTCTTAATCTAAGAGCTTTAAAAACAAATTTTATGTTAAAATATTTTTATGTTAATTTTAATTCGAGTGCCTAATACCATTATTTAGGTTTCTTATTATGTGCAGTATTTTTTTTATATAGCAAGGTTCATTAAGATTTTGAAAATTGCGCCTATGGCTTCATTGGTTGTTTCTAGTCATAGCTCCTCCCTTTGATTTCGTGTACATTCAAACAGAATTAAATTATAATTTCAACAATTTCCACTAGTTATTAAATTTACGCTTTTAAAAATTAAATGCAACATTTGCCAAAATATAACTAGAATTTTGAAAAAATAATTTAAACAAAATAAAAATGCAAAAAATAAAAAATAATATTGTCTCTTCTCGTGGGATTCGAACTCATTTTCTTGGGCAGAACGCTAGTACCGTAACCATTGCACCAAGATACAAGTTATAGTTTAGTGTGTTATATAACTATAAGTTTTCAACATTATTAGCAAAAAAACACATAAAATGCTTTTTTTTCCAAAAACATAATCTGATCAAAAATTCCTGTTGTACTATTCCGGTTCACACCAATGTACATTACTTAGAATTTTTTTAAATTTTTAGTTTAAACCATCTGGGCTACAGGGTGTGGGACAAAATTTTTTTTGCACAATTTTGGCAAAAATCGCATCAAAATACTTTATTTTGCAAAAATAAAAATTTGATCGTTAATCCACGTACCAAGGGCTTTCATTTGATACCCTACTCAGAATTTAAAAAAAATATTTTTGTTTTCGATGAGCACATATTTGTTTATATTTTTAGGGGGATATGTTTTTTAGATGTTTTAGTATTTTTCCTATGTGCGGGTCAAAAAGTTGTACAAGCATGCCAATTTTCAACTCTCTAGGTTTAGCCGTTTGGCTACAATTTTTACCGAACAGACAGACAGACAGACAGACAGACAGACAGACAGACAGACAGACAGACGACAAAATGACGGTATAAGGGTTTTTTGGTCATACCTACAAAACCCTAAAAAATGAATTTTAATATCTATACAAATATACACACATCGGAAAAGTCTAGGGATATTGAAAAAAATTAGAAAATATATTGCTTATTGTACAATTAATGTTGTATTTCAATTAAAGTAAGCAATTATGAGTAGTTGGCTATGGAAAACAAGTAAAAACAAGAACCAACAAGACAAAACAAATACAAATTTGACAATTTTATTCAGTACATGATCCGTAGGTTGATCACATGATTCATTTTAATTCGATTTAAAACGTTTATATTAATAATTGCAGTGTTTTTAAGTAGTGGCATTATTTTTTAATAATGGAGCGTCAGCATTTAACTATCCACGAGATGAATCATGTGGTGGGACTTTTCCAAGCTGGCTTCAAGCAAGTTGATGTAGCCGAGCTGATAGTAGTTTCTCAAAATGTTATCATTCGGTTATGGAGGCGTTACAGGGAAACAGGGAGTCCGGCTGAACAACATTCGGGACGTGGTCGCTGTACAACAACAGGTCAAGCAGATTTTTGGTCTTGCTAGAAGACAACCTACTATTACAGTACCCGAATTAGTAAGGGAGTTACAGCGAGCCCATAACTTAACCGTTAGTCGCGATACTGTAAGAAATCGTCTCCACGAAGTTAATATTGTATCTGGACGACTATCAGATGTCAACCTCTCTAGAGGCAATCGCAGAGAAAGATTAGACTGGTGTCACAATTTTCAATATTGTTGTGATAATGATTGGGCTACAGTTTTGTTTACTGATGAGTTCAGATTTGGAATTCATCCAGATTCTCGTCGAACAAGGGTATGGAAAATATCCGGTAATTTGGAACGTTTGAGGCACGTCCAGGAAGTTTACAGTTACAGAGGTGGTACTGTTATGGCATGGGATAATCATTGGCAGTAGAACTCCTTAAAATAACGTTATTAAATTAACGTTATTAATATTAAAATAACGTTACAAAATAAAAATATCGTTATGTTATTGTATTAGATATTGTAGTTGAATCGTTATTATAACGTTATCGGGTATCGTTACGTTATGTTATCCCTCACTGGAATAAAATTTCTAAAGACATCCATGCTAAGAACTCTGTACCTAATTATAAGAATTTTTTTAGTAATATTTAACTGTGCAAATAAATACAATCTTTTAAAATTGTTGTGCAATGTTTAATTTAAGACCCATTTAAAACACATGCTACAGGCCCTGCTGTAGATTTATCCGCCAATAACGTTATGGTTTGCGATATATTTAAAAAATTGTCCTAAAAACTTACCCCCTATTCCAGAGGTCTGCCTAGTGTCCTGTGGCCGTCGCTCGCCTGCTCCTGTAATACCAAATACTCATTAGTTTAATTGCGGATTGTTCTCAGGGGTGAAGGGACGAGGGAGACTTAATTACTCCCTTTCATAGGCACTGATGTCTATGTGTCAAACAGTGGCGTAACAACTGGGGAGTCTACAAATAAATACTAGCTAGACTGATTCACTGTCCATTATTTTCTATCACTTTGGACAAACGCTCAGGCAATTTCATGATGCCATCGCTCCAGAAGGTTTCGTCTTTGCTCTTGAAAAATTTGTCCAGGTGAATTTTCATATCGTCCACAGATACGAAATTTTTTCCGTTAAGGGAATTTTGTAGAAAGCAGAACAAATGGTAGTCGGATAATGCGATGTCTGGACCATATGCTCCGACTAATATTTGTTCCGCTATCTACAAAATTCCCTTAACGGAATTTTTTTGCATCTTTGGACGATATCAAAATTCATCTTTTTCGAGAGTAAAGACGGAACCTTCTGGAGAAATGGCATTATGAAATTGTCTGAGCGTTTGTCCAAAGTAATAGATAATAATGGACAGTACATTTGATAATAAAAGTTTTGTTTAGAATATATATTTTATTGAATAAAAGACGGGAAAAAAAACGGTCTTATGCAACAACCCAATTATGGCACGACTTTAGCAGATTTAAAGGTCTTGTCTATCTGGCAAGATTGCTGCCACAAACATGCTGTCTTATTAATTTCATACACTTTTGGTGTAATGAAATTGAACATTAAAGATCTTAAAGCCAAACGGCTAAACCTAGAGAGTTGAAATTTGGTATGCTTGTACAACTTTTTGACCCGCACATAGGAAAAATACTAAAACATCTAAAAAACATATCCCCCTAAAAATATAAACAAATATATGCTCATCGAAAAAAAAAATATTTTTTTAAAATTCTGAGAAGGGTATCAAATGAAAGCCCTTAGTACGTGGATTAACGATCAAAATTTTATTTTTGCATTTTGAATTATTTTGATGCAATTTTTGCAAAAATTGTGCAAAAAAATTTTTGTCCCACACCTTGCTCAGATGGTTTAAACTAAAAATCTGAAAAAATTCTAAGTAATGTATATTGGTGTGAACCGGAATAGTACAACAGGAATTTTTGATCAGATTATGTTTTCAGAAAATAATGCATTTTTGGTATTTTTAACCAAAATATGTTAAATATTTAATTCGCTATGTAACCAAGTAGATACGTCAGAGCTCATAGCGATGAGCGTTTAGTCATTGGTTTTCTAATTTGTTAAACAGTTAACTTGCAAACTAGAGTTCGAATCCTGTCAATTTTAATTTTATTGTTTTTTTTTGCAGTTTTCTTTTGTTTAAATTATTTTGTAAAAATTCTAGTTATATTTTGGTAAATGTTGCATTTAATTTTTAAAAGCGTAAATTTAATAACCAGTGAGAAGTGTTGAAATTATAATTTAATTCTGTTTGATGTATACGAAATCAGAGGGCGGGGCTAATGATTTAAGCAACCAATAGAAGCCATAGGCGCAATTTTCAAAATTTTAATGAACCTTCCCCGCAAACATTCAACTAACGGCCGAATGCCGGCAAACTGCTTTTATGCTGGTAAATTACTGGCACCAAAAGTAAGTGCAACGCCAGTATTAATAATTTACTTCACATTTGTATTTCGCATTCCGCCTATACGAAGTACTTTACCAGCATTTTATAAGCACTCTTCTTCACTCATACTTTTTACTTAAAACCATCAGAAATAAATCTTGCAAATAATGCGATTATTTTGCACTTTACCGTTGCTGGGCCGACAACTGATACATCAATGGGCCAGTAACGGCCACGGGGACACCGGGGTACTGGCCCATTACTTTCAATGCCGGGAAGTATGTGCTTTACCAGTACTGGCCCGTATAAAAATGTTTGCTGGCTTGCTATGTAAAAAAAAATACTGCACATATTTAGAAACTTAAATAATGGTATTAGGCATTCGAATTAAAATTCATAAAAAAATAATTTGAAATAAACTTTGTTTTGGCATCCCAAATAATCATCATTCAGTTATTAAATACCTGCAAAACCCTGAAATGTGTGAAAATTCACACTTCACATCAATTTTTTAATATTACTCCTCTATCGAATCATAAGATGTATGACTTGGTAGAATAAGTATATTTTGCTGTGAAATATGATAGTTCAACCATTGTCAGCTAAACCATGTGTCAGACTGTCTGTTTTTGTTTCGAGTCTCCGTTCAAATCGAGTCTGACAAGTTTCGTATTCTCTGTCATTTCGGGTTTACATCTCTAACGATTCTGAAAGATTATCTCTTACTAGAAATGAAGAATGAGGTGTAACTTACAATTACAAAGATATTTCGAACAAATATAACCGAATACGTATTTTGACGGCTATGGTAGTTTCATGTAAGTACTTATTTCAATACTGATTATAATAAGAGATGGATTATATGTTTCTCTTTATCTAAGTCATGTTGAACGCTGCGTTAAACAATTACAAGGGAGTAGTAACGGGTGTTTTTTTTAGAGGTATAGAACTTTAAATTGCAATAAAACAACGATGGATTATTCGATTGACATGAATTTTTTTTTATTCGAAAGATAATCTTGTGGCATTACATTAAATCATACCAACAAGACGGCGCAACATGTCACACAGCTCGTGCCACAATCGATTTATTGAAAGACACGTTTGGTGACCGCCTAATTTCACGTTTTGGACCTGTGAATTGGCCTCCAAGATCTTGTGATTTAACACCGCTGGACTACTTTCTGTGGGGCTATGTAAAGTCATTGGTCTATGCGGATAAGCCTCAAACGCTTGACCATTTGGAAGACAACATTCGCCGTGTTATTGCCGATATACTGCCACAAATGTTGGAAAAAGTCATCGAAAATTGGACGTCCAGATTGGACTACATCCGAGCCAGCCGTGGCGGTCATATGCCAGAAATCATATTTAAAATGTAATGCCACAAGATTATCTTTCGAATAAAAAAAAATTCATGTCAATCGAATAATCCATCGTTGTTTTATTGCAATTTAAAGTTCTATACCTCTAAAAAAAACACCCATTACAAATAAATTTTCGATTTGACAGTGGTACGAGGGTTACCCTTTATGTTTTTACAAACGACCACTAGATGGCAATATTGAAATATGTCATAACTCAACAACAATGCATAGATTCGCTTCGTTCAACTTTTGATACGACGTTTTTCGATGTTTTTCCTGATTTTGTCGATGACTTTTGGCAAACAAATTGTTGTATATCATCTAGCATTAACTGTTATACGATCCTCTAAAGCAATGGTTGCGAAATGTCCAGTACAATCCAAGAAACAAGCGTTCATTTTCTTGGAAGTGCTTCGTGAACCAGAGTTGGGCATTATTTAACTAAACTTTCTAAACTAAAAATTTGAATGTAAATGTAATCAAACTAAATTAATCATTCTTTATTGATTCAATAATGAATGTAATCATAAATCCTTAACTAAATCTGTCTGTCTGTCTGTCTGTTCGGTAAAAATTGTAGCCAAACGTCTAAACCTAGAGAGTTGAAATTTGGCATGCTTATACAACTCTTTGACCCGCACATAGGAAAAATACTAAAACATCTAAAAAACATATCCCCCTAAAAATATAAACAAATATATGCTCATCGAAAAAAAGTATATTTTTTTACAATTCTGTGCAGGGTATCAAATGAAAGCCCTTGGTACGTGGATTAACGATCAAAATTTTATTTTTGCAAAATAAATTATTTTGAGGCGATTTTTGCCAAAATTGTGCAAACAAATTTTTTTCCCACACCCTGTAGCCCAGATGGTTTAAACTAAAAATATGCAAAAATTCTCAGTAATGTACATTGGTGTGAAACGGAATAGTGCAACAGGAATTTTTGATCAGATTATGTTTTCGGAAAATAACGCATTTTTTGTGTTTTTAAGTAAAATATGTAATATATTTAATCCGCTATTTAACATAGTAAACGAGTGATCCTGTATAGCACAGTGGTAGCGTTCTCGCTTAGTGAGTTGAAACTACTGTAAGAAACTGTGTTCGAATCCCGTCAATTTTTATTTTTTCAATTTTTTTTTGCATTTTTATTTTGTTTAAATTATTTTGTCAAAATTCTAGTTATATTTTGGTTAATGTTGCATTTAATTTTTAAAAGCGTAAATTTAATAACCAGTGGGAAGTGTTGAAATTATAATTTAATTCTATATTTGAAGGTATCAGAGGGCGAGGCTTATGATTTAAGCAACCAATGGAAGCCATAGGCGCAATTTTCAAACTGCACATATTTAGAAACTTAAATAATGGTATTAGGCATTCGAATTAAAATTCATAAAAAAATATTTTGACATAAAATTTGTTTTGGCATCCCAAATAATCATCACACCCTGAAATATGTGAAAATTCACACTTCACATCAATTATACTATATTTTTGGATGGTGAGAGTACATATGTTCAAAATTATGCCTTCATATTTTGCCCCCCTTAAAATATTCTTGCGCGCACCCGTTGGTTTATACAATACATTATAAATTGTTTTATTGTATCTGACTTTCTTTTGTTGATGAAACCTCAATAAATTCACTTTATTCAAATATTTTCGGGGGTACATAAATATTTCAGCCTTGTTCTGTTAAAAGAAAAGGTATAGAACCGAATTAAACCGAAGACATACAGCAACCTGTCAATAGATACATTATTTATGAGATATTCTCTGTGGACATGTGGAAGAGGGATCAAATCCCTATTGGTATGGTCGAGTAAAGAATTATTCAACAAATTGACGAATTCAAAAATATGATTATCAAAAGAAATAGCTCCAACTAACTTTATTTAACAGTACACATTTTTTAAAAAAGTAGTTAATACTAACTAAAATCGATAAAGTCCAGCTTGAACAGTTTACAAGTCTCTTATACGTTTTGCACGTAATGCTCCGTTTTCTTAGTTCAAGCTATTTATTTTATCACCTCCCAAGAAAAGCATTACAGTATTTTTAAAAGACCACAACAGCTTTTAGAATAGTTTTCATATATATGCGATATTATATATCGTAAATACCATAAAAGTTTGACGGTTATATGAAAGAATTTTTCTAGTTTTGTAAATTTAAACAAACAACATAAAATATGATTCGATGGGATGGTGCTGTATCTGTTTACATAAATTTTTGTACAATATTTCACTTATTGTAATCATTTAATTCATTGATCCGCTATGCTAGAAAGCATTAAAGAACAATTCAAAACAATATACGAGGTCTGTTCAAAAAGTATCGCGAATTTTGAATTTCCGCGGGTTACGTATATTCGATTTTTTTTGTGGCGTTATGTTGGTACTCATGTCTCTCACTTATGCCGACAAGTTCGGTCATTTTGAATGTTCAGTTAATTTTTGACAGTTGCTTTGCTTGCACGTGTTTTGGCTCGTCTTCGATTTTTGCCTATACCAAAAAATGGATCAAAGAATCTGTATCAAATTTTGTGTGAAAATCAAAATTAAGTGCGCGGACGCATTCCGAATGTTGACTGTGGCATATGGTGAAGCTATCTTGGACCGAAGCAACGTTTATCGGTGGTACAAAATGTTCTCAGAGGGCCGAGAAGATGTGAACGACGAAGAGCCGGACGCCCGAGCACGTCAACAACAGACAAAACATTGATGAAGTGAAGAAAATAGTATTGGCCAATCGTCGAATCACCGTTAGAGAAGTTGCTGAGGACCTAAACATATCGATTGGCTCGTGCCATTCGATTTTTACCAATGATTTGGGCATGAGACGGGTCGCATGCCCATACATCGTTTCTTGTGCGTGAATTTTTGGCCAAAAACAACACACTAATAATGCCACAGCCACCGTATTCCCCAGATCTGCCCCCCTGTGACTTTTTCTTGTTCCCGAAACTGAAGAGGCCCATGAAAGGACGACGCTACACTACGAGTGAGGAGATAAAGACGGCATCGAAGGAGGAGCTGAACAAGATCACAAAAAATGATCATCAAAGATTTAACATGTAAACAAATGAGGACAACTTTCACATTACTCGTTTCGGCTGTTTCACAGCGATAACAGCGCTGCCATCGGCCATTTTTGTGTCTAATATATCTACTCATATTAAACAGTGTTCAGTACGTCGTTACTCCTAATTAAAAAATGCATTGGTCCACTGCATAACAGATCAAGAAAGAACGTATTAAAACAACATAGGTATTGCTAAATGTCTAAATTGATTGCCACTCTTGTATATCTGCTCATATTAAGTACTGTTTAATACGTCGCTACTACTAATTAAAAAGTACATTGGTCCACTGCATCACAGATCACAGAAAAACGTGTTAAAACAAGATACATGTATCTTAGAGTCGAGAATCGAGTGTTACACCAATACAATCACCAAATTAAGTATTGAATGATACGTCGCTATGAGTAATGGTAAATTACACTGGTCTGCTGTATATACCAAGACCATGTTGATATAATTCATTATAAAATTTTTGATGCATAACAGCATATACATAAATGGCTTTATGATGTATTGTGTAATCAAAACATAAACATAGATATGACACATGTTCACTGCATAGCGATTTAACAACATAAATTTAGTTAAAAGTTTTGTTAAAATATTAGATAACAGTAAATCTTAAGTTTAAAAAATAGTTTTTAAAATTATTCAGTAAAATATATATTCTGGAAAGTTTATAAGTAAATAGCTAATAAAAAAGTCGTTCTGGAGTTAAAGTACTTCAAGTTTCAACTAAGCGAATTGTCTCAAACTATACTAAAACATGCTAGCAAAAGTTCTGTCAACGACATTTTGATATAAACATCCAAATAAAAATGTTCAGAACGAGAGAAAAACTCAAAGTTTGTAGACACTTTCGAATATGTAAAGAAAAACTGCATACATACATATAGATAAGAAATATTGATTAAAAGTTGGGTTATGTTACTATTTTATTCATTATTTTATTATAATATAGTCTATTTCTTGAGTGAAGAACTAGATTTTGATATCTAGTTACTTGTAATGGGAATTTGGATGAATTATTATTACCATTGTCAATCGAGTTTTTATACAAAATTGCAGGTTAAAATATCTTAACAGTTATAGAGATAATAGAGAGAATCATCATAGCATAAAGGATTCCACACACCAAAGCGGCCGCGGTGGCGGCCACAGTAGCGATACGACTAGCGATCAGGTCTCCTCACACTAACGCGGTGGGAGTGGCGGTAGCGGTAGCGATCAGTTAGTGAATCACGGTATATAGTTGTATGATAATATTGATTGCGAGAATACAATAGAATAATTAATTGTATGTAGAGGAAAAATAATAATCTACTTACAGTCTGTTTCAAACGGTTAGGCGGAACTAAATGGGAACTTCGTTCTTTTAGGTTGGAAAAGGGACCTTGCTTGGGTTAATTCATTTTTCACATTGGAATGTCAAAATTTAAAATTCCAACAATGAAACCATGGAAACGAATGACATATGTCAAACTTAAATTAATTTTCTTACATATTTTAATGACAAAAAAATAAATAAATGGGAAATTTGTATTAAGAATGATACAAAAGATCAAAATATAAAGAAAATGACATTTTAAAATGATATTAACCTTAACCAAAAAATGTTTATTGTAAGTATGATTTACAAAGCTTAAACAAAACGGCCGAAAGGCACGATTTAAACGATGAAAGTAACTAGATTGCAAAATCTAGTTCCGCTTAACCGTTTGGAACAGACTGTATTCACTGTATATTTCCACCTTAAGAGACTTCGTACCCACAAAACTTGTTAAAACTAGCCTCAAATTTTATTAATGTAGTTTTGTTTTGTATTTAATTATTTTAAATTAAAATTGTTGGCCATCTGTATAAAACCTAATTGGATTGTCTATGTGTAACTTCATTGCAACTGTCTGTATGTAACTTCATTCCATACTCCCAGCAGATTATTTGGTAGCTTTCATGTAACGTACAAACACTGATTTGACTAATGGAATCGTATTCCCAGGACATCAAGTCTGAATACAAGACCCAGACGTATCAGAATCTATGTCAATCTCAGAAATTGTACTTTTCCACTACAAAAACAAAACTGATTTGGACAATATTTTGACAGTTGTTATTTTGATGTACATAATCCAATCTTATATTAATTTCATCTGTAAATATTATCGTAGTACCAACATTGTAAAACTTAAACAGTGTGTAAACAGTAGCTTAAACCAGTGTTAATTAAATAAAACATCATTTGACGATGTAATTAAATTTCGTTTACCTATGAAATAATTAACAGAACATAAATTGGTGTACAAGCGCGCTAGATTGACGCGCCAATTACGTACCAGCGGCTGAAAACTGAACTATCATTTTGTAGTGATGAGTGATTCCTAACTGGGAGTACGCATTTTGCCCCCAATCGGTGAAAATAGGATAAATATTTCGCGAACCGATTGAAAGCTAAGACACAAATAAAAACCAATATACAGTCTGTTCCAAACGGTTAAGCGGAACTAGATTTTGCAATCTAGTTACTTTCATCGTTTAAATCGTGCTTTTTGGCCGTGTTGTTTAAGCTTTGTAAATCATACTTACAATAAACATTTTTTGCTGATTTTTACCATCATTTTAAAATGTCATTTTCTTTATATATTAATTTTTTGTGTCAGTCTTATTACAAATTTCCCAATTATTTATATTTTTGTCATTAAAATATACAAAAAAAATAATTTAATTTTGACATATATACTTCGTTTCCATGGTTTCATTGTTGGAATTTTAAATTTTGACATTCCAACGTGAAAAATGAAATAACCCTAGCAAGGTCCCTTCTCGTGACAACCTAAAAGAACAAAATTCCCATTTAGTTCCGCCTAACCGTTTGGAACAGACTGTAGATAGTATTTTATTATTATATAGGTATATGTTATAAATATACGAGGGATGTTTCCAAAGTTCTGGGAATTTAGCTATAATTTTTATTATTTTGTTGATTTTCGTCAATATTACAATGTAGTTTTTCAACTCTCCATTTAACTGAATACATTTATCCCAACGATAAACTAATTTTTTTTAAGCCGTCCTCAAAGAACTTTCCTATTGAGTTTCTGTTCTGGTCCCAACAGCCTTGGCACCCAGCGCGGCGAAACCTTTCTGACGCCCAAACAATCATGCAAGATGTCATGGACTTGTCGTGTACCTATCCCTAGGCGCACATTAATTTAACGAATAGTCATTCGCCTGTCCTCTTTCAGTAGGTCTTCAACGGCAGTAATGTTTCTTTCATTTACCGACGTGCTTGGGCGCCCACTGCGTGGATCGTCTTCTAGTGATGTTCTACCGGTTTTAAAACGGTCGATCCACCGATAAACAGTACTTTTGGATTCTGCAGACTCATCAAATACTCCTTGCAGACGCTGAATAATTTCTGATGTTTTCACACCTTCTTACCACAAAAAGAAAATTATTGCTCTTTTAGATTTTGCTGCGTCTTCCATGGTTACAGTGCTATGAAAACGCGTCTATATCAGTCGAACACCTAAATCAGACTGAACAATATTGCACTAGATAGTTGCATAAACATGTCAAGACTTCTCTGGCACCAATAACATTGCCTATAAGTTACGTAATTAAATTATAGCACAATTACCAGAATTTAGGAAACATCCCTCGTATAATTACAATTTTTAGTGCGACATCTGCTGCTGCTTCTTTGTTAGAAAAATTGATATACGTGGCTCCAGAGTTGTTTCTGAGAGACGAAGCGCTCCTTTAATATCCATTCGATTTCTCTGTTTGGTTTTTATTATAGACATGGCTGAAAAAATCTTTTCGCACAAATAGGAAGTCCAAAAAATGACTAATAATTTGATAACTTTATAACTCACAGATGGATATTCTTTTTCTAGCAATTTCCAAAATCGAGACAATTTTATGTCTGGACATCAGAGTGACATCCGAAGACAACTCGATCAGCTTTTCTTTTTCACGAGGATCAAGTACAAATGACTTCATATCTTCCAAGAATGAATTATTAATCCAGAGGTTACCTTTACGAGGATCCTCAAATTTCAGGGAGATAATTATTAAAATTTTAGCTAATGCTCTTAAATGTTAACTTATTGTTGAATATGACTTTCTGGTTGACATCAGCAGCAATCAAAAATTCTTCCAAAAGTGGAAACATTTCTACATCTTCCTCTTATAAGCGACTATTCCAAAGAGCTAGCTTCTTCAGAAGTATAAAAAATAACCGCGAGAGGCGTTGTCTTGGTGCTAGTAAATATTAAATAAATCATGGTTCGGACAAAAGTTAGCTTCTGCGTCGACTAAAAAAATGTGCTATATACTCGTGAATAGAAGTGTTCTACATGATTTGGTCGAAATATTTCGCGGACCACGGGTTGAAGAGCAGTGCTATAGACCATAGATTGCTTATTTCTTATTTTGTTATTATTTATGTATTATTTACGAATACAATGATTTCCTCCTGTAAACAGTGCAAGATCTTCTTAAAGATAATTGTTTAATTTACTGAATAAAATTTTGTGACCTCTGTTTTTATTTCTAAAGTCAATATTAAAATCGGATTTCTCATATATTCATTTCTGAGACCTAATTTCATGGAATTGAATTCGTATTTCTAGAAGTTTGTTTCGTAAATCTAAAATCGATATTGCTATAAACAGGCTTGTACATAAGCGTATCAAAATAACGGCTATTGAGACTATACAAACGTTTTTAGAACACATTAAATGCTTCTTTAATAATATAGATTTCTAAATATGTTATTTTACACAGTATTACCAACTTAAAAATTTATCCTGTCATTTAGCTGGCTGTAACGTTTTGCTAACAATAAACATATCAGACTTAACGACGTATCCAACTAACGTCCGTAACATGTTAGCTGTTATCTTGTGCAATTGTTCTCTCTAGATAACGTGAAACCGCAATACATTTGTAGGTGTTGTGGCAATAATAGTAACATTCAACGCTCTGTTAGTTAGGTTGGTACTAACGGTTCAAAGAATGTTTCAATTCTTACAATGGGAATAAGGACAAAAGATCCACATAAATTACGATATTATTTGGCTTCAGATCTGAAAAGTCCACTACAGATGCTTTATTAAAATTAACTGATAGCAGTTATTGCTCAATATATGAATTTCGAGCATCGTTGGCTGATGTTTTTGATATTGGCCATCAATTATTGCTACGAAATCTTGAATTTTATGGCGTTAGGGAGCTCAAAAACTATTTGATAGTTAGCTCATTGATAGAACAACATACAGTCCATCTATTTAAGCCTGGCAGATGACCTTGAGTGCGTAGTAGCAATCACTAGAAATTGGAGTGGGGACGTCAGACTGTCTTGCTGCAAGCATCAGTGAAAGTACATTCGGATGAAAAAGTATAATGGAATTTAAGACGAAATTATGCGGGCGCGTAAACCATAGTCAGTGTAAGGAGATTATTAGTAATGTGATTGACTTTATGACTAAGTAAGCTGCAGCAGGGAACGTGATTATACCTTTTAAGAATATTTTGGATTGAGTTTCAGCGTGCACAGGCGTTTCTTCAAGAAGTTTAAGTAGATTTAACAAGGAAAAAAAAAAGTGTCTGCAGGTTAGACAAGTTAAAAGTTGTAATACAATATAACTTTAATACAAAGATGAGACACGGACGGAACAAATATTTTGAACAAAAGAATCCGAAATTTCACGTTCTAAATTAACAATCATAATAAATATCTTTGTTATAAGACGCAACAAAGCTGTTCAAAAAAACATTTATTTTGTTTGGTAAACTTAGTTCAGTTCTTAACAAGCTTTTCATTTTTATTTCATTGTTATATTATTTATACATTATTATTTTCTAAATTCAGGTGAATGTTCCACATTTTCGTCACCTAGAAAACAGAAAGAAAGAAGTGAACAGAAAATATGAAATATAAAAAGTAATCCATTAAATTGTGGAAAAAATTAATATTTTGATGAAAACTTGTGTCTCGTACTGTACAGTCCAAGCGCTCGACCCTCTCTTTCTTTCCGAATGCGTTCTTCCTCTGCGCGAAACTGATTTCCCACACGCCAATACTAAATAGATTTGCTGTACGTCTGTGAATGATAAATTAAGCAATAAAAGATTTATTGAATACGGAGTACCTGAAGGCACTATTTTAGGGCCATTTCTTTTTGTAATTTGTCAATAATCTTTTTAAGCTTTATTTCCATTAAACTTTCTTATATAATTTATGGTGAGACTAAGTATAACAGGGCTGTTCAGCATTTTTGTATTTGGGATCTACTTTTTTATATACAGGGTTAGGTAAATGTCCTGCACAATTTAAAAGACATGGTGACGTAGAATGCAATCGATTATTCCTTTGGCAATTTTCTCTAAATTGTGAATTTCGTCCAAAAATAAACAAACAAATATATGCCCCAAATTTTGAAAACCACTGACTTTTTTTAATTTTTCATATTAATCCAGAAGTTGCTTAGGTGCCATAGAGAAAAAATATTTTAATTGTAGTTCAATAATAGAATATCAAAGTACGTGTACGTCATAATATAAAATTGTGTTCCTATTTTGTTAAAAAAATGACACATTACACAATAGGGGATACGCATAAAATTTATATTTCTTTAAAACTACATTATTTTGATATGTTAATATTAGTTATATCACCTAACAAAACAAAAATCACATTTTAATTAATATTATAGCCAAATTTTTTAATTAAAATATTGTAAATTTTAAATAAGCCGACCACGGCGCGAAGGTTGCCGAATAAAAACGACTGAGTATGGCGTCAAACGATAGGGGTTTCACGTCACAGATACAGCTACAACATAATCTTTACACGTGTGTATATTGTATTGTTCGACAATTTTGTATTTGTTTTTAAACAATTTTTCACGCATTTATTATTAAAATGGCAGATAAAGATTTTGTTAGGGCTCATGCATTTATGCATTTATGCTCACAAACATAATATTTACTTTTTTCTGAAATATCGGTTTTATTTCGCCCCATAGCTTCCAGCCACAAATTTCGCCTTTCCTGTTGTTTTTCGCCATCAGGTAATTAAATAAATTGTTTTTTTGGATTTCTAGTTGAACTAATTGGGCACATCGGTACTGAACAATATTTTCGATTATGTTTCGAAGTACTGGGGCCTGGATCTTCCATATTTTATATATTTTAATATACAATGTAATTCGGTAAACATGTATAAATTGTTTTTATAGAATTAAACTTTATTTTAATTAAAATCACTCTAACTTTAAATAACCTATAAAAGTATACAAACAAATAAGTTCACAATTGACTATGTACGCTGGGTAGGCTAGTAGTGTCATGCGTCAGTTAGAAGGGGTATGACGTCACACGTCGTTTTCGCGCGCTACATACATTTATGATTTTTTTAAGCCTTCAAATTAAAAAATAAAAATTAAAAACTGTTTTTTATGTTTATATGCAACAAGAGGAATATAAAAAAATCATGCCTATCCCCTATTGAAGAATATGCAGACATGCATTTTGTGTATGGGGAATGTGTCGGCAATGCTGTGGAAGCAGAACGACGATATGCTGAACGGTTTCCGAATAGAAGGCACCCAAACAGAAAAACTTTTGAAGTGGTAGCACAACGATTACGCGAAACTGGATCTGTTTTGCCAAAGGGAAATGAATTATGAAAACCAGTGGAATGGGATGTTGTAGAAGAGGTATTAGAACAAATTGAAAAACATCCAGCAGCTTCTACTAGAGAGATCTACTAGGTCGTGAATTTGGATTAAGCCATTGGACTATTTAGAACATTTTAAATTACTATATACTTATATGTCAAATAATTCTTCTTATAGATGCAACTTCTTTAAATTAACCATAACCTCAAATCTGGAATTTGGAGATTTTATTTGATACTATTTCTTGAGGTGTAAGGAAATTCTTATCTTGTTTTGTTATTCATCACAGTATTTCGCTTTTATATCTCTCTGAATCATTGTAGTAAACAAGGAAAGATGAGAACGGTGGAACGCGTAACTGGTAAAAACATATCATATCCCCACTGTACAACTGTTATTGTTAGTAGGTCAGCAAAAAAGAAAAAGCCAAGTAAGGAAAAAATGGGGTGAAATACAAAGTGTTTGAGAACAAGTGTTGAAAGATTTGTAACAGAAAATCAAAATCTCTATCGGTAGAATTTTAAACTATGGTTAATCAATTGAATAGCACGTGTAAAATTATTACAAGGGGTGTTTGATAAGAAATGGCGCTCAGATTGCAAGTTTGATATTATTCGACATTTGCCATTCTTTGTAGACATACACTCTAAGTTTCAAGTAGATCTGTGAAATTGAAATGGCATATTCAGATATGAAAAAGCTGTCGGCAAAATGCCTCGTCTACTTACAGTAGATCAAAAACAGAATCGTGTGATTATTTTAAAGCATTGTTTGGACATGTATGCATCATTTTCAGAGGTCCCAGGCGTGACAAAGGTCGATATATTATTGGCCCTAAGAGATATTAAGGAATTCTTTCACAAATCACATTTCACCCTTTAGGGATGAAATTGAAAAAAACTGTCAAACTATTTCGAGATATTATTTTAAAAAGACACCTATGTGCCAAAAAGGAATGTTAAAACTCGACAAACATAGGAAATACGACTGGAAGTATAATTCACCCCTTTAGAGGTTGATTAGGACAAAAATCTGAAATAATTTTTTCGGAAGTTGCATGGGTAGTCTTTGTAAGTAAATACCAAGTTGATATCTTATTAGTCTAAAAGATATAAAAGAATCCTTGAAATCAAAATTCACCCCTTTTCACCCTTAGTGGTGCAATTTTAAAAAACTGTCAAAACGATTTCGAGATATTGTAAAAAAACAACTAAGTGCCAAAAAAGAATATTGCAACTAAACAAACAGGAAATACGACGGGATGTATAATTCACCCCGATTGTAGAAGTACTCCTTTAGGGGTTAATTAGAATAAGAACCTGAAATAGGTTTTACGGCATTTGCATGGGTAGATTTTGTAAGCAAAAAGCAAGTCGATATCTTATTGGTCCTAAGAGATATTAAGCAATCTTTGAAATCACATTACACCCTTTTTCACTCTTTGGGGGTGAAATATTCAAAAACTGTCAAAATCATTTCGAAATATATTAAAAAGACACCTATGTGCTAAAAAGAAATGTTATAAATCAACAAACTCAGGAAACACGACAGGATGTATAATTCACCCCGATTGTAGAATCACCCCTTTAAGGGGCTGATTAGGGTAAAATCCTGACATAGGTTTTTCGGCATTTGCATGGGTTGTTTTGTAAGCAAAAATCAAGTCGATATCTTATTGGTCCTAAGAAATATTAAGCAATCCTTGAAATTACCGTTCAACCCTATTCAGGGATGAAATTTAAAAAAGCTATTAAAACTATTTCGAGATATTTTAAAAAGACACCTATGTGCCAAAAAGGAATATTGCAACTAAACAAACACAGGAAATACGACGGGATGTATAATTCACCCCGATTGTAGATTCATAGAAGTCACTGACAAAACATCTTTCGTACCAAGACCATGTTGATATAGTTTGTTATAAAAATTTTGATACATAAATGACTATGTTGTAAGATGTAGGTTGAGATTGTTTAGAAGATATTTCTCTTCTTTTATCCTTACCACGTGTCTATTATGCCGATTTTTTCTTTTCAAATAACAAAACGACAAAAACGAATAGCATCCATTAAAAGGCCCTAATAACCTACACTCTCAGCATTCTAAGTAGGCGTTAAAGTAATAAGAATTACAAGAAGTTCTTAATGAATGCAATTCCAAACATATTCACGTACAACTTTGAATCGCTTATCGCAAAGTTCGAATCTTGTATTATCGCCGCGAATTTAGGTCACAACATCGAAGATAAAAATCTATTTTCATAATATTTGTTACTATATTACAATATTTTAAAAAGTTTCTTTACTGTTCTATAAAATTTATTCAGAAACTCTTTCAATATCTGTCATATAAACTACATTTTAAAGAAAATAGTATGGAAAATAATACCAACTTAACAATAATTTACAGTTAATTATACAAGAGTCAGTAGTGCCACCTGTGTACTGCATTTTCCCCTAAAACAATGTCTTAATATAATGGGAAACTGTCTCGTATATTAGTTAAGTAATTAACTCATATTTCGCGCTTTTTCCATAGCGTCGCGTGGTGGGTAAACTTACAACTTTTAAAGGAAGGTTAAGTGAAAATTTGGGACCTAAAGTAGTTTGACAGAAGTTGTAAAGAGACCTACTCATATTTAAATAAAAGGACAAAAAGAGAACATTTCAGAAAAAATTAAAAATTTGTATTGTACAATTCACCCAAACAGTGGATTGTTGCTTAGTTTTGCTTGTAGGTATGACCAAAAAACCGTAATACCGTCATTTTGTCGTCTGTCTGTCTGTATGTCTGTCTGTCTGTCTGTCTGTCTGTCTGTCTGTCTGTCTGTCTGTCTGTCTGTCTGTCTGTCTGTCTGTCTGTTCGGTAAAAATTGTAGCCAAACGGCTAAACCTAGAGAGTTGAAATTTGGCATGCTTATACAACTCTTTGACCCGCACATAGGAAAAATACTAAAACATCTAAAAAACATACCCCCCTAAAAATATAAACAAATACGTGCTCATCGAAAACAAAAATATTTTTTTTTAATTCTGAGTAGGGTATCAAATGAAAGCCCTTAGTACGTGGATTAACGATCAAATTTTTATTTTTGCAAAATAAATTATTTTAATGTGATTTTTGCCAACATTGTGCAAAAAAAATTTTGTCCCACACCCTGTAGCCCAGATGGTTTAAACTAAAAATCTAAAAAAATTCTAAGTAATGTATATTGGTGTGAACCGAAATAGTACAACAGGAATTTTTGATCAGATTATGTTTTCGGAAAATAACGCATTTTTTGTGGTTTTTGGTTCACAAAGTACAAAAGTTATACCAATGTAAGACACTCACACGCAAGGCGTACGATGGCGTTATTGGTTAGAGCACTGGTCGTAAGCTAAAACTCGCTGGTAAACGAAGGGTTTCGAGTTCGAGTACTGAGTGAATTTTATTTTTTCTGTTTTTTTTTTTTTTGCATTTTTATTATGTTGAAATTATTTTGTCAAACTTCTAGTTATATTTTGACAAATGTTGTATTTAATTTTTAAGAGCGAAAATTTAATAATTATCTTATTATATGATTAACAGACGATAAATTATTTTTAAAATATCGTTCATTTTGCCGTGATTACTACAAAGTAAAATTTGTCCTACACACTCAGCATACCGCCTTCACTTATTATATACCTGCGAAACCCTGAAATGTGTGAATATTCACACTACACATCAATTTTTTTGAGCTTCGGTCAAATTATGCGGAATCCATTGGGAATAGATCTTTTTCACAGCCAAATGTTCATGCAAAATCGAATGTATCTCACGGTAGTCACATGCCGATCTTCCACAATCATTTTGCGCATAGCATCGATGTTTTTTTGAATCATAAGCGATTTTGGTTGACTTTCACGAGATTCATCACTGATGGACGCACGACCACGACGAATTTCTGCAAACCAATTATAAACATAGTCTTTTCTGATGGTGCTTCATTACCAAAAGTTGTCATTTCATGAATAGTCATGAAATGACTATAGTTGTTTTTAAAACAATAATAACATCTTTTGATGTCTGTTAATTGTTTTTGCAAAACTTACAGCAGATTTAACGTAATTTTGTTGGATTACACTCGAGAAATTGTTTCCAGAGTTTTTGTTATGGCCGCCCGGTTACACGATGCCAGTAACTTGTGCAAGTACTGGCACAAGTGCTTGTGCCAGTACTTGCACAAGTCGTTTTGTCGTTTACACGTATTCCAGTATTTTATTTAAGTAACCTTGCAAAGAACCCGAAACACACTGCAAAATGTAGATGCTTCCAATTATTTTTTATGCGTAAAACCGTCTTTTTAACGCGCAAATTTTCGATGTTTAACCTAATTTTATGTATTTTATGCGTACGTCTTTCTAAACAAAAATGAATCGGCGCCAAAAACTACATTTATTAAGAAAAGGTGTGAAAAAGTTTGTTTTTGTAACCGCAAAAATACATCAGGGGTTCATGGCGGCCATTTTTAAGTCACTGGCACGGCTACTTGTGCCAGTAAATAGGAACGTCTTCTATTCACTTGACTTGCATGAGATACTTGTGCCAGTACTGGCACCAGTACTGCATGTACGTTTACACGATGCCAGTGACTGGTGCAAGTACTTACTGGTGCAAGTTACTTGCATCGTGTAACTGAGCCATTAGTTTATAATAACGTTTTGTGAGTGTTCCGGTCAAAAATAATGTTACAAATAAATATTTTAACCACTTCTAAACTGGTAGACTTGATCCCCTTGATTCTAGACATATTTTCCACACCATAAATCAATTTCTGTCATCGCCGTATCTTATATTTCAGTGATGAATGGTAGTACTAACTATATGGAATCGATTTTTAAATATTCGCTTCTAATAAACGATGATATAAGACCGCTGGTGGGCGTCGGGATGCACACCGACGCAATAAATTAACCAGGATACCTTACTGATAAAAATATAAGTTCTGTAATCGAATGAATGTACTATGTTTGAAAATTCACGGATTAACTTTATATAACTTTATAAGTAAGTAATTATTTTACTTAGATTATCATCTTCAATATAGCGACCATTTGCGACTATAGGGGAAAAATTTTAAGATCGTAGCGCCACGCGGATTTTTTTGAAACCATTCTAAATCAGATACCACTTGACATTTACTAGTAAATAATAGCGAAAAGTGTATCAAAAAACGACAAAAAATAAATAATTGTTTGGGATTTTCTGATTTTGTGAAGTGACATTACTTGTAAACATCTAAAATACTACATTTTGTGATCTGGTTTCAAGTTATGGCGGTTTTCCATTGTCGATTATTTTAACTATATTGGGGGAAATAATAATTCCCGTGTTGTTTACCAAGGGGTAGAAATCTACAATGCTGGGCATATAATATTGTGAGTCACTGAAAAAAACAGAGAGTTCATAAAGATTTATGCATTATGCCTACAACTTGTGCATTACAAACCCACACACAATAACAGGAATTTTCAAGATATGCGATAATAAATACAAAATTGAAAATATTTTTTGTAGTCACTATCATTAAAATGTAATGAGCAAACTTTGATATAAGGGCTCACTTTTTTTCCAATTTTTAAATTGTTTATCTAAACATCGCGTCGATTCCTAACCTCTTGCTTTCCCAATTTTGTTTCGAACTGTACGGTGTCTGATATTAGTGGAAACAAATGAAACGATATTTCCGGGTTTCTTCTTTTCAATGAATTGCACATAGGCACACAACAATATGTATTATACATTTTTCAATGATTATAATAAAACTTTAAAAACAAACTTCATACAAAACCAATACACAAAACGAAATGTTATATGATGTACACAAGTTCATGAAACGCTCACCAGATGGTAGGGTGCTTAGCTGCAAATCCCTATAGATGGGCTACGATATCAGAAAATTTACGTTAGTAATCTAGTAAAAGATCTTCGACGTTAACCCAATACGTAGAGGATGTGTCTGATATTGCCTGATATTGTCCAGCTCATCTTTTTTTTCTTTTCTCTTGAGATTTAAACATCCCTATTCTTCAGCTTCAGCTTCTAACCTAACTTTATTAATCATTCACCAATTAATAGTTCGTAACTCTTCCGATAGTTGGCACTACTTTTTCAATTTACTCTCTAATCCATCATGTTGAGAAACGTTAAAATTTTAAGAAATAGTATCTTTTACTTATTAGTTTTGAATGCACAGCAAAGACCATAAATTTTAACGTTGAAAATAAATGATATTACTACTTGAAAACTCGCGAAAAATTACAATTTTTCTTTAAAAAGTTTTAAGAAAATATTTATTGAATCTCGGAAGACGAATGGTGGTTTTTACTATTCTATATTAGAATAAAAGTCAAAATGAATTATAACCTAAAACTGTGATTTCCAACCTTTTTCTTTACATGACACGCTTTAAATGTCATGAGAGTATAATAAAAATAAATTGTATAAAAAGATGAAAAGAAAACAATATACTGAATTTTATGTTTAGTTATATTCCAATTTATTTAAACCATAAGCTTCGCAACACCCTTTCTAATGAGTTATGATACAGCAAGATGACACACTGTTTGGAAAGCACTGACCTAAATATATGACATTTTAAAGTTTTACTATTCTTTTTCAGCGCTGTCAGTGGTTGAATTTGGAACTAGTCGATGCCATATTTGCTTGCAGTGTTGTTTCTCTGTTTTCCGTTCAAAATGCTTGTTTCTCTTTAGTTCTTTTTGTAAAACAATAAAATTAAATATACTAGCTCCATTTACAGGACGGTACTCTTTATTTTATAGTACCCTATGGCACTGTAAACGAGTTACAGTACATACTACAGTCAGCGAATGAGAAACCATCCATTTTAACATTTGTAATAGTTGATAATAGAGGCGCTGTTGATTGCTTACAAGTACAGTGACTGTATAAAGACAGTGTGGCCATATGAACTGTAGCCGCCATGTTTATTCCAGATTTGTATTGGGTTATCACGGATTCTTTAATATCTCTTCGGGTCGATGGGATATCGACTTAGTTTTTGCTTACAAAGATTACACATACATATGCCGAAAAACTTATTTCAGGATTTTGTCCTAATCAACCCCTAAAGGGGTGAATCTACAAACGGGGTGAATTTTACATCCCGTCGTATTTCCTGTGTTTGTTGAGTTATAAGGTTTCTTTTTGGCACATAGGTGTCTTTTTATAATATCTCGAAATGGTTTTGACAGTTTTTTAAAATTTCACCCCTAAAGGGTGAAAAGGGGTAATATGTGATTTCAAGGATTCTTTAATATCTCTTAGGACCAATAAGATATCCACTTGCTTTTTGCTTACAAAAAATACCCATACAAAACCGAAAAACTAATTCCAGCATTTTGTCCTTATCAACCCCTAAAGGGGTGAATCTACAATTGGTGCGAATTATACACCCCGCCGTATTTCCTGTGATTGTTGAGATGTGACATTACTGTTTGGCACGTAGGTGTATTTTTAAAATATTTCGAAATGGTTTTGACAGTTTTTTTAAATTTCAGCCCCAAAGGGTGAAAAGGGGTGACATGTGATTTCAAGGATTCCTTAATATTTCTTAGGACCAATAAGATATCAACTTAGTTTTTGCTTACGAAGATTACCCATACAAATGCCGAAAAACTTATTTCAGGATTTTGCCCTAATCAACCCCTAAAGGGGTGAATCTACAAACGGGGTGAATTTTACATCCCGTCGTATTTCCTGTGTTTGTTGAGTTATAAGGTTTCTTTTTGGCACATAGGTGTCTTTTTATAATATCTCGAAATGGTTTTGACAGTTTTTTAAAATTTCACCCCTAAAGGGTGAAAAGGGGTAATATGTGATTTCAAGGATTCTTTAATATCTCTTAGGACCAATAAGATATCGACTTGCTTTTTGCTTACAAAAATTACCCATACAAATACCGAAAAACTAATTTCAGGATTTTGTTCTTATCAACCCCTAAAGGGGCGAATATACAATTGGGGTGAATTATACATCCCGTCGTATTTCCTGTGATTGTTGAGATGTAACATTACTTTTTGGCACATAGGTGTATTTTTAAAATATTTCGAAATGACAGTTTTATAAATTTCAGCCCCAAAGGGGGAAAAAGGGTGACATGTGATTTCAAGGATTCCTTAATATCTCTTAGGACCAATAAGATACCGACTTGGTTTTTGCTTACAAAGATTACTCATACAAATGCCGAAAAACTTATTTCAGGATATTGCCTAATCAACCCCTGAAGGTGTGAATCTACAAACGGGGTGAATTATACATCCCGTCGTATTTCCTGTGTTTGTTGTGTTATACAATTTCTTTTTTGCACAAATGTGTCTTTTTAAAATATCTCGAAATAGTATTGAAAAACGCATGTTTATATATAAAAAAAAAAAAATAGGATATTTTCATATTAAAAAAGAATAAGCAGAACATGTTATATACCCTGACTTCAAAAAGAAATTACATCAGAGTTGGCTATGGAAAAATAAAATAATGTATACTACAAGCTTTATGTAACAATAAATAACTTATGACAACAAGAGTGATTTAATTAATTCAGACAGTAAATTAATTCTAAAGCTTTCTGTTGACATTACTTTTATTTTCCATAGCCAACCCTTATGCAATTTCTTTTTGAACTCATGGTATAAATGATATATTAATAAAGAAAACTGATGTATATATTATCAATTATGCATTTATTCAACTAAAATTATGGTCAGGTGAAAAATAATATGAAATCAGTATGGAATAACATTAAAATTAATGAAAGTAAATACTTCTTATAATTGTGAAACCATCCATTGATTTACTGGCATAATGTTTTTTTATGTTCATTTAGCCTTTTTTTTTCCTTCAATTTTAAACCTAAACATAACAAAACGTTTCATTATTTTTAATTTTAATTTGTGACAATTTAAAATATGTGCACAGTTTACATTATCTACATTACTCATTACTCATCACAAACACAACAATATTCACTATTAAACGTCTAAATATACGTATATTATTTGAAAATATCACTTAAATCTGTTGAAACACAAGCTAAACACATGTAAACCATATATAATCTGTAACAAAGTTGGTAGAAACATGGCGGACTTCAGCTCGACCAATAGAAAATGAGACCATCGTATGGCCACACTGTCTTTATACAGTCACTGTACTTACAAGTACAGTAACTCTATTTATTACAGTGGCACATTTTTTATTCTTTGATGGGATATCTGTCATTTTCTGGTAAGCTTTGAATTTAATGATTTTAGACTGCTTGTTTGTAAACATAACCCATATAAGTCGACATTCTCATCATTTTTTCCCGAAATTCCGTATAATATAACACAACCGACGTTTAAAAACTCCTCTCCTTCACTACACACTTAGAAGAAGGGGTTGCACTTAAAAAAATAAAATGATTTAGTAAGGATAGCTGTTAATTATTCATTACATTGCCCAACAAAGTAAATTTTTTATCTTGGTGCCGGAAAAGTAAGAATTGAATTTGGATATTTTTGATGTGCTAATTCCAAAAATACCAGACTCTTTTTCGTAGCAGCTCTAGTTTTTGAGATACAGACTAATTGATTTTAGTTTTTTTATCTAAAATCGGTAAACTTCCTCCTTGGACAGCAAAGTGGATAAACAAAATATCCTTATTTTTTATGTCTTTGGGACAGCAGAGCTAAGGATCAGTACTAGGTCAACAGAAATTGGATGATTTCCATTAAGGAATTTCATAATTCAAGAAAAACAAAACATTGTCTGCGAACCTTTGGTTGCGAGAGAGAAAATTATATTTCCACTCTTGCATATCAAGTTTGGGTTTATGTAGCAATTTTTGAAGGCTTTAAATCGAGATAGACTTTGTGTAGGCTACTTGACACGTAAATTTCCTGGGATTAACTCTGAAAAACTGAAAGCCACAATATTTGATGGTCCTCAGATAAGGCAACCTACTGAAGATCCACAATCCAATCCAACCGCATCAATGAACGAGATTGAATCTAATTCTTGATGTTCATTTATTCAAGTAGTACAAAATTTACTTGGAAATAATAAGGCAGAGAATTAGTGGAAAATATGCTTTCCAACTTTAATATTCTCGGTTGTATTATGACCACTTACCAGAAAACCTAGGTGATTTTAGTGAAGAACCGGGGGAAAGATTCCATCAGGACATAAAACTATGGAAGATAGATATCAAGGAAGATAAGATAGCCACATGATGGCCTACTACTGTTAGAGCCTTCAGAAAGACTATTCTGGTAAACTCCATGCTAGAAAGTCGTACAAAAGAACATTTTTAAGTGATAAGTGATGAATGTATATTTATCTATTTTGTAAAATAAATACCTTTGTCTCTTTTGTGTTTGTAACTGGCAGTTGGAGCAAATAGTAACAGTAATAACGTGAAAAATACACAAGTTAAGAAATAAGATATTTTATTGTAAAAGAGGCCAATATAGCGTATCTCAAAAACTAGATCTGATAGACCAAATCTGACGGCTATTTAGGATTCTGTGCCCCAAAATTACCTAGAGACAGCTAAAAACTCGCAGGCACCAAAATGTCTATTGGGCTGTGTTATAAATCGAAGATTTAACATGTAAACAAATGAGGACAACTTTCACATTACTCGTTTCGTCAGCTGTTTCACAGCGATTGCAGCGCCGCCATCGGCCATTGTTGAGTCTAATAGTTGATATAATGTGGCAGGTGGATATAAAAAGATTCATCATTGACACACTGACGTAGAAAATAAAATACTTATGTGATTATAAGTTGAAAATGTTACCAACAGAGTCGCTTTAAATGCCATAGAGTGACAGAGAGATAGAATAATGATATCCTGTACTTCTAAGAACGTAATGTCGGTAAAAAAGGATGTGATATTTACTTTTAAAGATGTGGCTCGTTCACTGAATGATTTCCGTTTGTGGGTTGTTCAGATGATTTCCTCGTAATTTGAAAAGCTATTAAGATACACGTGCAGCGATAATGTTACTGGGTACGTAAAGCTAGTTAACGTTAACATAAACATTTAGAAGTGTCCACGTAACACCTAAACGTGACTTCAGAACGCACCCTGCGTACATATAAACTGTTTATTTTAAACCACATTTGCATATGCTCGGATTTAGGGCATTTCAAATTTAAATAAAGCTTTTTTGTTGTCTTTTTAAATGTTTTTGGGGTTATATGACACAATTGTGGGTGAAATAACGTTATTATATACAGGAAGGATCACTAATATGGCACTGTCAAGCGAAGTAGCCTTTTTTACTTTGTGTAGACTTTTTGCAAAGGGCAATTTAGGAAAGTCGGGAATAGTAGTGTGATGGCAAATACAATGTGTTCATTAATGATTGGTAGGCGTGTGCAACGCGCTTATTGCCGTGTTATTAATTTTCATCCCTATCTGTATATGACGCATTTAATTGATATTATTTGACATTGACAGTTCTTTAACTTTGACAATTTATAGTCATAGATAAAGAAGGAAATAGATGCGAAACTGCCGTTATATTTTTTTAAACCAAATTAGCGCTGTAGTTGTTGGGTTATGGAACTAAAATTGGTAGGGGAGGAAACGGTTGGGTTTTCGCGGGTATTACAAATGCTTCAGTGGATATAGTTGTAAGCATAATTAAATGTTATTATTAAATGAAACAATTATTATGATTTATTTTGTCTACTTTTAATATTATTAACGCCAACAATATTAAAAATAGACAAAATAAATCATAACAATTGTATCATTTAATAATAACATTTAATTATGTTTACAATTAAGAACAAGCAGTTAGGAATTATACAGAAACAGAAAAACAATAACTAGCAGAAATAATTATTTATTAAGTAGACTAACATACAACATAATATTTACTAATACTTAATATTTATGGACACTTCCATGGACAAGCCATCCAATTTTGGATTTCCAATGTTCCTCATCCACGTTTTATACAATTCTGGAGACACACGTATCTTCGGGTTTGGAAAGCGATATCTTGTAGGTTCACTACTATCACACCCCAAAACAAAGCATTTAACACCCATTTTCCGAATTAAACAATGAAATTACAAAATGACAGAAGACGATTTTGACACTAATTACAGATTTTGAAGCTAATGACAGAAGCCGTAACAGGCAACATCCTGTCATGCGCGTAGCTATAGCGACTGGGGCGCTATTTGTGTTGGGTTATGGAACGTAATATGGTTTTCGTTTTGCCATTAGAGTTTCACCCCCCTGTTTATAGTGTATTTACTAGGGTAGGTCAATAAGTCCTTACAAAATCTAGGAGATGGCGCTAATAGTATCAAAATAAATTTGTTTCTGAAAATCATCATCTGTCAATAGACTACTGTCAAATTTTCAGCCATATCCATCGCGTGGTTTTATTTTTACAATCGATTAAAGCACACTACTTTTGTTATGTTCAAACAATGGAAAAAAATGGAATTTCGTGCCTCCAAATGGTATCTGTAATCCTCTCCATTGATCCCAGTAACGATGTTATCTTACAAACAATATTCTTGAAGGAATTCGATATATTTCTGGAATTATTATTAATGTTTTGTAAGACTTTTGGTATTTCTATTCCAAATAATCCCCTGTTAGAAATATATTCTATCACAATATGTCAAAATTTCAAAATGGCGCCAGTTATTTTCGATACTGCCGAATACAAAACAACATAACAGTCTAGGTGACATGATACTTTGCATGTGACTGTCGAAAAGTTACAGAATAGAACCCCTAGCAAGGATAAAAAACTATGGAAGAAGAAAGGGGAAGCCTATGTTCAAGAGTGGACAAAAATTTAAGTCTAAAAGAAGTAGAAGAAAGAATTTATTACGCTACTGGCTAATCAATTAAATAGAACTATCTAGATACTAAGTTTGTCCTTTCTTTGTTCTTAAAACTTCATATTTTTACATTTTCCAATAATAAATTAGATTTATAATAAAATTAGGTATTAATTATTTACTAACTTTTCTAATCGCTATATTCTGTGAACAAATAGTGCCAACTTTAAAATTTTACTTCGTATTTACTATAACCAACTAAAACTTTTCTGTAACCAACCTAAAAAGGTTATTTCAAGAATATGTAATACCTATAAGCTTTTAATTTAAACCAGTGGAAAGTTTTGCAAAAAGTTTCATATAGTTGGGATAAAATTTTACTAGATTACATTCCGCTCCAACTTGAAAAGATTAAATTACTTTATAGGGAATTTTTGTGCTAGATTTTAGTAAAACAAGAATGTAACTAGAATTGGTGTTAACTGTTTTAACTTTTTAAGGTTGGTATAAGATTTCAACATTGTGGCTAACTCTTTCTTTTCTTCTGATATTACGTTACTATTGTCAACTGACAATAACTGAAGCGCCTCTAGTGAGATATAGAGAAACTGACGGTTGTAGGATAGTCGAGTTTGTGACAAGCATGGGAATATGTTCTTAGAAGTGGAAAGACAGTTAAAGACCATTTTAGAGTGTGTTCCCGTGTGTTTCAATAAATATCACATGAAGATACCATTGAACCTGTCAAAAATATCCTACCAAAGTCAGCCATGATGTGAATGCAGTAGCGCCTCTATCGGTAGTTGTAGTATCATTGAATAAATAAATGAATTAAAGTTTTTTAGGTGGTTCGCAATGACTGAACGGTTAAAAACCGCTGGTTTAAAGCAACAAGAAGTTTCAATCGAGCCTTTGCCGATCCATTCTATAAATTTCCCATGCCAAAATGTTTGGTTTCCACATTTCACTATTCTATCTTCTTCACCCTTTTGCTAACTTAAAATCCTTTGAAACTAGAAATCTTTGGCTTTTCAGTTTAACATATCTTTTCAAAATTCCTATCACAATCTATCAAAACCTTGAATGAAATGGTTTCACGCCTACCCCTATTGTTCTGTCAATGGGCTATTTAACTCTGGACGAAAAATCGACAATTTACTGCTAAATAAAGCACACTGCCCTTTCAACCCAGTGTTAAGCTTATTTAACGTTATAAAGGGGTAAAACCAGGTTTAACTAGGTTAATTATCGTAGCTAATATAAACGAACAGCTAACAGAGGATTTATCATTTTAAAAATCATGATTTTACCATTATTTTTAATGATTTGATTCATTGCTACCAACTGTATTCCCAGAAGGAAACACATTTAGTTATTAAAATCACTATACACAACTAAGTAGTGCAACTATGGAGGTACAAGTAGAGGGAAAACGACATTGTGCGCAAAAAATTAAGCTATTTGCCACCAAAGCATGGAGGTACAAGTAGAGGAGATATACACTTATAAACTTATCCACACATCAGAAAAGTTAATAAATAATTTTTTTAGTTTGGTGCCGGAAAAGTAAGAACTGATTTTGGATATTTTTGATGTGCGGATTCCAAAAATACCTGACTCGTAGAAGCTATTATTTTTAGTATTATTATTATTATTTAATCAAAAATATTTAAAAATACCTGACTCTTTTTCGTAGCAGCTCTAGTTTTTGAGATACAGACTGATTTTAGTTTTTTATCTAAAAACGGTAAACTTCCTCCTTGGACAGCAAAGTGGATATATAAAATATCCTTGTTTTTTATGTCTTTGGGACAGCAGAGCTAAGGATCAGCACTGGGTTAACAGAAATTGGGTGACTTCTATTAAGAAATGTCATAATTCAAGAAAAACAAAACATTGTCAACGAACCTTTGGTTGCGAGAGAGAAAATTATATTTCCATCCTTGCATATCAAGTTTGGGCTTATGTAGCAATTTTTGAAGGCTTTAAATCGAGATGGACTTTGTGTAGGTTACTTGACACGTAAATTTCCTGGGATTAACTCTGAAAAACTGAAAGCCAGAATATTTGATGGTCCTCAGATAAGGCAACCTACTGAAGATCCACAATCCAATCCAACCGCATCAATGAACGATTGAATCTAATTCTTAGTGTTCATTTATTCAAGTAGTACAAAATTTTCTTGGAAATCATAAGGCAGAGAATTAGTGGAAAATATGCTTTCCAACTTTAATATTCTCGGTTGTATTATGACTACTTACCAGAAAACCTAGGTGATTTTAGTGAAGAACCGGGGGAAAGGTTCCATCAGGACATAAAACTATGGAAGATAAATATCAAGGAAGATAAGATAGCCACATGATGGCCTACTGTTGGAGTCTTCAGAAAGACTGTTCTGGTAAACTCCATGCTAGAAAGTCGTACAAAAGAACATTTTTAAGTGATAAGTGATGAATTTATCTAGTTTGTGAAATAAATACCTTACTTAGTCTCTCTTGTGTTTGTAACTGGCAGTTGGAGCAAATAGTAACAGTAATAACGTGAAAAATACACAAGTTAAGAAATAAGATATTTTATTGTAAAAGAGGCCAATATAGCGTATCTCAAAAACTAGATCTGATAGACCAAATCTGACGGCTATTTTGGATTCTGTACCTAAAAGTTACCTAGAGACAGTTAAAAACTGGCAGGCACCAAAATGTCTGTTGGGCTGTGTAATTGCAGTGGTTTTAAGTAGTGGCATTCTTTTTTAATAATGGAGCAACAGCAATTTCATAACTGTCTCCAACAGTTGACCAACATAATTTCCAACAGTTATGTCCAATTTATGAACTGTTGATTTGCATTGATAGCATTGACATTGCTAATAGTTGAACCCCAATTTTAAACTGTTTCCCTAATCTAACTTTTTAATATTTTGTTGTAAATTTTCAGTCAAATTAAGCGTTGTCCGGTAATCGCCTTAAACGAAATTCAAACCATAAACCGCATAAATAAATCTACCGTGAGATCGGATTATATTTATTACATTCGCAAAATATAACACATTCCAAACAGCAAAGGATTAGACTTTTTAATTAAAATTTTTACAAAAAAATTCATACATATATCTTTACTAAAATTAATAATTTAAACCTAACACGGATAGGAGGGTGTTTGATAAGTAAGTGACTTTGATAAAAGATAGCGCTCACATCAGAAGTTTGATATTATTTCTGACATTTGCATCCTTTGTAGTCATACACACTAAGTTTCACGTTGATCTGAGAAATAGTATATTTTTAACAACCTTCGGACTAATTTTAACAACGTTCAACGAATGGATAAGTTTGAGTTTATTTGCTACAAAGATAAAAAAGGAATTCCGCGTGTTGTAAAGCACAATTTTAGCGTAAAAAATACATTAAGAAAACTCAAGAAAAGCTAAAAAATTTATGTTAATTGTGAATTTTCACACATTCAGGCTTTCGTAGATATTTAGTAAGTGAATGATGATTATTTGGGATGCCTAATACCATTATTTAGGTTTCTAAATATGTGCAGCATTATTTTATATAGCAAGGTTCATTAAGATTTTGAAAATTGCGCCAATAGCTTCCATTGGTTGTTTTAAGTCATATGCTCCGCCTCTCTGGTTTCGTATACATTGAAACATAGAATTAAATTATAATTCCAACAATTCCCACTGGTTATTAAATTTACGCTTTTAAAAATTAAATGCAACATTTGCCAAAATATATCTAGAATTTTAACAAAATAAAAATAAAAAAATAAAATTGTCTCCAGCCCGGAAGCGAATCCTAGTTTGCAGCTTAGGAAGCGAGAATGATAACCATTAGGCTATGAACGCTTACTGGTTTACTGTGTTGCGTAACGTATTAAATATTTTACATCGACAACCAAAAAATACAAAAAATGCGTTATTTTCCGAAAATATATAATCTGATCAAAAATTCCTGTTGTACTATTCCGGTTCACTCCAATGTTCATTACTAGAATTTTTTCAGATTTTTAGATTACCCTCTCTGGCTTACTAAATCGTAGATACTAAATTACTAAAAATTTTGTCCCATCTCCTGTGGCACATTTTTGGCAAAAATCGCTTCAAAATGATTTATTTTGCAATATGATCATTATGATATGATCGTTATCCACGTACCAAGGACTTTCATTTGATACCCTACTCAGAATTAAAAAAATATATATATTTTGTTGATGAGCCCATATTTGTTTATATTTTTAGGGTGATATGTTTTTTAGGTATTTTAATATTTTTCCTATATGCGGGTCAAAGAGTTGTATAAGAATGCCAAATTTCAACTCTCTAGTTTTAGCCGTTTGGCTACAATTTTTACCGAACAGACAGACACATGAGTGACTTTATACGGGTTTTTCACATACAGACAGACAGGCAGACAGACGACAAAATGACGGTATAAGGGTTTTTTTGTCATACCTACAAAACCCTAAAAAAGTGCATTGAGAAATATAACTTCAACCTGCTGTACACTACTGATAAAATATTAATGTATGGGTTCTTCATTAATAACTATTTTAGGCGATTCTGTTCCTTATTTATTAATGTTTAATGACTATATTCCTTAATGAGCTTTATCAGTGCTAATCACCTTGATCTGTAATGACTAGTGACGCCTGACGAGTTTTGCAAGTGCCGTTGAATTTTTTTCTGTGGTTTTTTGTTATTTTTAAGTGGAAAAAATGTAGTGAATACTTGAAAACTTGTGTGCTAGTGTGAAATTTTAAATTTAGTTTCCATGGAAACCAAAATTGGAGCGATTGGAAAGGTATTTGTAGAATTTTTTATTAATTTTATATTGCAAGTCATTGTTATGTAGAATGTGCTTCTATGTACAATATGGAAGCAAATATACAGTCAGCTAAAAAAGTGTTTGAAAACCCATATTTTCATTAATATTTTATTTTATAATAATTTATTTATTTATTTACTTAAGTGTATACAGGATAAAATTATCTAAACTACACAATATTAAAAAAAAATTGATGTGAAGTGTGAATATTCACTCATTTCAGGGTTTCGCAGGTATATAATAAGTGAAGGCGGTATGCTGAGTGTGTAGGACAAATTTTACTTTGTAGTAATCACGGCAAAATGAACGATATTTTTAAAATAATTTATCGTCTGTTAATCATATAATAAGACTGGTTATTAAATTAACGCTCTTAAAAATTAAATACAACATTTGTCAAAATATAACTAGAATTTTGACAAAATAATTTCAACATGATAAAAATGCAAAAAAAAAAACAGAAAAAATAAAATTCACTCAGTACTCGAACTCGAAACCCTTCGTTTCCAGCGCATTTTAGCTTACGACACCAGTGCCCATTACGCTATTGCACGCCTTGCATGTGAGTGTCTTACATTGGTATAACTTTTGTACTTTGTGAACCAAAAACCACAAAAAATGCGTTATTTTCCGAAAACATAATCTGATCAAAAATTCCTGTTGTACTATTTCGGTTCACACCAATATACTTTACTTAGAATTTTTTTAGATTTTTAGTTTAAACCATCTGGGCTACAATGGGGTGTGGGACAAAATTTTTTTTGCACAATTTTGTCAAAATTCGCATCAAAATAATTTATTTTGCAAAAATAAAAATTTGATCGTTAATCCACGTACTAAGAGCTTTCATTGGATACCCTACTCAGAATTAAAAAAATATATTTTTGTTTTCGATGAGCACATATTATCTGTCTCATTTTGTAATACGAAACTAACAGGAAAATTTCATTTTTTATGTTGTATATTTAAAATATCATCTTAGGGTGGTAATTCTGAAGTAACACCTTTCAAAATATTTGACAATTCATAATTGACATTAAATTATATGTCAACTTACTAACACAAATTGTATAAAACACAAATTGACAAGTAGTTGAAATATATTTTATACAACCAGAACAGAAATTATGAATAAGCGAAATAAGATGAAATAAAAATTTGTATATAATTCAAAATATTAGACATGTCAATCACAAATTTGAAATGTCAATTTGGTATCTGACATGTAGTTTTTGAGTGAATATAACCTCAGTATAATGAAACTTCATCAAAAATGTAAAAGCCAGATTTACAAGTTTACATGGTTTCAAAAAAGTCTATTTACACCACAACAGTCACCAAAGTAACCAGATTTAGTTTCGTATTACAAATTGAGACAGATTATATTTGTTTATATTTTTAGGGGGGTATGTTTTTTAGATGTTTTAGTATTTTTCCTATGTGCGGGTCAAAGAGTTGTATAAGCATGCCAAATTTCAACTCTCTAGGTTTAGCCGTTTGGCTACAATTTTTACCGAACAGACAGACAGACGACAAAATAACGGTATAAGGGTTTTTTGGTCATACCTACAAAACCCTAAACAACAAAACAAATTACAAAAAATATATTTAAAAACAAAAATGTTAAATAAACAGGACTAGAGTAAACGGTTTAGATTATTTTTAAATGCAATGTAAGAAAAGCACATATTCAAATCCGGGGCCAGGTCGTTGTAGAGCTTGCACATTCTGTCCAGGCTGGAGTTGAGTCCGTAAGATGTTCGGCGCCTGGGCAAGTGGAATAAATCCACGTTCCTTGTTGGGTAAGGTGCAACTCTCAGTCCAACTTTAGCGAGGATATCAGGAACGTCAGTGGTACTGTTCATTATCTTATGGAGTAGGCATAAGTCAAAAATCCAACGCCTATCTTGTAGAGGTTTTTTTAAGTTCGGATAGTCGTTCAGCTCTCGGTACAGCACTGTAATGAATACCCGATTTATAAAGTGCATAATTACAAAATTTGCACGTTTTCTAGTCTGTTAATCAAACTCTGTTGGGTTGTAGACCATATAGATGTGGCGTATTCTAACTGACACCTCACTAAAGAATTGAATAAGACTTTGATAGTATGTAAACTTCTGAAGCTGACAGATTTTTTATGAAGCGCAACATGCGTAACGAGTTGCTGATGATTGTGTTGATGTGGGCAGTAAAATTACCTTTTGTTCCTCTCTTCGTTGCCGCATCTTAATCTCGCTATCCCCCTGATCTTCCTCTTTTTCCCTTCAAATATTTCGGTATTCCAATCACTCTTGGTCCGAACAAATGGTCAATAACATACATGATACTGTTTTATATATTCAGATATTTTAACTTGTGAACTTATTCTAATAGTCTTTTCAATTAACCACCAATTTCTATTATATGCTTCCATATGTTTCCTCCTCACAACCAGGGTATTGGTTTTGCTGTTCTTATTCTTAAGTTTTTATTTAATACTCTCTTTACAATAATATCTTTACTAAAATTAATAATATAAGCCTAACAAGAATGTAAGCACAGAAATATCTCTGAACCCTTCATACGATATCTGTCGCCGCATGTCATATTCAAGTGGCTACTGGCTGTCTACACAAGCCTAGCTTCTAATTAACACTATTGTTTAGTGTAGACGCCCTAGTATCCATGGAAACAATATCAGAACTCAAATTTAAATTGAGTTATAACGATTTAAGTAGAAATAAAGCAATACACAGGGGTCAATATTTGATTTATTACCATGATATCTAAAATTATCTACTGGTTGAAGATACCATTAGCTAATAAAACGTAAAACGTACCATGTAATCTTGTTTTTTAATTTTTCTGATAAGTGACGATTCAAGAAGAACATTTTTATATATCTAGGTTTACTATGGGTCGAGAGTTCCAGTTCCTAATAAACTCCCTAATAGTTATTTGACACATAATATATTGATGAAGCTAATAAATTTATTGGTGATTTCCAAGTTACAAAATCCTTCTAATAGTTTATTAGCAACATAATTTTTTGTTTTTGCATTGGTATTTCTTATGAAGATAGTAACACGGTGCAAGAGGGATAGAGCTATACGTAAATTTGTAGAGCTAAAGTGAGATGAAATTTTGACACTGAATATTTTGACATTAAATATTTTGACAATAAATAGTTTGACTTGACATTACGTATATTTTTTGTGTTACTGTTAAAATGACAATTAAACGGCGTTCAACAAATTTTATCACAGAAAAAGAGGACAATATAGATAGAAGAGAAGTTAATAAAAATAGTATTTTATAATACAAAAGTGACTGAAAATAAGAAGACAGCCATATTTTGCTTTATTTTACATTCCTTAAACAATATGAATTAAACTTATCAGCAATTTTCAGCCACACATCTTTATTATTCTGCCAATAATTGCGTCTGTCTTCTTATTCTCTATCATTTTTATATAAATAGTAATGCATAAAGTATTGTTTGTAGTGTGTTGAAATCGTAATTGAAATAAATACATATGTAAATATAAAAGACAATGTTTATTTAAAACTATATATTTATATATTGTTCTTTATATATCACATTTACAATAAATGCCCAAAATATTCTAAAAACGGTTGTCCATAATTTATAAATTCACCCAAACAGATCGTCGATTTCGCCAAAATACAACTTAAATGTATATAAAACACTAAAATCACCATTATATAAATGTTTAAAAACTACACATTCGTATATTCTTTTAAAATTATACGGTTTTTAATTAAAATTGAAATATTAACACATTTTGCGAACTTGTTTTTGGTTATATGTCACTTTATTAAGCACTTCATGTTGCCTATAAGTTATTAGACAAATAAGCCTGTTTATTAGCAACCTAATAACTATTTAGGGGTGGAACTCTCGGAAAAAAAATTATGTTGCTAATAAACTTATTGGACAGTTTATTAGCAACTGGAACTCTCGGCCCTATGAATACTTAGTTATTGTTGGAGCTTCCCCGTTTTCCTAAATTCATACACGACTCTCTTGGCGTGTAAATACGTCGAATAAAGGAATATCAGGTTCGTTAACTGTCACAATATCTGAAAAAAATATCCGGCAATAATTCAGAATTTTAAAGTTTCATGGCAAATTACTACTTTTAGAAATTAAAACTCTGATATGGCTCAAAACAAATGGTAACATTTTTCAAATGCATGTGATTGTGTATGATTATGTTAATGGCTGAGGATCCAATCGTAAGTTGATGCTCTATTACCTCAAAAATGGTTTTATTGGCTATTTCATGAGGGCACCATACTCATTTTAAGGGCAGCAGCCTATTTCATATTTAGTTTTATTTTATCTACATTGTTTTCATATTTGGAAACTAGTAGTGTTTGTGACACTTTAGACCTAGCCCTTTGGAGCTATTGGCGTGTATATGGTGACTTTAAAAAGGTGTAGTACGCGATAGTTACATTTGGCATACACAGATGGCAGTAATATCAATTTAAATCTTTAATTTAATAGACCATATTAGTAACTACGTCACAAAATGGGATTCAGTGCTGCCGTCTCGCGGTTGGATTCCTTTTATTTGAATTTAGCATGTTGTTTTTTTGTTAAATTGTATTTTGGAAATATAAATTAAGTTTTCAAAGTAAGAGAGTGCTTCACATCAAAACTACAAGTCAATATTTATTTATTAAAATTCTTATTTTATACATTATAATTTAATATGTCATTATTTTTGCAGAACAATATTATTTTGCAGGTTAATTTTGAAAAATTTACGTTAATAATCATTATTAAGGCAAGTAACATAGCAATAAGTGTGTGTGCCATATCTAAATGGTTTAAAGGAATAATATGTTGTTTTTAATTTTCCATTATTGTTTTTCATTTTCATCTGTCAAAAAACAAAAAAAATTGCAATTAATAATGTAGATGTAATTGTTACAATTTGGAGCAAAACAATACACCAATATGCATTCTAAAACAAATTATTAATGATTACTTAGTGTTAATTAAATAAATACTAAAGATATTCCGATTTTCATATTATTTAAAAACGTAACCTATAAATATATCTTCGAATCCTTATTTATATATTTATAAAATCATTATTCTATAATATAAAGTGTCTGGACTGTATATATTAGTATATATTTATCAAAAATACATATTTTTTGCTCCAAAATTGAAAATATTTATAAAATTAAGGTAACAAAAGTAATGTCCCATGTATTTTAAACTTCAAAAGGACTCAGCTCTCAGATGGCAGCACATGTATGTGACGACACACTAATATGGTCTATTATTAAATCAAATATTTGAGGCATTATGGTGTAAATAACTTATTTTCTATTGTATAATCTTTATCTGGGTTATATTTTTTTGTTGTAGTAATGTTAATTACATAAATTTTCAGATAGTTTTGATAAGAAACATGCTAGAACCCATTAGCCTTTCATGTAAAATGAGTAAAGTTTGGTCTACAAACTTCAGAGTGAGTTTAAGTTCATATTTAAATGTTATGACTACAGGAGAGAATAAAAACTTGCAAACCTCTAACTTTGATTAAAGTTAAAGTGTATGCAATTTGTACGTAATTTTAGTAATTAGAATTGTAGTACGAAAAAAGGTTAATAGGTTTAAGATTTAAATTTCAATGTTTTGTTTTAGTATATATTTCTACCACTACAGTCTATTGTTTTAACAATTTTTGCTAATATATTTTTAACTATTAGAATACGATTGTGACAGGAAAAATATTTGATTTGTGTAATTTAAAGGTTTACACCTCGGCTCAGGACCCCTTTCCTATTGCACGCACTTGTAACGGGTGTTTTTTTTTAGAGGTATAGAACTTTAAATTGCAATAAAACAACGATGGATTATTCGATTGACATGAATTTTTTTTTATTCGAAAGATAATCTTGTGGCATTACATTAAATCATACCAACAAGACGGCGCAACATGTCACACAGCTCGTGCCACAATCGATTTATTGAAAGACACGTTTGGTGACCGGCTAATTTCACGTTTTGGACCTGTGAATTGGCCTCCAAGATCTTGTGATTTAACACCGCTGGACTACTTTCTGTGGGGCTATGTAAAGTCGTTGGTCTATGCGGATAAGCCACAAACGCTTGACCATTTGGAAGACAACATTCGCCGTGTTATTGCCGATATACGGCCACAAATGTTGGAAAAAGTCATCGAAAATTGGACGTCCAGATTGGACTACATCCGAGCCAGCCGTGGCGGTCATATGCCAGAAATCATATTTAAAATGTAATGCCACAAGATTATCTTTCGAATAAAAAAAAATTCATGTCAATCGAATAATCCATCGTTGTTTTATTGCAATTTAAAGTTCTATACCTCTAAAAAAAACACCCATTACTTGGGCTATTTTAAATGTCCTGGTTTTATATTTGACAAAAAATGGTCACCTTAAAAATATACATAACTTATGTCATAATATGATTATGGTTGACGTATATTTTTTTAACACAATAATTTACGATTCACTTTTCATGTTACATTGACAAAAGTGTCAAGTTGCAATAATAAACAATCTACCGTTATCTTAAATGCCCTTTCTAAGCAATAGATTATTTTTGTATCGTTTAACAGATTAAATATTTTACTCTAATTGAATGATTATAATGAATTTATTTATGAAATTTTATTTATGAAATAATACCAAAATTACCTTCCTTACAGGGAGGAGATAAGAAAATATACAAAGGACTGAACACGGTGGAAAGAAGTATGGAGAACAACACCAGAAAATAAGTAACTCGACTATAGCCTTACACCGCAAAGTAGAAAGGCTTCAGGATTAAGTAAGTAAGTATGTTAATTTCAATACTGATCCTAATAAATAATAGCCTATATGTTGCACAACGTGATTTTACAGTGCGATTATTTTAATTTTTCATTTCACTGACCCTTAAGGGGGGGCACGTGCTCACAGTGCCCCCCTGAATACTCCAGTGGGCGTAAATAGCCATCATTTCTGTGAACCAAAAATTGTAATTAACTAACTAAATCTGTTATGAAATTTTATTCTTAATACGTCTCTGATATGAGTTTTTAATTACTGAAATGTCTATTATTCATATCACTATTTTATAGAAAAGCTATTTTTATAGCGATTATATAGGTTTTATTTAATAATGTAAAGATAAAATACGAAAAAAGTAACACATAATACACAAAAAGCATTTATTAGATTTTGAAATAGAAATATTCCTTTTTAGTAGTAATTACTTTCACATTAATATTATTATACCCAACATAATAATCCTAATTTGTACCTACAGTCTATTCCAAAGGATTAGGCGGAACTAACCGCAATTTTCATTTTTGTAATTTGTCATTAGATATTTTTTTATATATTCAAGCTGACTTTTCCTGAACAAAATGATCAAAAGCTTCAAACAATCGGTAAAAGTAACTAGAATTGAAAATCTAGTTCCACCTAAACCAAAGGAACAGACCTTACTATTTTTACATTTCTAAAATGAAATATTGGATTTTATTACAATACTAATATAGTAATCTTAACATTAATTTTATATTATTTAACATAAAAATAACACTGTCATACACAATTATTTTTATACTTTTTAAGTTGAAATAAAGTCTGTTCCTTTGGTTTAGGCGGAACTAGATTTTCAATTCTAGTTACTTTTACCGATTAATTGAAGCTTTTGATCATTTTGTTCAGGAAAAGCCAACTTCAATATATAAAAAAATAGCTAATGACAACTTACTAAAATCCAGGGATTGGAGTAATAACAACTGGGAAAGTGTCAACAAGACTCAAAAAGAAAAAGTGTGTTGGCGTCGTTGGTCGTTCACATTGTTTGCAAAAATTAGAAGTTTCTTCTTATTTTTTCGTATTCTGCTAACTGCTAAGAAGAATAAGAACTAACAATATTAGTATTGTTATATCACAATAGATTGCGCTTATATTTTGTGTACTAATTTTAATAAAAAATAAATTTTTAAGATTCCAGCGCCTCTAGCGATAGTTTCTGAATTTCAAAGTTTAAACATCGACATCGGTAGTAGACATCGATGTTTTATCGATACTATCGCCATCTGACCATCGATTGTAAAAACATCGATGTTTTTAAAACAAACATCGATGTTTTTTTCCCATCCCTAGGTAGCCCCTTGCCTTTTACTTTTACTTGTCTTACCGATGAAATAGATGAACTATATTTAAGTTGTTAATTTTTGATATTATAATCTATTTTGATAACATCCAGTGGCCCTATTATTCCGTCAATTAATATTAATCTTCAATTCTAATATTTGACAGTAGTAAATCTGTCTAATATATCATAGTTGGTCACGAGTTGAGGGGCTCAATTCCCCTCCATAGCGTTAAGCTTTTTGCTGGAAAACTTTACACGGACTTGCTCATAAATCTTGTGCAGCAGTGCGCCCTACTGTTCTGAATGTGAAACTACAAGTCTTGCATAGAACACGAAATGCAAATTTACTTACGTGACGATATAATGAAAAGATGGATTTATGTTTCCTACATATATATTAAATAGACTGCTAGGCAAAAAAAAAAAAAAACGGACACTTATAAACAGAGTTCTTAGTGGGAGTGAGAATGGAATGAAAACGAAAACGAAATAACAATATAAACCATATTTTATTAAAGAACGGAAGATAAAACGGGCACCATATTGTGTTTTGGAATAAAATTAACCGAACTACAAATTATTTTCTTGCGACATGTAAAAGAGATACCTCTAAAATAAATTTTAATATAAATATAAATACATGCGCAAAAGAAAAATAATATTGCCACGAAAATAGAGAAATTGATCACATCATAATAATACAAGGGTTACCATTTATGTTTTTATAAACGACCACTAGATGACAATATTGAAATGTGTCATTACTACATTCGTAAAATTTGATATTTGAAGTTGGAAGGTTTTCATTGAATGATTTTTTACGATTTTAGTAAAGGCCTAACTCAACAACAATGCATAGATTGGCTTCGTTCAACTTTTGGTAATGAAACACCATCAGAAAAGGCTGTTTTTTGAATGGCATAATTTACATTATTTGTGAAAATTGTAAAATAAAAAAAATCACAACTCAAAAATGGTTAGAGATAGCGACCAGCGGTTGAAATTTTTGGATTCTTTGTAGTTTATTTAGTCTAGAAAAAAATTGGGGCTTGAATCGTTTAATGTGTTTTGAGATTGTGACAATTTTTTTTATGGTATAATTTACATAATTTGTGAAAATTGTGAGTTTAAAAAAATCACAACTCAAAAACGGTTAGAGAAAACAACCTGAGGCTAGAATTTTTGGATTCCTCGTAGTTTATTAAGTCTAGAAAAAATTTGAGGCCTTACTCGTTTTGCGTATTTTAAAATTATGACAAATTTTAATATGGCGTGATTTATAGAAATATTCATCTTCGCATGGATATATCTCAAAAACTAAATGCAATAAAGACCTGCGGTTGAAATTTTTGAAATCTTGAGGTCCTAATTTACTTGTAACCAGATTTTGAAACAAAAAAAATTTTTGAAGTTTTTTCATTTTTTTAAATTTTTTTTGAAAATTTTGAAAATTTCTAACTAAAAAATGGTTAGGGATATAAATATGCGGCTTGAAATTTTTAAATTCTACTATACGGTTTAGTCTAAGAAAAAAATTGGGCTTAAATAAACATATTATTAAGTTTTGTAGGGCCAGTAATCCAAAATCCTTGAAAATGGCCAAAAATCAAAAAAATCGTAAGGGGTAGACCTTAAAAAAATCGTGATTTTGAAGTAAAAAATTTTTGTCTCCAATTTTATTGAAAATTGGTACAAATATGCATTTTTGGTCAGAGATCAAGAAAATTTGGTCCATTTTGAAGTTTGGGCAAAAGTTTTGGAATTATGGGCAAAAAACTGAACTAAATCAGCTCTAACTCAAAAACGAGGAAAGCATGAATTTTTTAAATATTTTTTTCATAATCCTCACCCCAAAATTAGCCTAAAACTATATTTTGGCTAAAATCGGAGTCAAAAAAATTTTGACCAAAATTTTCAAAATTTTGGAAGAATTTTTTTTTTTTTTTGTTCGAAAATTGGTATACTTATATATTTTTAGCCTGAGATCACAAATATATGGTCAGTTTTGAGTTACGGTTTAAAATTTTGACATTTTCGGCAAAAAAGTAAAAAAAAACAGTCCACAAAAAGGCTCCGAACCGATGAAATGTTAGCCGGACTCTTTGTTTGATCTTTATAAACTAATACTTACGTCTTATCTATCATCTATATCAGCGGTTCCCAACCTGTGCTCCGCGTGCACTTCTCAGGGGTTTCGCCGATTTCCCTATATAAATGTTTTTGGTATCCGTACCTAAAAAACCCTCAAAGTGTATGTCAGTTTTTTTTTTATCTTGCAGTGTACATAAAACATTATTTAAAATTTTATTATTATTAAGCGTACAGGTATTAAATAGGTTTCATAAAATCAAACACTTGAATTCACTGAAGTTGTGTGTATTGAAGCAAGTGCCATCTAAGGACGAAATGGACCACAAATTCTCGTATCTTTCACATAAAACTGAGGTAAATGGAGCAAAAGAAGGGCGAAGGACAAAGAGCTGAGGCTGTTATCACACACGGAATTGGAATAAGGTGGATAAAATGACTAGAAAGACTGGATACATTAAAAATTGTTTGAATACATAACCTTACTTTTACCTAAATTGAGTTTATGTTATGATAACTGTCGACTCAATTACTCCATGGAATTGTCCGTATTTAGATATAATTAGCGCTACAAATCCATTAATGTAATTATTTTCTGTAATACAGTTACGAATTAGCTTTGTGTATAACAAGAATTTTTTTAGTACATGCTAGATATGCAGTTTACTATTTATACAGGTCTATTCATGTGTCTGTTTGTCTCTCTGTCTGTCTGTCTGTCTGTCTGTCTGTAGAAATTGTAACCAAACGGCTTAACATAGAAAGTTGAAATTTGGTATACTTATACCAGGGGCGGCAACATGGAAGAGCCGCTAAAAAATATATGCTATATATTATATTATAATGTATAAATAAATTAATATTTACTTATACATTTAGTTTGTGATACCTATTGCACTTGCCAGTATATTACAATATAATAATTTTTTTACTGGAACGATTGCTACTTGCATAGATAAGACTTCAATATTTGGTAAATATTCAGTAATCTTTAACTTAAGGCAGCACTCAAGTTTCAGGTCAGTAAGATTACTTCTTAACTGACTATTAATTTCATATGTGAAAAGACTTGCTCACAGTAATGTGAGGATCCGAAAATTGTCAGTAGTCCAAAAGCATAATTTTTTAGATGATTGAACGATTCTGGAAGACGATTCCAACGAAAACAACTTTATCTACATCTTGAAGATTGCGAATTTCGGTCCACTTATGCTGGATAAAATGAACTTTTCTCTTTCTAAACTTTCCAGTTCAGAATTAAGTTTTAAGAATATATTATTCCATAAATCTTTGTATTTCAAATCCAATAATTGTTCAAAATGTACCTGATTAATCAATGGGAACGGTGATAAATGTAATTGCTGCATATCTGCTTCAATTGGTTTTGTCAAAAGAGCTAGTGTAGCTTTATATTTTCTAAACTCTTTAAATCTTTCTCCAAAAGCTGCATGTTAACAATAATTTGTGCAAAAAAAATTGCATTAATAACGTTGTTATGGTCCTTATGTTTTTGAAAATTAATAAAATGTAAAAATGTTTCTGCACGTATATCATTCATCAGAAATAACTTCTTCTAAAAGGGAATATGCAGTAACTCGGGGAATTACCGGTCGTGAATTTCACCGTAAAACATCCTGAACAATACAAAAGCTGTATAGTACAGGCAGAAATTTGAAAATTAAAAAATAAATTATATTAAAATAAAAACCAGCCAATTTTCAAAGAGCCACAATATTTTCTAAAAGAGTCGCATGCGGCCCCGGAGCCACAGGTTGCCGACCCCTGGCTTATACAAATCTTTGACCCACATATCGCTACACGAGTTCAAAACAGAAATAACAATTTTTACAAATTGAGTTATTACTGAAAAACAGAAAAAAGTAACCAGTATCAGTTTTTTAAAAAAAATCACTTTTAGCAAAGGCTATGTGTAGAATTTAATTTAATAAAAATTTAACACTATAAACCCTTCTCTAAGGGTTATATTAAAGGGTAAATTCCATGGTAAATTCTCCCGAAATTCCTAGAAAATTCCACTTTAATCGTTAGAGATGAGACAGTAGAATTTCCAAATATGACGTTGTACAGGCTGTATCAAACAACTCGCACACCCTTTCTTTTTCGAATATATGTGAGCAAATTTTGAGAATCACTGTTCTAACGGATATTTTAACACACATGTATTTTTATGTTAAAGCCATCAGACATACAGTATTGGCCATAAAGATAGCAACTTTTAACATCTTTCAATTTTTCAAATTTGAATAATAATATTGAAAATAAATACTCTTAATTCTATAATTTAATTATATTTTGTCTGTTACATCAATCAATAGTCAAATAACTGACTTACAGATTAATAATAAATTATTTCTTCATTTTTGCTTGGACAAAAATATTGCAACTACTTGAATTTTCTTGTTATATGCAGGTTTTATCCATAAATAATATGTTGTGCACAAGTAATATTTCAGTTTATATTTGTCAATAATGGGTCGTAGTAAAACTGTTTCAAGTGAAATTAGAAACTTCAAAATTTCTGGTTTTAAAGACTGGGTTGCTGCAAAATGTGTTTTCACAAAATTTAAATGGTCATAAATCTACTGTGTCGCGAATTATAAAACGATTTCGAGAAGAAGGTACGTTTGAAGTTTCAAAAATTTCAGGACGGCCACGAAAAACTACAAAACGAACTGATAAAAAAATTATTTATTTATCTACCAATAACCCCTTTCTGTCATCGGAGAAAATTTTGGGCCTTTTGCCACAAATGGATCAAGAAAACATCTCAACAAGAACTATTCGCAGAAGATTATTTAGTGAGGGTCTTTTTAGTCGCCGTCCTGCTAAAAAACCACTTCTATCCAAAAAGAATGTGAAGGCCCGATTAAAATTTGCTAAAAATCATATTGACTGGACTGTGGATCAATGGAAAAAAGTTATTTTTAGTGATGAATCTAAGTTCAATTTGTTTAAAAGTGATGATGTAAGTTACGTTAGGAGGCCTGTTAATAAAAGATTAGTTCAAAAATACACCTTGCCAACAGTTAAACATGAGGTGGTGTGATGGTATGGGGCTGTTTCTTGGGATATGGTATGGGTCCTCTATACCACATTGAAGGAATAATGGATTGATTTAAATATATAGACATCCTTCAAAATGTTATGGAACCTTATTCTGATGAGTTCATGCCTTTAAAACATATTTTTCAGCATGATAATGACACAAAACATTCTTCGAAGTTGGTCAAAAATTGGTTCGAGGATTCAAAAATTAACGTAATGCCGTCACAGTCACCCGATTTAAATCCAATAGAAAACCTTTGGGAGATTGTCGACAGAAAGATTAGAAACAAAACGCATTCAAATATTGAAGATTTGTTTAAAGCTTTGCAGGGTGCCTGGTCTAATATTGATAATGAAATGATCACGAAATTATTAGAATCAATGCCGAAAAGATGTCAGGAAGTTATAAATACTGGTGGTTACTATACAAAATATTAAAAATGATCTGTTAATAATAATTCATTTTCTTAATTAATAAAAAAAAAGATTTTTTTAAGAGTAGTTGCTATCTTTATGTCCAGGTAAAAATAATAAATACTATAAAAAAAATAGAATTTACTATTAAAATTTAATTTTTTACTATAATATATGTAGAGGATTGTTAAGGTAAGAATTACATTTTTTTAATTTTAAAAATATTGAATAGAATAAAAATAAAAGAGGATTATCAAAAGTTGCTATCTTTATGGCCAAACTGTATGTCGTCATCATACCAGAAATGATCTGATACACCCTGTATATTGTGCAATTCAAGAATAACATGGAATAAACCATCTTATATTTTTATAAATTTGTTAATTCTCGTCAGTTTTCTCGGTTAAAATTAAATTTTCCTTCATCGTTAAGTTGTTTATGAAATTATCTTCCCGTCTCGTCATTTAATTTCACCTTATTCTCGATAATTAATCTGTTTACAATTCTATCCTTCGCGCTTATAAACTATGAGATTCACGTCAAAGCTCTTATTCGATTAATCTAATTAAATATAGGTATTTAATTACGTTAAATTCAAAGCATAAACATTAAAGATATATATATGTTGAGAGCCTATCTTAATACCAAATGGTACGATCAATAAAAACACTACCCTACTGCACAAGAGAAACATTGCTTCTTGATTTTATATAAAATCCCTTCTGTATGTTTTCCATTTTATTGCTTTTTAGATAGATACAGTGAATACAGAACTGTTTTAGAAATAACTGAAAATAGGACTGTTCCTAGAAATTTCTAAAGGTTTATTGTCGTCGGCCCAAGTTATGTTAGTTTTTCAGTTAAAAATGCAGGACACTTCTTCACTAGTTAACCCTTGAACGATTATGCCAGGTTTACATTGGTAGAGTAAAAGAGCTATTAGTTTCATATGTTAGTGTCATAACACCAGGCATTAAGCTAAATACGTGGTGGAACTATTGCAGGTGTCCAGTTAAGTATACAATGATACGTCGCTTTGACTGCTCGTTCAATACACTGGTCCATTGTGTGTGGACTCTCTAAAGGCTAGTACTGTACAGACATGTTGCGCGATTCTGGTCTCTGAGACGTGTCTCAGGTTGTCTACGAGACATGTCTGTAGACCAATCCCCGTCTACGGACCTGTTGCGAGACCAAAAATTGCAGGTCTAAAGTCTCCCGATCGGAATGGGAGACCACAACGTTAGACATGTTGCGCAACATTTTGACAGTGTGGACGTCACTCGGCGTCTACAGGCGAGACACGTCCAGTTTGTCTCCAACTACCGAGTGGTGTGATTCGACTATAATCGCTTCGCAAACCTCTGGTACCATTTTCGATATTACTTGCTTAGTTATTCTGAAGGTATACATCAGGCTCGTGAATGAGTCTCCACTTGCTAGGAAACGCAGTGTGACTGCCAGTCGAAGAGAAGCTGGGTTACTCTAAATTTTGTATCTTGCTTCATTATTATCCCTCCAACCATCAAATGTTCAAAATCAGTAGGCGTCAGCCGGGTGAAATTCAAAAAACCCATGGCGTCTTCCAGTCTTAATTTATTTAATAATGCATTATCGAACCTAGGTCCTTCTGCAAGCATTTCGCGCGTCCGCCAACGTTTACGTTTTCGCGTTTTTTCACTTGTAATTAGCACTAAGCAAGAACTCATTCCACACAAAACAATGTCCTCCATGGTGGACTGCGAAGATGAGACTCTGAAATTCACATCGTAGTGTGGACGCTAGACGAGACAAAGAACGGTGTCTAGACACGGTCTATAGATAAATCGCGCAATGGTCTACTAGTGTGTACTAGCCTTAAAGCTGCATATACATTAGCGAACCGAACCTGTAATGTATCGCGCAAAGTATTGCTTCCTTGAAATCTACCCGTAGTGAATATATTGCAATTTTCCTGTGAACTATCCGAGAATTGGTCCACTGTTCGACTTAGTTGTTACTATGGGAGGTGTAATATTGTATTCGTACAATAAATTATTGTTTAATACGTCACTTATACCACTTGTTTAGTACACTGGTCTACTGTACCTCTACCAATGTTCGCTAGATCTATAACAATCATTGTCTTCCATATTTGTACAAATTCAGACTTAAATTTAATTAAAAGGGGTATAGTAAGTAAGTAATCAATATAGTCGCCAGGGTCTATGCGTTGACGGACTAAATTAGCAAAGTTTCTTAGTTGTTGATTGTTGGAGAAACTTCTAAGATTTAGTTAGTTGTCTTAAATTGTACCCTATTTGTGAATAGGAGTAATGTGTTGACAACGAAATACCTCTTACGAAAATTAGCTATTTTGGTAAGTCATAACTTTTCTGACAGTTGGGCCATTGAGGTCCAAGTTAATTTTGGACTAAAGTATCATTCACAGCTCATGTTTTAATAGATAGTACGTAATTCATAGTGCATAATGTTAATGGATAATGTTAGTGGCTAGTCACAACACTTTGGTACCATTCATAGCTCATGTTTTAATAGATAAATCGATCTAGCTGCCATCTACACGCAATAGAAATTACTAAACAATTTATAATAAAAATATCTTGTTATTAAATATATGTATTGTTTTTTTATTAATGTACTTCTAAAAAGAACCAAAATAATATTTATTAAGTTAATTATTAAATAAAATAACTATAATGTTTCTGAAGTTACTCACTCTAACCTAACTTTTTGATTTCACAAAAAAAAGTTAACTTTTGTTTCCACCCTGTTTCCCAGAAGTGTTGGTCTAAAAATCTGAAAAAAATCTCAATAATGTACATTGATGGAAACCAAAATAGTTCAAAAGGAATTTTTGTCAGATTAATTTTTTTATTGTTGAAAAAATACATATTTTATTTTAAAAGTTCATGTAGTATTTTAAGGAAAAGCTCTTAGTACATAGAATAACAAACGGTACATTATTTTCAACATATTGTTCATTTTGACTTGATTACCGCAAAAAAAAATAATGTTTCACACATATAGCTGCTTTAACTTGGGTACTAGATACCTGAAAAACACTAAAATATGGGAAAATTCACATCAATTTTTTATTAGATTCAACACATTTATTAATTAGTACATCATAAACTGCAGCCACAAGTCTTTTTAGAATTTCCTGTATAATATATTCGTCTATTTTGAAATGTATCATTGTATACCTGCGAAACTCTGAAATATATAAAAATTCTCACTTCATATCTATTTTTCAATATTAGTTTCAACATTTTTACTAATAATTATGTCACAAGCTGCATCCACAAGTCTTATTCAGTGTTTTAATTAATTTATGTCAGTGTTTTAATGTTAATGTTAATGTCAGAAGTTTGAGGTATACAAACTTCTAACATTATGCGTTAAATATTTTCTTACGCTTATCCACTAAATTGGAGCTATGAATGCTTATACGGATTTGTGTAGAACTAACATTGTTATGCGTTAACATTAACACTATGAATTACGTACTATCTATTAAAACATGAGCTGTGAATGATACTTTAGTCAAGTATAGGAATTGATCTCACAGAAAAAATAAGACGACCTAAAATTTTTGATAATATAAGTTCATTCAAAATAAAACGAGCTGTTCCAAAAACTCTTCGTTGAGCTAAAATATTTTTCCTACTATTACTATGGAAATGTTTTTTTAATATTGACGATTCATTTAAATTTAATGATCCGGCTCACTTCGTTCAGTGTACTAATGTGCCTCAGTGAGCTGGTTCATGACCCATCTTCAGTACCAACATCTATTTGGTCGCAAACTTTAAAAATTATCATTTGATATATTTTGCTGATAGCGTTTTTTTTATTGTTATTTCACAGTTTGATCTTAAACCGGTTCTGTTAAATGCCCTATCCGGTATGAAGCAGTTGTCACCGGAATTCTCCGGAGTATACACCTCAGCAGTGAGAATTCCGGGGGACGTGTGTGCCTTGAATTGCATGAAATGCACCGGCAACGCGGAATTGAAATATTTCACTAGATAGCACATATTGTGTGGTAAATGGTGTATTTCGTGGTTTTCTCCAAAACCAATGGATGACAACGAATTAATTTTACCGTTGATTATCAGTTTTAGGTCACAAAAGGGTACTACAACAACTTACACTGCTTCTAGATGTAAATTATGTACATAGTTTATTATAAATATGTGTACATCATACATAAAAAATTGATGTGAAGTGTGAATTTTGAAACATTTCAGGATTTTGTATGTATTTAATAAGTGTAAGAAGCCTACATAATGCAGGATGTCTAGGAATATTTGTTCTATTAATCACATCAAAATCAACAGTTTTTTGATAATCACTTCTTTATTTGACAAAACTCCCAGCTTTTTTTTTTCTGCATTTGCTTCGCATTCAAGTCTTCATTAGATCATCATTCAGATTTTTAGATCAATCCCTCTGGGAGATAGGGTGGGGGCCAATAGTTTTTTGACACATTTTTGGCAAAAATCCCATAAAAAAATTGATTGTTCAAAAATAAAAATTTGTTTGTTGATCCACGCGTTAAGAACTTTCATTAACTTTCGTATGCCAATAAAATTTTTAAAAAAATAATTATTTTTTTATTAAATACATAATTGTTTATATTTATCTCGGGATGTGTTTTTTTGAACTGTCAGTATTTTTCCTATATGTGGGTCAAAGAGTTGTATAAGCATGCCAAATTTCAACTTTCTTTGTTAAGCCGTTTGGCTGCAATTTCTACCGTACACATAGACAAACACATGAGACATTATAAGGGTTTTTTGGTGGTCATACCTACAAAACCCTAAAAACCGTATCTTAAAAATTGTACGAGACAGCGACCTGTGGTAGGAATTTTTGAAATCTCTATCTCTTGTTTAGTCAAGAAAAAATGAGACCTGAATTGTCTTCGTCCTCTATTTCTCTTTGTTTTATTTCACTCAATCATTTTAAAAAATATTTTATATATGGAACAACAAACGCTTGTTAAATGTATGGGTAATCCCACTTCTGATGTTTGCACTTTTTAGCGCTTGTAAAAATATCTATTAAAAAACACAAATTCGATCACATTTATGTAATCCCTCTTCTGATGCTAGCACTTTTTAGCACTTCTAAAAATATCAATTAAAAAACACAAATTCGATCACATTTATGTAATCCCACTTCTGATGTTAGCACTTTTAGCGCTTGTAAAAATATCAATGAAAAAACAAAAATTCGAGCACATATACATTTATTAAAAACCGTCTACTTACAATCTGGCATATATGTCATCACTTTTTAGTTGCTATCGTAACATATTAGAGGTAACGTACCAACAACTTCTAACACATATATAAATTTGTTGTTTTTAATGAAGAAATTATTTAATGGAAGAAACGATTATTTTCTGTTCTTTTGAAATTAAAATATCCCACTTACCATTAATGTTACTGCAAAAATATTCATAATATAAACCGTACGAAGTACGAGCATGCCAGCTAGTAACATAAAATCATCCTGTACAGTAATTATCTGGTCTAGAATTTTCATAATGGTCGTTAAAAATAATTTTCCACCCTCTTAAGATTCATAAAAAGTATATACTTCCTCCATAAAAGTTGGATAATAAATTAATCTAATCAGGAGATTAAAGAATAATTACAGTAAGCAAAATGATAGTCCAACCCTGTATATCAGGACGGGTTTCAAGGAGTTTTTCGGTGTTAATTAGAGGTCTATCGTAATTAACAGTGTTGCCAACTCGAGCGCTCTTATTCCACTCTGTATTTGTCTAAATTACACCCCAGAGACAATGTTGCAACCGTGAAATTCTTTTGTTCGTTGGCTTTTGTCTTTGAAAATACTTAATTTAGTTTGTAAGAACGTTTTGTTGTAAGTACAGAATGAAATCTTATTTAAGAGATATATTTAAAGGTGCTCAATGTCTAACAGGAGCATAGGGCAAAGAAAGTGGTTTTAAGTAAGTGTGTAAGTCAATGTAACGTTTCAATCCAATTCAGCTTAAAATCCTGTCGATCATCAAAGGATGTTAAACAGTCAGTACCGTAGATAATACCCTTTTCACACTAGATTTTTAAGATGAGTGAACTTAAAGTTCACCGATGTTTAAAATGCCGGGTTTACATTGGTAGAGTAACAGAGCTAGTAACTAGCGCAAGTACTAGGCGCTTTACTCTACTATCTTATTTTCAGGATAGTAGGTGTTCATACACAATTGACATACTTATCTTATTTTCTGGATAGTAAGTGTCAAAACACATTTGACATCTTCACTGTGATTTTGTTGTGAAATTATCTTTTTGCAAAAAATAGTTTATGAATATGAATATACATTGTCACCGACTCGATGCCATTAAAAAAATGGTATTTTGTATTACATCATTTCAAATTATATTACTCTAAAAATTATGTAAAACTAGTTATAACGTCTTTAGCTAAGCTACGGCTATAATATTAAGAATAGATTGATAACAATTATGTACGTGTCAAATATAAATATTACTTACGTTTACAAAACTCATAGACGGTGTTACAGCAATAGCACAATACAAAAAAGAAAAAATAGTGAAAAAAATAAGTGAAAACTTTGGCACACCAAAAATGTTGGATTGGAGATGCGAACACTTCAAAAGAAATATTTGCAATGACTGAATAATTACACAATTCGTAAAATGTCCCATATTTCCATGTGTTCTAAGAATTTTGGTTAACCCCACCTCCGAGCCCTTGTTCCAAAATTAAAACAAGTTTAAAATGTACTTTCGGCAAAGATTAAAGCATTAGACCTATTTATGGTTTAATCCCTTTTGAATATGACCATAAAATATTACAACCAATTTCCTGTCTATATTGTGTTTTGCATAAAATTATTAACAAATGTGAAGAATGAATTTACACACATTTTAGGTTTTGTTGTTATTGTTGAGTTATGCCTTTACTAAAATCGTAAAAAATCATCCAACGAAAACCTTCACGAGTAATATCCATTTTTTCACAAACTTGTTTTTTTTAACTATCACTGTCAGCAAACTATTCGGTCAATTTATAAGCTGCCACTGATTTCACAATAACAAATGTCAAATTTTACAAATAATGACATATTTCAATATTACCATCTAGTGGTCGTTTGTAAAAACATAAAAGGTAATGCTTTCTGGTTAATTCCATATTTTGACTCATAACGATACTTTAAAAAATTAATTAACTGAGTTTTAACTAACCCAATTTTTACACCTTACCTTCAAAGACAGGTAAATGACTACATAAAAAGATGGTACTACTATTCTTTTCCACGGCCTACTTGATTTTCTTATACTCATTCATTCTAGCGTGGCCTCATAACACTTATATCTTTTTATAAGATATTTCACTAGGCAAATAGTATCTGACGGAACGTTATCATAATTTTTTTCCTAAAATAACTACCTTCCTGCAGCATATACATCAGGTCGTAGATTATTCAAATAACTCCAGTATTTTTTGTCATATTTCATCATCTCTTACTCTGGTTTATCTTTAAAAAATTCAAAGTAATAATTATTTTTTCATGCAAAACTTCAAATCGCAAGGGTGAAATTATTTTAACTTCTGCATCTAAATGTACAATTTTCATAATTTTATTCAAGTAAAATACTGAAAAAAATTTTAAATTGTTGAAACAAAAAAATGGTTTTGAACATGAAGCACTGAATACGAAATACAGAATTGTCGATATCAACTGATTTCACGTACATGATTTGAACATTGGGGTAAAAAAAATTAAACAAAAAAAGACAAGATCAGGACCGTGTCAGGCCAGCTTAGTACTAGGTGTAGGAAAAACCAGTTTCAAAACTGCAATTGAGTAGGTTAATGGCCAGCTTAGTACTAGGTGTAGGAAAAACCAGTTTTAAAACTGCAATTGAGTAGGTTAATGGCCAGCTTAGTACTAGGTGTAGGAAAAACCAGTTTTAAAACTGCAATTGAGTAGGTTAATGGCCAGCTTAGTACTAGGTGTAGGAAAAACCAGTTTTAAAACTGCAATTGAGTAGGTTAATGGCCAGCTTAGTACTAGGTGTAGGAACAAACCAGTTTTAAAACTGCAATTGAGTAGGTTAATGGCCAGCTTAGTACTAGGTGTAGGAAAAACCAGTTTTAAAACTGCAATTGAGTAGGTTAATGGCCAGCTTAGTACTAGGTGTAGGAACAAACCAGTTTTAAAACTGCAATTGAGTAGGTTAATGGCCAGCTTAGTACTAGGTGTAGGAAAAACCAGTTTTAAAACTGCAATTGAGTAGGTTAATGGCCAGCTTAGTACTAGGTGTAGGAACAAACCAGTTTCAAAACTGCAATTGAGTAGGTTATGGTTAGCTGTACGTAAGGCACCAAGTTTATATCTCGGTGTAGACATTTTTAAAATAGTTCCTCAGTCTCTCTAGGTAAAGGAATATATAAAGGAAGGAGCGACAAAATTCTTTACAGAACTAGAAGACCATCCAGATGAAGAGATAAAGAACATACTATCTTCATATAATGAAAAAACCCGCATGAAATACAGAAGACCAAAATCTATCATCTGGACATAACAAAAGACCAACAAGATGATCAATTACAACATGTCATTGAGAATGAGGTAAAACTCTGAAAAGAAGACGCACTCAAGTGCAGCCACATTGGCACCATCAATAAAATAAAAACAGAGATATATAATTGCGATTAAGGAGGTATGAACATTTGTTCGGTACTCCAGAAATCAAGAGAATCCAAGTCAGTCTCTCTCGGAAGTCAGAGGACTTATAACCAAAGTATTTGCTCGTGAGAATTTTCTCAAAAAATTATTCGGAAGCCACGTTAAATTGTAGATCCCATAGTCTGTATGATACACGCAACACGCACTACACAAGTGTATGCGAAGAAATTACCACGTTCAATACTCAGAGAAGAATCAGATTGGCTTTTATATCTCTCACAAACGGAGATTCTGGTTATAGATTTGTTTTTTTTTTTTTACAATATTCCACGTTCAATCTTAGTGATTGAAATTTTTTTGTTAGACTGTACTTCGTCTACCTTCATTTACATTTTGTTAAAACCAATTTTCTGAATTCTTGCACAGAATAATCTCTGTTATCAAAAAATTTAAAACATCTAGACATACAGGGTAGTTTAAGTTACATTACTCAATGTACAACATTTTTATTATTGAAAATAGGGTATAACATTAAATTTGAAAGTATATATATATATATATATATATATATATATATATAATCCTTTATTATATTTGAAAGTATCTTGGTACTACATTATCTATAATAGTCTATATTTATAAAAACAATTGCCTATCAATTATGGAAATGTGAGATTATTCGTGAAAAATTTTTAGAGCAGCTTATATATTTTTACAGAACCATGCCACAAAATTATCATATATAAGTGTGAACAAAAAATTCGTGCAATTTTTTAATTTACAAAACAATATTTATTTATACATCAATTTTTATATTGTCCCCTTCAAAATAGTCCCCATTGGATATAATGCCACTTATACCACCGTTTTTTCCAGTCTTCAAAACACTTCTGAAACGCAGATTTTGGTATAGCGTTCAGCTCCTCCAGCGATTTTGCTTTTATTTCTTCAATGGTAGTAAAATTTTGCAATTTTTTCATCTTTGGGAAGAGAAAAAAGTCACATGGGGCTATAATTGGTGAATAGGGTAGTTACGGTATCATTACGGTGCTATTTTTGCATAGAAAATCTCTGGACGTTATCATGCTGCAGTTTCCAAAATTGTCCTTTTATAAATTTTGCCGTTTTCTACGAATTTGTTCATGCAGCCGAAGCAACAACTTCAAATAGTATTTTTTAGTAACTGTAACATCTTCTGGTAAAATTTCATGGTACACAATACCACGATAATCGAAAAAACAGTGAGAAGAACTTTAATATTCGATCGAACTTGGCATGCTTTTTTGGGTCTTGGTTCATTTAGAAGCTTCCATTGAAGCTTCTCACGTCTCGTCACCCGTTATGATGCGCTGGAGCAATGTTGAATCATTGACGACATCATCATTTCTTGAGCGACTTCTTGACGACACACTTTTTGTTCAAAATTTAACAATTTCTGAACAAATTTTGCTGTCACTCGCCTCATGTCCAGAACATTAGTGAAAATTTCTTCTCATTAACCATAACGATATACTAACTTCTTCAACAACCTCTCTAATTGTAATTCGACGGTTTTTTTCCTAACTTCTTCCACGTTTTTTTCCAGTCATTGAAGTGCTGGATCTTCCAACTCTATCATCATCTTCAATTGCATCACGGCTATCTTGAAAGTGTTTATACCAATTGTAAATCGCTTATTCATTCATACTCGACTCACCAAATTCTGTAACATTTCCACTACTTTGCAGCACTTGATTTCATTTTTCATGCAAAATTTAATGCATATTTTTTGATCTCTCATTGTAATAAATAAAACCGCTCAATATTCAAAAATGCAACTTCTTTAATTAGCTGTCAAATCTAACACATTTTAAAAATAGATTATTCGTTGTACTATTGAATATACAAAGTTACGTTCTATATTCAATGATTATACATAATTTATATATTAAAATGTACTACCCTATCTTCAATAATAAAAAAGTTATGCATTGGGTAATATAACTTCAACCATACTGTATAATTTACTGTAGAAAAGTTTCATATAATTTTTGTAGAGATTTCTTTTTCAATCTTTTACAGAGACATCAGAGTATTATATATATAGATAACAGTTTTGACGTTGATCTATATTCTACATTTTACCTTAGACATCAACGTACAAAGATGTCGCAAAATAGAATCATATTTTACAAAGACATATAGCTCAGAATACACTCTGGAAAAGAATAAGATTTACAAAGATGGCTGAATCAACTGATAGGTGGGGTATTCCCCTTATTGATGTGGGACAAGGGGGAGTATTAGTATAGTACCTTTTAATAAACCCGGATAATCTAAATATTTTTGTGACCCCCTAATTTCTCGTCAAATAATAATTATTAAAATTGTGTTTTTGTTTATTGATTATAACTTGAAGTGAAGTGTGAATTTTCACAAATTTCAGGGTTTCGTAGGTATTTAATAAGTGTAAAAACATAATACTGGATGTCTAGGTATATTGATTACATCAAAATCAACAGTTATTTTGATAATCACTTTTATTCGTTATTTGAGAACTAAGTATTATTATTATTATTATGTCAGGTCTTGACAAGCGTCCACTAATCTCAAACTTCAGCAACCTTTTTAGCCGCGTCATACTAGAGACTAGTGGAGCTAAATACACACGACTGCATCCCAAACCCTGGCGATATGCAGCCGCGGAAATTACGCCAGATCCAGTGCCCGCACAATGCGGAGTGATCCGAGCAGCACTGCTTTCTGCATCCTGCAGATCAAAGAGTTGGCAGAAGATCTACAGGCGGGAATGGACTCGATTTCCCTTCGATCGGAGGCTTTCATGCCACCCAAAACACCAACTATCAGGACTACAAGCTTAACTTTATACCCGGGATACAGCTTTCTAAGCTCGGACAAAAGATCCATATACTTGGACCTCTTTCCTCCTCCTTAAGAGAGATATTCTTCTCAGCTGGACTTGAGAATTCGATCACAAACATCTGTTTGGTCTCGATATCCAGGAGGATTATTATTATTTATAACTACATAATTTGTAAAAAGATCAAAATTCTGACACCTGTACATTTTTTGATTAGTTGACGTACTAAATTTTTTAATACATTTTCGTTTTATTTTTCTAGTAATTTTTGTAAAACAAACTTCATTTTTCTAACGTAATGAACCTAGAAAAAAAACTAGTTCAACAAACGCTTGTTGGAGCAAAGAAAATTAATAAAATAAATGGCCGACAGAAGACACTTATAATTATGAGAAAAAAGAGAGAAAAACTGACCATTTGAAGGAAAAATATGAGCTCTAGAATATGTGAAAGAACAGTGCAAGTATACAGTGAAGTCCATGTCTTTTAAAACACATTACGAGTAAAATAGTGGCGCTTTCTATTGACAAATATCCTAACTATGTAACCCGACATGTTTATTCACTCAAAATGTGAGGTTATTTTCAGCTCTGTACAAGTTATCACGTGTAATGTTATAATACACATATGAAAAGTCTAGGGACACTGAAAAAAATATTGTTTATTGTACATTTAATGTTGTATTTCAATTAAAGTAGGCAATTATGAGTAGTTGGCTATGGAAAACAATAACCAACAAGACAAACACAAATTTGACAAATTTTATTCAGTACATGATCCGTAGGTTGATCGCATGTTTCATTTTAATTCGATTTAAACCGTTTATATTAATAATTGCAGTGTTTTTAAGTAGTGGCATTATTTTTTAATAATGGAGCAACAGCATTTAACTATCCATGAGATGTATCGTGTGGTGGGACTTTTCCAAGCTGGCTTCAGGCAAGTTGATGTTACCAAGCGTATTAGAGTTTCTCAAAATGTCATCAGTCGGTTATGTAGGCGTTACAGGGAAACAGGGAGTCCGGCCGAACATTCGGGACGTGGTCGCTGTACAACAGCAGGTCAAGACAGATTTTTGGTCTTAAATGCTAGAAGACAATTTACTATTACAGCACCCGAATTGGTAAGGGAGTTACAGCGAGCGCATAACTTAACCGTTAATCGCGATGCTGTAAGAAATCGTCTTCACGAAGCTAATATTTTATCTCGACGAACAATCAGATATCATCCCCTCTCTAGAGGCAAACGCAGAGCAAGATTAGACTGGTGTCACAATTTTCAATATTGGTATGACAATGATTGGGTTACAGTTTCGTTTACTGATGAGTCCAGTTTTGGAATTCAGCCAGATTCTCGTCGAACAAGAGTATGGAGAAGATCCGGTAATTTGGAACGTTTGAGGCACGCCAGGAAGTTCACAGTTACAGAGGTGGTACTGTTATAACATGGGGTGGGATAATCATTGGCGGTAGAACTGATCTCGTTTTTCCAAATTTTCGCTTCTCTATACTCCAAGTTTGTTTCATTGCCACAGTAGCTTTCTGAATCACCTTCTCATGTGTTCCACTTTCTGTTGTTACTTTTCAAATAAATTTCTAAATACATATATTCTTTTGCTGTTTGTATTTCGTTTCCCCCATCTCCATTCATACTTCTACTCTTTTCCCCACCTTTTTTAAAACACATCACTTTTGATTTCATCATCATTCCAGATCTATATTTTTAGGTGGATCATGGATCTTTGTACTAACTTCCTCCATTCTATCCTATTTACTGCTTTGGCTCTCCAACCCTCTCTTTGCCCTCTTCAAAACTTGCACCTCGACGTCTGTCCAACGATTTCTAGGTCTACCTTTAGGTCTATTTCCAGTAAGTATGCATCTTAAAAATCTGTCCAACCATATTATGGCTGAAGATGCATCACTTTTGATTTGCTTATATTTAATATTAACTTCATTTGTTGGAAGTACCTACTTCTAAAATTTCTTTCGCGTTCATATATATTTCTGTTTTCGCCAATAGCACCAGATCATCTATCTAAACAAGTGCATTATTATGTATGTCTGATATATAAATTGCAAACAGTAATAGGCTTAATAGGCAGCCTTGACGTAATCCTTTTGTTTTCCAAAACGATGCAAACCAATGCATCGTATATCACTGCTTGGCTAGTATCGCCGCCAATCTTATCTTTTATTGCCACTCTAACTTAAACGCAGTCAAAAATTATTACCACGATTTATCCAATTCATTTACCCGATTCATATAGCTAGCTTTCTTTCTTTTAAAGTTTTGACGAAATAATCTCATAAAATAAAGATAATACTAATCTGAACGACTTTTTTGCATGTCCATGATTTAGACTGGCCACTAGAATAATAATTAATTATCCGGTAACACGTGACATCAATATTAGTACAGCCAGAATCATAAACCAATATTGACGTTTGGTTTCTACAATAGACGAACACTGTTATTGAAATTTAATTACTAAACTGACAGTATATTACTGCATTGCTGACGCAATTATTTTACAGTGTATTGATTGTAAATAAAACATCAATTAAATAAATATTTTTTTGATATGTTACGCCATCTATTAATTAATTTTGACACTAACATAACCTCACTTATCTTGTTTTCATCGCTTTAGGGTAGCCATGGGTGAAATAAATAGGAATCTACAATAGGAGAAATACATTTTAATCTTGCGGTTTGTGGGAGAGAACCACAAACAACCTCATGTAGGCCTAATCTTTGTTTATGCGTTACCAACGAAGCTTAAACAATAGCTTTTGTTTCAAGAATTACTAGTTAGAATTAACATGTACAGTGTCAGTGAAAAAATATTATTATATGACACTCGCTAATTTTATTTCTTCGGATAATAATGTTTTTTAATGTTGGTAGCTCCGAGCTTTTGTCAAGTTATATGTTAACTTTTAGCAACGACGTTCATACTCGGGTCTATTCTGTATCTTTTATGGTTAAAAACATTTGGTTAAAAAGTAACATTTTAACTAGGCGTTAAGATTTTAACCTTGTTTCTTATTCTGTTATAACCCAAGCGTTAAGTTCATTATTTCTTGTCAGTTACATAACAGTAAACAATGAGTTTAAAAATATCAAAATTGTATTCTAATTCACAGCTGAAATTCCCAATTTAACAAAGAAACAATCAGATTACTTCGTTTGTCCAACTCACCGGAGGAACAACGAAAATATGTATTGCTAACTTAATACCTATTGCGCTCAACAGCGCTATGAAGTGACGCCAAGCGGACTAAAACTGAACTAGGCGAAACGAGTAATAGTTTATTGTTTACATCTGATTTACATGTGTTTTCTCGTGTAGTTTGTATTGCTTTTAAAAGTTAGTGTTGCAGTTTGTTTGTTATATTAACTTTTGATAACAATTATTATTCTTTTTTATATTACTTTATGTTATAATGAGTTATTATAACACAAATTGGTGTGTGTTTGGCTGTCACTCTAGAAAAGGAAGTAACAAAAATATTTACTTCCACTATTTTCCAAATGAGAAACAATTTGTGAACTGTTAATAAATTTGGTGTTGTGGAAGAGATAATAACAAACTAGTATTTATTAAACAAATTAAATAAAAAAACAAACACTGAATTATAAAAATCCTTCTCGAACATAATTAAATATCACCCGTGTAATTTTAATGCAGAATTAGAGCAAGCGGTCTCAAATTCTATATGCAGCTTTTCTAATACATTTTCACTGAACCTTCAGTGCCTGCTTTTGTTTTTAATCAATTTATTTAGGCAAGGAGTTTCTAACAGAGGTTGCGGTTCATACCGTTGTAAGACAGGTTTTTTAAAAGAAGACCACAGGCATTTTAAATCTGTGCTGGTTAATATTTCCATACTAAATATATTGTTTCTGGAACAAAAACAAAAACAGAAACCACACAAAAAAAAAGAAAAATCAAATATTTCACAATCAATCAATGCCCTGATCTTGGCTTCTTTCATTTTGGTTTGTTAACCACCTGGCACAAAATAATAGGATAGCTGAAATGTGTTTGCATGTAGTTCCTGCTTTACATGTGCAGGACATATTTAAAACTTCAACATCATTACTAAATTTAAATTTCCCAGTGACTTCGTGAGGTAGTGTTCTCAAACTGCTTGTTTGTAAACATAACACACATATGTCGACATGCTCATCATTTTTGTCCAAAATTCCGCACAACATAAGATTTCCGGCGTTTAACAACTCTTCTCCTTCAACTACGCACCTAGAAGAAGGTGTTGCACTTAAAAAATTAAAATAATTTAATAAAGATAGCTGTTTATTATCCATTGCAAATCGATGATTTAACATGTAAACAAATATGGACAACTTTCACATTACTCATTTCAATCAGCTGTTCACAGCGCTTGTAGCGCCGCCATCGGGCATTGTTGTACCCAATTATCAACTCATTGACGTGCAGAGAAAAATAGTGTTCATTTAATAATCAATTCGTATAAGGTAATAAAAATAGAATGTACGCCTATGTATACCCCTAAGGGTCAATATCGACTACTTTGGGTCCTCCAATGTAGGGAAATGGGTTGCCAAGAAGTACGCAATTCAAAAAATGTTCGAAACAATTGACATAACCGTTCACCTACTGTATCCCCAAACTGATCAATATTGGATTATGATAGTTCTTCCCCTGCACTCTTCATATGTTTAAGAAAATTTTTCTAATCAATTGAAATCCCTTGGTGTAAAGGCTGATTCGTATGTTCTTAATTCAGGATTGTTCACTGAAAATATAAACGTGACATGGTTTTATAAAAGTACTCCTGAAATGCAACCTGAATACCGCTGAAATTGCAGATATTTTTGAAGTTTAATTTGGTTATCATGATTTTCATGATAAACAGCAATACAGTAACCCAGTTTTCAGTAATAAAGTCATATTTTACACCATATTTTCTTTACGAGATATTTTATTTTCACATAAAAACAAATTAAATTGAAAAAGTTATTAAATTGGGATGAGACTGTGGAATATCAAACATAGAATTATAAATATTTTTAGGGCATAGTTGAAGATTTGGTGAAATCTTATGTTAATACAAAATGCACTGCATGACAGATAGCGTATCTTATTTATTTATTTAATTTTGGCAACAGGCACAAGCCCAATAAAAGTGTGGCACTAAATTAATTTACATGCCAAGTTATTTACGCAGTATCAAAAGAAAAAAAAAACAAAATTAAATTATCAGTAGAATAATTATAACATAGATAATACAGAATATTATTTAAGTTTTAGTTAAAATTTTGTAGTATACTAATGATATTTTTCTTAAAGGTAATAAAACTGATGGAAAAAATATCAGGAAATTTATCATATTCAATTAAACTATTTACATGTAAGGAAATGCGATTAATTGGTGAATTATAGGCAGAATTAGTTTTACTAAAAGGCAAAGATAAATGTTCACTAATTCTAGTATTGTAAATTGGGATTATGTAGTTAAATTTAGTTAGAAGATCAAGACAATCAATAATACTGTTGAAAATTTTAAAACAAAAATTTAAATCATGCAGAATTCTTCTGTTTTCTAAAGATAACATTGAATTTCACATTTTGAAATCTAAAATTTAATATTTTTAAAAATATTTTTTGAATATTCTCAATTCGTTTAATATATACAAGATATTGAGGAGACCAACATACGGTACGAAATTCCAACTTACTTCTTACTAGAAAAAAATAAAGAGATAGGAGTGTTTTATAGGATTTAAAGTCCTTTCCGATTCTAGATATAAATCCAAGCATTTTATATGATTTTTTGATAATATAGTCGATATGTATGTCAAATATCAATTTAGTATCAAAATTTACACCTAGATCTTTAAAAATTGAAACTTGCGGGATAATATCAACGTTTAAATTATAGTTGAAATCAATTATACTGTTTCTTGTAAAGGATATTTTAGAACATTTAGAAATATTTACATTTAATTTATTGATATTTAGAAACATAGATAGTTTATTTAAATCAGATTGAACTTGAAAACAATGTTGAAGAGATAAAATTTGTAGAAAGATTTTTGATCGTCAGCAAAGAGAAGGAAATTACAGTAATGAAAACAAGATAAGATGTCATTAATAAAAATGATAAATAGAAGAGGGCCAAGGTGGCTTCCCTGTGGCACACCGGAAGTGATTATTTTTACATCAGATTGATAACCATTTACAACAACGCATTGTGTCCTATTTGTAAGATAACTTAGAAACCAGGCTAACAAATTGCCATGAATGCCAATTTTTTCTAATTTATGTATTAATATATTGTGATCTATGGTATCAAACGTTTTACTAAAATCAGTATTTACGGTATCCACCTGTATACGTTGGTCCATTGATTTTAAGATGAAGTCCGTGTACAAAGTTAAATTGGTGTCAACAGACCTTCCAGGATAAAAACCATACTGTTGAGAAATTATGTCACTTTCATTTGTGTCACAAAGTCTTACTTTCATTTGTGAATTTGAGGCTGAGTCGACCCCAGTGTTGACTGTACACCATCAAAAGATAAAAATCCAAGGGAAGTGGAGGTGAAATTATAATTACAATTTATAACTAAATTGCTAGTAAAAATTGTTATAGAAACATAATTAATACTTTTTTTTGCACACTTCGTGTTCTAGTTTTTTAAAAGTGGATTTGAACCGTAAAATCAATGATAAATTTAAAGAAGTCAAGTCGTGCTTGACTTTGTGTGGATTGATGGGTTGGTTTACAGTGTTCGTTGATTTTTCTGCCGCTTGGAGCGCTGTTAGAAAGTGAGATAAGAAGAAACTAACCGGGATTATACTGTAGATTAGATCTCTTTCACTTGTCGTAATCCATCATTGGTTTGCAACGATGTAACTAAGATATTTGCTAGTTTTGAAATTGTAAATAAAATCATTTTTGTCTCAAGAATTTTGAGGCCTACTATCTCTTCTAATTTCATCTATATGTTCCCGTTTTTGTTGTTTGTCTTCGGGCTTTAGTTCTAAATCTCCGTTTTTAAGGTTTAACAATTTGAAAAAAATCTCAACAATTTACATTGATGGTAACCTGAATAAAACAAAAGGAAATTTTTATCAGATTAGTTTTTCAAAAATATCGATTCTTTTGAGTCGAAAAAAAATATATTATTTTAAAAAGAATTTATTGCGTGGTACCAAAAGAAAGGTCTTAAGATGTAGATTAAGAAAGGGAAAGAACTTTTTTCCAAAAATCTACTAAAAAAATTACTGTCGACCTTTAACTAGGGTGACCATTCGTCCCGCATTTTGCGGGACTGTCCCGCATTTTAACATTTTGTCCCGCATTAAGATGCTTCCCGCAAAAATCCCGCATTCTAACATTTTGTCCCGCATTTTGGATTTGGGAGGTGAGGACCTTTTTTACTTGCCAGACCTTAATATATAAGGGGGCAAGTATTGTAATCGCGAAAATTTTCGATGTCGAGATTTTGACGGATGACCACGTTTCATGGTCCAGGGAATCCAAAAAACCTATTTTCGAAGTGCCGTCCGTATGTGTGTGTGTGTGTGTGTCTGTGTGTATACACGATAACTCAAAAACGGTTTAACTTAAAGAGTTCGTTCTGGTACTAAAAAATTTTCCTATTAAATGGGAAGAACCCTATTGTTTTTTATGAAAATCGTTTGACTAGAAATGGGAGTTTACTCTTGTCGATTTTAAGATTTTTGCGAATATTTAGCAACAGAAAAATATTTCGAAAATATTTATTGAACAAAAGTTACTATAAATGCAATAACTAATAACTTTTATTTGAGACGTTTTTTGATAAAACGAAAAATTTCGAAAAAAATTTGTAAAATTATTTAAAATTTTTCCAAGTCTCAATTTTGTCATACTTATATGTAACGTTTCCATGGTCATAATAATTAATTCGTAACTAGTAAAGCAAGCCTTGGACAAAAATTTGTATAGAACATAATTTGATGTATTTTCGAAGATTTATCTAAATATTTAATTTTTTTTTGTTTTAAATTTATTTTTTTTTTAAATATTTTTTTTTATGGGAGGGCAAGTCTAGCGGAGGTTTCCCTTCGCCACTGGTTTTGCTCTTCACTTGGATTTGGGAGGTGAAGACCTTTTTTTTGCTCTTCACTTGTATTTTGGGAGATGAGGACCTTTTTTTTGCTCTTCACTTCGATTTGGGAGGTGAGGACCTTTTTTTTGCTCCGTCCCGCATTGCCTTGTTAAGAAAATGGTCCTTTAACTGGACCTTTAACTCAAAACGATTTAACTTAAATTCTGAAAACATTCTAAGTAATGTATAGTTGATAGGTAATGGGATACGGAACAGTCATAAAATAAAGCATAATTTATTAACTTCGCCAACGTTTCGATTTAATTTAAATCTTCATTAGAGCTACAAAGATATATGGAATTAATAACACAATAATATTACATGTATAAGATATAATAATGCTCAAATTAAACTGGTCAATAGTAAAAACAAGCATTACAAAATTGTTGGAATTTAAAATACAACACAAAATGATTATTAAAAAGTAAAAACGTATCAAATATAAGTATTTGATACATTTATTTAACGTATAAAAACTTTACGATACGTTTTTACTTTTTAATAATTATTTTAACACTATTTAATTTCTAACAAGTAGTATAACTAGGTCATACCTGTGACACTTTGACCTTGAGAAGTGCTGTTATAATTTAACCAGTATGTAAGTGTAAACTTTACAAAAAAATTCAATAGTTTTTCTTTAAAAAAAGTCTCTTCAGCTCTGAATTTTGAAATATGAAAAAGTGGCAACCCTAAGATTTTTTGAGTAGATTACTTATCAAATAATTACCCGTATTCTCCAACAAAACAATTAAATATCCTCTGATTTTTCTCTAAAGTTATGAAACTTCAGAGATAACACTAATCCCAGAGCGTCAGGTCCCTTATGCTTGAGTTTTCTCAGCAAATTCGCCCTCTCTCATTCTCTACGGCAATAAAGAAAATTGCTTTCACCTTATTTAACCCATCTCTCTCTACAACATTACTCTAGATATACACCCATTTCAGTCTTGCACAAATAGTAAGTTTATCTCTGAATTCTACTCAATCACTCGGGTATTCTGTCCTTGTCTCCAGTAAAACAAACGAATAAAGGTTATTGCCATCCTTCTCGATTACGTTTATGTTGTATAACGCTGTCTCACTTTAATAAGACGAAGGCGCGAAATTTGAAATTTAGAAAAATACAAAAATTACATTGACTCTATTTACCACAAAGTTTCTGGCAAAGCCATAGACATAATAGATTCATCATATTATGACCTTATCTCAATAACATATTAAATTTTATTCGTCTGTTTCACTGGGCGTCATCTTGTTCTTGGCCAAAACATTAAGTGTTTTCTATATGATTGTGTGTACACATCTGAGACAATTTTTTACTGTTCTTTTTATTATTCAAAGCCTTTTGTTACTAATTATTGCTGTGTTAATTTGTACATGCCCATTTATTGGTTAATTCTGTTGGATAGATATAATCGAAAATAAAAACATAATAAAATGTGGAAGCAGGTATTTTACTCTATTTGAGTAAAAAAAATGGCTAATTTTATGCTAACGCCTCAACGGGGGAGCCGCTATGTATCCACTGCCACTTCTGAGCTCGATCGACAAAGGGAGAAATGAGATGCAAAATAGTAGCGGGCTTAAGGAATCTCCCTGGAAAACGCCACGCTTGAAATATATCCACTCTGTCGACACAGTGGTTGATCTACTTGGAACAACGAATTGTGTCTTCCAGAGGGACATTAGTTGCTCCATGCATCTCTCTATCTTTGGATGAACTCGTAGCATGCGTAACAATGTCAAAATTAGTCCACCCAAGCCATTATTATAAGGTATTATGCTTGGGTTTTTTCAGATATTAACAAGCGATCCACTAAAAGCAAACTTCAGTAACCTTTTGAGCTACGTCATATTAGAGACTAAATAAACACATAATACACAATTATTATTATGATTATTTTTATTATAATACAAAAAATCTGCAAGGAAATGCAAGACAAAACCACCACTATACTTCCATGTGTAGTTTAATAGTTTTCCGTATATTTTTTTTTGTGTACGGTGCTGTTATAGTCCCCTTTGTTTACGTATACTGTAATAGTGTTACGTTACTGATTAATTTTATGTGAAACACTTGGCGTAAGACGTGCGTAAGGTAACGTAGAATCTCGTTTATTGTGTTAAACACTGGAGCGGTAATTCGCCTTGGTTAAAAGAATCGAAATTCTTTTTATTAAATTATGAGGAGGGTGTAATGAATTATTAAAGTGTATTCTTTACAAAGGATTTTTTTCAAGAGTTCAATTTTTATGTTAATTTCACAACAAAAAAAGTTAGTTCAATTTTTTAACACTAGATGTCTCATGTGTTTTTAGCAAAACTCCAAACCAATTTCATTTTAAGTTGGTAGTAAAAACGCTGTCCTATTTTTGGTTTATATAGAACTTAATAATACTGCTTTACATAAAAAGACATTTCATTTCTTTATCAGAAAATGTATTCAGTGAAGACAACGGAGCGTATATAAGCACCATATTATCATAATGAATATTTAGAAAAGAACATTTCATATGTCCTCTCCAGCAGCGTACTAACAGAGGGTGGGGTCTACCCACGTAGCATCCAGTAAGGGGTATCATTGTCATCAATTAAAGATTTATTTGTATTCATTAAATACTAGCAATCACATGCACATACAAATACGTGTAGGAGAAACACAATTAACGTGATAATTATTCCAGTTCTGAGGTCGTCGTCGTCCAGTGATGGCAAACTTTTTCCCAGATAGATCAAAATTGAATTTGAAGTTTTGTAGATTCAAATCGCGGGTCGAATACGAGAGGTACCTTTTATGTTTTTACAAACGACCACTAAATACGAGTAGATGGCAATATTGAAATGTGTCAATATCTTTTCTTATACCCTTTTCACACTAGATCTTTAAGACGAGTGAACTTGAAGTTCACCGATGTTTAAGATCGGTATGCTTTCACACTTGATGTTTAAATCTCTGGTGCTGTCATCAGCTACAGTAATTTTGTCCTTAAGTTATCGTCATGAAATTACCAGTTTTGAACTGTCTGCACAGACGCACATTTTGAATTATTATAAACAATTAAGGATATTTCATTTCATTCTACAATAAAGGCACTACAATAAAGGAATAAAATAATATAATAAAATACTCCTTGACTTTGTGCTGTCAACATTTTATATTATCATAAACAAGAATACTGTATTATATCGACGTTATAAGAAGTTTATACTTATTGTTATAATAAAATTATTTATTTTAATAATGTGTTTAATAAAATACAGAGCTACAATAATTGAGATAAAATGTATCGACTTACATGTTAATACAGGTGTAATATATTCTTTATTGTAGTGCCTTTATTGTAGAATGAAACGAAATATCCTTAATTGTTTATAATAATTCAAAATGTGCGTCTGCGCAGACAGTTCAAAACTGGTAATTTCATGACGGTAACTTAAGGACAAAATTACTGTAGCTGATGACAGCACCAGAGATTTAAACATCAAGTGTGAAAGCATACCGATCTTAAACATCGGTGAACTTTAAGTTCACTCGTCTTAAAGATCTAGTGTGAAAAGGGTATTAGGCACGATCGGCCTTTACACACTTCATCTTGCTCTATGTTACGTATTTCCAGGTATAAATTGCTACGTCTTTAATTACCAACAATGTTATTTAGTTAAACATAAAACTGTATAATAGTGACATCTCTAGTCTAACTGCATAAGCTAGACAAATTGAGTCTATTGTGAACCAGACTGTTTCTATCTACACAATACATAATTAGCTCCATCTGAATAGCACCAGTTCACATGTAAATTCACCCAGACAACTCACGAATACAAATTAGAAAATTTGTTGCTACTAAGTTTAAAAGTTCAAAAATCTGGTTATTAACTGCAAATCTTGCAAAATCCTTCCATAGTTTCAAAGACTTAAGCCTTCAGAACTGACAGGGAATTTAGAGTTTCATTATAATGCGATATTAACAATGAGGTAGCTTACGACGTTATGAATTTTACTCTACCATAATGTTTTTGGTATTACTAATACATAAAGACGCCATTTTGATTGTTAGTTCCTATATTCAACACTAGGGTATTAATATTTTAGATATAAGCCGTTCACTTTTGTAAGAACAAACTAAGAGGGAATTTTGTTTTCAATAGTTTGAACCTTTGAAACTGTATGTCATGTTGGTATTAAAAAATGTCACTTTTTTAAAATGTTGATCCATTTGACATATGTCATAATGAAAAATTATATCTTAATTATAATGATCATAATCTTATCAACCTAAAGTCGGTTTTACAGCGTAAGGAATATTTTTAATTAACATTTAAAGTCAGTAACACACCATAAAAGTAACCAAAATAACCAGATCTAGTGTGTTCTTACAAAAGTGAACAGCTTATATTATCTGTCTCAATTTGTAATACGAAACCAAGAGGAAAATTTCATTTTTTTTGTTGTCTATTTAAAATATCATCTTAGGGTGGTACTGCTGAAATGGCACCTTTCAAAACATTTGACAATTCATATTTGACATTAAATTATATGTCAATTTATTTTTTTAATTGAAAAATATTTTTATACAACCAAAATAAGAACATAACATCAGAAAATATGCATAAGAGACAACAATTAGATAAATATACAAAAAAAAAATCACATATATAACGCTTATGGAAAACTTTTAGAAAAAAATGGAACAAAATTAAAAAGAAGCGAAATTATAGACCTTGTGGCAGATATTTTTCAGTAAATCTTGGTGTCCTTTTTGTTGTGAAATATAAAATAATTTACCCATTTCAATTTCATTAGATTTCTGAAGGAGAAGTAAGAAAAATTTTAAATGAAGGTGTAGAAAAATTAAGATCGACGAACATGGGAAGAGGTAATAATAAGAAAACAGATAGAAACACAGACTACATGTTTCGGAAAGTTTTGCAGAGAAAAATTTGGGATTTACATTAAAAAAATTAATATTTTTGTTTAAATATGTTATTAAATTAAAAACAAGAATTAGATTTTAAGGGCAGCCCAATAAAATGATAATTTATTATTATATAATATGTATTTTTGTTTTTTATATTTTATTACGATATTTCATTGATAATCGTAATATTTTTTTACTATTATACGAGTAATAATCGAAAGTTTGATGAAATAAATATTAATATATAGACGGTTCACTTTTGTAAGAACAAACTAAGAGGGAATTTTGTTTTTAATAGTTTGCACCTTTGAAGCTGTATGTCATGTTGGTATTAAAATATGTCACTTTTTTAAAATGTTGATCCATTTGACATATGTCATAATGAAAAATGATATCTTAATTATAATGATCATAACCTTATCAACCTAAAGTCGGTTTTACAGCGTAAGGAATATTTTTAATTGACATTTAAAGTCAGTAACACACCATAAAAGTAACCAAAATAACCAGATCTAGTGTGTTCTTACAAAAGTGAACAGCTTATATACATTCAAAATATTTGACATGTCAATCACAATTTTGACATGTCAATTTAGTAATAACCTCAATATGATGAAACTTAACCATACTTTTAAAAGCCAGATTTACAAGTTCACATGATTCTACAAAAGTCTATTTACACCACAACAGTCACTAAAGTAACGATCGTATTACAAATTGAGACAGATTATAGTAAATACGTTCAGCCTAAGCTGATATTACTCGTCTCGTGATTTGGCACCGTGGAGGTAAAACACGTGTGTATTCCTATACTTTATTATTATTTTCGATAATTTTACGCGCTTATTGTCAACTGACAATAACTGAAGCGCCTCTAGTGAGATTTTGAGAAACTAACGGTTGTAGGATAGTCGAGTTTGTGATAAGCATGGGAATATGTTCTTAGAAGTGGAAAGACAGTTAAAGACCATTTTAGAGTGTGTTCCCGTGTGTTTCAATAAATATCACATGAAGATACCATTGAACCTGTCAAAAATATCCTACCAAAGTCAGCCATGATGTGAATGCAGTAGCGCCTCTATCGGTAGTGTCAGATGCCAATAGACACTTATTTAAAACTTTTTTTTGTGCGAGTAACTATCCCTTCTCAATAATAAAACACTATAGGCCGGTTTCTGAAAGCTTAGTTAACTATAAACAAATCTGCTGAAATGTTTATTATTATTATTTATTCTAACTTATAAACAATATACTGGCCAGCGTTTCTGAGCGCCAAACATTTTAACTAACTAACTTACTAAATAAAAACATGTAGTGTAAAAAAACGTTAATTTTTCACGGGTGAACACGCATGCCCGTCAATTTTTCACACTGCATGCAATATAAACAGCTTTATTTATTTGGTTTTATTTATTAAGTTGGACACATATTGCATTTATTATTTGATGGTAGTAGATATAATACTGTTGTTATGTCTAGTATAGTTTGTACACCATTTTGATTTTAGTTCGAATTTTCAACACTATAAAAATGTTTTCTGGGTTTCATTTTGTTCCTGCTGAACTATTATCCTTCGTTAGCGTCGAATTAGTTAGCAAGTGTGTGATTGTGAGTGAACAAGAGAATGCTTTCAAGTTTATAGCATGTGTGTAGAGAGACAGTGTCAATTAAGAGAACTAACACGAGTGGATTTAATGCTATAAATGCAGTTGCATTGATGCTTTTCATTAATACAGTTCTTTTTATTGTAAACTCTCAATAGGATTTGTCAGGTATTGAGAATATTTCTAGATCTTTAAATCGGGTCTCATTTTCGAACCTAGAATCAAATTCATTCTAATGTGTAGTGTTGCCAACTTAGAGTTAAGAATAATCATATACGGCATACAAAATTATCTTATTATTATTTTAGAAAGGCATGTTTATTTAGGTTTAATTAGATAATATGTGTAATGTCAATTGAATTGTGGAAATAGATTAAACGGGGGTATAAGCAATAGGGGAAAAATTTTAAGATCGTAGCGCCACGCGGATTTTTTTAAACCATTCTAAATCAGATACCACTTGACATTTACTAGTAAATAATAGCGAAAAGTGTATCAAAAAACGACAAAAAATAAATAATTGTTTGGGATTTTCTGATTTTGTGAAGTGACATTACTTGTAAACATCTAAAATACATTTTGTGATCTGGTTTTAAGTTATGGCGGTTTTCCATTGTCGATTATTTTAACTATATTGTGGGAAATAATAATTCCCGTGTTGTTTACCAAGGGGTAGAAATCTACAATGCTGGGCATATAATATTGTGTGGAGTCACTGAAAAAAACAGAGAGTTCATAAAGATTTATGCGTTATGCCTACAAACTTGTGCATTATAAACCCACACACAATAACAGGAATTTTCAAGATATGCGATAATAAATACAAAATTGAAAATATTTTTTGTAGTCACTATCATTAAAATGTAATGAGCAAACTTTGATACAAGGGTTCACTTTTTTTCCAATTTTTAAATTGTTTATCTAAACATCGCGTCGATTCTTAACCTCTTGCTTTCCCAATTATGTTTCGAACCATACGGTGTCTGATATTAGTGGAAACAAATGAAACGATATTTCCGGGTTTCTTCTTTTCAATGAATTGCACATAGGCACACAACAATATGTATTATACATTTTTCAATGATTATAATAAAACTTTAAAAACAAACTTCATACAAAACCAATACACAAAACGAAATGTTATATGATGTACACAAGTTCATGAAACGCTCACCAGATGGTAGGGTGCTTAGCTGCAAATCCCTATAGATGTCGTACGCCAGGCAGAGGGACTTAGCTAACTCCTCAACCACGGTGACGATCACGAGTCCAACACCCAGCGCGGCGAAACCTTGTTAACGCCCAAACAATCATGCAAGATGTCATGAACTTGTTGTGTATCTATCCCTAGGTGCACCCTAATTTGACGAATAGTCAAATTAGGGTGCGCCTGTCCTCTTTCACTAGGTCTTCGACGGCAGTAATGTTTTATTCATTTACCGACGTACTTGGGCGCCCACTGCGTGGATCATCTTCTAGTGATGTTCTACCGGTTTTAAAACGATCGATAAACAGTACTTTTGGATTCTGCAGACTCACCAAATACTCCTTGCAGACGCTGAATAATTTCTGATGTTTTCACACCTTTCCACAAAAAGAAAATTATTGCTCTTTGAGATTTTGCTGCGTCTTCCATGGTTACAAAAACAGTGCTATGAAAACGGGTCTATATCAGTCGAACACCTAAATCAGACTGAACAATATTGCACTAGATAGTTGCATAAACATGTCAAGACTTTGCACCAATAACATTGCCTATAAGTTCTGCGTAATTTAATTATAGCACAATTCCCAGAATTTAGGAAACATCCCTCATACATGTATGATAATAACCATACGGTTGGCAGCACTGATAATGTGTTCTAATTGTCATTTCAATTTTCATCACAAGTCTACCAATAGTTTTCTACATGTTGGAGAAACTTGACACCAAATTTGAACCCAAATGAAATGATGTGAAAATCGCCAATTTATATTGAAAGTCTAGTGGTTCGTGACTGCTGGAAATAAAATCAATTTGGCTTTTCCGAATTGGAAAAAATTGATAAATATGTGATGCGTTATGGATGATAAAGAGCTTTTGGTAGTTTATTTGAAATATAGTACATTTCAACAAAATTTGATAAGTTTTCTGTGTAAATTAAGTTGACCAAACATCTTGCTATATGCTTCTGTCTCGCTACCCCTGGTCCGCGGGTTGAATAACACTGATTTAGAGTATTTATTTATATTGTACTTCCTGAGGAAGCCAATGAGCTATTGGCGAAACGTTGAACGTTTCTAGAAATAATTAAAGAACTGTCCAAAAAGATGAATGAATTTTATTTACCTGATTAAATATGTACCTATTATAGAAAATGTATTGAATGTGGATACTTGGGGGAGTGCTAGCTATAAACGAAGTATCTCACATATTATTTCCTTAACGTTAACAATATATATAAAACAGTGTTTTAGAATAAAGAAGATTATTTTCTGTTCTACTTGAAATTGTAATATCTCACTTATCATTTATCTTACAGCAAAAATGTACATAATTAAATCCGTATAAAGTACGGGCGTGTCAGCTAAGTTATAGATATGATGTTTTTCTTTTCGAAGATTTTGATGAAATGATTTAGAGATGGCAGTATCTAACTTCGCACTTTGGTTTATCGTTTCATAAACATCGAGGCGAGACGTCTGGAATTGTCCATGATATGAGCTACTCCATCCATTTCAGATTGATTTTGAGCGCCAACTGGTACGAATATATTGATATATTCCATATGAAACAAGAAACTAAAGAAGATAGACTGTTCAGAAAAATGATACACGCCTATAGGCAAATGGACTAATACCCTTTTCACACTAGAACTTTAAGACGAGTGAACTAAAAGTTCACCGATGTTTCACATCGGTATGCTTTCACACTTGATGTTTAAATCTCCGGTGCTGTCATCAGTTACAGTAATTTTGTCCTTAAGTTACCGTCATGAAATTACCAGTTTTGAACTGTCTGCGCAGACGCACATTTTGAATTATTATAAACAAATATGGATATTTCATTTCATTCTACAATAAAGACACTACAATAAAGAATATATTACACTTGTATTAACATGTAAGTCGATACATTTTATCTCAATTATTGTAGGTCTGTATTTTATTAAACACATTATTAAAATAAATAATTTTATTATAACAATAAGTACAAACTTCTTATAACGTCGATATAATACAGTATTCTTGTTTATGATAATATAATAGTTAAGTTTATGGGAGTCGGACAGGTGTAGAGATAAATAAAAAAGTTTATTTAACTAAGCTTACGTTTCGATTTTAATCAAATCTTCCTCAGAGCTAAAAAGATTTAGAATCAGTTAGAAATTACATAATAAATATTGTTTATATGAATACATTATCAAATTACAGCTGAATGGTGTCGGTACTAAGTTTACATGAATAATTATTAGTTATAGATAGATGATAATACAGTTAAATATAAAAAAGTCAAATAATAAAAAATATATGAGTTACGCAAAATTTGATTTAAAATAAATAAATAAATAATTAAAATAAATAAGTACATAAATAAAATTTGTTATACCTAGTTAGTCACATAATTTAAAATTATGACATTAAATAATAAAATATGAGTTACGTAAAATTGATTTAAAATAAATAAATAAATAAATAAATAAAAATAAATAAATCATAAATAAATTTTACTATACCTAGACCTATACATATACCGATATATTTTATTATTTAACGTTTTATTTTAAAATTATGTGACTTTAACTAGGTATAGTAAAATTTATTTATGATTTATTTATTTTTATTTATTTATTTATTTATTTTAAATCAATTTTATGTAACTCATATTTTATTATTTAATGTTATAATTTTAAATTATGTGACTAACTAGGTATAACAAATTTTATTTATGTACTTATTTATTTTAATTATTTATTTATTTATTTTAAATCAAATTTTGCGTAACTCATATATTTTTTATTATTTGACTTTTTTATATTTAACTGTATTATCATCTATCTATAACTAATAATTATTCATGTAAACTTAGTACCGACACCATTCAGCTGTAATTTGATAATGTATTCATATAAACAATATTAATTATGTAATTTCTAACTGATTCTAAATCTTTTTAGCTCTGAGGAAGATTTGATTAAAATCGAAACGTAAGCTTAGTTAAATAAACTTTTTTATTTATTTCTACACCTGTCCGACTCCCATAAACTTAACTATTATATTATCTACGGACATAATTCACCAACATATGTTTATGATAATATAAAATGTTGACAGCACAAATTCAAGGAGTATTTTTTTATGATAGAAATTAAGTTGGCAATGTGGACGAGACGCAGACGCAGATCTCTGTCTTAAACATCGCTTGTATTTAGACGAGGCCATACGGTTTCACATTAGCGTTTAAAGATACATTCACTTTAACATCCGATCTTAAAGTTCTAGTGTGAAAAGGGTATTAGAAAATGCTCTATCTGGCGGTATTGTAAAGCGTGGTTAAATTTTTTGAACTTTGACCTTGAGGTTAATTTTTAACTTTTTAAGATACAGAATAGACCCGATTATGAGTGAAAGCAAAATATAACAAAATACAAATCAAGCCATAAAAACATAATTATATTCCTTAAAGATATCACATAGTACGTCCGTACGTCAAAAAGTTGTTATGTATATTAGATTATGTAGAGCTTTACTACCTTGACGCTGAATCTTAAAAAGGTTTACCTATAGAATGTATCTAGATCTTGTTTAGTTAAACAATACCCTAGCCTGTTATGAAAAAAGATTTATTAAAATCATTTGTTTAAAAATTCATTCTAACCAACCGAAGCAGCGTAGGCTAGATATCGACCGTTCTAACACATAATTTCATTTGTGGAGGTCGTTTCAGTAATGGATTTACTGTGACTTAGCTATTGCTATTTTATACAATGCATTCGAAATCTTTCGGGGTCATAGTTTACCCTTTACAAGCCTCCCACATCAACATATGTTTTTCGCTTTTTATATTGTTACGAATACGGATTTTTAAGGTAGGCTGACAACCGTTTGGGATGGGGTAATGACACTGGAACCTTCTAGAAACCACTATTAACTGCAAGAAAGGTCTGGAAAGAATAAGCGACTATATAACTAGTAGGTCTACGCGTACCAAGAAAGCTATATGCCAGAATCTAGGCAACAAGAAGTACGTTTTATTGCTAACAAATTCCTTCCACTGCTACCAGTGGCAACACAATTCGCCGTTTTATTGCAAATATTTTTCCACCTTCTTCCCACTTTTGCTACGAGCTCGTGAGGTCCCAGGGGACCCAGGACCACATATTCACAATAAGACAAATATGTGAAAAAGCAAGGAACCGAAGGAAATAAATACACACCTGTTTCATCGGCTTAGAGAAAGCCTTTGACCGGTTAAACAGAGAGAATGTTTGGAAATCTCTAAAGAAAAGAGATATATATACAGACAGAATCAACCACGTGAAAAGCCTGTATCATTGTAGCAAAAGCTATGTCAGAACGAGGAACGAAACTCCCAAAACATTCACTACGGGAATAGGCCTCAGGCAGGGATGTGTTCTAAGTCCGCTCCTCTTCGCAGTAGTACTTGACGACGTGAAACAGTGTAAAAAGATGTCATACATGGTAGGATTTTGGAAGATGTAGGAAGTAAAAGTCACAGAATTATGTTATGCAGATAACATAATCGTAGTGGCAGAAAACGAACAAGAATTACAGCATAACATAGAAGTGTATTATAAAGAACTAAAGAAACAGAATATGGCGATAAATAAAAATAAGACAAAGACTAATAATAAATTGAAAGAACAAAACACAATGTATAAAAATAGAAGACATAAATTTGGAAAAAGTTAAAGCAACAAAAAAAAATTGATGTGAAGTGTGAATTTTCACACATTGCAGGGTTTTGCAGGTATTTAATAACTGAATGATGATTATTTGGGATGCCAAAACAAATTTTATGTCAAAATATTTTTTTATGAATTTTAATTCGAATGCCTAATACCATTATTTAAGTTTCTAAATATGTGCAGTATTTTTTTTACATAGCAAGGTTCATTAAGATTTTGAAAATTGCGCCTATGGCTTCTATTGGTTGCTTAAATCATTAGCCACGCCCTCTGATTTCGTATACATCAAACAGAATTAAATTATAATTTCAACACTTCCCACTGGTTATTAAATTTACGCTTTTAAAAATTATATGCAACATTTGCCAAAATATAGCTAGAATTTTTACTGTTAAATTTTTTAATTTTTAATATTAAATAATTTAAACAAAAGAAAACTGCAAAAAAAAAAATTAAAATTGACAGGATTCGAACTCTAGTTTACAAGTTAACAGTGTTTAGCAAATTAGAAAACCAAGGACTAAACACACATCGCTATCAGCGCTGACGTCTGAACTTGGTTACATAGCGAATTAAATATTTAACATATTTTGGTTAAAAACACAAAAAATGCATTATTTTCCGAAAACATAATCTGATCAAAAATTCCTGTTGTACTATTCCGGTTCACACCAATATACATTACTTAGAATTTTTTCACATTTTTAGTTTAAACCATCTGGGCTACAGGGTGTGGGACAAAAATTTTTTTGCACAATTTTGGCAAAAATCTCGTCAAAATAATTTATTTTGCAAAAATAAAATTTTGATCGTTAATCCACGTACTAAGGGCTTTCATTTGATACCCTACTCAGAATTTAAAAAAAATATTTTTTTTTTCGATGAGCACATATTTGTTTATATTTTTAGGGGGATATGTTTTTTAGATGTTTTAGTATTTTTCCTATGTGCGGGTCAAAAAGTTGTACAATCATGCCAAATTTCAACTCTCTAGGTTTAGCCGTTTGGCTACAATTTTTACCGAACAGACAGACAGACAGACAGACAGACAGACAGACAGACAGACAGACAGACAGACGACAAAATGACGGTATAAGGGTTTTTTGGTCATACCTACAAAACCCTAAAAAACACACTGACATTGACTTAAATGATGAAATAATGGGAAGAATAGGAAGAACAGGGCTGTTTAATGCCATCAGAAGTAAATTCCTAGGAAATAAACAAATTCCCACAGTGATAAAAGTAGAGGTGTTCAAAAAGGTGACAGTACCAAGACTCATATTTGTTAGTGAATCGTAGACTACTACTACCTTAAACATCAAAGTAAGATCAGAAGCATGGATCAGAAAAAAAAAAAAAATTTCGGGAAAGACAAAGATGGGCCGAATTAGGAACTTGAGGTTCAAGGAAGCATTACATCTACAGTAAAACATCTAATTCAAGAAAGTCAAAAGAGATGGCTAGGGCATGTCCAAGGAATGGGAGATGAAAGAATAGCCAAAGCAAGTTTTGAGGCGCGACTAATAAAAAAAAAGAAGAAGAGGAAGACCAATTAAGATTTGGGAGGATTGAAGTGAGACAACTGATAGAGCGACGAGGGGTCAAATGGACAGATATTAAAACCTTCACGGCAAATAGGAGCCTGGAAAGAAATCTGGAAAAGACCACCAGAAGATGTACCGTGATTCTCTTTCCCAACGCCTTAGACCAAAAGGTAGAAAGGAAGTAAATTATTTCCGTTAAGGGAATTTTGTATAAAGCAGAACAAATGGTAGTCGGATGGCGCGATATGCTCCGACTACCATTTACCTCTATAAAATTCCCTTAACGGAAAAAAATTCGCATCTTTGGACGATATCAAAATTCACCTCTACAGATTTTTCGAGAGCAAAGACGGAACCTTCTGGTGAGATGGCATTATGAAATTGCCAGAGCGTTTATCCAAATTGATAGAAAATAATGGACAGTACATTTGATAACAAAAGATTTTTTAGAATATATATTTTATTGAATAAAAGCTGAAAAAAAAAACGAACGGACTTATGTAATAACCCAATAATTCGGTTATATTTTCTTAATTTTGTAGCCTTTCCCAGGCATTGATTTTAAATAACCTGCACTTTAATTAAATAACTTGACGATACATTAGGCTGATAAATAATAAAAATAAGTGGACCAAGAATAGAGCCTTGATGAACTCCAGCTGATATTTAACGTACATTTGATATTGAATAATTTAAAACTATTTGAAATTTGCGTTCAGTTATGTAAACTAAAAAAAAAACAAAACGTTCAGCAGTGCTCTTTCTGCTTCGCTGCAGTTATATTTGTGCCAAAACCAAATATTTTAATCAACCAATAAATGACGATACATTAGCCCAGGCTGATAAATAATACAAATAAGTGGACCAAGAATAGAACTTTGTGGAACTTCAGCTGGTATTTAACGTACATTTGATATTTAATCATTTATCAACCAATAAAAACTCGTGATGCAGGGACGTAAAAAGTAACGACGTATAAGTAATGGAAATTTAGCTATACTTGATTAAAAACGCTAAAAATATTTTAAGAATAAAATAATTTTCCCATTCTTTTCCGTTGAAATCCCCATATTTCTTAAAACTGTAATCTTTCACGGTTTCACGAAATTGAATGCATCTTTTTTGGAATTCATCTTAAACTAATTTATAAGTATCAAGATCTTTTTGCAGTTTCTCTCGTAATGTTGGTTGTTCGTAAATTTATGGTTTGTTCGTGCTAGCGTCCTCAATTGTCACTTGTTCTTAACGACAGTGCTGCCACGTGACAAAATCCAGAATCACGTACACACTTACCATTATCTGCGAAGACTAAAATTGACTTGGATATACATTAAAGATCGTCGAAATAATTTGGGTAGGGAAGTCACTTTTCCATATTCCAAAATCCTGAGAACCGGAGAACTTTATTTTAGAAAAACAGCAAGAACCAAAAATTTAAGTAAATTTTAAAGTAACTTTTTAACAGACTGCTATATAGGTATCCTTTGAGTATCAGGTATCCGCTGATAATTTTTTTTGCGAGTTCCATTATTTGATTTTGTTTCCTATGGTAGGTATATATTCCAAATGAGTTTCTTATTCTTTCAATAGCTCTCAAGGTAGATCAATAAAGGTGAATTAATGTTCGATCTTTATCTGAGCATTTAGTAAGAAAACCCTTCTTGGTTACTGCAGCCATAAATACGCTATTTGGACCGATAATGTCACTTTTTTCAATTAAATAAATAGAGTAACATTTTCTTGATAGCTGATAAAATTTTATTGACAGAAAAATATATTCCTTTATTTATTGAGTATCTCTCTTAGTATTTAGTATAATGTTAGATCTGTATGTTTAACTTTCTATCTACAGGTAGCCCTCGGTTTACGACGGTTCCATTTACGCCGATTCGCAATTTTGTTAGAACAGCGGGTGTCACTTTGATTTGTCTAAAATACGCATTTTCTGTGAATTTCTTTTGACATAGCAACCACTTATCGTACATATATAATTAGCAAGTGTGTGTATGTGATCTGAGTAACATTGTAACGTCATTTTTCCCTAAGGTTCTTGTGATTGGCTAACTGGGGACTCTTGAGGTGTCTTGATTGACAGGTATTTTGTAGATTTATTCTCTAAGAAACTGCGAATTAAATAACATATAGAAATGTCTAGTGTTTCGTAGGCATAAACAAGAAACTCTAGACACTCCTATATCCTCTGATAGATATGAAAAATATTTTTAAGATTTATTTTCTAAGAATCTGCGGATAAAATAACGTATAGAAATGTATAGGCTTTCGTAGGCATAAACAAGAAATTCTAGACACTCCTATATCCTATGATCGATATGAAAAATATTTTGCAGATTTATTTTCTAAGAATCTGCGGATAAAATAACATATAGAAATGTCTAGGGTTTCGTAGGCATAAACAAGAATCTCTAGACACGCCTATATCCTTTAACCGATATGAACAATATTTTGCAGATTTATTCTCTAAGAATCTATATATATATATATATATATATATAGAAATATCTAAGATTTCGTAGGCATAAATTAAGGTCTCAAATTATTTTTAGTTTTAACAATATAATTGTACTGAGTAAAAATGAATTGTTTGCCCATCTTAAAAAGTTCATGAATAAATAATCTAACTATATAACTAGCAAGTGTCTGTATGTAGTGTTGGTAACATTATGACATCAATTTTACTCATGATTGGCTAACTGGGGACACCCTGTGTCTTGATTGGCTGACAGGTGACACCCTCTCCCGTGATTGGCTAACTGGGGACACCCTGTGTCTTGATTGGCTGACAGGTCACACCCTCTCCTGTGATTAGCTAACTGGTGATGTCCTGTCCCGTGATTCGCTGACTAGCGATGGAATTAAGATACGTTAAAAAATAAAACCAAATACACATACAAACAATTGAAATTTTTATATTATAAATCCGTTATTGTTGACGGGTAATAACCTAGTTACCATTATAATTGGTTTCATTTTGCGTCGGTTCATTTGGGAAAGAAAATACGCCGTATACCAGGGCTTCCTGTATTGCTGTCTTCATGTTAGCAATGCTTCTGTAGAAGCTTTTAGCATTAACTTTCTTAATATCCAAACTATAATAAATTCTCTATAACATTATCCAGGACATTAGCTTAGTAGTAGCAGGTGGTAGATGTAGTCAGGTTGTTAAATTAAACAGAATGAACGGCCAGTTCTGTACAATAGATGGCTCTCATATGGCAATGAAGCCAATACACCATTAACAAACTTAATATAGAAAAGAAATGTTTAAAATTTCCTGAGCACTATTAAATTATGTATCACAAACAAACAAAATACAGAATGAGGCAGCATTGATGATTACCTTCAATATTTTGTCAGCACAACTCTACATTCAAATATAGATAAATAATTTTGAAATGAAGAACTTAAAGTTTCACATATATTTTTATATGTTTTTGACTACAGTTTTGGTGTTAATTCATTTAATTTTCTAATCGACAGGGGTAAAATAAATACTATGGGCAACCGACACTCCATTTATAGCCAAATCATTCCAACACCGTACTTTTATAGCCATATTCTTCGCTCTAAACACAAAATGATAAACTTGCTAAACTCATAAAGCTCTATATGATTCTGAAATTGTATACCCCAGTGTACAAGTGGACAATGCACAATGGCCTTAGTATGGTTAGTTTAACCATTTGCCGCTTGGCGCTCTCGAGTGTTAATCCTCGTTTTAATACCAAAGATATATGTTTTTTTGATTTATATTTTGTTAATTCGGAATGAAAATATGGTAATTTAAGTTTAATTTATTGTTATATAGGTGAGATACAACAAAAAAAACGTATGCATGATGTTTTATTTTTTTAAATTATGTTACTCTAAATTAGAGCTGTCAGCTTTTCAGTTTTCGTCCGTTTGTTGACCATTTCCGGATTTTGGCTTTGGTTGTAAACATACGATTTTTAAAAGTATGAGGGTATATTGAAAACTAATGCCTGGATGGCTATAACTTTATTAGTAATTGATATATGGTTTACATATAAATGTGAAATAATAGTATAAACCAGGGGCGCTCAAACAGTCGATCGCGAGAGGTTTTTAAGTCGATCGCGTACATATTTATAAAAAGTATTTTAAATATTTTTTTACAGTTATTGTAATTTAATAGTTATTAATTTAGTAACAAACATTAAATGTTAAACTATCAGAATAATCGATGATAATTTAAGATTTAACATTTAATAGATATTATTTGGAATGAGGTAGATCTCATTCCAGTCTTGAAAATTATCGTCAGATATACATCTCAAAGCCAGAGCAACAGATGACAAGTTTTGGGCTTGCTGAAGAAAAATATCCATGTTTGAAACAAATAGCCCTTCAGTTAACAACATTATTTGGGTCAACTTATTTGTGCGAGTCTGCGTTTTCCGAAATGACAATAATTAAATCTAAATATCGTAATCGGCTCAGTGACGAACATCTTAATTCATGCTTGCGTTTGGCACTTTGTAATTATGTGCCGTTTTATGAAAAGTATGCAGATGACATGCAATGCCATTCATCAACATCAAAATAACATTACTTGTTGTATCTTTGCAATTAATAAATATAACCATTTATGAACTTTGTATTTTATTTTTACCTAGTCGATCGCTTGACGCCTAATGCTTTTATAGTCGATCGCCGATGGTTTAAGTCTGAGTGCCCCTGGTATAAACTGTCCTCTACGCACTGATATATTAACTTTTCCACATAATCGCCATTGACATTAATACATTTACGCCAACGTGGTACGAGTTTTTCAAGTCCGTCACGGAAAAAGTCTGAAGACACGGCACCGTTTCCGCACCTCTGCTATCACTTCTGCATCCGAAGAGAAATGCTTGCCCTTGAAATGTTCCTTAAGCTTTGGAAAGAGGAAAAAGTCACAAGGCGCAAGATCTGGGCTATAAGGTCTGCTACCTGTCTTTCACTACATGCAGACACTGGTCGGCAACTGCGTGCCCGATCATGGACATCCGTTTCAGCAGGACTTGCGTCTTTCACAGTCCTTACCCACCTCCTAACAGTACTCACATCAACACACGCCTCACGGTAGACGGCACTTAACCTTCGATGGATATCAATGGGCGCTACACCCTCCGCAGTAAGAAATTCAATGACAGCTCGTTGTTTTAACCGCACATCCATGCCGGCCGCCATGTTTAGAACTGTCATGCGCAAACGCGATGTTGCTGAGAATCTCCGCTAGGAGGACTTATGTACAGATACTTAAGGTAAATGGCAAACCACTTTTGACACGGTCTGGCCCGTCATTATAAAAGTTATGGAGGCATTAGTTTTCAATATGCCCTCGTATTGCGGCAAATGGAAGAGGAACCATGTCTGTGATGAATGTTGCAGAAGACATGATTGGATTGGATATATTATAAGACGTTCTGATGAAAATGATACTGAGAAAAAAAAAAGATTGACTGAGAATGCTGCAAAACAAGCTATGGGTTGAAAACTTAAGGAGGAGAAGTACTCAAATAACGAATAAAAATAATTATTAAAAAACTGTTGATTTAGATGTGATTATAGAACAAATATTCCTAGACAGTATTATGTGGTCTTCTTACACTCATAAAATACTTACAAAACCCTGAAATGTGTGAAAATTCACACTACACATAATTTTTTTAGTATTATTTGTTTTTTCTAAGTTGCAGACCATTATAGTACACTCTCGTAATAAAAAATTACTTCAATCTTATAACAAATGACAAAAGAGGTAAAAAATTTGTCGACATCGTATTTTCAAGATTGCAACCTCAAGGCAAATAGTATGGAAAAATCTTATTCTTTAAATCAAATCGAATTCTGTGATCCTGAAAATACTGTCGTGGTATTCGATAAAACGTCACACGTACAAACTCTTCCTGTCTTGTAGAAATCACACAAGTTGACATGCGTAACACTTTGGAAAACGAAAATCGAAATAGTGGCTTTTACGCTTCGTTGCCAATAAAACAGAATACTAAGTTAGGGGAATTTATTTGACAAATCTTATGTTGGTATCTAATTAAAATATAACCTAAAATAACATGACAGCTCAAATCTACTAGGCCTTGTTCATTGTAATAGAATAGTGAATAAAAACAGTTCACTGAATAAAAATAATAAAGGAAGGGGGCTTTAGATGAATTTTTACATACATATTTTTCTGACGAAAATTACGTCATTCCAACGACTACAATGGTTGCCTGTATTTATAGACCGGGAGCTCATGACATTTTGGTCTCCAATTTCATACAGCATGCCTTTTGGAGGAGAGAATATTTACCCTGTGACAACAAAAAAGGGATGGTACTAAACCCCTGCACGCTTTCCGGTCATAGGGAAAATTGCATTTCCACTTGCACAAAATTTTTGTGATATTCTCTGATTTAATATTGCTTGCCTTTTGTCAAAAGAAAGTTATAACAAATTTAAAGTCTTTTAATTATAGGCATGCTGTATGAAAACGCGGAAAATCATATTTTTTTATTACAAGATCACATGACCGTTTGAGCCCTTTGGGACCCTCCGAATCGCATGCATATATTTAAAAGACTTTAAATTTGTTATAACTTTCTTTTGACAAAAGGGCAAGCAATATTAAATCAGAGAAAAGCACAAAAATTTTGTGTTTAAGGGAAAATGCAATTTTCCCTATGACCGGAAAGCGTGCAGGGGTTTAGTACCATCCCTTTTTTGTTATCACAGGGTAAATATTCTCTCCTCCAAAAGACATGCTGTATGAAATCGGAGACCAAAAACTGTCATGAGCTCCCGGTCTATTCGTTGTTTTCGTATTTAAAAGTGATTAGTAACATTTATTTTGATAATTTAAAGTATGTTCATAATTTATAAATCATAAATAAAAGACAGTGCTAAAATGATTTTTAGTTATTTTATAATTTAATAAAAAATTACGCATTTAACCTGAAATTTAAAAAATTGATGTGAAGTGTGAATTTTCACACATTTCTGGGTTTTGCAGGTATTAACTGAATGATGATTATTTGGAATGCCTAAACAAATTTTATGTCAAAATATTATTTATAAATTTTAATTCGAATGCCTATTACCATTATTTAAGTTTCTAAAAATGTGCAGTATTTTTTTTTTTATATAGCAAGGTTCATTAAGATTTTGAAAATTGCGCCTATGGCTTCCATTGGTTGCTTAAATCATAAGCCCCGCCCTCTGATTTCGTTAAACATAGAATTAAATTATAATTTCAACACTTGGTTATTAAATTTACGCTTTTAAAAATTAACTGCAACATTTACCAAAATATAACTAGAATTTTGACAAAATAATTTAAACAAAATTAAAATGCAAAAAAAAAACAGAAAAAATAAAATGAACGGGATTCGAACTCTAGTTTGCAAATTACAAAGAGCATGACAAAACCTACTACGCTATTAGAACTACTGATTTAGCGTGTAACATAGCGTATTATATATTTAGCATATTTTAGTTAAAAACACAAAAAATGCGTTATTTTCCGAAAACATAATCTGATCAAAAATTCCTGTTGTACTATTCCGGTTCACACCAATGTACATTACTTAGAATTTTTTCAGATTTTTAGTTTAAACCATCTGGGCTACAGGGTGTGTGACAAAAAATTTTTTGCACAATTTTGGCAAAAGTCGCATCAAAATAATTAATTTTGCAAAAATAAATTTTTGATCGTTAATCCACGTACTATTCATTTGATACCCTACTCAGAATTTTAAAAAAATATATATTTTTTTTTTGATGAGCACATATTTGTTTATATTTTTAGGGAGATATGTTTTTTAGATGTTTTAGTATTTTTCCTATGTGCGGGTCAAAGAGTTGTATAAGCACGCCAAATTTCAACTCTCTAGGTTTAGCCGTTTGGCTACAATTTTTACCGGACAGACAGACCGACAGACAGACAGACGACAAAATGACGGTATACGGGTTTTTTGGTCATACCTAGAAAACCCTAAAAATGAAGCCATTTATCAGTATAGTTCTTTTAGGAAGTAAATGCAAAAACATTATTTGTATTTAGATTATTACTTAAATAGGTTTATTGCACGTATTTGTAAATACTTTTGAACAATACTGTACTATCGTACCCTATTTCGAGGCTAATATCAATCTAGTGTCGAAATGCGAGGGCTTCACCCCTAATGCCCGAAATTATCTTGCAACTGCAAGTTTGCATGCAACTAAAATAGCTATACAAACACGCAAGACTTGGACACCTAAAATCAATAGAGATATTTCAAGCAATATCCTCAATATAGGCAGTGGGTAGGTAACAATAAGGATAAAAAAGAGGACATAATGTGATAAATTGAAACATCCTACCTTTGAGAATACTACAAAAGGTTAGTACTAATAGTACATACCAAGATGAACACCATATAGCCTCACATGTAAACAGCTTTTAGCGATTTAATTTTTAAGATTTTTTAATGTTTTTGTATCTGTTACATTTTTAGATAAAATGAATATCACCGCTGTTTTTAGGTATACATTTAAAAACTATAGGGATTTGCAGCTAAGCACCCTACCATCTGGTGAGCGTTTCATGAACTTGTGTACATCAGATAACATTTCGTTTTGTGTATTGGTTTTGTATGAAGTTTGTTTTTAAAGTTTTATTATAATCATTGAAAAATGTATAATACATATTGTTGTGTGCCTATGTGCAATTCATTGAAAAGAAGAAACCCGGAAATATCGTTTCATTTGTTTCCACTAATATCAGACACCGTACGGTTCGAAACAAAATTGGGAAAGCAAGAGGTTAGGAATCGACGCGATGTTTAGATAAACAATTTAAAAATTGGAAAAAAAGTGAGCCCTTATATCAAAGTTTGCTCATTACATTTTAATGATAGTGACTACAAAAAATATTTTCAATTTTGTATTTATTATCGCATATCTTGAAAATTCCTGTTATTGTGTGTGGGTTTGTAATGCACAAGTTTGTAGGCATAATGCATAAATCTTTATGAACTCTCTGTTTTTTTCAGTGACTCCACACAATATTATATGCCCAGCATTGTAGATTTTACCCCTTGGTAAACAACACGGGAATTATTATTTCCCCCAATATAGTTAAAATAATCGACAATGGAAAACCGCCATAACTTAAAACCAGATCACAAAATGTAGTATTTTAGATGTTTACAAGTAATGTCACTTCACAAAATCAGAAAATCCCAAACAATTATTTATTTTTTGTCGTTTTTTGATACACTTTTCGCTATTATTTACTAGTAAATGTCAAGTGGTATCTGATTTAGAATGGTTTCAAAAAAATCCGCGTGGCGCTACGATCTTAAAATTTTTCCCCTATAACATCGTTCGCTTGCCGCCATTACGCTTTTTTTAAGTTCAATATATTTTTCTACAATCTGTGTGTTCGTGGAATTTAATTAACAATACTTATATTTATTATTATTTACGAATCGACGTGCTAATTGCGTATTCAGTATGGACCCTATTGTAATTAATAGTGATTGGTGGTATATTTAATTTCGTAATTGGATAATAGATGGCTACACTGTTTTCTATAATTTTTTGCTGTCACATTAAGTTGAATCTCTGTATCTTATAAAGTCTTGTGGTTCTATTTAAATATATACATCTAATCTGCTTCTTGTCTGAAATACGGCATCTCTAGAGCTTTGTATAAATGTAATTGTTTGGAATTTGCTTAGTTTGTAGAAAGGAAGGGTTGCTAAGCAACGGAGCGTTTCTTAACACCTTTAGATTAATCCTATTGAAATATGCGAACATTTATTTACGAATTCCAATAAACCTAGCGAAATTATATAGCTTGGGGAAGTTTCCAGATAAGATGTTTAAAACTGTACAGTCCCCTGTCATATAATTACGAATGTTACCTTTTAAGTTTTTACAAAAACTAATGCTTGGTTTATATACGGAACAAGAATAAGGAATAGGAAATAAGAATAGTACACAAGATGTTAAAACATGGCTGCGCCGTATATCGGTTTATGTAGCAATGAAATTTAACTTAAACACAAGAAAAGTTGGTAACATTTAACATTTTATTCTTATTTCAAGAATAAGACACGCTAAGCCTGCGCACAGCAATCAAAATGTCTGCCGTAATAAAGTTTGGTCAACAGATGTTTTTCAGTTGTGATCAGAGGGTTGTAAACAACAATAAAATGTATTTATTATTTTTATTTATTCTTCTTGTAAGTTTTAAGAACCTGTCAAATGACAAACGTTAAACACAGGCCAACGCAAGTACGCAGGCGCAGCGACGAAATGTTATGTCCTATATAAACGGTTTAATATTTTTTATTCCTGTGTACTATTCTTATTTCGTATTCCTTATTCTTGTTCCGTATATAAACCAACCATAAGAAAGAAACATTTTTTTGGAACAAACGCTTTTTCAAAATATTCTTATTTAAGTATTACTTATACCCTTTTCACACTAGATCTTTAAGATCGGATGTTAAAGTGAATGTATTTTTAAACGCTAATGTGAAACCGTATGGCCTCGTCTAAATACAAGCGATGTTTAAGACAGAGATCTGCGTCTTAAACTTCGTCCGCATTGCCAACTTAATTTCTATTATAAAAAAATACTCCTTGTATTTGTGCTGTCAACATTTTATATTATCATAAACAAGAATACTGTATTATATCGACGTTATAAGAAGTTTATACTTATTGTTATAATAAAATTATTTATTTTAATAATGTGTTTAATAAAATACAGAGCTACAATAATTGAGTAATGTATCGACTTACATGTTAATACAGGTGTAATATATTCTTTATTGTAGTGTCTTTATTGTAGAATGAAATGAAATATCCAGATTTGTTTATAATAATTCAAAATGTGCGTCTGCGCAGACAGTTCAAAACTGGTAATTTCATGACGGTAACTTAAAGACAAAATTACTGTAGCTGATGACAACACCGGAGATTTAAACATCAAGTGTGAAAGCATACCGATCTTAAACATCGGTGAACTTTAAGTTCACTCGTCTTAAAGATCTAGTGTGAAAAGGGTATAATAGACCTTTCCACACATTTTACACACGAATAGCGCATCCTTTACTTAATCATCCTAGATTTGAATTGTTCAAATGTGCCCTAAGTCATCTTTGAAAAAAGGGCCAGTACATTCAAATCACCAGGCCAACTCGACAATCCCAGTCCGCCTCTGACAACTATATTTGATACAGTCGAATAAATACATAAACAAATGCCTACCTTCTATAGAACAAAGTTTTTTAACTTGATTAGATCGATTATAGCAAGATATAAACCGTAATTATAATGCTGGTGCAATGAATTGTACAAAATTGTACTGTATATTCTCAAAATGTTTTTGTCTCTTTGTTGTGAATTTAATTTTTTTCTTCGTATTACCTTTAAAGTTTTATCGCCTGAGGTTTGAGAACATGAACACTTGTTTAGAGACGCTGGATTTAAAACGAAACAAAGAAAACTGGTTCACAGTTCTGTGGTTAGGTCTAGATTTCCAATTAGATTCTGGATTCGATACGACTGAATTTCAGAAATTCGATTCTAGAAAACAGGGTTTATAACTGGGCATTGTAGGTTTGGATTAAAAGATTCAGTACTTTATTCCAACTATTTCAAACTTGTTCTTTGCTGATCCACAACAAAATTAACCACTATCTAAGTCAACGGTCGGGAATTTTTTTAAAAACACACTGATTGCAACAAAAAATCTATAAAAATAAAATTTAAGTTAAGTCAGTTATCCTGGTATCTGTAGTATATTTTTAAATTAAGAGGATTTAAACATTTATGCGCTTGTGATCTATACTTGTGATTGACTGGTAATGAACTGTTTTTACAGCCCGAAGATAACGATTTCTCCACCATAACTGATGAAAACAAAACTCTAGAAAACAAAATTGTTTTATAGAGGCATGGATGGACTGGAACCAACATTTTGATTGGGTCAAAACAAAAACCAAAAAGGAGTTTACCTTTCAAATTCAAAAACACCTCGTTTCCAAAATGCAAGTGATAACTAAAAAACAAAAGACCCACGCTTCGAAAATAAAAGAGAGAATGAGTAAGTGACAATGCAATTTATTAATATCATCATTTGCTATTTTTTATGTGGCTCTATTTTGCTTACCAATGAAATAATCTACAAGAGTTGCAATAAAAAATCCATTTATTATAATAAATACACTGAAAATTGTCAATGTCAGACAGCTGTCAATATCAAATAATATCTGTAACTACGTTTATAATTAAATGCATCATATACAGCTAGGTTATAGGCTAGCCAGCACAAAAACAACATGACATGTGCTCTAAAATTGAAGTAAAAGAGTGTAAAAACTCTAATGTGTACCTAAAAAAACGTGTTTTTTAATGCTGGAGGCTCAAGCCTCTGAGCACCCCCCCCCCTGGGTTCGCACCTATGTCCACACTCAAAAAAAACGCTTTTAAGGGACACATTTTTCTTGTAATTGAACACGAGACCCCAAAGAAAATATTTTTGCTTCTGTGGCCCCTAAAAAAAAATTAGAAAGCCCGTGAGCCCCCTCCATTGTTGCGCTTCTCGTCCAATATGTTCCAATCTGATTGAAAGTTTCCAAGACGTGGTAAAAAAAAATATTCTACATTCACAAAGATTATTATAATTCTTTACTATTTCCATTTACACTTCTTTTCCATTAATTTTTATAATAAACATATATACTTATAATCCCCTGGATCTATTCCAAAACATAATATTATCCATGTAATATTCTAGAAAATAATTTCCGTGGTATGGAAATTTCAGCGTATGCAACAGTAAATGTGTTTAATAAAACATTACAGCAAAAGCGACTAGTTCATAAGATAGCCAAATAGCTGTCAGTTAGAATTAAGAAAAGGATGTACAGGATGGTTGAATTTACATTATCCAATGCACAACTTTTTATTACTGTAGTAGTAGTAGTAGTAGTAGTAGTATAGTTAGCTATTTAAAACCTAGCCCCCACTGACTACCACTTCTTCCGCAATTTGGACAATTTTTTAATAGGAAAACAGTTTAATTCCGACAATGCTGTAAAACTGGCCTTCCAGGAATTCATTAACTCTCGTCCGCCAGAGTTTTATACCACCGGCCTAAACAACCTGCCGCTTAAATGGCAAAAGTGTATAGACAATATGGGTGCATACTTTGATGAATAAAATAATTCCTTATATTTGTAAGGTATCAACCAACTTTGCCTTTTTTCTACAAATTTCATCCTTGACGACCTAATATTTCTTATTAATCTAATGAAGACTTGAATACGAAGCAAATGAAGAAAAAAATTGATGTGAAGTGTGAATTTCAGGGTTTCGCAGGTATTTAGTAAGTGAATGATGATTATTTGGGATATCAAAACAAATTTTATATTAATTTTTTTTTTTTTTTGTTAGTTTTAATTCGAATGCCAGTACCATTATTTAGGTTTCTAAATATGTGCAGTATTTTTTTATATAGCAAGGTTCATAAAGATTTTGAAAATTGCGCCTATGGCTTCCATTGGTTGTTTTAAGTCATAACTCCGCCCCTCTGATTTCGTGTATTCAATTTCAACAATTTCCACTGGTTATTAAATTTACGCTTTTATAAATTAAATGCAACATTTGCCCAAATATAACCATAATTTTGAAAAAATAATTTAAACTAACTAAAAAGGCAAAAAAAAACAAAAAATAAAATTGCCTCGAGACCGGAACCCTAATTTGCAAATTAGAACGTGAGAGCGCTAACCATTACACCATGAAAGCATGCTGGTTTACTTTGTTAAATAAGTTATTAAATATTTTTGGTCAAACAAAAAACACAAAAAATGCGTTATTTTCCGAAAACATAATCTGATCAAAAATTCCTGTTGTACTATTCCGGTTCACACCAATATACATTACTTAGAATTTTTTCAGATTTTTTGTTTAAACCATCTGGGCTACAGGGTGTGAGACAAAATTTTTTTTGCGCAATTTTGGCAATAATCGCGTCAAAATAATTTATTTTGTAAAAATAAAATTTTGATCGTTAATCCACGTACTAAGGGCTTTCATTTGATACCCTACTCAGAATTAATTTTTTTTTTTTTTCGATGAGCACTTTTAGGGGGATATGTTTTTTAGATATTTCAGTATTTTTTCTATGTGTGGGTCAAAGAGATGTATAAGCATGCCAAATTTCAACTCTCTAGGTTTAGCCGTTTGGCTACAATTTTTACCGAACAGACAGACAGACAGACGATAAAATGACGGTATAAGGGTTTTTTTGTCATACCTACAAAACCCTAAAAATGCAGTGATTTTTGTCAAATTATTTAAATTTTGTTTAAAAAAAATTAAATGGAAGCTTAGAACTCAAATAACGAATAAAAGTGATTATCAAATAACTGTTGATTTTAATGTGATTATAGAACAAATATTCCTAGACATCCAGTATTATGTTGGCTTCTTATACTTATTAAATACCTACAAAACCCTGAAATGTGTGAAAATTTACACTTCAAATCAATTTTTAAAACTTTATAATCAACTATTGTATTTTAAATTCCGATTTTTATTTGTGAAACTGGTCAGCTAGATCTAGTAGCATTATTTATGTCCGCAACCCGTACAACCCTTTCCATATTATACATTATTATATGATGCTTGTAGATAAAAATACTTTTTACATTCGACAAATTCTCTGTTTTGGTTTTAGTGTGTTGTGTTTTTTTTTTTTTTGTAAATTAGCCACAAGAAATGTTCGATTTTCCAGGCACTTAGAGAACAAATCTAAAGAAGTTTCTAAAACTCTATAGAAAGATAAATAAGTTTTTTCCTATTGTGCAGGAAAAGCAGTTAGGGTTTTACAGTAAAGTTTTCTCAAGTTTTCTCGAGGAAAACCGTTGAAATACTGAATAGCGATAGTGGAACTGACGCTAAAAAACAACACTCTTAACTCTGTCATCACTAGTTTTAGTTTCAAATTTAAGTTATCGATCAGGAAAAAAATACTCACGAAAATGTACAAGAAATTTTTTACAGAAATGCCTAAAATCTATTTTAATAATATAAATAATCTCCCAATGCCTACGTGACGTACATAGGTATATCAGGTCTGGTAAAAAGTTCGTGGCGTTTTTGCCGATAGACGGCGCCAATTGCAAATAACTCAAGAAACACAGATCGCAGCGACACCACTAAGCACTCGTTGGAAAGGTGACTGTTCGAGCGTTACTTTGAGTGTCTAAACATCAAAAATTGTGCAGCGTTTGAAAATGGAAAAAAGTAATGAAAAATTGCGCTATATTTTGCAATATTATTACGACAAAGGGAAGAACGCTGCGCAGGCTTGTGAAAAAAATTGTGCTGTGTACGGTGAAGGTACTTTATCAAAATCTGCTGCACCGAAATGGTTCGTTCGCTTTCGTTCTGCTAATTTTAATGTGAAAGATGACTCACGCTCTGGTCGTCCAATCAGTGAAAAAAGCTGGTGAAACTCTTGAAAAAGTCCAGCAAGATAGGCATATCAGCAGTGTCGATATTGGTACGGAGCTAGGCATTGACCACAAAACTATTTTGAACCATTTACGGAAAGCTGACTACAAAAAAGAAGCTCGATATACGGGTTCCTCATGAGTTTAGTGCGAAAAACATGATAGACCGAATTAACATCTGCGATGCGCTGCTGAAACGCAATGAAATCGAGCCATTTCTGAAACGTGTCATAACCGGTGATGAAAAATGGATCCCGTACGACAATCAGAAGCGTAAAATATCGTGGGCAAGGGATGGTGAGCCGTCACAAGCGTTCGCGAAGCGAGGATTGACGCCGAACAATGCTGAGTGTGTGGTGGGACTAGAAGGGAATCGTCCACCATGAGCTACTTCCAGTTGGTCAGACGATTGATTCTCAACTCTACTGTGTACAACTAGAGATTATGCCAGGCAATTGAAAGAAAACGGCCCGAATTGAATAATAGAAAAGGTGTTGTCTTTCACCATGACAACGCAAGACCACACACTTCTTTGATGGCCCGTCAAAAATTACGACAGCTTGGTTGGGAAATTTGGTTGCATCCACTGTATAGTCCAGACATAGCACCCTCTGACTATCACCTATTCCGATCTCTGCAGAATTCTCTCAATGGAATAAAGCTGGTTTCAAAAGAAGCCTGTGAAAACCACTTGATTCAGTTTTTCAACTAGAAACCAAAGTTCTTCATCGATGGCATCATGGCTCTACCCGAAAAATGGCGAAACGTTGTCGATAATAATGGAGTATATTTGGTTTAAATAAATTCATTTTCACACTATAACAAAACCAGTTGAATTTTACTAAAAAAACGTCACGAACTTTTTTCAAGATCTGATAGTAGGGTTAAGTCGGTTCTAGCTCACAGTTAGCTGAACCTGCTAGTTTATTGGGTAGTCGGCCGAAAAATAATCGACTGCATATTTTTACTGCATATATATGCGAATATTTTGTACTTTGTTGCATATAATTCCGTATTAGTTACTATACTTAAATTCTTCGGTATATGTATCACTGTCTAAGTAATATGTTCAATAATTCCAATGTGCAGTTTCTGATTTTTTCTCGTGAAATATCTCAATTTCTTGTATATAACTTTTCTATTAGGGTTGTATTATGTTTCTGATTTCGATGTCTGTTCAAATCTGATCTTTATGAAACTTTTCTACATCTTATAAACACGTACAAAAGTTTCAGAACACTTGTTTTCGTTTTCACGAAAAATACAGAAACAAAATCTATATTAACTTTATCAAAATCTATAAATCTTACCAATATTTCAGGTTATAAACTAATATATAAAAGTTGGATCACTATTTTAATGTTATAAAATGTCAAAATATATTGAATATCATTCGGATTCTAAATTTAATATATCTACACACTGATAAAAGTGTTCTAAACGAATTTACGGTTCGCTTGTCAAATACCTCTTATACATTCAGATAAAACTGCGTTCGGACATTCACACAAACCGACTATACGAGAAATTCAAATCGATTCCAATTTAAAACACGTCTCTAAAACAGTATTTTTAAAGCAGGAGAATAGAAAACAATTTACGATTAACAAAATAAGCAAAAACTCCGATCTCAACATGATTTCGGATTAAAATTATGATATTCTTGCCTAAAACTTGGGTTTATAACAAAATATACATAGTAGCCCAATATAGGTAGTTAAAATTTTTGACGCACAACAAAGATAGCTGTTTGTGCAAAACAAAGCCCATTTAAATGACAAGAGTACGACGGGAGGTTGAAAAATAATCGACCTAGGCAAGAAAACAACATTTTCGGCAAAACTCAATTTATTTATCAACATAATCTCCTTTTAGAACTATACACTTCATCTAACGATTCTCCAATTTTTCGATGCCTTCCGAATAATACGATTTCTTGAAGCCCTCAAAATAGGCCTCTGTTTCAGCGATGACCTCCTCATTCAACCCAAATCTCTTACCACCAAGCCATTTCTTCAAGTTTAGAAATAAATAATAGTTGCAATTTAAGTTATCGATCAGGAAAAAAAATACTCACGAAAATGTACAAGAAATATTTTACAGATATGCCTAAAATCTATTTCAATAATATAAATAATCTCCCAATGCCTACGTGACGAATATATAGTATAGCTAAGTCGGTTCTAGCTCACAGTTAGCTGAGCTAGAACCAGCTAGTTTATGGGAAGTCAGCAAAAAAATAAACGACTCCAGAGATAGTATTTTTGAAAACCGCCTTTGACTCCCAGCCTTTTTCCAGGTAGTCGATGTGAATGATACCGTGTACATCCCAAAAAACTGTGGTCATGACTTTATTGGCCGACAGGCCAACCTTAGCCTTCTTCGGCTTCAATTTGCCAGGAGCAGTCCACTATTTCGACAGTTCCTTGGTCTTTGGTATGTTGTCAAGTAATTATACAGACAGTTTTATTCATGGCTCATTCTGAAATACTGGAAAATGGGTCTGGTAATAATGTATGATATTGTATGTATGATACCGTTTAATATATTTTATATTCTCTCTTCTTCTTGTATTAATATTGAATTAATTACAACCAATTCTTCCTCGCTATCACCCATTTTGTGTCCACTAACGAATACGAACTGGCAACTGGAAAGCAGCTCGGTAGTCTCACTTTGGAAAAAATGCGATTCGTGTTATGTCTGCAGTGCGTTCTATGCGGCTCAATGAACGCACTCACTGAAAAACATGCGACTAGCGCATTGTCTGCTGTGTCTGCGGTGTGATCCAATCCACGTTTACCTTTAAACGATATTTCATTGGCTGGATGCGATATCCCACTCACAACTAACAGTGTTCATACACAATAGACCAGTGTACTAAACAAGTATTCAAAGCGACGTATTAAACAATACTTTATTGGACGAATGCCGTACCTCGCTAATGAAGTCTATCCATCGACATTAGATAGTAGACGAGGGTTCAATAAAGTAAATTTGGAAGTATTGTTCAGGATACTAAGAGAAGTAGTTGTAAAGTATAGAGACAGAAGAGTGGTATGTCGTCTATACCAGGAGGAAAGAACTGTGGTGAGATGCGGTGAGTATGAGCAGGAAGCTAAAACCCCCAAACACTATGATGCAGGCAACGATGCAAGCGTCATTGGGTGTATAGCGGCCTCTGTGATGCCGATATCGTGAGTCGATGCACGCATCGGCAGCACGACAGTTTTGGAGAGCCTGGCTGCCGCCTCAGCGATGCCGACTGCATGTTTCAACATGTGTAGACTTGCATCAATGTTTGTTTACAATTATAGTTGTTCTTTTGCTACAGCAGAGATAGTGCCAGGCTTATATAACCTATAAATATCTTAATTAAAACCATACCTTAATAATAAACTATTATTATTATTATGGGGGACATGGAAGGAGCCTCCACGTAGATTGCGTAAACTTGCGACAAAGAAATGTGCCAACGATAAACTAATTTTTTTAAGCCGTCCTCAAAGAACTTTTTCGGTGGTGCCAACAGCCTTGGCACCCAGCGCGGCGAAACCTTGCAAACGCCCAAACAATCATGCAAGATGTCATGAACTTGTCGTGTACCTATCCCTAGGCGCACACTAATTTGACGAATAGTCATTCGCCTGTCCTCTTTCAGTAGGTCTTCAACGGCAGTAATGTTTCTTTCATTTACTGACGTGCTTGGGCGCCCACTGCGTGGATCGTCTTCTAGTGATGTTCTACCGGTTTTAAAATGATCGATCCACCGATAAACAGTACTTTTGGATTCTGCAGACTCACCAAATACTCCTTGCAGACGCTGAATAATTTTTGATGTTTTCACACCTTCTTTCCACAAAAAGAAAATTATTGCTCTTTGAGATTTTGCTACGTCTTCCATGGTTACAAAAACAGTGCTATGAAAACGCGTCTATATCAGTCGAACACCTAAAACAGACTGAACAATATTGCACTAGATAGTTGCATAAACATGTCAAGACTTGTCTGGCACCAATAACATTGCCTATAAGTTCTGCGTAATTTAATTATAGCACAATTCCCAGAATTTAGGAAACATCCCTCGTATTATTATACATTGAATGATAAGGACAATAGGGATTTTTGGGAAACGTTTATCAGCATGTACCGATTACATGAATGTTTGTGGAACAATAAATGTTCTAACTATTCGAATAAAAATTTAAGAAATGATGATCTGATGGAATTAGAACAAAAAAATCACACAATGTGGTGTACTTATCGCCGTGAATTAAAAAAAGTTAAAAATTCTCAAAAGAACGGTAGCGCGACATATGATACTTATTGACAGATGATTTATTCTTTAACCAATTTTTACACCACTTCCTTTTTGGCTTCTTTGATTTTTTGAATGGCACACCAATTAAGGCAATTATCATTGGCAATGGTAAATCACTATTCATGTTTATATTTTATTGAAAACCGGTGACAATGAAACAAACGTCGAGCTGTAAACTAAACAAAGCTGTGTTCAACCATCGCCTCAATGTTTTGCATCCAGACATGCATCAGTAGTGTATGTCCAACAGCCAGTGATGCTTGTTTCATGATTCTTCGGAATCGATGCCGTGAATCGATGCATGCCTCATGTATGGAGGTTTAAGATTAAGCAGGGAGTTGGACAGGGATGCTTACTGTCTCCTATTTTATTTAACGCTTACATTCAAAGAGGACTAGATGAGGTAATAAAAGACATAAATGAAACTGGAAGCGTAATGATATAGGGAGAAAAGGTGGTAATGCTTCATTTTGCGACCGACATTGTGATGCTAGTTTTAAGTATTGCTTGACAGTAAAACAATCGAAAGTGTTAAAGAGTTCACTTACTTAGAAAGCAAGATGCAAATATATGCAAGTATATGATTTGTTTAAAAGATTGTTATTGTTTATATCAAATAACATGGACAAATGTTTATACAGATGTTGATAGGCGACCATATATTTTCAGTGATATGGACTTCGTAGGTAATTAGAGTCAAAATTAATTATTTGGGTTTATAAATTACTAGTAATAGAAATATGAGTCTTCAAGATAAGTTAAAAGGGTTTTGTTGTTAATTGGAGAGCTGATTATTTTTACAACGACAAAAAATGGGGTTCAGAGATCAGATTATTAGTTTAAGAAAAGAGTCATGAGTAAACCGTTACCGTGTACGGACGAACCTCTCAAGCATTTTTGGTAGAGAAACCCGGTAGTGGGTAAACCAGAAGTAATCTGGAAGTATTGAGGACAGTTTAATGAAATAAACGAACCTCGTTAACGGGTTAAACACTGAGTGTTGTGAGGTGTTTAGCGGCTTGTGAAGTGATATCGGTGATTGTGAGGTTTTCGTGCTTGAGTATATCTCATGGGATTTTACAGCCAGCATTAAATTGTAAGTTCTAATGTAATTAATAACCTTCGTTGCAGACTTGACACCGCTCGCAAGTCTTGGAATCCACTATGTGGAGGGCCTTTCAAAGTAAGTACTATGAAGTACAATGAAACATACTTAAATTCGTTTAGCCAACCTTGACGTTTCGAACTATCCTAGAAATGCCCCACAATTGATAACTTAAGTGGTGCCGTAACCAGGATAAACAAAAATATTCCTATTCATACCTTTTAAAATAATATTAGCTTTGAAAATAAATTAAATCGTATGAAATTTTTGACGACTGAGTTTCTTTTTGTTTCAATCGGTAAAAGCAGATTCACTATTAACCTTATTAGCGTTTCGTATCAGTACAATCTTAACTAGAATTCCGAAACTCATCTGGCAAGTTATAATAAAGACTTGACGTTAGAATATAAGTAGGATTCCACCAGAACAGTTCTGGAACTTGATACAGAAATTAGATAAGGTTTTGTCTATATAAATTATCTTGATTATGTTGCAAAGTTTCATTTGGAATTACGCCAAATATTCGTTTTTATAATTTGTGTTACAAAGTAATAACAGGGATAAATTTAAAGTTTAGTTTAATACATTTTCATGTCAGGGATTTTCTCAAAAATAGATGGTAATAGAGAAAAATGATTTAAATAAAAGTTGTAGAGAATATTTTTATCTATAACTTTTATTTGAAACATTTTTCTCCATCTCCATCTGTTTACGAGAAAAATTTCAAAATAATTTGCTTCTTCTTATCTCTTCAATTATTCGAGTTACAAAAAAAATCTTCAAACAAAAGTTGTAGTAAAAAATATAAACTATGGAAATAGAAAAAAATTGTTTAAATAAGAGTTGTAGAGAATATTTTTATCTATAACTTTTATTTGAAACATTTTTCTCTATCTCCATCTGTTTACGAGAAAAATTTCAAAATAATTTGCCTCTTCTTATCTCTTCAATTATTTGAGTTACAAAAAAATTCTTCAAACAAAAGTTGTAGTAAAAAATATAAACTACAGCTTTTATTTGAAAAAAATCTCTCCATCTCCTTTCATATTTGATAAATTTAGAAAATTATATAATATTTATAAATTACCTATCTCTTCAACAATTCGAGTTACAAAAAAACTGTTCAAACAAAAGTTGTAGAGAAAAATATTGTCTATAATTTTTATTTGAAACATTTTTGTCTCCATCCATTTTCGAGATATTTTTAAAATAATTTGTTTATCTTGAAATTCATGTTTCCTCAGGTATACGTTACAAAAAAACTTTTCAAATAAAATTTTCAGAAAAAAATATTGTCTACAACTTTTATTATAAACATTTTTTCCTTCAGTTTCTATTTTTGAGAAATTTTCAAAAATATTTACCTAGATTTTAAAATATACTTCAACCTATAGTATTACAAATCCTTACCAATAAGTTATAGAAAAAAATATTGTCTACAGCTTTTATTATTTTTTTTTTTTTTATCACCATCCATATTCCATAAATTAAAAAAAAATATCTTACCTTTACGAAGTCTTGAAAAATAGTGGCTGGAATCAAATCACTATTAAAATCTTAAAAAACACGCGAAATATCGTTTTAAAATTTCTACTTTAAAAACAAAAGAACATGCAACATTGTAAAGAGTAATTATGTAAACACGACAATAATTAGCAAATTAGAGTAGTTAAAAGGTACGATTTTTGGGGAAAAATGGGGAAAAAAATGAACAAAATAAAATCTTGAGCTGCTAAATCTGGAAAAAAGTAACCAATAATAAATTACAAAAGGATAAAAAAAGGCAATAAATGAAATAAATAATAAATTTTATTGTACAAATATAAAAATACAAAATAATATCAACATTTAATTAATCATAATATTGAAATAAACAAACTTAACACCATGCAATAAATCACATACGTTTTTAGATCAAAATGGGTGCGTTCTAACGCAAACCAACGTTCGAATAAGACTGAAGCAATTTCAGATATAGTAGATTTAAATAACGTACCACGTTTCATGATCATGCGCAGTTTGGCGCATTACGGAAAAGTGCAGAAATTGCATTTTTTCATGTTTTTTTTACTAAAATATCATTTAGTTTATACGGTAATATACTTTTTAATGTCCATAATTTACTTTAATGCTCTGATAAAAAAATATAATTCTATAAGTATGTAAAAATATACGTTTTTTCAACAGGTTTTGAAAAAACTAGGGTTTCTATCTTTTTTATTTTAAAATACGGAGTTCTGGAGGACTTTGTTAAAAAAAGTGGATGAAAATAGTATTTATAGTAATTATTTATTAATAAGGAATTTCGTTTATATCAGAATAAATTTTAAGTGAGTGGCGTAACTAGTATGAGTTACTACCTTTTAAGTTTTTACAAAAACTAAGAAAACTTTTTTTTTGGAACGAACTGTTTTTTGCTTTTCAAAATATTCGCCTTTAAGATTTATACACTTTTGCATGCGTTTAAACCAATTCTCAAAACATTAATTCGATGTTTTTCTCCTTCAAATAATCAATTGTTTGACTTGCATTGTCGTGATGAAGAATGATGTGAGGTTTTTGGTAGATTTTCCTGATTTTGTCGATGACTTCTGGCAAACAAATTGTTGTATACCATTCAGCATTAACGTTCTCCGATCTTCTAAAGGAATGGTTGCGACATGTCCAGTACAACCGAAGAAACAAGCTATCATTTTCTTGGAAGTGCTTCGTAAACGAAGAACTTTTGTGGGTTTCGGGTCATCTTAGAAGACCCAAACAGTGGATTGTTGCTTAGTTTCCGGTTCATATGAATAAATCCAAGTTTCGTCACCTGTATCGATGTTGTATACGGATTTTGCAGTGCCTAGGTTGAATTTTTTTAGCATTCCCTTACACCAGTGGTTCCCAACCTTTTTTACTTGCGGAGCCCTTTTTAGAATCAATTTCTATGACGCAGCCCCTAGGCCTACCCTATGTCTTACAAATTAATGGTGTTTAGAAGTAATGTTACGGGGGAAGGGGTAGATTTTTTAGTTAATATAAATTCACTTTTCTCTTTCACAGCTCACATATTGATAGATAGACAGATTTTTGTAAAATGAAGCAAATAATCAAAATACACGCAAATTATTCAAACAACAATGCATCTCGCCGATCACATTCCAGCTAGTCATAGAGTCATAAATCGGCTAGAGTCAGAAATCACTCGGAAATATACCAAACTTGCACAATTTTCTTTCAGAATGTCATTTCGAATTTTATTATTTTGATTCTGTTTTTTATATCTAATACTTTTGATTTTATTAAATTTTTATTTATTTTATTTCCTGGCTAACATTTCATCGGTTCTGAGCATTTTTAATGACTGTCTTTTTTTAAATTTTTTTTGCCGAAAATGTCAAAATTTTAATCCGTAACTCAAAACTGACCATATATTTCTGATCTAAGGCTAAAAATATATAAGTATACCAATTTTCGAACAAAAATCAAAAAAAATTCTTCCAAAATTTTGAAAATTTTGGTCAAAATTTTTTTGACTCCGATTTTAGCCAAAATATAGTTTTAGGCTAATTTTGGGCTGAGGATTATGAAAAAAATATTTAAAAAATTTATGCTTTCTTAGTTTTTGAGTTAGAGCTGATTTAGGTCAGTTTTTTGCCTATAATTCCAAAACTTTTGCCCAAACTTCAAAATGGACCAAATTTTCTTGATCTCTGACCAAAAATGCATATTTGTACCAATTTTCAATAAAATTGGAGACAAAAATTTTTTACTTCAAAATCACGATTTTTTTAAGGTCTACCCCTTACGATTTTTTCGATTTTTGGCCATTTTCAAGGATTTTGGATTACTGCCCCTACAAAACTTAATAATATGTTTATTTAAGCCCAATTTTTTTCTTAGACTAAACAGTGTAGTAGAATTTTAAAATTTCAAGCCGCATATTTATATCCTTAACCATTTTTTTGTTAGCAATTTTCGAAATTTACAAAAAAAAATTAAAAAAATGAAAAAACTTCAAAAAATTTTTTGCTTTCAAAATCTTGTTACAAGTAAATTAGGACCTCAAGATTTCAAAAATTTCAACCGCAGGTCTTTATTGCATTTCGTTTTTGAGATATATCCATGCGAAGATGAATATTTCTATAAATCACGCCATATTAAAATTTGTCATAATTTTAAAATACGCAAAATGAGTAAGACCTCAAATTTTTTCTAGACTTAATAAACTACGAGGAATCCAAAAATTCTAGCGTCAGATTGTTTTCTCTAACCGTTTTTGAGTTGTGATTTTTTTAAACTCACAATTTTCACAAATTATGTAAATTATGCCATAAAAAAAATTGTCACAATCTCAAAACGCATTAAACGATTAAAGCCCCAATTTTTTTCTAGACTAAATAAACTACAAATAATCCAAAAATTTCAACCGCTGGTCGCTATCTCTAACCATTTTTGAGTTGTAATTTTTTTTATTTTACAATTTTCACAAATAATGTAAATTATGCCATTCAACAACAAGTATATTTGACATTTTGGTCAATTTTCAACTCCCAATAAAAAAAATACCACCAAATTTAGGGTAAATGGACCTGGGGAATCCAAAAATTCAATGCTTAAGTCGTTATCTACAAACGTTTTCAAGTTATGATTTTTTAATTTTACACGTTTACATTCTAGAGTAAAACCCTTTAATTGTGAACAAAAGCATATTTGTCATTTTTGTAAATTCAGTTCCCAATACGAAAAATTATCACCAGTTTGAGGTAAAGGGACCTAGTGAATCCAAAAATTTAATCCACAAATCGCTATCTAGAACCACTTTTGAGTTATGAATATTTTGTGTAATTCCACTCTAATATAAAAACGCATAATCAGCCAAATCATTTAATAAGTAAAAATAGATGATTTTTTTCTTAAATCTATAAAATAATTAATTAAAGGTTGTTTTTATTGTAATTTATTCATTCATAAACTGCTTATTTTATGGGTTAAACCATATTTGATAAAACATGTATAGAAAAGATAAGTCGGTTTCCTTTTGATAAGAAAAGAATAATTTCCATTAATAACACTGCATTAAAAACGAGTTACGCAAACAATAAATTGAAAAACTAGGGTTAAATTCCACCCTTAGTGTATTTTGTACAAAGTTGGTAGTATGTACATTTGACATTTAAGCCTGTCAAAGAAAATTGAATAGGAAAAATGACAGATATTAAAAGAAAAATATGTTGAATCTTTAAAATAAAAAGTAGAAAGTGTATCAAATAAAATTACAAATAATGTGGTGTATTTATACATTAAATTATCATAAAAGTATGCATGATAAGTTAACAGTGTAGTATTTTCTTATTTTAGATTATAAATAATAGATTAAACCACAAAAATATGTCTGGAATTTTTGGATACAGCCGTGAGGCTGTCCGTGTAAAAGTCAAAGTAAGAATCCCTTAAAAATAACCCCCCTAACCTAAATTTTTTGACCCCCTTTTATTTTTTTTAGAAATGTGAAGGCCTAATGCAGCCAGAATTTCGTAAATTCAGTGTCGATCCTCAGATAACTTCCTTCGAAGTTCTCCAGAGTATTTTAGCGAAAGCTTTTGATATCAAAGGTGAATTTACCATATGTTATCGAACTTATGATGTGTACGGACAGGAAACGTATCTTCCATTACTATCCGATTGGGATCTTGATGCTGCCTTTCTTAAGTAAGTATACTGCTCGAAAGAAAAAAAAACAGATATTTTAAACGTAGTTGTTGGGGATATTACGCAGTCAGCGAATTATTCCCCAGGTCTGTCCTACACACTCAGCATGCCGCCTTCACTTATTATATACTTGCGAAACCAGGTTTTTTTGTCAAGCTATTTATTTTCTAATTTGTTTTAAAGGGCTCACAACACATCAGTGGTGACTGGATCCGAACCTTGTTTATGTCTACGAGTTGATATGAAGCCGTTTGAGGAGAGTTCAGACGATTGGGATTCTCCAGCAACGGTTTCAGTGATTACGCAGTTCCGAACTGGGACTGCGCAAGAAGTAAAAGCAACACCTCGTTTACCAGGTCTTATTATGAATCAGGTAAAAAATTATTTTTTATTTTAATCGGGGACTGAGATCGAAAAAGATTTGTTTCTGGAGAGAAAAATACTGTTTGTATAACCTAACAAAAACCCCGGAAAATATATGAATTAATTTAAAAAATTTTAAGTGAGGTTCGGTCTGACCAATTTGCGACCATTTTTTTTTTAAGAACGAAGTAGATGGCTATGCGAGCGCAGCCCCTTTTACACTGTGTCAAATTAAAGTTTATAATTTAAAATTAAATAAATTTTGCGGTAAATTCAAATATGACGTTTCAAAATTAATCTTTTTAAAAAATATAAATGCATAAAATTGCTATTATTCTTAATTTCTAAATAAATTGTAAAATATATGATAGATAAATGAACAGTTCAATAATTAAAATTAATTAAAAATAAGTTCAATAATTCTATTTTCTTATTTTTAAATAATTTAAAATTTAATAGAAATATATTATTTATACCTGCCACATATACAAAATAATATAACAATTGAAAATTTAATTAAAATTTATTATTTATACAAAATTTATATTTGTATTTTAGAGATATTTTGTTTCTTTTTTTATTGTTTTTAAAGCTTGCTACGTTCAACTTTGTAAAACTTATGTTGATTATTATTTTGTAAATGAATGGTCGCCATTTTGAAATGGTTAACATAAAAATATGACTTTTTGGTGTCATTGTAAAGCTAATTTTATGTACTTTTAGGAAAAAAATATAAAATTATCGATTCCCTATGCTAGATCAAGAATTCTTATAATAACCTTTATATGGGCCTTTTTGTCTAGTTTAACTTTTGTTCTGAAGATTTTTTGTATCTTTACAAATAAAGGAGATTTTCGGGGTGCCCCGTTTCAAACAAACACCCTATATATATATATATATATATATATATATATATTTTAATAAAAATTTGCTTTTTTAACCACGCATTAAAACGCTTCATTTGATACCCCACTCAAAATTTTTAAAATATATTTATATTTTAATTAAATACATATTTGTTTATATTTATCTCGGGATGTGTATTTTTTGAACTCTTAGTATTTTTCCTATATATGGGTCAAAGAGTTGTATAAGCTGGCCAAATTTCGACTTTCTATGTTCAGCCATTTGACTACAATTTCTACCATACAGACAGACAGACACATGAGTGACGTTATAAGGGTTTTTGGTGGGCATACCTACAAAACTCTAAAAATGTTCCTCTCTTCGTTTCCGTTCTTTAAAAAGTTTATGTTAATATCGTTATTTCGTTTTCGTTCTGGTTTCAATCCTTGTTTTTATTAGAGTCCCAAATTTCCTCAAATTGTTTAAGAATCATTATTTTTGCTTAGGTTGAAAGAACATTTAATATGGTCCAAAGAGCACTTAACCTCACAGAAGATATTCATGCCTTTGTTCATCCACCAAGACCACCATTATCCGATTCAGAATTCCGAAAATTTCAAGATCCAGTTGGAAAAATACTCCATAACAAAGATTTAAGATCGGTTATTTATCTTGGAGGAATAGATCCAAGTCTTCGAAAGGTTGTTTGGAAACATATTTTAAATGTTTATCCGGATGGGATGTCTGGAAGGGAACGAATGGATTATATTAAAAGAAAAGTTTCGGAGTATGAAAGTTTAAGAGATGCTTGGAAAGATGTTGTCCAAAGAGGTCCTGTAACTGGTGATTTAGCTTATACAACTGGAATGGTTCGGAAAGATGTTCTACGGACAGACAGGCATCATAAGTTCTACGCTGGAAGTGATGACAACCAAAATATAGCTTCTTTATTCAATATTTTAACTACGTAAGTTGATTTTTTTATATTAAATCTGCCAGGGTTATGTATGCCAAATTTTAAGTCAGTATTACCCAACCGGAGATACCCAAAAAACTTGTAATAATAACGGAAAATTATACGTACATTAACCCTTTACTGCATGAATTTTTATTTTTGGCTGAAATAATTCATGAGCATTAGGAATTGATTTTTATTGATAGAAAAATTAATTAAAAAAATATATTTAAAATATTAATTATTATTTTTATGAAAAAATAATAATTAAAATAATAATTTAGGGTTTGCGCCATACATGGAACATTATGATTCTACATTATGTTACAAAAGAAAATGATTCCGTATTATTTGCTCGTCAATTGCTAGGTGTACTTCATTAGGGATTAAAAGCAGTCGCCTTCGAATTTTTGAAAGAAAAGGTCGTATCTTCTAGTTGTCCTTTCTCAATAAATTCAGAGTTATCGTTGAAGTGCAAATTCCGCTTGATATCCTCAAATCTATTGCAGCCCATTACTTGAGATACTGCAGGATCCATTGCTGTGTATGTGGCATATATGAACATTCATGAAGTAACGTTCTGATTCAGTTTTAAAACTAAAATAAAAAATAAAAATCGGAATGTGCCATATATGGCTCACTATGCGGTAAAGGATTAACAATGAAAAATCATCAATCACTTGAACATGATTTCAAAAAACTCTGTGCCTCAAAACAAGCAAAAGGATCGCAATAAATATTTGTTAACGCTACGTATAACTTCCAGAGATTGCAAGTTTCTTTTACAAAACTAACAATTTGAGATTAATATCAATCTATTCAGTGAATTTTTTATCTGTAGTCCGTCCAAACGTTAGAATTCAGTATTAATCTTATGGCAAATGGGAGTGGTGTTGCCAAATGTTGTAAAAGTGTCCAATTTTATTTTCTCTTGTTGTTAATTCATTGAAACTAAATGGAAAAAGTATCGGATACTCATATAATTTACAAAAATCAGGTAACACGGTACAGATATGACTAACCATTTGTAGAATACCGTGACTTCACAGAACAGCGTGTTTTACACCCTGTAACGTCGCCAAGAAAGGAAATGATAGCTTTATTGGGAGACAGGAACAAGAAACAAGGCGAATATATACTTATTGTATTATTATAATTGTTATTATATTTTAGCTACGCCTTAAATCATCCCAAAGTGAGCTATTGTCAAGGTATGAGTGATTTAGCTTCTCCCTTATTGGTCACAATGGGACACGAAGCGCATGCGTACATCTGCTTCTGCGCATTGATGACTCGATTAAGTACGAACTTCATGTTGGATGGAATTGCAATGACTCAAAAATTTACGCATCTTGCTGAAGGACTCATGTATTATGATAGTGATTTTTATAACTACTTAAAAAGCCATCAGGTAATGGATTATACATATACCTTGCATAGCGTGGTTAATAAAAGCCTTAAAATCCATGTTATAGAAGTCTGTTAATTCTAAATAATTGAAAAATTATTTCTTAATTAGCTATCCAGCCCGCTTCAAACAATCTGAGTATACGAAACGCTCCATGAGGTTACAAAAATCATTTATTCATTTCAAAATCGCAGAAACGTTAAGGAAACTACTGGAAATATTTCTACCAGGATTAAGAACGAAAATCCTGACCATTTGTTATCCCATATTACAAATTATTTGTGCAATTTTTTTTTATACAACAATTTTGCTAATTACTTTCTCAGTGTTCGAAATTCAGTGTCTTTGTTCTGACCCATCATTAGTTTTTACTTTTATATCGGCTGTACATCGAATTCTTGAAAAAGCCACGAAGAGCTTTAGACGCGATATGAATTAAACAGTAAGTTACCATACTGTATTTCTGTAAAACTCCTGCTAATCTCATTACCTCTATTTGAGCTAGTGGCATTATTTTCGACGTGTATAACACGTAATAATTGAATTTCATTATTATCTTTCTCTAGATCTATCTAATATTGTCAAGGAGTTATGAATTTTTACCAACCGCCAACATATATAAGGGAGGTATTGTGATCATACCGATTTTGACATTTCGATGGATCTCCACGAATTGAGCTCTCTACATAACGTTTTGACTATTTTTAGCATGATGTCTGTCGGTCTATCTGTCCGTCTGTCTGTCTGTCCGTCTGTCTGTGTACACGTGCAGAGCAAATTCGGCTGAACTTTTGGTAAAAATCGGTTGACTAGAAAGGGGAGTTTACTCGTGTCGATTTTAAGATTTTTGCGAATATTTAGCAACAGAAAAATATTTCGAAAAAATTTATTTAACAAAAGTTGCTATAAATGCAATAACTAATAACTTTTATTTGAAACGTTTTTTAATAAAACAAAAAATTTCAAAATTTTCGAAAAATTTTTCAAAATTTTTTTAAGTCTCAATTTTTTCATAATTATATGTAACTATAGTTGAAGGTAATGGGATTCGGACCAGTCAGAAAATAAAAACAAATTTATTAACTTCGCTAACGTTTCGATTTAATTTAAATCTTCATCAGAGCTACAAACATATATAGAAATATAAAATTATTAAATTGGTAAGTTTACATGTATAAAATTATGATAGTGTTCAAATTTAACAAGTCAAGTAGTTAAAATAAGCTTTACAAAATTGTCGGAATTTAAAATATAACATAAAATAATTATTAAATAATAAAAACATATCAAATATGAGTTAAAGAATAAAAAACAATGTTAAATTTACAGTCTGTTCCAAACGGTTAAGCGGGAATTTCTAAAGAAACTAAATGGGAATTTCGTTCTTTTAGGTTGTCACGAGAAGGGACCTTGCTTGGGTTATTTCATTTTTCACGTTGAAATGTCAAAATTTAAAATTCCAACAATGAAACCATGGAAACGAATGACATATGTCATTTTATTGCGTATTTTAATGACAAAAAAATAAATAAATGGGAAATTTGTATTAAGAATGACACAAAAAATCATAATATAAAGAAAATGACATTTTAAAATGATATTAACCTTAACCAAAAAATATTTATTGTAAGTATGATTTACAAAGCTTAAACAAAACGGTCGAAAAGTATGATTTAAACGATGAAAGTAACTAGATTGCCAAATCTAGTTCCGCCTAACCGTTATTTCTACTTTGCTGCTAGAATGTATTTTATACAAGTACTTCATGATGGCGGTCGGTCCTGTAGTGGCTACAGCTGATTTTTTAAATTTACGTCTATTTTTTTACGAAATTTGTTGTTTCGTTTTAATATTTTCCATTGTGAACATTCTCTTTTCGCATAAAAATGTAGAAATAAAAGGTCATTTTAATGTACTCCAGTATTTTTTGTTTAAATCCACGCTATGCAAGGAATTTTTTTAAAATGAATAGTTATTAATTTAAAATTTTTAGGCAGATGATTTATTATTTTGTTATCGATGGTTACTTCTTGAGATGAAACGTGAGTTTGCCTTTGAAGATTCCTTGCGAATGTTAGAAGTTTTATGGTCTTCTTTACCCCCAAGTCCCCCTATTAAAGAGTTAAGACTATTTGAAACTAGATTTTATCCCCAAGCTATAGAAACACCGCCGATAAGCCCACTTATTAAGACGCCTCGAGAAAATGCCTATACGAAAGTTTGTGCACTGAGAAGACAAACAAGTTCCATTTCATTGGCTAGCTACATGGGTAATAAAGTACCACAGGTGAGTTCAGACATATCTATAATAATACAGTCGATTCGAATTATAATTTACAGTCAAATATTATCTAGTTCCACACGACGCTAAGAAAAGAATTATAAATAACAAATTATCAAATTAAAAAAATAGGTTTTACTTTTGAATTTTTAGGTCAAGAGGCAAAATTTTAGTTTAGACGAAACAGTTGGTCGATTATCAAAACAAAGTAATGATTTGAAGTACCGAAGTTTAGATGATACGATGGTGAATCTCAAAGTCGGCCAGGAACGTGGTGATAATTCCGAAAATCTAACAACGGAAAGCCTCTCCAGAAGTGTATCTCCATTGGAACCAAAAAGTGATAGCGTAGTTATTAACAACCAAAAAAACGCACAGGTATGTATTTAAAACATACATACATAGATCACAGACTTACCAGGTCTACAAGTATGAAATGCGGATTTTTTTCAAAGTTGCCGCGCAGAGTGTATAGTTCAAAGTTTCAACACATATGGCGTTTTGTTATCATTAAGTGTCAAATGCGTATAGGTTATAATTTGAAAAGTGATCGTATAGTTTTGTTTTACCGTGTTAAATATGTCAAAAGTGCCAAATAAAGAGCATTCGCGGATGGTACTACTGTTTTGTTTTCATTTGAAAAAAAACTGCTGCTGAATCATACCGACTGCTTCGAGAAGCTTATGGTGAATATGCTCCATCGCAAGATACGTGTGAACGATGGTTTCGGCGTTTCAAAAGTGGTGACTTTGATCCTACAAAGAACATGGAAAACCTCCAAAAAAATATGAAGATACAAAATTGGAAACATTGCTACAGGAAGACGATAGTCATCACAAAAACAACTAGAAGAGCAGTTAGGCGTTAGTCAACAAGCTGTTTCCAATCGCCTACGAGAGAAGGGTAAGATCCAGAAAGTCGGCAGATGGGTTCCACATGTATTGAATGAGAGGCAGATGGAAAAACGCAAAAACACTTGTGAAATTTTGCTTGCACGATACAAAAGAAAGTCTTTTTTGCATCGTATCATTACTGGCGATGAAAAATGGATTTATTTTGAAAATCCCAAACGCAAAAAATCATGGGTGAACCCAGGCTCACCATCCACATCAATTGCAAGACCGAACCGGCAAAAAGCTCTGTACTTGGTGGGACCAAAAGGGTGTCTATTATGAATTGTTAAAATCTGGTGAAACAGTTAATACCCAACGCTACCAACAACTGATCGAATTGAACCATTCGCTGCTCATAAAACGACCAGAATACAAAAGAAGACAGCACAAGGTAATCTTTCTTCACGATAACTCTCCATGACATAAGGCAAAAGTAGTTTGCAACACATTGGAGGCACTCAAGTGGGAAGTGCTAGCCCATGCCGCTTACTCACCAGACTTGGCCCCTTCAGATTACCACTTGTTCGCATCGATGGGTCACGCACTTTACGAGCAGCACTTTTGTTCATATGAAAATGTGAAAAAATGGCTAGATGAATGGTTTGCGGGGAAAGGGGAAGAGTTCTACTGGCGAGGTATTCACAAATTGCCTGAAAGATGGGAAAAATGTATAACTTCTAATGGAGCATACTTTGAATAAATAAACTTTTACTGTTCTTTTGAGTTTAATGTGTTTTATTTAAAAAAAAATAAATCCGCATTTCATACAATAATTTCATACATTTCATTAAATAAAAGTATGAACAGCCCTGGCGTGATAGCATAACCAAGTGTATTTCTGCTTATACAAAATCCTAAAATTTGAGTTTTTAAACTTTTTTTACAGGTGTCCAAAACCAGGACTACACTGTCTTCCAGTATGAACAACTTAATAAAACCAAAAAAACCTGGTCATTTCAAAGACTTAAAAGACCGTATATCAGCATCAAAGATTGGAATATTTTCATCTTTGGATAAAATAGATCGAAATTCTATTAAAGAAGAAGAGGTCATACAAAAACCAATGGGAAAATTGGTTAAAAATTTTAACGAATTTTTGAGTTTTGCAAATAAATCAAAAAATTCAAGTGCCTCTTGCAGCGATTCAGAAAATCCCGTTATTATATTAACTTCTGAAAGTAGTCAGTCAAAATCAAGAAATTTATCTACAAAATCCGATAGTTGTGAAGATCCATTCGATGGGTCAAGTCCCGATGATTCAACAGAATATTTCCCTATGACTACATCTATGACCAGAGAATTAAGATTAGATCTTGAAAATTTAGATAGGCAAGTTTTTGGAAATAAATACCAACAGAATCTCGATCTTGATGATTCAGGATCTCTAAGCAGTGAATGTAGTTTAGAAAATAATAAAACAAAATGTGATTGCGTAGTTTCAAAATCGGATGTTCCAGAATCGACGATTACTGAAGTAGCTGAAATTAGTAGTTTACCAAAACCTACATCTTTAGGAGTACGACACAAAAATGACGATATTTTTGTTTGGGAAAATCCTTTACACCAATCAAGCCCTAGTTTACACGTAAAAAATACAAATCCGTATCCGACTACGCCAGATGAACAAGCTGACCTTGAATATGATTGTGAATCGGAATTAATCGATGAATCGAAAGGTTTAAAAAATGTAACACCTATAAAAGTTCTTAGAAAATCTAAAATTACCAAAAAACCACCACCAGTTAAAACGGAGTTTGAAAAAGTTCCTGAAATACCAAATGGTGAAGTCCAACTTGTAACATCTTGTGAAGAGGTTACAGAGGTTATTAAATCCTCAAATATCCTCCCCCCACCTAACGAATTCGGTGGGGGTAATCCTTTTTTAATGTTTTTATGTATTACAGTACTTTTACAACATCGAGAAATTATTATTAGAAATAATATGGATTATAACGAAATGGCAATGCATTTTGATAAAATGGTTCGAAAACACCATGTTAATAGAGTACTAAATCAAGCGAGACAAATGTATGCTGGTTATATTAAACAACATACAATTGCCCAACAAAATAATAACAGTAATGAGTCATAGTTTTGGTCTTTTATTTGGGGTACTGCTCTTAAAAAAAATCTGTGATTTTAAGGGTTAGAAATAGGGATTTTTAATACTTTAATAGTTATTATAGTCACCGAATCAATGGAGTTTGTCATTTTACGTCATAATTTCAAACAAACTTCGCTAATAGCTAAATAGTTTTTATATTTGAATTTGAGTCCATTAGCAAAATAAATCCAGGAGTACCAATATCTATCTTTATTAATTTTTGGATATATCTGCTTTTGTCAATAGGGGATAGGCATGATTTTTTTAATTTTTTTTATTATATTACTTGTTGCATATAAACATAAAAAACAGTTTTTAATTCTCGGCCAGAATAGGGTTACCAACCGTCCTACTTTAGTAGGACATGTCCTACAATTTACCTCCTTGTCCTTCGTCCTACCTACTGTTAAAAAATATCGGAAATGTCCTATTTTGTAGTATTTTTACTTTTGAAGACGCCTTTACCGCTGAGTCGACGTTTGCCGATGAACGCGATCGAGGCATAACGTTTTGACTAAATTTCTATGATGTCATTTTGGATAAAGCTTTATTAAAAAAAGCAGCTACATCTAAAAAATATGATTTTATTAAAAAAAAAAAGAAAATGTGAACGTCAACCAATAAACATCTAATTATATTTTTTATTACCATATATATTTAAACTTGATTGTTAATTATTTATTGGTTGTTTCTTATTAATTATATATAAAGAAAATTAAAAAAAAAAAATCCTATGATTTATTTTATATTTTTATTTCTAAAATGTGATTTTGTTAAATATAAAGAAAGATGTGAACCAATAAACATATAATTTAATTTTCATATTAGTAGTATTACTTATTATTTATTGACTGTTTCTTGTTAATTATATGTTATGTTGGATCCCATAATAAGGCCTTTTCTCATAATGAGGCCTTTTTGAAAATTTGTTCAATAATATATAATCTATAATAAAACGTTTTTATAATATTATTAAACAAATTTTAAAAAAGGCCTTGTTATGGGATTTGAACTTAATTAGGTACCTATATATTTCGTAGCATAATAAAAATTTTAAAAAAAAACTGTCCTACTAAACTAACTATTATTTTTAGTTGAAATATCCTACTCTGTCACGAGAGACATTTGGTAACCCTAGGCAAGAATAGTTTGTGTTCAATAAAAATTTTAAATTTTTACAATTAGTTGTGACGTTTGAACTGACATAACTCCATTGTTTCGGATCATTTATATTCTGATTCTTTTTGTGATAATTTTTATTAATCTATTTATTAATTTATTTTTTACTGACTTGCCCGTAATTTATTTTAAGTCTTCGAATCAGTCTTGATAGATGAAATTTACTCCCAAAAAATATTTTTTTATACCAAAGCTTTGAGCAGTGCCTATTTTCTATGTTCCTCTAAATGCATTTGTGGGTATATTTAAAATTATACGAAGAGTTATCAAAAAGAACGTAAATTTTTAAATAACAAAATAATATATATATTTAATTTCATTCCATATTGTTACAAAGCAAAGGGGCCAAAAATAACTTAATAATTTTTATTTCAGTTAATTTAATAAATACAAAACAAATATTTGCCGATATCACGTATAATTCCACCATAAGCAGCTAGTTGGAAGCTAGCTAGAGAAAAATCATAAACTAGTTAGAATGATATTTGGCATGAGACATTTTTACGATTCACTCTTATCTTTTCCAAATTTTTTATTCAAAACTAGCAGATAGGCGATGCAAAACTATTTTAATTCGGAAAAATAAATGACTGCTACACAATTAAAATATTCAAATTATTTCAATGATGGGTTAAATAGTAACATACATTACCTTCAATTTTAGTTATTTAATTTAGGAACGTTTAATTTTTCAAAATAGTTTTATGTAAGGTTTTAACATAATGTTTAAGAACTTGTACGATCTCTCATCAATTGGTACGTGTAACGTGTAAACAGCACTCATTCGGCAGTAAAAACATTTTTACTTTTAACGGTTTCATTGTTGCTCAGGTGGCAATTCTGTTGCGCATGTCAAAAACAAATATGAGAAATGGGAAGCAAAAGATTTGTTTTATTTTTTAAATTTTATTAACGGCCTTTGTTAACTAGAACAATGAGCCAGACATGGTATTTGTACAATATTTCCTAACTGAGGATAACACAAGTACACAAGAAGGAAAGTATAGTGCAGAGGGGTCCGTCTCTGCGGGATTTATACAAACTGGAATCAGACCATCGGAAGGGAAGACGGTAGAGATGTACAGTTAATTCTAAGAACAGTTTTAAATGTCTAGCTTTATGTTGTTGAGAAATTTTATTACGTATTTGTAAATTTTTTCGTTTCTGCATAACTCCGTCATTGTTGTAGGAACGTTAATTCTGTTTATTGATAATTCCTGTATGTAGTTGCGTCTTTCGTCCGTGAAGTGTAGGCAGTCAAATATGATGTGTTCCATAGTTGCATCAGACTCATAGTCACAGTCGCATACTGGCGACTCAATTATGCCCATCTTGTATAGGTGTGCTGGGTAACACCCATGATTATTTCTTAGTCGTACGATTTTAACTCTCACCTCTTTTCCAGTTGTAATAAAAAAACCATGGTTTTATTATCACCGGCTGAATTTCGGCAAAAGATCTAGTGTAATAAAACACAATATTGAAAGTTTCGATGTTAGTATTTAATATAATCAGTACAATAATATACAAATAATCAAAACATAATTTAAAATTTACTTCAACTAAGCACAACTTGAATTTTTGAACCAGCAGTATTGTTAACCCGCTGGCACCACGCTTTGCCGCCTGACGATCAGACTAGCGTCTACCCATACACGCATCAGATTAATTTATTTACTTTGATGTTCTTTCTGTAATTACCTCTCTAATATAAACGATAGGTACATGGGTCACAGGGTTTTTTCGTTAGTAAATACTCTTGCCATTAAAGTAAATGCAATTTTAAAGTATAAATGAAATTTTAAATTGTTTTTTTTTATGAAAAATGTTGAGGTCACTATCCCAGCGCCATCCTGTCTCAGCCGTCACTGATAACATGTTGTAGAATCGTAAAATGACAAATATGAAAAATTTAACCAAACCAAAATTTCCGATTTAAGTTGTTAAGTTATTTTTGGGACCTTGTAACCCTTTTTTTTTAGTAGGTAACGATCTTTTACGACATAAATCGTACTTTTTGATAACATCTCGTAAATTTAAAAACATTTTTCTTAAAGTCAATTACTTTCATTCCATTGCTAATATGACAAAAAATTTGTATACATTTTAAAAATAATATACTAGTTATCAGTCAACAAAAAATTAATATAATTGAAATAACTAGTTATTTGACTCTACAGTCTCTGACCATATTTTCAGACGCAACTTGAGTTTTGAATACAAGTTGATCAACTCGTGCACATTGATGTCAAAAGCTTAAATATGAAGTTTCATAAAAATCCTTTTAGCCCAATTTGCTCTGTACGTGTACACATACAGACAGACCGACAGACATCATGCTAAAAATAGTCAAAACGTTAAGTAGGGACCTCAATTCGTGGAGATCCATCGAAATCTCGAAAATCAAAATCGGTATGATCACAATACCTCCCTTATATATGTTGGCGGTCGGTAATAAGGTGCGTCTAATTTGGCCAGGGACTGTACATAACTATTTTCTGACTTGAAATTTATGCAAATGAAGTTATATTAGTTTATCTAAAAAGACAATAGTGTTAAGTGACGTAAGTCACGCTGTATATAAGTATTCGCTCATATAACCTAGCAATAGGGCGCTAGATTTGACTTTGTGCTATTAGGAATAGAGTTTGCTCGATTTTGCACAAGAGAATTTCGGCTCTCTTAGCACCTATTTTTAAGAATGTACTTACTGTTATAAGTATTATTAATATATAAAATATACAAATTTAAAGATACTGTTCATTAATTTATTATTATTTCATTTTTAATTTGACCTCATTTGACCCTTGTTCTATGAACTGTTAAAGCCCTATCTCAATGTTTTCATGAAAAATACATTATCCATATAATCTATATTGTGCTTTGATTTTTAATGTTCAAATAATATAAATATTTTTATTATTATTATGTTCAGTTAATTATTTTATTATTAAGTTCAACGTTTATTTGATAATGAAAGTTATTTCACTAATATAGTTGAAAAATAATTTGGTATAAAAGTAAAATATGTACAGTTGCTCCCGGTATTCATCCACTTACCCATCGTTTTATATTTAGCTAAAATTTGATGACAAAAAAATATGTTATATAATTTTTTTACTTATTTGTTCATCCCTTAATACGATGCGAAATATAAAATAAAATAATTTTTAGTAATTTTCATTTTTTACTATCGGTTCGCAAAACGAACTAAAATTTCCGCTATTGGTTCGCGCTAACCGATTGAATCCCACCGCTGCAATGTACTATGAAAATTCAATCCACTATTTCAGCCGAAACATATAATAATAATAATAATAATATTTATTAAATAGCACAATTGGGCAAAATAATACATAAATGCAAAAAATAAAATAAAATTTATTGAATTAAGTAGTAATACATTGTAAAATATAAAAGTCAGTCATAAAAAAATATATTCCAAAAATTCGGAATGGATTATCATAAAATCACTAGCCGTATGGCTGGGTGGTTGTTCAAAAATGGGTAATTTGAGCAATCGAGCCCATAATTAAGGTACATTCATATCAAGCATCAAACGTCTCCATTACGTACCGTTTCCTGCACGTGTACCAGGTCTACAAGTATGAAATGCGGATTTTTTTCTTGCCGCGCAAACAGAGTGTATAGTTAAAAGTTTCAAACACATATGGCGTTTTGTTATGTTATCATTAAGTGTCAAATGCGTATAGGTTATAATTTGAAAAGTGATCATATAGTTTTGTTTTACTCTGTTAAAAATGTCAAATTTTGTGCCAAATAAAGAGCATTCGCGGACAGTACTACTGTTTTGTTTTAATTTGAAAAAAACTGCTGCTGAGTCATACCGACTGCTTCGAGAAGCTTATGGTGAATATGCTCCATCGCGAGATACGTGTGAACGATGGTTTCGGCGTTTCAAAAGTGGTGACTTTGATCTTACAGACAAAGAACATGGAAAACCTCCAAACAAATATGAAGATACAAAATTGGAAACATTGCTACAGGAAGACGATTGTCAATCACAAAAACAACTAGCAGAGCAGTTAGGCGTTAGTCAACAAGTTGTTTCCAATCGCCTACGAGAGATGGGTAAGATCCAGAAAGTCGGCAGATGGGTTCCACATGCATTGAATGAGAGGCAGATGGAAAAACGCAAAAACACTTGTGAAATTTTGCTTGCACGATACAAAACAAAGTCTTTTTTGCATCGTATCATTACTGGCGATGAAAAATGGATTTATTTTGAAAATCCCAAACGGAAAAAATCATGGGTTAACCCAGGCTCACCATCCACATCAACTGCAAGACCGAACCGCTTTGGCAAAAAGCTCTGTACTTGGTGGGACCAAAAGGGTGTCTATTATGAATTGTTAAAACCTGGTGAAACAGTTAATACCCAACGTTACCAACAACTGATCGAATTGAACCATTCGCTGCTCATAAAACTACCAGAATACGAAAGAAGACAGCACAAGGTAATCTTTCTTCACCATAACGCTCCATCACATAAGGCAAAAGTAGTTTGCAACACATTGTGGCACTCAAGTGGGAAGTGCTAGCCCATGCCGCTTACTCACCAGACTTGGCCCCTTTAGATTACCACTTGTTCGCATCGATGGGTCACGCACTTGCCGAGCAGCACTTTTGTTCATATGAAAATGTGAAAGAATGGCTAGATGAATGGTTTGCGGGGAAAAGGGAAGAGTTCTACTGGCGAGGTATTCACCAATTGCCTGAAAGATGGGAAAAATGTATAACTTCTAATGGAGCATACTTTGAATAAATAAACTTTTACTGTTCTTTAGAGTTTAATGTTAAATTAGCATTTCATACTTGTAGACCGGGTATAATAATATTATAGTACCTTTACCCATTTTTAAACAAATAAATAATACTTTTATGTCATTTTAGGCCACTGTATACAGTCTGCCTCTTTTGTATTTGTTGTCAAATAATTTTTGACAATATTTTGTAAAACACATCTTGCTCTTTTTTCTTCTGTCAGTTGAACAACTAAAACCCCAATACTACATTGTAATTCTTTAACTTCTTTCTGTAGAATTATCATATTTTCATCCGGATTTCTTCCTTCTTGCATCTTTAAAATGGAATCTAAGAAAACAAAAATATATTAAAAGATTTCGGATAACGATAAAATCGTTAACTGCTATAAAACGCTTTTATCCGAGGACAAAAAACTGACAAGGAAATAATAATAAACAATTTAAACATATTAATTTATTTTTTTCTAATAAATATAATAAAATATCTTCAAACAGTATAGAAATAATCACAGATTCTATTCGGTATAATACAACAATTTTCAAAAAACATTTTTTGGTAATTTGTTGTTTAAATTAAGGCACTTATTATTGAGCCTGAACACATTTTGAGTATTCTAAGTTTTTAAATTACATGCATTCAATTCTAAAAATATACAAATATAACCTAAGCATGCATTTGATAAAATAAATAGAAGCTTTTTAAACTAAATGTTTGTTAACATCCTTTTAAAATATTTCTTTGTAAAATGATCAAATTTTCTGCTATTATTGAGCTTTTTCACTACTAGACCGGGAGCTCATGACAGTTTTTGGTCTCCGATTTCATACAGCATGCCTTTTGCAGGAGTAATTATATAGTATTTTTAAATTTTCAAAAAAAAAAAAAAAATGCTGCGTCTACAAAATTCGAAACATATACAGTGGGTGGCCAAATTATTAGGGACAGTGCAGATTTTCTGTAATTTTCAAATGAATTTAATGAGGAAATAAGTGGCTTTGGGTCTCGTATTTATTTTTATTCATTAGAGTGCTTTATTTAGAATATAAAACGACATAATTGCTTATTCATAATCATTTATTTTTGTATAAAAAGTGTTAATTTAGCAAATTAAGTAAAATCTTAATATTTTGTAATGCCACCCTTTGCTGCGATTGCGGCTTCCAGGCGTTTGGGCATGCTTTCTATGCAGACTTTTGCGTTTTGTCGGAGATTGGGGTTGTGATACCACTCTCTGATAAGGGTTTCTATAAATTGCCGCTTGGTGGTGATGATTTCTTTGGCGATCTCCCGCTTTTTAAAATAATATTGATACCAGCAACAAGAATATAGAAGAAAAATGATTTAAAAACAATTTATTTTCTCACAAAATGCATTTAAACTTGAAAATTACAGGAGGGGTGTGCTATCCCTAATAATTTGGCCACCAACAGTAACTTGTGAATCAAAAAAAAAAAAAAAAAATCGTCATAATATGCCAAGAAAAAAATCAAGTATGTCTTTAAAAAAATTTGGAACGTTAACTACTCGCATAACCATTGACACTACAGAGACATTGAGCAACTCGTCTCTTTCAGCAAATTTAGCAACATTGCTAATAATTTCGCGCAATTGACTTTATATTGGGAGAGCGTTTCCCAGTTTGCTCTGAAAATTCATTTCTGGCAGACTGTACCGCACGATTGCTACACAAAAATCAACAACACCCTCATCTATTTTTGTCGCTACTGCGCAACCAGCCAGCTTAAATCAGCCAGACAATAGTTATATATTTACTTCTTGGTGGGCCGCTCGGCGGGTCGCATTCCGTCGATTTTTTATTATCAGAGTTGCCACCTGATTTAAATGTTATAATTCTTTAAACTTGCTAATTTATTAAAAATTACAGTAGTAAACATTTTTTGTTTTTGTTCTTCCAAAATTGAATTATTTCCAAAATGTCTTAAGGCCTTCACACTAGTTATTATTGAAGTCTAAACTTGGAAAATTAAAGTCTTTACATTCGAATCGAAGTCTTGTGTGTGTCTTTAAGTCTGAGCAAATACAACGAGATGTATTTCCCCCGTCTCTAGAAGACGGACGAAATCCAAGTCGTCAAATGCGCGTGCTCGGTCTCGCCCTCTCAGTCACATCAAGTGAGATGGGTGTATTGTTAACGTTATGTACGCAGACGCAAGTTACTTTTCCCTGTTTCGCGTGCGATAGCTGAAGACGTAAAGAAACCTCGAAAAAGACTTACAAAATAAAACTTGGATAGTGTTCTAGTGTGATACGCCTTTTATATTACTGTCTTTCTTTTCCAGGGCTTACTCTGAAGATTTATTTTTTTTTAATCACAAGTTATAAACTCACATATATCCACAAAATTTGATACAAGAAGCATTTTAAACAATTTTAAAAGGACAAAACAAACTATATACAAAGCTAAGCTAAAAGCTACTCAAGATGTTGTGTTTTTCTCAATTGTTTCAAAACAAAAGAGCCACAACACCATGTAGAGGCCCTAGGAGTATATAAATGCGGTCGCAGGCTCAGATTGTTCATTAAATTCATATCATGCAGTACGTTACCGCCAGAAACCAGTTCCACTGCCATTATCCGCCACCATGAAACAAAACATGCATATCAAGTATTTTTCGCGAACCATAAACTACTTTACAAATAAGAGATTCATTTTGAATAGGAAGCCATGGAGTTCACACGGTCAGAAAGTCAATACAATTATAGTTTGTTTCACTATAAGTTGAAGTGACTATCTACTTATGGTCCTAAACACAGTGGGTGGTAATTACAAATAACTCTAATCCCTTGTTTGTTCCCATTAACTAGCCAGAGATGTATCAGGTATAAATTACATTACACCATATAATGACACAATTGTAACAAGAAATAAACATAAGATATCATCAAAATAAACTTTATTTTTATTATAAATACAATTAATTTATAGAATTTATAATTAAATTTAAAACATTACAATTAGTATTTAAAACATTACAATAAAATAAACTTTAAATTAAATAATGTTTAAGATAAAAAAAAATCTTACAAGTCCAAATCATTCTCTGAATCAGTCTCTAAATTAATGATTATAGTACGTTCTATTTGAATATAACTATCCTCAGTTTTAATAACATGATTTACACAATTTTTCTAACTATCTACAGGGATATTTTCCACTTCTTTTTTTATAAGTTCTATCACATTGCCGTTTAAAGTGGGAGAAACATTATTCCGTTTTATTCTCGCCTTTAACTGACTCCACATTTATTCAATAGGATTGAATATACAATAATACGGAGGTAGTCGTAAAACTGTGTGTCCTTTGCATTGAGCAATATTATCGCAAACATATTCTTTAGAAAAACTATAACTTTTTAATAATTTAATTAAACAATTTCTTTTATAACTTTCTTCAAAGTAAATATCATTTTTATATAAAAAGTCTTGGATTTCCTTCTTACTGTTTGCACTATTCGGTACTTTATTTAGTTGCCGACTATGGTAACTTGCATTGTCTATAACAATAACACTGTTAGCCGGTATATTCGGGAGTAATTTATTTTCGAACCAGTTTTAGAACATTTCCGCCGTGGTATCGTCATGGTAGTCGAGTCTAGAATCTTTGATATTTTTCGCAGAAAGCAAGAGTGCATTCGGTATCTATCCAGTTTCAGAACCAGCATGAAGTATCGTAATACGTTTACCTTTATTAGACGGTGTTCTTGTTTGACATTTATTTGACGTATCCACCCAACCTTTTGAGTTTGTTTCGTACGATATAGAACGTACTATAATCATTAATTTAGAGACTGATTCAGAGAATGATTTGGACTTGTAAATTTTTTTTTATCTTAAACATTATTTAATTTAAAGTTTATTTTATTGTAATGTTTTAAATACTAATTGTAATGTTTTAAATTTAATTATAAGTTCTATAAATTAACTGTATTTATAATAAAAATAAAGTTTATTTTGATGATATCTTATGTTTGCGGCCCGGCATAAACGCAAAATAAAAAGACTAAAAGAAGTACTTTCCATTCGTATTCTCTATTAATATTATAAAGGGTGATCCAATTTGGACTCAAGGATTTGTTTTTTGAATAAAACACAACATAATGGAAAATCCGAATTTTATTGTTTTTAGCGTAAAAGTACAGACTTGGCAATTATTTATGAAATATGATGTGGGCCAAATGCCCTCCACGACTCCGCTGACATGATACCATTCTTTTAGCGAAATTTTCCGTAATTGTTTCCAATAAATGCGGTTCAATTTCAGCAATTGCACGTCTGATGTTCTCTTTTAGTTCTGAAATCGTAGCAGGTTTGTTGACATAGACCCTTTCCTTCAAATAGCCCCAGAGAAAAAAGTCTAATGGGGTTAGATCGCAAGACCTCGCCGGCCAATTGATGTCGATGAGAGACAACATGACCAGGAAATTTGGTTTGATTGTTTGGCCTGTTTTCATTATAATATTACACGATATTTATGCGTTGCTGCACAGAATACGGCATGATTAATTTGCAATGTATTTAGATACCAACAATTGTCCTATAATATGTCTTTGTCCTATATTGTGTTATAATATGTCTTATTAATTGTCCTTAATATGTCTTTGTTTGGTCATTTATAGAACTTCCAGGATTCCTTCAGAAGTCAAAATAGAAAATAAGAATATAAAGGCATAAATACTACAATGGGTAATAAAAGAAAATCTAGCTAGTGCACCTGTCCAATTTTTTTGTTATTTTCATATGTACAAATATCAGTAATAGCCAATTGCAAGCTATTATTTTAATGCGACGATTTGAAAGTTCTCCTCCTAATTAAAAACAAGACTATAGATACCTACGAAATGTGTTCAAATTTATTTTTATCATCAATTTTTTCATCTACATATAAGGAGGTCAAAACCAAAGTTATGTAAGTTACATTTACCGATTAAACCAATTTTAAAAATTCTTTCAATTCTGAAGAGTGTATAATAAATCATGTACCAAGTTTGCTACTAAAGAAATATAGCAATATATATTTCCTTAGTTCATTTTTAAAAAATGCGTTAAATATAAACCGAAAATATGGGTTTAGTATTACCCGCGCGTTCAAATATAATATATAGTTACTAAGTTGGTACGGGACTTAAATTGGTCTGGTTCCTAGTTAAACAACGGAATTTCCGTCTGGCAAATTAATATTGTATTCTTCGATTACAGAACTATATCATATTAAAATTACAGCTATACTAAAATGGTTTGAAAATTATTATTTTTTAATTACTTAAATTAGATCTGGCGCAATGTTAGCAACAATGAAACTGTCTGGCAACTATAAATTTATAATGCTAAAAAGACATAGAAAATTATATATAAAAAAAAAAATTTAGTTGATTTCAAAATATCCACTTTTTACCTGTGCAGGCGAGATGCGCACAGGTAAACGCAACCGCTCCCAGGTGCCAGACGTACCGCATCCCTACCTAACTTCAATAAAAAAGGGAAATATCAAAAAACCAGCCGACCTAAAATGCTTTCTCGAAAACGTTGCTAGCTCTCGGACTAATATATATCTTTGGAAATACTTAATCAATTTTACTTAACACCACTTTGTTTTTGACCCCCCCCACTCATATGTGTATATTCGCGACTCAAACTAACGTTGGCGGCGCTGCGTACGATAGTTAATGGGTGACAAGAAGCGTATATGTCAGTTTTTTCTTAATATTTATCTGTTCAAACAATATTTCGGCAAAAAAGCACTGTGTTTAAGTCGCTATATTTAAAAATACGTCTTAATTCACATAAACTGCAGCACAACACACTACAAATATACCCTTCTGTTTAATTTACCAAGCCGCCACCAGGTGTCTCACTGTTATTTGGAGTCGCGAATAGACAAATGTATTTTAAGCTAGATTTTCTTCCCCAAAATATACAAAAAAAATTAATTTTGTGCCTATTGCAATTTAAGTGTTATTTTTTCCTAATCCTTCGTGATTTTTTCTAGCTATACAATATATTACAGTGTTCCCAAAACTTAAAAAATAAACTTACCGGTATGAATGGTATTCTTTGGTTTGCTGTTCCCGCAATAAGCCTCTATAACTTGTAAAATCTTGCTGTCTTCATCGTGTGTTATTTTAGTAGTCCTTAAAGGTGAACCTTGAGGTGTTCCTAATGCTAAACAAGGACGAATTGGGGGCGAAGGTCTAAGACAAGTGGCGCTCCAACCGCCAGAAATACTAACTTGGCTTTGGACTACGTTTGGGCGACTCGGACTCAGATTCATTGACATCTAAAAAAAATTATCAAATTACTAGATATTTCTAAATATATACACCACAAGATTTGTTTAAGGATATTTAAAAAAACATATTTTTTATATTTATTGTTAATAATTATTACCTGAAATACAAAAAATTAATTTAATTCCCTTGCAGACCCGAAATTTTCTTTAAAAGGCTTTTATTCCTTTTACAACATAACGAAAAATAAGATATAACTGCTGGAGAAAAAAAAAAGTTAACTTAAAGTTAGTTAATTTAAACAAAACTGAAAATTTTAATGCAAAATGTGATCTTCTCGAGACTTTAAGATAGCCATGCTGCGATTATTCAATATGTGACATCATTAAATCTTATATCTGAATTTAAGTAATATCCTTAGACAAATCTTAAGCTTAATATCACAATAAATTAGAAACGAAAAACATGGATTACGTTTTATCCGCGCACACAAAACTCATAACTTTCTACTGAACCGATTACGAAAAAGCGCATATACGAACAGGCAGAGAAACGTTGCCTTTTATATATATAGTGATGTCAAAAAAGAATTTCAAATAGAGTGATTCCACCTGTAGCGGTTCTAGGCAAACAATAAATGGTGTGGAATTTCAAGCGCACCACACAGAGCTATCGAAGGCACGACGGACATTTGACTACAGTGTCTAAGCGTTTATTCAATATATATGTTACTAACCTTTGTGCTGATGACAGTGGAAAGAACACTTTATGAGACCGAAGGATATACCTATGTTAAGTTACTATCCTTCATCGTTTTTGAATATATTTTTTATTCTAATTCATTTGATTTCCTCTTAGTTACGTATTTTTTTATATTTTTTTACTTTTATTTACCACATTTCGTAATATATTACAGGCAGTTACATTATGAAATAATATAAATTAAAAATGAACATTATTAAAGTCATCAATTTCATATATGGGATTTGTCAATAAATATTCTTTAAGTTCGTTTGAAAATGTCTTGATTGGTAGGGATCTTATTTCCTCAGGTATTATATTGAAAAATTTAATGGCGTAGTAGTTTGCGCTATTTCTTGATTTTTGAAGACGAAGGAAATTACTACGTATATTATTTTTTTGCCGTGTCATGCCCGTGGTTGGAAGAAGAGAAGTTACATAAGTTCCTGTGCATGAACATTAGGCATTGGTAGATAAATAGGGCAGGTAAAGTCATTATTTCTAATTTCATGAAGATCTCACGATCAGCTATGACCCTAACAACTTTGCGTTGAAGAGCGAAAATTCTATGGGCTGCTGGTGAGTGTCCCCAGACAAGAAGTAGTTCAGGTGTGATTGAAATAACGAAATGTAGGTCATTAGCACGACTTTTTGGCAAACGGCTTTCAAATTGCGAATTAAAAATACTGTAGACCTTAGTTTTCGGCTTAAGAATTTATTATTTGTAAATCACGATGACAAAAACCAGAAAGCAAATACAAGGTGTCCCAAAAGAAATTTTATATTTAGTGGCTCGATTAAAAAAAAGTAAGCCGTATATAGAAAAAATGTTTATTAATTATTAAAATACACTTTTTGGGGATTTATTTCTTAAAAATAATATCGTCTAAATGTAGACCCTCGCGTTCTCGGCACTCATTTAATCGAACAGTAAAATTACTTATGACGTCTCGGCAGGTGGATTCAGGGATGGCTGCCATTTCGTGACGGATATTTTCTTTCAAATGCGCCAGTGAAGTCGGTTTATTGGCGTAAACTTTAGATTTAAGATAACCCCATAGGAAAAAGTCCATAGGGGTTAAATCTGGACTGCGTGGAGGCCAATTTATGTCACCTCTCCGGGAGATCAATTTGCCTGAGAAAATTTCACGAACACGTGGCAGAGACATATTGGACGTGTGTGAAGTTGCTCCGTCCTGTTGGAACCATGTTCTTTGGTTATAGCCAGGAAAGTTTTGCAGTTCAGGTACCAAGAAGTTGTCTAACATCTCCACATAACGCTCTGAATTCACTGTAAGTGCACGCCCCCTTTCGTCTTCAAAAAAGTAAGGGCCGATAATTCCTCGCGCCGACATCGCAGCCCATACGGTCACTTTAGGCGAATGTAGGGGTTTCTGATGTTTGCGTTTCGGATTCGTTGCACTCCAGTAGCGGCAGTTCTGCTTATTTACGTGGCCATTAAGATGAAAATGAGCTTCATCCGAAAACAAAATGTTGGTAAACGTTGAAAATCGCTCAATCACCTGATTTACGAAATTAAGCCTCTGACTGGCATCTTGGGGCTTTAATTCTTGCACCAATTGAATTTTGTAGGGGTGCAGCCATAGGTCTTTGTGCATAAGCGATGTAATGATGATCTATGCACTTTTAAAGCACTTGCGCGCTTCCGAATTGAAAGGTTCGGGACGTCACGAACAGACTGATTAACATTCTCCACGTTTTCTACCGTTCTTGATGACCTAGGTCGCCCGGATTTTGATTTATCCAGCGTTGTACCAGTCTCTTCAAACTTTTTAACCCAATGTCGAATGAGAGGAATGCTTGGCGCATCATTTAAGTGGCGAAAACCTCGAATACTGCAGAATTTTCTACGCGCTACAGTCGCCGAATCACCGTTTTTGTAAAACTCTCGCACGCATAACGCGCGGTCTGCTCCCGAGAAACACTCCATAATTCCCAAGAGCCAGGCTACCGATTGACATAACCCCCGCGCCCCTCGGATACGTTGCGTTCACGCAGTAAGCTAAATAAATATAAAATTTCTTTTGAGACACCTTGTATAAAAAGGCTGGGTAGCCCTGCTATATTTTTAAACAAAATTTAAATAGTTGTTAGTAATTTAGGATTGCAGGCAAGGGTAAAAAGCAATCACATCCATGCATATTAGTCAAGCTATTTGAACACTTCAAACAACCCTTGCCTGCATTCTCTTCAAGAATCCCTTTAATAACTGCAATCGGCAATTTAGCTTTCATCCACCAATGCGCATATAATCCACTTCTAAAAACTTCACTCTTATCGATGTCATCGCAGGATTTGGATTTAGTGCAAGGATCACGTTTAAAATCATTTTTAACCGACTGTAATTTCTCATGAATTTGAATTTCTGATTCCCAAGGTTGAGGTGGAAAAGGACTCATATCCGAACAACTTGAAGTAACGGAGGTTGAACTTGAGTCATGGGTCTCTATCAGAATGTTTTCTGAAGTCGATGCTTGACAAGAAGTCCTAGGAGTACTTCCAAAGGGAGATGTACATCGACATTGTGCTTCAAAATCCATAGCTTCCATATCAGAAGTTCTTTCGAAATGATCTTCTCTTGGTATATCCGTTTGAGGCAAATCTGGAGAATTTAATGTACAACTACCAGCCATTCCAGAATCAGAACTGCGTCGACTAAAACACGGTTCAGTACAACACCGGCAATATGAATATGTACATGATGGTCTTCTTCCGATTTGTAAATAGTGATAACTAACACACTTTCTTAACGAATTTCCTTTTTTCTCCCTACGAGGCAATAAAGGGCTTTCTTGACTTTTAAATAAATTCTTGTATTTTTCGTGTGGTAAAATTTCGTTTTCAGGTCCTTTTGTTGCCTGAAAATTAAATTCAAGACTAGATCGTCGTTTGAATACGTCACTCTCTTGTTTAAACTGTGAAAGTAAAGCATTTTGTTCTTGATTAAGTAGAAGGAATTTTTCTAAGTTTTCTTGAGATTTTCTTTGGGTTTCATGGTTTTCAACATCCAACCTGTCTCCGTATTGGTTTACTTCGGTCTTAAGATTATTTTCAAGGTCTGAACTATTTTTATTTTTGGTTTTTGATGACTTAAAACTGGTTGCATGTTCTAAACTATTTCTGTTTTGGTTTTCTTGATCAAAGGTTTGGGTTTTATCGTGCTTAAGTCGGTTCTGAAGATATAAGCTGTCATCTGTCATCAGTCTAAGGCGGTTTTGAAGATCTGATATGTCTTTCTTTTGATTTTCATCAAACTTAATACGAGTCTGAATGTCTAAACCGTCTCTGTGTTGACATTTTTCGAATTTAAGCCGATCTTTAAGAACTAATTCGTCTTTATGTAGAGATTTTTGCACATTAAACCGCTCTAAGACGTCTTTCTTTAGATTTTCTTCTAATTTAAACCTGTTTTGACACTCTAAACTGTGTCTATTATCCATTTCTTCGAACTTGATTAGATTTTGAAGACCTAATCTGTCTTGAATATAGTTTTCTGTTGTAAAACGATTTTCAAGTTCTAAACTAGCTCTATGCAAAAATATATCATTCGAATCTCTTTCTAGGGTAATATTTTCTAAATTTGGCATTCCAGATTGATCTTCTAAACTAGTACGTAATTTTTCAAAAGCATCATTTTCCAAACCTGGGACTAGTAGTAAAAATTCATCACTAGATCGTCTTTTTAAATGTTCTGGTAATACTGTTGTTGGTAATACTGATTTTTCAGTTAATACTATATTTTCTGTGTTGGTACTACTGTCTTTATGTTCTGGTTTTCTTTTTTTAGATACTTTAATATCTAGATCTAATTCTTTTGTATTAGAAAATCGTTTTGGCTTATCAGAATTGAAACTGTGTTTTTTAAAACTACTTGTTAATGGTAGATTTAGTTTTGTATCTATAGGATCCAGATTTATAGTATTATCTGTATAAATAGGACAGGTTGTCCTAGAAGAACTAGGTACATTAGGGAATATATTTTTATTTGTATCTATAGGACTATTATCTGTCCTACTACAAGAATTAGGGTAGGGTAAACTTAGATTCGTATCTACAGAGTCAAATTTTATAGATGAAGCATTATCTCGATTGTTTTTAGATTTATCTAGATTCATTTTTGTGTTATCTATACTTGAAACCTTTATAACACCTAAGAAGGACTCTGGTATAGCTGGATCTATGGTTTTATTATTACTTTTCATTATATTTCGATCTATTTTTGTATTATCTATATTTATAAATTCTGTTTTTACACCTAAAAAGGGTTCCAATATAGGTGTATCTATGTTTTTAAATGTTTTATTAGTTGGTGTAGTATCTAGATCTAGTTTTGTGTTATCTATACTAGAAAAATCAGTTTTAACACGTGGATCTATATTTTTAAAAGTTTTATTACTAATTTGCTTTGTATTTAGATCAATTTTTGTGTTATGTATACTAGAATTTTTCTTTTTAACGCCAAAACAGGGATCTAATATAGATGTTTTTTGTGCATACATATTTTTAGATGAATTATTTTGATCTAAAATTGATTCTAACGTCGTTTCTTTAGATTTTTCATTTGAAGTTTGTGGTGTTATTGTTAAATTCTCAGTTTGAAACATTGTAGGTGGTTTTATTACTGTTTTTTCCATTTTTTCGGGTTCGATAGAATTGAAATTGTACAATATTTCAGCGACTAATGAGTCAGGTACTGGTATTGGATTTACAGGTAAGTCTAGGCAGCTCGAATGAGTTGTTGTTGCTTCGCTCGAACTACTCGAAGACTTACTCGAGCTTTTGTATATATTATTTTCTGAATTTGACCAATGGGGAATGTATACCAATGTCATGGAACTTTTATTGAATTTATTTCCAACGAATTTTGATGGTAAACTATGTCGTGTTTTAGGCATGTAACGGTTTGTTCTTAATAAATCTATTTCAAGGGTTTCGTCGATATTTACTAAGTCCTCACAAGCCATGTAGGGCTTTGTCGTTGTCTCAAAACTCGAACCGGACTCTCCAGAAATTTGTTGACAGACCGCAAGAGTTATTTTTTCTTCCGTTACTATTTTTGGCTCCTCTGTTTTTTCTCCGTGATCTATAAAACTATCAAGATTATCTTCACTGGAATTAAAGTAACGGATAAATCCAAAAGAATTTGTTTCTGTGCCGTCTGTATCGGAATCACTTTGGACAGCGTCTTGTCGACAAAGTCTTTTTTCTGAATCCGAATCTGAACTTGAATCACAATTATCATAATCTGAATTTGTTTTTATGATACATTCAGTTTTATGATGTCTACGTTTTACTTCCGATGTATCTATTATTTTTAAATACTCCGAATAAAGTAAATTTTTTAATAATTTATGTGTTATAATTTTTTCTTTTACTAGTCGGTAAAATGATTTTGTAAGGGTACAATAAGGAGATGCAGGGGCGTAATTTGAAGGAGGATATGTAATTCCACGTTCAAGCTTTGAAAAAATTTAAAATTATTTTTTTTTTAATTCTTTTTTTTTTAAATAATACTTACATTTCTGTCTGGTGGTGGTGATCTTACATGATTTTTGGTGTGTTGGCGTAATAAATCTATCCAATGTAACGCTTCATCTTTATTCTGACAAACAGCTACGATTTTTTCTATCAATGGACCAGATATTTCAAAAGAGTTCTTCTTTTCACCATCTTCCAGTTTGGTTACTGTTATATTGGTAAGTGGTAGTTTACCCTAAAATTGAGAAGTACACATTTCAGGGTTTTGTAAGTATTTATTGTGCTATTTTGTTACATAAAAATTTATTTTGAAAATAATTTTTCATTATTTATAAGTTATAAGAGCTTTTATTTATACACGTTTGCATAAAAGTCTTAACCCTTTACCGCATAGTGTGCCATATATGGCACATACCGATTTTTATTTTTTATTTTACTTTTAAAACTGAATCAGAACGTTACTTCGTGAATGTTCATATATGCCACATACACAGCAATGGAACCTGCAGTATCTCAAGTAATGGACTGCAATATATTTGAGGATATCAAGCGGAATTTGCACTTCAACGATAACTCTGAATTTATTGAGAAAGGACAACTAGAAGATACGACCTTTTCTTTCAAAAATTCGAGGGCGACTGCTTTTAATCCCTAATGAAGAACACCTAGCAATTGACGAGCAAATAATACGGAATCATTTTCTTTTGTAACATAATGTAGAATCATAATGTTCCATGTATGGCACAAACCCTAAATTATTATTTTAATTATTATTTTTTCATAAAAATAAATTTCCACTAAAGTTGGCGCAATAAAACTGGCAAAAAACTAGCGCCAATAATATATGCATGTAGAAACCTATAAGCTGTTCACTTTTGTAAGAACAATCTAAATCTGGTTATTTTGGTTACTTTTATAGTGTGTTACTGACTTTAAATGTCAATTAAAAATATTCCTTAAGCGTGTTCTACATTATACTTTATTCATCAATTTTCTAAACTTTTTTCTTTGAACTAGAAGTTGTCAAAGTTTTAATACAATTTATTTTTCAATTTTTTGGTAGAGAATGAAATTCTTACACGTGTTTCAGTTCATTTAAAGTACCAACATAAAAATATAATTCATATCTTGTCAAATGTTTATAACCTAGCTATTAGATTTGTAAAATTACTGATTTACGTACAAAACACAATTTATATATTCGCTTATTCAAACCAATGATCAACAAAACACTATTAAACACGTGGTAATACAAAATATTTACAAGCGTAATTTTAATGTTGGTACTATTGTTAAAACTGTCTACTGCGCATGCACCGAGTTCCAAGTTGGATGTGTTTTCAAGAAAAGTTGGATCAAATCTAGTTTTGAATAAAGTTGACCTTGACTACATAAAGTGTTCTACACTGTACAATTTCACTGATTTATTTCTAGTACAAGTTCTAGTCAAAGAAATAAGTATGAAAATTTGATGAGAATTGTATAATGTAGAACACGCTTTACGCTGTAAAACCGACTTTAGGTTGATAAGGTTATGACCATTATAATTAAAATATCATTTTTCATTATGACATAAGTCAAATGGATCGACATTTTAAAAAAGTGATATTTTTTAATACCAACATGACATACAGCTTCAAAGGTGCAAACTATTGGAAACAAAATTTCCAATTAGTTTGTTCTTACAAAAGTGAATGGCTTATAGCTTAACACTAGTATTTTTTATTTAAAATCCTGCACATATAATAATGCTACATTTATTTCTCGTACGGAAGGAATGCTTCTCTTGCTTCTTTGGACCTCACGCCCGTATGCATTGTTATACGTACCTCATATATAAAGGCGCTCATTCTTTTGCTAACAGACAGCATTAGAAGTGTATTAGGAAAAAGGACTAAATATCTGTCTTGCTGTTGAGGGCCAACAGTAACAAGGCCCATGTGAATTATATCGCCCAGCTGGGCCAGGCTCTGACCCTCCCATCCTCGAACTGGACCGGTTAAAACTTGTAATTCTAGCTCTTTTTGACGTCTAGTAGCAGCACAGGTTACCTAAAAATTATATTTAATCAATATTTTAGCAAATGCATATTCAAAAGCAGGCTTCAACACACTGCTGTTCCCAGTTCTGTTAGTACTATTAAAAATTTGACTTACAGCAATCTCTTTGTATACTTCAACTGATCTTTGAGTATCTCCTCTATCTGGATGATTAATTTCAACATGTCTTTCCAATTCTTGAAGCATTCCAGAATATTTATCAAGTCTTCTGAATGGTTTACTAAGTCCAGTTGTTAATACTAAAATACCAGGTGTGGCGGCGCCACATGTTTCCATATAAGTAGCCAATTCATCCCTGGAAAAAAATATTGTAAAAAACGGTTTTAAAAAATCAGCTGTTGCCACCACAGGACCTCCATCATAAAGTACTTATATAAATTACATTTTAGCAGCAGAGAATAAGCTGTTCACTTTTGTAAGAATAAACTAAGAGGGTATTTTGTTTTCAATAGTTTGCACCTTTGAAGCTCATGTTGGTATTAAAAAATGTCACTTTTTTAAAATGTCGATCCATTTGACATATGTCATATTGAAAAATGATATCTTAATTATAATGATCATAACCTTATCAACCTAAAGTCGGTTTTAGAGCGTAAGGAATATTTTTAATTCACATTTAAAGTCAGTAATACACCATAAAAGTAACCAAAATAACCAGATCTAGTGTGTTCTTACAAAAGTGAACTGCTTATAGAAATATAAGCTGTTATTTATTGGTCATAAATGTGATAAATTAATCTGTTTAATTATTTCTAAATATCGTTGCTCTAAAATAACAGTGAGATGTCTTAAAAAACTAAGTATCTGAGATATTGCTGTTTAAAGTTTTACATTTTATATAAATTTGATTTAAGAGTCGAATAATTGTAATTTACATCTTTATTTTTTAATCTATATAATGTCAGTACGACGTTAGATAGAAAACATATTTCTGGACCAAGTAATATTAATGTGATAAATTTTTTTTAAATTTAGTAGTGTTTTAAAACAGCGATATGCCAAATAAGGCGAAACATGTTAGATATTTCCAAACAGACAGCAAATCCTGTGCGGATTGTGCGGATATTTTTGCGGATGCAGTCGGATGCGGATTTCATATTTACAAAGGCTGCGGATCGGATGCGGATCCTGTCTATGCGGATGCGGATACAGAAAAACGTATCCGCGTAGCGTAAACGTAAACTCTACCGGTTAGCTGAAGATGGCTGGACTAAAATTAAGTAAAAAACCCTGAAATGTGTGAAAGTTCACACTTCACATCAATAAAAAATCACTTACTTGTGTAAATCTAAGATGCAAACGGCTTTTGGATGCATGGAACAGTATGCCTGGTGAACAGATTTGATACGTGGGGCCCAATTTAGGAATAATTTACCTACTCTTTGTTCTTCGCTTGGTTTTGATTCACAGTCTTCAATTAAGTCTAATAATTGTTGATGGGTATCCACTATTTCATTTATATTACCGGTTAATTGTCTATATTCATCTGTTGTTAATCTGAAATTAATAAAAAAATAATAAAAAAACATACATAAAATTATTTAATAGCAATAACTAGAGACTATTGTTATTGTTATTATTATTACTTACATATTACTTTTTTCCAGTGGTTTTAAAAAGTTTTTAACCAACCCCTGCAGTTCGGTGACATGGGCTCTTTCGGAATCTATTAAATCTTTTAGGACCACTGCTCTGTATTGTCTTTGTTGAGCCACGGGCGATAAAGCAGGAGGCGCTGTATCTAAAAAAGTCAACATTTTAACTATTTAGAGTTAAAAAAAAACAAAAAATCATACCTTTACTTTCTTTGACATAATTACTGGGGAACCATCCCGTTTTGTCTCCCAAAGTTCCTTCCCACCATCCCCCATCTTCTTTTTGAGTAACGGTAATTTTATCCCCCTTTTTAAAACATAACTGAAAAATAAGACAACATTTATTAATAAACTGTGCAAAATGGTATAAGTTGTTCACTTTTGTAAGAACACACTATGGTCTATTTCAAAGTAGAAAAAAGTAGATAGCGCTGAGAACCGAGTACGATTTACACTGATCAAATACAGTATAGCGGAAAATTTAAAATAAGTTACAACTAGGGCATGGGCGTAGTAACTGGGTTAGCAAGTGATTTTTTTTTTATTTAGAAAAGGTTAATAAGATATTGAAATAAACAAGGCAGATAACACACTTACGTTATTTATACGACATAAATTCAGTTTAATGGGGAATTTGAAAAAGTTAAAAAAATATTAATTTTAAAAATTATGTACTATATATAAAAAAGAGAGATTTGGCTAAAAGAGTTTAAATAAAGCAATAAAACAAACAATATATCTTCAGAGCTAAAGTTTCATATTTAAATAATTATTGTAAATAAAAATTAAAAATATATTGATATATAAAGGTCTAAAAACTATATCAATAACTTCTTCTTTGGGCACTATCAGCTGGGCTGTCTTTTGGCATCATATTAGTCCTCTATCTTGATCTGTTAATTGTCAAGTGTCAAAAAATATTTATATATCAGATAACCTAAAAAATATATAACTGCGTAGAAACAAATTACATGGAGAATTTTCTCCATCAAATCTACGCTAAGAATATAAATAAAAGTCTAAATATGTAAATAATAACAAAATATATGAAAAAAATTAAATAATATAAATAATATATATTTCCAATGTACGACACTGAAAATCTGTCAACTTGAACTAAAAACAATATTTTAACAGTGTAATAGGGATGACGATCTAAACCAATCCGAAGCAAGGACAAACAGCTCCTATCTTCTTACACACATTTTTCTACTTTGAAATAGACCATAGAAGTATTTGAAATACTAGGGAAATATTTAAAACACTAGAGAAAAATTTGGAATACTAGGGAAATATTTGAAATACTAGGAAATATTTGAAATACTAGAAAATATTTGAAAATGTACTAGGGAAATATTTGAAATAATACTAAAGTACAAATACCAAGGTACCAAGTATTTGCAAATTCATTTAAATTCCAAATACCAAAAGCATTTTTCTGAAGTATTTGAAATAGAATAATATTTCAAATACCAGAAAGTAACTGAAATACTTTTTCAAATATTCCCAGCTCTGATTAATACACCACTCAAAATTTTTTAAAAATAATTATGTTTTTATTAAATACATATTTGTTTACACATATTTCGCGGTGTTTTTTTTTTTTATTTTATAATTTTTTTCCAAGTGGATCAAAGAGTGGTAGAAGCATGATAAATTTCAACTTTCTATCTTCATCGATTTGCCTACAATTTCTACCGTACAGGCAGACAAACAGATACATGAGTGAATTATTTTTATGCTCAAAATTAAAAAGATCAATAAATAAGTTCTAATTAAACAGCATGAAAGAGAAATATATAATAAATAAATGATAAATTTATAAGTAATGTTGGTCAAATATACATACCTCATCATTATTAGTGCCTTTAAAAGCAAAAACTGCTTGTACAACAATAGGATCTGCCATTATTCCTGTAAAATTTAAAAATGTATTTGTCAAAAATGAAAACAAAGATATTTTCGATGATGAGCACTTTTGGCTTTCAATTGGCACATTCTTGGCAAATAGTAATTTTTTGGAACAGTGCCAAAACAAATAATTTAAAATTCTGACTGTTGATTATTTTGCAAAGTGTTTTAAACAAAACTTAAGAATTAGGATATACAAACTTATAATTTATTACTCAAAAAAATTTATGTAACTCAAAAGATTTGTTTTAAACATTGTTTATTAAAATTTCTCAAGGATACTTTTATTCTACAAAGGTTTTAATTTGGGTTATTTCTATTTTTAAATCATTCCGGATGTTGACCAAATGAATACTCATAAATCACATATTTCCAATTTTCTAAAAATATCAAAATTTATTTTATTACGCATTGTCTAAAATTAGGTAATTATCCAAAAATTACGCCCTACTAAGTAAACAAAAGTATGGCCTTCAAAATACACAACAATCTCACCTTTTTTTTTTGTAATTGGACTAACAAAACAATACACTAAATTGTATGATCTTATATTTGATTTTTGGGCATTTTTATAAAATAATTGGTCTATAAATGGCCCAATTTTTGTTAAACAAAGTACATTTTCAATAACCTTACACTTAACTGTCAAAAATAGAATTATCTTGCTCTTGCGCCGTGTGTTCCACAAGAATTGGGCGCAAAATATGATTTTTAGTTGGCCTTGAAATTGGATAGAAACTAATCAAATGTGTCTAATTTTGCACCCTATGATGATTACATCAAAGATTTCATCAAATTATTGAGTTTTTTTCTTGTTTAGAACTAAATTTTAATAATACTGTCCTATTCTTTTAAAAGAAAATTGGTTAAAATGTATTTAAAAAAATGAAAAATATATTTAACGTATATTTATGTGCTTTATCGATGTTTTCTTCGTAAAATTGTATACAATATTGTTTAAAGGTAAAATTAGAATTAGATCAATCTTGATTAGAACTACGGTAAACTATCCGGCTTAGGTCAAGAGTGCGACAAAAAAAAAAATATTAAGTTGAGAACACTGAAATTTTTGCCAACTGTAATAAGAAGCAAGCCCTGGTCATGCATATGGGCGACCTTGAATAGTATTTTTAATTTCAACCGTAAAAATAGATGTCAGTAGTTACAATATTAACTCACTTTTTGAACGATAGATGTCAATAAAGTTAAGATATTAACGTACTGGACATATTTCTGACAGATGTATTTGAATCATAGTTAAAACCAAGCCCTGGTCATGCATATGGGCGACCTTGAATAGTATTTTTAATTTCAGCCGTAAAAATAGATGTCAGTAGTTACAATATTAACTCACTTTTTGAACGATAGATGTTAATAAAGTTAAGATATTAATGTACTGGACATATTTCTGACAGATGTATTTGAATCATAGTTAAAACACTGTCAAACTATACACTGATAATGATAGTATTACATTTTTCTGTGCACAAAACCAAAAAATATAACTCGAAATTACTGAGATATTTTACGGTAAGCATTTCTGTAGTTATAATAAGCTCCGTGAAGTTATGTTATATATATATTATATTGTTATGTATATATAAATTATTTTTAAACTTTAATGATTGTTAAATTATTAATAAACATTGATAATAATGCATTTTACTGTATATTTTTGTGCCTACCATTTTCTGTTAGCTGTTAAAGTTAAAAGAAAATTGGTATTTTCAGTTATCAAGTAAATTTAATCTATAATAAATTTAATTGAAGCCTATTTGCTATAAAGCTTCTATTAAATTTATATATGGAATAAATTTATTTGATAATTGGAAATATCAGTTTGCAATAATTTCAATATATTACTGGTATATTTTTGAATTTTCGCGCTTTAACATTTTAGTTCCGACCGTAAATATAGATGGTAATGAAATACCATATTTTCGATTAACCAGGCGACGTCTGTTCTTGTTTACCTATATTCTTTGATAAGAAGTTACTAGTTACTAGCAGTGATGGGCGCGTAGAACACATGATGTAGACTAATGTAGATTTTACGAGTAAACATGTCAAGTAGAATATGCCTTTGTTTACGTGTAGAATATAGAATTAAACTGCGCATGCGCAGTACGTTTAAATGTAATATTCGAAATAATAGAATGGTAATAGTTTAAATTTACTTTAATGTTTATGTTTATTTCAATTTTATGTATTATAGTTCTAATTACATATATTGTTTCCAAAAATGTTATCTCACAAATCGTATGTTGTTATGGACAATATAAATTACTTGGTTTCTGTCTGTTCGAACTACTAAAGTAAAATTAAAATTTAGTAGTTGTTTTAATCAGGACGGATCAGGAAGCTGTCAAAAATATTAATTTGAGTTCTTAGGTCAAGAGTGCGACAAAAAAAAATTAAGTTGGGAACACTGAAATTTTTGCCAACTGCAATGAGAAGTAACTAGTTACTAGAAGTTATCCCTTTTACACGATAACAATGATGAAATTATTGATTTTATTATAATTTTAGTTCCATAAAATTCCAATATAGTACTCTTATAACACATATAATATCATTCTATTTCCTACAGTAGTACTACTATATTTTTAACGATTACCTTCAAATAATAAATTTTAGTTCTACAGATTTTGTCTCTACAATGTTACCACTAGATACAAGTGAAATGTTTTTCCACTTTTTTTGTAATATTGTCGTAATGCACGCAAAATAGCGCGCACTACAAATTAAAATCTGTTTTTATTATACACTAATTTATAATTAAATACTTTAATTGAACATATAAGTAAGAACATTTTGATCTATGAAATACGTTTCTATTATTGTAAAGCGAATAATACTTAGAATTTGAGGGAAAACAAATATATAGATTATTAATATAGTTTAAGAAAAACATTAAACTGAAGGAGATCAAAAGTGTTCGAGGCCAAGAATAAATACGCCAATAATAATTCGAAATAAATATCTCGAATATTAAAGACATTTAATTAAAAAAATAAATGACTTACATAATAACTCATATTTTTATATCTGATATATCAGTAGAAGATAATTTTACCTGCGATAACCTGGTCTACAAGATATGCATGGAAATTTAGGACATTTAACTCTTTAACTGATTTATTTTTATACATTTTTGCAATGAATTTGTAATCAGTTGATTCTTAAACTCTGGTACGCGGGTAAATGCCTTTAAGTGATTAAATTTGTTTTATATTGGAACTAGAAACTGAACAACTGCGGATTGCATATACCTGAATGATATTAATTATAAAAAGGAAATTAGGAAATATATAAAACATTATTTAAAAAAAAATACATATAGCGACTTGCAAAAGAGGATAGTGAGACAACTATAGTCTCCATATAAATTATATTTAACCAGAACTGTAAAATAATGATTATTTTTGTAATCAACTATTTGTGGAAAACATCGCTCTTAATTTTCGCTTCCCTTGAAATAAAACATTCATAGATGATAATCAATACACTTTATTATTCTAAAAAAACATTAACATTAATTAAAGTATTTTTTTATAAAGCAACCAGGACACTAAAATCCCAAAAATTCAAACAACAGGTCTTTATCTCCAATCATTTTTGAATTAGAACTTTTTGAAATGTTGGTAATATTTAATAATTTTTAAACCGCTCCCAAATCAAAATGGTCTTAGATATGTTAACGTACTTTTTTTTTATAAAACAATATACCAGAAATACAAACATTTAATCTGTAAGTCTCTATTTCCAGCCGTTTTTGAATTACTAATCCAAAAAATGCAGTTAGAATTATATTACAACAATATGTTGAGGAATATTGAAAATATTTACTAAATAAAAGCGTGTCTTGCGCACATCGTCAAAATTTTGTTATGTCATAGCGTCATTACTAAAATGACTCCGCAAGAAATTGCACGCATTATTTTACAGCGAATATTTTGTTCCAAAAACATTGAAAATAGTGGAAAAAAAGTGTAATTTGAAAAGGAGATGATAAATAAATAATTTAAAAGAGTGAAATAAAAGTTTAAGTAATAATTATTGAGAAATTCGAGAAATATGTTGGAGTTCTTGAATATTTTAGTTGCTTATTGCCTTTGAAAATAAAGAAAATAGGTGAGTGTTCATTTATTTTAAAATATAAGGCCCTAAATATTGAAAAAATTGATTCTTATACCATTTTGTGCTATTTTTATAATATTTCTTTGTTATATTTTATTAATTTTTGCGTCACAAAAATCGAGGTCATTAATTAGTTTTTCTTATCTTGATTATATCGATAAGGAATTAAAGTCATTAGTGAAATTGACATTGAAATATTTGGTTTAATAAATGCTGGTGTTCATATAAGTTTATTCAAAACTTTTAAATAATATAACAGACAAAAGTTATTGCAACCAATTTTATATTTCTTGTGTTTTTATTTAAGATTATCGTGGAATAATTTTAATTTTGATTAATTTATTATTTATTTCCAGTCTCATTTCTGTGAGAGACATTTTACGGGCGATGCCACGCGATACCGGCAAGTGCCAGGCCGGTTTCCGCCAACACATCGGACGCCCGGACTCAGCTTACAATGCGTTTTTCAAAAAGATAATTTTTGGTAAGTTCTAATTTTTTGAATTCATTATTGTTATTATTTATCGAATTACAGTAGGAGCTTTCGAGAACTAATAAAAACCAGGCTTAATTAATTTCATGTTTATAGTACATTGAAATATTGTATTATATGTTTTTGTACTTTTTTGGTAGCTAAATATTTTATTAATTTATTTTCGCAATACAACTAAGTCGTCAATATCAAAAATATTTATTTGGTTCCAATAAATAGCATTATTAAATGTTTCTACAGTCTTAGATGAATTTATTTAACTGTTTATGATTGTTTCCATATTCTTCAATTATCATTACATAGAATTCTATAGAAATTAATGTGTCAAATTTTAACTGTTCACTATGGTAGATGGTTCATTTAACAGAGTATTCACATAACCGAGTGTACTGTATTAATTATAAAAGTTTATAATTGTTATTTTTCTATTTTCTAATCGTTAACGAAATTTGTAGGTCTCTCACATTTGTGACATCCCGAATTCTGAGCCCCAAATGTTTCGTACGATTGGATAGACTTGTGTTCCATCCTGATGGAGTTTGTGAATACCGTTTTTGGAGAATAACTTTCCAACGGTGCACAGATTTGGAGATTATAAAAAATGTAATGAAAGAAGACGAGGACAAGGGCGAAATGAATTTGGAACGGAGTTAGAAGTGGACAAGCAGAGAGATTTTTAGGCGACTCTACGACAAAGGTAAATAAGTTTTTTTTTTTATTTTGGAACTTCAATGGCTTTGTGGTTAGACGATTGCCTATACAATACTTGGACCTCTGGTCCAAATCTAGAATTTAAATTTGGATTAACGTCTCGAAAACGCTCTTGGGTTCAAATTTCCGAGAAAAAATATAGTTATTATTTTGGAGATGGTCTCTGAAAGAAATTTCAAAGATAGGTGTTGGGTTCAAAATTCAGAGAAATATGCGAATTTTAATACAATAATAAGGTTTGCTTTACTTATTTTATTATTCGACTTTGGCATTCGTAGGTATATGTTCAAGAAACACTTATACCATCATTCATGTGTCTGTCTGTCCATGATAAATTCACTTGTAGGATTTCGTAGATATAATCAAGGAAACCTTATAAGTTTCTTTTGTTTTAATTCAGAGTAATGCACATAAATAGTAGCTTGAACAATACACTCGAAATTTTAAGTTAGATTATTTTTTTGAAAGATATTTAAGTTTTAGCATTTTTGAAGAAATATATTAAATATATTCCCAAGACATTTGAAAAGTTATATTTTTATTAGATTTAAGGAAAAGCCCAAATATTTAAAAATTCAATTCTGCCAACTGCAATATGTATATTTTTTTAAATGAAAGTTATTTGTTTCAGGAGTACTTAATTAGGCGCTGCAAATTTCAGCGACTTAATGGGTTAGTTGTCTCCAAGTGGAGACTGCGGAAACCATCTCGATGGTGGCAATGGTGGCTGGTACTCCAGGTCTCGGAGTATTCTGGGTTCTACGATACCACCAGTCCCCATCTTACCTCTCGTACCGAGACCACAATCTTCTCGTTTAGAGGCTACGTAACTCTAAAATGACAAGAATTAGTAATAATTCACCCTCGGTTGGGATTCAAATGCACACCACGGTAATTGTTTCTGTAGTCTCTATGACAACGGAGGGAGATGTTCCTGTATGGACCGAAGTGGAGGCCTGGATTCATGGAGTATGGAGTACGCGGTTCTTCTAGGATTTGCAGATTCAATGATGCCTCTACGCTGAGATGAGAATTTTAAATGTGTACACCAGAATAAAAGTGTATTAACTCATTTTTTTTTATTCTGGGGTACCTACAGATAATTTAAGGCAATGCAATTTTAGGGAGATCATTTCTGATTTCAACAAATATTTTCAATTTGTTTTTAAATACGATTTATCCAATACGGATGTTTTTAATTTATTCAGAAAGTGATCGATGGTGTCTAATCATTTTGAATTTATTCTGTGACCAATCGATAAAGTCCAATCTGTTTGGACATTTAATATTGATCTAAAAACTGAAAAATACTATAGAATATTTTTTTTAATTAAAAATTAGTTTGTCAATTGACCATTTTTACAATCGATGGCTAAAAAGATATGTATATTTGCGCTTTTATTAAATTTAAATTTTGTTTGGAAAATAATATATTTTTTTTAATTTAAATTATTTTGGAAAGAAAATGATAATGTCCAAACGGTGCGGATGTTACAAATTTGTTTGGGAACTGATTTATAATATCCAATTTTTTGGAAATTTGAAATTGGGAAATTAATGGATAATATACTGATTTACTGAAAAAATTGAAATTATTTTACGACTAACAATGTTTCTTTTTTGCAAAATTTTGTAAATTTTATTTAATTAACTAGACGTGAGACTCCGTATGACGGTTGTCTCTGAAGCATAGGGACTCGGGTTCAATCCCCGGACACTTAGTTAACGTTTAATATTTAACACCCCTGTGCACTTAGCCCAGGGGTTGGCTTAGCCCTCATTTTATTATTAAAATGAGTGTTTATACAGGGATAATAGAAGCAAATCGTCAACTGGGCGTCTGGAACCTATTATTTGTTTATTATTTATTTAATTAATTGAACATTTAATATTTTTATTTAACATTTTAATATTTAACTGGATAGTAGTTGAATATATTTTTTGTGTAGGGTGTAAGGGCCCCATTTACCAGGTGTGGGCCCGCCTGGTAAATGTTTACACCTTATGTGAGAAATTTTCAAAAATAATATATTTTAGATATGAAATATTATCAAAAAAATAAATAAATAATAATTAATCAAGAGTTAAATATTGGTAGGAAAAAAAGTTTAAAAGTTTAAAAAAAGGTCAATCTTAAAACATTGCAAGGCAATAAAAAAATTTTTTTTTCGACAGTAATTGGTATTTTTTTTGAAAAGTTAAAAGTTGATTACTTAACATATTAAATATTATGAAAAAAATAAATCATTTTGATAATTAAATTACTTTAACTAAATTTTTTTGAAAAATAACTTCAAGTTATGATTAGTTGACAAATTAAATTTAAATATTTTGAAAAAGAAACATTATTTTGTCAATAGATTAGTAAAATTTTTGAAAAATAAATTCAAATTATGATTAGTTCTCAAATTAAATTAAAATATTTTCAAAAAATAAAATTAAATAGACAGAAAATTAGCTGATAAATTTATTGAAAAATAAATTCAATATGACTCGTTTACAAATTAAAATATGTTGAAAATATATAATTATTTTGATATGAAATGAAAAATAAATTCAAGTTATGGTTAGTTGACAGATTTAATTAATATATTTTCAAAAAATAAAATAATTTTGACAGTAATTTCAAGTTATGATTAGTTTAATTAATTTAAATTATTTTGAAATTAAATTAATTGGTAATTTTATTGAAAAACAAATTAAAATAAAACATTTTCATAATAGAAAATTAATTAGACAGTAAATAATTTTTTGAAAAATAAATTCTAGTTTAAAATAATTATGATAAATTAATTTTACTTATTTTGTAAAATGAATAATTTGTAAAACACGATATTTAAATGGAATAATATATAAAAGAACAATATTTGTGAATATTTTGAGTTGAAATAATTGAAATGATCTCTCTTATTATTATAAAACATTGTATTGATTTGTATTCTGTATCATATTTTGTAAAAATTATTGTTTATGTAAAAAATAAAAATGTGTTTGTCGGTGTGGAGAGGCACTAAATAAAGATTGAAAAAAAATATATTGAGAAAGAATGAATGTGGAAAAATAAATGGATGGAATAAAGAAAAAGAAAAAAGTCAAGTGAAAATAAATGGAATCAGTTGAATGTGGAGAAAAATGGTTGGAAGTGACTGGAGAATGAAAGATTTTGATGAACGTGGATAGGAATGTATGGAAGAATATTGTTTATTTCCGCATGCATTCCTACCCGAACCAGAATAATTATGGAACGAGAGACTGCGTTGTATGTGGAAAGTAATGCATGGAAGAATATTATTTATTTCCCATGCATTCCTACCCGAACCAGAATAAATGTGGAACGAGAAACTGCGTTGAATGTGGAAAGTAATGCATGGAAGAATATTATTTCCCCATGCATTCCTACCCGAACCAGAATAATTGTGGAACGAGAGACTGCGCTGAATGTAGAAAGAAATGCATGGATGAGAGAATGACCTTGAAATGGAAGACTGAACCCTTATTTCTTTGTTAACAACCTCTGTATTTGCATCATTTTTAATAAATAAATATAAAATAAACATCATTATTATTTCGATAAATACCCACCTAATAAATCCTCTCTGGGGTTGGTTTTAATCTTTCAGATGACGAGAAAGTAAAGAGTAAGTATTAATGTATATAATTAGTTGAGCAAAGGGAGTAGCCCTTGAGGTGGTGAGTATGTATATTATATATATAGACTACGCAAGATAATGAATGTGGATAGGAATGCGTGGATGAGAAAATGACCTTGAAATGAAACACTGAACCATTATTTCTTTGTTAACAACCTATGTATTTGAATTATTTTTAATAAATATATATAAAATAAACCGCACTATTATTTCAATAACTACCCACCTAATAAATCCTTTCTGGGGTTGTTTATTTATCTTTCAGATGACGAGAAAGTAAAGAGAGTAAGTATTAATGTATATATTTAGTTGAGCAAAGGGAGTAGCCCTTGAGGTGGTGAGTATGTATATTATATATATAGACTATGTCGTAATACATCCCGAATTTTGCGGCCTTAAACCGTCGATTATCAATTTTTATTTATCTTAAAAAAAAATCAAGGGGTTGATATTAAGGGATGAAACTAAGGGATGACATTGATGATGTGCTCTAGTGGCCCTGTATGCCATAACACTATCCCCATGTATCGAGGATCGTTTCACGTCTAAAAACACGTTTTCACTTAAAACTAAGAAACACGGTTTCACGTATAAAAAAAACGAATCTTAAATATGAGTGGGGGGGGGCTGAAACACCGCAAAATATGTGGAGTCTTGGATTTGAGTAGGGTTCTAAAAAGGGGGGTAAAAAACACGTTAAAAACCCCAAATTCTGAAGCCCTGAGGCGCTAGAGTCAAAAAACTCTTAAGGGTTGCGAGATATAAAAAACACTTAATAACACGCCTCCCTTAAAAGATAGAGGGTTGCTTTTTGGCAGGTACCTATTTCAAGGTATAGGGTATCTACTACTGCAATGGGTGCTCTGCAACCCTTATAGGTTCTGAGATATTAATAAAATAAAATTCACTATGTCGTAATACACCCCGAATTTTGCGCCCTTAAACCGTCGACTATCAATTTTTATTTATCTTTAAAAAAAATCAAGGGGTCGATATTAAGGGATGAAACTAAGGAATGACATTGATGATGTGCTCTAGTGGCCCTGTATGCCATAACACTATCCCCATGTATCGAGGATCGTTTCACATCTAAAAACACGGTTTTGTTCAAATTTTTAAAATTTTTATTTCAGGTATCAGGAATCCAGAAGAGTCGAGAGGTGTAAATTCGTTTTTAGGGATTATCTCGTGAACTACAAGGGGTAGGACGTCCAGATTTGGAAGGCACCTTCATTAGGGTCCATTCTATTATCTATTAGAGTTTCAACCCTCTAGCCTTTAAGGGTAGGAAGTTATTAAGTGTTTTTTATATCTCACAACCCTTAAGAGTTAGGTAGTTGATTTTTGGTACATACGTACTATGGGATCTTAGGACCCTACAGCCTAAATGGGAGCCCTACAACCCTTCTAGTTGTCGAGATATTAATAAAATAAAACAATTATTTTGGTCTAATATGTGACGTCACTGAAAATTAAAAATTAAATATCTCAAAAACCGTAAGGGTTGTAAGGAACCCTTGAAGGGTAGAGGGTCTATAGGTCATGAAGTACCTACCTACCGAATACCAACCACCTAACTCTTAAGGGTTGTGAGATATAAAAAACACTTAATAACTTTCTACCCTTAAAGGCTAGAGGGTTGAAACTCTAATAGATAATAGAACGGACCCTAATGAAGGTGCCTTCCAAATCTGGACGTCCTACCCCTTGTAGTTCACGGGATAATCCCTAAAAACCAATTTACACCTCTCGACTCTTCTGGATTCCTGATACCTGAAATAAAAATTTTAAAAATTTGAACAAAACCGTGTTTTTAGACGTTAAACGTTCCTCGATACATGGGTATAGCGCAATGGCATACAGGGCCACTAGAGCACATCATCAATGTCATCCCTTAGTTTCATCCCTTAATTTCAACCCCTTGATTTTTTTTAAAGATAAATAAAAATTGATAATCGACGGTTTAAGGGCGCAAAATTCGGGGTGTATTACGACATAGTGAATTTTATATTATTAATATCTCAGAACCTATAAGGGTTGCAGAGCACCCATTGCAGTAGTAGATACCCTATACCTTGAAATAGGTACCTGCCAAAAAGCAACCCTCTATCTTTTAAGGGAGGCGTGTTATTAAGTGTTTTTTATATCTCGCAACCCTTAAGAGTTTTTTGACTCTAGCGCCTCAGGGCTTCAGAATTTGGGGTTTTTAACGTGTTTTTTACCCCCCTTTTTACAACTCTGCTCAAATTCAAGGCTCCACATATTTTGCGGTGTTTAAGCCCCCCCCCATTCATATTTATGATTCGTTTTTTTTTTACGTGAAACCGTGTTTCTTAGTTTTACATGAGACCGTGTTTTTAGACGTTAAACGTTCCTCGATACATGGGTATAGCGCAATGGCATACAGGGCCACTAGAGCACATCATCAGTGCCATCCCTTAGTTTCATCCCTTAATTTCAACCCCTTGATTTTTTATTAAGATAAATAAAAATTGATAATCGACGGTTTAAGGGCGCAAAATTCGGGGTGTATTACGACATAGTGAATTTTATATTATTAATATCTCAGAACCTATAAGGGTTGCAGAGCACCCATTGCAGTAGTAGGTACCCTATACCTTGAAATAGGTACCCCAGAAAGAATTTATTAGGTGGGTATTTATTGAAATAATAATGCGGTGTATTTTATTTATATTTATTAAAAATGATGCAAATACAGAGGTTGTTAACAAAGAAATAAGGCTTCAGTCTTTCATCTCGCGTAGTCTATATATATATATAATATATATACTACGACACCACCTACATACTCACCACCTCAAGGGCTACTCCCTTTGCTCAACTAAATATATACATTAATACTTACTCTCTTTACTTTCTCGTCATCTGAAAGATAAATAAACAACCCCAGAAAGGATTTATTAGTTGGGTAGTTATTGAAATAATAGTGCGGTTTATGTTATATATATATATATATATTTATTAAAAATAATCCAAATACATGGTTGTTAACAAAGAAATAATGGTTCAGTGTTTCATTTCAAGGTCATTCTCTCACCCACGCATTCCTATCCACATTCATTATCTTGCGTAGTCTATATATATAATATACATACTCACCACCTCAAGGGCTACTCCCTTTGCTCAACTAATTATATACATTAATACTTACTCTTTACTTTCTCGTCATCTGAAAGATAAAAACCAACCCCAGAGAGGATTTATTAGGTGGGTATTTATCGAAATAATAATGATGTTTATTTTATATTTATTTATTAAAAATGATGCAAATACAGAGGTTGTTAACAAAGAAATAAGGGTTCAGTCTTTCATTTCAAGGTCATTCTCTCATCCATGCATTTATTTCCACATTCAGGGCAGTCTCTCGTTCCACAATTATTCTGGTTCGGGTAGGAATGCATGGGAAATAAATAATATTCTTCCATGCATTACTTTCCACATACAACGCAGTCTCTCATTCCACAATTATTCTGGTTCGGGTAGGAATGCATGGGAAATAAATAATATTCTTTCATGCATTACTTTCCACATACAACGCAGTCTCTCGTTTCATCAAAATCTTTCATTCTCCAGTCACTTCCAACCATTTTTCTCCACATTCAACTGATTCCATTTATATTCACTTGATTTTTTTTTTTTTTTTTTCTTTATTCCATCCATTTATTTTTCCAGTCATTCTTTCTCAATATATTTTTTTCAATCTTTATTTAGTCTCCACATCGACAAACACATTTTTATTTTTTATGTAAATGGGGCCCTTACGCCAACACTGGAATTATATTCAAATGTGTTCAATATTGAAATATTAAATAAAAATATTAAATTATCAATTAATTAAATAAATAATAAACAAATAATACATCCCCCAACGATCTGGCGATACTAGTGTTCCTATTATTTTTGCACACTCATTTTAATTATGAAATGAGGGCTGAGTCAACCCCTGGGCTGAATGCACAGAGGTGTGGAATGTTAGTTCCGCAGTGGTGTCCGGGAACTGAATCCCAGTCTCAGTCTTACGTAGCCACTGTACCTCGAGTTAATTAAATAAAATTTACAAAATCAATCAAAAATGAAACATTACAAGCCGTGAAATAATTTAAATTTAGTCAGTACATCAGTAGGTATATTGTACATTTATTTTTAAGAAATGGACATCGTACATCAGTTTCTAGACAAATCGGACACAACCAACAGTTTGGAAGTTATCGATTGGTTTTCAAAATAATTTAAAATTTAAAAAAATTGATTAGCTATTAATGATAAGTTTCCAAATTACCTTTTCATAAAAAAAAAAAATACTGATTAGTTTACAAATATAAAATTATTAAAAAAATTAATATTGATTAGTTTACCAATTTATTTAAAATTTGTAAAAAAGCGCAAATAACTATTTTTGCTGAGCACTAAAAATTGTATCTAACTAAATTTCTAAAAAATTTAATATTATTAATTTGTTTCTAAATTGGAATTTAATTTCAAAATCCAAAATACTGATTAGTTTTCAAACTAATTTTAAATTGCAAAATAATGCAAATAGCTACCATTACTGAACGCTAAAAATTTACTTAACTAGTTTTCAACAAATTTTAAAAAATGTATTTAATTAAAAAATGCTAATAGCAAACGTTGCTATAAATATTGTACCTAAATTTCTATATGTTTGATTAATTAATATTTAGTTTCTAAAAAATAAAATTGATTTTTTTCCAAACTATTCTTTAATTAAAAAAAAAAATGGTTATTGTTCACTTTCTGGACCAATATTAAATGTCCAAACAGATTGGACTTTATCAAATGGTCTCGGAACAAATTCAAAATAATTAGACAGTATCGATTACTTTCCGATTAAATCAAAAATATCCATGTTTGATAAATCTTATTTAAAAACAAACTGAAAATATTTTGAGTTAAAATTTGAAATAATCTCCCTAAAATATTATATTTCATTACTTTAAATACTTGTATGTACCCCAGAATAAAAGTGTATTAACTATAATTTTTCATAAAATTATATTTTTTTTGAAAGGCATATGGTATCATCTTTCAAATGCAATTTTTCATTTCTATTTTTCTTGGTATTAGAAATATTGCATTAATATTATTAAATCAATGTATGGTACTAAAGATACGATGTTCAATTTGCTCTTTTGTAAATTTGTTACGAGTTAATACACTTTTATTCTGGTGTACATATATAGAATTCTTATCCAGCATCATCACGTGTGGAAATTTTGGCTGAATTCTTTTCTGTGAACTCCATCAATCCGGACATCTGCTTCTGTCCGTACTGGAACAACTTCCTCCCGTTGTCATAGAGACTGCGGAAACAATCTTTGTAGTGTGCATTCAATCCCACCGAGGGTGAATTATTAGTAATTCTTGTCATGTTTAAGGTTGCTTAGCCTCTAAACGAGGAGTTTGTGGTCACGGTACAAGAGGTGAGATGGGGGACCGGTGATATCGCAGAACCCAGAACACTTCGGAACCCAGAGCACCAGGCCGGACAAGATTGCCAGGTCAACCGCACAGGTAGTGTGAAGAACCGGGGAATGCTGCAACAAAGGAATGCTTCCGGCCCAACTGGAAGGGCTGATAGGTAGGTTATGAGGACGACCGTTTCCTCGGGTCATATAAAGTGGCTGGTGACTATGTTTCCAATCCTCCCCCCCCCAGGCGCTGGAATTTACGCCCAATTACTCCTGAAACAAATACTTTACATTAAAAAACAATTAAATTTATTTCAGTAAGCAGTATTGGATTTTTAAATGTGGGGTTCTCCTTAAATGAACTTAAACTTATTAAATGTTCATGACAGTTTCTTTAAAATATATTTCATCAAAAATACTAAAACTTCGATATCTTATGAAAAAATAATCTAATCAAAAATTCCTGTTGTACTATTCCAGTTCCCATTAATCTGCATTACTTTGGATTTTTTTAAATTATTATTATAGTATCAAGGATTTCTAGATCATACCTACGAAATCCTACAAATAAAATTATCATGGACAGACAGACACATGAATGATAGTATAAGGGATTTTTGCCTTTTAAGCAAACCTGGTTTCTATTAGTTCACACAATCAAGCGTCTACTGCATTGAATGAATAATAATAATATTAAATTGAAAAAGCATAAGTAATTGAATGAATAACAGTACTGGATTGAAAAATCTTAAAACTTACCGAAAATTATCCTTCCTTTTGAAAACTGCATTGTAAGTTGGGTCCGAGCGTCCGATATGTTGGCGGAAACCGGTCGGACACTTGCCGATATCGTGTACAATCTCCGGTAAAATCACTTCCAGAAAATGAGACTGGAAATAAAATATAAATTATAAAAACACATATATTATATCCACCGTTTTACTAAATAAGAACAAAAATATATAAAATTTGTTGCAATAATTTTGTCCAATACATTATTTATCTTTAAAATTTCCATGTTAAAATTATTAAATAAACACCTGCATTTATTGAGCTGAATATTACAATGTTAACTTCACTAATGACCACTCCGCCTTATCTCTATAATCCTACAAGAATGTGCCAATTAATGACCTCGATTTATGCGACGCAAACAATTAATAAAATATAACAAAGAAATATTATAAAAAATAGCCAAAAATGCTATAAAAAATCTAAAGTTTCAATATTAAGGCCCTAATATTTTAAAATAAATGAACACTCACCTATTTTTCTTTATTTCCGAAGACAAGCAACAAGTAGACGCTCAAGGACTCCAACATTTTCCTCGAATTTCTCAATAATATAATTTAAATTTTTATTTCAGTGCCCTTTTAAATTATTTATTTATCATCTTCAGTTCAAAATTCACTATTTTTGCACTATTTTCCAATTACTTTTTGGAAAAATATTCACCGCAAAAAAATGCGTGCTCCTTCGTTGGGAGCCATGACACAATGAAGCCGTGACGTAACAAAATATTGCCGATGTGGGCAAGAACATATTTTCAGCGATTGGAATTTTTGAAATATTCAGGCCCAGCAATGTCTTACACACTTAATTTAAAAGAAAATTGATAAAAAAATTTAAGATAATTAACAAAGACAATTTTTATAAGGGCTATTTAAATTTGATCACATGAAGATGATAAATAAATAAAGATTTGAGTGGAGATTTTTCACAAAAGCGAACGTCTTGACTTAATTAAAACGGATGCTGTTTTAATCTGTATTCAGGGACTTAAGTCATATCTATACAGGTTGCCATAAGAGCCTTAACAGGATTGGAAATAATTAATAACTAGCTGTCGTACCCGGCGTCTGTTCCTCCATTTACCTCTCCCTCTGCCGCCTATTCCCCTTGCAAATAAACTGCTGTTCTAACAGTACAGTCTGTTCCAAACGGTTAGGCGGAACTAAATGGGAATTTCGTTCTTTTAGGTTGTCACGAGAAGGGACCTTGCTTGGGTTATTTCATTTTTCAAGTTGGAATGTCAAAATTTAAAATTCCAACAATGACACCATGGCAACGAATGACTATGTCAAAATTAAATTATTTTTTTTACATATTTTAATGACAAAAAAATAAATAAATGGGAAATTTGTATCAAGAATGACACAAAAATCAAAATATAAAGAAAATAACATTTTAAAATTATATTAACCTTAACTAAAAAATGTTTATTGTAAGTATGATTTACAAAGCTTAAACAAAACGGCCGAAAAGCACGATTTAAAAGATGAAAGTATCTAGATTGCAAAATCTAGTTCCGCCTAACCGTTTGGAACAGACTTTATATGTCAACATATTTTACAGTTGGTAATGTAAAAGTTTTCAAAAAAATTGATAAATAAATTGATGTGTGTAAAGTGGTGTTTTTGTTTCCAAGGTTACCAATAATTTTTCAATTAATTGACAAAAAACTTGATCAATTAATTGAACTGTGTAAAACCAACTTAAGATTCTACAACTTGACATCTTAATTGCGTTGGACCATTATTTCATCTGGTTTAAGTCCAATTACAACTGCAATTTGATCAACAATCACGCCTTATCCCACAAGACCTAAGAGAAAGACGATTACGTTGAAATTAAAAATACTTAGTCTTGAGCGATGAAGACCAGTCTGAAATGTCATTTTACAGGAAAAAAAAAATGTTACGCTAGATACTATGAATAGTATGTATTTATTACAAAAAAGATAACTGAGTTACATATTTCATATATTACAAAATTAAAATTAAGAAACAAAAGTCGTGTGGTTACACAAAAAAATAAATAACATATGTCTTATAACTTTTTTTTTAAATCTACCTGTATAAGTTTTCAATACAAAAATTCGATATTGGAAGTATTTTTTTATATTTGATAATAAGGAACTAATCTTTTTTTTACACAGAAATCGATTTCAAGGTCACTCGAACACAAAAAGTGAAGATTGCATAAAATTTAGTTGTATATGACTAAAATTTAGGCAATCGAGACTTTGTTTAGTACGTTGAAATAAAATTAATTAATTATAAATATATTGTACAAGCTGCTTTTGTTATTTTTAATCATAGTACATGAAACACAGTTGGGTCTCGCTCATAATACCCTTTTCACACTAGATCTTTAAGACGAGTGAACTTAAAGTTCACCGATGTTTAAGATCGGTATGCTTTCACACTTGATGTTTAAATCTCTGGTGCTGTCATCAGCTACAGTAATTTTGTCCTTAAGTTACCGTCATGAAATTACCAGTTTTGAACTGTCTGCGCAGTCGCACATTTTGAATTATTATAAACAAATAAGGATATTTCATTTCAATCTACAATAAAGACACTACAATAAAGAATATATTACACCTGTATTAACATGTAAGTCGATACATTTTATCTCAATTATTGTAGCTCTGTATTTTATTAAACACATTATTAAAATAAATAATTTTATTATAACAATAAGTATAAACTTCTTATAACGTCGATATAATACAGTATTCTTGTTTATGATAATATAATATGTTGACAGCACAAATTCAAGGAGAATTTTGGATAAAAAAGAATGTCGTGTGTTGATTAAACATTGTTTTTTGATGGGAAAAAATACTATTGACGGCAAACAGTGACTTGATAAGCGTTATAGAAACTCTGCACCAGGCAAATCAACTAGTACTGATTGGTATGCTGAATTTAAATTAATGAATTTTTATTTTTTTAATTTTAGTAGCGTTGTAATGAAATGTATCACTCTTGAAAGAGAGTATGTTGATGAATAAAGTCGAGCAGTTTTTTTTTTTGCGTTACATTCACTTAAATCTTATATTTTACTCTTGTGGCAATGATTATTTGATATAATAAAATAGTGACCTTGATTTGTTGAATATTAATTATAAAATAAATAATCACATAATAAAAATTAGGATTTAATAAGTAATTCTCCAGTCATTATTTCGAGACACATTTTTCTTCGGAAATAAGGCATGTTTTCTTGGGTAAATAAGATCTTAGCGTTCCGTGTTACAAATTCCGCAAAAGTACAAGCAAACATTCCGCAATCACTTCCGTTCATTTGCTGCGGAATATCTTTTATGCAAACAGCTTTCCAATCAGATACATCGTAATCAGTTTTCTTTTTATCGAGATGTTCTTGTTGGAGATAATTTAATAATGCTTTTAAACATGTAGGATTATCATTACCCATTGAATCGTAGTATTTTATTGTTTTATTTCGAAAATCTATCAACGCTAAACACCAATGGAGACCTAAATGAATTGGTACTACAATAATATCATGAGCAAAAATGTCTACTCTACGTGTCCAACGTCTTAACATCGTATAACCTTGGGATACGAGCTTTGGATAAAAAAATGTATTCATAGAATGTACTTTTGGTAATTTTGGATTTTTACCATTACCTCTTTCGGATATTAAACTTGTATAAAAATTAATTACTGCATCATTTAACCAATTCAATCCCCTCAAAGTATGTAGATCGGTTCGAGTGATTGAAATACTAAATTTATTTATGAATACCGTATGACCTGGTCCTGATTTCAATGCTGAATTTATAAGACTTTCTTGTTGGTCGGTTAGTTTTGGTAGTTTGAGCTTTTCTTCTTCTATATCTTCATCAAGAATAATAATATCTTGGATTGTTAAACAACGTTTTAATTGTTCTTCAAGGCGTTTTTGAGATATTTCATGATTTCTGTCACGACATTGGGTTAAAAATTTTTTATGTTCTTCTATCTCCGTCTTCTTTGTTTCAATGCTTCTGGAATATTGTTCACTCCTAAAAAAATAAAATAAGGTAAATTTTAAAAAACCCTGTCAGCGCAAGGTTACAGCTGAGCTTTTTAGACGATTGATAAAGAATACGCGAACTGGGCATATATAATACCTAGTAAGTTGAGGGATAATAATGATTTAATATAATGCAGAGGTCATTTGTGAGTTGACTATGCATCTGTCCCAAAAGCATAGCTGAAACTCGTCAGGAACATATTTAACAATATTAAGACTTACAAAAAATTATAAAACACAAGAAATACAATACACAAGAATGAGTAATTACTAGAACACTTCAATTATTGTATTCTGCTCATAATATGAACACATCCTGTTCAATAAGGATTTAAGGAATAGATTGGTATGTGTCTGAGGAAGATAAAAATGTGAAGAATGCCTTGTACGGAAAGATGGGATGAGGAAATTTAATTGTAGAAAGGAAAGTGGATCGTCAATTAGATTTGATGCTAATTTTTTCAGATAATTTATGGAGCTTAAAGTATCATTTACTGCTCATGTTTTAATAGATAGTACGTAATTCATAGTGTTAATGTTAACGCATAACAATGTTAATTCTACACAAATCCGTATAAGCATTCATAGCTCCAATTTAGTGGATAAGCGTAAGAAAATATTTAACGCATAATGTTAGAAGTTTGTATACCTCAAACTTCTAACATTAACATTAACATTAAAACACTGACAACTGTCAAAATGAAGGAATATATTATACTTGAAATTCGAATAAGACTTGTGGATGCAGCTTGTGACATAATTATTAGTAAAAATGTTGAAACTAATATTGAAAAATAGATAAGAAGTGAGAATTTTTACATATTTCAGGTATGCAGTGATACATTTCAAAATAGACTAATATATTATACAGGAAATTCTAAAAAGACTTGTGGCTGCAGTTTATGATGTACTAATTAGTAAATGTGTTGAATCTAATAAAAAATTTATGTGAAGTGTGAATTTTCACATATTTTAGTGTTTTTCAGGTATCTAGTACCCAAGTTAAAGCAGCTATATTTGTGGAACATTTTTTTTTTGCGGTAATCAAGTCAAAATGAACAATATTTTGAAAAGTGTCCCATTTGTTATTCTATGTACTAAGAGATTTTCCTTAAAATACTACATGAAGTTAAATATGTATTTTTTCAACAATAAAAAAATTAATCTGACAAAAATTCATTTTGAACTATTTTGGTTTCCATCAATGTTCATTATTGAGATTTTTTTCAGATTTTTAGACCAACACTTCTGGGAAACAGGGTGGAAACAAAAGTTAACTTTTTTTTTCCTTATATTTGAAAAAGTGGGCGAATTCCTGATAATAAATCCAAAAATTTTATAGGAAGAAGAACAAATCGTATCCATATGCGAGTTAAAAGTAAGTCTACTATCAAACTCAATGCCCAGATCCCGGGTACTTTCTCAACTGATTAAGTATCGAATAGGGGAAAACAGTGGGGTAACATTTTCGTGTAAATATCATAACTTTGCATTTAGAAAGATTGAGGTTAAGTTTGTTTAAGATGCACCAATTAGTGATGTTTTCTAAGTCGTTTTGAAGAATGAGTCATTAGTTGAAGAGATAGTTTGAAAAATTTTGAGATCGTCGGCAAAAACTAATCTTTCATTGAGTTTTACATTATTAATGTCATGAATAAATATTAAAAAAGAAGAGGACCTAAATTTGATCCTTGTGGGACTCCGGAAGTGACTTTAAAAGGTGAGGTTGTATGACCACAATAGCAAACAGATAGATTACAATCTAGTGCTAGTGAAAGACGAAAAATTTTAAGTTTATTAATGATAATTTGGGTTTAAATTGTATCAAAAACTTTGGCAAAATCGGTATACACAACATCTACTTGATTATTGCTATCCAGAGCAGACGAAACGTATGTGAAATAACAAAGGTTGCTAAATAACTATCATTTATGAACACGGCTTATTAAAATTTACAATTGTCTAAAATCTTATCAAAATCCAGTGAGGGGAACCAATTAAATTTAATAAATATTTATAATTGGAATTTCTTATATATTTTTTGTTTTGCTTATCATCTGCACAACTTATATATTTGTTTTCCTATTTATAATTTATTGGCGTTCTTTATTTATGCCTATTATTTATGACTGGCAGCGTATATTAATAAATGGAAATATATAAAAGTAGGAGACGCAAGAAAAAGGTCACGCGAAGAAGACTCCTAATTTTAGCATTGTTTGAATTAAAAAGTAAAATAAATAATAGGATCCCAACAACAAGATAGGAGTATATGTGATAGAAAAAGTTAGTTCACCGTATTTAGACCGTCGGCCATAGAAATGAAACCCACGTGTAACGTTTCGTTATTTTTTTTATCGACATTTATTAGTTTTTTATAGCATTTAATATTTATTATAGCATTGTTATTTTAATAGTTGCCTATATATTATAAAAAATACTGCCAACAATATATTATAAAAGTAAAGTAACTAACTTACCAATCAGAAATCCATTTTTGATTTGTAATAGGCTCAGATTCCAAACGCTTCCTCATCGTATTGATTGGTGGTAAAGATGATGTGCATGATGATGTCTGACTTGTTGAACCCACAAATTTAATGTCGCTATCCGAATCAGAATCAATACTAATCGTCTGCGTTTGCTTACCACTTTCATCCATTTTAGTATATTTTTTAAATATATCAAATTTACGATCACCATTACAAACTTTTGAATTAGCCATACAAGATACGAGTAAACGTTGGTATTTATCTCTTTCACTGATTCGAATTGATTCATTTAAAACAGAACGAATTGGTTTTCTGCTTGAAATATTTCCATTTGAATATCTGTTACAATTCATTAAAGTATCTCTTGCGCCCTTTATTACAGAGTTGAATTCTTTACGTTTTTCTGAACGTGATAAAACTTTTGACGCATTTCTAGACCAGATGTCATTATGGTCGATAGCGGCATCAATCCACACTTCATTATCTTTGACATATCTTCTTTGTAATTTAATATCATCATCTTCATCTGAAGAGTCTATTATTTCAATGGGCTTCATGTTCTGTTTTTTAAACAATGTTTTTGGAAATTTTGAGGTTGATGGTGTATCTATGATTGGAGATGACATATTTGGCATTATAAAATCATTTAAACGGCGTATATTTCTTGGGGTACACAATGGTTTTTTGAATAAATCATTTGGAGAATCTATACGTCGCATTTTTGGTTGAAAACTACCTTCTTCAATATTTAGCCTAAAATTAATTGTTATTATTAATTTATTTAAGTTGAAAGTGTATTTTATTTTTTTCTTACCGCCTTTTTCGCCTCGAGATGTCTGGTGCGATATTATTAGATGTAAATAAATGTTTAATAGAATCTAAAAGGGCTAGCATTTTTAATACTTTCACTGTGATATAGACTTATTAATTATACATTATTTTATTCACTATATTTATTTATTTAACATATTTCTTAGACTTAATATTTGGACGAACACTTTTAACCATAAACTATATGGAACTACGTGAATATAGCATAAAATACATTCAATCATAACTCCTTCTTATTCCTCTATGCTCTAAATATAAAAATAATAAGAGGAAAACATATGTGGTACCAAAACTTTTACACTTTAACATAAAATAATTATAAATATAATAATTAAAAATTATATCACTATAAAAAAATACATCATTTACATCATTATTAACAAATTATGTCTTAAATGTGGTTAATTTTTTGTTTATTTATTAAATCAGCAGTATTCAAAAAGTATAAAAGTCAAATCCAATCAATAGGTTAGATCTCAGGTGAAATTTTCATGAATTACTGAAGTTTTTTTCAGTTTTTAATAAGAATTTTTAGATGTACAATAAATTATCGTACAAATTTACAATATTTTAGTATTTATTTGTGGTAGTATTCATATGGAGAGCTAACTAATAATAAAAATGAATCCCTGCAAAACTCCAAGTTCTGTACAAGATACAGATGGGGACCAACGTTGGATAAGTATTGTAAGTCTCTCTAATATAACAGTAAAACTATTGACAAGAAAACTTTAATAAATATTTTTTTGCAGCATAACAGATTTTTATCTGAAACTAGAGAAAAAGATCCTGATGTTATATTTATAGGGGACTCTATATTACAAGCTTTACAACATTCGGATACATGGAATGAATTATTTGCTCCGTTACATTGTTTAAATTTTGGAATCCATCGAGATCTTATCCAAAATGTGTTATGGCGTATTCAAAACGGTGAATTGGATAATGTTAAACCCAAAGCAATTGTTTTACATGTTGGTACAAATAATTTTAAAGAATCTCCAGAACAAATTTTAGAGGGTATTACTGAATTAATTAATGTTATAAGAGAAAAACAACCTGAGGCCTACATTGTTGTACCAGTAAGTATTTTTAACTACATCAGTGCAATTTTAAACTAATTTCAAGATCCTTGTATTAGTTCGTTTCATATAACAATTACAAAACGATTTACATACAGGGTGCAGTGATGAGTGTTGAAATCCGTAAGCTTGTGGGTTAGATTCCCAGTGAAAGCTTGAATTTAGAATATTTCTACATAATTATATTATGAAATAGTTATATTATATATTTTTTAGACCTTATTGCCAAGAGGACAGCATCCAAATCCTTTGAGAGATAGACTATCGAGAGTAAACGAATTGCTCAAATCAACAATAACGTTTCCAAAAGTTGAAATTGTATCAATTGATAACGGTTTTGTTCAACCTGACGGAACTATTAGTCATCATGATATGCATGATTATTTATTGCTCACGAATGCAGGAAGTAAAAAGGCATTTGAACCAGTGCACGACTTATTATTGCAATTACTTAATGAAGGAGAACCAGAAAAAGATTTAACTCCTTCTGAATAAAGTCAATAAAGATTGTCAAAAAATTGTATGGTATTTATTTATAAAGCAAATACAGTCGCTGGCTATATTATTAACGCACCTCAATGCCTGAATATAATTCAGGTTGGAACGAGAAAAAAGTTAGTAATTTTATTTTTACATATCTAAAAGGGTCACTTAACGCTCTTGGCAGTTACAATAATAAAATGAAGTTCTGGCGCAATTTATCAGGTAGATACTAACGCTTGTTCATTAAAAAATAAATAAACTCTTAGCAGGCCTTGGAAAATTAACATAATTAAATAAAACAAAAACGATTCTTGATTATACCTAGGAAATCCTAAAAAGCTGCTAAATGCGTGTCGTTTAAAAATTAATATCGGGTCGGACACAGCCCGCAGGCCATATGCTGGACATCAACGTTACAGCTGTTTCTGATTATACTTAGGAAATCCTAAAAAGCCGCTAAATGCGTGTCGTTTAAAAATTAGTATCGGACTAGATACGGCCCGCGGGCTATATGTTGGACATCAATGGTATAGTTGATTTTGATTATACCTAGGAAATCCTAAAAAGCCGTTCAATGTGTGTAAAAATTTGTATTGGGCAGGATACGGCCTGCGGTCGTAAAATTAATTGACACAAAATCTTAAATCAAGCCAAGGTATATACTGACTGGAGAGCTAAGAGCTATATTCTCGTTAAGTGAGCAGCTTGGTGGAGGTACGTCGTTTTCACCTCCCATCACTCAGTTTTTGACCGACCGTATACCGCGAGACCCGCTAGCACCCAGAAACTTAGCGTTACGGTCTGACACACAGGAATGACCGCCATTTAAAGTCCATTTACCGTAACTATGAAATGACGTCACAGTTGAAAAACTCACCTTGTGCCAATTCGTAAACTGTCAAAAAAAAGTTAGGTTATATCGAACAACTTCTAAAAATATATTGAAAACCTATATTTCCTATGGAGGAAAGGAATTAATTATAAATTATGATGCACAGCAGTTCTTTCTAACCAATTTGTCGCGAAATTTATGGTTTATATTATATTAAGTGTGTAATGAAGTATTAAAAAAAAAATAATAATAATTTCAGTGTATAAGAATCATCAGAAATATTTGTTTTTAGAAATGGGTCGTGTTCTTTTAATACTAAAATCAAATTTATTTATTAAGAGGCCTCAGGTAGAGATGTTGTGTCCTTACTATTACAGTACATCTCATAAATTACATTACGTATCCCAACTGTTGTAAAATTGTCTAATTCTACAACAGATTTAGTACGTGTTCGTTTCTTTTTCGGGCTACTGACAATTTCACCTCTCGCTTGTTGTGGTGCCATTTTATTTACTTTAGAAATACTGACATCTAAAGCAGCTGCAACTCTCTAAAAAGTTAATTAACAATTATTTGTAGAAATATATTCAAGTGAAAAGACCACAGATATAAACTAAATTTTATATTTACTCACATCTCTGACGCATTTCACATCCATTAAAAGTCCACCATTATCTCGCTATCTTTCAAAATAATTAATAAGAGACAAAACCATCCTTTGAGCACGGCTACTAAGAGCTTTGGGCATTTTTATTACAATAAAGTTTTTAAAAAAATAAAATTTAACCTCACTAAATTCTAAACACCTAAATGTCAACCTGACAAATAACGATTGAACAATCCAATTTCAATCTGGCAAAATTGAAAAAATGTACCAAATTAAAATAAATAAATGTACTGAGTTATGGATTGATGTTGATTAAAACATATCATAACGTTGGTACTTAAATTAACCAAGTGTGACGTCATCTCATATTTATTATGAATGGAGTTTACTGGCAAAGTTTAACATACGCTATGTACCGTCAATTTATTAGAGAGTCAAGAAAATATGTCTTAAATATCTTCTATAGAACAAAGTTTTTTTAATAGAATATAACAATAATATATGAGTCTTTATATAATGCTGGTGCAATGAATTGGAAAAAAATTAAGCGTCCAATAATATGGCCAGGGACTGTAGTAGTGGAAAGCTTAAAAGTGGCTTGAATTTTTGGCAGTGGTTGGATGTTTACAGAAATTTTGAGACAGATCCTACAATTGTATATACTACTGTCTGCTTAATTGTGAAATAAAATCAATTTACGTAGTATATTTTAAGCTTTATTTATTTTAAAGTTTTAGCAGCTATTGTTTATCGTACACTTGCGTTTTCTGTCTCAGAAATTTGAAGGTTTCAAGGTCATTTTTTACTTTAAAATTGTATTATAATTATTAAAAAGACAAACAAGTATTGACAGGAAAGATATTTATGATAGAGTAAGTGCGATATTAAATTGAGAAGTTTAATATCAGTGCGGACTATAGCTTCGCACAAAGCAACGAAATGGATATTATAAATAGTTTATTACAATTTTAATGCGACAATATTTCAATGACTTCGAAATCCATATATTTCTGAGACATTTTAGTATAATTGGAATTGAACACAGCGTAAGATATGTATTGTGAATTTCTATCGGCTTATTTTCTGTTTTATAGGTGCAATTATTGATGAACATTAAACCAAAACTAGCCAGTAATATAAGTTCACATTCCTCAAATATATTATTTTGTTGCATATGATTTAGAATTTTATTTGCTAGTGATAAGTAATTTATAGAAAGAACTGATTATCAAAACTATCAAAGATAGTTTAAGTTAATGCTTAATATTGTGAATGGTGATAATATTTATCTACTTTTTTTAATATTTAATCTGTTATAAGAACACCAAATAAAAATTATGAAAAATATGTGTATTTTTTTTACCTTTTTCTTGTTACCGACAAAGATAGCTCCGTTTGCAGAAGTTTTCAACTTTTACCTAGTGTTCATAAATATCCATGAGATCCTACAGACAGTGGAAGCGAAAAATGAACTTGTGGGAAATTTAATAAATGAACTCGACAACAAAAGGTTAAAGAGACTTTGGCCAAATGACCTACCGCATAAGGAAGACAGTGATATATAAGGAGAAACGTCACTGGATGTCTCCCTTACATGCCGACTACTTTCAATTAATTTACTTAATACTCATTTAATTGCATTGTTTGTATATGTTAAAATGAATAAAACTTTAATAAAATGTCTTTAAAATCGCAACAGAAAATTAACTGCAATGTGAATTGTTGTGTATTAAGTGGCAAATGTCAAAAATATCCTATTCCAATAGACCATATTAGTGTGTCGTCACATACATGTGCTGCCATCTGAGAGCTGAGTCCTTTTGAAGTTTAAAATACATGGGACATTACTTTTGTTACCTTAATTTTATAAATATTTTCAATTTTGGAGCATAAAATATGTATTTTTGATAAATATATACTAATATATACAGTCCAGATACTTTATATTATAGAAAATTCAAATAAAAGGAATCCAACCGCGAGACGGCAGCACTGAATTCCAATTTGTGACGTAGTTACTAATATGGTCTATTGCCATTTTGTAAGTGACAACAGCGCCTCTATAGGTAATGTTTATTCTCAATAATAACGTCAATGAAAATGAATAATATTGGAAAATAAGTTTTTTCTTTACATATATACTTTATTAGCACAACCATTTTTCATCATACATATTATTTACAATCAAATCGAGATCTTTAAGATCTACAATAACTTATCGTATGTAATTATGAATAAAATCTCTTTTAAGTGCATTAGCATTATAGATAAGCGTGTATTTTCATGGAAGGACGGGAGAAAACGATACATTAAAAGGACGGTGTACACAGATTGCATGATGATTTGGCGTGTATCGTATAAAAGGAATGTTGTTATTTCACTAAACATTCATATTGACATGCATTTGTATAAATAAATAACATTGCTATGACAACAAACATTTGAATTTGGCGCCATCACGTGAGAGGAAATAGAACTACGAGAATCATATTCGTAATTCTGTTTCATTTTTTTTAAAACATATTCAACAATCAAAGTACTAACAGTTATATAATATTTGTTGACATGGCAATACAAATAGAAGCCAACGCATTTTCTACTATAATTCTAGTTAAAAAATCTCTAGTATTCTATTAGTTGTAGTTCTAATCAGGGGCTACTTGTTATAGTTCTACTTGTTTTAATACTGATAAATATGGTCCTTTATTTTGATTTTCTTGAGTTTCTGTAATTATTTTTAAATCTACTGTTAACCACACAAAATATTACAGAATTTTTAATTATTTAGCTGTACCACAAGAGTATATAATGCACAGAAGTATTTTATTAGGTCATCTAATTTTATAAAGTCACCTGATTTTATCAGGTCACCTGTTTTTATCAGGTTACCTGGTAAAATTACACACCTGTAATTAACACTTGGTAAGATTACGGCATCATCAAAGGATGACGCACTGATAGAAAAATTCCCACGGTTTGCAAAAAGTTCCCAGGCTCAATTACCCTAATACCTACTCACAGATGTTCAAAGCTTATGAAATCACTGTAATGAGTTATAATTTAGCAGAGAGGAATGCGGATATTCTTGGGAGTACAACCAAGGAGATTATTTGTGTGTTTTTCGATAAAATGGAAAAGGAGCAACATGGATCCGTAATTCGCTTTTTATTTTTGGATGGCAAAACATGCGAAGTTGACTGCTGTCTATGGGGACTCTTCACCATCTATGACAATCGTGAGATATTGGGCCAACGAATTTAAACGTGGTCGTACATCTGTTTTTGATGAAGAGCGGCCAGGCAGACATGATTACCGAGGAAATCGTTAAAAAGGTCCACGACATGATTCTTGCTGATCGCCGAACTAGAGTGCGCGAAGTAGCACGGGCCGTAGGTGTGTCGTACGAAACGGCAATCAGTATTTTACATGATAAGATAATTAAAGGAGACACGGCCCCATTTAGCTAAAAAAAAAGATGCTGTTCCACCATGATAACGCACCAGCACATTCAATCGGAATTGTCGAGGCCAAATTGCATGAACTGCGCTAAGAATTGCTGCCGCAACTACCATACTCGCCCGATCTGGCTCCTTGCGACTTCTTTCTGTTCCCCAACAACAAACATGGCTTGTACCCTTTTCACACTAGATCTTTAAGACGAGTGAACTTAAAGTTCACCGATTTTTAAGATCGGTATGCTTTCACAATTGATCTTTAAATCTCTGGTGCTGTCATCAGCTACAGTAATTTTGTCCTTAAGTTACCGTCATGAAATTACCAGTTTTGAACTGTCTGCGCAGACGCACATTTTGAATTATTATAAACAATTAAGGATATTTTATTTCATTCTACAATAAAGGCAACAATAAAGAATATATTACACCTGTATTAACATGTAAGTCGATACATTTTATCTCAATTATTGTAGCTCTGTATTTTATTAAACACATTATTAAAATAAATAATTTTATTATAACAATAAGTATAAACTTCTTATAACGTCGATATAATACAGTATTCTTGTTTATGATAATATAAAATGTTGACAGCACAAATTCAAGGAATATTTTTTTATAATAGAAATTAAGTTGGCAATGCGGGCGAAGTTTAAGACGCAGATTTCTGTCTTAAACATCGCTTGTATTTAGACGAGGCCATACGGTTTCACATTAGCGTTTAAAGATACATTCACTTTAACATCCGATCTTAAAGATCTAGTGTGAAAAGGGTATGAGGGAAAAAATTTTAGCTCAAACGAGGAAGTTATCGCTGAGACAGAAGCGTATTTTGAAAAGTTTGACAAATCGTATTTTTTGGAGTGGTTAAAGATATGGCAGAAACGTTGGGAAAATGTATCTACCTAAAAGTAAATTACGTTGAAAAATAAATTTTAAAAAAATTGTGAAAAACTTACGTTTTCATTCCTAACACGGGTACTTATTGATCCACCTTCGTACATATTTAACTTTATTGCTGGACAATAGATAATTTTATTCAGTGTATTTTACGCCATACATTATGTAAACTCTGTGTACATTATATACTTTTATGGCAGTATCATTGAATATAAAGACTTAACAAAGAATCCCATTCAATGGGATTTTTTCCATGTCGATATCTTCCTGCTAGAAGAATGACTTATGATGCTTTAGTTTTTTTATTATATCTTTCCAATTCATTCTTAAGTAAAGAAATATATTTTAAATCTCCCGCTCAATTTCATGCTAGGACATCTATTCCACAGTCTGTCAACTACGATGTGAAACGCCCTTAATGAAGTCAGATCTGCGTTCACGTTTCGTATTTTGTAGCTACTCTTCTAAAGTCTTTATATTTAATGGCATTATTTGTGCCTTTCTACCAAAAGTTTCTTCTCAGACTACATTTTGATTTAATATGAGTGCCCCTGTTTTAAATATCTAAATCTTCCCTTAAGCATTTATTTTTCGTGCTTTCAAACATAACGCTGTTCTATTTTCTAATAAATAAACTTAATTAAACAAATGCGTATTTAACCAAGAACCCTACTAAAAAAGTATGGATAAAAACTTCGTCTTTGTGGCCTTGTTAATACTCTGTTTCTATTTGGCCTTGGTTGAGCTTCAGGAATTGGTTCGAATGGTTCTTCTGTAGTTTTAAGTCCAGGAGAATCACTGGTATCTTCAGCAAATTCGTTTGTTTCGTAATCGGTGATTTCTTTTATTTCATCAGTTGATGTAGGAGTTATGTTGATTGTTGTTTTTGGGGTTTGTTCGGGTTTTTGTGATGTTTGTTCGATTTTTTGTTGTTGTTCTAGTGTTGCTTGTTGAAGTTTAATAGGTATTCTTTCACTTTGGATGTTTTTAGTTGTATTAAAATTGAGATCAACCAATTTTGGATCTATAACTTTTAAAGTTGATTCAGTTGCGTTTAAAAGTTCATGTACTTCTGATGGTACTTTCATTTCTTCCTTAATTTTTGGTTTTAGTTTGTCGTTTGTGAGTGAGTTTTTTGATTTGCTGTCTATAAGTTTTTCGTTCTTTCTTACTTTGAGTTTATCGTGCTTTTTTGTGGTTACATATAGTTTAGCGCCTTCTTTTTTCTTATCGTCATGCATCAATGTTATCTCTACTACTCTATGATCATGTTCATCTTCTTTACTTACGTTTTTTTCTTCTGCGATTTCATTCTTTTCTTCACTGGTAAAGTTGAAATCTATCATTGGTAATTCTTTGCGGCTTGTTCGGTTTAGTTTGATTAAAGCATTACCGGCTGAGTTTTCTATTTCTTTGATAAATGTTTTATCTTGCTCATTGTTAGATAGGTCTTTTGTTTTGTTTAGCTTTGTTTCCATTGTTGTTAGTATTGGTTGTTGAACTGTTGTTTCTTTTATTGGTGCTTTGCTTGCTTCTATTTTCTGTTTATTTGTTTCTACAGTTGGTTGTTTAACAATTGATGTAACTGTTGTTTTTGTAGGTGGGGCTTCCTTGTAGTAACTTACTGTTGTAACAGGGCTATCAGTTACTTTAGTCTTTTCGTTTTTAGTAATTTCTTTTTTCAAATTAACATTTGACGTTAGAGTTACTTTAGTTGTTGTTTCATCAATAATTTTAGTGTTCTTATCTTTTATTAAATCAGAAGCTGTGTCGTTTACTTCAATTATATCAAAAACTGTACCATTTTCTATCAAACTAAATAGTTGACCTTGATTTATACTGGCATATTCACCATTTTCCTCAGTTGTGACAGTTTCTGTAGTAGAATCAACCTTTACCGTTTTCATGTTTGTTTTAATTTCACTCATTTTTGCTTTTGTGGTTGTAGTTTCTATTTTTTCCATTTGTTTTTTAGTGGTTTTATTATCCAGTGGTGTGGTAGTGGATGATTCTTTAGTTACTGGAAATCCTCCAGCGGTACTTAACATGTCTTCTGTTTCTCGCCGGTGTCGTGTTGGTGAACCATATTCTCCAGTGTCTATTGTGTTGGATGTCCATATCCAGGGTTTAGTGGCAGACTTAATGGCGTTTGTTGAATAGGGTGTTGACGAAACAGTTTTGGGGATACTGTTTTTCTCTTGGGGACATGTTAGAAGACCTGTCATCTCAGTTTGATCCTAAAAAAAAATATGTATTTAGAATAATGACCTAAATTAGGAGAATTAAATTTCTATTTTAAACAATTTATGTATTTTTCACTGTTTAATTTTAAATTATTTATTTATACATATTTCAAACTTTATTTTTTAACTTACATAGTGGTCTGCACATTACCCCTTTAGGGCTTCATTACGGCAACATCCTGAATTAAGTTTTTCAACATTTGTATGGGTAATCTTTGTAAGCAAAAACCAATTCTATATCTTATTGGTCCTAAGAGATATTAAGGAATCCATGAAATCACATTTCACCCGTTAAGGGCTGAATTTCAAATAATCCCTTCTTAGTGGGTGCTTACGTCATAGACGGAATATACTCCCCGAATTTCATGATGCTAGGTTCAGTGGTTTGACTGGTCGATGATGAGTCAGTCAGGACTTTGGTTTGTATACATACTTATAGATTGTTATTCACGAACACACAGAATTGGTTTCTTGCCAGGCAAAGTTAAAGATTTTTTTTTAAATTATAAGCAACAAAAACGGAGTAAAACAATCCTAAATTCTTTCATCGGGAATAAAAATAAAAAATATACCATAATGAAAACTTGTATCTGTTTTCAATCAGATGATTGTTGTCATATTTCTGTCATCAAATTTTATTCTTTAATAATCGTTTCTTAATATGTGCATTAAGCTCTCACACGTCTTAGAGGTTCCCTAAGGTCGTTAGAGAACTCCCCTCAACCGCTTCCTAAGTGAGATTCACCGCTTTTCCCCTAAAGGCAGTTTGTCTAAATGCAAGTTTACGCGAAAATTTAACGAAAATAGCGCCATTGGCGTCGATACTACAAAACCAAAAGTATATGAAAAGAATGAATGAGTGAGAACCAGTTGCTCACCTCGAGAATTAAAAACAAGAAGGTGTAAACTTAAATGTGGGATTAGAAACTATTGTGGAAACAGGAGTAGCCAAAATATTAGAACAGGTCTGGATAATAAAACTCACAGCTTTTCCTTTGCAAGCAATGCGCCGAGTTCCTTCAAGTCCGCAGTCTGCAGTAAGTTCTAGAGCTGTTTGTTCTGGGAGATAGATAACCGTTAACCCTTTCAGAGGTAGGAGACAACCTTCAGCACCAGTTGCCCATGGTGGAACTGAAAATCAAAATACAAAATTAACAATACGTATAAATAACACAGTTCAGCACAAAAAATTTCTGGCTTAGTCATGTTATGTCTCACTTGGGTAACCATAAAGCCGACAATTATGAAGAACTGGTGCAAAAACCTGGACAAGATACCTATAATGGCTTGCAAGTATTTTTATTTACAAGTGTTCAAAATTGCTTTCCATTTTGAACACTTTCGCATCCTTACTCTTTAGTTAACAGTAGCTCGGAGCATAACAAAAAATATTGCACGTTCGTACCTACTTGAAAGTACTTGAAGTACCTCCAACGCGAACCGTTTTAATTACTTTAAATTAATTGTCAAAATAAGTATAATTTATTTTATTTATGTTTAAAAGATATATTTTAATGAATATAAATGTCATATATTTATGAATATATCTTACAAAATTAAGTGTTTTTTAGAGCCCTGCGCGGATAAGCTTTTCTGTATCCGCATCCGATCCGCATCCGCACATCCATGATCCGCATCCGATCCGCATCCGCAGCTTTTGTAAATGAAAAATCCGCATCCGATCCGCATCCGCAAAAATATCCGCACTATCCGCACTACAGGTTTTGCTGTCAGTTTGGAAAGAACTAACATATTTCGCCTGTTTAGGTAATCTCTGCTCTAAAACGCTACAGAAAATTTTTGGATTTACCAGCTTATTTATTACTAACCTAACCTAAGGGACCCCAAAAGTTTTAAGGCCTAGATGCGCTAATAACTTATTTAAATCTAGAGAGAGATAAAAATTTTGGGGGGCCTAAGCGTTCTTTTTCGTAGGGAGTAAGTGGCGTGCTGCTTTTTTAAAAATTGAATTTAAAAAAAAAAATCAGAAAAGTTACTTGATAGAAGGTGCTTCATATTTTTAGGATCAAGCAATTCTCTTACGCCATTTCGCGCACGCGTTACGCGTTGCAACTTTTTCAAATAGCAACATGTGTCATTTTTCAAATTTTTGGGATCTGCAAGACTTTTTACTTCGGGTAGTATAAAAAAATTGGCAGGTTACATAATAAAATTTTCGAGAAAAAATTATGTAGGTAAATTTTGGTAATTAAATAATACTTACTAATCAGTTTTATGTAAAAAAAAAAACCTTTATCAGATTTAAAAGCCAGAATTAGAGCAGAGGTAGGAAGAATTACGTCGAAAGTGTACCAGGAAACTTTTGTCCAAAATATTATTTTCTATAATATATTCAATAATAAAAAGAAAGTTAAGTTGATTGTCTCAACTCAGTCTTGATCATGGACAATTGTCTTAATAAAAATAACATAAAGTGAGATTGAATGCTACAAAATATCATGTATATACAGACAACCGAAAATAACCGAGGACTGCGTAGAACACAATTGCTTGTTTCTTCGAAAGTAACCGAAGATTTAATGTTCACGCGGATATTGCGGATAAGCGGATATGACATTTAATCCGCATCCGCATGGTTTAAATGATAATTTATCCGCATCCGCAGAAAAGTTGCGGATATCCGCGGATTTGCAGGGCTCTAGTGTTTTTCTATTATAATTTCATGCTTCGATCTTATATAACTTCGCGGCCCCCCGACGAAGCTTTCACGGCCCCCCGGTTGAGGAACACTGTTTTAGATCGTCCAAAATAAACGTTGTTCATTATTGTGAAGTGCGGTCGGAATATTCTATTGCTCAGATTTCATAAAGTGGTTTGAATCCCCGAACTTTGTTGGAAATTATTGAATGACATCATTAATACAGTCTCTCTAGAGGGAACCAACTTCAACTTCGACCACACCTCGGAAGTTTTAGAACTTCAAAATCAGTTTATTAACGGGAATATTATCTTACGATTATCGGGATCATTAGGAAACTGGTGTGTATTGTAATCTATGACTTTCAGAACATTTTCAAGGGTAAACGGGGACAGGTTTTTGTTGACTCCACTTATTTTGCGCTAGCGTTTCTTTTTCTACACTTCATATTTAGCTTTGCAAATTGTATTCTATTTCAGATCCTTTTCTGTTTGCTAAAATCATATTTTATCATCTGGGTGTGTGTAATTGCGTTGTGTGTGTGTTCCACAAGGGTGTTTCAGGTTGAATTATTACCCCCAATTACTGATTATTACACTGGAACACACACACACTGTGACAATAGTATATGACCATTTTTAAAAGATTTATCACACATGGTTTTGCTAAAATAATTACTTTTTTTTACTTCAGTTTTTCCGGATGTTTTTCCTCCATTTTCTTTGAATTTATAGGGACATTACTTTTCTAATAATACTATTTTATTTTAGGAAATTATTACCAAAAAATTTTTTGAATACAGGGTGCGGTCTATATGATTTAAACAAAGTTTTTTCGCGTAAAATATTGGTGCATTTTGTCCACTTTCAGTTGGCCCAGCTATGAAATTTTCAGTTTCTTCAGAAATTATTAAATAATAAGTAAAAATAAATGCTGCTTTGTACATTTTTTGACAATATAATCATATTAGAAGCAAAGGGGTCAAAATTTATTCCGTAATATTTAATTTGTGATTATAAAAATAATATTCGTAAAACAAATTTTTTGAGTTCATGTATTCTTGTACTGTATATAAAATAACTGGGTTTTTGTGGTAGCTATGCATAGTAGGCGTTGGAAAACAAAGTTTGTTTATTGACTGTGATGTATTAAAAGTGTTAAAGCCGGTCACCATGGCGTAGTGGTTAGTGTAGCGATATACTGGCTTCTAGATCATGAGGGCTCGGGTTCGAATCCCGGTTATGGCATGGAATTTTTCAAAAATAAATGCATCTCCTGGATAATGGCCTTAGTAGCTAAGTCTAAAAATAAAAAATTTAAAAAAATAAAAAAGTGTTAAGGCTAAATAATTTTAAAACATGGGCAGAGGCACTATTGATAAAAAAATTTGGTTAATCATTGTGAACTTAGCAAAAACAGGAAAAACCAATTCCGAAATCGGAAAATTATTAGGTTTGTTAAGATACAGTATTAGAAATATTGTAAAATTGTACAAAACAAGTGGTTCAGTTGCCCCAAAGCCCCAGTACGTGAAGAACTACACTGACGGACAATGACAAACGTGCATTGAAAAGAATTATCAAGGATAACAGACGTGCTAACTACAGTCAATTGAGTGTACTGTGGAGCAATGTTGTTGGAAGACGTGTTTCAAGGTCTACATGTCATAAGGTAGCTAAAAATTAGGATTTGGAACTTATATTTTTTCACATTCAGTTCCATTGTATTCTATATCTTATGAACCGATCTATAAAAATAAGAACAAGAAAGAGTTTTTATCGACACCTTTCCACTAATAATTTAAATGTATCTTAACCCATTTTCCCCTAACTCAATCCACTTTTCTAAATTTTCCTTGCGTTGTAATCAAGGCTAATAATAATGTATCTGCCCGTGGTGTCCATTACTTAAAGGGGTGCATTACCTGGTAATTCACAGATGAAAGACGCCACTTCCGGTCCGCCGCAACCAAGGGCGTGCCACCGGAAATCAGCAGAGGGATCCGAGGCGGCGCACAGTGGTGTAGATACAGTAGGAGCGGCTTCTCTCCAATATCCATCACCGGTTAACGATTTACTATTCCTAAAAAAGAAAAAAATGTTAACTTTAAAGAGTCAAATATACTACATACGGAGTGATTATTTAATGGCGAGATGACGTCACTGGAAGTTTTAATAATTTGCCTTTTCATACACATCGTAGCAGGCGATTATGCGCGCATGCGCATAATCTTTTTTTCTTCATAATCAAATTATCTTCAAGATTATTATAGTCATAGTATTCTGCTAGGAGGCACGTAAAATTCGGTGACGTCGTCTCACCATTAAATAATCACTCTGTAGTGACTATCTGTTATGGTCTGTTTAAGCTAAAAAAGCCCTGAATGGGTGTCTACATCGCTATTTTCATTTTGCAAGTACACTCAACTTTATAAATACGATATATGCCGGTTTCAGGTTATGTTCAAAAAACTGAACAGTAAATAGTCTCACGGGGTGAACAAAGAGCGGAATCTTGTCTATAAAATGTATTATATAATATTAATTTACATCAGAATACAATTGTTGGTCAAAATGGTGCTGGTGTTGTCCGTTAGAAGCTGATGTAAGTCTCTCTTGCCCCGGCTTCTCCAGGTACGGTCGAACCACCCCAGGTATCCGCACGAGGCGAACACGTGGAGAAGCCCTGTAGACAACATTCACATCTCGTCTTGGTGACTTCATTTGTGTAATTGTTGGCAGCAATTAAAGACCATAGTCAGCACAATTGAATAATGTTTGTCAACACATTAGAATGTAGATCAAAACTTATGTTGACAAACACGCAACACTCATTCTTTAATTCCCAAAACCGTACGTCAGCAACCATGACAGCCTAAAAGCTGCTCAAGAAATTGGGATACAATTATACCATAATTGTGACAATAGTAATAATGCAATAACTATTAAGTTCTAATATATTTATTAATTCCAAAATAATAATATCTACCGTATTTTTCGGACCATAAGACGCACCGGACGATAAGACGCACCCCAAATGTATGTGACAATTTTTAGAAAGAATATTTATTATTACAATAACTTGCACCAGCAACATTCTGTTCATCTTCACTCTCTGTACTATCACTCGTCTCATGTCATTGTTCGTATTATTTTCGTCTGAACTATTGTAGTCAATCTCTTCAAAAACCAAGTCATCTTCGATACTATCCAATGCGTTGCTTATACCGAATTTCTTAAAAGGCTTTATAATCGTCTTTTCTTTTACAGCTTCCCATGAATTTTTTACCCAGGTACTTTTGAAATTGTCGTCCGTTTCATCCGTTGCTATAACATCGCGATTTGGCTTTATCGTTCGTTTGTTCCACTCTTCCCACATAAAATTATTAAATGGTTTATTAACCGACACATCCAAGGGTTGTCGTTGACTTGTAAGGCCTCCAGAAATTACTAATTCTGTGTTCATATCTATATTTTCTTGGTTGATTATGTTTTATGCGCTCCGAATTGATTCCACACCAATATCGCACACTTTTGAAACAAGGCACCTGTATCTTCGGACCATAAGACGCACCCCAATTGTGAGTCGATTTTTCTGTGTAAAAAGTTCGTCTTATGGTCCGAAAAAACGGTATACATTTACAACAAATATAAATACAACTCAGTTAAACTTTGTGGGGACCTCTAGTATAAAAATAATGAAATGTCACGGTTGGCTGATTTATTTATTTCATTTGTACTTACTCTGTACATCCCTCACATTATGGGTTCCAAGACTTGCGAGCGGATCAAGTCTGAACCCCCCCCCTATTAGTCCGCTAGCTGGTTGCTATGATTCTTGGAAGGATTAAGGGTTGTTCAATTAAACTCAACATTTTAACTAGCCTACTTTAATTATGATTACGGTTTAAATATTTACACTAATTATTATAGACTTACAATTACGTCGATACAGCTAAATCCAAATGAGACACACATTCGCACACACTAGACACACTTTACACCAAACACTAATTTAACCACTACATGTTTCTAAATATTGTCTCTCCACTTTTTAGCTGGTCACTACACTAACGTTCATACGGAATTGCATTGTTACTTTATTTCGACTCGCCCAAACACTCTAAATGTCTCTAACCCATGTCTCTTAAAAACCAACTCCAAAACATGGTCTTAACCATACGACGGCTTAAGCTGAACTCTAAACATGACTTAACATTATGAAGGTTTACAATCTACTCTAAAATGCTTACATCGCCCAACTGTTAAATGTCATTTAACACGTCTTGATTGTCGGTCTTGTACTATCTTAAAATTCATAATTTATTGGTGATAACTCAGATAAATATTCCATTAGAAAATAGCCCAATCATCATATTTATATCTCAGACAGAATTTAATTATTATTTATGTGCTTATGGTTGACGTATATTTATTTAACACAATAATTTACGATTCACTTTTCATGTTCCATTGACAAAGTGTCAAGTTAAAATAATAAACAATCTACCGTTATCTTAAATGCCCTTTCTAAGAAATAGATTATTTTTTTATCGTTTAACAGATTAAATATTTTACTCTAATTGAATGATTATAATGAATTTATTTATGAAATTTTATTTATGAAATAATACCAAAGTTACTATCTAGTTAATACCTTACAACTTGGATATATGATAAAATAAGTTTTTTTCTAAACTTCCTGAAATTTGTACAATACTTCTAGAATTCTCTTCACTTTCTGTAATGTTTTCTTTCAAACTTCTAGAATTTTGTTCACTTTCTGTAAAATTTTCTTCCAAACTTCCAGAATGTTTTCATTGTTTCTAGAATATTCTGCACTTTCTGTAGCGTTCTACCAAATCTACAGAATATTTTACTATATTCGAATTTTCTTCAGTTACTCTCAAGTTTTTTTCCTAGTTTCTACAATTTTCCTCATTGTTTCTAAAATTTTCGCCCAGTTTCTCAGCTAGAGCAGTGATGACCATGTGGTATTTTCTTTACCGATCAAACTTGAGTGTTATTTGTTAAATTTAGTTTAAATTTGTTTTTCATGTTTTTGAAGATTGTGGAAACGCAATTTAAGATTGAAAACACGGGTTTTCTTTAAATCTTTACTTGTGATGAATGTAAGTGGGGTAAATTGGACGAAGCGCTCCATTTGTGTGAAGTCCAGGGCTTAACCAAACACTATCCGTTACAGTTTGTCCCTACATGACCGAGTTCTGGTCACACACACACATACACACGTAAAAACACAAGAGACTCATTTATAAAAGAGGAACACACACACATGTATGAAGGTCAGTTAAATATAAATCGAAATGTTCCAAAAACGCTTTATTCAGTTAAATACCAGGTCTACAAGTATGAAATGCGGATTTTTTTAAAAATAAAACTCATTAAACTCAAACGAACAGTAAAAGTTTATTTATTCAAAGTATGCTCCATTAGAAGTTATACATTTTTCCCATCTTTCAGGCAATTTGTGAATACCTCGCCAGTAGAACTCTACCCCTGTCCAAAGCCGTAACGTGGGAGTCCGCTAAATTCCTTGTTTTATAATTTGTGATTTGGCCTACCGACTAAAAACCCTGATTGTCTCTTTTTTCCTACCAAGGAACTATCTGTGGTGATTTTCATCTTGGAGGGGAACAGCCTAACTCTATCCTCACATTCCTCTATTATGTCTTTCTCGCTCGTCTGTCTCCTTACTCTTCATAATGGCTGATACCCTTTTCACACTAGATCTTTAAGACGAGTGAACTTAACACCGATGTTTAAGATCGGTATGCTTTCACACTTGATGTTTAAATCTCTGGTGCTGTCATCAGCTACAGTAATTTTGTCCTTAAGTTACCGTCATGAAATTACCAGTTTTGAACTGTCTGCGCAGACGCACATTTTGAATTATTATAAACAAATAAGGAGATTTCATTTCATTCTACAATAAAGACACTACAATAAAGAATATATTACACCTGTATTAACATGTAATTCGATACATTTTATCTCAATTATTGTAGCTCTGTATTTTATTAAACACATTATTAAAATAAATAATTTTATTATAACAATAAGTATAAACTTCTTATAACGTCGATATAATACAGTATTCTTGTTTATGATAATATAAAATGTTGACAGCACAAATTCAAGGAGTATTTTTTTATAATAGAAATTAAGTTGGCAATGCGTGCGAAGTTTAAGACGCAGATCTCTGTCTTAAACATCGGTTGTGTTTAGACGAGGCCGTAAGGTTTCACATTAGCGTTTAAAGATACATTCACTTTAACATCCGATCTTAAAGATCTAGTGTGAAAAGGGTATTAGAGCATCTGTCGCACCGTTTCCCAGTTTTCCCTGGAGTGTCGGATAACCTGGACCATGTTGTCGGGTGTCAGGGTTTCTCCTGTTATCGTGTATGCTCGCAATCTTTCTGCTGTCCATCTCCCGCATATGAATAATGTATATTCGGCTGTGTCGACTGCGCCGCAGTAGGTAGTCTTCGTCCTGGTCCTTCACAGTCCGCAGGGTGAAGGACTTAAAAGACCTATGGGCTGTCAAGGCTTGCGTGACATAGTAGTGCCTGAACTTGCAGGCCAGCCAGTCTGGTATGTTGGGGATGATGCCTTTTTGTCCACTGCCCATTGTCCTGATTCCTGGACCACTCCTCTTGCCATTTCTCCACCGACTCGTAGGTGCCTGACCAACTCACTTTAACGTGTATCTATGTACTCGTACAAACACAAATACACACATGCTCTCTTCTGTACTCTCTCACACATATTTACATACACATACATATTCTACAATCACAAACACACATGAAGAGGATATATATGGTCACAAAACACACACACATATACAAACAAACACATAGATCGTTACTATGTTACTTTTGTTTTTGGTCGCGATTGTAAACTTTGCTTTTGTAGTTCGCTTTTGTTTGCAACAGTCGTTTGTTTTTCTCCAAACTTTTATTAAAGCAATGAGTTGTTTATTCCAGATTTGGCATTAATTTCACGGTGAAAATGTGAAAAGTTTATGTGAATTTTCACACATAACAGGATTTTGTTGATATACTCCCGTTCGTGGAAGTTGCGCACTTGATAATTTAAAAAAAATGTTATATAGACTCTATTTTCAGGGAATTGACCGCTGTCACAAAGTACTTGTAGAAAATACATTCTAGCAGCAGAGTAGAAATAATTTGGCCTAATATTTTCTATCAGAGATATTATTTATCATGACCATGGAAACGTTACATGTAAGTATGAAAAAATAAATCCTTTTTTCAATTTTTTTTCGTTTTATCAAAAAATGTCTCAAATAAAAGTTTTTAGCTATTGCTTTCATAGCAACTTTTGTTAAATAATTTTTTTCTAAATATTTTTCTGTTGTGAAATATAAATAATAAATTCTAATTAAATTTTAAAATATTTCTTACCTTTTTACAACTTTTCAGCACAAATTTTCAATTTAATTTACTAAAAAAATATCAAATGTCATCATTAGACAAAAATAGGTTGCCATCTTGGGATTCTTACCGTCAGTTTGGGCCAATCAAAAGGCCTAATTAATAAGTCCTTGATCAAATTTTATCTGCATAAATTACAATTAAAACATACGTTTTTCCAGTAAATTACATTGAAATCCTAATGACGTATATTTATATTTTGATTTGATTCAGAAATTAATGGAAAGTGCTGCTAACCCGGGAATACACCTAAACTAAACCAAATATCTGAACTAATTACTGAATTAGACCAAATAATTAGAGCGGATTAATGAAAACTAGTTCAAATGACTGTAGCTCGCTTATTTATGAACGGATTTTGAAAATACTTACAGTTTTAGAATTAGGAGTGCATGAGGCTTTTGACTGTATAGTTAAAAACATCAAATTCGCAAGTTGGTAAAAAAAATTTGCTCCAGTTTTGATCAAAAATAGAGCACGGCCATAACTCGCTTATTTATGGACCGATTTCGATGGGATTTGACACAGAATATTAGAATTAGTGTCTCCTGGTATGTAGGTGTTCAAAATTTATGTATCTGTACAAAAAAGGCCAAAATGGGGGTCCAATTTTTTTTAAGTTACAATATTTTTAATGTTTATGGGCCAATTTTGATAAAATTTGATACATGGAGATAGAATTAGTTTCTGCTCCTTATATGAAGAGACAAAGTTCATATATCTATACAAAAAAAAACAGAAAAATATTTCGAAAAAAATTATTTAACAAAAGTTGCTATAAAAGCAATAACTAACAACTTTTATTTGAGATATTTTTTAATAAAACGAAAAATAGTTTCGAAATTTTTTCTAAGTATCTATTTTTTTATACTTACATGTAACGTTTCCATGGTCATGATAAAAAATATCTCTGTTAGATAATATTAGCCCAAGTTATTTCTGCTGCTAGAATGTATTTTATACAAGTACTCTGTGATGGCGGTCGGTCCTGTGGTGGCCACAGCTGATTTTTATCTCTTATAACAAATAATTTTGCAATGCTTAAACAGTTCCCATAATACCCTGTATTTAATTTTAACTTTTTCAAAAAATACAAGTGAAGTATTGATTTTATGAAGACTTGTAATAAAACAGATTAAATATTGATAATTTTCCTGTCCAGAGAAACTAAATGGCTTACTAAATATTTCATAGTTGGTTCACAATATGTGACCCAAGCGAGAAATTAAAAATATATAGCAAATGAATTTTATATAAACTTTTCCAGAAGGAAGGAGAAAATGCTAGAGACGAATGACCCATAAAATCCGAAGTAAAATGCCGGAAATTCTTTCGCGGAATTATTGAAAAACATGGTATATTACTTATGTTTTATACCCTGGCTGTTTCTAAGTAGCTTAAGCACTTTCTTTTATGTCTTCAGTTACTCAATTACTGTACACACTTGACGAAGATGCGCTCTGGCTTTTTATGATAAAGATGGCGGGACATAAAAATGTTATATTTTCTTATATTTTGAATATACAAGGTGTCTCAAACGAAATTTTATATTTATTTAGCTTACTGCGTGAACGCAACGTATCCGAGGGGCGCGGGGGTTATGTCAATCGGTAGCCTGGCTCTTGGGAATTTATTCGCTATGGAGCGTTTCTCGGGAGCAGACCGCGCGTTATGCGTGCGAGAGTTTTACAAAAACGGTGATACGGCGACTGTAGCGCGTAGAAAATTCTGCAGTATTCGAGGTTTTCGCCACTTAAATGATGCGCCAAGCATTCCTCTCATTCGACATTGGGTTAAAAAGTTTGAAGAGACTGGTACAACGCTGGATAAATCAAATTCCGGGCGACCTAGGTCATCAAGAACGGTAGAAAACGTGGAGAATGTTAATCAGTCTGTTCGTGACGACCCGAACCATTCAATTCGGAAGCGCGCAAGTGCTTTAAATGTGCATAGATCATCATTACATCGCATCATGCACAAAGACCTAAAGCTGCACCCCTACAAAACTCAATTGGTGCAAGAATTAAAGCCCCAAGATGCCAGTCAGAGGCTTAATTTCGTAAATCAGGTGATTGAGCGATTTTCAACGTTTACCAACATTTTGTTTTCGGATGAAGCTCATTTTCATCTTAATAGCCACGTAAATAAGCAGAACTGCCGCTACTGGAGTGCAACGAATCCGATACGCAAACATCAGAAACCCCTACATTCGCCGAAAGTGACCGTATGGGCTGCGATGTCGGCGCGAGGAATTATCGGCCCTTACTTTTTTGAAGACGAAAGGGGGCGTGCAGTTACAGTGAATTCAGAGCGTTATGTGGAGATGTTAGACAACTTCTTGGTACCTGAACTGCAAAACTTTCCTGGCTATAACCAAAGAACATGGTTCCAACAGGACGGAGCAACTTCACACACGTCCAATATGTCTCTGCCACGTGTTCGTGAAATTTTCTCAGGCAAATTGATCTCCCGGAGAGGTGACATAAATTGGCCTCCACGCAATCCAGATTTAACCCCTATGGACTTTTTCCTATGGGGTTATCTTAAATCTAAAGTTTACGCCAATAAACCGACTTCACAGGCGCATTTGAAGAAAATATCCGTCACGAAATGGCAGCCATCCCTGAGTCCACCTGCCGAGACGTCATAAGTAATTTTACTGTTCGATTAAATGAGTGCCGAGAACGCGAGGGTCTACATTTAGACGATATTATTTTTAAGAAATAAATCCCCAAAAAGTGTATTTTAATAATTAATAAACATTTTTTCTATATACGACTTACTTTTTTTTTTAATCGATCCACTAAATATAAAATTTCTTTTGAGACACCTGTACAAGATATCGCAGGTTTTTCTTAAACATGTTGCTAAACAAGTTGCCTTTGATATTTTGTCTTTCGGTTTGTTCCGGAAAATTCCAATACTACCATTCGATTCTTGTGTAGAATTTAGTTATCATTTTTTCTACCAACTTGCTTATACATCGCGTTTTCTGGAAATTTCGTGTTCTTTCTATTTTGTCACCCTGTATATCAGCACACGTAATATACATACATACACATAAGTTTGCCGCACCCAAAAATATGTCATCTCCAAGTTTTTTTTTTTAAACTTTTTTGTTAATATATGCAAATGTCTTCATTTCTTAGCGCTAACAAAATTTTCAGAGGCAAAAAAGAGCAAATCTTAAGGGACTATATTTTCTTGTCGTTATTTAATGAAATTAACCCTACAGCACTTAACCCTACAAGAAATAAATGGTTGAAGTTTTTACTTACGCCCAACTGAAGTCAGCATTTTCATTCGCCCTCGTCAGACCTATCCATACGTTCGAGATGATATTGAGCTCCTTCAGGTAAGAACGCACTGCATCAAACTGAGATGTCGTATCAACTGAAAATAAATAAATTAATTAATAAATCATTAGCACTATAGTCGGATTGCTGATAGGTGACTGTTACATGTATGTATCAAGAATTGCAATCATATAATAATCTAGTTACCATTTTTGAGCGATTTAAAATTTTTTTTTGTTATTTGTCTTAGCTGTCAGTATCAGTTAATAATATTAATTAATAGACCTTGCGGCCAATTTAATTATTCACAAACTTTAATTTTAAATCTGCTGGAATATTTTAATTCCGAAAAAGAGAACAATGGGCCACTTATTTCTCTATCTTGTGTCCGTCAAAAAGTAGCAGCTGCCTTAAAGATTTCGGAATCAACAATTCGTAGAATTATAAAATGTAATAAATCTGAACTTCTCACTAACAAAATCACGAGAAAACGAAGGAAATTAAAATCTGAACCAGTTTATTTTATTGATACATTGGCACAAACGTATGGTTATGAAGTACTAAGATTACCTCCTTATCACTGCCAGTTTAACCCCATTGAACTAATTTGGGGTATAACAAAAAATTATTATGATAGACATATTGGTTAAAACGGATATAGTGATAACGAAGTTTTGAAAATGTAGCAGTGTAGTAGCCTGTGATCAAATTAGTTGTGGATCTTGGGCAAAATCTGTTAAAAAAAATCGAAAATTTAATAAATGAATGGTGGGAAAGGGAAAGGATTGTTGATGATATTAATCCAATAATAATAAACACAAGAAATGACAGCGATAGTTCAGATGACGACAATATCATGCATTACAGTGACTAATTGTTTTAAAATTAAAATAAACATTTAAATACAACTTGTAGCAATATATTATATGAATAAATATATTTTTACTTAATATTTTATTACTTTGTACTTAGGGGAAACATAAAAATTTAATTTAAATAGACAACATATTATAATCCAAAATTTACGTATAAGTTTTTCCTTATTTATAATTATTACCTTAAAATTAATAATTTTGTTTGGTTGAGTACTGCTGTGAATTTATTTTCGTGCTCCAATTAGCAAAGATATCAACGAATAATTCTGTTTCTATCTAATGCTTTGTTTTTTATTAAAATAATTTGGAAGGTTAGTTGTCAACTTGCGTCACTGTACGTTACTATGGGTATGCAAATAATTATAATGATATAGAGAGAGAAAGCATATAGTATTGTATATCGATACTTGTAGCAACGAACAGTCACCTATCAGCAATCCGACTTATATGATTCACGACAATATAACGGTAAAAATAATAATAATATGAACTGTGAATTTTCCCATATTTCAGGGTTTTGTAGGTATTTAATAAGTGTAAGAAGTCAATAGAATGTTGGTTGTCTAGGACAATATTTTTTTCTATAATCACATCAAAATCAATAGTTTTTTGATTACACTGGTCAACACAATTTTTGCTGACTTACATCTAAGACTTATTTCTTACTAATTTGGTGCTGCTGAACTCAAATATCACATCAGTTTTTGCGTATCACATCAGATTTTTGCTCTACAACAAATACATATTTTCGGCCAAATAATGCTTCTATCGTTTAATTTTAGACAAAATAATTTAAGGATTAAATGGTCGTTTGTAAGATCTTCTGGAGTGCACCATTCTCGATAAGTCTCTTTTAATACTCCAATAGTAGTCAGCCATCATGTGAGTATCCCACCTTCCTTGATAACGTCTCTCCATCTCTTTTAAATCCTAATGGAAATGTTCACCCTGTTCATCACTAACATCTCCAAGATTGACAGTAAATTTGTCAAGATGATTAGAAAAAGTTTCACGCTCATGTTGCACCCTAGATGATGATAATTTTCAATCAAATTTTCAACGACCTCCACATAGTTTTCGGCTTTTTTATTCCTAAGAAAATTTTTGATGAGCGCCACGAAAAACTGCCATGCATTCTTCTCAATATCATCCATATGTACAGTGAAATGTGTAATTGAAATAATTTTGTCATCTGGGCCCTCAACAAAAAAAAATTACTTGTGCGCACATGCCCCTATGTAATCCTAAAAATTGCGAATGAACCAGAAAATATTCTATAATAAAGTTATGAAAATATTTTTATTATTTCCTTTTTGCAATATATTCTAGAACTTTATAGGTTAAAGTAGTAACTTATTTTTAACTGTCAAAACCTGTCTTTATCTCGAAAGCCATGTTGATAGAACAAGAATTCATTCTTGTATCCTCCCCGAATAAATATTGATCTAAAATACAACATTATCTTGAATTTTATAAGCCATTGAATCCCGTGGAATATTCCAGATTTTTCAAACAGTTTTTGTATGATTTCCCTAAGGATAAAATGAGCTTTTTCAATATTTTACATATCGCAGTATGACAGTCCTGTTTACTTTTCAACCAATCCGCTTTTGATAGAGTTATTTTGTTCGGTTTTGCGTAAGTAACGAGGTCTCTGATTGGATAATTCATCCACTGTAAAATAACCTTTTTTTTTAGTCATTTATATAGTTTAACAGTAATTTATTGTTTGAAAAGTTTCCGACAGGATATCAAATTTATTGCGAGGTTATCTGGAAACAATAATTCATTTCTGGCGTATTTTTGTAGTGAGAATTATGGAAGATCAATGATTGCTAGTTGTAACTACAATAATTCATCGAAACCATCCGTCAATATTTGTTTTTGACTCCATTTTTCAAAATTATTCCCATAAAATAATTGTTAGAGATTATATTTTATCAACGGACACTAAATGCAAATAATATACATGGTAACGAGGGTTACCTTTTATGTTTTTACAAACGACCACTAGATGGCAATATTGAAATGTGTCATTACTATATTCATAAAGTTTGGGATTTGTTATAGTGAAATCAGTGGCAGCTTATAAATTTACCGAATCGTTGACAGTGAGCGTTAAAAAAACAAGTTTGTGTAAATATGGATATTACTCGTAAAGGTTTTCGTTGAATGATTTTTTACGATTTTAGTAAAGGCCTAACTCAACAACAATGCATAGATTCGCTTCGTTAAACTTTTGGCAATGAAGCACCATCAGAAATACTGTCATTTTTATCCGTTATTGGGCATTTTTGTCCCTTTGTTGGAAATTTTGTACCTTGCTGTGGGAATTTTCTTCACCAAATGTTGGCAACACTGCGCTACAACGAATTGTCACCTTTTGCTGATTGGTTCATGTTCGGGAATAATTGAATTATATAGGAATGAAATGCCGCGATAATTTGATTCAGCGTAAATTTTGAGTTTTGAGCCAAATCTGGTGAATACTCGATGGTATTTGTCCCGTTTTTGGCCTTAAATTCAGCTCTGTTGGAACGAGACGAGCGGTGACGCGTCTCATGCCCAAATTATTCACCAAAATCGACCGAACGGACTCGCGAGAAAAGTTCAAATCACGTGATATCTCTCTTAAGCTAGAACGTCGATTATCGAGCACAATTTCCATTACTTTTTCGATGTTTTCGTCAGTTGAAGCGGTCGAAGAATGTCAGGAACGTGGTTTGTCTTCGACGATCTCTCGATTCGGTCTTGCAGTTGATGTGGATGGTGAGCCTGGGTTCACCCATGATTTTTTGCGTTTGGGATTTTCAAAATAAATCCATTTTTCATCGCCAGTAATGATACGATGCAAAAAAGGTTTTCTTTTGTATCGTGCAAGCATAATTTCACAAGTGATTTTGCGTTTTTCCATCTACCTCTCATTCAATGCATGTGGAACCCATCTGCCGACTTTCTGGATCTTACCCATCTCTCATAGGCGATTTGAAACAGCTTGTTGACTAACGCCTAACTGCTCTGCTAGTTGTTTTTGTGATTGACTATCGTCTTCCTGTAGCAATGTTTCCAATTTTGTATCTTCATATTTTTTTGGAGGTTTTCCATGTTCTTTGTCTGTAAGATCAAAGTCACCACTTTTGAAACGCCAAAACCATCGTTCACACGTATCTTGCCATGGAGCATATTCATCATAAGCTTCTCGAAGCAGTCGGTATGTTTCAGCAGCAGTTTTTTTCAAATGAAAACAAAACAGTAGTACTGTCCGCGAATGCTCTTTATTTGGCACAAAATTTGACATTTTTAACACAGTAAAACGAAACTATATGATCACTTTTCAAATTATAACCTATACGCATTTGACACTTAATGATAACTTAACAAAACGCCATATGTGTTGAAACTTTGAACTATACACTCTGTTTGCGCGGCAAGTTTGAAAAAAAACCGCATTTCATACTTGTAGACCTGGTAAAACATTCTATTGGCATCTGACACTACCGATAGAGGCGCTACTGCATTTACATCATGCCTGACTTTGGTAGGATATTTTTGACAGGTTCAATGGTATCTTCATGTGATATTTATTGAAACACACGGGAACACACTCTAAAATGGTCTTTAACTGTTTTTCCACTTCTAAGAACATATTCCCATGCTTGTCACAAACTCGACTATCCTACAACCGTCAGTTTCCCAAAATCTCACTAGAGGCGCTTCAGTTATTGTCAGTTGATAATATTCTTTGATAAATGTAGTGTTGTCGGTAACTGATGCCACATTTTCCGTCATAATTAGTTTTTCCCCGTAACTGTATAAATATAGATATATATTGCATTCATAACAACTAAATCATAATCATCCCGAATATCCAATAATTATGTTAAACTGTGGTATTAAATAATAAACTAATACAAAACAATTAATAATACTTAACTGAATTAGAATAGATGTATCCCAAACAAACTAGGAAACTAAATTAGTATTAATACCTAGAGGAGGCAGGTAAATAGGACCAATTTCATTAAATACAACCTGGATCTCTTCTCCCCTGGACCACAACCGAATGTTGGAATCAATTAATTATCGCTCTAACCCAAATGCCAATTCGTACCTATCCTGATATAGGGCTCTTTGTGTATCAAATATAACATCAAAGACTGTTTTGACAAGTTTTCACAAAGTTAACTCTGTTGATATTTGGTATATTCAATTATAAAGGTAACGTATTTCATATACAGTACAAGTTACTTGTTTTAGATATAAGATCGTTTTACTAACGATCATTAGCATTTACAAAAATACATCAAAGAAGAATTCTCAACGTCTCGAAGCGAAGAGAAAGAAATATATCTGCTTGAATAAGTATTGTGAGATATACCCTTTTCACACTAGATCTTTAAGACGAGTGAACTTAAAGTTCACCGATGTTTAAGATCGGTATGCTTTCACACTTGATGTTTAAATCTCTGGTGCTTTCATCAGCTATAGTAATTTTGTCCTTAAGTTACCGTCATGAAATTACCAGTTTTGAACTGTCTGCGCAGACGCACATTTTGAATTATTATAAACAAATATGGATATTTCATTTCATTCTACAATAAAGACACTACAATAAAGAATATATTACACCTGTATTGACATGTAAGTCGATACATTTTATCTCAATTATTGTAGCTCTGTATTTTATTAAATACATTATTAAAATAAATAATTTTATTATAACAATAAGTATAAACTTCTTATAACGTCGATATAATACAGTATTCTTGTTTATGATAATATAAAATGTTGACAGCACAAATTCAAGGAGTATTTTTTTATAATAGAAATTAAGTTGGCAATGCGGACGATGTTTAAGACGCAGATCTCTGTCTTAAACATCGCTTGTATTTAGACGAGGCCATACGGTTTCACATTAGCGTTTCAAGATACATTCACTTTAACATCCGATCTTAAAGATCTAGTGTGAAAAGGGTAATAGGTCGCTAGAATCATTCTGTAAACAACTGGTCCACTGTGCAGGGTCGTCTAGTGCAGTGTTTCTCAACAGGTGGTCCGCGGACCACCGGTGGTCTGTAGAAAAATGTTAGTGGTCCGCGAAAATTTTCGAATGTGTTTTTTTTGCTGTTATTTTTTAATTTTTTACGCACATTTTTTATGTAAATAATGTATATTTTGTTTATTTTCTGTAAACTTTTTGTGTTTTTCTACAAATAAAATAAATATATTTAGTAGTACATTAAATATATTTGTTTTCTTGCAAAAAATGAAAAGTGGTCCGCGTTAGAAAATTAAATATTTTAATGGTCCGCTGTGCGTTTTTGGTTGAGAAACACTGGTCTAGTGCAGTGGTTCTTAACCGTTGTTCTACTGAATTGTGAACTTGTTGCAAGTCTTCCACGAAACTATAACTGTCACTTTCTGAATATGTCATTGCTTTTGGTGTTCTCCATTTTTAGGATTTTGTAGGTATCTGTCTGTTGTCTGCCTGTAAGTCTGTATGCAGGGCCGGCTCAAGGGTACCTGTCGCCCCGAAGCAAAATTAAGTTAGGCGCCCCCCCATATATATTTTTTTAAATAATTTTTTTTTTAATTTCATTTTGGCACCCCTCTTTTACTATAAGCCTGAAGTGCCGCCCAATAAAAAGAAGTATTATTTTTTTCTATATTTCTTTTTTGCCCCTGCCCTCTTTACTAGAAGCCTCTCTGTCCGTTTCTGACTGTCTGTCTGTCTGCTAGACTAGAGAGTTGAAATGTAGTATGCATATACAGTTCAAATATATTGCCTTAAATAAAATTTTCGGTTCTCACATTTAAGGATCCCAGAGCGAATAAGGTAAGAGAATAAGAACAATACAGATATGTTGGAGGGTAACTGCTTTTCTTTCATTTTTCCATAATTTATTAGCATTATTAAATCCATTCTGTGAAGTTTTATATTCATTCTTATATGATGTTAAATTATAATTTAAAAAACTTATTAAACTTAAGTATGTATAGAATTTTTCATGCGTGTGAGAAAGTTTTGCCAACATTGAATCACTTACGAATCTTTTTCCAAGTTTTTCTTTGTTAAAATAAGAATACGTAAAAACAGGGGAGAAAAATAGATCGATTTTTCTTTTATTAAAGTTTTTATTGTTTGCGTAACGACGTATTTAACATTAAATGTATGTAAAAACATCTCTTTGTTCTTTGAAAAAAAAAGTTTAAAATATGTGAAAACATTGAATTTTTAGTTAAATCCTTTGTTTTGTTATGGCGCAATATTCAGGTATATTGTTAATAAAAATTGTTTCATCTTTTATTATGATAATAAATTTATTAAATTCTGCCTTTCGGCTTGAATTATTTAATACATTACACTATATTTTGCATATTTTCGTTTCAATCCTTTTTACTTTATTCCGCCGCTGTGTCTTTGTTGAATGAAGGTTCTTCTCTGTAAACTTTCATTTTTCCATGTCCATCCTGATCCTGTATCTTTTAAAACTTCTTCTATTCTTCTAATTTTTTTCGAAATATTTTAAAATTTATATTAGTTTATAAAGATTTAAAAAAGGGGCAGGCTAACATTTCATCAGTTCTGAGCCTTTTGTGGACTGTCTTTTTTTTACTTTTTTTGCCGAAAATGTCAAAATTTTAGACCGTAACTCAAAAATGACCATATATTTGTGATCTAAGGCTAAAAATATATAAGTATACCAATTTACGAACAAAAATTTTAAAAAAAATCTTCCAAAATTTTGAAAATTTTGGTCAAAATTTTTTTGACTCCGATTTTAGCCAAAATTTATTTTTAGGCTAATTTTGGGGTGAGGATTATGAAAAAAGTATTTAAAAAATTCATGCTTTCCTAGTTTTTGAGTTAGAGCTGATTTAGGTCAGTTTTTTGCCTATAATTACAAAACTTTTGCCCAAACTTCAAAATGGACCAAATTTTCTTAATCTCTGACCAAAAATGCATATTTGTACCAATTTTCAATAAAATTGGAGACAAAAATTTTTTACTTCAAAATCACGATTTTCTTAAGGGGTACCCCTTACGATTTTTTCGATTTCTGGCCATTTTCAAGGATTTTGGTTTACTGCCCCTACAAAACTTAAGAATATGTTTATTTAAGTCCATTTTTTTTTCTTAGACTAAACAGTGTAGTAGAATTTTAAAATTTCAAGCCGCATATTTATATCCCTAACCATTTTTTAGTTAGAAATTTTCAAAATTTTCAAAAAAAATTAAAAAAATGAAAAAACTTCAAAAATTTTTTTTGTTTCAAAATCTGGTTACAAGTAAATTTGGACCTCAAGATTTCAAAAATTTCAACCGCAGGTCTTTATTGCATTTCGTTTTTGAGATATATCCATGCGAAGATGAATATTTCTATAAATCACGCCATATTAAAATTGGTCATAATTTTAAAATACGCAAAACGGGTAAGGCCTTAATTTTTTTCTAGACTTAATACACTAAGAGGAATCCAAAAATTCAAGCGGCAGGTTGTTTTCTCTAACCGTTTTTAAGTTGTGATTTTTTTAAACTCACAATTTTCACAAATTATGTAAATAATACCATAAAAAAAATCTCAAAACGCATTAAACGATTAAAGCCCCAATTTTTTCCTAGACTAAATAAACTACAAAGAATCCAAAAATTTTAACCGCTGATCGCCATCTCTAACCATTTTTGAGTTGTGATTTTTTTTATTTTACAATTTTCACAAATAATGTAATGCCATTCAAAAAATTGTCATTATCTCAAAACGTTTTGAACGATTAAAGCCCCATTTTTTCTCTAGACCAGTGGTTCCCAAACCTTTTTACTTGCGGAGCCCTATTAAGAATCAATTTCTATGACGGAGCCCCTAGGCCTACCCTATGTCTTACAAATTAATGGTGTTTAGAAGTAATGTTACGGGGGAGGGGGTAGATTTTTTAGTTAATATAAAATCACTTTTCTCTTTCACAGCTCACATATTGGTAGATAGACCGATATTTATAAAATGAAGCAAATAAGCAAAATACACGCAGATTATTCAAACAAAAATGCATCTCAACAGTTCTATCACAATTTTTATATTATTATTCCAACAGTTCAGTTGTAGTGTGTACAGTTTGCATAAATCTTCTAGCTTCAACGCTATCTCTTGTTATTTATGTGAAAATAATATCGATTATAAAATACTTAGTGTAAATCTCTATTTTAGACATTTCCAAATTGGAAAACCATCCGATTGGGTCTCGCTAAGGGCACTCTGGAGAATTAGGTACAATTTATAACCGCAGACTCGATCCCAGCTGAGGCAAGCTTTGTAAATAACTATTCTAATATAGAATTGTAGATACTATCTCGATAGATAAAACTGAGAGATAAAGGAGATATATATTGTGGTGTACACTGAAACCTCTATCTATCGTTCCTCGAATAATAGTTTTCCCGTATGTATCGTTATTTCTTGCGGTTCCGAATTAGTTTCATACAAAATACGCAAAAATAGATCGCATCGATCGTTTCTCTATGCATCATTTTACCGAATTCATCGTTTAAATTACGCAGCAAATTTCGTGTTTTTTCAAATTGAAAACTTTTTTTTATGCACATTCGATAACTGATGCCGAAAAAAATGTAATTTGTAACAACGAAAAAATATTGATTTATTACGGCAATAAAAAAGCCAAAAAGCAAATGACGATGAAAGATTATATACAATACAAAGTATAATTTTTTTTGTCTGCATGCAGCTTCCTTTGTAGGTATGACCAAAAAACCCTTATACCGTCATTTTGTCGTCTGTCTGTCTGTCTGTCTGTCTGTCTGTCTGTTCGGTAAAAATTGTAGCCAAACGGCTAAACCTAGAGAGTTGAAATTTGGCATATTTATGCAACTCTTTGACCCGCACATAGAAAAAATACTAAAACATCTAAAAAACATATCCCCCTAAAAATATAAAAAAAAATGTCCTCATCGAAAACAAAAATATTTTTTTTAAATTCTGAGTAGGATATCAAATGAAAGCCCTTAGTACGTGGATTAAGGATCAAATTTTTATTTTTGCAAAATAAATTATTTTGATGAGATTTTTGCCAAAATTGTGCAAAAAAAATTTTGTCCCACACCCTGTAGCCCAGATGGTTTAAACTAAAAATCTAAAAAAATTCTAAGTAATGTATATTGGTGTGAACCGAAATAGTACAACAGAAATTTTTGATCAGATTATGTTTTCGGAAAATAACGCATTTTTTGTGGTTTTTGGTTCGCAATGTACAAAAGTTATACCAATGTAAGACATCTGGGTGCAAGGCGTACGATAGCGTAGTGGTTAGAGCACTGGTGTCGTAAGTTAAAATTCGCTGGAAACAAAGGGTTTCGAGTACGGAATGAATTTAATTTTTTCTGTTTTTTTTTGCATTTTTATTATGTTGAAATTATTTTATCAAAATTCTAGTTATATTTTGACAAATGTTGCATTTAATTTTTAAGAGCGTAAAATAACCAGTCTTATTATATGATTAACAGACGATAAATTATTTTAAAAATATCGTTCATTTTGCCGTGATTACTACAAATTAAAATTTGTCCTACACACTCAGCATGCCGCCTTCACTTATTATATACCTGCGAAACCCTGAAATGTGTGAATATTCACACTTCACATCAATTTTTTTATTTTGTTACGATATTTTTTATTTAAACAAATTGTTTTATACCTGAAACATGTATCATTTTTAGAATATGTATGTATGTATGTACATATTAAACAATTAAATATGTATTAATGTGTTTTTTTTTCTATATTCCTGCATTCATTGTTTTCCCGCATCCATAGTTTATTTCAATAGGTCCCTTCAAAAACGATAGATAGAGGTTTCACTGTATATTGGTTGTGACCGCTAATAGCCATAGATGCATACACACTCCTGCTCATGGAAGGTGTAACGTTAAGACAAATTAAAAAGAAGAAACTTACAAATAAAATTTACGATTCAGCAAGGCAGTGGCGGACTGGGTCTAAATATTTTGCCAGAAAACAAAGAGGGCCCACTCAAAATTATAAAGCTATCATTTACTTTTTATAAGGAATAAATAAAATTTTCAAAAAATGTGTAAGTGTAAAAAAGTACAATTTGCGAAATAAATGTATATTTTTTAGTAATTACAATGAAATTTTCATTCAGTGAGGTTTTCATTGAATGGTTTTTTACGATTTTTGTAAAGACCTAACTCAACAACAATGCATAGATTCGCTTCGTTCAACTTCTGGCAATCAACAACGCACAACCATGGCATAATAATCACACTACTCTTTTTCTTCTGTACATTACAAACAGATGTTCATAGCAGTAAAATTTTTTGTGAAATTTTTGTGGATCTGCTATGCAAAAGTTAAAGAACTATTGTCATCTGATATTACTGATAGAGGCGCCACTGCATTGTACATCATGGCTGACGCAGATAGGATATTTTTGACAGGTTCAATGGTATCTTCATGTGATATTTATTGAAATTAATTTATTATTCAATATGAGGGTTGCGTTAAATGAAATTTTTCGTTTTCCAGTGCCCAAGTAACCTCTAGGGTTATAATTGAAGGTAATAAGGCTTTTTGCCACGTTTCGGAACACGATGAAAGCTTAGGTCTCTATCACGACCTACTTTTGCATTGCAAAGATAAACACAACAATTCACGTTGCATTTAATTTTTTCTTGCAATTTTAAAGACATTTTTTAAAAACTCGCTATGAAAACAACAGTATACAAACTCAACTATCCTCCACCTGTCAGTTTCTCAAAATCTCACTAGAGGCGCTTCAGTTATTGTCAGTTGACAATTAAAACGAGGCTTAAGAATTAAGTTTATGTAATAAATATCTTGTGGACTGTCCTACCCGTAAGCTGAATACACTCTTTAATACCCCTAAATTGGGTTGATCCATGGGAATGTCAATAATGCGTCAATTCGCTATGTTTTTCTGAACGAAAACTCAGAAATTCTTCGCACATTTTTAGATTCCCTGTAATACCGCAAGTTGCAGATTTCATTGAGAATTTCTCTCACGAACAGTGGAACAATTCCACGGAATATCCTATGAAAAAGGGAAGAAAACATAAAGTAAAAGAATAAAGAAGCATGCAACGAATAACCAAATGTCTGTTAAATAAAAGAAAATATTGGTTCTATGCAATTTTATCCCTTGATTATTTAAAGAGATTAAATTTTAATCCACTTTATAATATTCTTTTTGTTAATATTAACATTAACATTTATTTATTTAACATGCATATAATGTAGTTATTATATGCGAGTTAAATATAATATTTTATCTGCAATTATATAGTTTTTGATAATGACTAAGTAGTTTTTTTAAAATTTTTAATAAGGTTAATAGAAAAATAGTTAATTTAACTTAAAAACACAGAAAGTCTGATCGTCAGCTGTTAAAATTTCAGAATTGACTTCAGCTGATTGTAATTTACAATAGTGTTGAAAATATGTTTTTCCACGACTATATAGATATACGTTCATTACAGGTGTGTCAGTTATTAGTAAATGTAGCACATTTACTAATAATTGTAGCACATGTAGCATAGCCTGTATATTGTTAGGCCATTGGAGTAACAATTTTTTTTGTCTTTATAAAAAACTAAACATGTTTATAATGATTTTTTTTTTAATAACGGAAATATCAACTTTACAAACTTAGAAAAATAGTACGATTAAAAACTTACATATAATAAAAACAAAAGTAAAAATTACCAAGTATTTTGGTTACAACTATTGTTCGAATAAATGTCCATTACTGTTTACTAATAATAATAATAATAATAGATGGTCAGCTGAGCGCAGTTAAAGCGAAGACCTGACGACGTTAATACAGTCGTACAATCAACTAATGAAAAGAAATTCCCACGTTTGCACTGTATGTTTCATAAATATTTCAATGGTCCAATATAGCTCAAAACAAAATTATTAATTTCTCGTTTCTGATGTGATTTTTTTTCAGATTATCGTTATATTGACGGCATTTCCTACCTGTTTGCCAAATATTAACTCTGTACAATATCTGGAAGTGGGTTAGAATTTCCGGACATATATACAATCTTATTCTTTATTTTCGCATTACATTGCGTAACATATTTTTAGAAATTTTGCTGCAAGCAAGAGATTAATTACACTATAAAGCGTCATCAGAGAACAGTATCCACGAGCTACAAGAAATTTGGCAATTTCATCACGAACTGTCCAAAGACGACTGAGGAAACAATGAAATCCAAAAGACCTGTAACTTGCCTGGCGTTTCTCGCAAATTATCGAGTTGGAAGATTGCGTTTCGGTCGTGAGTAGGGATGGAAAAAAAACATCGATGTATCGAAAACATCGATGTATCGAAAACATCGATGTTTGTTTTAAAAACATCGATGTTTTTTCCATCGATGGTCAGCTGGCGATAGTATCGATAAACATCGATGTCTACTAACGATGTCGATGTTTAAACTTTGAAATCCAGAAACTACCGCTAGAGGCGCTGGAATCTTAAAAATTTAATTTTTATTAAAATTAGTACACAAAATATAAGCGCCATCTATTGTGATATAACAATACTAATAGTGTTAGTTCTTATTCTTTTTAGCAGTTAGCAGAATACGAAAAAATAAGAAGAAACTTCTAATTTTTGCAAACAATGCGAACGACCAACGACGCCAACACACTTTTTCTTTTTAAGTCTTGTTGACACTTTCCCAGTTGTTATTCCTCCAATCCCTAGATTTTTGTAAGTTGTCATTAGCTATTTTTTTATATATTGAAGTTGGACTTTTCTGAACAAAATAATCAAAAGCTTCAATTAATCGGTAAAAGTAACTAGAATTGAAAATCTAGTTCCGCCTAAACCAAAGGAACAGACTTTATTTGAACTTAAAAAAGTATAAAAATAATTGTATATGACAGTGTTATTTTTATGTTAAATAATATAAAATTAACATTAAGATTACTATATTCAGAGCCGCAGTAAGGAAAACTTGCGCTAGGGGCAAAGCCGTGTTTTGGCGTCCTTGGCAAATAAAAACAAGGTTCTCACCTCCAAAATTTAAGTGATGAGCAAAAAAAAAGGTCCTCACCTCCAAACAAGTAACGAGCAAAAAAAAAGGTCCTCGCCTTCCCAATGGCGCCGCTTAATCAAGCTCGTCAGCGCCCTTTTCCTTAGTGCGCCCAGCAGAATATTGAATTAATCGATTATTTCAATACTCGATTAATCGTTGCTATCTCTAATACACACGTAAAGGCTTGGGGAGTAGATAGTCTGGGCCGTGTAGCTTCTGACGTCATGCTCAGTCGTATTTACTCGGCAACCTTCGCGCTGTGGTCGGCTTTATTTCAAATTTATAATATTTTAATTAAAAAATTTCGCTGAAATATTAATTAAAATGTGATTTTTGTTTTGTTAGGTGACATAACTAATATTAACATATCAAAATAATGTACTTTTAAGAAAATTTTATGCATATCCCCTATTGTAAGTTTTAAAAAATCTCATTAACTTAATTAAAAGTTGTAAGAGTAAAACGTTCAAACTCATGACCTATTTAGAAATAAAAAATCCGATTTGAAAGGGTTAATACGAACAGCTTTTAACGGAAAAGCAATTACTCTTGTTCAGATAGGTGGCCACATGGTAAGCAAAAATTGAAAATTGTTTTAAATAAACATTGTATACAGCAGAAAATATACGTAAAACAAATAGAATAACAAGTATTGAATACAAAGCACGGAAAAGAGGTTCAGCTGTTTTTCTACCGTGAAAGAGAAATATGGAAAAAAAACATTAGAACAAACTCGAGTTGCGACCATGTGTGGCAAGTAAATGTAACCCAATATAGTATTGATTTCTCAGAATTATGACAAACAACTCTTATCAGTGTCGACTCGTCAATAGAGAAGGAAGAAGCCAAACAAATTTCAGAAAAATGTCAGTACACAAAAAAAAAATCATATAGAAAATTCAATACAAACATGAAACCTGAATGGTTGTAGAATTTTTCTTTCAAAGACAGCAAAACACATTTCAGAAAATTTTACAACATCCATTGAAAAAAAAGTAAAATGAAATCTTAACTACAATTTTGACACACCTATAGCAACAAACAATGCGGTAGACGTAGCTCAACCAGATGTGTGTATCACATAAATAAAATACAGTACCACAAAAATAATATTATATAAAAAAATTGATGTGAAGTGTGAATTTTCACACATTTCAGAGTTTTGCAGGTATTTAATAACTAAATAATGATTATTTGGGATGCCAAAACAAATTTTATGTCAAAATATTTTTTTATGAATTTTAATTCGAATGCCTAATACCATTATTTAAGTTTCTAAATATGTGCAGTATTTTTTTTACATAGCAAGGTTCATTAAGATTTTGAATATTGCGCCTATGGTTTCTATTGGTTGCTTAAATCATTAGCCCCGCCCTCTGATTTCGTATACATCAAACAGAATTAAATTATAATTTCAACACTTGTTATTAAATTTACGCTTTTAAAAATTAAATGCAACATTTACCAAAATATAACTAGAATTTTTACAAAATAATTTAAACAAAAGAAAACTGCAAAAAAAAAACAAAAAAATTAAAATTGACAGGATTCGAACTCTAGTTTGCAAGTTAACTGTTTAGCAAATTGGAAAAGCAATGACTAAACGCACATCGCTATGAGCGCTGACGTATCTACTTGGTTACTAAGCGAATTAAATATTTAACATATTTTGGTTAAAAACACAAAAAATGCATTATTTTCCGAAAACATAATCTGATCAAAAATTCCTGTTGTACTATTCCGGTTCACACCAATATACATTACTTAGAATTTTTTCACATTTTTAGTTTAAACCATCTGGGCCCTACAGGGTGTGGGACAAACATTTTTTTTGCACAATTTTGGCAAAAATCGCTTCAAAATAATTCAAAATGCAAAAATAAAAATTTGATCGTTAATCCACGTACTAAGGGCTTTCATATGATACCCTACTCAGAATTTTAAAAAAATATATTTTTTTTTCGATGAGCACATATTTGTTTATATTTTTAGGGGGATATGTTTTTTAGATGTTTTAGTATTTTTCCTATGTGCGGGTCAAAAAGTTGTACAAGCATGCCAAATTTCAACTCTCTAGGTTTAGCCGTTTGGCTACAATTTTTACCGAACAGACAGACAGACAGACAGACAGACGACAAAATGACGGTATAAGGGTTTTTTGGTCATACCTACAAAACCCTAAAAAACTGATAATTTATAACAAAATTAATATTAAATACAAAAATTACAAAATTACAAAATTTAAATTCAAAATAAACAGCACACGTGATCAAGAGACCAGCATGTGCGTACCAAAAATAACAAGTTACAACGCTGTTGCGATAACTTACAGAATAGAATTATATGTTAAAATATTAAATAAACAATCAAATCGAATGTATGTAAAATTGGAACAGACTTACAATAGGTTTTCCGTCATAAATACATAGAATATTTATTCCCAACTTTATATTTGTGGTACTGATGTCCCAAAAAAACAGGTTCCTGGGTCCTCGGATGGTTTCTTGGTAGGTGTTGATGCACAAAAATTTAAATGATGACACCAAGGGTGTTAGATTACTTAAACCGCGGTAGAGACGCGTAATTTAACTTTGAAACTTGTAAATATTCGGCAAGCGAAGTATTCACTGAGCAGGTCAGTATAGGAATGAATAGGTGAAATAATAATGTTGAATTCGGCAGGTAGGGACACTCAATATTTTATAAAAACACCAAAAGTTTTTGAGTTTTTAAATTAAATTAAATAATTTTAATTTAATAACAATAAGGGCCCTACGGCCGCGATAAAGTCTCAGTATTACAAAACCTTAATGAGGTGGTTGGATGAAGCAAAATAAGTGGCAGGTAGAAAGTGGCATCAACTGACTAAGGACAAGGAAGTATGAAATGAAAGAGGAGGCCTATGTTCATGAGTGGACAAAAAAATATGGCTGAAAAAAGAAGATTTCATCCTCATTACCGTGCCCTACTGTAATTGTCTTGCTGGCGTAGTTGTTATTCCTGCTTATATCAATAACGTTGGAAACAAAAACTCGTTTTGCAGTAACTAACATTGTTCGCTAGTGAAATTTATGTATGAACAGTATTTTGCACATTTCCAACAAATTTCTCCCAAAGCGCAATGGTTTGGAATGTAATATTATAACAATAAATACATGCATAACAAAATAAAGCCCTTTAATTTCATATTACACCATCAGTATAGCAAACAATGTAACTAATTTTGTACGTAAATTTCAAAAGGCCCGCCCTAAATGCATTGATAAACAGACAACCGTTGTCATGGTAACTGTTCACACGATACAATGTCTGCTAGAACAATACAGTCTACCTTTTGTCTTTGTTAAATTAATTTAAAAGTAATAGATGAGTTTCTGAAATATGCTTTTACATTGTATTAATTTTTTTTTTGTTAGAATTTAATTATAACTTTTTAATATGTTACCATGTTGTTTTTAGTTGAATGAACAGTTCACAGAGGGTATTATGTGTGACCTAATTGCACGCGAGTCCACTGATCTGTAATAATTAATATTGTAATGAAATTTACTGTCGATTTGATGGTTTATATACTGTGTGTCTGTTTGAATGGTGAACAAAATAGATTAACATGGGAAATTAACGGTTTTTGCTGACTGTTGCTCGCACTTCCATCCAACAATCAAAAGCCTACGATCAATCGCAAGCGTAGTAATATTCTGAATCTAATAATATGAAATTGATGCCAACTTGGTAGAATTTTAGTGGCATAAATTAATTATTAAAATCAAAATCAGGCATATATTCCCTCATTATACAAGAAAGGTATTCGCGTGGAATATAAAGCCTGGAACAGAATGCACAGTGCGCTACGCCGTCAGCGCGCCGTCATTTGCGCGGCGTTGCGTTAGCGCCGTTGAGAATTTTCGCCTGCACACAATGCAATAATTTTTAACGTCGTCAAGTGTCACTTGACAACCTATATCTGTGTTTATATATGCGCTTTCTTTTATTAATGGATAATGGATGATGAAGACTTGTGTGTGATGTTATTTATGTTGTATGCAAGTTATTTATACATACAAACACTTTACCATTCAGTAAAAACTGAGGTTAGGTGTTCTGCGTCAACGTTCAACGGCGTCAAAAGTTGGAAGTTGACGAACATTCAGTATCAACGGCGTTCGACCGCTGTAGGGCGTTGTCCATTCTGTGCACTTGCGTACGACAGCTTGGTTTTAACTTTCTTCTGACATATAGCGCCGTACGAACGGCGTCAACGCGCCGTCAAACTCGTTGCATTCTGTTTCCCACTTAAGAATTACAGCAACTGTACTATAGCTGCTGTACATAACGAGGAGAGTAAAACGTACCAGTTACCAACAACCAGTAGTGTGTTCGAAGCAGAAGCAGTAGCAATTCTGAAAGCACTCGTAATGGCATCAGATACCACCTACCGAAACATAGCCGTCTACACTGACTCTCTGAATGTACTACAAGCCCTCAACAACACCTACTCAAAAGAAACAGTCATACAACAGATTCAAGACCAAGTACACGAAGCACACCAGATGACAGCGGAACCAACGAAAACAGTTCACCTCATCTGGGTTCCTGCCCACATTAGCATAGAAGGCAACGATACGTGTCATACGGGCTAATAGGGCTTAAGCCCTGGGCTCCAGATCAGCAAGAGGCCCCCAACCTCTCGGACATATACCTATTAAATTCTATACCAAGCACGGCTTATAAGAGAAAAGATCAAAACAAAAATATTACTTAAAAAAACAAAAAAAATAAAAACGCAAATTTACAAATATTTATTAAAAATCAACATAAATGAAGCGCCAGCTAGTAAAAAAATAATATCCAACATTAATAAAATTGTAATAAATAATAATTAACCTTTAATACTGTCTTTTATTTTTTAATTTTTTTGATTGAAACATGTGTAGGGCCCCTTGGTATTTTTAAGCCCTGGGCCCCCAAAAAGCTAGATTCGCCACTGCCTGAAATGTGTGAAAATTCACACTTCACATCAATTTTTAGGGTTTTGTAGGTATGACCAAAAAACCCTTATTGTCGTCTGTCTGTCTGTCTGTCTGTTCGGTAAAAATTGTAACCAAACGGCTAAACCTAGAGAGTTGAAATTTAGCATGCTTATACAACTCTTTGACCCGCACATAGGAAAAATACTAAAACATCTAAAAAACATATTCCCCTAAAAATATAAACAAATATGTGCTCATCGAAAAAAAAAATATTTTTTTATAATTCTGAGTAGGGTATCAAATGAAAGCCCTTGGTACGTGGATTAATGATCAAATTTTTATTTTTTGCAAAATAAATTATTTTGAAGCGATTTTTGCCAAAATTTTTTTGTCCCTCACCCTGTTGCCCAGACGGTTTAATCTAAAAATCTGAAAAAATTCTAAATAATGTACATTGGTGTGAACCGGAATAGTACAACAGGAATTTTTGTATCAGATTATTTTTTGGAAAAAAACGCATTTTTTGGGTTTTTTTGCTAATAATGTACACAAATTATAGCTTTGTAACACAGTAAACTATAAGGTATATCCTGGTGTAGTGGTTAGAACGCTGGCTTTTCACCCAACTAACTCGATCGAAATGGGGATCGAATCCGGCGAGAAGAGACAATATTATTTTTTTGTTTTTTTTTTTGAATTTTTATATTGTTTAAATTATTTTTTCAAAATTCTACTTATATTTTGGCAAATGTTGCATTTAATTTTTAAAAGCGTAAATTTAATAACCAGTGGAAATTGTTTAAATTATAATTTAATTCTGTTTCAATGTACACGAAATCAGAGAGGCGGAACTTATAACAACCAATGGAAGCCATAGGCGCAATTTTTAAAATTCACAATGAACCGTGATATATAAAAAAAAATACTGCACATATTTAGAAACCTAAATAATGGTATTAGGCGTTCGAATTAAAATTAACAAAAAACATATTTTAATATATAATTTGTTTTGGCATCCCAAATAATCATCATTCACTTGAAAGCTGCAAAACCCTGAAATGTGTGAAAATTCACTCTTCACATCAATTTTTTAAATACATCTACATTTCCATCACTTTTCACGATAAAAAATCATTTTCTCCGAACATTTTCTCTTTTCTATCAGCCATCTCTTTCCTTGATGCCATTATTCATTTGTTTATTGGAGCATCAACTGTTCTTCAATGATCCTTTGTCTACGTCTCGACCAGATCAGTACATGCGATAGGTTCCTCAGTAGATCGTGAGTAGTCGTGAAGGATTTTTTGCTGGAAGGAATCGTTATTTGTGAACGGTAAAGGTCTCCGAGAGTAGAGTGAAGTGACAGACGGGACTGGATATCCGGACTACACTATTAATTCTACTTGACGGGCCAGGATTCGGACACTGGTTATCTAATCTCTTTGCGAGATAGACTCGTCTCGTATTATTGTTGCAGTATATCTCTTATGGTTGGAGAGATTGAAATATGATTTTATATGGTTTAAGGTTTTAATGCTTTTGTTATTTATACGGAAAAGGGATTTTCTGAAATTTGAAATGGAATAGAAATATACAATATATAGAAAAATACAAAATGATCTAGCTGTATCTAGGCGTATTTAAAGTTTATGACAAGAGTGCAGAATTTTTGGTTTGGCGACTCCTTCCCAATCTATAGATAGATTTATAGATAAATTTAACATACCGTGAATTTATTATTTCGCGTAACATAAAGTTTTGGTTTCCATCCCCCCTATGCAAATAATAATAATATATTATATCCAATAATAGACCAATATCTATCCTTCCCACTGTTGGTAAAATCTTTGAAGCTATTAGGTTGTGTAATAAATTCCCGCGTTTTTTGTATTTTATCTTTTTCCCGCAATTTTGTGTTTTGTTAGGTTAAGTTTATGTATGCATTCTTAAGTATTTTTCATGCTCTACAAACTTATCTGCTTTAATTTTCGGAATTAATTAATTTTAATTGAATTTGAGGCTTTTGAAATGGAAGTTCCAGGAGGTAAAAAAAGTCATTTTCGACATCTACACTATTTTGCCTTTCGTCGTGGTCAAAAAGCTACGGAAGCAGCTCGCGACATTTGTTACGTATATGGAGTAGATGCTATAGCTCCGAGGACCGCGCAAGATTGGTCTTCCAAGTTTAAAAATGGCAATTTTGACCTTGGTGATGCACCTCGCTCCGGCCGACCTCCCGACTTCGATGATGATCGTCTCAAGATGTTTTTGAAGGAAGATGGTCGTCAAACAACACGAGAGTTGGCCGTAAAGATGGAATATACCTTTACGACCATCGCTAACCATCTTTACTCCATCGGCTTTACTCAAAAACTTGGGAATTGGGTGCCACATAACTTTAGCGATGGCCACAAGATCTCAATGAACTCAAATGGGAGGTTCTATCGTATCCACCATACACTCCGGACCTTGCGCCAACGGATTATTACCTTTTCCACTCCATGTCGAACCAAATGAGGGACGTACCCTTCGCTAACGATGAAGACCTCAAAACCTGGTTCACAAACTTTTTCAACACAAAATCAAAAGATTTTTGGCGAGACGGCATCGTTGTCGGCAAAGTTGGTCGATAGGTGGGAACAGGTTGTAAATAATGATGGAGAATATATTATTGATTAATTTGTTACTATAATTATTGTTTTCTTCAATAAATCTTCGAAACAAAAAAACGCGGGAATTTATTACACAACCCAATATTATCGTTAAAAAATTAAAAATACATTTGAAACAACTATCATACCCCAACAAAATGGATTTTGTAGCAAAAAATCAGTTCTAAACAACGTTATTCCCTGTACTCACTATCTGACCAATAGTATGGACAAGAAGAAACAAGTTGACGTAATCTACACTGATTTCAGCAAGACGTTTGACAGGGTCATTCACAACATCTTACTCGACACACTATTTAAGGCTGGAATTCATGGATCCTTATTGCGTTGGATTGAATCCTGCATCAAAAATAGATCCCATTATGTAACATGTAACGGCTATACATCTCGTCTGATTAAAGTAATTTCAGGTGTACCTCAAGGCTCCCATTTAGGTCCAATCTTTTTTAATATTTATATCAACTCAATATTTAGTTGTTTTAAAAAATGCAAATTTGCTCTTTTCGGCGACGGCTTGAAGTTCTACACTACTGTAGATTCAATCGAAGATTGCATTTTAATGCAAGAAGATTTAAAAATGTTAAATAATTATAGTGGGAAGATCTTGCAAGAGATGGAGAGATCAGCTAACCGAAGATCTAACAAGTATTGGTATACAGGGCATATGGCAACACCTGACAATGAACAGATCAGGATAGAGGCCAAAAGTCAACCTGACTGATACTGCCCAAAGAAGAAGAAGAAGAAGAAGACATTTTTTTTAGGTTAGCTACCAAATGTGACGTTTTCTACAATTGTCAAATTATATTCCTCCCACAACTAGGTTGAAGAGAAGCCTGTCAACTGAAACGTTTCAATATCTGAACGAATTAAAACCTTTTGAAAAAATTAAGTTTTATTGCTATAATCTTTTGCCTTGAACCATACGCTCGTTTATTTAACAGTTATCGGACAAAATGGCAGCCGATAAAGTTAATATTTAGCCACATAGTACATAAGTTGAAAATATTGGCAACTGTTAAAAAATGTATTAGAAACCTTTCGATAGATCCAATTTTGTTATGTGTTTTCATCAATATATTAGCGATGCATTAGGTTACTTCCATGTATTTTTATGAAGACTGTATATAAAAAAATCATAGAATATTCTATGCGGTAGGCTATATTTCTTGATGTAGACACCTTTATAGTTCATTCCAAAGATTTCTCGTAGGTTCTACCTGCAATTTACTCTGTGGATTTTAAATTATTCAGTCAGTAAGAGCTTCTACTGTAGAAACACAGATGTCTCTGTTCTGTATTCTCTCCAGCGCTCAGTAAAATGTGAAAAAAAACAACGTACCAGTGAAAATAATGAAGTAGAAAAACATGTTTTGTATTTTCGAACGGTTTTTCATTTACTTTGCATAGCCTTTTTATGGAATATTTATTCAAAGTTGATCACTGGTTATATAAGGGTCGTTTACCCTGACAGGGTCATATATTTTAATTTAGCAGACGTCGGTATGCACTCCATTTTAATTATCCTTAATTGTCTTTGTATAACGTTCACATCGTACATTTGACTAATTATTTCTTTGTAATTTGAGGAAATATGTTTTCAACGAACACCGACACCAAAAACCAACGAATAACTAAGAAGCTTTGTTAGTTAGATAGTTAAAATTGTTGGCGTACAGCAACAATGTCTAGTTGTGCCTAATAGCTCAGTTAAAAGACTATATTGTTATGGATCAGTATAGCCATACTGAATGACAGTTGCTATTGATAATTGATATAAAATAAATGTTTTTATATATCTTCTAAAAGCTGTCACATTTATATTTGTAAACTTATATTATAATAATATATTTATATAAGAAATCTGTTCATTTATATTATACACTTTACAACATATATATTAACCCTTATAGGACTATCGATTTATATATGAACCGCGGTTTGTATACTCTACTGGCCGAGCGGTTTATATATGAACCGCGGTTTGTATACTCTGCTGGCTGAGCGGTTTATATATGAACCACTGTTTTTGTTTATCCTTTCTAAGCGCTAGCGTCATTAGTAGAGAACGGATATGTCATTTTAGAAAATAAAGTTTAACCTTGAGCCATAGGCGTAGATATTAATAGTAGAATTTTATCTTCTAATTGGGCAGTTTTATATTGTCACTTGACGGGACAGCTTGTTATAGTTTCTAAAATCAATATCGTTTTTATTGAATACCCTTATAATGGAAAACAGGCGAGAAAATGAATTTGAAGAAGTGATAGCAGAAGACGATTCAGACGAAGAGTTGGATGAAGAAATTGGTTCCATATTATCGATTCCACAAGAGGAAAGTGAAGAAGAAACTGAACAAGAAGAAGTGGAGATCCAGTTTCGGCCTAGAAGACTGGGAGATTCTGGCAATATTTTAGATTTTACACCACCACGTACTGGAATAAACCAAACAGTCAGAAAATCGCTCAATCACCTGATTTACGAAATTAAGCCTCTGACTGGCATCTTGGGGCTTTAATTCTTGCACCAATTGAATTTTGTAGGGGTGCAGCTTTAGGTCTTTGTGCATAATGCTATGTAATGATGATCTATGCACATATAAAGCACTTGCGCGCTTCCGAATTGAAAGGTTCGGGTCGTCACGAACAGACTGATTAACATTCTCCACGTTTTCTACCGTTCTTGATGACCTAGGTCGCCCGGATTTTGATTTATCCAGCGTCGTACCAGTCTCTTCAAACTTTTTAACCCAATGTCGAATGAGAGGAATGCTTGGCGCATCATTTAAGTGGCGAAAACCTCGAATACTGCAGAATTTTCTACGCGCTACAGTCGCCGAATCACCGTTTTTGTAAAACTCTCGCACGCATAACGCGCGGTCTGCTCCCGAGAAACGCTCCATAGCGACTGCATTCCCAAGAGCCAGTCTACCGATTGACATAACCCCCGCGCCCCTCGGATACGTTGCGTTCACGCAGTAAGCTAAATAAATATAAAATTTCTTTTGAGACACCTTGTACATTTTGTTTGTTTCTAGAGTAATTTAAATCACGTATTTGTCAGTAACCGTTCTTTTGATATGAAATTCCATTTTGGTTGAAGCTTTCTCTTTAATAATTTGCGACTCCTCAAAAGTAGAATTTATTAAATCTAAAATTCTTTACTGTCTTTAAACATTCTCTTTCCATTTTATAATTAAGATTTTCAGCTCGGAATGACTTATTAAATAAATATCTTTCTTAAAACTTTGAGATTCAATGCTTCAACACGACTATTACATTAGAAAATTATCACGGATCTTTGTGACAATTACTTAAATTATCGCCAAGATTAGACAGCTCAGATTTTAAGGTTTTGTCTTGCAAAACAATGAAGTAATTACATCTTTTTAGATAATTTAGGGATGATATCTTAGTCTAAAACAACCCTTATAGCACCACGAAGAAAACAAAAAATTAAAAGATAAAAAGTTTTTACGAAGGTCGTCAGCAAAGGAAGTTTGCGTTTCGAACCTTTTGAAAAACAGTTTTTGAAAAATATGCTCCGAGTCTACGAGGGCGGGATGAAAAATAGTGCGTACGAAAACGAAAGAATGTTTTTTTAATTCAATTTAATTATTATTTCTCTACATCAATCTGGTCTTTCTACTGAGTTTTGAGCGAACTGTGAGGCATTTAACGAACAACTCAACGTTAACCACAAACTAACTAACTGCCAACTCTACACTAACTTACGTACAAACTACAGTTTACTACAAGATCTTAAAGACCACTTAAGACTAGACTCAACAATCACTAATAACGTACTCAATTACTTACAGGCAACCAATCGTCATCTAATATAAGTTCAAAAATTAATAATGCCAATCAATATACTAATTATGTATCAATTATGTAACTACAGTAATTTCAGACACTAATAGCCAAGCAGCTGAAGTGTCTTAAAATATACGAGGGATGTTTCCTAAATTCTGGGAACTTTGCTATAATTAAATTACGCAGAACTTATAGGCAATAGGTGCCAGACAAGTCTTGACATGTTTATGCAACTATCTAGTGCAATATTGTTCAGTCTGATTTAGGTGTTCGACTGATATAGACGCGTTTTCATAGCACTGTTTTTGTAACCATGGAAGACGCAGCAAAATCTCAAAGAGCAATAATTTTCTTATTGTGGAAAGAAGGTGTGAAAACATCAGAAATTATTCAGCGTCTGCAAGAAGTATTTGGTGAGTCTTCAGAATCCAAAAATACTGTTTATCGGTGGATCGATCGTTTTAAAACCAGAACATCACTAGAAGACGATCCACGCAGTGGGCGCACGTTGGTAAATGAAATAAACATTACTGCCGTCGAAGACCTACTGAAAGAGGACAGGCGAATGACTATACGGCAAATTAGTGTGCGCCTAGGGATAGGTACACGACAAGTTCATGACATCTTGCATGATTGTTTGGGCGTTAGCAAGGTTTCGCCACGCTGGGTGCCAAGGCTGTTGGGACCAGAACAGAAACTCAATAGGAAAATTCTTTGAGGACGGCTTAAAAAAATTAGTTTATCGTTGGGATAAATGTATTCAGTTAAATGGAGATTATGTTGAAAAACTACATTGTAATATTGACGAAAATTAACAAAATAATAAAAATTATAGCTTCCCAGAAGTTTGGAAACATCCCTCGTATAAATAAAAAAAATGTGTCTTTTTCTCATTAATCATTGAGGACAAATTGCACAAGTTTTTCTAATTGCACCATTTTACTCTTTTTTAATTGTCTAGATTTTTTTTTGTTTCGTAAAAAGAAAACAAATGACAAAATATACAATAAAATATCCGAGACGTTGAGGTGAAAAACAAAATTTTCCAAGAGCTTTCCAAGGCTTTAATTAAAAGCTCGTTTATACAGTACAGTTGGGTTTAATTTGCAATTTTTCTACAGGTTTATCTCCGCAAGATGTTTGTTAAATGCGAGTAAACATTAATGACTACGTTTCATTGCAACGGTGGAATATGCACCGTTATAATTGCAGATAAGAGAATTTATATATTTTCTTAGCGGAAAAACAATTTAGTTAAAATTCTGAACACCAGGAGACAAAAGAAACACCATCGCGTTCACAAAGGGTTGTATTACATATGAGAGATATTTTTGTGCATGGGCGGATCCAGGAATTTTCTGAAGAAAGAGGAAGGGATTTAATAAATTGAAAAGAAAAATACAAACTTTTATAACCTCTTCTCCTGCGTACGTTACCAAGAAAATATTTGAGAAACTATTCCAAACTTGATTAATCTCTTATTTAAATAAATATTCTCTTCTAGAAAATTCTCAACATGGCTTTGTTAAAAATAAATCGACTGTACCCATGTAGCACAAAATGGTTAGCCAATATAGACACAATATATAAGCTATATTGAACATTGGCTAAATCTTGATATTTTGCCCAATTTATAACCTATATATGTACAATATGGTACAACAATTTTGTAGCGAATATTAATTGTACTATACATATCCTACATGTTTACAATATTGGCTGTCTTTGAATATAGAACCCTGCTATCCTTGCCAATAATCGGGCAATATTACAGCCAATGTTGGTCCAATCAGGATGTCCTACAGGGGTAGCAGCAATATATTCATTTATTCAGAGTATCTACCAAGGCTTAGATAATAAAAGCTTAAGTCTTGGAATGTTTTTCGATTTATCGAAAGCATTCGACACAATAGATCACAACTCTCTAAGAAACTCTGTATATTTGGCGTACCCAACAATTGGATTATGTCATTTGTCACTAGCAGAGATCAATTCGTGTCAATAAAATCTGCATCGAAAAACTCTAAATCGGCTACTAGTGGTTCCCTTTCAGGTGTTCCACAGGGCTCAATCCTTGGTTCTGTGTTATTCCTGCTATTTGTGAATGATTTACCTCAGCATCTATCTAATGGAGTACTTTGCCAATATGCCGATGACACTAACCTCTTGATTAACTGTCCTAATCCACAAGACCTTCAAACGCGAGCTAATGACCAATGTTGCGTATTCAATCAATGGTGCATAGAAAATAACCTTCTTTTGAACAAAACTAAAACAACCTTCCTAAATTTTCAAAGTTTTCAAAATACGCAAATTAGTAGCCCATTAATACGAGTTTCAAACTCATATTCTCTCCAGCAATCCCAACAACTCAAATTTCTAGGATTTATAATCCATCAAAATTAAAATATAAATCAGTTAAAGAAATATCTACTAGAACATACATTCTATTCAATCTCTGAATATTTAAATTACAAATCTGACTAGTGTTAAATTTTGCATTCTGTTAAATTAGAATATCTACGTATGTATACATTATATTGACTTAACCTCTGTATTTCTAATGATCACTAACAGGCTCAATAAAATATTATTATTATTATTAAATAATATTTCATTTTACAAAACAAAAATAATAATAATAACATTGTGTATGCTTAGAACCACACAATAAAAGTGTGGACTTGGAATTTCTACACTGAATATAATCAATATACTATCACAATATAGCAATATGAATCACTAAGGCCCGGTCTTTCCACCTTCAGATAAAGTTCCAGGTAACTATCTGACAGATAAGGTTATTTATAACTTCATCTGCTGAATAAATGTCAATACCAGGCAGTGAATCCAATACGTCAGTCTCATTATCCGTTAGATAACTATCCGATAGATACATTTGTATAGAAAGAAGGGTAGGGATTTATATATAAAAAATACTTTCCGTAAAGTTACTAAAATATTAAAAACAAGAATTCAGTAAGTTGATTAACTTGTCATAAAAAAAACGGACATAACCTAACTTTATTTGATTCACGTAGTAGGACATTCCGTCCCTATAGCGGTAAGTTGTGGAACTATCACGTACAAGTCATAAACCATTTGTAAATTCGGCTTCGGTCCAAAAGTTTATATTTCTTGAACCATATACGTAGGTCAGACCAGACCCCAGGAGTAAAACGAAGTTGTAACTTGAAGAAACTATAGCTTTTACAAGACATAAAAAATCGGATATTTATTTCTTTTGGGTGTAGTGTATGTTTGGTTTTATAAATTGCATGTTTCGCGGTAGAAGAGAGAATGAATAAAAGAAAAGAAATATGATATATGTGTGGAAATGGGTAATGGAAAAGGAATTTTCAGACAGGGTTTACAATTTTAACATACTGGTGTAAGTATTATGGTGTTACACGAAATGTGTTTAATTACACTAAATTTTATCCAGTTTCATCGTTTCAATCACAATTATTTTAATCACATGACCTGTACAAACACGTTCTTGACATGTCAGAGATATGCGCTTAATATCACAAATTATAAAACAAGGAAGATAGCGGACTCCCACGTTACGGCTTTGGACAGCGATAGTTGCGACATTCGTGGTTGTAATAGGAACTAGGATTAGATAGTATGCAACCTGCAGTGCACACAAATATATTTTTATATTTTAAATTGCTATGAATCGCGCGATCATTAATTTTCTACCAAAATAGAAAAATTAAATGTAATTTTGGTAGAAAATTAAAGATTGCCTTGAACCGAAAATTATGATTAATTTATTTACAACTCTCCTAATTAATTTCCTAAAATTAAAATTAATTACAATTGTTAAAAGTTAATACTTCAGTAAGCATTAAGTTTTATTATTTTATTTGCAAGCAAGCATATGAAATAAATAAACAAGTATTTATTTTTTACTTTTATATTTACTTTTATTGTACATATTAAATTTAGTCTGTGCCTTTTTTTTTATTACACTATTTATATTTCTTTTGCATTTACCATTTAAAATATTATTAATTACACTACACCATTTGAAAATAAAAAATGTGGTGCTAATATTTAAAATTTCTTATAAAATTCATCACTGTCACAATCACAATTTACTGTCACCTATCGTTACAACGTCAAAAACAATTGCCGCAAATTGCCGATAATGAAGTGTTCTCAAAATGTTGGTTAAAAAAACGCTTTTAGCGCTGTCGGTGGATGGAATATAACTTAAAACCGTTTCAAGGCCGTGTATATGAGTTTCATACCCCTGGATGGGATTCAATTTGCTTAACAACCAGTTCGCAGGGGTATTTGTTTAAAAACACAAAATTCAAAATATAGTCGGATGGCTGATAGGTGACTGTTACATGTATGTATCAAGTAGTGCATTCATATAATAATCTAGTTACCATTTTTCAGCGATTTTAAAAATGTTTCTTATTATTTGTCTTAGCTGGCAGTGTCTGTTAATAATATTAATTAACAGGCCTTGCGGCCAATTATTAAATTCACAAACTTTAATTTTAAATCTGCTGGAATATTTTAATTCCAAAAAAGAGAAGAATGGGCCACTTATTTCTATCTTGTGTCAATCAAAGAGTAGCAGCTGCCTTAAAGATTCAACTTCTCACTAACAAAATCACGAGAAAACGAAGGAAATTAAAATCTGAACCAGTTTATTTTATTGATACATTAGCACAAACGTATGGTCATGAAGTACTAAAATTACCTCCTTATCACTGTCAGTTTAACCCCACTGAACTAATTTGGGGTATAACAAAAAATTATTATGATAGACATATTGGTCAAAACGGATATAGTGATAACGAAGTTTTGAAAATGTGGAAAGTAGCCTGTGATCAAATTAGTTGTAAAACTTGGGCAAAATCTGTTAAATAAATCGAAATGGTGGAAAAAGGAAAGGATTGTTGATGATATTAATCCAATAATAATAAATACAATAAATGACAGCGATAGTTCAGATGACGACGATATCATGCATTACAGTGATTAATTTTTTTTAAATAAAAATAAACATTTAAATACAACTTGTAGCAATATATTATATGAATAAATATATTTTTACTTAATATTTTATTACTTTGTACTTCGGGGAAACATAAAAATTTAATTTAATTAAACAACAAATTATAATCCAAAATTTACGTATGAGTATAAGTTTTTCCTTATTTATAATTATTACCTTAAAATTAATAATTTTGTTTGTTTGAGTACTGGTGTGAATTTATTTTCGTGCTGTAATTAGTAAAGATATCTACGAATCGTGTCGTTTCTTTCTAATGCTTTGTTTTTTATTAAAATAATTTGGAAGGTTAGTTGTCAACTTGCGTCACTATACGTTACTATGGGTATGCAAATAATTATAATGATATAGACAGAGAAAGCATATAGTATTGTATATCGATACTTGTAGCAACGAACAGTCTCCTATCAGCAATCCGACTATAGTATATTTATTTAAATTAAATATTAAGATATGTAATTATTTTAAATATTGCCAAATAGCCCTCTGGTTTTAGTAACTTCTACTTCCGTTTTTGTTTTTACACGAGGATCATCCGAACTGTGATTGCTTCTTAACCAATTTAGCACTATCGGTACTGGATCCCAATCTATTAAAGGCAAACCATTCAAATTAATAACCATTATATTACTTATATTTGAAACGATCAGTCTGTTTCGTTTTTCTGTGCATATATTATTCATAAGGCTAAAGCCTCTTTCAGCTTCTGCTGAACTGACGGCTATGGTAAAATATTTTTTGCCTTACGCAAAAAATGTGAAATAGCAGAAAGACTCGGAGTATCAAATTCAACTATGCACGACCATTGATGCGGCTTGGATTTACTAGCCGCCTTGATGTTTGGGTACCCCACAAATTAAGCGAAGGCAATTGGACCGTATTTCCATGTGCGATTTATTGCTTAAACGTAATGAAAACCAGCCATTTTTGAAGTATATGATAACGGGGGATGAGAAATGGATCCTCTACAACAACGTAGTGCGAAAACGATCGTGCGGTTATTCCAATAAACCGCCATCAACCACCCCCAAAACCAACATTACTGCAAAGTTATGCTTTGTTGTTGGTGGGATTGGAAGGGCGTTGTTTATTATGATCTTTTGCCGCGTAACCAGACAATCAACTCTGAAAAATATCGTAATCATTTGGATAATTTGAAGGAAGCAATTGAACAGAAACGTCCAGAATTAGCCAATCGTAAAGGAGTAGTCTTCCATCAGGATAACGCTAGACCACACGTATCTTTGGTCACCTGACAAAAGTTGTTGGAACTTGGTTGGGATGTGTTGCCTCATCCACCATATAGTCCCGACTTGGCACCGTCAGATTACCACCTGTTAAGCTCTTTACAAAATTCATTGAACAGAAAATCATTCAGTTCTCTGCAAACAGCACCTGGAGAAGTTTTTTAGCTCTAAGTCAGGTCATAGAAATGAGAGTGGGGTTATGAAACTGCCAGTAAGATGGCGAACTGTTATAAAACAAAATGGATAATACATTATTTAATAAACTTAATTGTTATTATAGAAATTTTTATTTTTAATCTACCTTATAAATCGGCAGAGACTTTCCGAACAACCCAATATTTCACGGATCTACCAGTATTTTAATTTTATTTTTTATGTTTAGAAAGAGTGGCTAATGTCAGACTTCTCAAACATCCCTTGTATACCATATGTGAAACTGTCGATGTTGTAACAATGTGTTTTCTTCACTCAGTATCAATTTGTAGTTAGTAAAGTTTTTTCTACTTTAAACTGTAACCATATTTTAAGTTAATTTCCTTGACATGAGTCTGGCTGAGTTAGTGTTCTTTTAAGTTTAAAATTTGCATACACTTATGTCATCAGAGGTAAGAAACAGAGGGAATGAATAATGAGATAATGGAAGATCAGATAAGAATTCGTGGTAAGGAAAGACGAACAGAGATTAAATAGATTTACATCATGATTAATGGAAGATAAATTGACAATTTAACGAAAATATGAACGACATGAAAACAAAAATTAAATTTAGACCAAAACTTGTTTACGTAAACATGTATATAATGAACTAAGAATAAAGAGATGGAAAATAACCAAGGCTTCATTAATTTATACAAAATTTCAAAGGAAACCTGATGAATTGACTCAAAGGGAGAATTAATAAACACAGAAATTACCCAAAATACATATAATTTACTTTTGGCAACAAATTCACATCTATTTACCAAACATTTTTAAACAGGTGCATAGCTTGACACGTAAATTTCCTGGGATTAACTCTGAAAAACTGAAAGCCAGAATAATTGATGGTCCTCAGATAAGGCAACCTACTGAAGATCCACAATCCAATCCAACCTCATCAATGAACGAGATTGAATCTAATTCTTGGTGTTCATTTATTCAAGTAGTTCAAAATTTTCTTGGAAATCATAAAACAGAGAATTAGTGGAAAATATGCTTTCCAACTTTAATATTCTCGGTTGTATTATGACCACTTACCAGAAAAGGTGATTTTAGTGAAGAACCGGGGACATAAAACTATGAAAGATAGATATCAAGGAAGATAAGATAGCCACATGATGGCCTCTACTGTTGGAGTCTTCAGAAAGACTGTTCTGGTAAACTCCATGCTAGAAAGTCGTACAAAAGAACATTTTTAAGTGATAAGTGATGAATGTATATTTATCTACTTTGTGAAATAAATACTTTACTTTGTCTCTTTTGTGTTTGTCAGTTGGAGCAAATAGTAACAGTACCCAGCAAACATTCAACTAACGGCCGAATGCCGGCTAACTGCTTTTATGCTGGTAAATTACTGGCACCAAAAGTAAGTGCAACGCCAGTATTAATAATGTACTTCACATTTGTATTTCGCATTCCGCCTATACGAAGTACTTTACCAGCATTTTATAAGCACTCTTCTTCACTCATACTGTTTACTTAAAACCATCAGAAATAAATCTTGCAACTAATGCGATTATTTTGCACTTTACCGTTGCTGGGCCGGCAACTGATACATCAATGGGTCAGTAACGGCCACGAGGACACCGGGGTACTGGCCCATTACTTTCAATGCCGGGGAGTATGTGCTTTACCAGTACTGGCCCGTATAAAAATGTTTGCTGGGTAATAACGTGAAAAATACACAAGTTAAGAAATAAGATATTTTATTGTAAAAGAGGCCAATGTATCTCAAAAACTAGATCTGATAGACCAAATCTGATTCTGTGCCCAAAAATTACCTAGAGACAGTTAAAAACTCGCAGGCACCAAAATTACTGTTGGGCTGTGTTATCATTGACGCCACAAAATGAAACTGTGTACTGTATTTATTTTTGTAATCAAGAAATCATTACTGAGAGTTCTCTGAAGGTTATTTACACCCTTTGTTTATCCTCAATAATTATTCCGAATAAACCTCGCGAATTTTCAAGTCCATAAATAATTCATTCAAAAACAGCCATGTAAAAAATTATTTGAAAACCCCTTGCGCATACTTTAAATTCTTTTTCTTAAAAAAATATGTCAGCAATAATTTCATATTTTGAAAAGAAGTAAGAATTTCCGAGTGTCTAAAGTAAGTATTCCCAGAACATGAGGAAGGAATTTCCTCCAGACCGGAAAAAAATAAAGAGACCATTACTGAAGTTGAGTGGTGTTTCCCAAGGGTACAGGAAATGTAACCGGCCGACCGGAAGTCACTTATTTGCATTGTATAGGAAACTGCTACCATAGACCTACACATTGTTAGACATGGATCACTAACAAACAATTCATCTAATCGGGTTGGAAAATGTTAGATCGACCACTTCATTATAATATCTAAAAAGTTTTTTGCGTTAACGGTACGTAAAACTCCAACAGATTATTGAGAAATGACATTACCTATAGAGGCGCTGTTGTCGCTTACAAAATGGCAATTGGAATAGGATTTTTTGACATTTGCCATATGATACACAACAATTCACATTACAGTTAATTTTCTGTTGCGATTTTAAAGACATTTTATTAAAGTTTTCTTCACTTTAACACATAGAAACAATGCAACAATGAGCCACATCCAACAAAATCCTATTCCGTTAAATTCCAAAATATTCCGCTAGGCGTCACTTCAGTTATTGTCAGTTCTCAATAAGTTTCTTATATATTAGGTTTTGTAATTAGATCTACTAAGCCCTTTCACACGAAGGAAACATTAACATTGTTATTTAATTCCATAGTTAGATCTCAATTAGAATATTGCTCAGTCATTTGGAATCCAATGTATGATAAAAATATTAATTTAATAGAATCTGTTCAGAAAAAATTCATGCCTATTGTTAAAAATTAAATATAGGCTACTCTACTTACTTAAATACTTTGCAATTACTTAATTATGAATCTTTACAAAACAGAAGATACCAGACCGGCATGATATTTTTTTTAAAATAGTTAATAATTTAATCGATCCTAGAATAAATCTGCAAAATATTTTTCATATCGGTCAAAGGATATAGCAGTGTATAGAATTTATGACTATGAAATCCTAGACATTTCTATAAATAATTATATTTGTAAATTCTTAGAAAATAAATCTACAAAATATTGTTCATATCAGTCAAAGGATATAGGAGTGTCTACAGTTTCTTGTTTATGCCTACAAACCCTAGACAGTTCGGTATGTAATTATATTTGTAGATTCATAGAGAATAAATCTGCAAAATATTGTTCATATCGGTCAAAGAATATAGGAGTGTCTAGAGTTTCTTGTTTATGCCTACGAAACCCTAAACCAGGGGTCGGCACCTTTTTGTCAATAAGGGCGCAATATAAATTCAAATGTTATTGAGGGCGCATAAAAACGTAAGGTCCTCACCTCCCAAAATCCAAGTGATGAGCAAAAAAAAGGTCCTCAACTCTCAAAATCCAAGAATGACGAGCAAAAAAAAGGTCCTCACCTCCCAAAATCCAAGTGACGAGCAAAAAAAAGGTCCTCGGTTCTCGTGTGGATATTGGGCTCGGTATATGTGTGTATCGATAGCTAGGGCGCCTAAAAATACCACAGAGGGCGCCGTGTTGCCGACCTCTGACCTAGAGAATAAATCTGCAAAATATTGTTGATATCGGTCAAAGGATATTGGAGTGTCTAGAGTTTCTTATTTATGTCTACGAAACCCTAGACATTTCTATATGTTATTTTATCCGCAGATTTTTAGAAAATAAATCTGCAAAATATTTTTCATATCGATCATAGGATATAGGAGTGTCTTGAGTTTCTTATTTATGCCTACGAAACACTGGATATTTCATTATGTTATTTTATTCGCAGTTTCTTAGAGAATAAAATTGCAAAATACCTGTCCATCAAGAGACAGGGTATCCCCAGTTAGCCAATCACGAGAACTTTAGGAAAATATTACGTCACAATGTTACCCAGATTTCATACACACTTTCTAATTATATATGTACGATAAAAATTTTCAATTATGCCACTGGTTTTAATTAATGGGCCCATACCGCCAACATATATAAGGAACCATGACCATGGAAACGTTACATATAAGTATGAAAAAATTTCGAAAAATTTTCCAGAAATTATTCGAAATTTTTCGTTTTATCAAAAAACGTCTCAAATAAAAGTTATTATTTATTGCTTTTATAGCAACTTTTGTTCAATAAATTTTTTCGAATTATTTTTGTGTTGTGAAATATTCACAAAAATCTTAAAATCGACACGAGTAAATTCCCATTTTTAGTCAACCGATTTTTACCAATAGTTGATCAACTCGTACCATTGATGGCAGAAGCTTAAATATGAAGTTTTATAAAAATCCTTTCAGCTGAATTTGCTCTACACGTGTACACAGACAGACGGACAGACGGACAGACAGACGGACAAACAGACCGACAGACATCATGTTAAAAATAGTCAAAACGTTATGTAGGGACCTCAATTCGTGGAGATCCATCGAAATCTCCTAACGTCAAAATTGGTATGATCACAATACCTCCCTTATATATGATGGCGGTCTGTAATATGCAATTTTATGTATATGTCAAGTAAATCTTGTGACTGTACCACTTGATTAGTGTGTTTAATAGTAAAATTAATTAAACTTTCTACACAACAACTAAGTAGTTTATGTAGTTAATGCAGTTAATGTTATTTTAAAAGTCTTTTATCCATTTTACGTTACCCTGCTCGAGATAAAGAAACCTGGCAAAACACAATGGAAGTTATCGTGTCATAGTGTCACCATACCTCTTCGCTATTAATCGAAATGAGAGATATATTATGCAAAAATAAGACCAAACGCCTTGTGAGATTTATAGCAATCTAAAATTTCTTCCATTTGTCATTGGGAATAAATTCAAATATTGATCAAATATTTAAATTCTTTTCCTTCATTTCTCTTTTGTTATTCTAATCTTGGTATCATTTTCCATTCTAAGATTTAAATTTCATTAAAAAATCCTACTTGTAATACAAAGGTTTTTATTGAAAAATTCCTGACATAACCTCAACACGCATATATGAGAAATGTGAATTGAAACAAGTATTGCCGTAAAGAATTCCCTTTTGAACTGAATATTCCTTTGTAGTAGTGAGCTTTCCGTAGCTTGTAATCCTGAATAAAAGCTTTTCTTGGGTACATTTCGGGTCAAAAGTATCACCATCTAGATGCGAAAATCGTTCAAGATTTGTTCAAGTATTATGTATGTGGTTGTAGGGGGAACGAAATCTTTCTCTAAAATTGGAAGAGATATTGGAAACATGATTTAAAGAAAAAAATGTATGTGTATTGTGATTTTTTATATATTGCAGACTCCTGTAGGTATTTATAGGCTAATCCAAACGTTTAAGCGGAACTATATGGAATTTTAATTTGAATAAGTTGTCACGGGTTTTTAATGGTTGAAGACTTTTGCTACACATGGAATGCAGGAGATAATAGAAAGAATGAAGGACATACAACAACAAGAATTAAACGAGAGAATAAGCGGATCAAGGTACAATAACAAGTATAAAAAAAATTGGAGCACGCAAAGACCGATATATCTAAAAGAAAAAGGAAATGGGAAAAAAAAAAGAATAATTGCAAGGTTTAGATGTGGGAATGAAGAAAAGGCGAACAAATTTTGGTTAATAGAGGATGATAAACTATATAGAATGTGCAGAGAAGAAAGGGAGACGGTTGAACATATGCTGGAAGGATGTGAAGAAATGAGAAGCAAAGGAGGAACAAGAGAAGATATTTTAAACGGAAATGGCTGCGGTTACACATGGATGAAAGAGGTAATTCAGAGGAGAAAAGAAATCAAAGAAAAAGAAAATAATAGGAATAAAGCAAAATAGATTTCAAACCAATAGGTAGAAATTAAATTTATATTTTAGTTAAATTATGTAAGGAATAAAATGAATAAGAATAAAATGTAATAATTATTAATTAAAATCAAAAACCTCATTTAACCGATAAAAATGATTACTTTTCAAATTCTTATTACGCTTACACCCAAGTAACAGGCTATAGTACGGTACAATATTTTGATTGTCATCAAAATGTCTATCTGTCTGTCTGTCTGTCTGTCTGTCTGTTTGTCTGTCTGTCTGTTTGTCTGTCTGTTCGGTAAATATTGTAGCCAAACGGCTAAACCTAAAGAGTTGAAATTTTGCATGCGTATACAACTCTTTGACCCACACACAGGAAATATACTAAAACATCTAAAAAACATATCCCCCTAAAAATATAAACAATTATGGCTGTACGAAAAAAAAAATTTTTTTGTTAAATTCTGAGTAGGGTATCAAAAGAAAGCCTTTAGTACGTAGATTAACGATCAAAATTTTATTTTTGCAAAATAAATTATTTTGAGGCGATTTTTGCAAAATTATGCAAATAAAAATTTGTCCCACACCCTGTAGCCCAGATGGTTTAAACTAAAAATCTGAAAAAATCTAAGTAATGTACATTGGTGTGAATCGGAATAGTACAACAGGAATTTTTGATCAGATTATGTTTTCGGAAAATAACGCATTTTTTGTTTTTTGGTTGACGATGTAAAATATTTAATACGTTATAAAACACAGTAAAACAGTAAGCTTTCATAGTCTAATGGTTAGCATTCTCGCTTCCTAACTTGCAAACTATGGTTTGCTTCTGGTCTGGAGACAATTTTATTTTTTTTGCATTTTTATATTATTTAAATTATTTTATCAAAATTCTAGTTATATTTTGGCGAATGTTGCATTTAATTTTTAAAAGCGTAAATTTAATAACCAGTGGGAATTGTTGAAATTATAATTTAATTCTATGTTTCAATGTATACGAAATCAGAGGGGTGGAGTTTATGGCTTAAAACAACCAATGGAAGCCATAGACGCAATTTTTAAAATCTTAATGAACCTTGCTATATAAAAAAAATCACTGCACATATTTAGAAACCAATGGTATTAGGCACTCGAATTAAAATTAACAAAAAAATATTTTAACATAGAATTTGTATTGGCATCCCATTCACTTACTTTATGACTTAAAACAACCAATGGAAGCCATAGGCACAGTTTTCAAAATCTTAATTAACCTTGCTATATAAAAAAAAAATCACTGCACATATTTAGAAACCAATGGTATTAGGCACTTAAAAAAATATTTTAACATAGAATTTGTTTTGGCATCCCAAATAATCATTCACTTACTAAATACCTGCAAAACCCTGAAATGTCTGAAAATTTACACTTCACATCAAATTTTTAACTTTGCTTAAGTTTCTTTAATGGTTTTTAGCAAAATGTAGTGCTTTATCAACACACAGGATTCACTTTTTTCCACGGTAGCAAATAAACAAACTTATCTGTTTCTGAACGCTGTTAAAAATGTACTTCTTCCCAGATCTACTTGAAACTCAGTGTGTATGTCTACAAAGAATGGAATATGTCAGAAATAGTATTAAACTTGCGATCTGAGCGCCATCTTTTATCAAAGTCACTGACTTTTCAAACACCCCGAATCTGTCATGATGCTAAATTTTCGTTCTATTATACTTTTTATTTTTGCACATCTTTTCTTAATTATTTCCTTCTGCATTTCATAAATAATGATAGAATCAATATTCTATTCTTGTCTTTATCTGGATCTGAACAACCTTCATAATGTTTTTCTCGGACAATTGAGGACAAAGAAACGACATACGTCAATACGAAGGCAAGAAAACAAATGAGACACTTTCATTATTGTCAAGAGGGCTTGGTTCACCCCATTTTCCACTTAACGACCGGGGGCGAAGCTCCACAGACGGTGAAATATTGATAAGAATAAAGAGATAGCAAGAAATACATTATAATACGGTATTCAAAAGATTTATGTATAATATAAACAGGATACAAGGACACGCTATTATTATTTTTTAAAGGCAAAGTATTAGCATTCATACCACAAAAAGTAAGAAGTATACAAATACGCTTAACACATATGTACTGTGGGTTGCATACTTTAATTTATGTATGATTTACAATATAATCGAAAAACTCAGCTGTTGCCACCACAGGACCGACCGCCATCACAAAGTACTTGTAGCAAATACATTCTAGCAGCAGAGTAGTAATAATTTGGCCTAATATTTTCTAACAGAGATATTATTTATCATGACCATGGAAACGTTACATATAAGTATGAAAAAATAAATGCTTTTTTCAATTATTTTTCGTTTTATCAAAAAATGTCTCAAATAAAAGTTATTAACTATTGCTTTTATAGCAACTTTTGTTAAATAATTTTTTTCGAAATATTTTTCTGTTGTGAAATATAAATAATAAATTTTAAAATATTTCTTACCTTTTTACAACTTTTCAGCACAAATTTTCAATTTAATTTCCTTAAAAAATATCAAATGTCATCATTAGACAAAAATAGGTAGCCATCTTCGCATTCTTACTGTCAGATGACGACACGTCCCTAGGGCCAATCAAAAGGCCTAATTAAAAAGTCCTTGATCAAATTTTATCTGCATAAATTACAATTAAAACATACGTTTTTCCAGTAAATTACATTGTAATCCTAATGACGTATATTTATATTTTGATTTGATTCAGAAATTTATGGCAAGTGCTGCTAACCCGGGAATACACCTAAACTAAACCAAATATCTGAACTAATTACTGAATTAGACCAAATAATTAGAGCGGATTAATGGAAACTAGTTGAAATGACTGTAGCTCGCTTATTTATGAACGGATTTTGAAAATACTTACAGTTTTAGAATTAGGAGTGCATGAGGCTTTTGACTGTATAGTCAAAAACATCAAATTCGCAAGTTGGTAAAAAAATTTGCTCCAGTTTTGACCAGAAATAGAGCACGGCCATAACTCGCTTATTTATGGACCGATTTCGATGGGATTTGCCACAGAATATTAGAATTACTGTCTCCTGGTATGTAGGTGTTCAAAATTTATGTATCTGTACAGAAAAGGCCTAAATGGGGGTCCAATTTTTTTTAAATTACAATATTTTTAATGTTTGTGGGCCAATTTTGATAAAATTTTATACATTGAGATAGAATTAGTTTCTGCTCCTTATATGAGAGACAAAGTTTATATATCTATACAAAAAAAAGCCTAACGGGGGAAAAATTTATACTCATACGTAAATTTTGGATTATAATTTGTTGTTTATTCCAGCAGATTTAAAGTTAAAGTTTGTGAATTTAATAATTGGCCGGAAGCCATATTTTAATTAATATTTATTGCCAGACACAGACAGTTAAGACAAATAACAAAAAACATTTTTAAAATCGCTGAAAAATGGTAACTAGATTATTATATGAATGCACTATTTGATACATACATGTAACAGTCACCTATCAGCAATCTGATTATATGTAAATATGTTTTTTGTTGGTAGCAACAAAATGTTTTCAGATAAAATTTCATCGGTCCTAACCGTGTTAAAACCTTGTAACTCAATTTTCAAACCAATTTCTTAAAAATTTCAATGTACACACGTGTCATATAGCAATTTTGTGAAATACTTTCTTCAGAATCTTCAATCTGAAACCCTAAGCGGTTTTTACCGCTAAATGTGATTTAATGATTCTTACCGGTAACTAGATTTCCATGATGGAATTGGCAGACAGCATCCGCTTCGTACCAGGAAATACGGTCACGGAAATACCGGTAAAATACCGGAAAACCTGCTTCCGGTAAAACCCAAGTATTGCTTATATTGACCTGTAAAAGAAAATTTATTATAATTAAAAATTCTGAATTTAATACAAGTATTTCAGTAGGGTATGTTTGTAACCAATATATTATTATTACAAGTGACAAAAATAATTGATTTATTTCGACTGTCGTAAGGCGGGGTCTACTTGAATACGATAGTGTCGCTAGCATCCAAATTTTGATTTGCGAAAATCCATAAGGATAAAGACAATCGCGAAAACAACTGAATCGCGAAAACCAGTAAAAATAGAACTACCCGTAAGCGGTAGAGAAAATTCGGAAATTTTGGTCAGCCATTTTCGGCGGATCCTATGCCGTCCCTGAGAGAATATTTCATACGTTGCTTCCCCTAAAAATCGATATAGGGTAAAAATCACATATCCCAGAAAATTACCCCAAAGCTGTAGGGAAAATCGAGAATTAACTATTCTGTATTCAGCAGCCTGCTTTCTATCTCTAAACATAGATTTTGCCAGTTGCACTCCGTAAAAAATCACGATTTTCAGAAAACTTAAAACCACTTCTACGCTGTAGGGAAAATCTGGAAAATAAAGTGGTCAGGTATCTTTGGACGGGTCGTTCCCTACCCCCGAGGGTATAAATTTTTTGCTTCATCCCCTAATGCGAACGGGGCAAAATTGTGAAAAAAGAAAATCGTGAAAAATCAACTTTCCTTACGTTGGAAGTAAATGGAATAAGCTAATTTCCAGGCACAATATTTCCTTACTGGGGCCCTGCGCCTCTAGATTGTAACAAATTTGAAGGACAATTAGAAAAATCGATAATTATTAGGTAAATAATTAATTAACACGTAAAAAACAACGTTTAATTTTATTTTTATCATTGTGTAAATGTTTTCTTTGTTAACAAGATGATTATCTTGAAAAATACTTTCACATTAATTTGAGGTTCAATATCAAATGGTCAGTAACAATAATTATAATTAATTGTTGTATGAAGCAAGAGAGATGGGAGTGAAGAGACAAAGAACAAAGATGGAAGGGTAAAATAAAATATATACCTATTAAGTTGGTCGTATCCGTAAATTGGTTATTGCGGACAAGTTGTATGTAGGGTTTCCAGGTTTTGAAATGCACAAAGTAAGCCAGCGCCTTTGGAGAGGTGGGGGGTTGAATTTTCACCCACCAGAGAACATTTTTAAAATTAGTAAAGGTAAAAACCAGGAGTGCCACAAATTGTGGCTCGCACAAAAGCGCAATACAAAATAAATATTGCCAGCAATATAAAAATATTTTGAAACATACTTAATTGGAATGTTTCGCATAGCGCATTTGAACAAATTAATTGTGAACGCAAAGCTTATCACGTATATAAAAAATCAGCTGTGGCCACCACAGGACCGACCGCCATCATAAAATACTTGTATAAAATACATTCTAGCAGCAGAGTAGAAATAACTTGGCCTAATATTTAAATTTGTACACCATAGGATTAATTTTGAATCTTCTCATCAAATTCCAACGAAATTTGCTTATAAATAAGCAAGTTATAGCAATTTTCCAAATTTGAGGGCTTCCTGCCTGGGCTCCATTAATCTAAATTTAGTGCAAATACATTAAAAGATATCCTAAATGTACACCTCTGTGTCAAATCTCACCGATATCGGTCCAAAAATAAGCGAGTTAAGGTCCAGATCCACTTTCGGCCAAAACTGGACCAAAATTTTATTATTTTTTACATCACAGAACTAATTTTGAGCCTTCATACCAAATTAAAACGAAATTTGCTGATAAATATGCAAGTTATGGATGTTCTTCGCTTTTGAGGGCCTCCTGTGGCCCCTGGGCTATATATATCCAACTATTGGACACCTGCATTAAAAGCTTCCTTAAATTCAAACCTCTGTGCCAAATCTCAGCGAAATCGGTCCATAAATAAGCGAGTTATAGCCGTGCTCTACTTTCGGCCGAAACTGGAGCAGAATTTTTTGTCAAAGTCCGAATTTGGCACTTTTAATGATACACACAGAAGCATCTTGAAGTACTGATTCCAGAAGTGTGAAGTTTTTGAAAATCGGTTCATAAATAAGAGAGCTATAGCTATTCGAACTAGTTTTTGACTTAATCTGGTCTAGTTCGCGGATTAATACGGAGAATTAGAGTAGATTAAGAAAAAACTAGTTCATATGGCTATAACTTCCTTATTTATTAACCGATTTTCAAAAACTTCACACTTCTGGAATCAAGACTTCAAGCTGCTTCTGTCTGTAGTCTTAAAAGTGCCAAATTCGGACTTTGACAAAAAATTCTGCTCCAGTTTCGGCCGAAAGTAGAACACGGCTGTAACTCGCTTATTTATGGACCGATATCGCTGAGATTTGGCACAGAGGTTTGAATTTAAGGAAGCTTTTAATGCAGGTGTCCAATAGTTGGATATATAGAGCCCAGGAGCCACAGGAGGCCCCCAAAATTTTAGAACGTCTATAACTTTCATATTTTTCAGCAAATTTCGTTATTATTTGATATGATGGCTCGAAATTAGTTCTGCGATGTAAAAAATAATAAAATTTTGCTCCAGTTTTGACCGAAAGTGGATCTGGACCTTAACTCGCTTATTTTTGGACCGATATCGGTGAGATTTGGCACAGGGATATGGAATTAAGTAATCTTTAAAGATAAGTACATAAAAATGAGATATATGTAGAACAAGGGCCTCTGAAGGCCCCAAAGTGGAAACATGTCCATAACAATGGCACGAGTTGATCAACTTTTGGTAAAAATCGGTTGACTAAAAATGGGAGTTTACTCGTGTCGATTTTAAGATTTTTGCGAATATTTCACAATAGAAAAATATTTCGAAAAAATTTATTGCACAAAAGTTGCTATAAAAGAAATTACTAACAACTTTTATGTGAGACATTTTTTGATAAAACGAATAAATTTTGAAAATTTCTCAATTTTTTCATACTTATATGTAACGTTTCTATGGTCATGATAAATAATATCTCTGTTAGAAAATATTAGGCCAAGTTATTTCTACTCAGCTGCTAGAATGTATTTTATACAAGTATTTTATGATGGCGGTCGGTCCTGCGGTGGCCACAGCTGATTTTTTAACGCTCACTGTCAACAAACTACTCGGTCAATTTATAAGCTGCCACTGATTTCACAGTAACAAATGTCAAATTTTACGAACATAGTAATGACACATTTCAATATTGCCATCTAGTGGTTGTTTGTAAAAACATAAAGGGTAACCCTCATAGCCTAATAACAACGTTTCAAAATCACTCTGTGCATTGAAGAAACTACGATTTGCATTTATTAAAAATCCATATCAAGAAATGAGTTGAAAACTTTCATAAATTTTCCTTTATCACAAAAATCAGCAAAGTTTTAATTGGTAAAAAGCAGTAGTATATATATGGAATATTCCAAGATTGAGGGATGAAACGTAAGGGGTATACGTACAGAGTAATTAGTTCTATAAATTACCGCTAGATGAGTTTCAGAAGCTTTAGAATTAATTATATATTTATAAAGTTACATAACAAAAGTTAGTTTTGTTTGAGTTCTCTGAAGTTCCTGCTTAAATTGTGGAAAATTTGTATGTTTGTCCTTTTTGTATTGTTTTTCCTGGATATTTGCTCTTTGTACTGTTAAACTGTTAAAATAATTTATCATTTTTATCATAGGAAAAGATTAATTTGCTTTTAGATGACATATTAGTAAGGTTAATGAGGAAGCAACAGATTTTTGTCACCCACGAACTTCTGTCCTGAGTCTTTTGTTAGTCCTCTCTTCGACATTACTTCCTCTATTCCAACTTTCCAACTTCCTTTAGGTCTTCCTATATAGTAAAGTTGGTATAGATGGGGCATCTATAAATTTAAATGATCAACAAAGTCCAAAATGTACCATAAAGTTATTCTGTTTAAAACCAGATTTTGTTCGACTCCGACATATTTGATTTTTTTTTCTTCAACAAGTTTCACACGGTGTAAATCAAGTTTCAATTATTCCAAAAAACATCGTACTAGAATAGCGGTTCTTAAACTGTGGTCCGCGGACCCCTGGGGGTCCGCATAGCCATTACCGGGGGTCCGCGAAACAATTTTGACATTAACCTTACATCTCCCAACTTTTCGCTTTTATTCAAATAACTTATTTAATAAAAATCCTACATGATCAAGACTTTTTGTATTTGTTGTTATTTAACTAGTTATTGACATAACTAAACAATAATTAGTAGAAATTTAATAATTTTTATTCAACTGCAAATTATTTACAGGAAACATATTATAATAAGATCTATTTTGACCAATATTTGACCAAGAAATGTTTGTATGAGTTTAACGTATTATAATTTGTAACTTTTTTTATTATTTTTACTACTATTTTTATTAATTTTATATTTTTTAATCTATTTGCTAATAAAAATGTTCGTCTATAAATGCGCAAAAGCATTTATTAAAATAACCAGCGATACATTTTTATGAATAATTATTATAACGTAGTGCCTATGAGATTATTGAGCCAGAAATTAAGGCTCAAAAACGACGTAAAATGCCTAGGGTTGGGATGGGGTCCGCAAAAAAATATCTTGTTTAAGAAGGGGTCCTCGGACAACATAAGTTTAAGAACCCCTATACTAGAAGATTACCTGAGAAATATCAACAATATGTACACTACAGGGAAAATAATTAGATTTTTATGTCTGTTCCTTTAAATTTACCGGTGTGTGTACTTAAAAAACTCAGAAATGTGTGTGATGTCGGAAATTTACACTTTACATCGATTTTTTTTTCCAAACCAAGAATTTGGAAACTAATATTAAGATGAAATTAGGCGTTTGTCGAATATTTTTAACTTCAAACTTTCCACTTTTCATATTCATAAATTCAAAAATCCTGCATAATTAATCATCGAGTTGTAATGAGTTGAAAACACCTCCAGAGGCAAATAACTTAATATCTCTCCGCTAGGTTGTCCTCTAAAGCGTAGAATAACTGTCAGTAGACAGTAAGATGCCCGGAGTGAATCGCTTAATGAACCCCGGAGTCCGGACCGTTTTCCCAGAGTTTGGCACGGAGTATAATCATAACTTACATTACAGCCGAGTAGAGAAATACAGCAAGCTGTTTACAACATTTGCTACGGAAGATTTGTCGTATGGTTATTACTCCTATATTGCATATGGTTGGTAATTACCGTTATTAATGAGATATAAGGAATATTGCGTCATATAGAGTGTCTCAGTTTGGAATTCATTTTTAGGGTTATGTAGGTAGTATATATATAAGGTTCCTGTCACTCCTATGTGAAGCATAGGGCCTCAATAGTTGTAGTGTCTAGGTTGAATTTTTTTGCATTTCCTTGCACCGATCAACATGATCCTTTTTTTAAGCTTCGGTCAAATTATGCGGAACCATCGAACAGATCTATTTCACAGCTAAATGTTCCTGCAAAATCGACTGTATTGCAGTTTGCGATATGCCAAAGGATGCCTCTATCTCACGGTAAGTCATATGCCGATCTTCTTCAATCATTTTGCGCACAGCATAGATATTTTTTTGAATCACAACCGATTTTGGTCAACCTTCACGAGATTCATCACTGACGGACTCACGACCACAACGAAATTCTGCAAACCAATTGTAAACAGTCTTTTCTGATGGTGCTTCATTACCAAAAGTTGAACGAAGCGAATCTATGCATTTTTGTTGAGTTAGGCCTTCACTAAAATCGTATGAACCTGATATAAAGAATTTGGCTTTCAATGTAGGTAAAACAACAAACATATAATTCATAAATAATTTATATTGATTTTTATACAACAAAGTTTATGGAGTTTTTAACTTTTCTGAAAAAAATTCTGCAATAATTAACGTTTTATTAATTTTTCTTCTATTAAAACTGTTCGGCACATCAGCAACTCGATATATATTATTTGTAATTTATTTGTACGCGCACATAAAATAGCTTAGCCACCACTGACTGACCTAGAGGGTTTAATCTAAAGATATATAAAAAAACTGAGTAATGCACATTAATATAAGCGTTAATGGTACAACAGGAATTTTTGATCTGATAATTATTTCGAAAGTTATCGAATGTTTTGCAACAGCGTACTTACATTATTTATCTGACTGACTGGGGAACTGGGTAGCTCCCAGTTCCAGTATTGCTACAGCTGCCCTATGTTTTAAATATTTTAAAAATTACACATCTGTGTTTTAAAAAGTGAAATCAATTCTGAGACACCCAGTATTATAGAATTCAGTACTAAGAACACAGCTTAAAGTAACCACAAATTTCCACACGCAAGGTTGAATTTTCCGTATTATTTCAAGTTCCCTGACCTTTGTTTACTGCCAAACTATTCAAGATAATGATCTAAGATTCGTTTAACCTACTAAATAAGGTTAACAAGCCCTTAAATTGTTAATTTTAACCACAACTGAAGAGGTCAAATAAAAAATTAATCAAAGACATCGCAATCAACGCATAAAATTATTCCTTACCGTATTTATCATCACTTTTCATGAACGCTGAAGATGGAAACAGATTGTTGAGCAGTTTCCGAAACGTCCGAATATATTTTATATAATGAAGTATTATATCTTTTTGATACTAATACTCTTTATATTGTACTATTCCATCCTAGTACTATCAGCAATGGCAAACGTCCAAAATAACGGTGTCCGCATTAATATTGGACCATTGCATAATAATTTCAAAGATATTTTTAATTTCACGTGAAAACAAACCTTAAGGAGACGCTAATCAAAGATCTTTCTATGAGCTGACCAAGTTAATTTTTAGTTTTTTAAAAACATATTTCTATAAATATTATGATTTTAATGATATTGAATAATTGATTTGTCTTTCAGTCGAATTATGAGAAAAACAGTTATAAATATCGACGAACGAATTTGAAAAGCATATGTACATAACGATACTATCTATAAAACAATGTCGAACAGCAATTTATTGTCGTATCGATCCATGTAGGCGTATGTACTTAGGGGAATTACAAAGAATTCAGATATTACTAATAAAATGTACTTAATCATTGATTTACTGCTTGGAAATGGAAAATGAAATTGACCTTAATATACATAACAATTCAGTTTATCTTAATATACAAGATGAATGGAAAAACATTTTCAATAAATGCTTTTTCCAGTGAAAAGATTAAATTTACTGTGGCAGAATACATTCATAAAAACACAGTTGGATTCACAGAACAAGATTGTAATATTTTAATGTTTGGTTATTTGGTATAATCCTTTCAAACGTTAGAATGCAGTACAGAGCAAATGGAGTAGATCTTTTTCATACTCTCTAATGAGTATTTACAAATATACTAATAAAACACTACAGTAATACCCCGCCACTCGACTGCCTTTTAGCTCGACGTTTTCGCCATTCGACGTAAATGTCGAGAGGGACAGTCGACGGATGCATCGCTATCCGACACGTGATCGAGTACCGATCACGTGATACATATTTTGGTAAACAAAGCGAAATGAACGCATGGCCAGCAGTTCGCGCCTAGACATCTTGACGAAAACAACTCAGATTTAGTGCAGCTATGAACTTTTTGTTTTTTGCTAAAATAAGTGATTTATATTTATAATTATGGGTCCAAAAAAGGCTAGAGATGCAAGAATACCTAAAAGGAAAACAGTAAGAATCACTATGGAACAGAAAAAAGAAACAATAGCCAAATATGAAAGTGGTATTCGTGTGACTGAGTTGTCTAAAAGGTATGGCATTCCTAGATCGACGATCAGTACTTTTGTACAGCATAAGGGAGAAATTAAAAGTAACGGGTGTTTTTTTTAGAGGTATAGAACTTTAAATTGCAATAAAACAACGATGGATTATTCGATTGACATGAATTTTTTTTTTATTCGAAAGATAATCTTGTGGCATTACATTAAATCATACCAACAAGACGGCGCAACATGTCACACAGCTCGTGCCACAATCGATTTATTGAAAGACACGTTTGGTGACTGCCTAATTTCACGTTTTGGACCTGTGAATTGGCCTCCAAGATCTTGTGATTTAACACCACTGGACTACTTTCTGTGGGACTATGTAAAGTCATTGGTCTATGCGGATAAGCCACAAACGCTTGACCATTTGGAAGACAACATTCGCCGTGTTATTGCCGATATACGGCCACAAATGTTGGAAAAAGTCATCGAAAATTGGACGTCCAGATTGGACTACATCCGAGCCAGCCGTGGCGGTCATATGCCAGAAATCATATTTAAAATGTAATGCCACAAGATTATCTTTCGAATAAAAAAAAATTCATGTCAATCGAATAATCCATCGTTGTTTTATTGCAATTTAAAGTTCTATACCTCTAAAAAAAACACCCATTATATGTATATGTATATATGTACATATGATTTTAAGAAAGCTGAAATTATTTTATCTACATTTTCCGCCTTGTTTTCTTTTCAAAGTCTGCTTACGCTCAATAATGCTTTATGAGTTTAAAAATGGTGTAACTGCTGCTGAATCTGTGAGAAAAGTTTGTGAAGTGTTATACTTTCAAAGAGCATTTGTTATCGCTGGTAGGAAGAATTCCAGTTCGGAGATTTTTATTTAAAAAATGAACCACGTAGATAAGGACCATTTGATGATGAAGATACGCAGATCGCATGCAGATCACTTTAGAAATGTGGTAGAGATACGAAAATTGATAAACGTTCTACCTTATATTTTTTTACATCGTTCAACCACATTTTTTGAGGTTTAACAACACTACATTTTTAATAGTTTGGACTTTAGTATCCCGATCTTATATAACTGAAAACGGACTCAGACAAGGATGCGTACTTAGTCCGCTACTATTCTCACTGGTACTAGACGATGCAATAAAACAAGTAAGACAAAATATTAAAGAATACTCTGGAAAATGTGAAAGTAGCAGAACTTTGCTATGCGGATGACATGATTATAATAGAAAGGAACGAAGACGAACTACAAAACAAGAATTGAAGAAATTAAATATGAAAATTAGCACACAAAAGACAAAAACAATGGTAATAAGCAGGACGAAAATGCAACACAAAATAAAAATAGATGACAAAATAATAGAACAGATATGAAATTTAAAATACCTAGGCACAGTTTTCTCGGAAGATGGATGAATAAATTATGGAAAGAGTAGACACAGCAGGAAGCTTGTTCAACAGCATCAAAGCATCGTTCCTAACTAAAAAGAAATACCAACCAACATCAAGGTAGAGATCTTCAAAAAAGTGACAGTACCAAAACATACGCGTCAGAATCCTGGACCACTACAGAGACGCACAGGTCCAAAATAAGAAGCTCCGAAATGAGATAAGGAAAAAAAAGGTAAAACAAAATTGGACAGAAAATAAATGAAGTATTTGAGAAAAGCTGGACTCAAAACCAGTGGAGACTATAATAGAAAAAGGACAGTTAAGATGGTTGGGACATATACACAGAATGAGTGAAGACAAAATAGTAAAAAAAGTTTTTGAAGCAAGAACAGTGAAGAAAGTTTGACCAGGAGACTGAGAAAAACCTGGCAACAAGAAACAAAATAAGCTGCAACGAAGAGAGGCGTAAAGTGGGAGGAGATAAAAATATACAAAGGACAGAACGCGATGGAAAAAAGTATGGAGAACAACACCAGAAAACAAGTAACTCAGCTATAGCCTTACACCGCAAGGTAGAAAGGCTTCAGGATTAAATAAGATGGAGGACTTATGTGAGTGAGGCCAAAAGTCAACCCGATTGACAGTGCCAAAAGAAGAAGAAGTCACGAGGAACGAACAAAAAATTTAATGCCCGGGTTTTTCTACCCGAGACTGTCCAGGGGTAGAAACTCATTAAAATTCGATATCAATTATGAAAATAAAATTAACAAATTATAAAAGAGAGATTTTTCAACTAATAATTTAGAATTGGTCAAAAGATTAATGAAATATGTTATCAAAGTATGCTGCGAACATCTGCCTGGTGAAATACGATTTTCAATTATTTCCGACATTTTGTTAAATTTTGATAAATCTCTGTTGTCTACCTCAGAAGTAAAACATTTTCAATTATTCAAACAACCAGTCACACTTTGACAGATTTGAAAATGAATCTGATGCTCGAGAAATGATTCTACAATCAATAATTCATTCTTATTACTTGAAACTTTAAGAAATTATTGCTGAAATATGGAAATGTTCCCTGATCATGGATACATTAACTTTAACGTTTCTTTGCTTTTGTTTCGAACAAAAACAAAAGAAAAGGAAAAAGAATTGATTTATATAAGAGTTTATTCAATTATTTCTTTTAAGAATTTTTTTTAAAAGTTTGCCTTTAGATAAGTTATTTAGTTTTCGAATCGTAAGAACAAATTCTTTTTCTACCAAGCTGTAAGGCGACTCACGTACTAGCGACTACTAGTAGGAGACAAGATATTTGCAAGAATTTTTTTTTACTATATATAGCTGCATCCACAGCTCTAAAATTAACTGACCATAGACTGTGCGTTAGGGATAAATTTAATAAACAGTTTTAACATTTATGATAACGTTTCAGAGCTGTGAATTAAGGGGTTACATGGGTTTTGAATTTTCAAAAAAATGACAATTTTTCTGATTTTTTTTTTTTTATTAAATGTATGCAAGTGATTTATTTCAAATTTTGAGACATAAAAGTACATAGTTTGAAGAAGTTATAAAAAAAATTTCATGAAAAAAAAAATGAAAATTGGGCCATTGGCACCTAATTTACCAAAATCTATGATTTTTCACCGTAGGCTTATCTCGAAATAGGCTTATCTGAAATCAAAAATCAAAATTTTTTCTGTTAGTAGATGAATATGGCTTGTACTTGGACGAAGGATTTGGAAAAACAATAATGTTTGAATTTTTGCCAACGTTTTTTAACAAAAAATTGATTTTTTTTTAAATATCTATGCAAATTTTGGCAATTTTCTACTTGTAAAACGAATTGTATTGAACGAAGTATAAAATCCTTCGTCCAAGAACAAGCCATATGCATCTACTAACAGAAAAAATTTTGATTTTTGATTTCAGATGAGCTTATTTCGAGATATTCTGCTTACGGTGAAAAATCATCAATTTTGGTATATTAGGTGCCAATGGCCCAATTTTCATTTTTTTCTCATGAAAATTTTTTTACAACTTCTTCAAAATATGTACTTTTATGTCCCAAAAGTTGAAAAAAAAAAATCAGAAAAATTGAAATTTAAGTCCTGTTTTCCTATGGTCTGTTTTCTTCAAGTACACATTATTGTCAATGAATTTCTTGCAATTCACCATCCTTGGAGATGATTGATGTACAGCCTGTTATAGCTACGTTTAACTAACATAGGTACATTTTCTTTATTGATTGTATAAGATTGTTTTCTATTATGATGTTATTGTTATAGCACCTGAAGAAGCCAACAATGTTGTTGGCGAAACGTTGTGTTTTGTTAAAATAAACGCTTCTTGTCCAAAAAGCTGAGTGAAATTATTTCCTATTTCTACCTGTAAAACGAAATGTATGAAATCCCTTATTTTAACAGGTTTGTTCTCTTTAGTTTTGTTTCAATCCGTGGGCTGTTTCCGAACTTGAAATTCTCGATAAATCCTACCGTATTTGCCATCTAAACACGACGGGTTCAATCAAAAACATACATCTCCAATTAAATGCCAGTTAAACAAGAAATTGATCAAAATAAAACATATCCCAGAGCAATTTATAAAGTAATTTAAGATTTCCTTGCATTTTTTTTGCTTTTAACATCCTATTAAGTTTGCCCGAGATTACTTGTTTAGACTTGTTATTTGTTTGTATTTTACTGAGCTGATCAATTATTGTATTACTAGGTTATTACCCGTCAACAACGACGGATTTTTAATATAAAAATTTCAATTGTTTGTATGTGTATTTGGTTTTATTTTTTAAAGTCAGCTAATCACGGGACAGGATATCAACAGTTAGCCAATCACGGGAAAGGGTGTCACCTGTCAGCCAATCAAGAGACAGGGTGTCCCCAGTTAGCCAATCACGAGAACCTTAGGAAAAATTGACGTCATAATGTTACCGACACTCCATATAGACAGATTTTGATATCGTCCAAAGATGCGAAATTTTTTTCGTTAAAGGAATTTTGTAGAAAGCAGAACAAATGGTAGTCGGATGGTGCGATGTCTGGACCATATGCTCCGACTACCATTTGTTCCACTACAATATGAAAATTTTTTGCATCTTTGGACAATATCAAAATTCACCTCTACAGATTTTTCGAGAGCAAAGACGGAACCTTCTGGAGAGATAGCATCATGAAATTACCTGAGCGTTTGTCCAAAGTGATAGAAATTAATGGACAGTACATTTGATAATAAAAGTTTTTTTAGAATGTATATTTTATTGAATAAAAGGTGAAAAAAAAAACGAACGGACTTATGTAACAACCCAATACAAGGTGTGATGACAAAAAAATCAGCTGTGGCCACCACAGGACCGACCGCCATTGTAAAGTACTTATATAAAATACATTCTAGCAGCAGAGTAGAAATAACTTGGCCTAATATTTTCCAACAGAGATATTATTTATCATGACCATGGAAACATTACATATAAGTATAAAAAAAATTGAGACTATATGAAAAATATTACAGAAATTATTCAAAATTTTTCGTTTTATCAAAGAACGTCTCAAATAAAAGTTATTAGTTATTGCTTTTATAGTAACTTTTGTTAAATATTTTTTTTTCGAAATATTTTTCTGTTGCTAAATATTCGCAAAAATCTTAAAATGGACTCGAGTAAACTCCCATTTTTAGACAACCGATTTTTACCAAAATTTAATCAACTCATGCCATTGATGGCAGAAGCTTAAATATGAAGTTTCATAAAAATCCTTTCAGCCGAATTTGCTCTGCACGTGTACACAGACAGACGGACAGACAGACGGACAGACAGACGGACAGACAGACGGACAGACAGACGGACAGACAGACAGACAGACGGACAGACAGACGGACGGACGGACAGACAGACCGACAGACATCATGCTAAAAATAGTCAAAACGTTATGTAGGGACCTCAATTCGTGGAGATCCATCGAAATTTCGAAATGTCAAAATCGGTATGATCACAATACCTTCTTTATATATATGTTGGCAGTGGGTAAAAATAACTTAAAGCTCTTATTCTTCAAATAGGGAATAAAAATTAACAAAAATTGTATATTTTAATGTGATTATAGAAAAAATATTGTCCAAGATATCCAGTATTATATATATTGGATTCTTACAGTTATTAAATACGTACAGAACCCTGATATATGTGAAAATTCACATTTCACATCAGTTTTTTAGCCATATTTCAAAACATTTTAAATTACATCTGACCTTTTTCCGTGTTGTAGTTACAGAGCAAAAAATATTTTTTTATCGTCCTAAAAAATAACAGGAAACTCATCTGGTTGTGTAAATCTCATATGCAGTACTTAATCAAGTTGAAATTAACTGCTACAATACTAATGCTAATTTCAGTGGTTCACAAACTGTTATGGGCACAGTTATATTTTACCATTATCAACATGTCCAACTTAGTTAATAATGAATGTGAATTTATATCGCGGTCGCACAAGACTATAATATAGTGCAATCGTTAAAGCTCATAGCTTTGTGAACTTAATGTCCAGACAAGGAGCTTTTATGTTAATGCATTGTTTGAATTTAAGCTTGGTTCATAATATCATCTATGAATTTTTAAAGCTGCCTACACAACTGAATCACAAATATGGTTTGAAAAAATATTTGTTATTGCATCATAAAAGTTACTGTGGTGTTATATCTACCGTTAATAGAGATTATAACAGCGTTTCACAAACTGTGCGCCGCGGTGCCCTGGGTCGCCACGATGACCCAGGACCCTTTCTTTTTGTATAATCACTTTGTAGTTTAGTAGTGAGGACCATTTTACCGACCGCCAACATATATAAGGGAGGTATTGTGATCATACCAATTTTGACATTTCGAGATTTCGATGGATCTCCACGAATTGAGGTCTCTACATAACGTTTTGACTATTTTTAGCATGATGTCTGTCGGTCTGTCTGTCCGTCCGTCTGTCTGTCTGTCTGTCTGTCCGTCCGTCTGTCTGTTTACACGTGTAGAGCAAATTCGGCTAAAAGGATTTTTATGAAACTTCATATTTAAGCTTTTGAGATCAATGGCACGAGTTGATCAACTTTTGGTAAAAATCGGTTGACTAGAAATGGGAGTTTACTCTTGTCGATTTTAAGATTTTTGCGAATATTTCAAAACAGAAAAATGTTTCGAAAAAAACTATTTAACAAAAGTTGCTATAAAAGCAATAACTAACAACTTATTTTAGACATTTTTTGATAAAACGAAACTAAAAAAAGTATTTATTTTTTCATACTTATATGTAACGTTTCCATGGTCTGATAAATAATATCTCTGTTAGAAAATATTAGGCCAAATTATTTCTACTCTAATGCTAGAATGTATTTTCTACAAGTACTTTGTGATGGCGGACGGTCCTATGGCGGTAACAGCTGATTTTTTCATGTTACCTTAATAAGAAACGTTGTTTATCTCGTAATGGTGACAGAGAAAATACCAACATCATAAGATCCAAAATGATATAAATTTGTCTTCTTCTATTTGTATTTCCTTTCCTGTTCTACCTCTCTACGTGTTCAATCACTCCCGTTTATATCTTGTCATCATTCTACTCATTCTTTTCATTACACTTCATTTATCACGTCTACAAAAAGTATCGAAATATTTTTATATTACGTATCTTACAAATTGAATAAGTTTGTAAATTTATGAAAAAGTATATTATGGCTAACGAACTTGAAAATATAAGGGATAAATTAAATTTCTGAATAAAATGTTATAAAACTTCATAAGGAAAAAATTTTTGTGAAGTGTGAATTTTCCAGGCTGAAAACGAAAAAATACCGTTCATTTTCGTTCGGAACTTAATATACAGAGTGTTTGTTTGAAACGGGGCACCCCGAAAATCTCTTTTATTTGTAAAGATACAAAAAATCTTCAGAACAAAAGTTAAACTAGACAAAAAGGCCCATCTAAAGGTTACTATAAGAATTCTGAGGCACTTCCAGTTTCACCGGAAATGATGTCAACTTTTGATCTAGCATAGGGAAACGATAATTTTATATTTTTTTCCTAAAAGTACATTAAATTAGCTTTACAATGACACCAAAAAATCATATTTTTATGTTAACCATTTCAAAATGGCGACCATTTATTTACAAAATAATAATCAACATAAGTTTTATAAAGTTGAACGTAGCAAGCTTTGAAAACAATAAAAAAAGAAACAAAATATCTCTAAAATAAACTATTTGACTATTTAGAAAAAAAAAAAAAACTATTACTTTTTACAATTATTTTACAAAAAAAAAAAAAAAATACAAATGTTCGATCAAACCATAATAACTAGTTATAACAGCTTATTTTAGAGATCTACAGGTCCACTTCTAACCAACTTACATAATTTTTTGCGGTGGAGCCCAAAAATTTACAAAAAAAATTAAAATTTATTTTACAGTATAAAATACATACATTAGAAAAATAATACAATTACATAAACTTTTTTTTTCTTCAAGTTCTGTTCTGGGTTCAAGCTTAGTTTAGTTTTATTTCAATATTACCAATTTTTTTTAGAAATTATCCATTTCTAGTCAACCGAATTTTACCAAAAGTTGATCAACTCGTGCCATTGATGTCAAAAGCTTAAATATGCAGTTTGATAAAAATCCTTCTAGCCGAATTTGCTCTGTACGTGTACACAGACAGACAAACAGACATACTGACGGACGGATGGACGGACAGACAGACCGACAGACCTCATGCTAAAAATAGTCAAAACGTTATGTAGGGATCTCAATTCGTGGAGATCCATCGAAATCTCAAAATGTCAAAACCGGTATGATCACAATACCTCCCTTATATATCTTGACGGTCGGTAAAAAACTAGCGTTATAAATTTCTTCTTCTATGAATACGAAGGTGTGCCGCGAAATTTTTCTTTTTTGGAAAATGTACCACGAGAGTAAAAAGATTGAGAAACACTGGTATAAACGATGTAAACGACCCAGAATTAATTGTTTTTATAGTATTAAAAATTATTCTTCGTTGATCGTTTGATCAATTTAAGTGTTGAAAATAAATCCACATCACAACTGTCAAATATTTGAATATCAAAATATCAACCTGCTAGGATATTTCTAATTTGAATTGTCTTTTTCGGGAAAATGTGTAATTTTTCTTTGTGGTTATTTTTCGATAGCATTATAGCCTATTTTGTAATTGATTATCATTAAAAAATATTTAAAAACTTTATAACAAAACCTTGCGGTTGTCATCCTTTAAAGAATGGATCTACGCAAATTTTGTTGCTCTCTAAGATATGCTATGTATCTATTGTAATTTTATGCACTATAACAGGCCGGGGGCGAAGCTCTCGGTTTGACATAAGAGCATCGGTCAGCTTTGCCGACCCAATTCCTAACCTGTTTAAATATTTCTAACTACTGATTTTCAAATAACAAATTTCATATTTTTCTGACAGTCAAAATAATCAACAATTTTAATCAGTGGGTAAAATTTTGGTACATATTTGGTACTTACCGGTCTTGGGGCAGCACGTGTTAGACTAGTATAGACGCCAATAAACAAAACGACGGCCAAAGCATCATTAACTATGTGTTTAAACATGATGACCGATAGACGGTCCACACTCAACTGAGGCGTCAGGATGCCTCTCTCAGGCGCCGCGACGCTCGATCGATATACCCCCTCCAAAAACAGGGTACACAAGGGGTAAATACAGGGGTGTATTTAAATAATTTACAGGAATACTTAATACAAAGTTTATTAAGATAGAAACATTGGAAATATAAGGAGTATCGATTTTAGAATAATATAACTGGAGAGTAATTTAATTTATCCCCTTAGTAACATGAAACATTTTACCATCTTTTCTCTATTATTGTATGGTATTGAAGCCTGGGTATTAGCAAAACATATAATATTGATTAAACTGTAACTTAACTACGGTATTTAGAATGAAATGTTGTCTCTGAATAGACAAAATCAATTTAACCACTGTAACTAAGTAAAATTGATGTGAAGTGTGAATTTCACACATTTCAGGATTTCGCAGGTATTTAGTAAGTGAATGATGATTATTTGGGATGCCAAAACAAATTTTATGTCAAAATATTTTTTTATGAATTTTAATTCGAATGTCTAATACCATTATATAAGTTTCTAAATATGTGCAGTATTTTTTTTATATAGCAAGGTTCATTAAGATTTTGAAAATTGCGCCTATGGCTTCCATTGGTTGCTTAAATCATAACCTCCGCCCCTCTGATTTCCTATACATTCAAACATAGAATTAAATTATAATTTCAACACTTCCCACTGGTTATTAAATTTATGCTTTTAAAAATTAAATGAAACATTTACCAAAATATGACTAGAAATTTGACAAAATAATTTAAATAAAATACAAATGCAAAAAAAAAAACAAAAAATAAAATTGACAGGATTCGAACTGTAGTTTGCAAATTACTAAGCGACAACGCTACCGACTACGCTACTGGCGCTTACTTGTTTGCTGTGTTACATAGCGAATTAAATATTTAATATATTTTAGTTAAAAACACAAAAAATGCGTTATTTCCCGAAAACATAATCTGATCAAAGATTCCTGTTGTACTATTCCGGTTCACACCAATGTACATTACTTAGAATTTTTCAGATTTTTAGTTTAAACCTTCTGGGCTACAGGGTGGGGGACAATTTTTTTTGCACAATTTTGACAAAAATCTCGTCAAAATAATTTATTTTGCAAAAATAAAATTTAGATCGTTAATCCACGTACTAAGGGCTTTCATTTGACACCCTACTCCAAATTTTAAAAAAATATTTTTTTTTTCGTTGAGCACGAATTTGTTTATATATTTAGGGGGATATGTTTTTAGATGTTTTAGTATTTTTCCTATATGTGGGACTTGTATAAGCATGCCAAATTTCAACTCTCTAGGTTTAGCCGTTTGGCTGCAATTTTTACCGAACAGACAGACAGACAGACGACAAAATGACGGTATAATGGTTTTTTGGTCATACCTACAAACCCTAAAAACTGTTAAAAAATTAAACGTAAAAAATTAAACAGTGTTTAAAAATTGTCTTTGAATAAGAAAAAAATTAAACACTGAATTTAGACAGTATTTTGCCGCATCTGGTTCATCAGTGAACGATATTTCTTGCCCACTTTTTTGCCATTCTATAAAGTTGTTTAACTCATCAAAAAATCTATAAATGCTAAAAAAGATTAATTCAGTCTATAACTACACATTTTATAAATTATAATTTTTGTAAATGACGACAATTTGAATATTTTAATTACTTCAATTAGTGCCACCTTTTAACAACCCTTTAATTTATTTTATTGATGATTTATCACTAACTTATTTATGTTAAAATATATGTTTATTAATAGTATCATCTAGCTAATAAGTTAATATAAAAATGTGTCAGTTTATTATCCTAACAAAGTTTATTAGGAGATTGAAATAAAGAAACAAATTATATCAGGTAAATAAATTTATTAAATTGTTTCTTAAGGCTCATTTACATTTAGATACAAGTATGAGGACTTGTATGAGATACAAGTATGAGCTCATACAAGTATGATCATACAAGTCAACATACACATGTCAATGTATCAATGTACAAGTCGAAAATCATGTAATTTTTGTGCTCTGTTTATATTTGCATACACGTATACACTCGCAAAAAATGTCTAGTGATGACGAGGAGAGTTTTTTGTATTTAAGTACATGTGCATTACTTTTGTCAAAATCACGAAAAAGAAAGGGATGGTGGCAGTGATATTTTTTATCTCGACGAGAAACCCATGGGGCCTACTCAATGTTGATTAATGAACTGACTTTAGAAGATGGTTCATGCTTCAGAAATAGACCATATTAGTAACTACGTCACAAAATGAGATTCAGTGCTGCCGTCTCGCGGTTGGATTCCTTTTATTTGAATTTAGCATGTTGTTTTTTTGTTAAATTGTATTTTGGAAATATAAATTAAGTTTTCAAAGTAAGAGAGTGCTTCACATCAAAACTACAAGTCAATATTTATTTATTAAAATTCTTATTTTATACATTATAATTTAATATGTCATTATTTTTGCAGAACAATATTATTTTGTAGGTTAATTTTGAAAAATTTACGTTAATAATCGTTATTAAGGCAAGTAACATAGCAATAAGTGTGTGTACCATATCTAAATGGTTTAAAGGAATAATATGTTGTTTTTAATTTTCCATTATTGTTTTTCATTTTCATCTGTCAAAAAACGAAAAAATTTGCAATTAATAATGTAGATGTAATTGTTACAATTCGGAGCAAAACAATACACTAATATGCATTCTAAAACAAAATATTAATGATTACTTAGTGTTAATTAAATAAATACTAAAGATATTCCGATTTTCATATTATTTAAAAACGTAACCTATAAATATATCTTCGAATCCTTATTTATATATTTATAAAATCATTATTCTATAATATAAAGTGTCTGGACTGTATATATTAGTATATATTTATCAAAAATACATATTTTTTGCTCCAAAATTGAAAATATTTATAAAATTAAGGTAACAAAAGTAATGTCCCATGTATTTTAAACTTCAAAAGGACTCAGCTCTCAGATGGCAGCACATGTATGTGACGACACACTAATATGGTCTATTATGTGATAATGTCGCTGAATTTGAAAGAATACTCACATTGGTGGCTCCATTAATTACTAAAAATGATACAAGATTTCGAGAAGCTATATCACCTGCAGATCAACTGGCTGTTACATTACGGTTCTTGGCAACTGGTGACTCATTTACACCACTGATGTACGCACCTAGGATTTCGACTTTAGATAGCTCTCGACTATACTGACTTTTATATTCTGCCATTTTGTCTATACATCTTTAGCCATGCAACTTAACTCCTCAGAAATGTTATCATAAATATCTTTTCTTTTGTTAAAATCTTTATACTCCTTCGACTATACATCCCAGATATTACTGACTATGATTTTCTCAATTAATAACAGAATTTTATTCTTATTCCACAAAGACATATTTAACTTGTAAAAAAAAAACTATTGAAAATAATCAAATGTGAGATATCTTTTAAAACATAACCTAACTTTCCACCAGATTGTCAGCTCATACAAGTCAAGTATATGGAAAAGTCTGCTCATACAAGTATGAGCAAATGTCAATGGATTTGACAAATTATATAAATTGTATGAGCTCATGTATGAGGTGATGTATCGCGACAAGTCAATTTGACTTGTATCTCATACAAGTCCTCATACTTGTATCTAAATGTAAATGAGCCTTTAAGGGATGGATTTCATAGCCCCTAAAATGGCAAAAAATGCAGGCAGACAGGCAGGCTGGCAGACAGACAGACAGGTTGAGAGATAGACAGACAGGCAGAGAGACAGACAGACAGACAGGCACACCGACTGACAGACACATGAAAGACGGTATAAGGGTGTTTGATAATACCTACAAAATTTTGAAAAGAAGACTCCCACTATAGTATCCATACCTACAGAATAATAGTGTCCATAATTATAGGTATCTCGAACCGTATGGGGGTAATGGTGTCCATAGTAACATGTAACCTATTTCTGAAGCAATAATGTGTATACCGTTGCTATCTAATACCCTTTTCACACTACATCTTTAAGACGATTGAACTTAAACTTCATCGATGTTTAATATCGGTTTGCTTTCACACTTGATGTTTAATTTAAAGAAGAAATCTCCATGTAAAGCTAGTATATATTGCCAACATAATTTCATATCGTTTGAATTTATTCTGTCAGAATTTGTATATCGAGGTTAGGAGAAGTTTATTTTTTATATTTATTTAAATAATAACGCAAATAATCTTCTCATAACCTCGATATATAAAATGATAACAGCTGAACATAGATAAAAGAAGAGAAGCACAAATTCAAGGAGTATTTTTTTATAATGGGAATTAAGTTGGCAATGCGGGCGAAGTTTAAGACGCAGATCTCTGTCTTAAACATCGGTCGTGTTTAGACGAGGCCGTACGGTTTCACATTAGCGTTTAAAGATCCATTCACTTAAACATCCAATCTTAAAGATCTAGTGTGAAAAGGGTATTACTTTTCTAAAGTTTTCTTTTTGTAATTGCAGTTCAATAAAATTTAAGAAATAATAAATGATTCTGGTTGTAGAAAGTTGGGAAAATCTTTCGTGCACAAGTGGTCCTATTTTATTTTCTTTTGTGATCGGAAAATGCGATTGAATCGGACATTTTCTGTGCTTTCAAACGATACTTTTTTATTTGCTCTTGTCCAACTGGGATTTAGAATTTGCTACATGCCACCTCTCATAAAACCTTCAAATGAAGATATATCAAAATATTGGAATAGTTGCAGTACAATGAAATATTTTACAAACATATTCACATAAGGAAACAGACGATGATAAGATGTCCAGAAGGTCTATTTGAAAAAAAAGCATGTTCTCTTTTTCTAGTCTGATCCTTCTTTTTTAGGGTTTTGTAGGTATGCCCTTAACTCTTATGCTCTTCTCAGGGGCTCCGCAGCCATTCCAGGAAATAAAATAAATAAAAATTGCATAAAATCAAAAGTATTAGAAATAAAAATTGATGTGAAGTGTGAATTTTCACACATTTCTGGGTTTTGCAGGTATTTAGTAACTGAACGATGATTATTTGGGATGCCAAAACAAATTTTATGTCAAAATATTTTTTTATGAATCTTAATTCGAATGCCTAATACCATTATTTAAGTTTCTAAATATATGCAGTATTTTTTTTATATAGCAAAGTTCATTAAGATTTTGAAAATTGCACCTATGGCTTCCATTGGTTGCTTACATCATAATTCCCGCCCTTTGATTTCGTCAAACATAGAATTAAATTATAATTTCAACACTTTCCACTGGTTATTAAATTTACGCTTTTAAAAATTAAATGCAACATTTACCAAACATAACTAGAATTTTAACAAAATAATTTAAACAAAATAAAAATACAAAAAAAAACAAAAAATAAAATCAACAGGATTCGAACCCTAGAGTTTGCAAGTTTCTTATATTATTAAGCGTACGACAAATCCAACCACGCCACGAGAGCTACTGTTTAGATATGTTACACAACGTGTTAAATACTTAACATATTTTAGTTAAAAACACAAAAAATGCTTTATTTTCCGAAAACATAATCTGATCAAAAATTCCTGTTGTACTATTCCGGTTCACACCAATGTACATTACTTAGAATTTTTTCAGATTTTTAGTTTAAACCATCTGGGCTACAGGGTGTGGGACAAAAATTTTTTTGCATAATTTTGGGAAAAATCCCATCAAAATAATTTATTTTGCAAAAATAAAATTTTGATCGTTAATCCACGTACTAAGGGCTTTCATTTGATACCCTACTCAGAATTTTAAAAAAATATATTTTTTTTTCGATGAGCACATTAGTGTTTATATTTTTAGAGGGATATGTTTTTTAGATGTTTTAGTATTTTTCCTATGTGCGGGTCAAAGAGTTATATAAGCATGCCAAATTTCAACTCTCTAGGTTTAGCCGTTTGGCTACAATTTTTACCGAACAGACAGACAGACAGACAGACAGACGACAAAATGACGGTATAAGGGTTTTTTGGTCATACCTACAAAACCCTAAAAAACAAAATCAAAATAATAAAACTGGATATGACATTCTGAAAGAAAATTGGCCAAGTTGTATGTATGTCCAAGTGATTTCTGACTCTAGTCGGTTTATGACTCTATGACTAGCTGGAATGTGATCGGCGAGATGCATTTTTGTTTGAATAATCTGCGTGTATTTTGATTATTTGCTTCATTTTATAAAAATCTGTCTATCTATCAATATGTGAGCTGTGAAAGAGAAAAGTGAATTTATATTAACTAAAAAATCTACCCCCTCCTCCGTAACATTACTTCTAAACACCATTAATTTGTAAGACATATAGGCCTAGGGGCTCCGTCATAGAAATTGATTCTAAAAAGGGGTCCGCAAGTAAAAAAGGTTGGGAACCAGTGCATTAGAGAAAAGGCGTAATATATATAGTGTACTGTTTTAAAAATGATTATCAAAAAATGTATTTAAAAAAAAATATTCTTAAACATCCAGCATTCTGTTGGCTTCTTAAGCCGCATTCAGAGCTTTTAAATCAATAGCTTATGTACTGTAGCGTATGGACTGTTCACTGTCACCAGAGAGTTTGTCATATGATAAGACGTGAAATAGCTCAGACCTCCAAATTTAATACGCTGTTTGTTGTGGATAGTGCATAATTTTCTAAAGTTATAGCTAGGAGATGTTTTAATGAAACAGACATATAAACACATTGGCTACCGCATTCTATCAGTGACACCGTAGTTATCGAATGCATTTACTTAACCTAACATAATGTCATCATTAACAAATCTTGCTCAAAATTACAAAGACGGACAGTAAATATGATCAATTTAGGCAATTAAGTAGTTAAAATCTAAGACAACAGAATTATAAGAACGATAATACATATAAAATATTTTACGAAGCTAAATAGTTTCAAAATTCTCAGATGGAGGGCTATTCGTAACGTACTAATTTATAACAGATGTGAACGGTACATGGAACGTTAAAAGAATGCATTCAAGCATAACTCAGAGCGACACAACGAACAGTCTATAACTTGTTAATTTAAAGAGGTCTGAATGCGGCTTTACTTTTATTAAAAAACTGGAAACCCTGAAATGTTCACACTTCACTTTTCACATCAATATTTAAAATTTTTTTTTTTCTTTTCTGGCAAATTCTATGTTTCCTTAAACTGTCTTATGGTTTAAAAAATATGTTCCCTGTTTGATTTCTAAGTTTTCTCATTTAAAAATTGTGAAAAATATTTTTCCTTTTGAAATTATTCCTTTTGATTCATATTTTTGTCGTTCGCACACCTTGTTCGTAGAAATGTCAAGACAGGATTAGATCAATCTTCGGCAATGACGCCATTGTAAAAAACGATCATATAATATCATCAATCATAGAGGAGTTTTTCTGTCGACGAACGCCTTAGCAATATGAGACAATTGATGAAATGGACAAAACCCAACGAAATGTGAAATATAATAAATGAACACAGCAAAGTTTAAAAAAAAAGAAACTTTGTATGGAATTTGTCAGAAAAGAAAGAGAATGCTTAAGAAAGAAGAATGATAAACATATGTTGACAAAACAAAAATCTTTAAAAGCAGATGTATCCATAGTCGCATCCAGTGCTGGGGACAGTGGCTTTATTTATGACAGTAGTGACATACTGCAACTGACCGCCATTTTCAGGCAAAGCTTGATGTACGCAGTGTGTGAGTTTGTATGTATTTCTATTAAAATTAAGTAAAATCTATATTTACTGTAAAGTTTAATGTAGTTTAATATAAATAAAAAATGAAGTAGCATACATAATGTAAATTAAGAAATTAAAGTTAAGACAGTTACATTCAGTATTGTATCGCTAAACTTTTCTACTTTATCGATTGATATTTAACAGCTGTTTTATTTGCTAATGAGGTGTTGAGTGAAATTACAATGGATGAGAAATTTTTTATGTATTGTAAGATGCTTCATAAATGCATAAATACTAAATAAATTATTTCGAAATATTTTTCTGTTGCTAAATATTCGCAAAAATCTTAAAATCGACACGAGTAAACTTCCATTTCTAGTCAACCGATCAACAAAAAGTTGATCAACTCGTGCCATTGATGTCAAAAGCTTAAATATGCAGTATCATAAAAATCCTTTCAGCCGAATTTGCTCTGCACATGTATACAGACAGACGGACGGACGGACGGACGGACAGATGGACAGACGGACAGACAGACCAACAGACATCATGCTAAAAATAGTCAAAACGTTATGTAGGGACCTCAATTCGTGGAGATCTATCGAAATCTCGAAATGTCAAAATCGGTATGATATATATTGGCGGTCGGTAAAAAAATCTGGTAATATGGTTATTTTACTTTCGTTTTCGGTTTGTTCTCATCCTTGATAAAAATTGAATCAAAGAGTCGGGATTCGAAAACTTTTTTGGACTCCCAACTCCGACTCCTCCAAAAAGCTTCAACTCCTCATCCTTGGTATTATGTAAACATAATTGACAAATACTTTTGACGTCATTCCTTTCTAAAAAGTTCGACTGTATGTGCCGGTATAAAAGTTTTTTGGCCATATACAGACGATTCCGCTTAATTGGGCCACCGCTTAATTGGGGCAGCCGCTTATTTGGGCCAAATCTCAAAGAACAGAAACCAAACCAAGGAACCAACAGTAAATTTACATGTTTAATTGGGACAACATTCCGCTTAATTGAGATAGTAAATTTAAGATCACAATACATATTATGTTACACATATTCTCAAGAAAAAATATGTACAAAGAATTTAATATTACAGCGTTATTTTATGCAGGAAGGAAATGAAGGGAGCCCTACATCTGCACTGAATACTTGTGCTGATTTTGTAGAAGTGAAATGTTACAAAAACAAAAGACAGACTACACTTGACGCATTTTTGCATTGAATTAAATTGTATGTACCTATTTATTATTTTATTTTGGAATTTATTATTATTTTTTCTTAAAAGTTTATATTTTTTTGTTATATGTAATTTATAGTTTTGTCCAAGAGTTTATAAAATAAAATTATTGAAAGAAAAATATGCATTGTTTAATTTTATGTGAAATTCGCTTAATTGGGGCAGCCGCTTAATTGGGCCAAAATGGCTTAGTCCCGATGTGTCCCAATTAAGTGGAATCGACTGTATATGAAACGCTAAAAGTACTAATCTTGCTATCCTAATCTATTTTAGTTAATTTAGCAAATGCAATAAATTTTCTTATATGCGGTAATACTATCTAGTTCTGATTGCTCCATTCCTAATATACGCATACAATATAATCAGATCAATGAAACCAAGGCAATGTAGCCGTAAGCTTGTTCAACATGAAAACCAATTATTACAAGTTATTATATTACATTTTCATATCAGGCGATAACAGATTTGTAATAAAATGTCTCAAATGCCCATTAATAATAAATTTAATAAAATCACAAAATACTTAACGAGTATAATAAAATCAAAATGTTCTTTTTGACCTTCTTGGGCATTTAATAACACTGCTATAGATTAATTACTGTGTTTATATTACATACTGTTATGTACTTGACAAGGTTTTAATCATTCAGAGTGTTTTTAATTAATTTTTCAAAATGATTTTGATGGACGGAACTCCAAATGTAGGACAAAGGGATCACAGAGGTAAACATTATATTGAAATTTCGCCCTAAATGACATTATCAACATCATTTCATGATGTACAACAAGGGCGGGTTTTATATAAGGATAATTGTGCATGACCCCCCTCAGATTTTTTAAAAATATTTTCAAATTTTTAGAGATTTTACTATTTTTAGCATGATTGTGCAGCAAATTCGGCTGAAAGGATTTTTATGAAACTTCATAATAGCTTTTAATGGGTGTTTTTTTTAGAGGTATAGAACTTTAAATTGCAATAAAACAACGATGGATTATTCGATTGACATGAATTTTTTTTTATTCGAAAGATAATCTTGTGGCATTACATTTTAAATATGATTTCTGGCATATGACCGCCACGGCTGGCTCGGATGTAGTCCAATCTGGACGTCCAATTTTCGATGACTTTTTCCAACATTTGTGGCCGTATATCGGCAATAACACGACGAATGTTGTCTTCCAAATGGTCAAGCGTTTATGGCTTATCCGCATAGACCAATGACTTTACATAGCCCCACAGAAAGTAGTCCAGCGGTGTTAAATCACAAGATCTTGGAGGCCAATTCACAGGTCCAAAACGTGAAATTAGGCGGTCACCAAACGTGTCTTTCAATAAATCGATTGTAGCACGAGCTGTGTGTCATGTTGCGCCGTCTTGTTGGTATGATTTAATGTAATGCCACAAGATTATCTTTCGAATAAAAAAAAAATCATGTCAATCGAATAATCCATCGTTGTTTTATTGCAATTTAAAGTTCTATACCTCTAAAAAAACACCCGTTATAAGCTTCTGACATCAATGGAACGAATTGATCAACTTTTGGTAAAAATCGGTTGACTAGAAATGGGGGTTTACTCGTGTCGATTTTTGCGAATATTTAACAACAGAAAAATATTTCAAAAAAGTATCTATTTTTTCATACTTATATGTAACGTTACCATGGTTATGATAAATAATATCTCTGTTAGAAAATATTAGGCTAAAGTTAGTTTTACACAGTTCAATTAATTGATCAACAAATTGATCAAGTTTTATGTCAATTAATTGAAAAATTTATTGGTAACCTTGGGAACAAAAACGTCAGTTTACACACACCAATTTATTTATCAATTTTTTTGAAAATTTTTACATTACCAACAGTAAAACAGAAAAAGTCTTCACAAAGTTACGATCTGTGAACAAAAACAAAAGAAATAACCTAGATGATGGTAAATTAGAACGTTTGAGGTTATGTTAGATTTGAAACCGAAACAAAAATAATATGTTTCGAGGTTATGCTACAAGTAAACAGTTGGCAATATCTTAACAGATAAAAATATACAGTCTGTTCCAAACGGTTAGGCGGAACTAAAGGGGAATTTCGTTCTTTTAGGTTGTCACGAGAAGGGACCTTGCTTGGGTTATTTCATTTTTCATGTTGGAATATCAAAATTTAAAAATCCAACAATGTAACCATGGAAACGAATGACATATGTCAAAATTTAATATTTTTTTTTACTTATTTTATTGACAAAAAAATAAATAAATGGGAAATTTGAATTAAGAATGACACAAAAAATCAAAATATAAAGAAAATGACATTTTAAAATGTTTATTGTAAGTATGATTTACAAAGCTTAAACAAAACGGTCGAAAAGCACGATTTAAACGATGAAAGTAACTAGATTGCAAAATCTAGTTCCGCTTAGCTGTTTGGAACAGACTGTACCTAGAATTACCTAAAAAATTGATGAAAAAATAACTTAAAATACTTGTTCTATTTTCAAAATAAATTGATCAAATTTTTTGTCAATTAATTGATCAACTAATTGACGAAATTTTTACACTTTACACACATCAATTTATTGAATGTCAACAATTTCAATTAATTGAATCGTGTAAAACCCACTTAAGTTATTTCTACTCTGCTGCTAGAATGTGTTGGTTTTAAGATTTTTGCGAATATTTCACAACAGAGAAATATTTAGAAACAATTTATTTAACAAAAGTTGCTATAAATGCAATAACTAACAACTTTTATTTGAGACATTTTTGGATAAAACGAAACGTTTTGTAGAAGTTTAACGAGTATGAACAGAAGGAAATATTATCAAAATAAAAGGTCATTTCTGTAATTAATTAGTGAAAAAGCTAAAGTTCACCATCGCAAGATATGTGTGTTTTATCTAGTTGATGCCTCTATTCAACATGGCTGCTGAAAGTGGTTATTATCACGGAAGAAATGATACGAAATGAACCGTATAATTCAATAAAAGTCGAGAAGATTTAACACCCAAGTACAAAATATTATAACTTCATAAAACACCAGAACAATAAGGTTATTATTTGAGATAAGGTCGTATATTTTTATTACCTAACGCCAGAACACAAAATCGATGATATAGACACATCTGTATTACGCCACAGGAGATGTAACTATGGAAACTGTAATATTCCAAAAACAAGACGTAAAACAACTAACTTTGATGCATATTAGTGCATATATCTGGGATGTTTGAACATATTGGCATCTGACACTACCGATAGAGGCGCTACTGCATTCACATCATGGCTGACTTTGGTAGGATATTTTTGACAGGTTCAATGGTATCTTCATGTGATATTTATTGAAACACACGGGAACACACTCTAAAATGGTCTTTAACTGTCTTTCCACTTCTAAGAACATATTCCCATGCTTGTCACAAACTCGACTATCCTACAACCGTCAGTTTCTCAAAATCTCACTAGAGGCGCTTCAGTTATTGTCAGTTGACAATGTAAGGGAGGTATTGTGATCATACCGATTTTGACATTTCGAGATTTCGATGGATCTCCACGAATTGAGGTCCCTACATACCGTTTTGACTATTTTTAGCATGATGTCTGTCGGTGTGTCTGTCCGTCCGTCCGTCTGCCCGTCTGTCCGTCTGTCTGTCTGTCCGTCTGTCTGTGTACATGTGCAGAGTAAATTCGGCTTATAGGATTTTTATGAAACTTCATATTTAAGCTTTTGCCATCAATGACACGAGTTGATCAACTTTTGGTAAAAATAGGTTGACTAAAAATGGTAGTTTACTCGTGGCGATTTTAAGATTTTTGCGAATATATCACAACAGAATAATATTTAGAAAAAAATTATTCAACAAAATTTGCTATAAAAGCAGTAACTAACAACTTTTATTTGAGACTGTTCAAGCAAAAATTTTGAAAATTTTTTCGAAGTCTCAATTTTTTCATACTTATATGTCACGTTTCCATGGTCATGATAAATAATATCTCTGTTAGAAAATAATAGGCCAAGTTATTTCAACTCTAATGCTAGAAAGTATTTTATACAAGTATTTTATGATGGCGGTCGGTCCTGTGGTGGCCACAGCTGATTTTTTTATTTATTCTGTTATTCAATTATGTAATATAATATTTCTTTAGCCCTTTTGTGTTTCATTTTAGGTGTTTTTCATTTTGTTTTTCATTGACCTAGAGTTTATATTTTTATATTAGCTCTTTTTATATTAGTTGATTATCATGATTTTTGAGTTTATTAAAAGATTTGTAACATAATTTGTTAATATAATCGTTAATATTGCAATTTAAACCAAACTAAAGAGAAAGGTTAAAACTAAACCAAAAAATAATACCAGCGTTTTTTTAATTTTTTTTTTTATAAATTTAATGTTAAAAAATGTCTTTATAATATATATATATATAAGAAATAAGATTTTCGACTTCGGTCAAATATCAAATACAAGTGAATATATAATGGGTGTTTTTCTTAGAGGTATAGAACTTTAAATTGCAATAAAACAACGATGGATTATTCGATTGACATGAATTTTTTTTTATTCGAAAGATAATCTTGTGGCATTACATTTTAAATATGATTTCTGGCATATGACCGCCACGGCTGGCTCGGATGTAGTCCAATCTGGACGTCCAATTTTCGATGACTTTTTCCAACATTTGTGGCCGTATATCGGCAATAACACGGCGAATGTTGTCTTCCAAATGGTCAAGCGTTTGTGGCTTATCCGCATAGACCAATGACTTTACATAGCCCCACAGAAAGTAGTCCAGCGGTGTTAAATCACAAGATCTTGGAGGCCAATTCACAGGTCCAAAACGTGAAATTAGGCGGTCACCAAACGTGTCTTTCAATAAATCGATTGTGGCACGAGCTGTGTGACATGTTGCGCCGTCTTGTTGGTATGATTTAATGTAATGCCACAAGATTATCTTTCGAATAAAAAAAAATTCATGTCAATCGAATAATCCATCGTTGTTTTATTGCAATTTAAAGTTCTATACCTCTAAAAAAAACACCCTTTATATATATAAGCCCTATCCAAAGATATCCAATATGACATACGTTTCCATTTAAAAACTCGAAATTGTCCTTGATATGCTGTACTTCCGGTTATTTCTGGAAAATTTCAATACTACCATTCAATTTTGTGATTAAATTTTAGTTCAAAATTTTTCCCGACTTGCTCACATGTCGCCTTTTTGAAAAAAATCGTGTTCCCGTTATCTTGATACACCATATATATATATATAGGCCTGCCGCAGATAATATTTACATAATTTCGGGGGCTCCCAGGCCAGAAAAGGTTGAGAAACGATGTTTTAGTGCATATTTTGCCGCTCTCTATTCATAACTATGGACAGTGTATTACTCCAGAAATGATAAAACATCTGTAGTAATTCCACATAGTAAAACTGAAGCTCATAATTAAAACAGACGCAGCAAGAGTATGTGTATGCAGTACATACTTTCACACATGCGAGACGTTGAATACAGTTTCATGTATATACAAGTCACACGCTTGGCTTCACGCTTTGCATTTAGATAGAAAACAAAAGCAACATTTTCCATGCGGTCGCCATAGTAACATTATCTAGGATAATGTTAAAAATGCACAAAATAAATTGGATCTCAAATATTCAAACCACGAACTGATAAAAATATTTTAAATCTGTAGATTTAAAGTAAAAAATTGAGAATAATTTAATGAAAATTTGTAGCATATTATTCTAAATGAAAAAATAAATAGAAATAAAATATTTGTTTTCTTATTTTTAACTATTTTTGGCGTATATGATTTTGCAGTAAAGTCAATAATAAGGGCGAAGTATATATAGATTTTAGTTTTAGGGTGCCCCACGTAACATTCACCTTTGAAAAAACTAAATTCTGGCACTAAAAGAACTATTTATGAACCGTTTCGTGCTAACAAAAAAACACAAACAAATACTATGTGACAGTCTCGTCCTATCGAACTTTAATTACTGTGACACGATTTACGGACCTTCCCTGTCGTATTTCGATTCGAGGCGAATTCAAAAAATGCAAAATTACTGTGTACGTTTCATATTAGGACTAAAGAAAAGAGAACCTACTTCCCAACACCTGAAGAAGTTAGGATGGTTAAACATGTCTGAAAGAAGACACTTGCATTACGCATGTTTCATTCACAAAATCTTAAGCTCAAACGAACCTAGCTATTTAGTCGAAAAAATAATTAAAAGATCTCAAATTAACAGTAAAAATACTAAGAACTCTCACTTGATACATATTCCCAAACACCGAACAACCTTATTCAAAAAATTATTTTCGTACAACGGTGCCACTATATACAACTCCATTCCGAAGTCTCTTAAAATTGCCCAATTCAAAAAGCGACTCCGCCAGGAAATGGTCCCAATGTGAGCTTAATGGATCGATCCGTGTTCAATTAGTCTGCATATTGTACTTAGTAAACTATGATATTATTTGTTAACATAAAACACTGTATGTACTCAACTGTAAAATAACTTTAAGGTTAGGTGGTAGAGCAGTGTAAACTGAACCTTGCCAATAAAGAGATTTATTATTATTATTATTATTAAAAATGCATTCGACAAAAAAGGTTTGTTTTATTATTATATACAATTTTTGTTTTATATAATTTTCTGATAAATCAATAATAAGGGAAATATTTTAAGTTTTTTAATAAACAGTTTTAACCCCCTAGAATAAAAATTTTGAGATGCCTGTTAGCCAATGTTCGAATCCTGGTTTTGCTCTATCCAAATTTCGTAAAAATATGTACAGCCGTTTTTGCCTGAATCTCGAAGAGACAGACAGAAAGACCGACAGACAGACGGAGATACAGACAGATAGAGAGACAGACAGACATATAGACAAACATTGATTTTTTTCGAATATTGGCTTATAATCATCTGAAACGCGCAGAAATCAAATATGTGGCCGAAAAAATAAAAAGAACAGATAAGACCTTCAATTTTATTAATATAAATTATTATTTTTAATATTTGAGGTATTTTTATTTTGAATATGATACAGCAGGAAATTACGAATAGAATCAAAGCTGCTAATGCATCGTATTTTGCACTTGGTCCCCTCTTCAAACCGAAATTCTTGTCGAGGAGCACCAAGATCAAGTTATACCAAGTTATAGTACGTCCCGTACTTCTGCATGGCTCCGAAACAAGGACCTTAACAAAGCGACAACGACAACACCTCATAGTTTTCGAAAATAAAATATTACGCAGAATCTTTGGTCCCATTGAAATTAATGGTGAATGGAGAATCCATAAGAACAAAGATATCCGAGAACTGTACTCAAGGCCAAGTATCACCCAAGAACTCAGAGGTAGACGACTATAGTGGATAGGACACGTTTTGAGGATGAGGGAGGACAGAATGGTTAGGAAGATATATTAGGAGGACAGAGGGCTTATGTGAGTGAGGCCAAAAGTCAACCTGACTGATACTGCCCAAAGAAGAAGAAGAAGAAGATTTGAGGTATGCCCAATACCTACAAAATCCTAAAAACAGATATAGCCTATTATTTTATTTATATAGTTTATTTTAAAAATACTAAATGGGGTACCCACTACAGTTGAAGTAATTATTATGTGTAGTTTATAACCAGTTTTATCATAATGTAATTATTTACCTTGGATTGTTTGGAAAATTAATTATTTCTGAACGCCTACTATAAAGCCTTATCTAAGTGATAAACTAGTCTGTTTCAATGTTTTAACCAGTTAAATAATAACTGAGTAACCTTTATGTTTGTATTAAACGAATATACTAAATAAAAGTGTAATAAACAATAATTGTAATACAGGAATACTTTTAGCTTTACAACGCATTGTTTATCGATATTTTTTTTTTCATACAAAGGTTTAAAACTGTGATAATATCCAATTATACGACAGTTGTTTCATTGATAAGACGATTTTAATTGCTTACGTCAAAACTAGTCTGGTAAGGTCAATTATTGGAGTCACACCTTAAATTTGAAATTATTAAATTCTTCATCAATATGAATCAGTGAGTCGACGCTATGCACACCGTCGCGACGCATGGCGAAACAGCTGATATCTGACGTCTACGCAGCGCCATCAGTGATCTAACGGCAACGTACTGAACTAGACATAATGTGTAATTTCATAGCATGGATTTATTTGGAATTAGGCTTTATTTTAAGCTTTTGTGATTTTTCATGTTTTGGTAAGCTTATTTGTTAATATTATTATTAATTTTTATTAATTTTCTTGTTATTTTTTTGCTTTTATGTTCCATTTTGATGCTATACAGATATGTTTGCTTTTAATAATTTTATTTCCTAAATAATGAATGAAAATTTTTATAATTTTCTTTAAAAAATTATTATTATAATTATATAAACATTTTAAACTGTTTCACTTACTCTGTTAAGTGTCAAGTGTTACCAGGTGCCTTATATTCTCTTTTTTGTCATCTATCAGCTGATTTTTGTCTGTTAGGCCTTTTCATGTTTTGGTAAGCTTATTTATTAATATTATTATTAATTTTTATTAATTTTCTTGTTATTTTTTTGCTTTTATGTTCTATTTTGATGCTATACAGATATGTTTGCTCTTAATAATTTTATTTCCTAAATAATGAATGAAAATTTTTATTATTTTGTTTAAAAAATTATTATTATAATTATATAAACATTCTAAACTGTTTCACTTACTCTGTTAAGTGTCAAGTGTTACCAGGTGCCTTATATTCTCTTTTTTGTCTTCTATCAGCTGATTTTTGTCTGTTAGGCCTTTTTAGGGTTTTGTAAGTATTACATAAAAAACCCTTATAAAGTCACCCATGTGTATGTTTGTCTGTTTGTGTCTGTACGGTAGAAATTGTGACCAAACAGTTGGCCCTAGAAAGTTGAAATTTGGCATGCTTGTACAACTTTTTGATCCAAATATAGAGTTCAAAAAATCAACTGTGGCCACCACAGGACCAACCGCCATCACAAAGTACTTGTATAAAATACATTCTAGCAGCAGAGTAGAAATAACTTGGCTCGGACTCGCAGAGTCCTAAAAATTCGAGTTTCCAGAAACCTTCAACGTTTGAAATAGCCATTAGTATGATTTTTTCGAAGATCTTTTATAAACTATGGTCTATTTCAAATTAGAAAAAAGTAGATAGCGCTGCGAACCGAGTACGATTTACACAGGACAAATACAGTATAGTGGGAAATTTAAAATAAGTTCCAACTAGGGCATGGGCGTAGTAACTGGGTAAGCAAGTGATTTTTTTTTTATTTAAAAAAGGTTAATAGGATATTGAAATAAACAAGGCAGATAATACGCTTACGTTATTTATACGACATAAATTCAGTTTAATGGGAAATTTGAAAAAGTTAAAAAATATTAATTTTTAAAAATTATGTTCTATATATAAAAAGAGAGATTTAGCTAAAAGAGTTTAAATAAAGCAATAAAACAAACAATATATCTTCAGAGCTAAAGTTTCTTATTTAAATATTTATTGTAAATAAAAATATATGTATATATGAAGGTCTAAAAATTATATCAATAACTTCTTCTTTGGGCACTATCAGCTGGCTGTCTTTTGGCCTCACATTAGTCCTATCTTGATCTGTTAATTGTCAAGTGTCAAAAAATATGTCAGATAACCTAAAAAATATATAACTGCGTAAAAACAAATTACATCGAGAAATTTCTCCATAAAATCTACGCCAAGAATATAAATAAAAGTCTAAAAGTACTAAAAAAATACAATAATATATATTTCCAATGTACGACACTGAACATCTGTCAACTTGGACTAAAAACAATTATTTAACAGTGTAATAGGGATGACGTTCTAAACCAATCCGAAGCAAAGACAAACAGCTCCTATCTTCTTACACACATTTTTCTAAAGTGACATAGAGAATAGTTATTTGTTTATAATTTAAACGCCTCCTGTTTACCAAAATTTTTGCCCTATATTTTCCTAATTACTTAATCATGAGAATGTGTGAGGTACACTTGTTAATATTACTTATTTAGTGTGTTATTCATAGTTAAATATTTAATTGCGCCTTTACATTCATGTCAGCAACGCACGCTACACATCTGTATAGCTGGTGGACTATACAACCCGGGGTTAAAGGTCGATTATATTTAAAACAAAAATGTCAATTTATATTAAAATGCTGGTATTTAGGAATTATTGATTTAAATATTTATATTTAATTTCATTATGTACGACTATTTAAGACAGTGGCGTAGGCAGAATATTACAGAAAATGGTGGTAATATCTAAAAGTTTATTCGAAATAAAAATTTTAGATTTTATTTGGGCCTGTCTGTCTGACAATCTATTAGTATCCTTCGACTTGTCGGACTCTTGATTTTTCTGTTTGTGGATTATAGGGTTGCAACCTAACGCCTTACTTTGACCCGGAGCAAAAAAAAGTTCTGTTTAAAATAGAGATGTGCCGGATCACATAAAACCAAGACCTGCGGATACAGATACGTATAGGGATTATTTGTTTTCTAATCCGTGGATACGGATACGAATCTTCCATGTAAGTACAGAGACCTTAAAGCGATTATTTTTATCGACCGCCAAAATATATAAAGGAGGTATTGTGATCATACCGATTTTGATTTTTCGAGATTTCGATGGATCTCTACAAATTGGGATCCAATAACGTTTTGACTATTTTTAGCATGATGTCTGTCGGCCTCACTGTCTGTCTGTCTGTCTGTTTGTCGGTCTGTATGTCGGTCCGTGTACATATGCAGAGCAAATTCGACTAAAAAGATTTTTATGAAACTTTATATTTAAGCTTTTGACATCAATGGCACGAGTTGATCAACTTTTGGTAAAAATCGGTTAACTAGAAATGGGAGTTTACTCATGTTGGTTTTAAGATTTTTGCGAATATTTCACAACAAAGAAATATTTCGAAAAAATTTATTTAACAAAAGTTGCTATAAAAGCAATAACTAATAACTTTTGAAACATTTTTGATAAAGCAGCATAAATTAAACAAATACTTTGTGATGACGGTTGGTCATGTGGGGGCCACAGCTGATTTTTTAACTTGCCATCACTCTTGAGTACTAAGCGTAAAATTGTTGCATATTTTTATAACAAATTCTAACGGATAAAGCAAATCACTACATAATTTAAAATTTATTAAAGCGTATTTTTTCTAGTATTTCAAATGTAACATGTGTATATTTTAATACTTACCCAGTATTAAAATAAATTAATGGTTAGGTGCAAAATAAATACTCATTTGGCCATATCACCATCGTTGAATAAATTTATTTAACAAATAAAGTAGACAATATCTCATCGGTTTTAAACTATTAATGAAGAAATTATCGTTGCTGTCAATAGAATGATGCGATATTGTCAACTTTATTCGTTGAATAAATTTATTCAATGATGGTGAAACAAAAGTAAAATGTAACATATTAACAAAAATAAGGAGTGCTCATAAAATGCTGGTAAAGTACTTAGTATAGGAGGAGTGCGAAATACAAATATGAAGTATATTATTAATACTGGCATTGCACGAACTTTTAGTGCCAGCAATTTATCAACAGAAAAAGCAGTTCGCCGGCTTTCGGCCGATGGTTAATATATATATATTTATTTATTAACAGCCTTGCGGCCAATAAAAAGACAAATACATACAAATTAAACAAACAAGATAAACTGTACAAAAAAAATAAATAAATAATGATCAAAAATAAAGAACAAAAATAAAGAACATATAAAGTTTGAAATTGTCCTCAATAATACTATTATACAATTACATTATAAGAAATAACATTTTAACACATTACTGTAAAATAATGTGGTGACAGACTAAATTTGTCTATGAACAGCTGACCATTTCATTTAAATGTTTGCTGGGATCTAATTGACATCAGTTCTGAAATTGACCGAGGCTCAAATTTACTGTGTTTTTAAATTAAATTAATTAGTTTTCTAATAATCTTGTTAAAATCATTCAAAAGTTACCTAATCATTTTCAAAAACTATATTCGTTGTTGAAGATAAAATAATGTATTTCAATCGCATATAATGGTTATATTTTATGTTTGTTAAATAAAATGCTATTATTTGAAAAATTTTATAAACTGTAAATATTTATTTTAGATACTTAGGTAAATATGTCATACTATCTTCGACCTAATATTTATGTTGATATTAAATCTATATATGAATGTGCTCCATTCAGACAAAAATATTAATACCTGCCTGTAAGATAAACGATGCTGGCGAATGGTATTTTCCCTAAATTTTGAGATTGCTGCATTTTATTAAGATGGCTTCTGCACAAGTTCGTTTTAGAATATTTACACATTTGCGACTTTATTCCATACTATTTTATTTTCCTCAAACAGAATAAGTTCTCATTGCCATTTATCAAAATAAAATGCGCCTTCAAAAATAGTCGGGGACAAAATTAAGTGAACATACCGTATTTTTTCAAACCATAAGACGCACCTTTTTACACAGAAAAATCGTCTTAAAATTGGGTTGCGTCTTATGGTCCGAATGAATAGGTACGTTTAAAAAGTGTGTGAGATGTTAGTGTGGAATCAATTCAGAGCGCATAAAACAGAATCAACCAAGAAAATATAATAGAAATGAATACAGAATTAGCTGTCGCCTTTCTGGAGGCCTTACAAGTCAACCACCCTTTGGAGTGTCGATTAATAAACCATTTAATAATTTTATGCGGGAAGAGTGGAACAAACGGATGATAAAGCCAAATCACGATGTTAGCAACAGGCGTATGAAACAGACAATTTCAGAAGTATCTGGCTAAAAAATTCATTGGAAACTGTAAAAGAAAAGACGATTATAAAGTCTTCTAAGAAATGCGGTATAGGCAACGCATTGGATGGTATCGAAGATGACTTGGTTTTTGAAGAGATTGACAATTGGGTACAACAATGCCCGATGGCGGCGCTACGAGCGCTGTGAACAGCTGATTGAAACGAGTAATGTGAAAGTTGTCCATATTTGTTTACATGTTAAATCATCGATTTGCAATGGATAATAAACAGCTATCTTTAATAATTATTTTAATTTTTTAAGTGCAACACCTTCTTCTAGGTGTGTAGTTGAAGGCGAAGAGTTGTTAAACGCCGGAAATCTTATGTTGTGCGGAATTTTGGACAAAAATGATGAGCATGTCGACATATGTGGGTTATGTTTACAAACAAGCAGTTTGAGAACACCACCTCACGAAGTCACTGGGAAATTAAAATTTAGTAATGATGTTGAAGTTTTAAATATGTCCTGCACATGTAAAGCAGGAACTACATGCCAACACATTACAGCTATCCTATTATTTTGTGCCAGGTGGTTAACAAACCAAAATGAAAGAAGCCAAGATCAGGGCATTGATTGATTGTAATATTTGATTTTTCTTTTTTTTGTGTGGTTTCTGTTGGTTTTTCTTTTTGTTCCAGAAACAATATATTGTGTATGGAAATATTAACTAGCACAGATTTAAAATGCCTGTGGTCTACTTTTAAAAAACCTGTCTTACAACGGTATGAACCGCAACCTCTGTTAGAAACTCCTTGCCTAAATAAATTGATTAAAAACAAAAGCAGGCACTGAAGGTTCAGTGAAAATGTATTAGAAAAGCTGTGTACAAAATTTAAGACCGCTTGCCCTAATTCTGCATTAAAATTACACGGGTAGATATTTAATTATGTTCGAGAAGGATTTTTATAATTTAGTGTTTTTTATTTAATTTGTTTAATAAATACTAGTTTGTTATTATCTCTTCCACAACACCAAATTTATTAACAGTTCAAAAATTGTTTCTCATTTGGAAAATAGTGGAAGTAAATATTATTGTTACTTCCTTTTCTAGAGTGACAGCCAAACACACACCAATTTGTGTTATAATAACTCATTATAACATAAAGTAATATAAAAAAGAATAATAATTGCTATCAAAAGTTAATATAACAAACAAACTGCAACACTAACTTTTAAAAGTAATACAAACTACACGAGAAAACACATGTAAACAATAAACTATTACTCGTTTCGCCTAGTTCAGTTTTAGTCCGCTTGGCGTCACTTCATAGCGCTGTTGAGCCCAATAGTTCAGACGAAAATAATACGAACAATAACATTAACGAGAGTGATAGTACAGAGAGTGAAAATGAACAGAATGTTGCTGGTACAAGTAGTAATAATAAATAAGTTTTCTAAAAATTGTCTCATCAATTTGGGGTCTTTATCTTATTTGCGTCTTATCGTCCGGTGCATCTTATCGTCCGGTGCGTCTTATGATCCGAAAAATACGGTACCTACATATTCAAACAAATAACGATATCTTCTTAGTTTTGCTACAGAACTTTCTTTAATTATTCACAGACAAATCTGTGTTACACGTCTCACATATAGGAGACTCTTCACCTCGAAGGAGGTGTCCATGGGTCCATCAACAGTAGCCTATACGGAGGCGTGTGATATCGGTTTCCTCCCTGCGGTTAATCCTGCAGGAAGACCCCATGGTTTAACGACTTCCTTCATCTGTCTCAACTTAATATCCTGTATGCTGCGCTACTCATGCTACCACCTGGCTAAAACCAGATGGTAGCATGATGAAAAAAATTAACGGAATGTCAAAAATAATAATTTATAAACCTTATAAAATTCTGCTGAGGACCACCAGTGGTCCGCGGACCACCGGTTGAGAAACACTGGTTTAGAGTCACACGTAAGGTTATCAAACATATTACGAAAATTCTAATCTTTAAGATAAAAATATTAAAAATCGATGCTCTAAGTTTATTTGACATGTACTCTAATTTTATCGTCGATAAACTATTTCGTAAACAATAAAAAAATTAATCTTAACTCTAATGATCACTTGAGATTGAATTCAATTGAAAAACAGATATGAATCTTAAGAATGTATTTAAGTCTTAGTAATATTTTGTAACGCTGTTATATCGATAAGTATCTTACGAAATTGCATATAGTGGACCTTAACCTTCTAGATAGTCGTTAATTTTGAGAATGTGGATGCTAAAAAATATGGATGGGATTCAATTTGCTCAACAACCGGTTTGCAGGGGTATTTGTTTAAAAACACAAAATTGTTACAAAATTCAAAATAGTATATTTATTTAAATTAAACATTAAGGCCCGGTTTTTCCACCTTCAGATAAAGTTCCAGGTAACTATCTGACAGATAAGGTTATTTGTAACTTCATCTGCTGGGTAAATGTCATCCCTTCTTTCTATACAAATGTATCTATCGGATAGTTATCTAACGTATAATGAGACTGGCGTATTGGATTCACTGACTGGTATTGACATTTATTTAGCAGATGAAGTTACAAATAACCTTATCTGTCAGATAGTTACCTGGAACTTTATCTGAAGGTGGAAAGACCGGGCCTAAGATATGTAATTATTTTAAATATTGCCAAATAGCCCTCTGGTTTTCAGTCACTTCTACTTCCGTTTTAGTTTTTTCACGAGGATCATCCGAACTGTGGTTGCTTCATAACCAATTTAGCACTATCGGTACTGGATCCCAATCTATTAAAGGCAAACCATTCAAATTAATAACCATTATATTACTTATATTTGAAACGATCAGTCTGTTTCGTTTTTCTGTGCATATATTATTCAGAAGGGTAAAGCCTCTTTCAGCTTCTGCTGAACTGCCGGCTATGGTCATTCCCTGTATCTAAAGTATTTTAACAAACAGTTCGCCGAACTTAAAATATCTTGACAAACGGTTCGAGCGAATTGGTGCTAACTGGGTGAATTTCATCACTTGTTATAGCCGGGTTATCGAAAATCAGTTACGTCATTTTAAACGTCACAAATGCGTTAAAACCAGTGATGGGCGCGTAAGTTACATGATGTAAGTTACCTCAATGTTGACGCGTAAACAATTGATGTGAAGTAAACACAAAAACTCTTGTAAACAATGTAAACAATGATTTAGACATGCGCACTTGTTTTGAATTACAGAATTACATTATCAATACATTTTTATAAATAATAACATTTTAATGAAACGATTTTTAATGAAAAAGTAAGTATATAAAATTAGGACAAGCCAATATACATATTAATAAAAATCGAATTTGCATCATTATACAGGTGTTACAAACAAATTAGTAAATATGAATATGAAAAATGAAAAACTTCATTCTTTAAAAAGCATTTTAGCATTTCCTTACACCAATCAACACGAACCTTTTTTTGAGCTTCGATCAAATTATGTGGATTCCACCGGGAATTTTTCACAGCTAAATGTTCATGCAAAATCGGATGTATTTCAGTCTGCGATATGCCAAAGAATGCCGCTATCTCACGGTAAGTCACATGCTGATCTCCTTCAATCATTTTGCGCACAGCATCGATGTTTTTTTCTGAATCACAACCGATTTTGGTCTACCTTCACGAGATTCATCACTGACGAATGCACGACCACGACGAAATTCTGCAAACCAATTGTAGAGTCTTTTGTGATGGTGCTTCATTACCAAGCGAATCTATTGTTATTGAGTTAGACCTTTACTAAAATCGTAAAAAATCATCCAACGAAAAAAAAAATATATATATTAAATCTAGTACAAAAAAAGAGTTATTTAATTGATAAGAATTGTATATTAAAAAAATAATTGATATCAAACTAATATTAGATCATATACCAAGAATTTTACAAATTCTGATAAAGATACCATGAACTTTGACCAATGACTGTCCAGCAATTGACATTTAGTCACTAGGCAAATAAAAAGTATTTGCAGTTTTGGTTTAGAAAATTCTGACCGCTTATGACTGGCTTTGTGATTATTTTTAGTAATCTAAATAAATATATTCTATATTTTGATGAAATTTTTTGTGTGTAGGTTGGAAAAATATGGAATTAAAACTGCTAATTCATCCTATTTTGCAATTGGTCCTCTTTCTCTTCGGACCCTTTGAACCCCCCCCCCCCTTATGTGCACCCTTGTACTGCGAAGATTCCGTATTACATAGTTTCTTCTTTCCAAATGAGGGTCCGAATTATCTATTAATTCTACAATATTTTCAACCTCTATTTCTCTAATAATTTACAAATTCCCAGCGAATGCCCATTCATAAAGCGGCGATTGTACGCTTGTACGGACAAAGTGTACTCTCATGCGGACAAGTGTAAGTTCGTACGTACATGGAGAAGCAATGTGAGTACCAAAAGTAGTAATCATGTACATTTATATGGAAATACACCGTCCGGTTAACGTACAAATCGCTTAACATACAACACATTGGGAACGCATTAAATACGTTAAGTGAGCACTGACTGTAATATGTTTATAAAATTTTACATATGCACCAAATTTTAAAATTGTGTTTTGTATTCCAGACCCCCATTCATGAGAGCGGATAATGGCAGGGGGCCAAGTCAGACTCAGTTTCAGTCACTTGCTGCCTGAGTCAGTTCAGTTCCACTTGGACAGAAGATAAGCAAAGTTGCGTCCCGCACATGGCTGTAACACATGTGCTTAAACTAATTTAAGAAATTGGCGCGAAAAATTATAAATAGTGAATAAATAAAAAAATAGATTTAATAAATATAAATTAAAAAAGTGAATAATCAAAATAAAAATTAAATAGCGTGAAAAATCAAATAATACCACGTTTAAAAAGTGAAAAATAAATAATTTAAAAATAAATTAACAGTGTTAAAATATTTTTTTTTAATAATCAGTATTGAAATTAATTACTTAATAAAAATTAATAAACCAACGTGTCTTTTAAAGTATTATTAATATATATGTGATATCGAAATAATTGTTTTTTTTTTGTTACACTTATCCAAAGTCCTAGTGTGAACGGTTCCGTTTATATGCATTGTTGAAAATGTCGCACGGCCCTGTCAAGAAAAGGCAAACTGAAGATGAAGAAGAAATTGATGAAGGTCCACCACCACCAGATGGTGGATGGGGTTGGATGGTTGCTTTTGCCAGTTTTATGATTCATATTGTTAGTAAGTACATTTTTTTTTAACTCTAATGAAGTGTTAGTGTTAATCAATGAGGTAGTATAACATAGAAACTGAACGAGGACGAGTTGTTATGAAGCCTAAAGAGGTGTTTTAGGCGAGGAAACGAGGCTGCTCTGAGGAGTTGTACAGTTTGCATACATCTTTTGCCGATAAGAATTGAAACTAAAAATATATTTTTTTAATACTGTAAACTGCAAATTTTAATAAAATAAATTTCATAAATAATATTAAATTAACCTGAATTTATTAGTATATATTTAAGATAATTAGTAGGTTTCTAAATTATATACATTTAAAATACAATATGATTGAAAAAAAGTTTAGTAGGCCCTGAATTTTAAATGTTAAGTGGACAATTCTGTTAATATAAAAATAAATTAATTCCTTGTCTATCTAGACACCTTTTTAGGGTTTTGTAGGTATGACCAAAAAACCCTTATACCGTCATTTTGTCGTCTGTCTGTCTGTCTGTTCGGTAAAAATTGTAGCCAAACGGCTAAACCTAGAGAGTTGAAATTTGGCATGCTTATACAACTCTTTGACCCGCACATAGAAAAAATACTAAAACATCTAAAAAACATACCCCCCTAAAAATATAAACAAATAAGTGCTCATCGAAAACAAAAATATTTTTTTTTAATTCTGAGTAGGGTATCAAATGAAAGCCCTTAGTACGTGGATTAACGATCAAATTTTTGCAAAATAAATTATTTTGATGCGATTTTTGCCAAAATTGTGCAAAAAAAATTTTGTCCCACACCCTGTAGCCCAGATGGTTTAGACTAAAAATCTAAAAAAATTCTAAGTAGTGTATATTGGTGTGAACCGAAATAGTACAACAGGAATTTTTGATCAGATTATGTTTTCGGAAAATAACGCATTTTTTGTGGTTTTTGGTTCACAAAGTACAAAAGTTATACCAATGTAAGACACTCACATGCAAGGCGTACGATGGCGTTATTGGTTAGAGCACTGGTGTCGTAAGCTAAAACTCGCTGGTAAACGAAGGGTTTCGAGTTCGAGTACGGAATGAATTTTATTTTTTCTGTTTTTTTTGCATTTTTATTATGTTGAAATTATTTTGTCAAAATTCTAGTTATATTTTGACAAATTATGCATTTAATTTTTAAAAGCGTAAATTTAATAACCAATCTTATTATATGATTAACAGACGATAAATTATTTTAAAAATATCGTTCATTTTGCCGTGATTACTACAAAGTAAAATTTGTCCTACACACTCAGCATACCGCCTTCACTTATTATATACCTGCGAAACCCTGAAATGTGTGAATATTCACACTTCACATCAATTTTTTATAATAGAAATTAAGTTGGCAATGCGGGCGAAGTTTAAGACGCAGATCTCTGTCTTAAACATCGCTTGTGTTTAAACGAGGCCATACGGTTTCACATTAGCGTTTAAAGATACATTCACTTTAACATCCGATCTTAAAGATCTAGTGTGAAAAGGGTATAATACCCTTTTCACACTAGATCTTTAAGACGATTGAACTTAAACTTCATCGATGTTTAATATCGGTTTGCTTTCACACTTGATGTTCAATTTGAAGAAGAAATCTCCATGTAAAGCTAGTATGTATTGCCAACATAATTTCATATCGTTTGAATTTATTCTGTCATTATTTTGTATATCGAGGTTAGGAGAAGTTTATTTTTTATATTTATTTAAATAATAACGCAAATAATCTTCTCATAACCTCGATATATAAAATGATAACAGCTGAACATAGATAAAAGAAGAGAAGCACAAATTTAAGGAGTATTTTTTTATAATGGGAATTAAGTTGGCAATGCGGGCGAAGTTTAAGACGCAGATCTCTGTCTTAAACATCGGTCGTGTTTAGACAAGGCCGTACGGTTTCACATTAGCGTTTAAAGATCCATTCACTTAAACATCCGATCTTAAAGATCTAGTGTGAAAAGGGTATAAGGCATAGAGCGTGCTGAGTCTATTTATATGACGTCACTGGTGTTAATAAAATACTCCTTTGTGGTACTATCAATCGTTTTGATTCCCACCGATTCGTCTTACAAAATCCGAAGATTCGAAATTTTTTCTTTTAAAATCAAGACTTCTTTTTGATCACTTAAGGGCTATTTTACGCTCTTATTGAAGCTACATTGAGAAATCCGGAGAATCAAAAGTAAATCCGGAATCTAGAGACATGTAGAAAACACCGAAAACTCTGGATGAAAACCCATTGTGTTATTGGTTCTCCCATAACTCCCAACGTTTCAACTGCGATTAAAGCTATTAATTCACCTTTATAGTTTTAACTTGTTATTACATTTTTTTGCGAAAAATTCCATTTAAATGTTGTCTTGCTACTATGAAATATAAGCTTGTTCTTATCATATTTTTGTCAGATCATCTGTTTACAATAGCTGACAAAATGTTTCTTTCAAAACATAATTTGTCTTGAAGGTTAAAGCGTTTAATTGTTAAGGGCTAAGACAAGGTTAAGAGGCCTTTGTCTACCTGACAAAAGTCAGGTTGATCTCCAGATCACTAGACACTATCAAGATTCGAAATACATAAAATTTGTTAAAAGTAAATGTTTTTAATATTAATGTTTTGTTTTGTACAAAATTATGTAAAGAATGTTATGGATATTTAAGTATCTATTGTTAATTGAAATATACAAGTCTGTCAAAATGACAAAACATTTCTTATCTCTCGTCATTTCTCTTTGCAAAATAGTATTATGGCATGATTCACTAAACCATAACAAAAATTAACCATGTGTCAATTAACTAATGGAGCAATAGTCTAGTAAATTGAGTGCTTACTAATCTCATTAGCCTTATGAGGGTCGTCTAGATCAGGGCTTCTTAAACTGTGGGTCCCGACCCCCCGGGGGGTTGCGAGACTACTGAAAGGGGGTCGCAAAGAACTGCTTGGGTAATAATAAATAAATTTTTAGAATCTGCAAGGTAGATTCTACAATATCGCGATATTACACCTTCTTCCATGATCAATATTAATTTCATTACATGGTGGGTCGTTTAAAATTTCCTAGGCTTGAAGGGGGTCGCTATATGAAAAAGTTTAAGAAGCCCTGGTCTAGATCAACGTTTCCCAACCTTTTTTAATGGAGGACCAGCAAGCGACCCCGAAAAAATTTGGGGACCGGCAAGTTTAGAAAGTAATGTGTATCGCAAAACTTTTATATTTTTATTGCACTGATTACAAACACAAAAAAAAAACAAATAAAAAATCACATATAATTAGTGAAAAAAGAAACAAATTATTACTTACGCAATTAACAGATTGAGGACCGAGATTTTCATCTGAAAATTAATTATAAGTTATTAGGTGAATCGTTGCATAGTAAAAAAAATCTCCCGGACCGGCAAAAAATCTCCTGGACCGGTGCCGGTCCACTTTGTCTTTTTTTACTTTTTTTGCCGAAAATGTCAAAATTTTAGACCGTAACTCAAAACTGACCATTTATTTGCAATCTAAGGCTAAAAATATATAAGTATACCAATTTTCGAATAAAAAAAAAAAAAAAATTCTTCCAAAATTTTGGTCATAATTATTTTGACTCCGATTTTAGCCAAAATATAGTTTTAGGCTAATTTTAGGGTGAGGGACATGAAAAAAATATTTAAAAAATTCATGCTTTCCTAGTTTTTGTGTTATATATGATTTAGGTCAGTTTGAGAAGTGCACGCGGAGTTTTTTTAAACGCTCCCTGTCAACAAATTACTCGGTCAATTTATAAGCTGCCACTGATTTCACAATAACAAATGTCAAATTTTACGAATATAACAATGACACATTTCTATTGCCATCTAGTGGTCGTTTGGAAAAACATAAAAGGTAACCCTCGTAGCAGGCGACCGCACTCAAAGGGCCGCTTCTCTTTTCCTGTAAAGCTGAGGTGAATGCCTCACTCATCTCATCATCGGCACGTGCCTCACAAAATGACAGGTCTAAACAGGTGTTCTCGGTAAAACAAAACAGATTGCTTAAATGTAGAATAGTGCACAGTAATGTATTATTTTGAAAACAAATCTTAAATCTCCTCTACATCAGTGTTTCTCAACATTTACTGGCATGGGACCCCCCAAAATAACTTAAATATTGTCTGCGGCCCCCCTATATATATATATATTGTCGGGACAAGAACGGGAGCTAGGGCAAAGGAAAAAATTTAACCACAAAAAATTGTTTTATTATTAAGTCTTACAAAAGAAATATGCAGATAGTCTGCTGCAGCAGAAAATTAATTATTTTATTTATTGTACCAGTACAACAAATATTTTTAAGAGCAGCTTCTAACTTATAAATTATTGTTGCTATACCAATATAATTCAATATTCATTTAGTCAATAATCAGGATTTATGAAAATGATTTAAAAAATAGTTTTGTTTCTCTAGTTATAGCCGATAGCTTCCATATTGTCCATAGAAGCACATTCTACATAACAATGACTTACATTATAAAATTAACAAAAATTTCTACAAATACCTTTCCAGTCGCTCCAATTTTGCTCTGCATGCAGTCCAAACACTTAAGTCCACCCTATAACACACTATTTCAAGTATTTTCTGCACTTTTATCACTTAAAAATAACTAAAAACGTCAGAAACAAATGAAGACGCCACTTGCAAAAATCACGTAACACTACATATCAAGATGGTTAATCATGATAAAGCTCATTAAGGAATATAGTCATTAACAATTAATAAATAAGGAACAGAATTGCTTAAAATAATTCTTTATGAGAATAAACACATATATTAATATTTTATCAATAGTATACAGGTGGTTGAAATTGAACTACCGGGCCCAATACACTATTTTTTATTATTGAAGATGAAGTATAACGTTAAATTTGGAAGTTACTTGGTACTACATGATCAAAAATAGTTTATATTTTGTTACTTTGTATCTTTATATAAATACATTTTGAATGAGGATTTATTAAAATTTCAGAGCTATAGCGTTGGAGACACGGCCTATATGGTAAAATGGGAGGACAGAGGTGATAATAGAATGACTTTTGGGCTATCAATGATAATTCTGAGATCTCAAAAAGGGATGAAAATTACTATTGGAAGTAACTAATGGAGTTATCTCTCGAGAATTTTATACAGGTTAATTTTTTATTTACGGTTCATTTGGGGGCTAAGGTGCCCCCCCCCGGGCATAATGACCTTAAGGCCTGATCTTTCCACCTTCATTTAAACCACTAGGAAACTATCCGACAGATAATGTTATCTGGAACTTTATCTTCTGAATAAATGTCATTACCAAGCAGTGAATTCAGCAGAGTTAAAAGGTATATTTTAATGAATATAAATGTCATATATTTATGAATATATCTTGCAAAAATTTTTTTTTTGTTTTTCATGCTTATATAATTTCATGCTTCGATTTTATATGTTTTCGCGGCCTCCCGACGAAGCTTTCACGGCCCCCCGGTTGAGAAACGCTGCTCTACATTAAGGATTCCACACACCAAAGCGGCCGAGGTGGCGGCCACGGTGGCGATAATGCAGCGGCCTAACGCAACCTATACAATACAATGAGATCACGCACATACAAGCGTTCCGCTATCTGAGAACGCCACCGACTGCAGCGTTCAGTCTAGCGATAACCAAACACTGGCGGCCAAACTCGACAAGTTGCGTTAGGCCGCGCGATATTCATTGTTTATATACCACAGAGTGAATATATTTAAGAAAATAATGTCGATAATAGATAATTTAACAGAAAAAATCATAGATCAGTAAAGGATCATTTAATTTTGTATGACTTAGCACATCCTGATTACAAGAATATTAGGAAAATAAATAAAGTGTGGGACGAAATAGGAAAAGTTTTGGAAATTGATAGTAAAGTCTGTTCCAAACGATTAGGCGAAACTAGATTTTGCAATCTAGTTACTTTCATCGTTTAAATAATGCTTTTCAGCCGTTTTGTTTAAGCTTTGTAAATCATACTTGCAACGAACATTTTTTGGTTAAGGTTAATATCATTTTAAAATGTCATTTTCTTTATATTTTGATTTTTTGTGTCATTCTTAATACAAATATCCCATTTATTTATTTTTTGTCATTAAAATATGTAAGAAAATTAATTTAAGTTTGACATATGTCATTCGTTTCCATGGTTTCATTGTTGGAATTTTAACATTCCAAAGGGGAAAAATGAAATAACCCAAGCAAGGTCTAATATTATCATACAACTATATACCGTGATTCACTAACTGATCGCTACCGCTACCGCCACTCCCACCGCGTTAGTGTGAGGAGACCTGATCGCTACCGTGGCCGCCACCGTGGCCGCTTTGGTGTGTGGAATCTTTTATACTTAGCACTACTGCATATGCGATTTTAAACGAAAATTACTGTTGGGCACTAACTTGTTATTAACTTAATAGCAAAAACCTATATGATAATAATTGTTTAAAATAATAAAAAACCTTTTTGTTGAATGTATTTTTTTAGTTGTATTATTATTTGAGGAATTCCAGAAGAATTTCAAGTAAAATCTTGAAACTCTGTATCGTCTTATCTTTTTTAAATCTTATCATAGTAGTCTGTGAATGATATCTGTCAAAATTTGGAATGCAACCTTTTTGAAAATTTGTACCTCGCTCTTTTGTTGTATTTTGGGTTTTGCCAGGAATCCATATTTTATGATGTTGAAATATTTGCCGGTTTCTACAATTCATTCTATTATTTTTGTATCTATTTTTCTATCGTCTGAAAAATTTGACCCCAAATACCTCTCGCCTTGTTCTATTTTTCTTCTTTCTAGTTTAATTTTGTACTAGCTGTTCTACCCGTACTTCGTATGTTTGTTGTTATGTACATTTTACTATAAAGTAAAGGATAAGTGAAATTTCAATTTCAAGTACAAGGTGTCTCAAAAGAAATTTTATATTTATTTAGCTTACTGCGTGAACGCAACGTATCCGAGGGGCGCGGGGGTTATGTCAATCGGTAGCCTGGCTCTTGGGAATTCTGTCGCTATGGAGCGTTTCTCGGGAGCAGACCGCGCGTTATGCGTGCGAGAGTTTTACAAAAACGGTGATTCGGCGACTGTAGCGCGTAGAAAATTCTGCAGTATTCGAGGTTTTCGCCACTTAAATGATGCGCCAAGCATTCCTCTCATTCGACATTGGGTTAAAAAGTTTGAAGAGACTGGTACAACGCTGGATAAATCAAAATCCGGGCGACCTAGGTCATCAAGAACGGTAGAAAACGTGGAGAATGTTAATCAGTCTATTCGTGACGACCCGAACCTTTCAATTTGGAAGCGCGCAAGTGCTTTAAATGTGCATAGATCATCATTACATCGCATTATGCACAAAGACCTAAAGCTGCATCCCTACAAAATTCAATTGGTGCAAGAATTAAAGCCCCAAGATGCCAGTCAGAGGCTTAATTCTCAGGCAAATTGATCTCCCGGAGAGGTGACATAAATTGGCCTCCACGCAGTCCAGATTTAACCCCTATGGACTTTTTCCTATGGGGTTATCTTAAATCTAAAGTTTACGCCAATAAACCGACTTCACTGGCGCATTTGAAAGAAAATATCCGTCACGAAATGGCAGCCATCCCTGAGTCCACCTGCCGAGACGTCATAAGTAATTTTACTGTTCGATTAAATGAGTGCCGAGAACGCGAGGGTCTACATTTAGACGATATTATTTTTAAGAAATAAATCCCCAAAAAGTTTATTTTAATAATTAATAAACATTTTTTCTATATACGGCTTACTTTTTTTTTAATCGATCCACTAAATATAAAATTTCTTTTGAGACACCTTGTAGAATAGAAAATAATTGTTTCTTTATTCAAAAAAACTATTTTATCCTCGTAAATTCCCCAAATATTTATTCCAATCGAAAAAGTATATACAAATAGTATATGTTTATACGAGTTTTATAAGACGATGTTACTTTGGAGCACTCCTCGCTTCGCTGGTCGTACTCCAAACAACTCGTCGTAACAATACGTCGTATAAAACGTATATACTATTTTTTACAAATGACCACTAGATGGCAAATTGAAATGTGCCATTACTATATTTGTAAAATTTGACATTTGTTATTGTGAAATCAGTGGCAGCTTATAAATTAACCGAGTAGTTTGTTGACAGTGAAACTAAGAGGCAGGCTAAGATTTCATCGGTTCTGAGCCTTTTTGTGGACTCTTTTTTTTACTTTTTTTGCCGAAAATGTCAAAATTTTAGACCGTTTGAGGTACGGTGTACGGTTACGGAGTATATATTTGTGATCTATGGCTAAAAAATGTAAGTATACTAATTTTAGAACAAAAATTAAAAAAAAATCTTGGTCAAAATTTTTTTGACTCCGATTTTAGCCGAAATATAGTTTTAGGCTAATTTTGGTGTGAAGATTATGAAAAAAATATTTAAAAAATTCACGCTTTGCTAGTTTTTGAGTTAGAGCTGATTTAGGTCAGTTTTTTGCCTATAATACCAAAACTTTTGCCCAAACTTCAAAATGGACCAAATTTTCTTGATCTCTGACCAAAAATGCATATTTGTACCAATTTTCAATAAAATTGGAGACAAAAAATTTTTACTTCAAAATCACGATTTTTTTAAGGTGTACCCCTTACGTTTTTTTCGATTTTTGGCCATTTTCAACGATTTTGGATTACTGCCCCTACAAAACTTAATAATATGTTTATTTAAGCATAATTTTTTTCTTAGAATAATCAGTGTAGTAGAATTTTAAAATATCAAGCCGCATATTTATATCCCTAACCATTTTTTAGATAGAAATTTTCAAAATTTTCAAAAAAAATTTTAAAAAAATGAAAAACTAAAAAAAAAATTTTTGTTTCAAAATCTGGTTACAGGTAAATAAGGACCTCAAGATTTCAAAAATTTCAACCGCAGGTCTTTATTGCATTTCGTTTTTGAGATATATCCATGCGAAGATGAATATTTCTTTAAATCACGCCATATTAAAATTTGTCATAATTTTAAAATACGCAAAACGAGTAAGGCCTCAAATATTTTCTAGACTTAATAAACTACGAGGAATCCAAAAATTCAAGCATCAGATTGTTTTCTCTAACCGTTTTTGAGTTGTGATTTTTTTTAAATTCACAATTTTCACAAATTATGTAAATTATGCCATAAAAAAAATTGTCACAATCTCAAAACGCATTAAACGATTAAAGCCCCAATTTTTTTCTAGATTAAATAAACTACAAAGAATCCAAAAATTTCAACCGCTGGTCGCTATCTCTAACCATTGTTGAGTTGTAATTTTTTTTATTTTACAATTTTCACAAATAATGTAAATTATGCTATTCAAAAAATTGTCATTATCTCAAAACGTTTTAAACGATTAAAGCCTCAATTTTTCTCTAGACCAGTGGTTCCCAACCTTTTTTACTCGCGGGGCCCTTTTTAGAATAGCGAGCCCCTAGACCTACCCTATGTCTTACAAATTAATGGTGTTAAGAAGTAATGTTACGGAAGAGGGGGTAGATTTCAGTTAATATAAATTCACTAAGGGCTCGCGGAGCACAGGTTGGGAACCGCTGCTTTAAAGGATCGGAGTTTGTTTGCTAGAAGTCATCAACAACATCAGGAAAAACAACCAAAAACGTCCATCATTTTTCATCATGATAAGGCAAGCTCCCACACAGCACGTCAAACAATTGATTATTTGAAGGAGAAAAACATCGAATTAATGTCTCATTGCCCGTATTCACCTGATTTATCCCCTAACCACCTTTTTTTGTTCAATCCAATGTCAAACAAAAAATGCCTGAACAGCGATTTTCATCACCAAGATGAAAAAATCACCTCAAGATCCCGTTGAAGCATTCGAAAACCATGTTTTTGAGATACCAACTTCAGAGTGGAAAAAATGTTTCGGGAATTGGTTTGAACGCATGCAAAAGTGTATAAATCTTAAAGGCGAATATTTTGAAAATTAATAAAACAGTTTTTTATTCTTAGTTATTGTAATAGCTTAAAAGGTAGCTTTGTATTTGGTTTTCAACCATGGATGTCAACAGAACGGTCCTTTTGACATCCATAGTTGAAAACCGATATTAAAGATACATAAGTAGTGGCGATGTGATGAAATCTGTAAATACATTAACTCTAAAAGTACCGTTATAACACTATATATTCTTTAAAATTACCTGGAACAACCTAAAACTTATCTGGTAAAGTATATAAGAGTCAATAAAATATAGAGAAAGACATGTCCTCAGGCAAAAAAGCCATTCCATTAATAATTTTGCGCATTAGTTTTATAGGCGCCAAAATAAAATATATTTTGGGCACGTATATTTAAATCATTTATTAAAATTTATTTTTTAAACAATTCAATACAGCAATTTTTATATTTTACATTATTTCACTTGAAATAAAAATTTATCAAAAAGTAATAACGACCTACTTCGGCAAAAAAACAAAGTAATAAAAGTGAAATTATTTTATTTTTGGTAATTACGCAAGAAATTTCATTATTTATTAAAAAATGGAACTTGAAAAAATTATCATACAATATACTGTAATATAATTCTGGCACGTGTTTGTGATAGCTCCGAACTCGTAGTCGTTCCTAAACTGATATTTATAAAACCACGGTAGAACATACCAAAATTAGATTTCAGTATAGAGTTCCCTATCACAATAGAATAAAAATTTTAAAACTGGAATTTTTTAAATAAATTAAAGTATGTTAATATGAGTAATAGTGTTAATTAAATGTTTAGAAGTAAACAAAAACATGTTTAAAAAAATGGTTGATAATTTCATTGTTTTTGTTATGAACTGATTTGTCAGATGTCACTTTTTTACGAATCAAATAATTGCCAACTTTGTCTTAGGTTATTTAGTGCTTAATTTAGCTTAACATTTTAGGACAGTCTAGTTGGCAGACTTGCCAAAAAATATTTGATATGTTTACAAAATATAATAAGTACACACTAAACTAGGGCAGGTATCTGAGAACTTTCTGGTACACCTAATATTAAGTGGAGACGTATAACCATGGAGTTCTTCCTGCAGGATTAACCGCAGGGAGAAAACCGCCATCGCACGTCTCCGTATAGACCACGGTTGGTGGACCCATGGACACCTCCTTTGGGGCGAAGAATCTCCAAAATGAGACGAGTAATACAGATTTGGATGTGTTACACATTTTAACTCAGTTTGTACAGTTCGAGGATGTCAGGGAGAGGTTAGGCCTGTGATTTGACCTGTCAATTGCTTTAGGTAATGACATGGTACTCACGGACAAACTGATACTCTTCCTGAGAGAATCGAACTTACTGTTTTATTTGTGAAGTCTTGCACCTTATTTTAATGTGTTCTATTTCTAGTCTGTTATATTCGTTAATTGGTTCTTTTACAGCCTCTTACCATCACCCTGCCTCTGTTCAATTTTTCGAACAGACTTTTTATCTTATTTATTTGTGTTAGTCAAAATTTCTTTTATCGAGTACGCGTATTTTTATTGATTTTATTTATTTATTTATTGATAAATTTATTATTTTATATATAAAATTTTTAGTCTTGCAAAATAAATTATTTTGAAGCGATTTTTGACAAAATTGAGCAAAACATTTTTTGTCCCACACCCTGTAGCCCAGATGGTTTAAACTAAAAATCTGAAAAAATTCTAAGTAATGTACATTTGTGAACCGGAATAGTACAACAGGAATTTTTGATCAGATTACGTTTTAGGAAAAAAAAACATTTTTTGTGATTTTTGGCTAATAATGTACTGAAGTTATAGCTTTGTAACATGCTACACTGGAACGTGTATGCTGGTATAGTGGTTTTGACGCTGGTTTTTCACCCAAATAATTCGATCCGAAAGGGATCGAACCCTGCGAGAAGAGACTATTATTTTTTGTTTTTTTTTTTAATTTTTATATATTTTAAATTATTTTTTCAAAATTCTAGTTATATTTTGGTAAATGTTGCATTTAATTTTTCAAAGCGTAAATTTAATAACCAGTGAAAATTGTTTAAATTATAATTTAATTCTGTTTCAATGTACACGAAATCAGAGGGGCGGAACTTATAATAACCAATGGAAGCCATAGGCGCAATTCTTTATGAACCTTGCTATATAAAAAAAAAATACTGCACATATTTAGAAACCTAAATAATGGTATTAGGCGTTCGAATTAAAATTAACAAAAAAAATATTTTAATATAAAATTTGTTTTGGCATCCCAAATAATCATCATTCTCTTACTAAATACAGTCGATTCCGCTTAATTGGGACACATCGGGACTTACGCATTTTGGCCCAATTAAGCGGCTGTCCCAATTAAGCGAATTTCACATAAAATTAAACAATGCATATTTTTCTTTCAATAATTTTATTTTATAAACTCTTGGACAAAACTATAAATTACATATAACCAAAAAATATAAACTTTTAAGAAAAAATAATAATAAATTCCAAAATAAAATAATAAATAGGTACATACAATTTAATTCAATGCAAAAATGCGTCAAGTGTAGTCTGTTTTTTGTTTTTGTAACATTTCACTTCTACAAAATCAGCACAGGTATTCAGTGCGGATGTAGGACTCCCTTCATTTCCTTCCTGCATAAAATAACGCTGTAATATTAAATTCTTTGTACATATTTTTTCTTGGGAATATGTGTAACATAATATGTACTGTGATCTTAAATTTACTATCCCAATTAAGCGGAATGTTGTCCCAATTAAACATGTAAATTTACTGTTGGTTCCTTGGTTTGGTTTCTGTTCTTTGAGATTTGGCCCAAATAAGCGGCTGCCCCAATTAAGCGGAATTGTCTGTACCTGCAAAACCCTGAAATGTGTGAAAATTCACACTTCACATCAATTTTTTTTTGTAGGCTACTGCTAGTGCAATAAAAATCTGAACTGTCCCGCCATAAAATAGGAAAGGTTTATTTAGATTAGTTATATTATATTTAATTAATTATATTTATATATTATTATTAGTTATAAAGGTGTTAATTAGATTAGTTAGTTCTAAAATTGGCCACGACAGCGCTTGGCGGTTGATTCAAAAAGTACGTTGACACAATTGTCTACAAAAGTATATCATGAAACAAAACGCTGTCACAAATCAGTTGAGTAAATCTGAAAATAGTTTTGAATGCGCGCGCATTTTATCTTATTTAAACTCTGTGCAATGCACTAGAAAAATGCATCTTATAGGACGTTGATCTTTACGTATTTGCCAACTTAAACAAAGAAAATATGACACTAATTTTTAAATGCAGTTTTTTTTTCTTCTTTTGCTCTTTGTTTCAATACCATGCAGTATTAGATTAGAAATGTTAGAGTCATAGTTAAGAACCAAGGTTAAGATTTGTTAACTGTAGATCTATTGGCCTTTTAATGTAAATTAGTAAACAGAGCATGAGGTCACGATGTCGAAATCACTTGTAAACAAAAAGAAAAAATAGCAGATTTATAGATTTATAAACTGCACTAGTGTTTTAGCCTTGCACAAACAATTTTATCATATCAAATTGAAAAAAACACATTTTTTTCTATATCTGTAATCACTTAGCAATTTCTAGAGTAACGTGGCTGTAATTTAGATTACTAATATGAAAAAATTATCTTCACAATGCGCTAACTAGAAAATCATGTGAAGTGTGAGTTTTCACACATTTCAGGGTTTTGTAGATAGGTATATATTTTTATTATTAAATATTTGGGTTCCATGACAACTGGGGCGGTAAGACAATTCGGGCCGTTCACAATTGGGGCTTTTCACAACTGGGGCCATTAACAACTGGGGCGATGGACAATTCGGGCCGTACACAATTAGGGCTTTTCACAACTGGGGCCATAACTATAAGAGCTAGAGTCTTCTGTTGTTTAAAATAAAAAATAATTATTTTACAAGTTGGTATAAATTAAATTGCGTCTTCTTTTGGAAAAAAAAATATTTTAATGGTTTGATTAAGTACATTTTGGTGGGAATTAGAATAAATAAAAAAAATTGTATTTTAAGGGTTGTTTTAAGACAATTTTCGTGATCATTTGATTAAAAATAAATTATATTTTATAAGTAAAATTTGGTGCTCTTTTGACTATAGGGATTTGCAGCTAAGCACCCTACCATCTGGTGAGCGTTTCATGAACTTGTGTACATCAGATAACATTTCGTTTTGTGTATTGGTTTTGTATGAAGTTTGTTTTTAAAGTTTTATTATAATCATTGAAAAATGTATAATACATATTGTTGTGTGCCTATGTGCAATTCATTGAAAAGAAGAAACTCGGAAATATCGTTTCATTTGTTTCCACCAATATCAGACACCGTACGGTTCGAAACAAAATTGGGAAAGCAAGAGGTTAGGAATCGACGCGATGTTTAGATAACAATTTAAAAATTGGAAAAAAAGTGAGCCCTTATATCAAAGTTTGCTCATTACATTTTAATGATAGTGACTACAAAAAATATTTTCAATTTTGTATTTATTATCGCATATCTTGAAAATTCCTGTTATTGTTTGTGGGTTTGTAATGCACAAGTTTGTAGGCATAATGCATAAATCTTTATGAACTCTCTGTTTTTTTCAGTGACTCCACACAATATTATATGCCCAGCATTGTAGATTTCTACCCCTTGGTAAACAACACGGGAATTATTATTTCCCCCAATATAGTTAAAATAATCGACAATGGAAAACCGCCATAACTTAAAACCAGATCACAAAATTTTTCCATAGTATTTTAGATGTTTACAAGTAATGTTACTTCACAAAATCAGAAAATCCCAAACAATTATTTATTTTTTGTCGTTTTTTGATACACTTTTCGCTATTATTTACTAGTAAATGTCAAGTGGTATCTGATTTAGAATGGTTTCAAAAAAATCCGCGTGGCGCTACGATCTTAAAATTTTTCCCCTATATAAATAAAAAATGTGTTTTAAGGGTTGGCTTAACTAAATTTAAGTGTTCTTTTGAATAAATAAATAAAAAATGTATTTTAAGGTTTAAAAAATACTATCATACATAAAAAAAAACTAGGAAAATCAAATAATCAAACAAAAAATAACTGATTTTCTCGTAGTTGACTCATATTAATTAAATTTAGTTACAAAATATTTACTTCTAAAATTAAATACATTTTTTATTTATTTATTCAAAAGAACGTTTACTTAAGCCAACCCTTAAAATACATTTTTTATATATATATATAGTCAAAAGAGCACTAAATTTTACTCAATCTAATTCTTAAAATGCAATTTCTTTTTAATCAAATGAACACGAAATTTACGAACGCGGGAAATTCAAACGCCTATCAATCATTTAAGTACGCTCTGTGTAATCCATTCATGTTGTTTCCTCATCTAAGCAGGTCATAATATTTTTGTTAGGTGGCATAAAAATAGAGTTAAAATAATGACATTCTTTCAGTTTTATTTGTATACAGTTAGTTATATATATAAATACAATTAATATACATGAAAATATATTAAATAAAATGTTTTAAATAAAAATGTATACTATTTCTTTATATATTTTTTTTTGCCTATTTAGGCGTTGGAAACCTATTATTTTATTTTATTTTATTTTTTTAATACTTCATTTTCACAAATGACAAAATTTTTTTCGTGGCTACCAACAAAACTGCCACCCTAACATGTTCTACTTAGATGAGGAAATACTTAAATGAATTATACATATGCAAATTTACCTGTATAAAATAATTAAAATGTAAATTGGTATTAATTTATTTTTTTTATTAATTATAGTATAATTTGTTACATGTGCAACAAAAACAGTGTGACTCAAAGATATAGTATTCTGCATGTATAATTTTTACCGACCGTCGTCACATATGAAGAGGAAGGTGTTGCAATCATATTAATTTTGAGTTTTCGCGTTTTTTACAGGTAGGCACGAATTAGGATTTTTGTAACAGGAATCAACTGTTTTTAGTGTGATATTAGAAAACAAATTAAATTAAATAAATAAATAATGTTCCTGGGGTAGTTAAAAAACTAATGCATATGTTAATTTTTTATTAAAAGAAGAATTTTCAATGCAAAACAAAATAAATAAATTTTAGTTTTTATTCCTATAGAATATAGAATAGAATAGAATATAAATATAGAAATATTTGGAAATGTGGATACAATTTTTGTGGTCTTTATAAATTGTAGCATATCAGATGGCATCTTTAAATTTTGACTTTTACAAATTAACATAAATTGCAACAGTTCCTCGTCCAATTCTTCAGTATCAATGTCTTCATTGTAACATTTTTTTAGCAATGCGGTATGTTCCGATCTAATTGATACGTTGTCATCTAAGTCTGTATGAAATATTTTAAAAATCTCGTCAATGTCTTTGTAACTTTTGCTACGTAGTTTTAGTTCAAAAGATATTTTGTCACAAATCACATAAAAACAATTTCGTTTAAAGGCTTCTTGGCCCTGAGTACAAGAACTTACGTTTTCCTCATCATGATGTACTTCATCAAAATATCCTATCCTTTTTCGGGACCTTTTTTTTTTTGAATCGGAATAAGTTTTTATTTCTGACGCGTTTAATGCCTCCGCTTCTATTTCGGGAAAGAAACTTAAACTATTAACATAATTAAATAAATTATCAAAAATATTTGCCGCAAACGAGATTGGCATAGTGGGATCTTGTAAGGATTTATTGCTTGCATTTATTCTGGAAAGAATTTTATCCCAAATAACTGTTAATAAAATGTATTCTAAATTATTAATTTTGTTTGCTATTTCTCGTGAATCCACTTTTACAGAACATTTCTGAGATTCATCTAGAGATATATCAAGTAGAGCATTTTTTATTTGGTTGAACCCAGAGCGAATTGCTTTAACTGCATCAGCTCTAGAAGGCCATCTAGTAGTACATAATTTTTTGACTGTAAAATGTTTATTATTTCCCGCATTTTGTGAAATAGAAGGAAATTTTTATTTTATTTACATTGTTTTTTTTTTAATTTTGTCGGTTTGACCGGGCCCCTCAAAAAACCGGGCCCTAGACATTTGTCTCATTTGTGTATGCCATGATCCGGCCCTGGTGACAAGTGTTTTGGCATAGGTCTATATATTATAATTACACCCATTAAGTACCTCTTATATTTTTGTGGAGTAATTGTTATCACTCGTATCTTTCGGAAAATTACACTAATATCATTCATAAAATTTGCCGTAGATAACATCTTTGTGTCAAGGTTATCTCTGAAATCTAATCAGTTTGTTACTTTTTATCAGGTAGCACGAGTGGAAACTGTGATTGTTAATGAAAAAAATTTCATGATGTAACCCACTATGCATTTATGTATATACATTTTGAATAATTTTATTACATAGATATTATCTCTGACTTAAGTATGAATCATACTGTATTTAACTATACGTTAGTTCGGTACAACATTCATAACATGTGATTAAAAAAAAAATCGTGATAGTAGGCCGAGAAAACTCAGGTGTGAAGCACCGTAACTAAGGCTCCACAGGCCCCGTTGCAAGGGGGGCGAAAAGTTAGGGGCATATTGTCTGACACTGTTCCTTAACTAAGCTTCAAATCCATCTGCATCTGCAACATATAAAACCAACGTTTAAACAATTTTAAAGACTTATTTATCAATTAATGACAATTGTCACAAAAACTTAGACAAATTTTTCAGTGAGATTTTCGTGATTATTTTGACAATTTTGTCACTGTAATTCAGAGACAGTTAGATATGGCAATAAAAGTCAATTAACAATTGATCATTTGATTAATTGAAATGTTTTAATCGATTTTTGATTAAATTGGTAGAAAATAATCAATCGATTAGAAAATAAAAAATAAACCCTCGCCGACACAAAAAAAAATTGATGTGAAGTATGAATATTCACACATTTCAGGGTTTCGCAGGTATATAATAAGTGAAGGCGGTATGCTGAGTGTGTAGGACAAATTTTACTTTATAGTAATCACGGCAAAATGAACGATATTTTTAAAATAATTTATCGTCTGTTAATCATATAATAAGACTGGTTATTAAATTTACGCTCTTAAAAATTAAATACAACATTTGTCAAAATATAACTAGAATTTTGACAAAATAATTTCAACATAATAAAAATGTAAAAAAAAACAGAAAAAAAAAAACTCACTCCGTCCGTACTTGAACTCGAAACCCTTCGTTTTCCAGAGAATTTTAGCTTCCGACACCAGCGCTCTAACCCGTTGCGCCATCGGACGCTTTGCAAATGAGTGTCTTACATTGGTATAACTTTTGTACTTTGTGAACCAAAAACCACAAAAAATGCGTTATTTTCCGAAAACATAATCTGATCAAAAATTCCTGTTGTACTATTTCGGTTCACACCAATATACATTACTTGGAATTTTTTTAGATTTTTAGTTTAAACCATCTGGGCTACAGGGTGTGGGACAAAAAAATTTTTGCACAATTTTGGCAAAAATCGCATCAAAATAATTTATTTTGTAAAAATAAAAATTTGATCGTTAATCTACGTACTAAGGGCTTTCATTTGATACCCTACTCAGAATTAAAAAAAAATATTTTTGTTTTCGATGAGCACATATTTGTTTATATTTTTAGGGGGGTATGTTTTTTAGATGTTTTAGTATTTTTCCTATGTGCGGGTCAAAGAGTTGTATAAGCATGCTAAATTTCAACTCTCTAGGTTTAGCCGTTTGGCTACAATTTTAACCGAACAGACAGACAGACAGACAGACAGACAGACAGACAGACAGACAGACGACAAAATGACGGTATAAGGGTTTTTTGGTCATACCTACAAAACCCTAAAAATGGGACTGTCATAATGTTATATTTTAAAGGCTTAAAATTATTTAACCGTTTTATTAGGAAACTTAAGTAATACAATGTCTGCATGAACAAATATTTTTATTGCTAATTAAACTAAATAATGCCCGTTTGAACGAAGACTATATAATATCGCATATTAAGTAAGTTTTAACACAAATAATTCATTGTTAAAATAATATTTTGCCATTAGTTACCCATCTTAGAGATTTATAAATTCCTACAAGCCTTTTTTTGTACAATAAAATTAAAATGTGGCCAGAAGACGTTGTACGAGCTGCGCCATTACATGAAGATGGCTGCAGTATTGGAATATTGTGTTTTGGATGTAACTTTTCTCGTACGTCATTTCGAAATAGATCGAAATTTGGTAATTTCATCACGAACTGTCCAAAGACTATTGAGGAAACAAGGGCTTGTATCCAGAAGACCTGTAACTTGTCAGGCTTTTCTCGCAAATTATCGAGTTGGAAAATTGCGTTTTCCTCGTTAGAATTTGAACTCACTGGACGCAAAGTATAGAAGTATATTGTGTAGAAATGAGTAGCGATTGAGTTTAATTCTTCAGATGAGCGAGAACGAGAGTTCTGAAGGCCTAGTAACCTAGGGACTTTACTGAAAAGAAGTGAGTAGAGTGATCTACCCACCAGTATTTCTACAATACAACAAAGTAATTTCTTGAAAATAAAATAAAGCTATCGATTAATAATAAATTAATCGATTAGTTATTAATTAATTGAAACCATCTTAATTTTCCCATCTTTAGTGACAGTTATGTTGGTCATCAAACTTTTATGAAGCAAAGTTTTGTCAGACAACTGTGGCAAATTTGTCGAATGGTCACTTGTAAATTATTATGAAATAGGGCCCTGGACCCCCTTTAACTGCCAGGCAACATTTCTTTGTTTCATCCTCTTTTTATTTCTTTGTTCAATAGTTCATTGTGTATCTTTTTTTGTGCATATGTTTTTATTTTTAGCAAACCTTGGCCAAAAATTTTTAATACAAAGCTAAAAATTATACCTAATTTGTAATGCAAAATACAAATATAACTATATATAGATTCTTTGTTCTATTGAAATATTTTGGTGGCATTCAAATACCACGCATAAAATTTTAGTTTTATTTCGTTCATGTGACGCCTTAAGTGTAGCTTGTTTAGCTTGAACGTAAATCAGTTAAAAAAATTAAACGTTTATTTACAGAAAAATGTAGGGATGATAAATTTCTTTTACCAATCTCCCTAGACCATTTTGATTAGTGTACATATTTAAATTTTGGCACAATTCACTCGGGTCAATGTAAACATCTTAATTTTACAAATGCAAAAATTTAAATGAAATAATTTTGACTTTGAACTTTTAAAAATTTAATATAAGAAAAAAGACAAATATTACGCAATTGTTACATAATCACAGTTCTTTTTGATACCGGAAAAAACAAACCAAAAAAATCTTGATTAGCATAATCAACTGCACCACAAATTTCAAACATTTAGAGGAATTTTAAACAGGTTTTATATGTAAATTATTGCATAAGAGACCCACGTAAAGAGTTTTTTTTACTGGAGTTGCAACGATATCCGTATTGTTAGATCAAAAAAAATAATAATAGAAAAATATAGAAAAAAATTAATCCGATATAGTATATGGGTTACAGACAGTAGCTTCATATTCCATTTTACTGCAAGTGCTGCAGCTAGTGCAGTGTTTCTCAACCTTTTCTGACATGAGGCCTCACGAAATTAAGTAAATGTTGTCTGCGGCCCCCCTATATATATATATATATATATATATATAGAGAGAGAGAGAGAGAGAAAGAGAGAGAGACAGGGGGGAGAGGGAGGGATCAAAAGGTGTATCAAGATAGAGGAAACACGATTTTTCTCGAAAAGACTATGTGTGAGCAAGTTGGTGAAAAAAATTGGTAACCAAAGTTTACCCAAACAACGGATGGTAGTATTTAAATTTTCCGGAATAAACCAGAAGCACAGAATAACAAGGACAACTTTGATTTTTTATATAGGAACGTATTTTTTTATATAGCAAAGTGTTCAAAATGGAAAGCAACTTTGAACACTTGTAAATAAAAGTACTTGCAAGTCATTATAGGGAATTAAATTTTTCGTAAACCGTAACAGATATTAAAAACATGTTTAAGTTAAAATTGTTTCAAAAGCTTTATGAAAAAATACCCAACACGCGTGTAGGGTAGGGTCTGATAACCACATTTTAAGCATATTTTTGTGAATTTTTTTCAAATCTATGGTGAAATTTATTCATTTTCAAACTAAGTACATATATAAAGTATGTTTTGAAAAAGATACAAAAAAATTTTGAAGGCAAAATATGGCGAAATGAGCCAGCTGTGGCAAATCTTCTCAGACTCCGGGAAAAAAAATAGATTTTGCTTTGACCAGCACAACTCGTCACTGGATCATCTGAAATCAAAAATTCAAAAAGATTTTGTTAGTTTATGAGTTTGCCGAGATAATGACGTTGAGTTTTTATTTTTAAAATGATTTTTCAGTTTTTAGCGTTACTTAGAAGACAAAAAAAAATTAATTCCCCCTAAAAAAACCTAAAAATGAGTATATTTGTGTTTGTTAAATAAAAAAAAACATGAAAAAAATATCTCAACGTCGTTACCTCGGCAAACTCATAAACTAACAACATCTTTTTGGATTTTTGATTTCAGATGATCCAGTGACGAGTTATGCTGGTCAACGCAAAATCTAATTTTTTCCCGGAGTCTGAGAAGATTTGCCACAGCTGGCTCATTTCGCCATATTTTGCCTTCAAATTTTTTTTGTATCTTCTTCAAAACATACTTTATATATGTACTTAGTTTGAAAATGAATAAATTTAACCATAGATTTGAAAAAAAATCACAAAAATATCCTTAAAATGTGGTTATCAGACCCTACCCCCCCTTTAAACAGTTTCCAATAACACCTTGTATTAAATAACTGAAAAGGTTTACTAATGTTTCTCTTCATACGTGTAAAAACTAGAGATGATTTTCCATATATCTTTAAAATTTATTCAGCTGTAAATTTTTAAGATGAAAACCAAATATTTAGCAATGACCTTGATGAAAAAACAAAAAACTAGCATATGGTACTCATATTAGTATGCTGTGGGAGCGTTCATTAAATATTTAAACAAATAATCAAAAAACAAACCATATACGTATGCAAGATCATTATGAAATGGTTTAATTTGCTTGTTTTTCTATTACCACGTCTTGCAGCGTAGCTCCAGTTATCTGTTCATTTTATTTTGCATATGGGGACTTATCTGTAGCCAATGAGGAAGTACAATCACCATGTTACTCGTTGATAATAATATCATTGACATACAGATAAGTTATGATACAGTAATAGAACCAAGATTAAACTTGGGGCAAAGTTATTCCAGAAATAACAACTCTAAAGCGGGTCTAATCTGCATCATAAAAAGTTAAAAAAAAAAAAAAAATTAAAATTGATGTGAAGTGTGAATTTTCCCACATTTCAGGGTTTTGCAGGTATTTAGTAAGTGAATGATGATTATTTGGGATGCCAAAACAAATTTTATATTAAAATATATTTTTTGTTAATTTTAACTCAAACGCCTAATACCATTATTTAGGTTTCTAAATATGTGCAGTATTTTTTTTATATAGCAAGGTTCATTAAGATTTTGAAAATTGTGCCTATGGCTTTCATTGGTTGTTATAAGCTCCGCCTCTCTGATTTTGTGTACATTGAAACAGAATTAAATTATAATTTCAACAATTTCTACTGGTTATTAAATTTACGCTTTTAAAAATTAAATGCAACATTTGCCAAAATATAACTAGAATTTTGAAAAAATAATTTAAACAATAAAAATGCAAAAAAAAAAAAATAATATTGTCTCTTCTCGTAGGGATCGAACTGAGTTAGTTGAGTGACAGGCCAACATCACAACCACTACACCAGAATACACCGTCCAGTGTAGCGTGTTACAAAGCTATAACTTGTGTACATTATTAGCAAAAAAACACAAAAAATGCGTTTTTTTTTTCAATAAAATAATCTGATCAAAAATTCCTGTTGTACTATTCCGGTTTACACCAATGTACATTACTTAGAATTTTTTCAGATTTTTAGTTTAAACCATCTGGGCTTACAGGGTGTGGGACAAAATTTGTTTTGCACAGTTTTGGCAAAAATCGCTTCAATATAATATATTTTATATAAAAAAATACTGCACATATTTAGAAACCTAAATAATGGTATTGGGTATTCGAATTAAAATTAACAAAAAAATATTTGGTGTAGATTTACAACATCCCACTGCACACTGTGCATGCGTCACACACACGTCATTTGTTCAATATACAGAGATTCTAAACAGGTGGGACTATGCAGAACTTTTATTTATGTCATTAAACTAGAAGATGGGTAGCTCGCTTCGCTCGGCTTCTTCTAACCAAACACTTACTAATCTAACCTAACCTAAGATAGTGTTTTGTCATTAAACTAGAAGATGGGTAGCTCGCTTCCAGAAACCATTGTTTTAGAGCCACTGATAATTTTTGAATTATTTAATGTATTCGTTATGTGCTGCCATCTGTATAGAGTTTGAAGTGGGATATTGTAAATCTTGTCCAAATATTTTAACATAAAATTTGTTTTTAAAGTTCTTAGATTAACAGATGATAAATTATTTTAAAAATTTCGTTCATTTTGCCGTGATTACTACAAATCAAAATTTGTCCTACACACTCAGCATGCCGCCTTCACTTATTATATACCAGCGAAACCCTGAAATGTATAAAAATTCGCATTTACATCCATTTTTTAATAACTCCTTTATTTGATGTTCAATTGTTTTTCCAATTTAATATTCATATTTGCAATGTAAAATATTTTAACTTTACTAGTTTAACCTCCTTCGTATCTCTTATACTAAATAATCTATACTAAATACTCTTATTCTAAATATATAGTACATATGTGTATATTGTAATGACGAAGTGAAACCTTTGGTATACTAAATAAAATATTATTATTATTATTATTATAAATAAGTTAGGAATACTGAAACAGTTTCCAAAAACACCCTGTATACTAACGCTTTATTGAAGGATTAAATAAAAGGTCATTAACTTTCCTAATTTTATATATTTTTACTTATAGTTTAAATAACATTATAGTCTAAACATTAACATTACTTTCTTCACTTGTTTGGTTAGTAAACTCTTCTTGTGGGTGGATAAGAATTTCTATCTTCAAAATAGAATGTTAATTTTTAGCTGGCACACACTTCCGTACGTTTTGTTTACAGTTTATCTTACGTAAAAAATCTTTATATTTTAGTCTGATTGTTTTTTATAGATTTTTTTTAATAAAACAGTTGAAAATAATAAAAAAATATTCTTGACAGATATATGTTTAAATTTTGGCGAGACTTTAGCGCCATTTATTTTTGTTGTCACGGGGGTTACACGTGACAAAATTATTGTAACATGCAATGTCAACATTGGCGACAAGAATATTGTTGACAATGGCGTAGAAAAAGAAATGACATGAGTAGACAAACTCTAAACAACAGGTTCAAATGATGCCATCGAAAAAATTGCAAAACCTGCTCACGAAAGATGTGATTTTGTTGCACGTAAATGTGCGCTAAATACTGAACTTTTTGCAATCTTTCTATTGACAAATTCTAGACCCATGATTCCCAAAGTGGTCTATATGGGCCCCATGGGTCACTTTCGACTTGTATGGAGTCAGCGAGAAATACAATTGTATCATCGTATGGTACAATATTTTCTAAATTTGACGAAGAATCTGAGGATGATACACGACAATGCTTCTTTTTGTCGGAGATTTTTTTTGGAGGTTTTAATTGTTTTCCTTTTTTAGATGGTGCCTTTCTTTTTACAGTAATTTGTTTTTGGCTTTGGGTCTCCTTCTTTTTGTTTTTCACTTTGAGGGTTTCAATGTTTTCTTGACTTGTTCAAATTAGCGCATGTTGTTTTCTACTGGCAAGTTTTGGCTTAACCAATGTCGGAATTGGGTTAATGTTTATAAAATTGACGAGCTCTGATGTCGTGGGTGTAACTTTTTGAATTTGAGCAATTGCAGAATTTTCGGCAGACGTATCATGAGCAGTAGAGTTTGAGTCTGTTATAAATTGTTGTTCGCCAGGTGTACTAGTGGAAGATATTGGTTCAACTACCTCTTTTGCATTTTTAGATATGGCGAATGCGTATTCTGGAATAGCATTTTTGCCGAAAGGAAAAATTCCACACGCTTTAAAGCCAACAGAGCCATTATTTATTTAACATCAGTATTGGGAAATTATTCTTTTTGGATTTGGCAAATTATTCTTTTCGGCAAACGAAAATGCATAGCATATTACACCAGTAAAACACGGGCATATTACCCTACATAGCTTCTAGAAATACAAATGACGATAGTGAAATAAAACAACAAAAATATAACGGTCACTCCAGAGGTTATAAAATCACAATGATATGAAAATGATATAAACCAATCGATTTATTACAAAATAATTTCCGTAAATGAATATTTTGAGTTTAAATGTAGTTGTGAAATGCTAATTTAACAGTAATTTTTAAACTTTCCTGTTTTATTTAAAATTTCTGGTGAGATTTCACTGACAGTTATTGTCAAAGCGGCCATTAGCTTCAATGGAATATCACTGAGTGAAGTGCAACGCCATCTGTTATTTTAGTAAGGAATTACAGACAAGTGGCATATTACCCGAGGTGGCATATTACCCCGACTTACCCTATAAGTTTTCATTTCATTAATTTTGTTTTCTTTTGCAGCTGATGGTGTTACATATTCTTTTGGTGTTTTCTACGACAATTTTTTGGAATATTTCCAAGAAGGAAAAGCAGAAACAGCATGGATTCTTTCCATTTTAGTAGGAGTCACTTTATGCTCAGGTAAATTGAACTTATCCTTAAGTTTTCGATCCATAGGTTGGTTTGCAGCATCATGCTTCCCTGTTCTCGAGTCTTTTTAGTTTCACGGTTGCAATTCATATGTCCCATTATCTGTTTGTCCTATCATGTACACTAACCTTGGTCTAGCCCTATTGTTCTTTCTTTCGACTACTCCTTCAAGAATAATTTTCACCAGTCCTTTGTATCTAATAATATATACCCATCAAATTTTCAACATTCTTCGTTAGCATCACATTTCGTGTTTTAAGGTTTTTGCCTTCTTTTGACCTGTAGTATCACCCATTAAAAAAGAAATAAGAAAACCGTAAACACCCTGTATAGTTCCAAATTCATATTTTTTTAATTGAAATGTATGTAAATTATTTTAAATTGTTTCTATTTCTAAATTATTAAAATTTCCTCACATTTTATAAAGCAATTACTTTTACTTCAAATACGGTGCAGTTTTCTTTACTAGCTATAGCTGCCCAAAAACTCGTTACGTCTCTGATTATGACTTAAATATATATATAATTTAGCTCTGTAGGCCCAGTTGGCCCATGGTTTGGTTTACAATTTTCCTCCATCCTTTTTATCCTTCGTCTTCTCCTTCCAGTTGCTGATGTTGCATTCATTTATGTCCTTTAAAACTTCTACCTTCCATCTCGTCCTTGGCCTACCTTGTCTCATTTTGCCTCCTATGGTACTTTCTAACATCTTTCTTGGTGTTCTATTACTGTCCATTCGCATTATGTGCCCCATCCATCTAAGTCTGTTACTTTTCACTACTCCTACTATGTTCGGCTCCTTGTATAACTCTTGTAATTCTCTATTTGTTCGTCTTTCCCATCCGTTTTGAGTAATTTTTCCTCCGAATATTTTTCTTAGGACCTTCCTTTCCCACACTTTTATCCTTGTTAGTTCCTTTGTATTCAGCGTCCATATCTCACTTCCGTACACAACTATCGGTCTTATTATTGTTTTATAGATTCTAATTTTTAATCTTTTGGATAAATTTTTGTTATACAAAAATTTTCTCAAACCAAATAGGCTACGATTTGCTGACATAATCCTTCTTTGTATTTCCATCAAGCTGTCCGGTTTTCTATAGAATTCCACTCCTAGGTATACAAAATGATCCACTTCCTCAAACGTATATTTTTTTCCTGTCATTGTTATTTCCAAATTCTTACCCACTTCGCTTTCTGTCCATTGCATATACTTGCTTTTATTCTCATTTATTATAAGTCATATTTTCGCAGCTGCTTCGCTCAGTCTCTTAGTTGTATTTTGTAATTCGTGCCTTCTTCTTGAAAGTATGACTTAAATACAATTACTAATTCATTAATTTTTTAGGTCCAATATCAAGTGCTTTTGTCAACAAATATGGTTGCCGACCAGTAACTATAGCTGGTTCAATTCTAGCAGCAATTTGCATCTTTTTAAGCGTTTTCGCACAAAGTGTAAGAACATTATATTTCACAGTTGGAATAGGAACAGGATTAGGATTTGGTTTAATCTATCTACCAGCTATTGTGAGTGTTACAACGTATTTTGAAAAATACCGATCGTTAGCAACTGGTATCGCTGTATGTGGTTCTGGACTAGGAACCTTTATATTTGCACCAGTTATCGAACTTTTGATCGGTGAATATGGTTGGAGAGGTTCAATGTTGATAATTTCAGCAATTTGTCTTCATTGTATTTTCTTTGGAGCTATGTTCAGACCATTGGAATATGAAAAACCAAAACGTAGAGAAAGCCAAGTGAAATATACAACTGAAAATGGACGTATCTTAAAAGCTAGTTCAGAAAAAAATGGTATTAATGGTTCTCGTAATTTGGAAGATGTTCCTAATTCGGTGACGAAAAGTGAGAATAATATCCAACGACATGTTAGCTTGGGGCAGTTTTCGTTGAGCAGAAGTCTTAAGATGCCTATTGAGAAAAATGGCAACGTTCCACATGATAAGTTGAAGAATGGAAATGGACAAATGGCAAGATTAGCTCTTAGCACACCTTTACTTATGACATCGACAGCTTCTGAACCTTACAGGTAAGTTAAGTTATGGGTTGTCCAAGATATCTGTGACTTTAAGGCTGCGTATAACCCCCGGAGGTTACTAGTTTCTTATACAAAACTAATAATCTGAAATAAAATTAGTATCAACCTATACATCAAATTTTGCACCGAATTTGTATCTATCTAATATGATAGTTGTAATTGTAGAAACATTTATTGTAAAAATATTATCGCTCAATAACTTAAAAATAGACATCAGCGATATTGTTCTGTAATTTTTTAAATCTATTTGTGGGTTTCGAATAACTTTTATATTTATATAGTTTTGTGTAGAATTGTTCAAATAACACGTCAATTTTTTTTTTTCGACTTGATTACTTATAGTTTAGAGCCTTCGTCGGAAAATATTATACTTAAAGATAATGGAATGCCAATTGGTATACGTATTCTTCACAAAAAGTAAATCATTTTTACCCGTAACACCAATTTTGAAAACCGCGGCAGATTCAAGAGGGCGGCAAAAATAGATTACCAAGTACAATAACTATAAGTAATTTTCACAATACAACAAAATAGCTAGAATCATATTTGTAGAATGAAGCTTTAGGTATAATTTGCCGCATCGTACGCAAATAAGCGTCGATTGGTTTACAAGATGGCGTCTATAAGGCAATTTGCTTATTTACAATTACCTAACAGTTTTTTCTACAATTAAAAATATCCTATTAGATAGATAAAAATTTGCTGCAAATTTTGATATATAGATTGTTATTAATTTTATTTCCGATTATTAGTTTTGTATAAGAAAATATTGAGGACTATACGGTTGTGCGCCGCCTTAAGTCATCAAGCTAGTAAAAAAAATTCAAAATGAAATAATTATAAATCACACACATTTTCATTAAATTAATACACGAATTTTTATGTTTTTTTTTGTTTAAATGACGAGGTTTTCAAATTTTTCGCGACCCACCTTATGAAAAAAAAACATTTATTTACAAAACAAATTTTATTTTAAAGCAGTAGCTTTCTAGTAATAAAGAGTAATAAATAGTAAAAATGAGTATAGTAATAAAGAGTATAGTATAGTAATAAAGAATATAGTATAGTAATAAAGAGCACAAATACACACTACTCTAGTGATTAACTGACGTAAAAAAAATAATATGTACAAAAAAAATCTTTTTTGTGTTTTTACAATTTTTTTCGCGACCCGGCAAAAAATTTCGCGACCCACACTTTGGGAAACGCTGACGTATGATAAACGTTTATATTATTGAAAACCAACAATTATATTATTTTACTAGCTGGTGTACTCGTACTTCATAATGTATATATTTGCTGTGACGCAAATGATAAGTGAGATAATTCAATTTTAACTAGAACACAAAATAATCGTTTTTAGGGTTTTGTAGGTATGACATTTGGCAGACATTTGGCAACAATACAACTAAGTAATTTGTTGAAAATAAAATAAAGTTATCGATTATTAATAAATTAATCGATTAATTATCAATTAATCTAAACCAAAAATATGATTAATCGATTAACTGAAACAAAATAATGGATTATTTCAATTATTAGATTAATCGTTGCTCTATTCCTTGTTGTTTATTATTTGTATTAATCTTATTACAATCTAATTTTTCTTTTAGGTATGGTAGTCAAACTCTTCGCAAACCAGGTGTTCTTCATCGTCCAGACGTCTTCTATCAAGGCAGTTTAGTGAATATACCGCAATACAAATCAAGAACAAGCCTTAAATGTGAAGAAAATGACTTAATGGAAAGACCACATTCTTCTTACGGTAATAGAAGACGAACTGTATCAATTAGAAGTGAAAAAGAAGCAAATGAAAAATGTTGCTTATGCTTAAACGAAGACACCAAAGAAGCATTAGTAGAAATGTTAGATTTTTCACTCTTTAAAAACCCTATTTTTATATTATTTACTTTATCCAATTTCTGTACTAGTATTGGATTTAATATTCCGTATGTTTATTTGGTTCCGAAAGCAAAATTACTTGGTATCACTACGAAACAGAGTAGTTGGTTGTTGTCTGTTATTGGTATTGCTAATACCCTTGGAAGGATTGTGCTTGGATACGTCTCGGATAAACCTTGGATTAATCGACTGTGGGTCTACAATATCTGCCTTACCATTTGCGGATTAGGTATGTATATTTAAAGATACTAAATTATCTAAATAAGTTAAACTATGTTATCTGTAATTGCTACTATGCACTATTTGGTCTTATATATTTGGTATATTTATTATCTGATACTATTTGAAGTAATAAGCAGTAACTTTGGTAACGTGTGAAAAAAAAACACATAGGCCTAATTGTCACCTATAGGGGAAAAATTTTAAGATCGTAGCGCCACGCGGATTTTTTTGAAACCATTCTAAATCAGATACCACTTGACATTTACTAGTAAATAATAGCGAAAAGTGTATCAAAAAACGACAAAAAATAAATAATTGTTTGGGATTTTCTGATTTTGTGAAGTGACAACACTTGTAAACATCTAAAATACTACATTTTGTGATCTGGTTTTAAGTTATGGCGGTTTTCCATTGTCGATTATTTTAACTATATTGGGGGAAATAATAATTCCCGTGTTGTTTACCAAGGGGTAAAAATCTACAATGCTGGGCATATAATATTGTGTGGAGTCACTGAAAAAAACAGAGAGTTCATAAAGATTTATGCATTATGCCTACACTTGTGCATTACAAACCCACACACAATAACAGGAATTTTCAAGATATGCGATAATAAATACAAAATTGAAAATATTTTTTGTAGTCACTATCATTAAAATGTAATGAGCAAACTTTGATATAAGGGCTCACTTTTTTCCAATTTTTAAATTGTTTATCTAAACATCGCGTCGATTCCTAACCTCTTGCTTTCCCAATTTTGTTTCGAACCGTACGATGTCTGATATTAGTGGAAACAAATGAAACGATATTTCCGGGTTTCTTCTTTTCAATGAATTGCACATAGGCACACAACAATATGTATTATACATTTTTCAATGATTATAATAAAACTTTAAAAACAAACTTCATACAAAACCAATACACAAAACGAAATGTTATCTGATGTACACAAGTTCATGAAACGCTCACCAGATGGTAGGGTGCTTAGCTGCAAATCCCTATAGGGAAATCGGCGAAACAGTGCATTTGCGTATTTGAAACGTCACAAAAAAATGTGACGTCAGGTTTAGTACGTTTACATTCATCTATTTAACGAATATAATATTTTTACGCTGTCACTTGTATCGAAATGAAATGAAAATATAAGAATAAGAACAGAATAGAAACAAATAAACTATTTTAATAGGCAAAATATTCCTACAAAGGACTGATATGATCCAAAAATATGATCAAAGAAAATAAAATTAAAATAAGTTGAATATAACCTAAAAACTATGCAGTACACACAAAATCAAATAAGAAATTCTAAAAGAAAATATATAACTAAACACAAAACTGCTAAATAAACAACAAACTAAATAAGAATTTTTAGAAATTACTATAAGTTAGATATTTGGACAAGTCAGCATCAAAACACAACAGACGTATTATTAAATGATAAATGTAAACATCGTTTTATTCAGAGATACCAATACAAATATACCTATATTAAATAAACACTTAAAATTTGTAAATCTTCAAAATGACTATCGAACACAAACTAAATATGACTTCAAAAGGTATGTTTTAGTAAAATAAAAGAGTAAAGAGCAATATTAGTCTATAATTCACATGCAAAAAAATCGATTTAGTTATTTTTTCGCCACTAAGTTTATCATTGAAGTTATGACGCAAAATGACGAACTGAAATAATCTGTTATTTTGGTTTTTTTTTTTTGGATTTCTAAAAAGTTTTTCATTATTTTTTTCCAAATGTGACAATGCAAAATCTATTTAGCCTCTTTCAAATTTTAATTAAACGTGAAAAAATGCTGAATTGTTTCAACAGCTGAAAATGAATCCTTTATAGTAGGTGTTTGAAACTCGGTTATTTCTTCTATTTCCGGCGCAAATAGCCTTTGTTGCTCTGCGTCAAATTTTTTAACTAACTAACTAACTCATTTCCACTTCGTCGTTGTTTTTTACTTTGCGTCATATCCTCCTCCGTTTCGAGTTCTTCATCATTATTTGAAAAATTTACATTAATGCTTTTCATTTCGCCATATTGACGTCGATGACGTACCTTCAACTCGTAGTTAACCACTGAATGAATATATTTATGTCGCGTTTCGCTTTGCCTTTTCATAACTCGGTACTTTCCCTAGCCAATTTGGTACTTCCCCGTTATTTTCGCGTTAGGCAGTGGTGATACTTCATTATAAAAGATAATTTGACCAAATTTTTTAGCGAAATATTAAAAAATATTTGTTTCATTGTAATACTAAAATGTGGGTCGTTGTTCCAAATTTTAGATTAAATTTGGATTGTAAATAGCATCTATTTTGGATCTGGCAGGGTTACATGTCCCACTTCTGTTAAAGTTGACTGATTAATTACTTGAATAATTATTTAAAATAATTCCAACTAACAAACTAAATAAAATAACTACCCCTTTCTACAAAATAGCCCTTTAAGGGCAAAGTAAACGCCATGGATTACAGGATTCTCATACAAAACTAACAGTCTAAAATAAAATTAGTAATATTCCATACATCAAATTTTGCAGCGACAGCGTAGAGAAGTGTAGACTGTGTAGACACGTAGAAACTAGCGTAGAATAATGAAAAATGAGGTTATGTAACGTTTAAAAAAATAAAACACCGCCAATTTTAAGCAGAAGAGGCAGTAAAGAACTCAAATTTAATATTTTTGACAGCTTCCTGATTAAAACAACTACTAACTTTTAATTTTAATTTTAATTTTACTTTAGTAGTTCATACAGACAGAAACCAAGTAATTTATATTGTCCATAACAACATACGATTTGTGAGATAACATTTTTGGAAACAATATATGTAATTAGAACTACATAAAATTGAAATAAACATGAACATTAAAGTAAACTATTTAAACTATTACCATTCTATTATTTCAAATATTACATTTAAACGTACTGCGCATGTACAGTTTACATTCTACATTCGACACGTAAACAAAGGCATATTCTACTTGACATGTTTACGCGTAAAATCTACATTAGTCTACATCATGTATTCTACGCGCCCATCACTGCATATGGCTAACATAATACATACGTTATTTAGTACAAATTTATTCCGTAGAATAGTGTTTTACCTTGAATTTAGTGGGCTTTTTGTGACGTCACGGTCATTTTTGAACAGCCTGTATAATACTGATTAACATGCACTGTTTGTTTGGTTAAACAGTTCTCAAAAATACACTATATATACGTAGATACGTAGGAACTAACAAAAGACTAATTTCTTTTCTTTATTTGTTTTTTTAGCTACCGCCTTCAGTGCCTTATGTACAGGGTTCTATTCTTTGGCCTTCTATGCCTCTGTGTTCGGTTTCACGATAGGCGCCTACGTCGGTCTGACTTCCGTTATCTTGGTGGACCTCCTGGGGCTCGACAAACTGACCAATGCCTTTGGTCTTCTCCTGCTGTTTCAAGGGATAGCTTCACTAATAGGACCACCAATAGCAGGTAATTTTAAAACTATATTTCTTATAAAATTTCTTTTCTTGGCGTCACATTATGTTTTACTCTGTTGCCGGTGTTTACTTTCTTTTTTTTTCGCTTTATCTAATCTATAGGGGAAAAATTTTAAGATCGTAGCGCCACGCGGATTTTTTTGAAATCATTCTAAATCAGATACCACTTGACATTTACTAGTAAATAATAGCGAAAAGTGTATCAAAAAACGACAAAAAATAAATAATTGTTTGGGATTTTCTGATTTTGTGAAGTGACATTACTTGTAAACATCTAAAATACTACATTTTGTGATCTGGTTTTAAGTTATGGCGGTTTTCCATTGTCGATTATTTTAACTATATTGGGGGGAAATAATAATTCCCGTGTTGTTTACCAAGGGGTAGAAATCTACAATGCTGGGCATATAATATTGTGTGGAGTCACTGAAAAAAACAGAGAGTTCATAAGGATTTATGCATTATGCCTAGAAACTTGTGCATTACAAACCCACACACAATAACAGGAATTTTCAAGATATGCGATAATAAATACAAAATTGAAAATATTTTTTGTAGTCACTATCATTAAAATGTAATGAGCAAACTTTGATATAAGGGCTCACTTTTTTTCCAATTTTTAAATTGTTTATCTAAACATCGCGTCGATTCCTAACCTCTTGCTTTCCTAATTTTGTTTCGAACCGTACGGTGTCTGATATTAGTGGAAACAAATGAAACGATATTTCCGGGTTTCTTCTTTTCAATGAATTGCACATAGGCACACAACAATATGTATTATACATTTTTCAATGATTATAATAAAACTTTAAAAACAAACTTCATACAAAACCAATACACAAAACGAAATGTTATCTGATGTACACAAGTTCATGAAACGCTCACCAGATGGTAGGGTGCTTAGCTGCAAATCCCTATACTTCTTTTTATCGGTAACCGACGAGTTCATCGAAAATCAATTCATCGAAAATCAATTCATCGAAAATCAATTCATCGAATGATCAATTCATCGAAAAAAAATATTTTGTAAATATTTGAGAGGAATGCCGAGGGGATCGGAAAGTCAAAAGAGCAGTGGTCAATAAAAGTAGACAGACTAAGAAATAACTGCATAAATTTTTTTATATGGTTTAAAAAAAGGTAAATAAAGTGACATAGTGTTTGAATATAAATAAAGAAATATAATAAGAAAACTTATATAATAAAAGAAATAAATGTTTTGTTTTTAAGGTTTAATAAGACAGGTTATGGACAATTGCACGCAAATAATTTTTATAAATTCATACGCAATGATACGCATTTTAATTGGGCTAATATGGGGGAAAATAAAGTACTATGCGCCTAAAAACAAGGTAATTAGGTTAGGTTTAGTTAGTAAAAGTCTAAAACCGAGTGGAGCGAGTTACCCATCTTCTAGTTTAAGGACAAAGCACTATTTTAGGTTAGGTTAGGTTAGTAAGGGTTTGGTTAGAAGAAGCCGAGCGAAGCGAGCTACCCATCATCTAGTTTAATGACAGAACAAACTTACACTAACATAACAATGCCACCTGTCAATGCCCAATGTCAAACAAAAAATGCGTAAAAAATCATAACTTATTCATACAAAATTTAGTTGTCCAAAAAATATCCTTACCTACCAATATTCAAATGCTTCTTGCTACTAACTCTAGATATTTATGAAATTATTTATAACTATATTAAATCAGAAACTATCAAATTATAAATGTAATTTTAAAAACCTGTAATGTATTTATTTATATATGAATAATAGCCAAAGCTGCTAAGGCCAACAAATAAAAGGAAAAAATATATTTTTTTTTCGTTTTATCAAAAAATGTCTCAAATAAAAGTTATTAGCTATTGCTTTTATAGCAACTTTTGTTAAATAATTTTTTTCGGAATATTTTTCTGAATATTGTTCTGTTAAATATAAATAATAAATTCTAATTAAATTTTAAAATATTTCTTACCTTTTTACAACTTTTCAGCACAAATTTTCAATTTAATTTCCTTAAAAAATATCAAATGTCATCATTAGACAAAAATAGGTAACCATCTTGGGACGGTATGAATCGTCAGATGACGACACGTCCCTAGGGCCAATCAAAAGGCCTAATTAAAAAGTCCTTGATCAAATTTTATCTGCATAAATTACAATTAAAACATACGTTTTTCCAGTAAATTACATTGTAATCCTAATGACGTATATTTATATTTTGATTTGATTCAGAAATGTATGGCAAGTGCTGCTAACCCGGGAATACACCTAAACTAAACCAAATATCTGAACTAATTACTGAATTAGACCAAATAATTATAGCGGAATAATGGAAATTAGTTCAAATGACTGTAGCTCGCTTATTTATGAACGGATTTTGAAAATACTTACAGTTTTAGAATTAGGAGTGCATGAGGCTTTTCACTGTATAGTCAAAAACATCTAATTCGCAAGTTGGTAAAAAAATTTGCTCCAGTTTGGACCAAAAATAGAGCACGGCTATAACTCGCTTATTTATGGACCGATTTCGATGGGATTTGACACAGAATATTAGAATTAGTGTCTCCTGGTATGTAGGTGTTCAAAATTTATGTATCTGTACAAAAAAGGCCTAAATAGGGTCAATTTTTTTTTAAATTACAGTGTTTTTAATGTTTATGGGCCAATTTTGATAAAATTTTATACATGGAGATAGAATTAGTTTCTGCTAAAGTTTATATATTTATACAGAAAAAAAAACCTAACGGAGGCCCTATTTCAAAAAATTAAATTTTTCATTTTATCAAAAAATGTCTGAAATAAGTTGTTAGTTATTGCTTTTATAGCAACTTTCGTTAAATAATTTTTTTCGAAATATTTTTCTGTTATGAAATATTCGCAAAAATCTTAAAATCGACACGAGTAAACTCCCATTTCTAATCAACCGATTTTTACCAAAAGTTGATCAGCTCGTGACATTTATCTCAAATGCGTAAATATGAAGTTTCATAAAAATCCGTTTAGCCGAATTTGCTCTGCTCGTGTATACAGACAGACAGACGGACGGACAGACAGACCGACAGACATCATGCTAAAAATAGTTAAAACGTTATGTAGGGGAGATCTCAATTCGTGGAGATCCATCGAAATCTCGAAATGTCAAAATTGGTATGATCACAATACCTCCCTTATACAGAGTGATTATTTAATGGCGAGACGACGTCACCGAATTTTACGTGCCTCCTAGCAGAAATACTGGTGAATACTATGACTATAATAACCTTGAAGAGATATAATAACCTTGATGCGCATGCGCGCATAATCGCCTGTTACGATGTGTATGAAACGGCAAATTATTAAAACTTCCAGTGACGTCGTCTCGCCATTAAATAATCACTCCGTATATGTTGGCAGTCGGTAAAAACGTGGCAGTATCTAGAGAGTTGAAATAGGACATTCATATACAGTTCTTTTGAGCTGCATTAAAATAGAAGGTGAATATTGAACTTCACATAATTTATTATAATTTTTTATGTTTCAGGTGCCCTGTATGATGCCTATTTCTCCTATGATCCAGGTTTTTACGTAGCAGGTGTTACTGTGGCAGCATCTGGAATCATGCTGTTCGCCATCCCGCCTTTACAGAGATATTTAGTACGGGAACAGAAGAAACAAAGACATTCTATGCATATCGAAGAATTATCATAGAATAAGTGAATTATAGTCTGATCAATAATAGTATATAGTAAAGAAAACGAAAGAAAATACAAAGAATATTACAAATGTAGCCCAGTAGGAACGCGACGAAATAGTACATTGTACGGGGGTATTATCTGTATTAACACACTATATGCCGGGCGGGTATTTGTACCCGGTTTGAAGATTGCCGTCTAAAGGCCGGGCGGGTATTTGTACCCGTTTGAATGTTTATACTTTAAAAGCATGACAAGAGATGTTTACTTTATCGGTTTATTTATTAAACTAAACATAATAAACGTAGAGAGACAAAAGCATATAAAAATATATTTATGTAAGATAAATATACACTCTGTTCGAAGAGTTCTTACATCCTAAAAGACGTAGAGTTTTGCAAATATCGTCCAGTGATTCTGAAGAAAGTGACAATGAAGAAGTGGTCAGAACGTGATAATCCTCCAATTATTGAATCGTTTTTAGGACAAAGTAGTGTTTATGTGATGCCAAATAATCCAGAAAGTGTGATTGATATAGTTCAACTTTTCATAGGCGATGATTTGTTTGACTATATGTCAAAAGAAACCAATCGTTACCACACACAAAATGTTGACAAGTTTAAAGACAGTAAAGATAGTAGGGATGAGTATTGGTTTAGAGACAAAACCATTGAAACCCCAATTTTTTCACAAGTGATGAGATATGTCGTTGTATACCTTGAATTTCAAATATGCAATTTTTCGCTAATTTTGCCGGCTACACAGCCTGTTTGGTCTGTTTAACAAGCGGCATATAGTGTGTTAACACTGAATTATCTCCGTAGACTATCTTCTGTGATGTTGTTTTGTATTCGGCATTATCGAAAATAAATGGTGCTATTTTGAAATTTTGACATAGTGGGTGCGTTTTGTTGGTGTCTGTTTAGAAGTACTAGAATTGATGCGCAAGAAAACGACAATTTTGATCGTAAAGTAAACATGGAATGACATTTGCATGGAGGTTAAGTCATATGGTTGTAGAACAAATAAAGAACATATTTCACCTAAATGGATAATCTAAATAATAAATGCAGAATAAGAAAACTTGATATATTTGAAGCAAATATTCTAGAACGTAATGTTTTAGAACGAGTAATTGAATTGTACATACATTTTAAGTTTAGATTTAACAATACTATATTAAAATCATATAGGAATATATTTATTTTAGGACACAAAATGAGAAAATACCTAAAAGTAAAAATTATTTTGAAGCAGTAATACCAAGATTTAATTCTAATACATTTAAAAACCAAATGAAAACAACTGCATTCAAATATTACTTTTCATCCCCACCACACTTATTCATTTCAGTCGTTCGACCTCGAGTCATTGACTGAGTAGAATGAATAGAATGAGAATACAGTCGCAACAAAACGCGTATTCTGATTAAACCGAAACAAGAATTGGCACAACAAAACGCACCCATTGTGAGAATAGATTTCTGAGGGGTTATTTTGAATAGAACTGCCAAAAGTCTCACAAAATATTAATAAACAATTCCGGAAATATATCGAAGCGCAAACTATTGAATTCAAAATTTCCTCTTAAGGCTTATTTACATTTACATACAAGTATGAGGTCTTGTATGAGATACAAGTATGAGCTCATACAAGTATGATCATACAAGTCAACATACACATGTCAATATACAAGTCGAAAATCATGTCATTTTTGTGCTCTGTTTACATTTGCATACACTCGCAAAAAATGTCTAGTGATGACGAGGAGAGTTTTTTGTATTTAAGTATGTGAATTACTTTTGTCAAAATCACGAAAAAGAAAGGGATGGTGGCAGTGATATTTTTTATCTCGACGAGAAACCCATGGGGCCTACTCAATGTTGATTAATGAACTGACTTTAGAAGATGGTTCATGCTTCAGAAATTATGTGATTATGTCGCTGATTTTGAAAGAATACTCACATTGGTGGCTCCATTAATTACTAAAAATGATACAAGATTTCGAGAAGCTATATCACCTGCAGATCAACTGGATGTTACATTGCGGTTCTTGGCAACTGGTGACTCATTTGCATCACTGATGTACGCACCTAGGATTTCTACCTTAGATAGCTCTCGACTATACTGACTGTTATGTTGTGCCATTTAATCTATACATCTTTAGCCATGCAACTTAACTCCTCAGAAATGTTATCATAAATATCTTTTACAAGAATAAGGAATAGGAAATAAGAATAGTACACAAGATGTTAAAACATGGCTGCGTATATCGGTTTATGTAGGAATAAAATTTAACTTAAACATAAGAATAGTTGGTAACATTCAACATTTTATTCTTATTTCAAGAATAAGACACGATAAGCCTGCGCACAGCAATCAAAATGTCTGCCGTAATAAAGTTTGTTCAACAGATGTTTTTCAGTTGTGATCAGAGGGTTGTAAATAGCAATAAAATGTTTTTATTATTTTTATTTATTCTTCTTGTAAGTTTTAAGAAACTGTCAAGTGACAAATGTAAACAGGCCAACGCAAATACGCAGGCGCAGCCACGAAATGTTATGTCCTATATGAACGGTTTAATATTTTTTATTCTTGTGTACTATTCTTATTTCCTATTCCTTATTCTTGTTCCGTATATAAACCAACCATAACATGTAATATATTTTTACCCACATATACGAAAACAATTGAGAATTAAAAAAAAACACATCGTGGGAAAAACTTAAACAAATAGGTACATATTCCACGCAAATGTTTTTTTTTTCTTTTAGTAATTTTGAGTAGGATATCAAATGAAACCTCTGAATATGTGGATAAAGAAACAAAATCTTATTTTTGAAAAATCAATTTTTTATTGGATCTATGCTAAAAATGTGCCATAGCTTTTATCATCCAACCTATTTTTCATATGGGTGAATCTAAAAAATTCAACAATGTACATTAATGGGAATTGAAATAATTCAACAGTAATTTTTGATTAAATTAGTTTTTCGAATAGAAAAAAATCCCCTTTGTAAAATGCATTGTTCTTCTTTCGTTTCCCTTACTTTATTATATAAAATGGTTCATAGATTAAGATCTCTGACTGGAATAGCGTTATTTTTTGACTATATATAAGCCAATCTAAGAAAATGGATTTAAAATGTTGTCCTTCGTTTTGTTTAATAGTTGATAGTATCTAGCCAACTTCTAACTCTGGTTTAATGTTTTAAACCTTAACTTATATTGTCTTTTAGAGGATAAAAAGTCTGGTACTTAAGAATATTTTGGATATTAGATAAGGCTTTACAATTCTAAAAGCAAAAAAGACATATTTAATCCTATTTTAACATATCATTTAGTATTAATTTTTGCTAACTTCTAGTCAAAAAATACGATATTTCTTCTAATGCTTCCTTTGTAAATAAGTAAGAATGTAAAGTGTGAAAGAAGAATGAAACTATAACTAATCTTCAAAAAAATAATGTCTTCCGGTTTAAATTTTTGTTATATTTGTTACTATAAGATGTCTCTGAACGTTGACTCTGTGTAGACGTTCAACATAAGAAATACAGGCGGTTGTTAGCGGCTGCCATGTACATAAATCGAATTTCGTTCATTACGTTATCAACAGTTAGTTTAACACATTTCAGTGGTGTCACTTTGATTTGTTTTTGACTACGCGTATTATCCGATGTTCTTTTATTTCCGTTATTATTATTTATTTCTCGTACGTTTCAATGTATACCGTGTACTAAAATGAGTAAAAATGTATTTGAAATACAGTCGAATCCGCTTAATCGGGACACATCGGGACTAGTACATTTTGTCCCGAGTAACCGGCTGGCCCAATTTTCCAAATAGACCGGGAGCTCATGACATTTTTAGTCTCCGATTTCATACAGCATGCCTTTTGGAGGAGAGAATATTTACCCTGTGACAACAAAAAAGCGATGGTACTAAACCCCTGCACGCTTTCCGGTCATAGGGAAAATTGCATTTTCACTTGCACAAAATTTTTTTGTTTTTCTCTGATTTAATATTGCTTGCCATTTTGTCAAAAGAAAGTTATAACAAATTTAAAGTCTTTTAATTATAGGCATGCTGTATGAAAACGCGGAAAATCATATTTTTTTATTACAAGATCACATGACCGTTTGAGCCCTTTGGGACCCTCCGAATCGCATGCATATATTTAAAAGACTTTAAATTTGTTATAACTTTCTTTTGACAAAAGGGCAAGCAATATTAAATCAGAGAAAAGCACAAAAATTTTGTGTTTAAGTGAAAATGCAATTTTCCCTATGACCGGAAAGCGTGCAGGGGTTTAGTACCATGCCTTTTTTGTTGTCACAGGGTAAATATTCTATCCTCCAAAAGGCATGCTGTATGAAATCGGAGACCAAAAGCTGTCATGAGCTCCCGGTCTAAAAGTACAAAAATAATTACAGGATTAGTATTTTTTAATATTTTATTTGATAAATTGCACTAAACTATACGTATAATTAAAAAATTATATACGTACTACGTAATAAAAAATAATATAAATTCTGATACAATAAATAACATAATAAATTCTGAAAGTAAAATAATGTTCAAACTTAAATTAAATTATGTATTTTACAAGAATTTCTTTAAAGTAGTTTGCCTTTTGTATTTGCGGGATTGTAGTTGTACAAAATCAACGTAAATAGTTAATGCTCAAATGGGATTTCCGTCGTTTCCATCTTGCATAAAATAACGCTTTAGTTTATCAATAAATTGTTTTAAAGGCCGAAGTAATTCATTTACGAACGGACTTAACTTATGGTTAGTTACGGGCGCAGGAAGATCATCATCATCACTGTCCTCGGGTTCTTCCAAATTTTGATGTTTTGATTTAATGCCTTCCACAATTGCATCCTCATAATCTCCATTGTCGTCATAACATGGTAAATTGTCAAATGTCGAAATTTCAAGACAATTAACAACTTGTGAAATTTCATTTTCTTCGTCGCTTCTGTGCTCTCTGGAATCTATAGATTTAAACCATTATAACCAAAATAATTTTGTATTGTGCTAGTTTTTACAGCTCGCCAACTGTCAGCTACAAACTATATTTTGCAATTTTTCCCTGACGCCAGGGAATTTCACACGATTACTGTCCCGATTAAACGGAATATTGTCCCGAAAAAGCGAAGTAAATTTGTGTTATTTCTTCGGTTTTATTTCCGTTCTTTAGGATTTGTCCCTAATACGCGGCTGTCCCGATTAACCGGTGTCCTGATTAAGAATCAACTGTACATGATTTTCTTTGTTTGATATCCACAATTGTTTAATACCCTTATGTACGTCTATGCTGGGATGGACTTTGGCCTAGGCAAACTAGGCAATTGCCTAGGGCCCTTAAGGCGTTTTTATTATATATATTTTCCATTATTTTATTATTTGACTAGTAGGGCCCACGATGAGAACCTTGCCTAGGGCCTCGATTTTGCTTCGTCACTGCGTCTATGTGATCAGCTGTTTTCTTGCACAGAATTAATGGCGTAATTTCTGATACCTTGGGTTTTTCTTATGTTGAACGATGTCTACATATTTTCAAGTCTTCTAAAAGCACTTTCATATAAAGATATTTACGAGAGAATATATTTTGAGATACTATTGAGAAGTGACATACCTATAGAGGCGCTGTTGTCGCTTACAAAATGGCGATTGTAATAGGATTTGCCATTTGATATACAAGAATTCACAATGCAGTTCATTTTCTGTTGCGATTTTAAAGACATTTTATTAAAGTTTTCTTCTAAATGAGCCACATCCAACAAAATCCTATTCCGTTAAGTTCCAAAATATTCCGTTAGGCGTCTCTTCAGTTATTGTCAGTTCTCAATAGACTTGTTTTGTATATTTTAGTTACATTTTTGACCACTAGATGTCTTTAGTGTCTTAAAATTTAATTCTGTTCACATATGTTTTTAAAACTCTTTTAACAGAAGACAGAAGAACAGTCATCGTTTAAGGCCGTCTGTAATTCTCCTGTTGGACTTATAATTGCGAAGATTAGGTTTAAGAACACGCCGAGTTTAATGTAACTCCAAATATGACCAAGTAGTCAATTTCTTTTTGTAAATTTTTTAGATATAAGTATATTCTTGATAATTATATATACAAGTGCATTTTGACTGAACGACTGATATGGATGAAAAATCATAGATTTTTCAATGTAGATTTTGTAAATAATATTTTTTTACAAACTGTAAAAATTGTTGTTAAAATTTTTTATCAGTTGTTTGTTAGTTTTAATATTATTTAATAAATAAGAATGAATTTTATATAGTTTTTATTTCACAAATATTACAATATTGAGTTTTATTTTTGACCTAATTGTGCTTTTACAAATTTCACAATTTTCCTATGTCTTCTTGGCTTTTCACAAACATCTACTAAAGCTGTCCTTATTCTTGAATCATAGGACAAGTAACAAAGTACTGGTATAATTTCAGCTGCCTGTAAAAGAAAATAAACATCAACAAATAAGAGAAGGTCAACAGACGATAAACACAATAGTAAAAAGAGACAAAAATAATCGCTGGAAAATGTTTTGCACGATAATGCACGATTTAATTCATTTTTTTTTTTTTAGATGTCGTTGTGTAGAGCAGTGTTTCTCAACAGGTGGTCCCCAGAAAAATTTTAGTGGTCCGCGAAAATTTTGATGTGTTTTTTGAATTTTTTTTGTTATTTTTTATGCACATTTTTTATGTAAATAATTTAAATTTGGTTTATTTTCTGTAAACTTTCTGTGATTTTCTACAAATAAAATAAATATATTTATTAGCACATTAAATATATGTTTTTTTTTGCAAAAAATAATCAGCTGTGGCCACCACAGGACAGGCCGCCATCACAAAGTACTTGTATAAAATACATTCTAGCAGCAGAGTAGAAATAACTTGGCCTAATATTTTCTAACAGATATATTATTTATCATAACCGTTCCATTTAAGTATAAAACAATAGATACTTAGAAAAACATTTTTCTGTTGTTAAATATTCGCAAAAATCTTAAAATCGACACGAGTAAACTCCCATTTCTAGTCAACCGATTTTTACCAAAAGTTGCTCAACTCGTGTCATTGATGTCAAAAGCTTAAATAAAAGTTTCATAAACATCCTTTTAACCGAATTTGCTCTGCACGTGTACACAGACAGACGGACAGACAGACATACAGGCAGACGGACAGACAGATCGACAGACATCATGCTAAAAATAGTCAAAACGTTATGTAGGAACCTCAATTCGTGGAGATCCATCGAAATGTCAAAATCGGTATGATCATAATACCTCCCTTATATATGTTGGCGGTCGGTAAAAATATATACGTATTTTCCACAATTTGTGCAGTGAAAGTAAAAAAGTTCTGTGGAGGCCTCTATATTTGTATAGGATTAACATTTATTTTTAAATAAATTATCTTAATTAACAATAATCCATTAGTGGAATTTTATCAGTTAATCCTTTAATCCAGACGCGTCAAGTCGTTCGATACTTTCATTATGTGGGTACGCAGTTCACAAAAATGTATTGTTTAGTTATAAAATAGTGTCTTTCTGTTATATTTTTTTCAAAAAAAGGTAAGAATTACAAAAATAATAACTCAATATTTCTTTAACCATAATCCATCGAAATCTTGAAATGTCAAAATCGGTTTGATTACAATACCTCCCTTAGGTATATATGTACATATGTTGGCGGTCGGTTATGAACCAACAATTATTATTAGTGGTCCGCGTTAGAAAATTTTATATTATACTGGTCCGCGGTGCATTTTTAGGTTAAGAAACACTGGTGTAGAGTACTCGAAATAAATCTTATCATTTATTTATTTATTTTTTATCTTTAAGAGTGATAGGCACCATTATACCCTTTTCACACTAGATCTTTAAGACGAGTGAACTTAAAGTTCACCGATGTTTAAGATCGGTATGCTTTCACACTTGATGTTTAAATCTCTGGTGCTGTCATCAGCTACAGTAATTTTGTCCTTAAGTTACCGGCATGAAATTACCAGTTTTGAACTGTCTGCGCAGACGCACATTTTGAATTATTATAAACAAATATGTATATTTCATTTCATTCTACAATAAAGACACTACAATAAAGAATATATTACACCTGTATTAACATGTAAGTCGATACATTTTATCTCAATTATTGTAGGTCTGTATTTTATTAAACACATTATTAAAATAAATAATTTTATTATAACAATAAGTATAAACTTCTTATAACGTCGATATAATACAGTATTCTTGTTTATGATAATATAAAATGTTGACAGCACAAATTCAAGGAGTATTTTTTTATAATAGAAATTAAGTTGGCAATGCGGACGAAGTTTAAGACACAGATCTCTGTCTTAAACATCGCTTGTATTTAGACGAGGCCATACGGTTTCACATTAGCGTTTAAAGATACATTCACTTTAACATCCGATCTTAAAAATCTAGTGTGAAAAGGGTATGAGACTATTCGTATAATGACATCTACTATATATTCTGTAACCAGTTCCGTCTTTTCCTTGTATTTCTTGAGGCTTCATGGGGGCCTCAAAATGCCGAGATCGTCGTTTACACGGAAAAAAGAGGAGCTCAATTTTTAGTGCAGTTTTACTACAATTTTACTACTCTTATTAAAATTTTACACGGCAGAAATCCCGGAAGAAACCATCATCATTAACGTAAAACTTCACTTATATTTGATTTGTATAAAGCTAACCATAATAACCAATAAAATCACTAAATAAAAGTACATACTCATGTTTTCATTAACAATTTTTTTTTACTTTCTAAAAGGGCCCTAAACTCTGTATGCCCAAGGGCCCCTGCATGGCCTAATACGGCCCTGTCTGTAACCTTTTGAGATCCACTGGATTAAGTGTCACATTGATATTATTTATATAATATACGTTACTCCAAGCGTGCTATTTTTGAAACATTTTTATAAACTATTTTACCTCATTGGATACTGGAGCAATAACGCTCAGGGCAACTGGAATACCTCTTGGAGGATGGAGATTTTGGATAAATATCCACAAATTTAACACTCCTTGTGGTATCCAGAAAAGCAGAATTAAAGATATCATCACAGTGATCGTCTGAAAAAATTTTATGAGTCATAAAAAAATATTTAAAACTATTGCGATCTACAAAACTAATACGGTATGGACATTACCATTGTTTCAGATGAGTTTTTTTTTGTCAGAAATTTATATCACTATAATTAGATGCCACTAAATTTTAGACATACCTTTGTGAAGCTCTTTTGGTCGAAAGATTTATAGGTACCATTAAAAGTTTCAGTAGAACAATTTGCTACCCATAAACAAGTAAATCTGAAAATACATAAATTCAAAAACACTTCAGTAAATGAAAAATCTATAAATTACATGGTGAAAATTGGAAGACTTTCTCCAAAAATTAGGAAAAATATGTTGAATCCAATCTGTCTGTTTGTTGTCATTCTCCAGTCCAATTCGCAACCAATTCCGCTAACGTCACAGTTGTATCTGAAAAAGAAAGACTGTGAAAAATACGTAAAAGTTAGTAAAAAAAAATGAAGTGAAGTGTGAATTTTCACACATTTCAGGGTTTTGTAGGTATTTAGTATAAGGTGTAGGACAAGGTTTTTTAAAAAAACTACTTTTCTTTCCTTAATTTATGTCTTCTGGTACCTATGTTTTATTCTGGTACCATACAGTAAATTTAAAAACAAACAATTATTTTTGCAACGACAAAAACATCAATATTTTTGAATAACTTAACGACTTTTTACAAATTTTTGGCTAAAATCTCATAAAACATTATTTTTTTAAAGCAAAAATTTGCTAGTTTATCCATGCATTAAGGGTTTTTTTTTTAATTATTTTTTTCGTTACATTTACACATTTGTTTATATTTTCCCCGTGATATACTTTTTCAAAGATTTGCTTGCTTGTTTTTCAAAATGCAAAATTTCAATTTTCTAGCTTGAACCGTTTGGTCACAAATTCTACCGCACAGACAGACAGAGACATAATAGACCCAAAAGTGACATTATAAGATAAATTTTTATAAAACCTTAAAAATGTAGTTTTCTCAAACAAATAAAGTCCTTTTACAAGAAATATGTTTATTTTAAAAATGATTGTAAAAATTATATGTATAATTTGTGGTAATATAAATTGATTGACGATGATGATGATTTTGTGAAGTTCTCTTTTTGGGGTCGTCCAACTTTTCAAATTTTAGGTGATCCTGGTATTTATTACTTGATATCTTCTTTTTTCGCTAACTATCGTTCTTAAATTATTAATAAAAAACACCTCATTATTTCAAGAAAAAATTGTGGAAATTAGCTCGTTAATAAATGTGTTGATGCCAAATATTTTAAATAAATTAAATTAGCAGAACATTTACTAAAATATTTTAGAAAGTGTTGATGTTTAAGTTCTTCATTAAAATAATTACCAGCACAACACGTCTGTCTTGTGCGGTAATTAATGTTTCAAACGGTCTGGGTTCGAATCCTGTTTTATTTGGATGTACTGACCCTGGATAACATTACCGCCATTGTATTCGCTATTGCGATATTCGATCTCAGCGACCCCAAAAATCCCCGAGTAACGTGATTCAACTGCTTTTGTATCGAATTCGCATAAAACTCCTGAAGACGAGGGTAAGTACCGCTCACCCTGAGCACTAGGTACCTCGGAGACGTTCGCTATTGCGATATTCGGATTCAGCGACCCCAAAAACCCCCGAGTAACGTGATTCAACTGATTTTGTATCAAATTTGCATAAAACTCTAGGAGACGATGTACGTAATGTCCACCCTGGGCACCAGGTACCTCGGACACTTCTCTCGTCCCGATATTCGTTTTCAGCGACCCCAGAAACCCCTGAGTATCAATATTTGACTTATTTTAGTGAATTTATACCGAGTTATAAATTTTTGATTTTGCAACTCTCGAAAATGCACTTTTCCAATGGATTTTTCTTATGCACAAATGCAGTTTTTCATTTTGCATTGATCGCGTTGGTTCACAAAATTTCCTGAGGCTCTAACGAGTCGAATGCACCAAACCGCATGAAAATACGTCTTACTGCGCCAAAAATCGGAAGTTGGGATGATTTTTGTGCTTCATTTCCTCGCCTGTATTTACCTTACCCTTAAATCGACAGACATAAAAAAATCTTCATTAAAATGTTTAAAACTTCTGTAAGTGTATATATAAAAACTACGTAAATCGCCTATTAAAAAGTTTTTATAAAAATGTAAAAACTAGCTTGTTTCACTAAATAATCTAATCTTTTATTCTTTACACACCTGCCATATCCTAATAAAGGAGGAAGGGAGAAAACCAAAGAAGTAAGCCAAGAAATAGATAGACCAGAAACGTAAAATCTTAAAGGTAGATCAACTCCTGAAATAAAATGCCAATTTATATCAAAATTTATAAATATACTCCAGATATTTGAATGTCACCTTTACGTTGTGTTCTAGTTATTGCATATCTTTCAATAGCCAGCATCGTTAGGCTTGCAATTTGGAAAGTTCCGAGCATTTGACGAAGGAATGCGAACAGGTGACAGGTTACCACCCCATACAACCACCTAAAAACAAAAGAAAAAATGCCTTTGACAGATGTTTTAGTTGGGAACACATAGTTAATAAATTTCTTTGGGGGACTTTCTTTGAACATGTTATAAATTTATATTATAATTTTTACTGCACTTTCAAACTGATGTCCTTCAAACTTCTAAAATTTTCAGGGTTTTATAGGTATGACCAAAATCCCTTATAATAATAATAATAATAATAATAATAAGCTCCACTAGTCTCTAGTATGACGCGGCTCAAAAGGTTGCTGAAGTTTGAGATTAGTGGACGCTTGTCAAGACCTGACAAATCCCATTATAATGAAAAATATTACTAATTAAAGTAAATAAGGGATACGCATAAAATTTTAATTAATATTACAGCCAAATTTTTTAATTAATATATTGTAAATTTTAAATAAGCCGACCACAGCGCGAAGTTTTGCCGACTAAATACGACTGAGCATGACGTCAAACCCCAGCAGACAGCCCAGACTACAATATAATCTTTACGTGTGTATATTGTATTGTTCGAGAGTTTTTTATTTGTAATTAAACAATTTTTCACGCATTTATTATTAAAATGGCAGATAAAGATTTTGTTTGGGCTCAGAGTAATAATTTACCCAACATTGATGCTTTTATGCTCATGGAATATATGAAAAATAATGAATACTACAGTGCTGAAGAAATACGTGGTGTCAAAACAGACACTGTAATAACCATTTATGTATTCTATACATTTGGCGGTCTAAAATAGTTCATAAATTCACCACATTGTCAAGGTGGCATTGTTATTGGCGCCTAATTTAAAATACTTACTTTCCGGCTAATGCGGAGGATCCAAAGAGTACAAATCCAGCGATTAATGCCTTCGTTTCGGTTGCTATACATAAACTCAATAACATGAGATGACTTCTGAAGGTCACTAGATGTGATTTAAGAAAAGTATAAGCTAGCCAACCATTTAAAATTAACGATATTGAACCTAGAAAATCACAAGGAATATGGCGTACTCCAGAATTTCTAAAAATAAACAGCGTTTCCTTGATTCTACGCAATTTTTATCAATAACTAGATAGGAATTACGCACAAAATTATAATTTAGACTTGAGGAAATACAACTTAAAACTATATTTCATTCAGATACTGTCAGGGAATAGTGTGGGGGTCAGTAAAAACTGTTTCATTTCCCGAAATGAGTTGACAAAAATTGAAGAACCAAGGTAATGCATGTATTAAATTTTACTCACCAAAAATTCCTATACAAAGACCTACCAAAATTTTGTGAGAATAATCCAAAATATGCCAGAGGCACACATATTCATGCTGCATTTTTAGAATTGCTTTGTTACTGAAATAAAATAGAAAACATTTTTAGATTAAAGAAGATGACAAAGAGGATCTGAAGATTAAGCTAATTTGCAAACTCGAGTTCAATCCGGCCTCGAGGCAATTTCATTTTTTCTGTTTATTTTTGCATTTTTATTGTTTAAATTATTTTTTCAAAATTCTAGTTATATTTGGGCAAATATTGCATTTAATTTTTAAAAGCGTAAATTTAATAACCAGTGGAAATTGTTGGAAAGTAAAAAAATAAAATATATAAAATATATGTTATGTCATGTGTTATAATGTCTGTATCATATTAGTGCCTAAATATATTACTGCTATACTGCTATTTATATTCCTATAAATAGACAAAATCATAAGGGCGGAGCTTATGACTAAAACAACCAATGGAAGCCATAAGCGCAATTTTCAAATTCTCATTGAACCTTGCTATATAGAAAAAAAAAAAAAAAATACTGCACATATTTAGAAACCTACATAATGGTATTACGCAATTGAATTAAAATTTAAAAAAAAATATTTTAACATAAAATTTGTTTTGGCATCCCAAATAATTATTATTCACTTCCTAAATAGCTGCGAAACCCTGAAATTTGTGAAAATTCACACTTCACATCAATTTTTTGTATCTGAAAATAATGGTGGTGCCATTTTTCGCTGTTACAGCCTGTATCTGTGGCGCACCCAGGGATTTTTGTTGGGGGGGGGGGCAAAAGACAAAATTATTTAAATTATGAAAATATAAAGTGATGACCTAAAAAAAAAGGTCCTCCCTCACTTCTAAAATACAAGTGACGACTTAAAAAAAAGGTCCTCATCTCTATTTTTAAAATTTTCTAGTGTGTCTGTGTGTTTTTATTTTTATTTCCTTCCTTCATAGGGGGGCCCCGCGCCCCCTTCCTGGGTGCGTTAGTGGCCTGTATACTGCTTCGAACGAGGATATATTAAATTCATCTCGTGGACTCGGAGATCCATGGACGCCAGGTTGAAAACCTCGGGTCTAAATGGATCATTAGAAAATTTGGACAATATGTAAGGCGCAAAGTGGTAGAAATAGGAAGATGGAAAATTAAAGTTATTATCAAATGAAACTTACCAAGACTTTTTAGATATATTCAGAACAACGTTGGGCGTTACGGCCCCCCAGTCAACATCCAACCTGTCTTGACTGTTTGACTGTTCTCTTAAAGCTTATTCACACAATTTCTTAGTTTTTTAAACTAATTAATTTAACAAACAATCAACACAAAATCTGTCTGAGATGCTGTCTAAAACCTTCTTGTAGAATACACTATTTTACTTTATGTTGCAAATTTTTTACTGTTTCTTAGCTATGCAAATATCTGAATGACAACTTAGGATATCCTTGAAGTTGTCAAACAAGTAATGTATCCTTTGTAAGCTGGTTTGTGTGGCCAGCTTCACCAGAGCTTGAAACCTACTTGTTTACAAGCATGGAGCTTAAATTTCAATTGTTTTCTAAATAATCGTTTATAGTGGTTTACATTGTCGTTTGTTTTGTTTAATTGTTTCAATTACACTATGCAACAAATTAATTTTTTTTTTTCACTGGGTTTCCAGTATGTAATTATGATTCCCCACCTTAAAATCAATTGAGGTTTATAAATAAAATTGTCAGATCACGTCAGGTTCCATAGAGAAAAGCATTTATTGATTTTTTTAAAATTATATAAATTAGCGACACAAAACTTTATTTTTTATTAAAAAACTTATTTTTTTTTTTGCGATTGGTTTTCCTCTTGTAGTCAGTTATCGCGGTATTCCTCTGAAGGCACCTGCAAGCATGGCTGGTTCCCATCTACCTTGATAACGCTTCTCAAACCCTTCTTCCATAGAACTCGATGAACTTGATGAACTTGAAAATCGTTTTGGTACTGGAATGTCTGGAGAATGGGGTAGCGGCATTGATACTGATGGTACATTGGCATATTTCACTGAATGTTTTTATTTTTTAGAAAAACCCTTCACATTTGTCAAACAGAAATAACAGTCGTCTATGTGGTTCTTGGGTTCACGCCACTGCATTGGTACACCAAAAGGCATCACTTTTATAGTACCATTGTACCCACCCGTCAAATATTTATAACATTTTAAACAACACACTTGGGGCAATGGAAAAATTGTTTTTTTTTTCACTTTTAGGAGTAAATTGACCACTAACATAACAAAATAAGTTAGGAGAATTAACACAAAAGCGCGGCATATTGTAGATTTATAACTAATCTAAATATTTTGACGACTTTTGTACACAGCAAAGATATATTTTTATGAATAGGCTCAAACAAGTTTTATCAAGAATAAACAAATTAAGATTTTACTTATCTGTTTTGAGACGTGATATCTAAATATAAATTTGTTTTTTTTTGCTTACTAAGTATACCTAATACGAATTACTATTCGAAATATTGGTGAATTTTTTAGTGTCGCATAGTGTTATTACAAAAGTTAATCACAATTTGTTGAGACTTAACAGCGAAAATATGTCCCTTTCCGCTGTTACACACTTTATTTTGTACAACCATATTTTCTTATCTGGTACATGTGGAGTCTTATAAAATATATTACATAAATTTTTACAAAAATAGTTTTTTTAAATATATTTAAATTCGTAGGATCATTAATAATGCTTATCTTATATCAGTTGAAAAGATTTTATTTAAAATATATAAAAATATATTTGTATCATCTGATAAAATTAATTTGGAAATTTTATAGTCTAGTAGCCACTTAAATATAGGTCATATTCACTTTCAAGTCGTACTTCCATGTACGACTTGGAAAGTGAAATATTTTTAATTATTATTACTCAACAGTAGGGATGGGAATTTATTTGTGAATATCGATATATGCGCGTTTCGATATATCGTAAGTGTGATATCGATATTCGATATATACAGTGAATTTATTCTTTTATGCAACATGTACTATGTCATTACCATGGATACAGTTTTTGACAGCAATATAAATCGTGTTCATTTTCATTTGCAACATAGACAATTAGTGTGTATACTTTCGCTCATTACTGATTTAAAAATGAATCAACATGTATATACAGATGAAGAAAAAATAATGATGAATGAGGTAACTTGGTATAATTCCCAAATGAGTTTAAGAGAAGTTTTTGCTGTATTTAGTGCAACTTATCCAGATCGGCCAATACCAAATCCTTCTACAATTTCAAGACTAGTTAATAAATTTCATCGCGAAGGATGTCTTAAGTCAAAACATAATAAAAAAAAAGAACAACATCCCTCGTGCTTACAGTGAAGCAGTTGGAAATATTATTACAACTGGAAGAAAACAATCAAAATACTTTAAGATCAACTGCACAAACCGTTGGTGTCAGTACTGGATCTGTTTTTAATTTCTTAAAAAAAGAAAAGTTTCGATCATACAAATTTCAAAATCATCAAGAATTGTTAGAAAGGGACAGCAGTACGTATGGATTTTTGTTTTGAATTGTTTGAAAAAATTAATTCAGACTTAACAATGCTTCAAAGAATTTTATTTACAGACGAAGCAACGTTTACTCTAAATGGTGAAGTGCACAGACAAAATTTTAGGTACTGGAGTCGAGAAAATTTACATTTGTTTCATTCGTCCCGAACTCAAAATCCGCAAAAATTAAATGTTTGGGCAGGGATAATAGGAACCAATATTATAGGGCCTTTTTTTATTGACGGTAACCTTAATGCCGCAAAATATCTAGCCCTTTTGCAAAATCAAATATTACCTGCGTTGCGAAACCTGAATATTAATGGACAAGTATGGTTTCAACATGATGGCGCACAAGTCCATTATTCTAGAATAGTTAAAGAATATTTACATAGAACTTTCCCAAAAAGCTGGATTGGAAGAGGAGGGTCGATGAATTGGCCAGCGAGATCTCCGGATTTGGCACCCAATGATTTTTTTTATTGGGGATATTTAAAGGCCAAAGTATATAATGAAGAACTTAGGGATGTTGCTGAACTGCAAGACATAATTGTTTTTTACTGGTTTTTATAAAAAATAAAGAGTATAAACAATTGTTGATGATACAATTAATTATTACAAGCAAATATGAATTAATTAATAAATATATTTACATATCGACAAAAATAGGGGGTGCTGCAGTTCCGCAGTTCCTATACACGAGCCGCCCCTGATTTTATGTTAATATGTTTATATTATGTGGTGTCATAAAATAGTGTATTAGTTTTATTTGCGGACAGAAATTTCGTTTCACCATGGTCATAAAGATATTTTGCAGTAGTATTTTATAAAAATCTTGGTTACACCTGCTTGATGTCGATAATATTTTCTTGTAGGGCGTATTAAAATTTTTAACGACAAAGTTGCGAAAATCATTGCTCAACGGTTCTAAATATATTAAATATATTAAATATTCCTAACCTTCCTACAAAATTAGACAAGTATATGTAAACTAACAGAAAAAAATAAATTTGCCAAATTTCGGACATCTGCCTCAAATATTTTATATCAAGCGTGGTATTTTATCAAGGAAATTATGGGGAATTATATTAATAAGATAATTTACAATGTTGTATTGTGGACATATTTCAATTTATAGCCAAGATAAACTTTGAAGAAACGGCCAACACTTTCAACAACCGCTGCAATTAGTTAAACATTTCTAACACCAATGTTTCTCAAAATGTTATCTGTGAAGTTTTTTATGTGAAGTATGAAATTTCATATATTTTAAGTGGGATGGTCTCAAGTAGTTAGGCACAAACCAGTAGGAAGACCTTGCAAGAGATGGAGAGTTCATCGATCAGTTAACTAAAGATCTAACAAGTGTTGGTATACAGGACACATGGATTGACCTGACAATTAAGCAGTGGCGGCGCTAGCTTTTAAAATCTGGGGAGGAAATATTTTAAGGGGCACCATTTTTTATAAATATTAATGAAAATATGTTGATTTTGAATTCTGAAAAGATGAAAACGACCCTGTAACACGGCTCCATCTTTCACAATTCATAATATTCCCAAATTTAACCAGGCACATAGTTTTATCTAAAATTTTCTCCAAGTATATCTGAGGGGGCAGCTGAGGGCCAGAACAATTTTTAGAACCCCCCCTTTCGGTAGCACTGCCATTGCACTCGAGTTGGGGAAGGAGTAATTCCAATAAATGCGGCACGCACTTGGAATTTTCCACCACTGATTCTATGTCAGAAGGAACGTACGGTATAACAGGTATTTGATCAATACCACCATGCGTAAGATGATAGTAGAGGACGCGGAGAGCAGCATTATGTCGAGACACGTAGCTCGACGTTGCAAGAGATGAACAAGACATAATGTGCATTATAGTTTCAGGATGGTTGTGGCACAACCTAGGATGATTATATGTTTAGAATGCGCTATTCGTATACTAACAACATTGACGATTGTGTGGAAACCCCTGTTGAGAAAGAAGGCAATATATGTCTGTACTGTGCACACAGCAACTACGTAATGCGCATGTGCTACATTTGAATTTGAAACAAGCGTATTTTTAAATGAAAATAATTATGGAATTTCTTAGAAATTATTCTAAAATCTCGTAATTTCACAGCAAATTTTATAAAATATTTGAGAAATTTGTGTAACACGGTGTTAATTTTCTGCGTATCGTGTCAAACGGACCTGAAACTGTATAAATGTGTATTTAAAATTTATCTAATCATTTTAAAATAATATTATTTGTCATTAAAACAATCTTTAATGATATTTTAAAAATTAAAGGCTGCCAATAAAGGAGGCAGTATTATGAATTTAATCAGTCAGTTAAAGGATAAAGTGGTAGTTACAATAAACTAAAATAAGCTTGAAAAATATTAGTGCCAAATAATACTACCCAAACATCTTGTTGCGAAAATTACATGACTATGGCCCGATTGCAAGAATCTCTATTAAATTTAATGATTCAAAATACCAGAGGTGGCTAGCTATGGGTCCTTTTCAAATATTCCGATAAGACGTTGAAGGGCCACATCCTTTGAGTATCCCCCCACAAACCAGAAATTAATTTAATTTTTATCGTTCGATTAATGAAGGATTGAAAGACGGATGTACAAAATGAAATATATTGGGGAGGGGGCGCAGAGGGGTTAATTTTGATATATATTTTTTTACATTACATAGAAATATTCTAATCTTTACCTATAAGGGATGGTTTGATAATTTTTATTTGGTTGTGATAATTGATTAAATGAAAGTATGGAAATAAAATATATAACACAAACAGATACACATATTTTTATTCGTTTTGAATTATCACAAGTCTGTTGAACATTTTTCTTTTCGCCACCTTGTGTATATCTAACAATTTAGCACAGTAATAGCGTCTTACGTGTGTACGCAGTACCGCGATATATATCTTTCTCACTCAGTAAGGGTTTCCACACATTTTACACACGAATAGCGCATCCTTTACTTAATCATCCTAGGGCACAACCTACAGAGCGTGGACTCCGCCATTTGGAATATGCGGGCCCTGTACGCCAAAGTATTTATAACACTATCCTGATACGCAAACACAAAACCTTCCGTTTCCGATCTCAAACCAGCAGACTTAAGAATCGAGAACGTGAATTCGGTGGTCAACTCTAGACTTTTAATATGTTTGAAGAACACAGCGTGGATACTTTTACTCATATGTTTTTTGTCAACATGTCTATCTCCCCTCGTTTCACCAAACTGGTAACGCTGTTGTAGTCCTCCCGAGAGAATTGTACTCCAGCGTTTTCCCTAGTAGGACTCAAGTCTACCAGGTTAAATCTTGTTGCTTCTTTTCCTGCTGCCTGGTAAAGAAACGCCCCTTTGCCACTAAATTTATGCTCACAATCGAATTGTAATAGTGGGTCCTGACTTGTGCTGTAACCAAGACGAGTCGATCGTGCAAACATTACAGATTAAGTAATCCCCGACCCCCGTTTTGACGAGGAAGGTAAATACGCTGCACAGAAGATTTCAACATTTTAAGCACCTGATTCTTCAAATCTATGTTCGTCTTCTATCAATGTCAGATTTTCAGACGCATATCCAGGAAGGGAGGCGCTGAAATTTGTAATGAGATACTATAAATTTTATCACAAATTGAGTTTATTATAGAAATAAGGAGAAAAATATAGAAAAAGTGGGGGCGGTGCAGCTTCTCAATTCCCCGTCTGCAGATTTATATCATCGTAGCTTCGGAAAGGATTGACGATCTACTTTTTTTTATCTCTTGTATCAAATTATGGAAAATATTTATCGAAGGATGCAAAGTTATATTTTAGTGTCTTCTGAATTTCTGACATAATTGTTAGTTTGGATAAGTATTAATTTTAATACTTATCCAAACCATTTAATACGGTCAAAGAATCTATTTATACAATAATTGTTAGTATTTTGAGTCTGAAATGTTCTAGTAGGGGTCGGCAACGCGGCGCCCTTTGTGTGATTTTTAGGCGCCCTCGCTGAGTTTTTTTTTTGATCATCACTTGGATTTTGGGAGGTGATGACCTTTTTTTTTGCTCATCACTTGGATTTCGGGAGGTGAGGACCTTTTTTTTTTGGATTGTGATTTTGCTGCCCCTGCGTAGTGGTGCCCTTACGCAGTGCTTAAGTTGCCTGAGTGCTAGCAACGGGCTTGTGTAGTAAGGTATAAATCAGGTAAGGTTTTCTGTGGAAAAAAAAAAACACTATTTGAAATAGGAAAAGCAATAAACTTTATTAACAATATATTGTTACAAGTCATAATTGCTAAAATTACAAAAATATTTCTATAATCAAATTGACAGAAAATTTTGTCCACATATTTGTGTTAAAAATAATCAAAAATAATTTAAATACTGTATTTCTACAGAAGACAAAAATGCTTAGATTGGCAAAAAATATCACTATAATAAATATTACGCCTTAACGAAATACTGAAGGTCTTTCAAGAGAAGAGAGTAATAGCATAACGACTGTTAAGTGGAACTCTAATAGGGGATAGGCATGATTTTTTTATTTTTTTTTTTATTATATTCCTCTTGTTGCATATAAACATAAAAAACAGTTTAAATGTATGTAGCGCGCGAAAACGAAGTGTGACGTCATACTCCTTCTAAGTGACTCAGTTCACTACTAGCCTACCCAGTGTACTGCGTACAGCCTACCCAGTGTATAGCGTGCAGCCTACACAGTCGTGAACTTATTTGCTTCTATAACTTTTATAGGTTATGTAAAGTTAGTGATTTTAATTAAAATAAAGTTTAATTCTATAAAAACAATTTATACATGTTTAACGAATTAAATTTTATATTAAAATATATAAAATATGAAAGATCCAGGTCCCAGTACTTCGAAACATAGTCGAAAATATTGTTTAGTACCGATGTGCACAAATAGTTCAAATAGAAATCCAAAAAAACAATTTATATCATTACCTGATGGCGAAAAACAACTGAAAAGGCGAAATTTGTGGCTGAAAGCTATGAGGCGAAATAAAACCGATATTTCAGAAAAAAGTAAACTTTATGTTTGTATATGTTTCTTCATATATTCCATGAGCATAAATACATCAATGTTGAGTAAATTATCACTCTGAGCCCTAACAAAATCTTTATCTGCCATTTTAATAATAAATGCGTGAAAAATTGTTTAAAAACAAATATAAAACACTCGAACAATACAATATACACACGTAAAGATTATGTTGTAACTGTATCTGTGACGTCAAACCAGTCGTTTGACGTCATACTCAGTCGTATTTACTCGGCAAATTTCGCGCCGTTGTCGGCTTATTTCAAATTTACAATATTTTAATTAAAAAATTTGGCTATAATATTAATTAAAATGTGATTTTTGTTTTGTTAGGTGACATAACTAACTTTAACATATCAAAAAAAATAAATTTTAAGGAGATATGCGTATCCCCTATTGCAAAAATTCTGAAAACTATAAGCTCTATCGTATCATATTTTGGGTTCATTGATATATTTGAGAAACAGAGCATTACAGGATCAGTTCGCTAATGTAGACCCACCTTATGATGATATACGAGTATATTTGTGAATGTGATATTCAAAATCGCAGAGATCAAATAACGCTTTCAAGTCTACGGCGTGTTTTAAAGATCGTAAAAGTCAAAAAATAAAAACAAGACTTGGTAATTTATGTATTTCTTATTACCAGTATTGAATAGAGAGTTTGTGTATTGTATTTTCTTAGTTTAAACAAAATAGAAAGAAATATAGAGGTAATTGTGCGCAGTCTAGTTCCACCAGTTTACTCAAGAGCAGGGTTCTCCAAACTTTTCGAAAGCGGGCCACTTCATTTCTTAAATAAATAGCGGGCCGGTCAACTTATATTTAACTGGGCTCTTAACACTTGATTTGAATAATAAGCTTAATAATAATGATGACATTATTAATAAAAATAATAATTAAGATTCTAATATTATTTAATTATAGTTATGTTTTATTTTGCAATTTACTGATTTTTTCAAATTTCCATTTTTATGTAAGTAAACTTTTTAAAAAATGTCATTATTGGTATTCAACCAGTTAACTATTTCTCCATCAGTATTTTTCCTTCTTCTTAAAATTGCCTCCTCGAGAGGTTTGGTAGAGTAAAATCCTTTTCATTTCTTGTATTTAAAAGGGATTATGCTTGCGACATTTTTGGATCAATTTATAATAATCCTAGGGTATTAATCGGGTTTCGGTTCGAGAGAATTTATTCGCGTAGACTTGTCTCACTTTCAAAATCAATGCATTTGAAATACTGTTGACCATGGGTACATTCGATTTGACGCTCCGAGCGTTCCGAGCACGTTCTGTACACTCAAACGTGTTCGATTTGACGCTCGGAGTACACTCAATTGCATTCGTTTTGCGATCAAGCGAGCATTTAGAGTGCGCTCTATGTTTTCGGGGTTTTAAGACCAAGCATATGGAGTATGACTTAAAAAAGTGGGGGAACGGCGGGAAAGAAATGAAAGTTTAAAATTAAATTATAAATAAAATAAAAATAATAGCCTTAGACAAATAACAATAGACAAATAATATTGTTATAGCTACAGAGTACGGCCATTTTATGTATTTGTGACGTTCTGTAAACAGCAAAAAAATTATTAAAATACACCGTGCCAAAATTAAAATGGAAATAATTCATTAAATTAATTCATTAATTATTATTTAATTTTTAATTAATTTTATTTCTTCATCATAAAAAAAATCAAGGAAACACCGAGGTATATAATTTTGATTCATGACTGACGTGAACTAATCTGACAGTAAAAACGCCGCCTAAAATTGTAGGGTTAGATTTTATAAACATTATGTCACAAGAACGCTCGCTCCGTTAGTGCTCTATTCATGACGTCACCATCAACTGTCCGCTCAGCGCTCGCTCTACTCTGTACAACTCGAATGCACCCCATATAAACTAACAGTAATAAATTTGTACTAATATTGAGTCGATATTTATTGTAAATGATTAAAAACATGAAGTTAATCTCAATTTGTAGTAAGACGTAACATTAACTCATATTTTTCACAAAATGGACTTATCTCATTTTCAAAATCAACGGTTCAATTAATAATTATTGTTTATTTTTGGTTATTTATGTTTTTCTCTCCAGTCCGTTTTCAAATCATACCGGTTGCACTACAGCCTATTGGTTTTAATACGTGCTTATTTTTAATTTACTTTCTACAATAGTGATATTAGCTTATGTTTTGTTCAATAAATTGTATGTACTATCCAAGTTAAAATAAATAAATAAAGTTGTATAAACAAAATTGTAAAAAAAAAATTTCTGCATCCTCCGTTTAAAATTACTGGTTCCACCACTGTTTTCATATATTCATTAGAGATCCTTTGATGATCACTTTAGCCTACTTCTCTACAAACGAAACTAATCAAATCTATACTCCAAAATTTCAGTCGTTATACTATTTTCTAACAATTTAACTTATAATAAAACTCTGTGTCACTAAATATCACACGGTGCTCTCAACACTAATTATGTGAAAGTGCTGACTAATAAATTCAAAACAAATTGATCCTAAACTTGACATTAAAGGGAGGTATAACAACATTTTGTATAAGGCATAACTTATACAAAACTGACAATCAGATATTGTCAACTGATAATAACTGAAGCGCCTCTAGTGAGATTTTGAGAAACTGACGGTTGTAGGATAGTCGAGTTTGTGACAAGCATGGGAATATGTTCTTAGAAGTGGAAAGACAGTTAAAGACCATTTTAGAGTGTGTTCCCGTGTGTTTCAATAAATATCACATGAAGATACCATTGAACCTGTCAAAAATATCCTACCATAGTCAGTCATGATGTGAATGCAGTAGCGCCTCTATCGGTAGTGTCAGATGCCAATAAAGTTAGTAACTATTTATGCATCCAAATAAACAAATTGCATTACAGACGCCACCTTATAAACCAATCAACAGATATTTGCTTACGATGCAGCAAATTGAAGCTAAAGTTTCATTCTACAAATATGTTTCTAAATATATTGACACCGTTATTTTGGACGTTTGCATATTACTAGGCAAGAATAGTATAATATAATGAGTATTAGTATCAAAAAGATATAATACTTCATGAGTATATAAAATATATTCGGACGTTATTGGATTCGGCTTCATGAGTATATAAAATATAACGTCCGAATTAATGTCAAATTTTAGGATCTTTTAGGCTAAACACACTCGTTTTACAGGAAGTTTCATCTCTTTTACTCGCACATATAGTGCCATCTGTTGACGTTTAAATTAACTAAATTAAGGTTTAAATATTTTATGTGTCGTGTCTTCCAAATAAAGTTTTACAATAAGAGGAGCTCTGTAGTCTTCAAAAAGAATCTCTGTTGCTTCTGCAAGACATTTTTCAGCTTCTTCTTGCTGCAAAAGAAAAAATATATTAGTAATTTTTAATTTAAAATTGGGAAATAAGTTTGCAGAGAAATTGACAGTGGAGCAATTCTTTATTTCAGTCTTTATTTCAAAGATTTAAATGCAATTTTTGAAATATATCTACATGATTGACGTGAAGTGTAAATTTTCACACATTTCAGGGTTTTGTAGGTATGTAGTCAGTGAATGTACAGACAGACAGACAGACAGACAGACAGACAGGCACATCAGTGACGTTACAAGGGTCTTTTTGTGGTCATACCTACAAAATCCTAAAAAAAAAAGTTTTTCGTAATCATTTATCTTTTTTTTTCGTAATCTTGGAACCTATCCCCTATAATCATATATATTATACCATCCCGTTTTCACGGTTTCCATATTCGCAGTGATGGGCGTTTACACGTAAACTTTAATTGTTTACGTTTACGTGTAAACTTATGTAAACAATTGGTAAACTTGTCAACAATGTAAACAATGTAAACTTTATAAACTGTCAAATAATGAGGTTAGTTTTAGTTATTTAATACGAATAATAGAGAGTTAATGAACAAGTATATTCAGTTCAAAACAATAAATTTATTAAAAAAATGGTGGGAAGAAACCGAAGGAATAGTTCTGAAGAAATAGGTTTTGTTTTAATTAAAGAAAATGAAAGAAAATATAGGACGTTATGCAAAATTTCCAATGAATCTTTTCGTTATTAAAAAATATAGGCTGATTTTCTTAATGGTGAAATTTAATGTATTTTGTTATTAAAAAAATTAGACTGAATTTTTTAAAGAAAAAAGTTTTTTTATTTTTCATATTCATATTTACTAATTTGTATGTAACACCTGTATAATGATGCAAATTCGATTTTTATTAATATGTATATTGGCTTGTCCTAATTTTATATACTTACTTTTTAATTTAAAATCGTTTCATTAAAATTTTATTATTTATAAAAATGTATTGATAATGAGGTTCTGTAATTCAAAACAAGTGCGCATGTCTAAATTACTGTTTACATTGTTTACGTTGTTTACATTGTTTACAAGAGTTTTTGTGTTTACTTTACATCAATTGTTTACGCGTCAACAATGAGGTAACTTACATCATGTAACTTACGCGCCCATCACTGCATATTCGCGGCATATCAGTTGATGGAGGATATGTTCCCCGTGAATAAGGAGCTTTTACTGTACTACAAATATTTAAAATTTCTTACAAGATCTAGTAGTTTTCCTTACCTTTTCTTTTTCTTTTTCCAGTATTACATGTCTTTTATTTATCTCCGTGATTGTTTTGGATAATTCGCAAAGTAAAAGTCCTTTTAGCTTACATTGTCCTAATCCGAGGGTCTGAATTAGCTTCAAAATTTCTCTTGTAATTTTCTCCTTGTACTGCAGGGTTTCTATAGGTACTTCTGTAAAAATAAAAATAATTTTGTTAAAAATTATTGGACTTTTTAAATGAAATTAGCGAAAACAAATTTGCAAAGTTAGTGCAAAGTGCAAGATTATTTTTAGAATCTGTTCTCAATAGAAGATAAATGTAGAATTTGTAAATGTGTTTTTCAGGAACGGATTGAATTTATTTCATAATTAATCTTTTTTATTATTATTTATTTATTTATAAAGTTATTACATTTATTTCATCTTAATAAAATAGAACGCTATGAAACGTGAAGGTTATTGTTATTTTATTTGGGATTTAGTTATCGTTTAACCAAATCTTAACAACTTTTTTAATATTGGGTTGAGACCAGTGGTTCCCAGTTTGTGTTTCGCGTGTATTTTTAACAAGTCTGTAAAGTTTAACGACAAAAATTCGTCTTTTTCGAATAATCTGATCAAAAATCTTGGGAAGAAAGGTAATACATAGATCCAGTGTTGTAATGTATCTAGGTACATTTTAAAATATGTATCTGCATCTGTATCTAGATATTTAAATCAGTATCTAAGTATTTGTATTTTAGGTACTTTTTTCAGATACTTTCCTATTTTGTCTCTTTCAAGGTCTTTTTACAAAATATGTCCTTACGATTTTTCAAGTTGGTAATACATTTAGATTTACAATTACATTTTATTAAAATTTTATAGATACAAATAAATTAAATAAATAAAATATAAGTTTGAGAATTATGATAAAATACAAGTTCTATATGTAATTAATTAAATTTTGGAAAACATTCTTTTATTTTTTATTATTTTTTATTTAAAAAAAAAAGGAAAAAAATTATCGCCCGCGTCTACACAAGAATGAGTTGGGCCACCACTGAAAAAGGTTACCTACCTCTGGACTAGATTATGACAAGATCACATGTGTTCATTATTAATTATTTATTGTTTTTCCGTTAATTATTAAGATACGACTATTACAATACAGTACCTTTATTTACAACCGAAAAATATACAAAAGCTCATTGTCCGATACCGGTCTAGAAACGACCCTGTTAATGAGATAAGCTTGCATTGGTAAAAGCCAATTTTCTTTTTTTTTTTAAATTTTTTTTTAAATTTTTTTCTTTTTTTGTTCCTAGCGTCAGAGGCCATTAACCAGCCAATTTTCTTGAATAGAACTTTGTATTTGTTAGCTAATAGTGTCCTAATTAAAAGTATTTTAATTTGATTTAAATAAGTACATGGCACCGTTTACATTAGAAAATCTATTCTAAACATCTATATAAATGTCAAATATTTTACATCGCCGTATATACACGTGCCGCAGTGAAGGAGGAATGATAATTTATCATTCAAGTTGTAGCCAGAAGCATAACTAAAATATTAGATATTAAAACTTGGAGGAAGCTATTTTTGAAAACTATTTTTATTTGGAATGGTATAAAAATATATAGAATAATTTAAGTTAGTTTTATTGGGCAGCATGTATGGCTATTGGCAGGGCCGTGCGGTGATATTTTATAAAATTAGGATTTGGAACCTATAAGGTAATATTTTTTTAATCGGACTCTTAAATGTATATTTACAAAAATTTATAAAACTTTCTTAGGCCAAGGAAAAACCATTGTTGACGCCTAAGCAAAAGAAAAACAAGTTGAAATGGACAAGAGAACATAAAATGGAACAGCGTGAAAAGTGGAACAGCGTGCAAGTGGAACAGCGTGCAATGGAGCGATGAGTCTGTGTAGGGGACAACCGGAGCAGTGTTGTTAGTCAGAAACAAGAAGCATATCATCTCGATTGCTTGAAAAGGGAGGTGAAATTTCCAGCATCTGTCATGGTGTGGGGTTCAATGTCTGCAAGAGATGTAGGAAAACTTCACTTTATCGATGGCATTGTTAACACAGCCAAATATTTAAGTATTTTAGAGGAGTCTCTGTTGCCAACTATGGAACATGCATTAATCTCTGGGGAGGATTTTATTTTTCAACAAGATGGAGCCGCTTGCCATACGTCAAAAAAATCTTTGAAATGGTTCCGTGATCATTCTATTCCACTTTTAGAGTGGGTTTCAAGTAGACTAAACTTATCCCCCATCGAGACACTTTGGCACGAAATGAAAAAACGATTGCGTATAACACCGGCTAGAACAATTCCAGAATTAAGACTAAAGCTTCAAGAAATATGGGATAATTTTATTCCTCGACAATGCCAAGACCTTGTAGATACTATGCCTAGAAGAATTAATGGCGTTATAAAAATGAAAGGTGACGTTACCCAGTGGTAACTTCTGAAATAGGTTTCCAAGTTAATGGCTTTCCAATTGAAATATTATTTTTTTCTTATTAATTTACTTTAATAGTTCTAAATATTAATCGTATATCTCTAAAATGTTTAATTGAAAATAAAATATTACCTAGATTTCATAAGCTATTCGCATTCTGTTAATTGAACACCAATAAGTAAAAATTTCGTAGCTGGGCCAACTGATAGTGGACAGGGCTCGTATATCTGTTTTTTTTTTTTTTTTTTTTTTAATTTGCGGCGTAACATTTTGTTTTTACACGTTTCAGATATAAGATAGTGGAGGCACTAGCTATTAAAATTTGGCGGGACAAGAAATAATTAAGGGGGGCACCATTTTTTATCGTTAAAAATATTAATGAAAATATATGGAATAAATAAAAACAGGTTATTGTTTCAAAAAATAAAATGTATGATATGTATTTCGGCATTTTATGCCATCATCAGAATGATGTTAATGCCATCATTCTAATGATGGCTTAGAAAGCCGAAATACGTATCATACATTTTAATAAATATTTTTTGAAACAATAACTAAGTGTTTTTATTTTTTCCAATTCACCATGTTTCAACGAGTGCCTACAACGGATTCAATTCATATTATTTAATAACGGCATTATTCTGTCGGCCTGTCGTTCGATTTTTAACCAAAACTACCTCTGGTCAAATTTTTGGTTGACAGTTCTGTACTTTTCAGTCGTACCAACACCAACTTTTTAGTTTTTGTTTACAACTTAACTTTTAGTAGTTTATTAAGTTGATAAGAAGTTTATTTAGAGCATATAATTAAATATAAACTTAGCACAATTAAACAATATTTATAAATTGGTTTACTATAACCAAATTGTTGTCTGCCATCTGAACCTAAAAATTTTTAAGTTGGCAATGAAAAGTAATAACAGATGGAAGGTATAAAATTTATCACTGTCTCTTATTTTTTTCCCTTACTATATTCTGTAGTATCAAAAGTTGAAATGACGTCAGAGTTGGATAGTATTGAAAAAAGTATAATGTAGAATGGACTTTAGGAAGAATCGCCAAAACAAAACCATAAAGATGCACATCAACGAATTTTAATGAAAACAATAAAATAAAAATTATTACCCTATTCTTTGAACTAGAATATAAAATTAGAAAAACAATTCGTTTTATAAAACTACTATGATTAAAATTTCACTTTAAATTTTATAATTTAAAGTGATTCACTGGAACCCCTAAATAGCAGACATACTAATGTACCCCCCGAACAGTCTTTTAAGTTTACGAACACAATCCTCGAAGGATAAACCACTCTAGACAAATCGTTAAGCGCAAGGAACCGAATTATAAATAAATATAATTTGTTAGTAATTAACTTATATTATTAAAAATAATAGAACTTAAAAATGCAACCAGAAGTGAACTTATGTTGATAAATAATTAATAATTTATTTAGCAAAATTAGCCAGTTCTTAATTATAACATAATTAGCGCGTTTGATAATAATCTTGCCAAATGTGCCAGACAACAATATACAGTGCATAATTTAGTGATTTAATAATTAAAATTACATAAAACAGTGCAGCAGCGCAAAATAAGCTATAGTGCAACATTGCTCAAAATATAATTGCATAATTAAGTTCTTACCATGCCATAAATGACCTTTAGCTCTTCCAATCATCCAAATGACCCTGCACTTCAATTCAACAACAATATGATTTGTAATAGGAACAACTTCATGAATTCTTTTCTGGAGAAGATCCATTAATTGTACAGGTTCAGTTACATCCACTGTAGTCAGCAAACTTCCCAAAGCGCTTTGGATAATAGCCATACTACTTTTGGAAATTTTAAACTTGCATTTAGCACACTGCCATTTTTCTTCTTCATATAATGGATCTAATGGATAAAGTGCACCATCACAATTCTTTGGGTTTGTGCATCTTAAAGCACTTAAACAAGCTCCAAATTCACGAGGATCTTCACACCTTTTGCAATTACATTCAAAATGCTTCGTCTGTTGAAGGTGGTGTCTTCTGGCAGCCGTTGCCCATAACATTGTAGTGTAAGAAGTAAAAATTTCAGTACATCTAGTAATACGAACAGTTGCTTTTATTATCATTGTTTGGTTCTCATCGAAGAGGTGAGTTGTATTTGGTGCACAATTATGGTTAAGGAGAGAAGCAATTGGATATAAACCACGAAGACATAGATCATCAAAGCATTCCTTGGTATCAACCATTGTTTCAAATGCGTTTGCATCCAACGCACAACATATCTTTTTTAAAATAACTGCTTCGTCGTCTTTGAGTTGTATTTTGCTTTTAATCAACCCAACTTCAAATCCGTGTTGTTCATCGTCATGGTTGGCTAGTTGGAGCAATAGTTTCAATTGGAGATCTTCCATTAATAGGGCACGTATTGGTGTTAATGCACGGAATAGGGCGTAGGATACTTCTGTAAATTTTACACCAACACTTCTATTTGTTATAAATTCGCATTCTTTGCTATGGTTTAAGTTTTTCTCGCAATCAAGTGAGCACATTGGTAAACCACAACCTCTGGAACATGCTCTTAGGTTGTGGTTCCTCATACAGATGACACAGTGGATTTTGGCATTTATTCCAGCCCTTGGACCTGTGATTAATGGTGTATCTTTTAATATTATTTCACCTGGTTGAAAATCTTTCGTTGCAAAAACACCACGACCACTTAATTTCGATTTTGATATCATCCATCCTTTTGACTTATCGTAGTTGTCGATGTGAAGATTTTCTTTAATAAGTCTATTCAATTCTTGGATATCTGTACTCATGATGAAACATATACACTATACTCGTTGACTGCTTCGATGCAAATGATATTCTGAAGTGTCATCAAATGACACACTGCTAATATGTTCTCCCCACGCGAAATTTATTTTAGAAATGGGGGGATTGGATGTAATTAGTTAGATTTTTATAAAGAAGGATCATATAGTTATAAATAGTATTGATATTTTTAGTTAGAGTTGTGTAATACGAACATATGTTTATGGTTGAAGTTAGGAAGTTACATCTAATATTAGATTTTATTAATGCAGGTGCGTTCTTAGGGTATGATTTTGGGGGCATTACCCCACATAAATAATACTCATTATGACAATTTTGTGAGTAATTTTGCATACATACTAGCTGCACTAACCGTACTTCGGTTTTTGTAATGTACATTTTTGCTTTAAAGTGAATATGTGAGATTTTTCAAATAGAACAGGGGATAATCGTTTCTTTATTCTAAATCACTCGTAGTTCTCCCTGAAACACCGCAAATACCCCAGCAAACATTTAACCATCGGCCGAATGCCGGCAAACTGCTTTTGTGTTGGTAAATTGCTGGCACTAAAAGTTTGTGCAACGCCAGTATTAATAATATACTTCACACTTGTATTTCGCACTCCTCCTATACGAAGTACTTTACCAGCATTTTATGAGCACTCCTTATTTTTGTTAATATTTTACATTTTACTTTTGTTTCACCATTGAATAAATTTATTCAACGAATAAAGTTAACAATATCATTCTATTGACAGCAACGTTAATTTCTTCATTAATAGTTTAAAACCGATGAGATATTGTCAACTTTATTTGTTAAATAAATTTATTCAACGATGGTGAAATGGCCAAATGAGTATTTATTTTGCACCTAACCATTAATTTATTTTAATACTGGTTAAGTATAAGGTAAATATACATATGTTACATACTAGAGAGTGGGTATAATATAAGCACTGGTTCGTCAGAAATAAATCTTGCAACTAATGCGATTATTTTCCACTTTACCGCTGCTGGACTATAATTGATACACCAATGGCCAGCTAACAGCCACGGGGACACCGGGGTACTGGCCCATTACTTTCATAACTGAAGTGACACCTAGCGAAATATTTTGGAACTAACGGAATAGGATTTTGTTGGATGTGGCTCATTTAATTGCATTGTTTGTATGTGTTAAAGTGAAGAAAACTTTAATAAAATGTCTTTTAAATCGCAACTGCAATGTGAATTGTTGTGTATCAAATGGCAAATGTCAAAAATATCCTATTCCAATCGCCATTTTGTAAGCGACAACAGCGCCTCTATAGGTAATGTTTATTCTCAATTTTAGTCATATTATCTGATATTTTAGTACGCCACTGTAGTTTTGAAAGTTTAATTTTTGTAAATTATACACAACAGGTGCTGACAAACTGATTCATAACTAAAATTTAAAAAATTACATCTACTAATGATTTATTTATTTATGCAAAATGTAAGGGAAAATAAATTTGATATAATTTGATTAAAGTGGCGCTACGAGTTGTCAAATAGTGCACTACTAACTAAAATAATACACAACATAACTTAAGATACTTATAAAGTTTAAGTTCGATTTGATTTTATTTCCAGCGGGAAATTTAAATATAGTTCGGAGCTTCACCACTAGATATTATCAAAGCTCTGAATGTTAATACTAGAGTACTCTGTTGACGTTTTCCAGAACTACAAAATAAATTCTATATTCTCTTTCTTTTTAGTTTATTCTATTTTCTATTAGATAGTAGTACTGCAAGGAGTGATTCGATTCATTCATAGTCATCTATGTATTATTAAATGAACTAACATCGTCATTTCAAAAGGCCTGTAGCATATTTATCTTAAGTTTGTTAACAGGAAATATATCAATAGATGGCAGGAGCAATTAAAAGAATTTTAAATGTAGAACTTGGTCAAGTCACAAATATTTGTAATCGTTTTGTTTCGACTGTAATTTTTATTCTTGTAATACCTTAACTTACGTCTACTCCTCTTACGTTCCGTGAGTTACGTCCACTGTTCTTACGTCCAATTTCAATTACCGTATTTTTCGGACCATAAGACGCACTGGACGATAAGACGCACCCCAAATTGATGAGACAATTTTTAGAAAAAATATTTATTATTACTAGAACTTGTACCAGCAACATTCTGTTCATTCTCTCTGTACTATCACTCGTCTCGTTAATGTCATTGTTCGTATTATTTTCGTCTGAACTATTGTCAATCTCTTTAAAAACCAAGTCATCTTCGATACCACACAATGCGTTGCTTATACCGCATTTCTTAAAAGACTTTATAATCGTCTTTTCTTTTACAGTTTCCAATGAATTTTTTACCCAGATACTTCTGAAATTGTCTGTTTCATACGCCTGTTGCTAACATCGTGATTTGGCTTTATCATCCGTTTGTTCCACTCTTCCCGCATAAAATTATTAAATGGTTTATTAATCGACACATCAAAGGGTGGTTGACTATATTCATTTCTATTATATTTTCTTGGTTGATTCTGTTTTATGCGCTCTGAATTGATTCCACACTAACATCATGTACCATACACTTTTTAAATGTACCTATACATTTGGACCATAAGACGCATCCCAATTTTAAGACGATTTTTCTGTGTAAAAAGGTGCGTCTTATGGTCCGAAAAATACGGTATATCTCTTTTTTGACTTACGTCCAAGAGTTTTTTATTCAAGTCCGGCAACGTCCAAGCAGGTCTTTGCCCGAGCGTAAGAGCATAAATATGTAATATGTATTACTATAGGGGAAAAATTTTAAGATCGTAGCGCCACGCGGATTTTTTTGAAACCATTCTAAATCAGATACCACTTGACATTTACTAGTAAATAATAGCGAAAAGTGTATCAAAAAACGACAAAAAATAAATAATTGTTTGGGATTTTCTGATTTTGTGAAGTGACATTACTTGTAAACATCTAAAATACTACATTTTGTGATCTGGTTTTAAGTTATGGCGGTTTTCCATTGTCGATTATTTTAACTATATTGGGGGAAATAATAATTCCCGTGTTGTTTACCAAGGGGTAGAAATCTACAATGCTGGGCATATAATATTGTGTGGAGTCACTGAAAAAAACAGAGAGTTCATAAAGATTTATGCATTATGCCTACAAACTTGTGCATTACAAACCCACACACAATAACAGGAATTTTCAAGATATGCGATAATAAATACAAAATTGAAAATATTTTTTGTAGTCACTATCATTAAAATGTAATGAGCAAACTTTGATATAAGGGCTCACTTTTTTTCCAATTTTTAAATTGTTTATCTAAACATCGCGTCGATTCCTAACCTCTTGCTTTCCCAATTTTGTTTCGAACCGTACGGTGTCTGATATTAGTGGAAACAAAGGAAACGATATTTCCGGGTTTCTTCTTTGCAATGAATTGCACATAGGCACACAACAATATGTATTATACATTTTTCAATGATTATAATAAAACTTTAAAAACAAACTTCATACAAAACCAATACACAAAACGAAATGTTATCTGATGTACACAAGTTCATGAAACGCTCACCAGATGGTAGGGTGCTTAGCTGCAAATCCCTATATCTGGTTTATACAAAGTGGCTGATGTTATATTACCCGATGCACAACTAGGTGTATAATACGGTATACAACCATGCCACACAAATATCATTTTGAAGTAAAATAATCTCTCAAATAATAAATAAAATGTATTAATTAGGCTACGAATTTTATAAAATAGCTAATAAAACATTGAAACAGTGTTACTCTAAGGGCCGAGATACTAATAATAAGGTACTTATATATTTAATAGCTACTAAAATATATTTTATACTCCCTACTACGTAAATCAGTGTTAATACTCCAGATATCATAACTCTTAATTCCTAGAAATGCCTAGAAATGCCTTATAAATACACCCGTCTCTCTGAAGTGAAGTTCAGATGTCCAATGGCAACTATTTTGAAGGAGACAATATAAAAATTGATGAATAAATAAATATTGTTTTGTAAATTAAAAAAATGCACGAACTTTTTGATCATAGTTCGTATTTCTAAATAACCAGAGTTCAATATAACCCTGTATTGCAATATAAAGGATGTATAAAATGTCCTTTACACATCCTTGGCTAATCTTGTCCATGTTGTGGTATCCTGCGCAGTTGTCCTTTCACCACTACAAGTCTGCACTCTACAATAATAAATCAAACAAAATTTTACAAGTCAGTTTTCACTTCCAGAACTAAATAATTCTCAGATATGTGGAATACACTCACAATTCTATAAAATATTTACAAAAAGGTGTTTTTTTTTTTACCTCATTTAAGTTTCGATTATTAGTTTTCTAACGGAAAATTTTAAATCTAAAACTTGGGCGAAAACTTGCAACCAACTTTGCAGTTCTGTATTGCTGGTTGCATAAAATTCACATTACTGTATTATTCAAGAGTTATTTAGTTTTGCTTTTTGATTATTCGTTTTTAAAGTTTAAAATTAATGTTTTGTTCATTTCCGTAAGAAAATGAGGCGATAAAAATGATAATAAAAGGAATAAATATTAAAAGAATAACAAATTTTTATATTTATTTATAACTTTGTGCTAACTATTATCGGGATTCCATCTGTTGTGCAGCCTTGTTCTTCTTCTTCTTTGGGCACTATCAGTCAGGTTGAGTTTTGGTGTCACTCACATAAGTCCGCCATCTTGATCTGTTCATTGTCAGGTCTTGTCATGTGCCTTGTATACCAAAACGGACATTTTATTAATGCAAAACTTGGGTTAATGCATAATTTTTTCTTACCTTTCTACTTTTAAAAATTATAAAACTTATTTTAAGAAAATAAAAATAAGAGTTAATAACCATCAAAGTTTGAATACATTTTAATTGGACAGTCTGTATTTTTGGCGAACAGTATACGGGTAATATAGCATAAACAAGACTTAATTATCCTTTCATATATAAAATAAAGTAATTACACAACTTGTAAGGAAGAGATTACTTGTAAAATATTTCATTACTGTATTATCCTTTGTTCCGGGAGCTAGTCCAGAGTCCCCGGACTCGTAGTTTGTTCATTACAAGGTAACCGACCCCGGAATGCAGGTTCTATTGTAAATTAACTCTGCAAACATAAGGAAAACTTTTCACAATTTAGTCTTATTTGAAATTTAAACCAAGATGATCTTATTAGATTTTATATGATACGTGATGAAATTTACAAGGTAGCTAAAATTTAACTAGATAATTTTTTTTTTAAATACCATATAGTGGGGTGACTTTATAAGACTTTACACGAATTTAACCCAGGCTTGACCAAATGGAGTGTGTCACACCCCAGTATATTAATAGTGGAAATGATGTATCTATTGACAATATTTATGAATTAGTTAATATTTAACAATAATTTAATTTTTAATCGACAAAATAATCAAAAACACCATTTACAAAAAAATATGTCTAAATTATATTTGGAAACAGCTCATTTCGAACGAATTATAAATAAATAAACGTTAAAAATTCAAGCGTTGCTTGAGAAATGAGAAAGAAATTGTCTCCCCCACCAAAATACATAGACCAATCAGAGACCTAGTGTGTGAGAGTTGGTTTGAACAAGAGATGCAGTGTTGTCAGTCAACTCGAGACGCTACTTGAAGTAGATGCAATTTAGGAAAGAAATTGGCGTGATTTTGACTTTTATTGAAAAAATTATTAAAAAAGCATTAAATAATTACTTTGAAAAAAATTTTGGATTACTTTGGCCTATGAGATTTTAATGTATACTAATTTTAGAACAAAAAAAAAAAATCTTTAAAAATTTTGAAAATTTGGATCAAAATTTTTTTGACTCCGATTTTAGCCAAAATATAGTTTTAGGCTAATTTTGGGGTGAGGATTATGAAAAAAATATTTAAAAAATTCATGCTTTCCTAGTTTTTGAGTTAAAGCTGTTTTAGGCCAGTTTTTTGCCTATAATTCCAAAACTTTTGCCCAAACTTCAAAATGAACCAAATTTGCTGGATCTCTGACCAAAAATGCATATTTGTACCTATTTTCAATAAAATTGGAGACAAAAATTTTTTACTTCAAAATCACGATTTTTTTAAGGTATACCCCTTACGATTTTTTCGATTTTTGGCCATTTTCAAGGATTTTGGATTACAGCCCCTACAAAACTTAGTAATATGTTTATTTAAGCCCAATTTTTTTCTTAGACTAAACAGTGTAGTAGAATTTTAAAATTTCAAGCCGCATATTTATATCCCTAACCATTTTTTAGAAGGCAATTTTCAAAATTTTCAAAAAAATTAAAAAAAAAAAAAACTTCAAAAATTTTTTTTGTTTCAAAATCTGGTTACCAGTAAATTAGGACCTCAAGATTTCAAAAATTTCAACCGCAGGTCTTTATTGCATTTAGTTTTTGAGATATATCCATGCGAAGATGAATATTTCTATAAATCACGCCATATTAAAATTTGTCATAATTTTAAAATACGCGAAACAAGTAAGGCGACAAATTTTTTCTAGACTTAATAAACTATGAGGAAAAAATTCCAAAATGGACCAAAAATTCTAGCGTCAGGTTGTTTTCTCTAACCGTTTTTGAGTTGTGATTTTTTTAAACTCACCATTTTCACAAAATTATGTAAATTATACCATAAAAAAAATTGTCACAATCTCAAAATGCTTTAAGCGATTAAAGCCCCAATTTTTTTCTGGACTAAATAAACTATAAGAAAAAATTTCAACCGCTGGTCGTTATCTCTAACCATTTTTGAGTTGTGATTTTTTTTATTTTACATTTTTCACAAATAATGTAAATTATGCCATTCAAAAAATTGTCATTATCTCAAAACGTTTTAAACGATTAAAGTCCCAATTTTTCTCTAGACCAGTGGTTCCCAACCTTTTTTACTTGCGGAGCCCTTTTTTAATCAATTTCTTTCCCCTAGGACCCCGGAGACCCTAGGCCTACCCTATGTCTTACAAATTAATGGTGTTTAGAAATAATATTACGGGGGAGGGGGTAGATTTTTTAGTTAATATAAATTAACTTTTCTCTTTCACAGTTCACATATTGATAGATAGAGTTTTATAAAATGAAGCAAATAATCAAAATACACGCAGATTATCCAAACAAAAATGCATCTCGCCGATCACATTCCAGCTAGTCATCGAGTTATAAACCGGCTAGAGCAGTGGTGAATTAAGTTGCTTGGGGGCCTTGGGCGGTAAAAATTAAAATGGGCCCTCTATTATTTTAAATAGAATGGAAATATTTGTATATAGACTTCGGTAGGCCCCCAGGCTCCGAGGGCTCTGGGCGGCCGCCCAGTCCGCCCACCGATTAAGTCGCCTCTGCTTCATCCATTCAAGCAAGTGTGACTGAAAATGTTATTTTAGCCAAAAATAAATTTTATTTGTCAGATGAATTATTTGTTACAACGGTGCCCGTGTGCATAAATGTCTTAAAACTAGATTAAGCTAAAACTCGATGTAAAACATAAAATTGCCTAGCAACCCAATGTGTTATTAACCGGGCATAGGGGTTTTATTACTGGAATTTTAAAATTCTGGTCGAATTTAAACCCACGTTCGTGTATTCTGCATACACAATCTTACCACAGATCTACGGAAGCTCATTATAACAATATGACAGATAAAACAGTGTCTCCATTGTGTTGGGAAACATTTTCATCAACAAGTACAGCGAGTAATTTAAAGCTTTAGTTGTTCAGTTCCACAGTGTGGCAACTGTGTAAACATATGCTTGTTCGTGTGGTAAAGTGAGGTTAGGACAAACAACCCTTTTGACTTATGACACAATTAAAAACTACTGTATTCAGGAGTTAAAGACCAATTTTAAACCATCATGTTGATGTTTTAGTAGTGTCTATAGTTCTTCAACTCATTATCTATTCAAATTTTGTTTTTAGAGTTTTGTTTTAAAATATTTTTATGAAAATTTACGTGAGTTTACCAATACTTTTGAGGATATGCTGTAAACGTGATATACGGCTGAAATATACGTAGATATATTCTCAAACTTATGTCTAGACTCGGCTGTTAATTCGTCTTAAATATTAATAGTTTCAAGTCTACCAACTATTAGGAAACATTTGATAAACAAGTGAAAGGTGTTGTTAATCATGAAACTTAATTTAGTAATACACCAAGTCTTCCATAATAAACTAAAGTTTATTTCTTTGTTTAAGGCTGTTTTAAATTAGTAGACAGACAAAGCTAGAGGCGTAAATAGCCTATGACCTATTGGGTACAACAATGCCCGATGGCGGCGCTACGAGCGCTGTGAACAGCTGATTGAAACGAGTAATGTGAAAGTAGTCCATATTTGTTTACATGTTAAATCATCGATTTGCAATGGATAATAAACAGCTATCTTTATTAAATTATTTTAATTTTTTAAGTGCAACACCTTCTTCTAGGTGTGTAGTTGAAGGAGAAGAGTTGTTAAACGCCGGAAATCTTATGTTGTGCGGAATTTTGGACAAAAATGATGAGCATGTCGACATATGTGGGTTATGTTTACAAACAAGCAGTTTGAGAACACCACCTCACGAAGTCACTGGGAAATTAAAATTTAGTAATGATGTTGAAGTTTTAAATATGTCCTGCACATGTAAAGCAGGAACTACATGCAAACACATTTCAGCTATCCTATTATTTTGTGCCAGGTGGTTAACAAACCAAAATGAAAGAAGCCAAGATCAGGGCATTGATTGATTGTGAAATATTTGATTTATCTTTTTTTTGTGTGGTTTCTGTTGGTTTTACTTTTTGTTCCAGAAACAATATATTGAGTATGGAAATATTAACCAGCACAGATTTAAAATGCCTGTGGTCTACTTTTAAGAAACCTGTTTTACAACAGTATGAACCGAAACCTCTGTTAGAAACTCCTTGCCTAAATAAATTGATTAAAAACAAAAGCAGGCACTGAAAGTTCAGTGAAAATGTATTAGAAAAGCTGCGTATAGAATTTGAGACCGCTTGCCCTAATTCTGCATTAAAATTACCCGGGTAGATATTTAATTATGTTCGAGAAGGCTTTTTATAATTTAGTGTTTGTTTTTTATTTAATTTGTTTAATAAATACTAGTTTGTTATTATCACTTCCACAGCACCAAATTTATTAACAGTTCACAAATTGTTTCTCATTTGGAAAATAGTGGAAGTAAATATTTTTGTTACTTCCTTTTCTAGAGTGACAGCCAAACACACACCAATTTGTGTTATAATAACTCATTATAACATAAAGTAATATAAAAAAGAATAATAATTGCTATCAAAAGTTAATATAACAAACAAACTGCAACACTAACTTTTAAAAGCAATACAAACTACACGAGAAAACACATGTAAACCAGATGTAAACAATAAACTATTACTCGTTTCGCTTAGTTCAGTTATAGTCCGCTTGGCGTCACTTCATAGCGCTGTTGAGCCCAATTACTAGCCTATTACTAGTATTCTTCATCAAGGTATAAACAATCCTAGGTTGCAGTACTACCTTAACGGTATTACTATCCAACAAGTTACTGAACAGGTTGATTTGGGATTGACAATAAACACAAACCTCAGTTGGTCTACACATGTGATCAAGTGTGTTAAGAAAGCAAATAGTGTGTTGTACCTTATCTCTAGAGCATTTGCTAGGCCGTCTCCTGTATTAGTACGAAAATTTTTCACCACATATATTCGCCCACATCTAGAATTCGCCGTTTCTGTTTGGTCACCAAGCTGAAAGAGGCTTTAGCCTTATGAATAATATATGCACAGAAAAACGAAACAGACTGATCGTTTCAAATATAAAGGTTATTAATTTGAATGGTTTGCCTTTAATAGATTGGGATCCAGTACTGATAGTGCTAAATTGGTTAAGAAGCAACCACAGTTCGGATGATCCTCGTGTAAAAACAAAAATGGAAGTAGAAGTGACTGAAAACCAGAGGGATATTTGGCAATATTTAAAATAATTACATATCTTAATGTTTAATTTAAATAAATATACTATTTTTAATTTTGTGAAAATTTTGTGTTTTTAAACAAAGCCCCTGCGAACCACTAAGGTTGTTTATCGAAATACCGAAAAAGAGGCGAAAAAATTAAAAAACAGTTATAGCTTCCAATTTTGTTAATATAGATTTCACTATTATATCTATATTTATAATTTATACTAACTGTAATATTACTGTTAAATTATAATTGGTCGGTTTATTAATTGATAGTATAATAAATACATCGTTTGTTTTGTTAAAGCAGGCGCCAAAGCGTCCGAAATGTAACCCAGAACATAAATACAATCTGTACGCATACAATAGTTTATATTTCGCCGTATCTGGCATACACTCAAATTCTCTCGTTATAATTTATACTGTTTCACTTCCGAGGAGAAACAGTTCTAGAGAAGCTGTTAAAAATTCCGAAAATTAGAAATTTTTGATTTCATGTATTGAGAAATGTAGCATTTCCAAGAATACAGTGGAATTATGGGCCAACGCTAGTGCTGAGAAACTGCTCAGGTGAAGCTATCATGCAGTAAGACAATAAAACGTACTTTATTTTATTTTATTTTATTTTGTTCAGAACACAAACAGGACAGGCCCAGCGAAGTGTTTACTACTACAGAATTACAATGTTAATACATAATTAAACAAATTTGTACTTGAAACACAATAAGTAGTTGAATACAACAAATAGTTAAATATAATAAACTGTTAACAATACATATTATTAATATTGACATTGATGACAAATTTTGTCCTTACAATATTAATTGAACATTTTAAAAGACACGTTGGTAATGTTAACATCTGAGAAATTATTATTGTAAGTATTACAGAGTCTGACTATTGGAGAATTTTGATAAGAATTCGTGTTCGCAAAAGGTATACAAAGAAGCAAAAACAGGAAAAACCAATTCCGAAATCGGAAAATTATTAGGTTTGTCAAGATACAGTATTAGAAATATTGTAAAACTGTACAAAACAAGTGGTTCAGTTGCCCCAAAACCCCAGTACGTGAAGAAAACTACACTGACGGACAATGACAAGAATGTGCATTAAAAAGAATTATTTAGGATAACAGACGTGCTAACTACAGTCAATTGAGTGTACTGTGGAGCGATGTTGTTGGAAGACGTGTTTCAAGGTCTACATGTCATAAGGAAGCTAAAAAATTAGGATTAGGAACCTATAAGGTAATATTTTTTTAATCGGACTCTTAAATGTATATTTACAGAAATTTATAAAACTTTCTTAGGCCAAGGAAAATCCATTGATGACGTCTAAGCAAAACAAAAACAGGTTGAAATGGGCAAGAGAACATAAAATATGGAATTGTGAAAAGTGGAACAGCGTGCAATGGAGCGATGAGTCTGTGTAGGGGACAACCGGAGCAGAGTTGTTCGTCAGAAACATGAAGCATATCATCCCGATTCCTTGAAAAGGAAGGTGAAATTTCCAGTATCTGTCATGGTGTGGGGTTCAATGTCTGCAAGAGGTGTAGGAAAACTTCACTTTATTGATGGCATTGTTAACACAGCCAAATATTTAAGTATTTTAGAGGAGTCTCTGTTACCAACTATGGAACATGCATTAATCTCTGGGGAGGATTTTATTTTTCAACAAGATGGAGCCGCTTGCCATACGTCAAAAAAATCTTTGAAATGGTTCCGTGATCATTCTATTCCACTTTTAGAGTGGGTTTCAAGTTAGCCATATTTATCCCCCATCGAGACACTTTTGCACGAAATGAAAAAACGATTGCGTATAACACCGGCTAGAACAATTCCAGAATTAAGAGTAAAGCTTCAAGAAATATGGGATAATTTTACTCCTCGACAATGCCAAGACCTTGTAGATAGTATGCCTAGAAGAATTAATGCCGTTATAAAAATGAAAAGTGACGTTACCCAGTGGTAACTTCTGAAATAGGTTTCCAAGTAAATGGCAGTCGAATGGAAATATTATTTTTTTCTTATTAATTTACTTTAATAGTTGCAAATATTAATCGTAAATCTCTAAAATGTTTAATTGAAAATAAAATATTACCTAGATTTCATAAGCTATTCGTATTCTGTTAATTGAACACCAATAAGTAAAAATTTCGTAGCTGGGCCAACTGATAGTGGACAGGGCTCGTAATGTTGCATGTATTCTTATACAAGGTGTCTCAAAAGAAATTTTATATTTAGTGGATCGATTAAAAAAGAAATAAGCCGTATATAGAAAAAATGTTTATTAATTATTAAAATACACTTTTTGGGGATTTATTTCTTAAAAATAATATCGTCTAAATGTAGACACTCGCGTTCTCGGCACTCATTTAATCGAACAGTAAAATTACTTATGAGGTCTCGGCAGGTGGACTCAGGGATGGCTGCCATTTCGTGACGGATATTTTCTTTCAAATGCGCCAGTGAAGTCGGTTTATTGGCGTAAACTTTAGATTTAAGATAACCCCATAGGAAAAAGTCCATAGGGGTTAAATCTGGACTGCGTGGAGGCCAATTTATGTCACCTCTCCGGGAGATCAATTTGCCTGAGAATTAAGCCTCTGACTGGCATCTTGGGGCTTTAATTCTTGCACCAATTGAATTTTGTAAGGGTGCAGCTTTAGGTCTTTGTGCATAATGCGATGTAATGATGATCTATGCACATTTAAAGCACTTGCGCGCTTCCGAATTGAAAGGTTCGGGTCATCACGAACAGACTGATTAACATTCTCCACGTTTTCTACCGTTCTTGATGACTTAGGTCGCCCGGATTTTGATTTATCCAGCGTTGTACCAGTCTCTTCAAACTTTTTAACCCAATGTCGAATGAGAGGAATGCTTGGCGCATCATTTAAGTGGCGAAAACCTCGAATACTGCAGAATTTTCTACGCGCTACAGTCGCCGAATCACTGTTTTTGTAAAACTCTCGCACGCATAACGCGCGGTCTGCTCCCGAGAAACGCTCCATAGCGACTCAATTCCCAAGAGCCAGGCTACCGATTGACATAACCCCCGCGCCCCTCGGATACGTTGCGTTCACGCAGTAAGCTAAATAAATATAAAATTTCTTTTGAGATACCTTGTATTTTAACTTCTGCTAATAAAATAATCTATAGAAAACACACTGGCTTCCAGTTTATAGGCCTCTTCCTGTCCAGCACGAAGGCTAACAATAATGTGGATTCTGTCATTGAACGTCCTATCACTGTAACTAAATATAAGCTTCATGTAATGTTGCATGTATTCTTATATATCATAACAAAATGTTGCATTGTCCTGCTGCCCTGGATTGCTTTTTGGTGAGGATAACTGTTCCACCTGTATGTCTGGGCAACATGTTGCACACGGAGGGGAGTTCCCGAGGGGAGAGGGGATGGGTCGATGAGTTTCCACCTGTGGCAGGAAACTCGGTCGATAACACCAAGGTTGCTACAAACCCTGTACAGCGGAAACAAGGATTATTCGAAATGTAATTAAAAATTATTACTCAAATATTGATATTTAAAATGGAGAAATTAAATAACTGTGTTTTACAAAATATCAGGTTCCTAAATAAACAACACACAACAGTGTATATAGGCACAGCTATATCATTCATTGGTATCAGTTTAAAATTGTTTAAATTGGTTAAATTTAAAATTTACTAAAATTCAAAACTGGTTAGAGATAGACTCTAGCTGGTTTATGACTCTATGACTAGCTGGAATGTGATCGGCGAGATGCATTTTTGTTCGAATAATCTGCGTGTATTTAGATTGTTTGCTTCAATTTATAAAAATCTGTCGATCTATCAATATGTGAGCTATAAAAGAGAAAAGTTAATTTATATTAAATAAAAAATCTACCCCCTCCCCCGTAACGTTACTTCTAAACACCATTAATTTGTAAGACATAGGGTAGGCCTAGAGGCTCCATCATAGAAATTGATTCTAAAAAGGGCTCCGCAAGTAAAAAAGGTTGTGAACCACTGGTCTACAGAAAAATTCGGTCTTTAATCGTTTAAAACGTTTTGAGATAATGACAATTTTTTGAATGGCATAATTTACATTATTTGTGAAAATTGTAAAATAAAAAAAATCACAACTCAATAATGGTTAGCGATAGCGACCAGCGGTTGAAATTTTTGGATTCTTTGTAGTTTATTTAGTTTAGAAAAAAATTGGGGCTTTAATCGTTTAATGCGTTTTGAGATTGTGACCATTTTTTTTATGGTATAATTTACTTAATTTGTTAAAATTGTGAGTTTAAAAAAATCACAACTCAAAAACGGTTAGAGAAAACAATCTGACGCTAGAATTTTTGGATTCCTCATAGTTTATTAAGTCTAGGAAAAATTTGAGGTCTTACTTGTTTTGCGTATTTTAAAATTATGACAAATTTTAATATGGCGTGATTTATAGAAATATTCATCTTCGCATGGATATATCTCAAAAACGAAATGCAATAAAGACCTGCGGTTGAAATTTTTGATATCTTGAGGTCCTAATTTACTTATAACCAAATTTTGAAACAAAAAAAATTTTTGAAGTTTTTTCGTTTTTTTAAATTTTTTTTGAAAATTTTGAAAATTGCCTACTAAAAAATGGTTAGGGATATAAATATGCGGCTTGAAATTTTAAAATTCTATTACACTGTTTAGTCTAAGAAAAAAATTGGGCTTAAATAAACATATTATTAAGTTTTGTAGGGGCAGTAATCCAAAATCCTTGAAAATGGTCAAAAATCGAAAATATCGTAAGGGGTAGACCTTAAAAAAACCGTGATTTTGAAGTAAAAAATTTTTGTCTCCAATTTTATTGAAAATTTGTACAAATATGTATTTTTGGTCAGAGATCAAGAAAATTTGGTCCATTTTCAAGTTTGGGCAAAAGTTTTGGAATTATAGGCAAAAAACTGACCTAGATCAACTCTAACTCAAAAACTAGGAAAGCATGAATTTTTTAAATATTTTTTTCATAATCCTCACCCCAAAATTAGCCTAAAACTATATTTTGGCTATAATCGGAGTCAAAAAAATGTTGACCAAAATTTTCAAAATTTTGGAAGATTTTTTTTTTTTTTTGTTCGAAAATTGGTATACTTATATATTTTTAGCCTTAGATCACAAATATATGGTCAGTTTTGAGTTACGGTCTAAAATTTTTAACATTTTCGGCAAAAAAAAAATAAATAAAAGACAGTCCACAAAAAGGCTCAGAACCGTTAAATGTTAGCCTGCAGTTAATGTTAACTCGTCTAACCTGCAGACACTTTTTTTCCTTGTTAAATCTACTTAAACTTCTTGCAGAAACGCCTGTGCACGCTGAAACTCGATCCAAAATATTCTTCAAAGGTTTAGTTACGTTCCCTGCTGCAGCTTACTTAGTTAAAAAGTCAATCACATTACTAATAATCTCCTTACACTAACTATGGTTTACGCGCCCGCATAATTTCGTCTTAAATTCCATTATACTTTTTCATCCGAATGTACTTTCACTGATGCTTGCAGCAAGACAGTCTGAAGTCAACTGACGTCCCCACTCCAATTTCTAGTGATTGCTACTGCGCACCCAAGGTCATCTGCCAGGCTTAAATAGATGGACTGTACATCATTATTAATTAAATTTTGTTGAAACCAGTGACACAATTCGGCTATTGTGATCTGGTAGCAGCAACTCATGTAAAACAATAATTTTGTATAGGAAGAGCTTTAAATCTTTTTTGACAATAGTATGGCAAGTTCCTAATGATAAACCAGTCTCTTGCGAGAGTGTACGTAGTGATGTAGTGGGTTGCTCGTTCATACGTTGACGAACATCAACTGTATTTTGAGTACGAACTCTTGGCCTTCCAGTTCTATCTCTATGAGTAATGCTTCTTGTATTTTGGAATAAATCAACACATCTTCTAAGTGCGCTGTAAAAATCTCCTTCAAGGAAAGCAGTATCTGAATATTGTAGCCGAAATTCCTCTAAACATGACATCGCACTGTAAATCCATTCGTCGATCTCTCGAACACCATTTCGAAAATATGATCCAATCATAAATATTTTGTGTTCTATTGTAAAAATCATTTATAATTGTAGCTTAATTGAATTTTCAATATAAACATGACAACAACAACAGTGATAACAATTAATTCTAAAACTTGCTGTTGACATTACTTTTATTTTTGAAAATTACTTGTTATATAATTTATTTTTGAACTCATGGTAATATGGGTGTAACGTGCCGAAAACTAATAGTTATTAATGGGGGGGGGGGGGAAGACTTTAAATATAAAACTAAATAAAAATTAATTGAATTATAACAGTGTGAGAGAACTGGAATGAAATTAGGAAAAGAAAATATATATAAATAAGTATATGTAGATTATTCTAGGAAGGATAGCAAGAGCAGAGTTTGAAGGGATAACGTAATATCAATAAACTTGACTCCACTAAATATACACATGTATTTACAAGTCGACAAATTGGAATATAGTTACAAATGTTACAAAATTAAAAATGTATAAAAATAAATTTACAAATGAATCCGTCTACTTACTCAGCATTCTCAGTTAGTGGAACACTTATAAAAATAAAATAGCTTGAAGTACTTTTCTCTTCTAACTTCTTCTGACTAAGTGAGTTCTATTCTGACTTTCTTCTGACTAATTCCCCAGTTTGATGTTGTGAACACCTTTTATATATGACATTAGACTGACTACTTAAGACTTTACTCCCTTAGAATTTCTCTTATTAGCCCCTTCCACCCTGGTCATTATCTATTATTCATTATCAATATTTGACAATACTAAGGTTCATAAGGGTGACTCATGAACACTCAGGGTGAAAGTACCAAATTATTATTAAGTGATAACAAAATTTAAGAATAGAATAATTTAAGAATAATTTAAGTATAATTATAATGATTTGTCAAAACAAGAAATGACGTCAGGAATATTAGTTACATAGTTAACAAAACGTAATGGTTTTTCTTAATAAAAGGTTTTTAAGTTTCAATAGTGCCAGGTAGCTTGTACTGCTACATGGGTACAAAGAAGTATGCTCGGGGTGTGAAATTATCTTGATCTGGCCTTGAAAATAGGAAGGCCTATACTTAGCAATTGACAAATTCGGCTGATGACGATGATAAGAGTAGAATGTAAATAAACATTAGAATGTAAACAAAATTTGTTATTTACTAAATTTATTAGAGATGAAATCGTTCTACTCATATTCACAAATCAGCAATCAATATCAATTCAATAAATAATGCAAAAGAGTTTTACCAAAATCATCAAGGCTATATCAAAAATAAATATCAATATCTGAATATCTATTTAATTATATATTTAAATATGATTCTCTAGGGCAGTAGAAAAAGTTATTTTTAGCATTAATCAATAAATAAATAATCTAGGAATACTTGACCGGTAGCTCGCCAATCCTAACAGCGTATTACGATTATAGGACTATCTTAATATAGTTATTTCAATTTTCCTTTTTAAAATCCGTAATATTCATTTAGTAATATGACACACCCTTAAACATAATGGACAAATGGGATTTTTGCACGCAAACTCTTAAATTATTTGCCAAGTTCATGCATATTATACATTATAAAAGTTTTTTTACACATGCTTTTTAATTTATTCCATCTAATTTGTGTTAATCTATGCCGCAAAAAAGGGCTAGTTCATTATGGAAAGGTTGACATAAGTAGCAACTTTGGAGTCCTGTAATTTTGACACAAAAAAGATACACAAATGAACCAAATTTTATCTGCAAAAGCGGGGTAGAATATTTAGGGCTTTAAAATGATTTATAACACTGTAATTCTCACCAACGAACTTCCTTCTCTCATCACATACTTCACTCAGTGGAGACTAAAAACCAGCATTACCAAAACAGAAGCTACAGCTTATAAAATCCTGTTTAGCCCAGCGATATCAAGTTGTATATCAGACAAGATCTTCAAGCACAAAAAAGAAGCAGTGCTTCGGGATGCCTCAAGGCTCTACTCTCGGCCTATTGTTCTTCCTGATATACATAAACGATCTTCCAGTCAATGTACCTTCGAAATCAATTTTGTTTGCAGATGACACCGGGTGTAACCCATTTGGGGGTGATACCCGGCTGTGATTAAATATATATATATATCTTACAAAAACTCCGTGAAATGAAATAACATAGTACTTTCAATATACTATGCGCAGTGTTACCATAGAGATTTTAGTTCTGGAGATCACATAGTGTATCCCAGTATACAGACGCACATTTTTCTCTGCTTCCACTATCCGCTGGGAAGTACTTATCAAACATAGCAATGCATCTGTTTAAAGACTTTCAACAACGCGTTGAAGTGCTCATTATGCTGCAGCAAAATACTTGCAGAAATTTTTGATAAGGTTGTGGCTGCAATTTGGGAATTATGTGATCAACTATATGTATATACCAGAGGTGCTGCACAGAACCTTATACCTGTTGTATATAATTTCACTTTTCTTTCTTATCTTTTCTTTTGGAATGACGTACTAAGGGAAATAAATTGCGCTCAGATTGCATTGCAAAGTAAAGGCTTGATCAATTAGTTATAAAAATAGAGGCACTTCGTCTTTATATTCAAAAAAACGGAATCATATTATAAAAGTGGCAATAGAACTTGCTCCGAAAAAATCGGAGGACTACGATATTCCAATAGAAAAACCAATTCGTCGTAAAAAACGGCCAGGGAGATGGCCACCGATGCAGAACTCACACTGACAGCTGAAAATCAGGATATGTTGGAATGTCTCGATCGATTCAGTAGGGAACTTCGTACAAGAACAAAGTCCATTGAAGATGTAGCTTCATCGTTCAAAATTGACTGGTTTTTATGATAAGGTATCAGAAGCAGAACTCCTCCTAAAGATACCAAGGTATCGAGGAGTGACACCATCGATATCCGCCCCGGGTGTCACCTATGCTAGCTACGTCACTGATCATAGATCTTCCTGGTTTTGACTTACCGCATAAAACTTGGGATTATTTGAACCGTATGAGAACAGGATATGAAATATGTACGGATTCACAATATTAGGCAAGGGCACGTGCTACACCACTAGTATCTGTGTGTGACAGTACTTTTCGAGCGACTGAACGTTTAGTGGTACAATGAAGCAAGCTTACCCCAGCCGATAAATGCGTAATCGACGTAACGTCCACGTAACGAAAACATTTGTCAACTCTACATTCATCTCTTGCTAAAATAAACATAGCCGTATCAAATGTGAATAGTTGATAATCGTCTCTAACTGCCGTAGGAGTGCGAGAAATGTGTTTATTTTACATTTAGATTTCTAGCGTAATGTGGGGCAGGTTATGAAACTTTTCTCTTAATTCAAGTGGTCTCCTCAATATTTCTTGTTGATCCTCCAGTGGAACACGATAGTCGTTTTGCTCAGCTCTACACTATGTAAATGGATAAAATTATCCCCTCAAATGTCACTGAGTTGCAGAACGCCAAATAATGGTACATATTACGAATGTAACAACAGAAAATATACTTTCCTGAGGTCAATAGTACGTTTACACTTCTTGGACGCCAGTGATTTTGTTTTTCCATTGGTTAGTGTTCATTTTTTAATTTTTTTATACTGGAAATCTTTTTAAAGGCACTATATTCAGGTAGTGTCGGATTCTCAGTGGCATACCGACTAAAAGGCTTGCGTAAAATCCGTCATGGAACTGTCGTAATAGACTATTCTTTGTGACAAATTGGCTAGTTCTCCACGTCACTCTTGTTTCTTCTTTTTCTTATTGCTGTCTTCCTACTGATACTCATGGGATGTTCTTCCGGTATTTCTTCAGTCCACGACAAGAATCTGACGAGTCTCTTCGCTAAATCTCGCTCGCCTCTTCGATTGTCGGCTATAGGCGTCTGTGTCGAGTTTTCGGACTTGGACCTGTTTACCAGATTATCCAGTCCAAATCCAAAGCGTACCCGTCGAAGACTCGAGTGGTTTTACGCACAGATTCCCGAGGCATCGCTAGGTGACTAAATGGCATACCTACGCTCTCCGGATTCCAGTGTCTATAACCCGACTTTTTAGCTGCCAGAACTTCGCGAGGGATCTCGTGGTTGAATTGGCGACCTGATACTCCAGCCTTGTTCCCTGCGGCTCTGTACATGTCTCTTCCATCTACTCTGCTTCTGCCTGACAAGGATCTCTCTGATCTTCCTTCTTGAGTATGCTCCCCTCAGAGACATTCCGAGAAGGCACCGGGCTTAGAGCATCTGTCCCGTAATTTCGGACCTCAACCTGTTTACGAGGGCTAAATCATCTTAACCTCACCAAACTTTACCTAAACTAGCGTAAGCTTGCCCAATTTAATCTTTACAAATCTTTCCTGGTTCAACCTAATCTTATTTAACCAAATCCAACTTAGTTTAACCTAAAACTGAACGTAACTCTGCATAGTCAGACTAATTGTTCAAATAACCCTAGTTTAATCAATTTGTTCCCCTAATTAGCAAATTCATTACAATTCCATCATTTATTTAAAAAAAAAATCGTTCATTAAGAGACAAAGCATGACAACCGAATAATTATTTGATAAATTAACAAACCTTCGTGTTACCTACAGATAGCTTCTGATGGAAACCATTCCCGCTTCAGTTCACTTGATTGATGATCTTACAGGGTTGGAATATTGGAAAAACACACTAAAAATATCAAAAAAAGTGCTATAAGTTATTGCTTATTCAGTGATATGCTTCGATGTTGCACTATCCAGATAATTTTCTATTTTTTCTCCTTACAACTAAAAAATAAGAAGTATACAAAGGATGTTTGATAAGTTAGTGATTTTGATACGAGATTGCGCTCGGATCTTAAATTAGATATTATTTCTGACACTTGTCATTCTTTGTAGACATATAAATTAAGTTAATCTGTGAATTAATACAATTTTAATAACGTTCAAAAGCAGATAAATTTGTGTTTATTTGCTACAATCGAAAAGAGTGAATTCCGTGTGTTGATAAAGCACTAATTTTTGTTTGGAAAACCATTAAAGACACTAAACCCAACAGTGTCCCACGGACACAATTTAAAACTCTCGGATTTTTCTCCTTAACACCTGACGTAATGTGGCCCTGAAATGCATCAGGCAGCGACCATTTCTAGTAAATAATCTGTTAGTTTTTCATATAGTCGCAATATAAACCATGTCTCTGTACGCGTTATACTCTTGCGTGACAAAAGATCGCCCGCAGTGTTCCCAGGTCTGGATTTGAATTATATTTTTGCTATTATACAAAAAAAAAAATGAGTTAAAATATATATTATGGTATTATTAGAGATATATGATACACGGTAGAAAAAATCTAACTGCCACCTTCTTGTTGTGCCTATTGATTTAAAGGATTTAAAATCAACACTTGTAATAGTGTTATATAGTGACAGGCATTCATCGTTTGCCCTTCTTATAATCCATAATTCACTGACTAAATACCTACAAAACCCTGAAATGTGTGAAAATTCACACTTCACGTAAATTTTTTCGTCATGCCCAGAATACTTCTCTCTATTTTCTTTGGTTTGTTTTTATACTTCAAGTAGTTTTATTTTTTGTTTAGCTTTTCATATACAGGTAGGACTCGTTTTACGCCAGTGTTACGTTCCGGCGTAAAATAAATCGGCGCAAAAAGAGTCCAAAATGTGAAATTCCAGAGACGGATTGACTTCAAATCTACATGTTATTGATGTATTTTTGTCTTGATATTTCAACGATTTTAAATATATTTGCAAGTGTTTTGTATGAATACCACGAATTTCAAAACTTTGTTTTCAGGGACGGACCTATATAAAATTTATTAAAATGAATTAGACATAAATGAAGCAAATAAATATTTATTCTTTTGTGCTGTATAAATACAATACAACGATATGATTTAACAACAAACTTACGACTAACAAAACTAACAACAAAAAATTAATAATAATTTAACATAAAGAAAAATATGATAATTATATTAAAAAAATATATTTTACAAAATTATTTTTCTGTGAATTTTCTCTTTTTTTCTCGGAGGAGCTCTGCATACGGTTCCAAAGCTGCAATACTCCTCTTTACTTGCATACTGCGTTCACTATCATTATCGAGCTCACAAAGTTTTTCAGTAAGGATGTCTATATTTGTCAAAATTCGTTCTAAAGCATTCTTCATGATGGTTGTAACAGTCGATGGAGGTAAACTGAGATCCCTACAAACTTTTGGACGTGTTTCTCCATCTAGTATTCTTTTAATCACCTCTATTTTCTCTTGGTTTGTAATGGATCTTCGTTTTTTTCTTAGCATTTAGTTTAGGTGGTTTATTTTCCTTGTTAGAAGACATGGTTTGTGAAAAAATTATCTAATTTAAAAAAAAAATCACCTAAAAATTATAAAATACATTACACTATATATTAATATATACTACACTATATATAATACAATAAATTATTACTTACAAACAACAAATTAAATTTACCTTAAGGAAAATTAAATTTGGCAGACGTAAAAATTTATATAAGATATGTATTAAACTTTCTTTTTAAAATTTTGATTAAAACGACCTTTGAATATTTCTTTAAGAGACCAAACATTTTTCCATGCTAGATTTTTTCTTCTATTTAGTTCTTTTTCTTTTCTGTTCTCAAATGATATTAACTGTCCTAAGTAGATTAATTTATCGACATACTTCAAGTTTTCATCCTTAAGGGGGGGGTATGGTCAGAGCAGCACATTTTATACCCATTTTCAAGATTTTTTTTTAGAAAACTGTTAATAGTAACTTGATTGGGATAATACCTACAGTAAAGAACAACCTTTGAAGAGTATCCAAAAAAATTTTTATTGAATAATATCGAAAATTAAGTTCGTGACATGAATTTGAAATTTTCGTTCAAGACAAAGAGTTGATTTGCGGTGAGACACATAACTAATGACGGGATCATCTAAAACAAAAAAACCAAAAATATTTCGTTAGTTTATGAGTTTCTTGAGGTAACGCTGTCGAGTTTTTTCAAATATCTAGATTATTTAATTTTTGGTATAAGTTTGAAGTTAAAAAAACGAAAAAAACGGAAATTTTTTTTCGAAATTTCTGTTTTCAGTTGTAAAAAATTCAATAAAAAAAAAAGAAAGCAAGAAAAAAAAATATCTCGACAGCGTTACCTCAAGAAACTCATAAACTAACGAAATATTTTTGTTTTTTTTTTTTGTTGTAGATGATCCAATCATTAGTTATGTGTCTCACCGCAAATCAACTCTTTGTCCTGAACAAAAATTTCAAATTCATGTCACGAGCTTAATTTTCGATATTTTTCAATAAAATTTTTTTTGGATACTCTTCAAAGGTTGTTCTTTACTGTAGGTATTATCCCAATCAAGTTACTATTAACAGTTTTCTAAAAAAAAATCTTGAAAATGGGTATAAAATGTGCTGCTCTGACCATACCCCCCCCCTTAAGTTTTATGTTATTTTGTATGTAGTATCTCTCAAATATTCTTGCACATAATATTTGAAATTTTAAAATTTCGCTCAATTTTTCAATACATATTGTTGTAATGAATGACATTAACATTGAACCTTGACCTGCGAAACTGGGGTCAGTGATGGTTAAGCGCACGCATGCGTATTGATAAAGGCACGCGACGCTCGACGTCCCGGCGCTCGCAGACGCTCCTCCAGTACAACACCGTTCTTACTAACTTAGACATCGCATTAAATCAAATCGCGCGTGTGTGTTCGGAATTTTTTTGGATTATTTTGTGAAGTGCTATTAGAATTTTTTACATGTAGGTATAAAAAAAATTTTGGTTTCTAAAACAATACTTTGTCAAATTTAATTCTTAATCATTTCAAACTATAAGATTCATTTGAAATAATTTATTGAAAATAAAAACTCAATTTTACTATTTATATTTATGATGTCAATCTTGTTCTAATTTTTGACCTTACTTAAGTGTTTTCAATCTATTAAGTATCAGGCTTTTGTCAGGTTTTCTGTTAAGTATCATGCTTATATATATATATATATATATATATATATATATATATATATATATATATATATATATATATTCGTAATCAGGTCCTGAAAAGCTTGGCGCATGGACTAAACAACATTTCAGGGGCCCCATTGCCTTCCGTTTATTTATGTAATTTATATAAAATAAAAAATAATTTTCGGAGCGCCGGGGCATATGGCCCTCCTAGGTCGCCCTCTATCTGGGCCTGCTCGCAATGTAATTAAAAATTGATGTGAAGTGTGAATTTTCACACATATCTGGGTTTTGCAGGTATTTAGTAACTGAATGATGATTATTTGGGATGCCAAAACAAATTTTATGTCAAAATATTTTTTTATGAATTTAAATTCGAATGCCTAATACCATTATTTAAGTTTCTAAATATGTGCAGTATTTTTTTTTATATAACAAGGTTCATTAAGATTTTGAAAATTGCGCCTATGGCTTCCATTGGTTTCTTAAATCATAAACCCCGCCCTCTGATTTCGTCAGAATTAAATTATAATTTCAACACTTCCCACTGGTTATTAAATTTATGCTTTTAAAAATTAAATGCAACATTTACCAAAATATATTATTACTAGAATTTTAACAAAATAATTTAAACAAAATAAAAATGCAAAAAAAAACAGAAAAAATAAAATTAACAGGATTCGAATCCTAGTTTGCAAATTAAGTATTATTAAGCGCAAGACAAAACTAACTACGCTACTAGAGCTACTGATCTGGTGTGTTACATAGCGAATTAAATATTTAACATATTTTAGTTAAAAACACAAAAAATGCGTTATTTTCCGAAAACATAATCTGATCAAAAATTCCTGTTGTACTATTCCGGTTCACACCAATGTACATTACTTAGAATTTTTTCAGATTTTTAATTTAAACCATCTGGGCTGGGACAAAAAAAATTTTGCACAATTTTGGCAAAAATCGCATCAAAATAATTTATTTTGCAAAAATAAAATTTTGATCGTTAATCCACGTACTAAACGCTTTCATTTGATACCCTACTCAGAATTTAATAAAAATATTTTTCACTAACAGGCTCAATAAAATATTGTTATTATTATTATAAAATGGTAATTTGTTGCACACAAATTGTACTAATTGATTGATTGATGTTGCAAGTAGTCGATTAAAATTATTTCTCGGGAAACCCAAAAGACGGTAGCCATAACCTTACCAGATGGCATCATCTTGGCCCTCTTCGGAGTTAGTTCACCACGTACTTAGATACGACGTTTGGTTGTTTGTTAGCAAACGCGGTACCCATCTTGCTGTGAGCTTAGCCATGTTCAAATGCTGGTGTAAAATGTAATGTGTGTAGTCATATGTAATGCCTACTGCCTCTATTAGCTCTCGCAAAAATAATTTTGTGAAAAATTTTATTTAATTTAATTTTAAAAAAAATTAAATTTCTCAATTTTCTTTGTATTGGTCACGAAAGCTTTTATCGTATTTACAATCGGCGATCCCTTTTAACAAGATTCGGTCATGTAAATTGGGACATTGCCCCAAGAACATTGCCCCAGAAAAAGGAAATATTTAACTAAACATTTAGCCTAGATCTGGTATCTTGCAAATTGAACAGATTTCTGATAAAGATTTAGTTAATTACTTATAGATTTTTTAGAGGAGTTTTTAAAAGGTTTTTTAAGAACTATAGTTCATAAGTAGAGTGTGGACATTTGCATATTCTATAACTTGATATGCACTCAAATTATTTTCAAATATTTTCACGGATCATAGAAAATGCTTTATTTTGATATCAGTTTTATTTTGCATACTTTATTTTAGTTTGTTACGTATTCGGGCATATTTTTATCACATTTTTTATTTATTTATTTTATTTTTTTGAGAGCTGCTGTAGTTTCGTGGTAAGACGGTTACAATGGCGTATTTATTATTTATTTATTATTTGTCCTAAAGTGGGGAACAGAATGCAACGAGTTCTACGGCGCGTTAACGGCGTTCGTACGGCGCTATCTGTCAGAAGAAAGTTAAAACCAAGCTGTCGTACGCAAGTGCACAGAATGGATAACGTCCTACGGCGTTCGAACGCCGTTGATACTGAATGTTCGTCAACTTCCAACTTTTGACGCCGTTGAACGTTGACGCAGAACACCTAACCTCAGTTTTTACTGAATGGTAAAGTGTTTGTATGTATAAATAACTTGCATACAACATAAATAACATCACACACAAGTCTTCATCATCCATTATACTTTTAATAAAAGAAAGCGCACGTATAAACACAGATATAGGTTGTCACGTGACACTTTGACGGCGTTAAAAATTATTGCATTGTGTGCAGGCGAAAATTCTCAACGGCGCTAACGCAACGCCGTCGCAAATGACGGCGCGCTGACGGCGTAGCGCGCTGTGCATTCTGTTCCAGGCTTTAGAGTTTTACAATGCACATCTGTCGGCAAGTTACATAAAGTAAATGCTATGGTGAGAAATATCAAGCGTCTTCTTATTGTTCAAAACAAGTGATGTGCCGGATCTTGCATTGCAGTAGAAAAACGAACGATCTTGAAGCGTTTTCGAGAAAAATCGTGTTCCATCTAACTAGTTACACCTGGTATATACCTATATGTATCCGTTTTTTAAAAAATAATAGTTGGCAACCCTAATTCATCTCGTCACTTACTATGGTACGTTTTTACGTTGATCTTTGTCTTTTAACATCTCATTTGTCTTGTGGATTATTTTAAAGTTGTCTGGGTCACATTTAAGGTTTGACCAATCCACATATTTATTGGCCCTAGTATATAATCAATAACTTTAATAAATAACTATAAATCTTCAAGGATTTGTCTGGTATTAACAGTAGAGTCACACTGTGAACGAGAGAAATATGTTGAATATTCATTTCATTTTATCGAAATGGAATATAATACCTAGTATTATGCACGAGATGTTGACAATATCAAACAAAGTTAGCTAACTGTTGTATTCTATAAGCTGTGACGTGGATTTGTAGATCCATAACTGGGGATAAGATTAATTTAATTAATCCTTTTGTTAATTTGAACAACTTAAATTACTTAGAACAGTGTTTCTCTACCTGTTTGTCATCACGGAACCCCTGTGATGTCTTTTGTAGTTGGCCGAATCCTATCCAAAGGATTTAGAAAACGCGTCATTATTTTTAAAAAAATGACAGTTGGTCCTGACAATTTTAGCATGTGTTTTATTATACCATACGATATAAATAATTATAGAAATGTAATTTAATAAACTACAACGTAACAAACAATTGCATTGTTGCAAACAATACATTCTTTTGTTACGTATTGTGACGTAACTGCACTGATTCGCCGACGCTAGTATACTTAAATTAACCAAGTGTGACGTCATCTCATATTTATTGTGAATGGAGTTTAATAGACAGTGACAGTGATAGTGCGGATAGCGAACAATCAAATTAAACATTCTTCGAACCGACCCCACATGAATGCAGAACTGGTTAAATAAAATTTCTTTTAAAAAAAATGTTAGTACCTACTTAATAGATACATCTTAAACGAGAAACACCAATCAGTTTTCAAAATAACCAATTCTGATCACTAAACAGCGTCTTGTGGCCACTCGTCAACAGAATTATGAAGGGTTTACTGAAAAGATTTTCATGAAAATATTTTTAATATTGAGAAGATTTTCAACCGCCAGACGACATGGTGTGTATTACAGTTCACAAGAAGCTTGAGAGGAAATGCTAACTATCCAGAGGGTCCATTACCTTGAAATTTACCGAAATTTGCCCTGAGATTTTACATTGTAAACAGATGTGTTACAATGTACAAGATAATTGAAGAAGACAATAAAGCCACTTACGCGATACTAGAACAACAACTTAAGATTTGATCCTCAGCTATTAACAGAATGCACGATCTCCTGTATTTAAAAAAACTTTCTTGCCGTGAATACTTCGCTTTGGTCTCAATGCGGATGGTTTTCCTGGATCGCAAATGGATTCCTTCGTTTGGGATCATCGAAATATATCCACTTTTCGTCTCCAGTCACAATACGATGCAAAAATCCTTTTCTTTTTGCCTTGCAAGCAAGATTTAAGACATGGTTTTGCGCCTCCCTATGTATCTTTCTTTCAGTTCGTAGATTTCTTCTTTGTAGATCTTTCCCATGGCTACCAAACGCACAGGAATTGTCTATCGATCAACATTCAACAATTGTGCGAGCTCATGTTGAGATTGACACAGATCTTCTTCGATTAGCGCCTGTAATTCCTCGTCCTCGAACTTCCTTGGCTGACCTGGACGAGGTTTGTCATCGACACTGAAATCATCACTTTTGAAACGTCGAAACCATTCTCTGCATGATTTATCGGTGAGAGCACTTTCACCATAAGCTTCTATGAGCATTTGATGAGCTTCAGCGGCTGATTACTTCAAATGAAAAGAGAAAATGAGAACTTAATAATTAACCCGAAAATTATGCTTTTTTGGCTCGAATTTCGATATTTTCAAATCAGATAAACACGATGTTATTGTTACAAACCCAAACGTTTATAAACTGAATATTATTGCCATATGTCAACACTAAAACATAAAGCCGGTTGCAGGCATTAGAAAATAATATAGTACAGCAATTGACCGCCAGATGGACCGAATTAATTCACACATTCTAATAGTCGCACTAATTTCCAAATCTCCCAAAAACTTTCTTTTGGAAACTACGTACTTACTGGACTATAAGTATATTTCATACCTTGAGTATCAAATCATAATAGTTCAGGAAATGTGTATTAAAAAGTGTATTTGTTTGATTCACAACTCTATTTCTCAAGTGTCATTTTTTTTTCTTGATGTTGTTGTTTGAAAAATCGAAGCAACATGTAATATTGAACAACAATGCTTTTAATTATTCAGTAGTTCCGCACCATCTCCGTTATGCGTCTCTACGTGTAACTTTGCTTTTATGATAAATGCTCTCAGATATACCGAGATATATAAGCTTGCGTTAGGATCGGGTTTAAACCCGGGATTTGTTCGGATTAATAAAGAATTCGCTTAATTATGATTAGTGTTATATTTTAGACAAGTTAAAGACTGCTAATGGTTTGTTTTGAAAATTTTCATTAATCTTTTGGTTTACTAAAAACCATGAAATATATATATATATATATAGGATGTATTAAGAACACGATTTTTCACGAAAACGCAACGTGGGAGCAAGTAGGTAAAAAAACTGATGACCAAAGTTTACCCAAAGTATCGAATGATAGTAATTTTCCGGAAGAAATCGGAAGTATAGTATATCAAGAACAACTCTTAAATAACAAAGTATGTCGTGTTGCAGTGGCGCACCCAGGAATTTTTGTTGGTGGGGGCCCGGAAGACAAAATTATCTAACACTTCTAAATTTCAAGTGATGATCTAAAAAGAAAGGTCCTCGCTTCGGAAATACAAAATGATGACATAAAAGAATAAGGTCCTCACTTCTAAAATACAAGTGACGACCTAAAAAAAGGTCCTCGTCTCAATTTGTGTGTTGTTATTTATATTTTCTTCCTTTACAGCCCCTCCCCCCTCGCTAGGTGCGCCAATGTCGTGTTGGGTATCTTTGACAGAGCTTTTGAAAAGAAACCACTTTACCTTAAACCTATTTAAAATATCTCTTATGGTTTACGAAAAATTGTATTCTCTATAAATACTTGAAAATAAAATATTGAATTCACAAGTGCTCATATTGATTTAAACACTTTCGCATATTTCCTGTTGAGATGTCTGTAGCTAAGATCATAATAAAATAATAATAATTAAAAATATTTCTTGAAAGTACTTAAATGCGAAAAATGTTTAATTATTTTTATTATTACGCTTGTGTGCATTACTAAGTATTTTTTCAGAATTCTTAATGTAAACATTAAGGTGCGTCTAATAATAAGACCAGAGACTGTATACAAAATCACAAAATTTATTTAATTGTTATCATATAACAATATATATATTTATTTGAACATTAATAGCTTTTGATATTAAGCGTCAAAATATTTATGAAATTTGTTTTTTTTTCTGCTTAGATTTCTTAATCAAATAAATGTAAATATTTTAAAAATAGTATACGTGGACGATTCCATCATTTCTTGTTATTTTAGTAAACCGGGCGAGACTTTATGACCAAATCTAAATATCTTAAATTACTTTAATTCACCGGCAAAATATAAAATTTGTAGTTTATTCTGGCACTGTTTCATTTTAAATAATTAATGTTCAATATTTGCTATGTCAAAATGTTAATAAATATTATATTTTGATAAACTACCGGTCATTTTACAAATGTTATATTTTAATGTATATATACATATGTATATATGTTTATATTCAGGATTAATCAAATGTAATTTTTTAAAAATTTTAAGTCTGCGTATAACCCCCGGAGGTTACTAGTTTCTTATACAAAACTAACAATCTGAAATAAAATTAGTATCCACCTATACATCAAATTTTGCACCGAATTTGTATCTATCTGATATGATAATTGTAATTGTAGAAACATTTATTGTAAAAATATTATCGCTCAATAACTTAAAAATAGACATCACCGATAATGTTCTGTAATTTTTTAAATCTATTTGTGGGTTTCGAAAAACTTTTATATTTATATAGTTTTATGTAGAAATGTTCAAATAATACGTCAATTTTTTTTTCGACTTGATTACTTATAGTTTAGAGCCTTCGTCGAAAAATATTATACTTAAAGATAATGGAATGCCACTTGGTACACGTATTCTTCACAAAAAATAAATCGTTTTTACCCGTAACACCAATTTCGAAAACCGCGGCAGATTCAAGAGGGCGGCAAAAATAGATTACCAAGTACAATAACTATAAGTAATTTTCACAATACAACAAAATAGCTAGAATCATATTTGTAGAATGAAGCTTTAGGTACAATTTGCCGCATCGTACGCAAATATGCGTCGATTGGTTTACAAGATGGCGTCTATAATGCAATTTGCTTATTTACAATTACTTAACAGTTTTTTCTACAATTAAAAATATCCTATTAGATAGATAAAAATTCGCTGCAAATTTTGATATATAGATTGTTATTAATTTTATTTCCAATTATTAGTTTTGTATAAGAAAATATTGAGGACTATAGGGTTGTGCGCCGCCTTAAGGTTTTGTTGGAATCTAGAAAGTGACAACAAATATGGGTACATATAAGGATATGCGATACTGATAAAGTATCGATATTTGGGTATCGATAATATCGAATAAAAAGTATCGATAATGGTATCGTATCAAAACAAAATATCTATAAGTATCGAATATATATTTTCGCACAGGAATACAAAATAGCAAAACAAATTCAGCGACATTCAACAAATAATAGCTGCATCATATTATGTATACCATTCCTTCTTTTTACTTAGTAGATATTGCGCAAGTTGCACAGTTCACTTTTTAGGGTTTTGTAGGTATGACAAAAAACCCTTATAAACGACAAAATGACGGCATTTTGTCGTCTGTCTGTCTGTCTGTCTGTCTGTCTGTCTGTCTGTCTGTCTGTCTGTCTGTTCGGAAAAATTGTAGCCAAACGGCTAAACCTAAAGAGTTGAAATTTGGCATGCTTATACAACTCTTTGACCCGCACATAGAAAAAATACTAAAACATCTAAAAAACATATCCCCCTAAAAATATAAACAAATATGTGCTCATCGAAAATATATATATATATATATATATATATGTTAGCATCTAGCCTTCCACGAAGCCCTGTTACGTCACCATAAAATGTTATCTAGATGCAATCCTAATGATGACGGCTCATTACACTAATTGGTTTTTATAAAACACACGTAGAATTTGATAGAGAGATCAGATGTTTTCATACGTTGTAAGAGTGAATACATAAAATAAAATAGTCTGTGAACAACTTGAGTTTTATTTAAACAATAAATCCCTTATTTGTTTACATCAGAAGTGGGATCGAGTCAACGTTTCTGCTTGAGAATGGGAATCATGCACGTCTTAATAATATTTTGTTATTTTATTGGGATCTCGCTTTGTTGCATTTTTGCAGTGTTTTGTTTAAATTATTAATTTGATGATTAAGTGACAAATAGTGATGTGATAAATTATTACCTGTCTGCGTTGTTTCGGATATTATTGAATTTAAGTTTGTGTGCTTGAACAGTTACAAAAGTTAATTATGCAATTTTGTTCATGAAAAACTTATTTAATCAATTTGCGAAGGCGAACGTTCGAAAACGTTTCTGGTTGTGAATGGGAAAAATGGAACAAATGGGTATGAAAATATTGTTTGTCTAAGATAGTAGTTTGAAAGTGAAAAACGCAAGTGATACGTTTCAATTATTGCAAATAATAAGTGATTATGGTGGACCACATTGGTGGAACTTCCACCGTGGAAGGAAAACGAAACGTTTGAAAACGTTTTCCGACGTTTTCAGATAAAACACTTTTGCAGGCTATAATTTTTCAGGTATTTTTCGTGCTATCAAACTAGTTACTCAAAAAAAAATTTGTCCCACACCCTGTAGCCCAGATGGTTTAAACTAAAAATCTGAAAAAATTCTAAGTAATGTACATTAGTGTAAACTGGAATAGTACGACAGGAATTTTTGATCAGATAATGTTTTCGGAAAATAACGCATTTTTTGTGTTTTTAACTAAAATATGTTAAATATTTAATTCGGTGTGTAACACACCAGATCAGTAGCTCTAGTAGCGTAGTTGGTTTTGTCTTGCGCTTAATAATGTAACTTAATTTGCAAACTAGAGTTCGAATCCTGTTAATTTTATTTTTTCTGTTTTTTTGCATTTTTATTTTGTTTAAATTATGTTGTCAAAATTATAGTTATATTTTGGTAAATGTTGCATTTAATTTTTAAAAGCGTAAATTTAATAACCAGTAGGAAGGGTTGAAATTATAATTTAATTCTGTTTGACGAAATCAGAGGGTGGGGTTTATGATTTAAGCAACCAATGGAAGCCATAGGCGCAATTTTCATAATCTTAATGAACCTTGCTATATATATATAAAAAAAAAATACTGCATATATATAGAAACTTAAATAATGGTATTAGGCATTCGAATTAAAATTAACAAAAAAAATATTTTAACATAAAATTTGTTTTGGCTTCCCAAATAACTCAAGTATCTGCGAAACCCTGAAATGTGTGAAAATTCACACTTCACATTTTTTTTATTAAACTTCGTGTTTCTCTTTATTTTAGTTCTACATTTCTATAAATTAGTATGTTATGATCAAGCATATGATGACCCATTTTTTCGAATGTTTAACCTAATTTTTTTGTTGTATTTAAAATAGTTTTTAATCTTAAATAAAAAAGTTTAGACAACATAAAACTCAAGGTTATATTTTATGTGGAACTGCTACTAGGTAACCATAATCTTATTTAGATCTAATAATTCTGAGTATTTAAAATAACGTATTTAAAATAACACGCAGTGGCAAATATTCGCAAAGGCGGAAATGGCCGAAATCCTGAATCCTATATCAGGGTGCCCCAAAATTTTCTTGAATTATTTAAAAAAAATTATTTGACTTTAATAAACGGGAATTTTCTACATTTCCGGATATCTTTGGGCTTCGGTCGGACACCCGGACACGTAGTACATAACCCGGAATGTCCGGGTCAAAAACGAACAGGTGGCAAGACTGTCTAGGGCCCCCTAAAAGCAAAATACGCCACTGCTAACAAATGCAAACATATAGGAAAAAATTGCTAAGCGATATGACATCTGGCGAGATTTTAAGCAACTAGAGAAATAGACATTCTATCGCTTTTTACATTGAGTTATTGAGAACTGACACGCTCGGATACGCAGTCTGGTGGTCAAATATGGTACTACGCGACTGTAGTACTGTTTGAAATTATTACATATGTTCTAGTGTTGATTTTTTGTTAGAACGTCGATAGATACATTTTCATAAAATAAAAATGTACTGTGCTTAAATTAACGTGTTTCCTGTTAGCATATTCACAGCTGAATACTAGACAATTCAGCCATATTGTCTTGTATTACAGCGCCGCCAACGGTAATATCACTTCTCAATATCGGAACGCAAAATATATTTTTGCATTTTACTAGTGTTGTTATTGTATTGTTACGTTTTGTTAAGTTGTATGTTATTTTATATTATTTTAAAATCAGTTTTAAATTGTTTTTACTGGTACCAAGTGATAATAAATGAAAATAACCTTAAATTAAAGTGGACGAAAAGACAAAAATCATGTCGAAGTCGAAATATTATTGCTGTGTACCTGAGTGTAATTTGTGGATTAAAAGATATCCATTTCAACCTAAAAAATAACCTAACCTAAATAACCTAAAAGGTCAATTTCAACCTAAAAAATTAATAAAAACATACCTTAAATTATTCTTATTTATTAATATTTGATGTTATAATATTTCACTGATTACCTTGCATAAAAACACGTAATAATATTGTAGAAAAATTACAAAAACCACCAGTAAACACTAAAATTCACGTTATTCCCCATATGATTGTATGTAATGAATGTCTATTTTGGAAGTTCCAAGTATGCCGCAACAGCGCTGCGATCTTAAAATATTTTCCCTACCTAAAAGCTTAACAGAGCTCTTTTGTTTCAGACAAATCCTGTTATTTTATAAAATCAAACTCAAGTGAACAATGCAAAAGAAATGGATTCAGATGTACAAGTAGAGCGAGGAGATAAGAAGACATATGTAATAAGATCAAGCAAACTTCTATGATTCTGGAATGCACCAACATTGCAATGCAGGTAGGAGTCACATAGCTCTATATTATTGTTTCAATCTGTTCAACTTATGTTAAAAATAAATCTATCCTACTGATTCTTAATTTTAGATCTGATATATTTCCTGTATTCATAAATCTTAAAAATTGCAAAATATTAATCCCTATAGAAATAAAAAGAATCTTTCTAACAAGCAAAGAGATGGATTAAAATTTTTAACACGCTCTTTTCTGAATGCTTCATTTAACTTAAATTTAAATGCACTAAAAATTTATGAAGTGCGCAAAAAAATATATCAAAGTTTTTTATATAATTCTCTAACTTTTGTAAAAGAAACTATTACAAGTAATTCCTGTTGAATAGGGATGACTATATATGCCTACTTAATACTCTAAATAAGTGGTTCTTAACCGATATTCCGCGGAACACTAGTGCACCTTGAACTTGTTGCCGAAGAAGATTTTTGAGGTTTCCCACGAAATTATGAGTCGTCTTGTATATGCAGGGTGTTATGGGGAATAGTTTAACCCAGGGGTATGAAACTCATATACACGGCCTTGAAACGGTTTTAAGTTATATTCCATCCACCGACAGCGCTAAAAGCGTTTTTTTAACCAACATTTTGAGAACACTTCATTATCGGCAATTTGCGGCAATTGTTTTTGACGTTGGAACGATAGGTGACAGTAAATTGTGATTGTGACAGTGATGAATTTTATAAGAAATTTTAAATATTAGCACCACATTTTTTATTTTCAAATAGTGTAATGTAATTAATAATAGTTTAAATGGTAAATGCAAAAGAAATATAAATAGTGTAATAAAAAAATTGCACATACTAAATTTAATATTATCTGTCTCATTTTGTAATACGGAACTAACAGGAAAAGTTCATTTTTTATGTTGTATATTGACACTACATTTGTAATATTATCATAGTATTGGTTCACACGGATACGCCAAAGTCTGTTTACACCACAACAGTCACCAAAGTAACCAGATCTAGTTTCGTATTACAAATTGAGACAGATTATATGTACAATAAAAGTAAATATAAAAGTAAAAAATAAATACTTGTTTATTTATTTCATATGCTTGCTTGCAAATAAAATAATAAAACTTAATGCTTACTGAAGTATTAACTTTTAACAATTGTAATTAATTTTAATTTTAGGAAATTAATTAGGAGAGTTGTAAATAAATTAATCATAATTTTCGGTTCAAGGCAATCTTTAATTTTCTACCAAAATTACATTTTATTTTTCAATTTTGGTAGAAAATTAATGATCGCGCGATTCATAGCAATTTAAAATATAAAAATATATTTGTGTGCACTATGGGTTGCATACTATCTAATCCTAGTTCATATTACAACCACGAATGTCGCAACTATCGCTGTCCAAAGCCGTAACGTGGGAGTCCGCTATCTTGTTTTATAATTTGTGGTTTAACCATTACTAATTTTATTATAAGAGAAACGATACAGGTTAAAGAAGGAAAGTTGATGTATTTTACTCTGCAAATATGGCTCTATGTCCCAATAAAAACAATAATTTTGTCCAGACTTCAGTTAGTCGAAGAAAACCAGTAGCCTTGAACTCTGAAATCACTAAAATTAGACTATGTCCTTAGAGAGTGTAATTACATTTATCTAGTGAGAATGTCATATAGTCAGTGGAATTTTAATTTTTTTAATATGTCTCAAAAAAAGTTAAAAGCTCACCAATTCAAATGTAATACCGGATAAAAGCTAAAGTTTTTTTACATATAGTTTCCGGTAATATTCCGCATCAGCATTTTCCTTCTTTTTATCCATTTTTCGCTTCAACATTGACAAGAAACCTTTATTCAACCAAATTTCATTTACACCATTTTTCATTAAATTTTTTACCAGAGTTTTTTGTATGTAATTTTTCTAAAGCAAAAAAGACTGATACACGAAGGGCTTCTTTCGCGTTAGACCAATAATCAAGTGAATTATATTATTTGTTGTAGAAATGCACGCAAGTTATAGTTTTAAATAACGGTTTTATTAAAAAATAAATATATACAGGATATCAAGGACAACTTTGAGTACCTTTGGATAGAGCTTTTGAATAGAAACAACTTTTACTTAAATATCTTTTATGGTTTAAGAAAATTAGTATTCTCTATAATCACTTGAAAGTAAGGTATTTATATTTACAAGTGCTCAAAGTGCCTTTCATTTTAATTTAAACACTCCTGGGCGGCGGCGGACGGCCATAAGAAAAATCTAGTAAACTTTTCTCAAAATCTAGTAAAAATTAAAGATAAAAAAAAACAAAAAATTACAATGCTATCATTTTAAGTTAGAAATGATAATGCATTTTTTTTCTTACGAAAAGATTTAAATTTTAATGAGGTAAAAATTATTAAAAATCATTTGACATCAAAGAATCTTAAATTAAAAATTCTCAGAAGGATTCAGAAACATCTGGCATACTCTCTCCTTTTTGGTCCCCATGAGGGATAAGGGTAATAAAATAAACTCTTTTGTTATACTTAACTTCTTTTAGAATTACCAATTACATGACACAATTTTTAAAACATGTGCTGATTTGCAATTTAAATTAATCAGACTCGTTTGAGAAAAGAGCCCTGTTTTAGATGTTTTAGCCGTTTTTAAGCCGTTTATGAGCTGTTTCAGATCTGTTTCTAACCTGTTTATAAAATGTCGATTTGTAAAAATACAACTAAAATGTATATAAAACACTAAAATCACCATTATAGAAAAAATATAGATGTATAAAAACTACACATTTGTATATTCTTTTAAAATTAAACTGTTTTTCAATTAAAATTGAAATATTAACACATTTTGCAAACTTGTTTTTGATTATATGTCACTTTATTAAGCACTTCATGTTGCCTATAAGTTATTAGACAAATAAGCCTATTTATTAGCAACCTAACTATTTCGGGGTGGAACTCTCGGAAAAAAAATTATGTTGCTAATAAATTTATAGGACAGTTTATTAGCTGGAACTCTCGGCCCTAAATTATAAATTATTAGAGTAATTAAAGTTTTTTTTTTATGGGGGTGGCAAAAAAAATCTCGCCCAGGGCGCCAGAGTTGCTAAGGCCGGCACTGTGTATTTAATATATGAATTATTTGAAATGGAAGTTATAATTTTTTGCCAGCGTTTATTATGGTTTTAGATTCGCTTGACCTCAAATGGACTTAGTTTAAACATTTAAGTACCTAGACATATTTAGATATTGTCTTTGTATAAAGCAGGGACGTAGCCAGGGGGGGCATATGGGGCATTTGCCCCCCCTCCAGGATAGTTTAAATCCTGGTTAGTTTACCTTATATGAAATATAATTTAGGTTGTCAGAAGTTCTCTTCACCGGAGGTGAAGAAAATTTATAAATTTACCGGACTTTTATTATTTAATATACTACAAAAGACCTAGAACAGGGGTCGGCAACCTGCGGCTCTTTTAGAAAATTTTGTGGCTCTTTGGAAATAAGCTGGTTTTTATTTTAATATAATCTATTTTTTAATTTTCAACTTTCTGCCTGTACTATACAGGTTTCGTATTTTTCAGAATGTTTTACGGTGCAATTCACGCACGGTAATTCCCCGAGTTACTGCATATTCCCTTTTAGAAGAAGTTATTTGTTTCGAAAAAAAGTTATCTGTATTTGTGAATGATTTACGTGCAAAAACATTTTTACATTTTATTAATTTACAAAAACATGTTATTAATGCATTTTTTTTTTTTTTCACAAACTATAGAGATAGATTTAAAGAGTTTAGAAAATATAAAGCTACACTAAAATTGTCACTATTTTCGGATCCACATATTACTGTACGTAAATCTTTTCACATATGAAATTAATAAAGAGTCAGTTAAGAAGTAATCTTACTGGCCTGAAACTAGAGTGCTGCCTTAAGTTAAAGATTACTTAATATTCACCAAATATTGAAGTCTTATAGAACACTATACAGGAGCAATCGTCCCATTAAAAAAATTATTATATTGTAATATACTGGCAACTACAATAGGTATCACGAACTAAATGTACAAGTAAATGTTAATTTATTGTAATACTTGATTATTTTAAAACAAATAAACTATTTTTACGTTTTTTTCTTAAATATAGCATATATTTTTTAGCGGCTCTTCAATGTTATTGTGTTTTTTTTTTTCAGTATAGATTTGGCTCACTTTAAGGTTGCCGACCCCTAACCTAGAACGCTGTTATTTTCTACCCAAGCCATGTAATGAAGGTCGTACCGACCAATTTAGAATATTTTGTTATTTGCCCCCCCCCCCCCCCCCCAAGCTGAAATCCTGGCTACGTCCCTGGTATAAAGTATACAATTGTAAAAAGAGCAAAATCAGAATAATCTTATAATCTGTAAATTTGTGGTACATTTGAATTTGCTCGTAATATGTTGTGTTTATTTACTGTTCGTGCAAATTCAGTTATTTTAAGAATTACCTTCAAAACTGCATTTCAGTATTTCCATAACAAATGGCATTGTTGTCATTGTCATTAGATCAAAATGATAAAATACTGACATTGACACGGATTATTATCGATTTTAAAAAAGCTTCACAATACGGCAATATATAAAATTATAATGACCTTTAAAAGCTCTCACCTTTTTTTATTATGGTAATGTAAAATATAAATAGACCTACAGTGGTGGTAATAAGTCTTACATCACTCCTCTCATTTTACCTTTCTTAACTATTTTTTTTTGTTTACACCAGCATTGTATCAAAACAGAGACAACACATTTTTAGGGTTTTGTAGGTATGACAAAAAAACCCTTATACCGTCATTTTGTCGTCTGCCTGTCTGTCTGTCTGTGTGTCTGTCTGTCTGTCTGTCTGTCAGTCAGCCTGTCTGTCAGTCTGTCTGTTCGGTAAAAATTGATAAAAACATTAGATGCTTCCTCTATGACCATGGACTCCAACACTTCCTTCTGATTGCACCGTAATTAGAATTTTTGCGCCTATATCATAGCATAGCTTCGAGCCTTTTTAGGGTTTCGTAGGTATGACCAAAAAACCCTTATACCGTCATTTTGTCGTCTGTCTGTCTGTCGGTCTGTTATAATAAAATTAGAGGCCATGTTTGTTTTTATTGTCAGAATTTATTGTTGCATTTAAAGTTGCTGTTTTGTTGTGTTTTTAGTGTTTTTTAGGTATGACCAAAAAAACCCTTATACCGTCATTTTGTCGTCTGTCTGTCTGTCTGTCTGTTCGGTAAAAATTGTAGCCGAACGGCTAAACCTAGAGAGTTGAAATTTGGCATGCTTATACAACTCTTTGACCCGCACGTAGGTAAAATACTAAAACATCTAAAAAACAAAACCCCTAAAAATATAAATATATATGTGCACACCGAAAAAAAAAAATATATATATATAATTCTGAATAGTGTATCAAATGAAAGCCCTTAGTACGTGGATTAACGATCAAAATTTTATTTTTGCAAAATAAATTATTTTGATGCGATTTTTGCCAAAATTGTGCAAACAAATTTTTGTCCCACACCCTGTAGCCCAGATGGTTTAAACTAAAAATCTGAAAAAATTCTAAGTAATGTACATTGGTGTGAACCGAAATAGTACAACAGGAATTTTTGATCAGATTATGTTTTCGGAAAATAACGCATTTTTTGTGTTTTTAACTAAAATATGTTAACTATTTAATACGTTGTGTAACATACCAGATCAGTAGATCTCGTGACGTGGTTGGATTTGTCGTACGTTTAATAATATAACTTAACTTGCAAACTAGGGTTCGAATCCTGTTGATTTTATTTTTTGTTTTTTTTTGCATTTTTATTTTGTTTAAATTATTTTGTTAAAATTCTATTTATATTTGGTAAATGATGCATTTAATTTTTAAAAGCGTAAATTTAATAACCAGTGGAAAGTGTTGAAATTATAATTTAATTCTATGTTTGACGAAATCAAAGGGCGGGACTTATGATGTAAGCAACCAATGGAAGCCATAGGTGCAATTTTCAAAATCTTAATGAACTTTGCTATATAAAAAAAATACTGCATGTATTTAGAAACTTAAATAATGGTATTAGGCATTCGAATTAAAATTCATAAAACAATATTTTGACATAAAATTTGTTTTGGCATCCCAAATAATCATAGTTTAGTTACTAAATACCTGCAAAACCCAGAAATGTGTGAAAATTCACACTTCACATCAATTTTTTATAGGTGAAGATGGATAAACAGGTATCTAAAGGGCCAATTTTGCTGCCCTTCAAATACCAGTACGCTTGATAATTGCCCCAATACCCACGACTAGTTACCCCAATGCTTCTTGCCAGTTGACCTCAAGATTCTTACAAGAGAATCTTTTATATTCGTTCACTCATAGATAGTGCTACTTAATACTGATATCGTTTTATTTCTATCACCCCTGGAATGTAGTTAGCCCGGAGACTTTCAACGCCAGCCTCGTAAACTAATTGAAGAGTTCTACAACTGGTCTTGAAATGTAGAAAACTTATCGACCAGATGGACTATCCTTAGAAATATTGATTAAATATAAAAACAACATAAACTTGAAAAAAACTTATTTATATTTATTGTTTATTGCTTTAAAATATTTATAAAATAAACATAAACAACTTTAATACGGTTTTATGTAAATTTTTAAACAGTTTAGATAATAAACATTCTTTTAATTTTGTTTTTTATTTGAAGAAATGTAAAATTCAATTACAAGACATGTTTTTCCGAAATTCTAGACTAATAAAAGAACAATCTTTAGCGCGATCTTACAGATGAAAAAACCAACATATATTTGATACAGGAAATTCAATTTAATTTGTCCACAATTGCTAACTCGAAAACTATAAGTGCTAGGAGGTTGATCAAATGTGAGAACAATTGCCATTTTATAAAAGAATATCAATAACCAAAGGGTTGTTCATAAATCCGTTCGTTTTTTTTTTTCATCTTTTATTCAATAAAATATACATTCTAAAAAAACTTTTATTATCAAATGGACTGTCCATTATTTTCTATCACTTTGGACAAACGCTCAGGCAATTTCATAATGCCATCTCTCCAGAAGGTTCCGTCTTTGCTCTCGAAAAATCTGACCAGGTGAATTTTGATTTATCGTCCATAGATGCGAAATTTTTTCCGTTAAGGGAACATTTCTATATGTATTTTATCTGCAGTTTCTTAGAGAATAAATCTGTAAAATATTGTTCATATCAGTCAAAGGATATAGGGGTATCTAGAGTTTCTTGTTTATGCCTACGAAACCCTAAACATTTATGTATGTAATTATTTTCGCAGTTTCTTAGAAAATAAATCTGCAAAATTTTGTTCATATTGGTCAAAGGATATAGGATTGTCTAGAGTTTCTTGTTAATGCCTTAGAAAGCCTAGATATTTCTGTATGTAATTATATTCGTAGATACTTAGAGAATACATCTGCAAATACTGTTCATATCGGTCAAAGGATATAGGAGTATTCTAGAGTTTCTCGTTTAAGCCTCCGAAACCCTAGAAATTTCTATAGGTTATCCGCAGATTTTTAAATAATAAATCTGCTAAATATTTTTCAAATCGATCAAAGGATATATAAGTGTCTAGAGTTTCTTGTTTATGCCTACAAAACTCTAGACATTCCTATACGTTGTTTTATCCGCAGATTCTTAGAGAATAAATCTACAAAAAAAAATTCATATCGATCAAAGAATATAGGAGTGTCTACAGTTTCTTATTTATATTTACAAAACCCTAGACATTTCTGTATGTTATTTTGTCCGCAGATTCTTAGAGAATAAATCTGCAAAATATTGCTCATATTGGTCAAAGGATATAGGAGTCTCTTGTATATGCCTACGAAACCCTACACATTTATGTATGTAATTATATTCGTAGATTCTTAAAGAATAAATCTGCAAAATAGTGTTCATATCGGTCAAAGGATATTTTGAGTGCCAAGAGCATTTACAAATTGATGTTTATTCAGCTTAATTTTTAATTTTAAAAACTGATAAATTGGTTGAATAAGGTGAGTGTCAAATATGGTGGTACTTTTTTAGAAAAAACATTGACACATTTTTAGCTTTGTGAGTCGTTATCGTGCAAAAAAAAAACGCAGTTTAAATGCCAGTTCTAAAATGACTATCTTATTTTTCACCATCCATAAACCATTTCATGTTAAATTTTAAAGTCAATTTACTTTATTTAAAGCTACTTTAATTATGAACATATGACATATTTTTAGTATTAAATGCTTTAAAAATTTAACGAGTTATTAAGCTGTCAAAATTGATTGACATTTCAAAATTTGAATGATCAATAAATTATTTAAGAGATATTAAATTTCTGAATAAAATGTTTCTTAGAATTTAATTTAGACATCTATTTATAAAGACCATGACCCAGAATAGCAAAAGAATGTTTTGCAAAGATGATTCACTTCTGCTCATGTTGCGGGATAAAAGTATAAGGTCTGGCGTTTCGTGGTGAAACACAATGCCCTTCTTTCATTACTGCAACTTGGCTAAGTGGCTACGTTCTTTTCCCTCATCCGACGTACTCATTTGACCTTGCACTTATTTCGCTCCCTGCACAATTTTATTGTTGGCAATGCACCTTGGACAAGTCAACTTCTTCCTTGGACAGCAAAGTGGATATACAAAATATTCTTGTTTTTTATGTCTTTGGGACAGCAGAGCTAAGGATCAGCACTGGACTAACAGAAATTGGGTGATTTCATAATGCCATCTCTCCAGAAGGTCAAGAAATGTCATAATTCAAGAAAAACAAAACGACGTCAACGGACCTTTGGTTGCGAGAGAGAAAATTATATTTACACCCTTGCATATCAAGTTTGGGCTTATGTAGAAGAAATTTTGAGATACTTAATTTAGGCTACTTGACACGTAAATTTCCTGGGATTAACTCTGCAAAACTGAAAGCCAGAATATTTGATGGTCCTCAGATAAGGCAACCTACTGAAGATCCACAATCCAATCCAACCGCATCAATAAACGAGATTGAATCTAATTCTTGGTGTTCATTTATTCAAGTAGTACAAAATTTTCTTGGAAATCATAAGGCAGAGAATTAGTGGAAAATATGCTTTCCAACTTTAATTCTCGGTTGTATTATGACCACTTACCAGAAAACCTAGGTGATTTTAGTATAGAACCGGGGGAAAGATTCCATCAGGACATAAAACTATGGAAGATATCAAGGAAGATAAGATAGCCACATGATGGCCTACTGTTGGAGTCTTCAGAAAGACTATTCTGGTAAACTCCATGCTAGAAAGTCGTACAAAAGAACATTTTTAAGTGATAAGTGATGAATGTATATTTATCTACTTTGTGAAATAAATACCTTACTTTGTTTCTTTTGTGTAACTGGCAGTTGGAGCAAATAGTAACAGTAATAACGTGAAAAATACACAAGTTAAGAAATAAGATATTTTATTGTCAGAGGCCAATATAGCGTATCTCAAAAACTAGATCTGATAGACCAAATCTGACGGCTATTTTGGATTCTGTGCCCAAAAATTGTCAAGAGACAGTTAAAAACTCGCACCAAAATGTCTGTTGGGCAGTGTGATAGTCCAATATGGTACCCATAACGTGCTCCTCGAAGGAAGAGGGTTAATTCTGTACATTGGTGTTAATGCGGTAAAATATAATTTATTTATTTCCATTTCCACTCACAGTTTGGGTTGAATTTCAGGTTATTCAACGTCTGCAAACTGATAGACAATGAATTTTTAACTGATATTCTCTTGAAAAAAGCTATTACTGGTGAATATCGTTACTTAATTTATAAGACAAACAACTTTGATGGTTCATTACACTATAATATGTTTTTTTATTATGAAATAGAAAAATTTCATTATTAATTTTTTGTGTCCCAAAAGAAAACTAGCATTAAAGATGCCAATATTTAGATAGAAACCTTTTTTTTGTTGTACTTTTTGTGTTTTTTTATGTATTTCTTTGTAAGTTCAACTTTAAAGTCTTATTTCAAGGTTTTCATGTTTCCATTAAAGCGATATGTATTGGTGGAATCAGAAACAGCTTATGGATAAAAAAACAGAGATAGTAAACTTCCTGTCAACTCAGAAATAGATCGGTTGTTTTAAGCGCTCGACAGAGACAGATAATCGATTTGAATTAGTGAAAACAGAATTGACGATAGCTGTGTACAAGAACAGCTAACGATCTGTCAATTTCGATGTGTTTTTCAAAACCTAATTCAAAATATAAAAACAAAAACTGCAAAAATTAAATAGTTTAGTAATTAATTTTTAAATCATCGTACATATATAATTAGCTATTGTGTGTATGTGATCTGGCTAACATTGAGACGCCATTTTTTCCTAAGGTTCTCGTGATTGGCTAACTGGGGAATATTGAGGTCTCTTGATTGACAGGTATTTTGCAGATTTATTCTCTAAGAATCTAATATAATTACATATATAAATGTGTAGGATTTCGTAGTCTCTAGACACTGCTATATCCTTTGACTGATATCGACAATATTTTGCACATTTATTCTCTAAAAATCTACAAATATAATTATATACAGAAATGATCGATATGAAAAATATTTTTTAGATTTATTTTCTAAGAATCTGTGGATAAATAACATACAGAAATGTGTAGGATTTCGTAGGCATAAAGAAGAAACTCTAGACACTTCTATATCCTTTGATCGATATGAAAAATATTTTTTATATTTATTTTCTAAGAATCTGTGGATAAAATAACATACAGAAATGTGTAGGATTTCGTAGGCATAAAGAAGAAACTCTAGACACTTCTATATCCTTTGATCGATATGAAAAATATTTTGCAGATTTATTTTCTAAGAAACTGCAGATAAAATTACATATAGAAATGTTTAGAATTTCGTAGGCATTAACAAGAAACTCTAGACAATCCTATATCCTTTGACCGATATGAAAAATATTTTGCAGATTTATTCTCTAAAAAACTGCAGATAAAATTACATATAGAAATGTTTAGAATTTCGTAGGCATTGACCAGAAACTCTAGCCAATCCTATATCCTTTGACCGATATGAAAAATATTTTTTAGATTTATTTTCTAAGAATCTGTGGATAAATAACATACAGAAATGTGTAGGATTTCGTAGGCATAAAGAAGAAACTCTAGACACTTCTATATCCTTTGATCGATATGAAAAATATTTTTTATATTTATTTTCTAAGAATCTGTGGATAAAATAACATACAGAAATGTGTAGGATTTCGTAGGCATAAAGAAGAAACTCTAGACACTTCTATATCCTTTGATCGATATGAAAAATATTTTGCAGATTTATTTTCTAAGAAACTGCAGATAAAATTACATATAGAAATGTTTAGAATTTCGTAGGCATTAACAAGAAACTCTAGACAATCCTATATCCTTTGACCGATATGAAAAATATTTTGCAGATTTATTCTCTAAAAAACTGCAGATAAAATTACATATAGAAATGTTTAGAATTTCGTAGGCATTGACCAGAAACTCTAGCCAATCCTATATCCTTTGACCGATATGAACAATATTTTGCAGATTTATTCTCTAAGAAACTGCAGATAAAATTACATATAATGTTATGGGTATCGTAGGAATAAACGAGAAACTCTACACACGCCTATATCCTTTGACCGATATGAACAATATTTTGCAGATATATTCTCTAAGAATCTATGAATATAATTACATACAGAAATATCTAGGGTTTCGTAGGCATAAATTAACGTTTCAAATTATTTTTAGTTTTAATATAAATGTAATGTACTGAGTAAAAATGAATCGTTTTCCCATCTTAAAAAGTTGAATAAATAATCTATCTATATAATTATCAAGTGTCTGTATGTAGTGTAACATTATGTTAATTTTTCCTAAGGTTCTCGTGATTGGCTAACTGGAGACACACTGTGTCTTGATTGGCTGACAGGTGACACCTTCTCCCGTGATTGGCTAATGGGTGATATCCTGTCCCGTGATTCGCTGATCGGCGATGATATTAATATACGTTAAAAAATAAAACCAAATACACATAGAAACAATTGACATTTTTATATTATAAATCCGTCATTATTGACGGGTAATAACCTATTATTTTAATAATATTAGTATATATAAGTGTACACAAATATTTAAATAACATATAAAGTAACTAAAAATTATCCTGTGTCGAAGTTAAAAATTGACTGTCGCGGCGCTGGGATATTAAATTTATTTCTTATATCGTTATTTTATTTTGTTTGTTCTCAGTTGGTAATAAGTACTTCTATTGTCGAATAATAACATTTCATTCTCGGTGAAAACTATAAAACAAAGAACTTTTTCACTGTTTAACTAATATGTGCTTATCCACGCGGGATGGAATCATATACGGTCTATTTGGATATTACGTTCTGTCTAAATAACGTACAGTAATTACGCGAAAACTAATTTTGGAGCGTTTGTTTAACGTTGGTCAGTGCATACCATGCAAATTTATACAATATAACTTGTCTAAAAATTTTAATTAGATTAAATAAAATGTATACAAAAAAAATTGGCTTTACCGTCAGCAAATAACAAAAGTTTAAATGTGTTAGACGCTGAGAAAATGTTAGGTTAGAACAGTAATGAAATGTGTACGTTATTTAACTTTGTAGAAATATTTTGAGCTTACTATGAAAGCAGCTTACACTAAATAATATTGTGGTAATCGGATTTTCTTTGTAAGCCAAGTTAAGAAAATATAAGACAAATCTGGAAAATTGAGTTACTAAGTCGTTGAACTTTTAAAAAGATTTGTATAATAATATTTTCATTAAACACATATAAGTAGGGAGCAAAGCATAAAGATGAAATTTCTCCGAAAATTCCAAAGTAAGAGGGCTACCCTTTAAGTTTTTACAAAAACTAAGAAAGAAACATTTTGAAAAAGCAATAGAGCAAACTGTTTTATTGCTTTAAATATTCGCCTTTAAGATTTATACAATTTTGCATACGTTCAAACCATTTCTCGATACATTTTTTCCACTCTGGCAAACAAATTCTTGTATACAATTCAACATTAACTATTTTCCGATCCTCTAAATGAATATCTGCGACATGTCCAGTACAACCGAAGAAACAATCAATCATTTTATTGGAAGTGCTTCGTGAATGAACAACTTTTCTGGGTTTCGGTTCATCTTGGAAGACCCAAACAGTAAATTGTTGCTTAGTTTCCGGTTCATATGAATAAATCCAAGTTTTGTCACCTGTAACGATGTTGTATACGGATTTTGCAGTGCCTAGGTTGAATTTTTTTAGCATTCCCTTACACCAATCAACACGAGCCTTTTTTTGAGCTTCGGTCAAATTATGCGGAATCCATTGGGAACAGATCTTTTTCACAGCTAAATGTTAATGCAAAATCGAATGTATTGCAGTCTGCGATATGCCAAAGGATGCCTCTATCTCACGGTAAGTCAAATGTTGATCTTCTTCAATCATTTTGCGCATAGCTTCGATGTTTTTTTGAATCACAACCGATTTTGGTCGATCTTCACGAAATTAATCACTAACGGACGCACGATCACGACGAAATTCTTCAAACCAATTATAAACAGTCTTTTCTGATGGTGCTTCATTACCAGAAGTTGAACGGAGCGAATCTATGCATTGTTGTTGAGTTAGGCCTTTACTAAAATCGTAAAAAATCATCCAACGAAAGCCTTCACGGGTAATATCCATTTTTTCACAAACTTGTGTTTTTTTAAGTTAACTGTCAACAAACTACTCGGTGAATTTATAAGCTGCCACTGATTTCACAATAACAAATATTAAATTTTACGAATATAGTAATATAGGTAGAAATAGGAAATAATTTCACTCAGCTTTTTAGACAAGAAGCGTTTATTTTAACAAAACACAACGTTTCGCCAACAACATTGTTGGCTTCTTCAGGTGCTATAACAATAACATCAAAATAGAAAACAATCTTATACAATCAATAAAGAAAATTTACCTATGTTAGTTAAACGTAGCTATAACAGACTGTACATCAATCATCTCCAAGGATGGTGAATTGCAGAAATTCATTGACAATAATGGGTTAATGTTCCGTATAAGTCCACCGCGTCAAATTAGAACTAGGCTGTATGTTTAGAATAGAATATATGTAAGAGTGGGGAACCAATAGTAATAATTCTTGCATATGTGCTCGGTGTAATCAGGCACAACTTTTGTGCAATTTAGAATCAAGGGAGGACGGTGTCTACACAGGTGTTATTTACATAGTTAGTTCCTGAAACTTGGAAAATGGCTGATAATTATTTCAATTTTTTAAGTAATATGGAGAGTAAGGATATGAAAGAGGTGTTAAGGTGGTGTATGAATGAGGGTCTGATTGTGTCTGAATGTAAATGTCCCAAAAAGTTCCCAGACCCCTGATTTATATAATTGCAATGTGATCTAAATGCTTTCCATTTTTTCCCAAATTTAAACCCAAAATGTGATAGCTAAATTTTATCGCGTACAACTTCAAAGAGTTATAAAAAGGATGGATAATTTTATATAAAAAGGTATTCTGTGGCGATTTTCACGGCTCTGGATTTGCCTACTAGTTTTATCATTGTTTGTTTGCATATAGTGAAGATATATAAATGCTTTATACATTTTTAATACATTTATATAATTTGGTATGTATGAATGCGATGAAAACCGGAATGTCCTATTTTAGACATAAAATTGGTAGGTCGGAATATATTGATAATTTGAGGATTCTCTATTTTAATACAGTTAGTTTTTTCAACATATGTATACTATAAATCTCATTCAAACTATTTAAATATGACTTTAAGCGTATAAATACTGAAATTTCGTTATTCAAGTTTTTCTGTAAAAACCTTAATACGAGCTAAATGTTAACAAACACTTATTAAATAATTGCTTGAATTTCAAAACGTATAACTATCAAGTACTTATTTAGATTTCAGAATCGTAAATGTTATGTTTTGAAAGAAAGGGGCGGCGCTTCGTCAAGACCAAATCTCATTCCAACTAACATACACGTTCTGTCTGACGAGTTATGCCTGGTGGACTTATACGGAACCTTAACCAACTATACAACTGTCCAATATTAACTTATTCATAAATACAATGATATCAAGTTGCATCGACGCATCAATATGAATATAGTAATGACACATTTTAATATTGCCATCTAGTAGTCGTTTGTAAAAACATAATAGGTAACCCTCATATTGTCTTGTAATTTACCAATCTTTTAAGATGGTATTTTAGAAGGTAGTGTCCAATCAATAGCCCCATTAATAATTTTATTTTTAACTTAGGCATTATTCTTCATTATATCCAAGAAGCAGCTTGCCCAGCAAACATTCAACTAACGGCCGAATGCTGGCAAACTGCTTTTATGCTGGTAAATTACTGGCACCAAAAGTAAGTGCAACGCCAGTATTAATAATGTACTTCACATTTGTATTTCGCATTCCGCCTATACGAAGTACTTTACCAGCATTTTATAAGCACTCTTCTTCACTCATACTTTTTACTTAAAACCATCAGAAATAAATCTTGCAACTAATGCGATTATTTTGCACTTTACCGTTGCTAGGCCAGCAACTGATACATCAATGGGCCAGTAACGGCCCCGGGGTCACCGGGGTACTGGCCCATTACTTTCAATGCCGGGGAGTATGTGCTTTACCAGTACTGGCCCGTATAAAAATGTTTGCTGGGTGGTTATACCACATTTCGAAGAAATTAATTTAGTTCATAACTTTATAACAATTTACAAACTAGATGTAAACTGAAAAAATGGTGTTGACAATAAAATGAATTGATTACTGAGTACGGTAAATTAAATTCAACCCACATAGAATGCTAATGTCTAAATAATGAATATTGAGAGATCAAAGCTATTATTAGATATGTGGGAAGTAGCCATCGTTTGACGACAATGCTTATCGGGAAAATGACAGGATAAGGCAATCTAACCTATGTTCGAACATTCACAGTTTAATCACCACTCGACCGTCAATTGCGACAAATGAATAAATGCAGATTTAATGAGAAAAGCAATAAACAAATTGCTCTTTAAAACAGATCTATAGAATAGATAATCAAGATGATGAGGCTGACTTTCCACGAAATTATAATACGTAAATATGAATAGTGTGTAAATAGTCTCAACAGTAAACATGAAGATCAAGAAGGTACATTGACGAACAAAGATTGTTATAACTAATATTTGAGACGTCAACAGTCAAAATCTTTGGTTATACATAACAATTAAAGAAATAAACATTGTGAATAAAGATGTTCCGGAATAAAAACTGTAATAAAATTGTTAATATTTCGTAATATATACCCTGTACATTTTATGTCAGTGTAAGCGCACGCGCATTAGTGCGATTTTAATCTTAGTGCTAAGAAAAGTTGAATGTTATGGTGAGTTTAGTCAACACTTAGCGATAGCTTTAGTCTTACTCCTATATTTTAATTTTATCCTTAAAAGATAAACTATCGTATCGCTACGAGCAAGTTCATACAACACATTTCTTTAATTTTAGTCCTATGGTTCTGGCCTTGAAAGATAACTTATGGTGGGTTTAGTCAACACTTAGCGATAGATGTTGCGTTAATTTGAATCTTACTCTTAGTTTTAGTCTTGGCTTTAATCGTCTTGAATGAGTACGGGTTTATACAATGTTTTAACGAGTTTTAACTTTTAACAAGTAACCAATGAGACGTCGAGTTTAACGCACGCGCATAGTATCATTTTTCTAAATGTCAAAAAATTAAAATTTTTGGTTATTGACAAATATAACATTGTGTGTAAACATGTACCGAAATAAGTCTAGAAGTGTTGCTGCTATTTATGGCCTTATGTTGGCCACGATGGGTGCTTTTAGAATTTAAATCGGGGAACGCGCACGTGTATGATGCGTTTTAACGTGATTTACTCCCAGCCGTAGGAAAGTTATGGTGAGTTTAGTCAACACTTAGCGATAGCTTTAGTCTTACTCCTATATTTTAATTTTATCCTTAAAAGATAAACTATCGTATCGCTACGAGCAAGTTCATACAACACATTTCTTTAATTTTAGTCCTATGGTTCTGGCCTTGAAAGATAACTAAATTCTAACTTTCCTACGGCTGGGAGTAAATCACGTTAAAACGCACCATGCGCGTGCGCGCACCCCGATTTAAATTCTAAACGCACCCATCGTGGCCAACATAAGGCCATAAATAGCAGCAACACTTCTAGACTTATTTCGGTACATGTTTACACACAATGTTATATTTGTCAATAACCAAAAATTTTAATTTTTTGACGTTTAGAAAAATGATACTATGCGCGTGCGTTAAACTCGACGTCTCATTGGTTACTTGTTAAAAGTTAAAACTCGTTAAAACATTGTATAAACCCGTACTCATTCAAGACGATGAAAGCCAAGACTAAAACTAAGAGTAAGATTCAAATTAACGCAGCAGCTATCGCTAAGTGTTGACTAAACTCACCATTAGAATTTAGTTATCTTTCAAGGCCAGAACCATAGGACTAAAATTAAAGAAATGTGTTGTATGAACTTGCTCGTAGCGATATGATAGTTTATCTTTTAAGGATAAAATTAAAATATAGGAGTAAAACTATAGCTATCGCTAAGTGTTGACTAAACCCACCATAAATTCTAACTTTCCTATGGCTGGGAGTAAATCACGTTAAAACACACCATGCGCGTGCGCGCACCCCGATTTAAATTCTAAAAGCACCCATCGTGGCCAACATAAGGCCATAAATAGCAGCAACACTTCTAGACTTATTTCGGTACATGTTTACACACAATGTTATATTTGTCAATAACCAAAAATTTTAATTTTTTGACATTTAGAAAAATGATGCTATGCGCGTGCGTTAAACTCGACGTCTCATTGGTTACTTGTTAAAAGTTAAAACTCGTTAAAACATTGTATAAACCCGTACTCATTCAAGACGATTAAAGCCAAGACTAAAACTAAGAGTAAGATTCAAATTAACGCAACATCTATCGCTAAGTGTTGACTAAACCCACCATATCTTTCAAGGTCGGTTTTAAGAACCTCAACTAAATCAATGTGGTATCACGAAGCTCATTACAACTTCAGAAAATAAAAATCCCGTTTAGTTTCTCTTGAACATTATAAACAAAGCATACAGAAAATAAAAAATTGGATATGTATTAATTGGATATAAATAAAAACCAAAATCTTTACTGCCTTATCGTATTAATCTATTAATACGAGTAGTATTAATCAAATTATAAACTGGAGAACATAAAAAACCAGTTAAAACCAACATGGAATATTTCCAATTTCGTTTTTTCTCTTAAACAAAAAAATAAAAACAAAACGCTCCCGTTTCCGTTCTTTAATATCGTTATATTGTTTTTATTTTCGGTTTGCTATCATCCATGATAAAAATTGAATCAAAGAATTCCGGCTCTCGATTCCGACTCCCGACTCCTCCAAAAAGCTTCGACTCCTCGACTTCCGATTCAGAACTCGGACTCCGACTCCGACTCAGAAACAGCAATCAGTATCCAAAATGACAACTTCTGGCCGTTCACATCGCTTAAGACTTTGTGGCCACTTATCAATAGAGTTATCTGTAACAGTGATCCAGGCATAAGCAATAAAGGCAAAAAGAAAGAGGACTAATATACAAAGGGTGTGTGATAAATCTACCCAGGTAGATAACAATATATGTTTTGAATCGGTGAACGTTTCATATCTGCCGAACATTTTAAACGCTTTTCTTTAAAATAAAATAAACAACAAGAAATAATTCTTTTAAAATAACAAAAGTGAATGCACACCATTATCCTGAAATCAGATTTGACACCAAACTTGTACTGACATACTTCTTGAATTGTTTCTAAATTTATAACAAAAAATAATAATATTTTACTCGTAACTTAAAACAATACAAACCCATATTTAGAATATTCATGACAGTGAATAATAAGGGTTTTTGTCATTGTTAAGTTGGCATCCCTTGATTTCATGCGGTTGGCAACACTCTGGAATTCCCCGAGAATTCTATAATTGGGATCAGCCATTAGTACTAGTTACTACACTCGCCATTAGGGAGAAAACAAAATAGGTTATTAGAGAAAAAGGTGCACGAGATTTGATTAAATAGAAAGTATAAACAGGGTATAGTGACTTGCGACTTAATAGAATGCATCTGTCATTTGTGAGTTGAGTGCCGTTGAATCGCTATTATTATTATTATGGTTTTAAGAAACAAATTTTGGGCATATGTCTATAAGAACTTTTTTCATGTTATATTCAATAAAATACGCCACTGAAGTTTTGTTAAATATTCTAGTTACACCCTGCAAATACACAGATAATAAAATTTTAACATATTAATTACTGTATTTATAAACCGAAATAACGTGTAATATACAAATGTACGGGTATTAATTGTCAACATTACATTATTTAATTTGAGTATTGTGGTGCACCACAAATAATTAATTATATCAATAATAATTGTTTTGCGTGTATTTCAAGCTCAATTCTATTCAAATGTCGACTGCAAAATAATCAGCTATTTTCATTTTCCGAACAAAAGGGAGATTTCAAGGAGAAATTTATAAATATAATTGCTATCTAAAATTCTTTCTCTTTTCTCTATCTCTTGCACACTCACTCTTTGTTCTCTCTTTAGATTATTTTGTTGCTAATCTCACACAAATGGATTTTTGATCTCTCTTAAACAATATCCAGACCAAGCATGCCATACTTCAACACACAACTTCAAACAGCGCAGAACATCGCAAGGTTGAGTATTTATTTTTGCGTTGACAGGCAAGATTCTGTTGTCACAAGAGGGGATACATGGACCCGCGGCATCTGAGGACCTTTGGGGGGAGGAAAAATGTGTGAAGTAAAAAGGGCGCAATATGTTCAGTTGCGGCGTGGGGGGGAGTGCAATGTCACCAAGCTCAAACACTGGTTCGCAGTGGCGGATTTTCGCAAAGACAAAAAAGACAATTGTCCTGGGCCCGTATTTTTCAAGGGCTCAACGAACCCTCCCCCTTTCCCCTTCCCCTTTGAACGCCTCTAGGTTGAGGGCCCGTAAATCAAAAATGTCTTGGGTCCGGCGAAGGCTTAATCCGCCACTGCTGGTTCGTCTTCAAGTCTGTGTGGCTTCCCAAGGAAGTTATTTTGAGGGAGACAATATTGAATTGTAATTCTATTAGAATAATTTTTTTAAATCATCCGGTTATTTATTTTACACACCTCGTAAGTGCCGATAAATCAGCGTTGAAAACAAATCTTTCTACGTGTTCTTACCCTTAGATCTGAAAGATATGTTGCCAACTGCAAAGTGATAAAATTACTAAAATCTATAGTCCTGATTTCAACCCTGACACTACTGAAATTGCAGTTAAATTTAGTTCCACATACGTTTCACCAATTCAAAGAAATTTCTGTGAAAACGCTTTACTGAAATTTATGATCTTTGATTAGACTATTGTGAACCGTCCTTGACCTTTTCATTCAGAATTATGAAATCTATATACATTCATTAACCGGGATTAAAATTGTTGATGTCTGTGGCTTATTCTTTTCTGTAATAGGGTTTGGTCTAAATCTAATAGCTATTAAATCATAGATTACTGTTTATATAAGCTATTCCGCACCATCTATTCGCATTAGTTGCCTAATTACACATCGGACGTGCATTAACTAACTTAATCAGGTATTATTAAACATTTAGTGCTGTAATATGTGGGTTCAAGTCTGCATAATTCAGAAATCGATTTATACACTGCTCAATATCGTACAAGGGTATTTTGAAAATTAAATGGAAAATTAAAACAATAAATTATATTCGGGAACACAGGAAGTCATGATATAAAACTTCAAAGTCACGAGATACTTGTTTTAATTTTTTTTATGGCCTTTGCTGCTTCAGCATTCCATGCCTGAACGGGATTCGAACCCGAGACCTTAGCAACGCAGAGCGCATGTGTTACCACTACGCTACACCGGTCGGTATTAAAATTATCTTGTAATCCATCGACATTAGTTCTATGTAGGGTGACCATCCATCCCGGTTTTCCGAGATTGTCCCGGTTTTAGGTCAATTGTTCCTATGTCCCGAAAAATGTTTTCGGGACGGTCGATTGTCCCGGTTTTTACATAACTCTGCATTTGTAAGAAAAGAAATATTACAACTAGTCAATCTGAGAGGTAAGGTCTTTCTTTTTTGCTCTTCACTTGGATCTGGGAGGTGAGAACCTTTTTTTTGCTCTTCACTTGGATTTGGGAGGTGAGGACCTTTTTTTGCTCTTCACTTGGATTTGGGAGGTGAGGATTTTTTTTTTGCTCTTCACTTGGATTTGGGAGGTGAGGACCTTTTTTTGCTCTTCACTTGGATTTGGGAGGTGAGGATTTTTTTTGCTCTTCACTTGGATTTGGGAGGTGAGGACCTTTTTTTTGCTCTTCACTTGGATTTGGGAGGTGACGACCTTTTTTTTGCTCTTCACTTGGATTTGGGAGGTGAGGACCTTTTTTTTGCTCTTCACTTGGATCTGGGAGGAGAGGATTTTTTTTTGCTCTTCACTTAGATTTGGGAGGTAAGGACCTTTTTTTTGCTCTTCACTTGGATTTGGGAGGTGAGGACCTTTTTTTTGCTCTTCACTTGGATCTGGGAGGTGAGGACCTTTTTTTGCTCTTCACTTGGATTTGGGAGGTGAGGACCTTTTTTTGCTCTTCACTTGGATCTGGAAAGTGAGGATCTTTTTTTTGCTCTTCACTTGGATTTGGGAGGTGAGGACCTTTTTTTGCTCTTCACTTGGATTTGGGAGGTGAGAATTTTTTTTTTGCTCTTCACTTGGATTTGAGAGGTGAGGACCTTTTTTTGCTCTTCACTTGGATCTTGGAGGTGACGAAATTGAAATACTGGTCACCGACTTCACTGAAATCTGGTCACCCTAGTTCTATGTATCTTTCCACTGACGTGTTGAGTTAAATGATTTATTTTTGTGCATATTATATATTTTTTACAAAGTATGCAAAACAGTTGTTTTTCGTTAATGACTTGAAAATGATCAGTAAATCCATATTATGTTAAAATCTGTTGTAAAAAATTTAATTCAGCCATTTTAATATCTCCAAAATAATACAAATATAAATAGTAATAATAAGAAAAATGTCTACAAATTTTTCTTTCAGAAAGAAATATATTTTAAAAATGCTATAATTATTATTATTGTAAAAAAGTGAATATTAGTAGATAGATTCAAGTGTTTGAAAGTATATGCTCTAAATCTAACAGTTTCTTACAGTTCAGAAGAAAAATAAATAGTTGACAGGACTTGCAAAGTTTATACAGATTAAATAACTGTTCAAAATATTACAGATTTCAATGTATTTGACGTTTGCATTAAAAGAAATGTTTTTCTTTAATAACATTTCTTAAAAATGATAACATCTCAAAATGATATTGCATTCAACAATGCACATTATGAAAAAACATATGTAGTAGCATTTGTATTAATAAGACAGGAATGTTTTTAGATAACGAGTACACATTTATTAATATTATGATGTGAATTTTTCTACGTCTCATCTCATTAATAATGTTAGTGCAGATTAATCTAAAAACGTCCGAGCCCTGATTATAATAAACTATTTACAAGTTTGAAAAATTAGGTAAAAATAATGACAAAGATTGAAACAAATAGAATCGGATAGATCACCAGAATGCCGACACAGTGTCTCTAAGAATTCGACAACTTAGACGCTAACCGATCCGAATAATTTCTGCCCTCGTCTTCACAGAGATGGGGTTTATATAAGAGGGCTAGTAGCGTTTCTAGGAACAAGGGTTTAAGCATTGTCCAAGAAGATGCTAGTGTTCAAACTTATTCAGCAAAAACTCTGAACAAATGTCTCCTTGAACAAAGAACCATAAAACATATTTCTAGGAAGATATTATTTTAAATTGTTAGTGAGAGTTCTCAGTTTTCTTACATCTGTATTTGTCTTTCGGTTTTATAAACATATCCACCGCTCCTGAAAATCTCATTAAAATCAAACGATAATCCAGAAAGAGAAATCTCTGGAAGAATATTAAATATAAAAAATATCTTACAATTTTCTTTTTTTATATATGTTTATTTGTTTCAATTATTTAATACATTTCTCTTGATGTATCCATCATGTTGAAGATATTAAGCCCCTAAGGGTTACAAACTGTAACGATCCATCACAAGTACTAAGACCCTAGTGATATTTCAATCCCACATGTTGGTAGTATTTACTTTCGTACATGTTTATAGCTAGGGGCTTCATCAATAACTTATAGGTTTGGACGCTGGGTAAAATAGGTACCTTAATTCTTGTTAAGATGAAGTCTTAATTAAAAATAGATATTACACGAAAATATTTGCTCTAATGAGCTAGTTTTCAAATTTTAGATCACATTCCGGTCTAAATTGTTTCCTTGTTTACATTCTTATCATTGCTTTTGCCTCCTATTTTATTTAGTTAATAATTTAGTTGCCATTATTGTTTACAACCTGCTGCCTCCTGTCAATAGATTTAAACATTCTTTCTCGATAAAAACCGACAGTTTCAGTGGCATAAAAAATATAATGACAGCAAGCTTTACATCGTCCACATTATTTAAATAGTTTACTTTTATAAAAGCTTACAATGACCGAAATAATCAATAAACTTTACCCACTATATCCGGGAAGTACTGTGGATGCGTTAAAAAATCCCATTCAAGCTAATTTTTGTTGCGTATTAATAATAGTTGTTGATTGATATGTACAAAAATAATATAAATTAAGATTATTAGTAGCAGAAAAATAATTATTTTAATAAATATTTAGTTTTGATGTAAGAAAAATGTGACTTTCTTTTCTTTATTATTATTTTTTCAATGCTTTATTATTTTTTATTTTTCAATTAACGTTTTAAATTATCTAACGTTTTAAATTTTCAAAAATGTAAATGTAATGCATTGAGTAAAACTAGGGTGACCATTTTCTTAAGAAGGCAATGCGGGACGGAGCAAAAAAAAAGGTCCTGATCTCTCAAATCCAAGTGAAGAGCAAAAAAAAAGGTCCCCATCTCCCAAAATCCAAGTAAAGAGCAAGAAAAAGGTCTTCACCTCCCAAATCCAACTGAAGAGCAAAAAAAAGGTCCTCACCTCCCAAATCCAAATGCGGGACTTTTGCGAGACGCATCTTAATGCGGGACAAAATGTTAAAATGTGGGACGAATGGTGACCCTAGTAAAACTCGCCTTGGTAAAAATTATAATTTTTACCAAGAATTGCCGGACGAGTTTGGTCATTCATATCAGCGTCACTAGGTGACAACTTATTTGTGTGAATTTAAAATTGGTTGGAAATATTTAAAATATTTTGGTAAAAATTACAAATTGATACATTCAATAGTTTGCACCTTTGAAATTGTATGCCATGTTGGTATTAAAACATAGTAAAAAATTTCACTTAAAATGTCATTCCATTTGACATATGTCATAAAGATAAATGATATAGTTATAATGATCATAACTAACAAATCTGAAGTAGGTTTTACAGCGTAAGGAATATTTTGAAATGACAAATTTACATTTAAAAGTCAGTACTACACTATAAAAGTAACCAAGATAGCCAGATCTGGTTTGACAAAATTGAACGCAATATATTAAAGCGGGCAAACAATTAAATTTTGCTGTGTAATAGTTTCTCACGATTTATTTCAAACTATTATTGAGATATATTAGGGTGACCATTTTCTTAAGAAGGCAATGCGGGACGGAGCAAAAAAAAGGTCCTCATCTATCAAATCCAAGTGAAGAGCAAAAAAAAGGTCCTCACCTTCCAAATCCAAGTGAAGAGCAAAAAAAAGTCCTTATATCCCAAAATCCAAGTGAAGAGCAAAAAAAAGGTCCTCACCTCCCAAATCCACATGCGGTACTTTTGCGGGACAAAATGTTAAAATGCGGGACGAATGGTCACCCTAGATATAGTATAAGTACGCTTTTTTCCGTGTGTATTTTTCCGTGTGTGCTTTTTTCCGTGTGTGTATTTTTTCATGTGCGCTTTTTTCCGTGTGCGTATTAATCCGTGTGCGTTTTTTTCGTGTGCGTATTTTTATATTATATAAGTAATTGGAAAATTTATTTTAATAAATATATTTTAAATTTAACGTCTCAAATCATTTTTAGTTTTAACATTATAAAGGTAATGCACTGAGTGAAAATGAATCGTTTTCCCATCTTAAAAAGTTAATGAATAAATAATTCAGAATAATACTCATTATTTGTCCAGTTTTTAATAATGGACGAAGAGTTGATTCAATTTGAATTGGATGAAGTAAGGCGTATGGGTAGAGAAAGAAGTCTGAGGTGTCGAGCAAGTTCCACATTAAGGTAATGATTTGTTTGCCAACACAGGCAACGGATACACTAGTTAAATATATTTCCTCATTTCGCGTATCACACAGTTCGTTCTCATACGATTGAGTGTCGTACCAAGTTCATTTATGTGAAAATTAATAAGCATACCGTATTTTAGATTTGTTCTATTTCTGTCCTTTGTCTGCATTAATATAGAGGTATCAGGTCAGGTCGTCTTGTCTGCAGTAATTATACGGCCAAGCACGAGGTATTCATTGAATACCATTGGTACTCTTATTGAAATGAGTTTAAAGGTATTTTTAAATGGCACAAATACGTGTTTTTGACATTATCTAATTGCTAAAAAAGCGAATAAAATTAATTGTAATTCTCCTGTTAATATTCAGTTAAACGGTTTGAGTTATTCGTCTACAAAATCTAAATAATTTTGTGATACGCGAAAATGAAATTTAATACAAATTTTAAGTGCCTTAACGCATGATTCAAGAGATAAGTTCAAACAATTATCAAAGTTTGATAAAGTTTAATAAAGTTTTGATTTAAGAGCAGTATTGATTAAGACGACATATTTGAAGATTATTTGATAGGAGTCAAATAATAGAGTCATAAATAATAGAGAGACATAAGTATATGCAAAGATGATAATAATTCATAAATTAAGACAAAGATTAATTTTTTTTTTCTTTAATCACATCAAAATCAACATAATTTTATTCGATATTTGAGTACTAAGAGCTTCCATTTAATTTGTTTAAACTAAATTTTAATAATTTGCGAATATAGCGTCATAAGAAAATACAGACGATTCCGCTTAATTGGGCCACCGCTTAATTAGGGCCGCCGCTTATTTGGGACAAATCTCAAAGAACAGAAACTAAACCAAGGAATCAACAGTAAATTTACATGTTTAATTGGGACAACATTCCGCTTAATTGGGACAGTTAAGATCACAGTACATATTATGTTACACATATTCTCAAGAAAATGTACAAAGAATTTAATATTACAGCGTTATTTTATGCAGGAAGGAAATGAAGGGAGCCCTACATCCGCACTGAATACCTGTGCTGATTTTGTAGAAGGGAAATGTTACAAAAACAAAAGACAGACTACACTTGACGCATTTTTGCATTGAATTAAATTGTATGTACCTATTTATTATTTTATTTTGGAATTTATTATTATTTTTTCTTAAAAGTTTATATTTTTTGGTTATATGTAATTTATAGTTTTGTCCAAGAGTTTATAAAATAAAATTATTGAAAGAAAAATATGCATAGTTTAATTTTATGTGAAATTTGCTTAATTGGGGCAGCCGCTTAATTGGGCCAAAATGCCTAAGTCCCGATGTGTCCCAATTAAGCGAAATCGACTGTATATATTAAAAAATCCTATCGTTTTTTTTCTGCATTTACTTCGTATCTAAGTCTTCATTAAATTAATAAGAAATATATTGATAAATGGCTTCTATAGTTCATATTAAATATACGTTCTCTATAAAGAGTTAAGTTCATTTTATTATTCGCCCGCTTACAAATTACAGTAAATGATAAATACAAAGGCATATTGAAAACTAATGCCTCCATGGCTATAACTTTATTAGTAATTGATATTGGTTTACATATAAATGTGAAATAATAGTATAAACTGTCGTCTACGCACTGATATATTCACTTTTCCACATAATCGCCATGGACATTAATACATTTACTCCAACGTGGTACGAGTTTTTCAAGTCCGTCACGGAAAAAGTCTGAAGACTTCCCACGGCACCATTTCCGCACCTCCGCTATCACCCCTGCATCCGAAGAGAAATGTTTGCCCTTGAGATGTTCCTTATGCTTTGGAAAGAGGAAAAAGTCACAAGGCACAAGATCTGGGCTATAAGGCGGATGAGGTAAAACGTCATGAAACCCAAGTAAAGCTTCTCCAGTGCTCCGCGCGTTCTCTTGTGTGAGGCGCGCATACTCTCCTGTACTGCAGCACATTGATGTACTATTTCTTGTGAAATACCCACCCTGTTGGCTATGTCAGTTTGTTTACACCGTCGATTCTCACGAACCAGTTCATCCACAAGAGCCACCTGCCTTTCACCACATGCAGACACTGGTAAGCCGCTGCGTACCCAATCATAGACATCCGTTTCAACAGGAGTTGCGTCTTTCACAGTCCTTACCCACCTCTTAACAGTACTCACATCAACACACGCCTCACGGTAGACGGGACTTAACCTTCGATGGATATCAATGGGAGCTACACCCTTCGCAGGAAGAAATGAATAATTTCTGATGTTTTCACACCTTCTTTCCACAAAAAGAAAATTATTGCTCTTTGAGATTTTGCTGCATCTTCCATGGTTACAAAAACAGTGCTATGAAAACGCGTCTATATCAGTCGACCACCTAAATCAGACTGAACAATATTGCACTAGATAGTTGCATAAACATGTCAAGACTTGTCTGGCACCAATAATATTGCCTATAAGTTCTGCGTAATTTAATTATAGCACAATTCCCAGAATTTAGGAAACATCCCTCGTACATTACATATAATTTTTTCAGATCCGCTCTCTAGTTATCACAAGCTAAATACCTCCAAAATCCTGAAATGTGTGAAAATTCACTCTTCACATCAATTATCTTTCGTTTTTAAAATCTAATTTTCAGTTAGTAAACTTTGCCAGGAAAAATGGACCTTTAACTTTTGTCCATGTTTCCCGCTTACCTCTGCAACATTCTCCAGAGGTGTTTTATAGTTTATCATTTATTTTACTGCAGTAACTTTTGTAAATTTCACCATCTTAATATTCCTTCCACTTTCGAAAGTTTATTTCACATAAATATTTCTTGCACTGTCAAATCTCCATGCGACAACCCATTTTTTTGGTCTGAAAGAAATAGGTCAAGTACGTTCATCATTTAGGGATATTGGCTAGGGTTTATACATTTCTTATGTTGGTATTATTATCACCCTGTTTTACTTGTTCTCTTCTTCCTGAAATGTTCGATATCTCTTTTAAAATTTTATTAGCTTTCTTTCTTGTCAATTCCTTTTGAACTTGAAATGAAATATTCATTGGTTGCTTTAAAAGAGTTTTTTGCTTATATTATGTTGAATAATGATTTTATATTATTTTCTGGTAAAGAAACAGAAGCTAGTGAAACTTCATGTTAACTCTTTAGTTTAAAAAGCGTATCGGTTTAGTTTAAAAAGTATGTTCGAAGAGGATTTGAACAGAACTTAGAAAGTCCATTGTCAGAGCATTTCATTGATGTATACTTTTTCTTTTTTAGCACTCAAGTTTCTGAACAATAAGATATAACAGATTCTGCATTTCTTGATTCTGGTAGTCCGTTAAAAAATATTAAAACAAAATGATTTATTTTTTGTGTGAGTGAAAAAACAGCCCTATTCAAGTTATTGATAAGATTAAGTTTTAGTTAAGAAAAAAGTATATATATATATATATATATATATATAAACAAATATAAAATAAATATTATCGCTCAATAACTTAATAGATATCAGACAACAAATGTCTGTAACTTTTTAAATATAATTGTGGGTTTTCAATAGCTTCTATATTTATACATTTCTGTGCTGAAGAAGTTTGTGTAGGGTAAAGTTAGAATAGATGCCCCAGTGGGATAAACGCCTCACTTCGCATATATCCATAATGGTGGCTGTTTGTATCATTTCAGTACTGACAGTTTGTACGAGAAACACAGTCTACTGAAATAAATGTGCTAAGTTATCATCAGTTCTTTGTGCCAAATAAAGAGCATTCGCGAACAGTACTACTGTTCTGTTTTCATTTGAAAAAAACTGCTACTGAATCATACCAGCTGCTTCGAGAAGCTTATGGTGAATATGCTCCTTCGCAAGATACGTGTGAACGATGGTTTCGGCGTTTCAAAAGTGGTGACTTTGATCTTACAGACAAAGAACATGAAAAACCTCCAAAAAAATATGAAGATACAAAATTGGAAACATTGCTACAGGAAGACGATAGTCAATCACAAAAACAACTAGCAGAGCAGTTAGGCGTTAGTCAACAAGCTGTTTCCAATCACCTACGAGAGATGGGTAAGATCCAGAAAGTCGGCAGATGGGTTCCACATGCATTGAATGAGAGGCAGATGGAAAAACGCAAAAACACTTGTGAAATTTTGCTTGCACGATACAAAATAAAGTCTTTTTTGCATCGTATCATAACGGGCGATGAAAAATGGATTTATTTTGAAAATCCCAAATGCAAAAAATCATGGGTGAACCCAGGCTCACCATCCACATCAACTGCAAGACCGAATCGCTTTGGCAAAAAGACAATGCTCTGTACTTGCTGGGACCAAAAGGGTGTGGTCTATTATGAATTATTAAAACCTGGTGAAACAGTTAATACCCAACGCCACCAACAACAATTGATCGAATTGAACCATTCGCTGCTCATAAAATGAACAGAATACGAAAGAAGACAGCACAAGGTAGTCTTTCTTCCCGATAACGCTCCATCACATAAGGCAAAAGCAGTTTGCAACACATTGAAGGCACTCAAGTAGGAAGTGCTACCCTATGCCGCTTACTCACCAGACTTGGCCCTTTCAGATTACCACTTGTTCGCATCGATGGGTCACGCACTTGCCAAGCAGCACTTTTGTTCATATGAAAATGTGAAAGAAGGGCTAGATGAATGGTTTGCGGGGAAAGGGGAAGAGTTCTACTGGCGAGGTATTCACTGATTGCCTGAAAGATTGGTAATTGCCTGAAAGATGGGGAAAATGTATAACTTCTAATTTCTGAGGATTATAAGCATGGTTCAAAACAGTTTTGGCTTCATCTAAATCTACATTTTTCTTTTGTAGAACTTTTGAAGCTAAATTAATTTCTGTTAGAATTTTATGCAAAAATATATTTTTATATAAACTCAAATATATATGAATATATATTTATGCATAAACTCAAATTTTTCCATTTCCAAAAAAAAAATAAAATAAAATAAAGGGCCTTGTAAGAAAACAATTCCTTGCAATTAAATGCGACCAAAAAAAATTGACTTTGAATTTTTTTCAAAATTCGTAGAGGGCCAAAGGGCTCTCACGGTCGACGGACCCCGACGCAATGCGTCCTTTCGCGATCTCGTATTTAGCCACAGGAACTTTTTGACCACGCCTCGTGTGAATTGTTAATACTTTTATTTCAGATTGATAGTTTTGTATAAAAATTTTACAATTTCTGGGGTGAACTCTACCTTTAAAGTGGTGTTGCTTTTACTGAGTCTTGGGTCTTTAAATTTCAATATATTTGTGGAATGAAAACAATCGTTTTAATGTTTAAATTATTGTAAACATTCCTCCGTACGAGACTAAATAATGCACGTATTTATTTAAGAATTAGTTTTATTAATATTTATGAGATTAAAGGAAAACACGCTTTGTTTTTATAGAAATAATCGCTGAATACGAACGACGTTATTTTATGACATTATAATATTTTTTATTAGAAATATGTTTATTTTATCTAGAATAGAGATTAGAAAATACGCAGTAAATAAATAATATTGCCTGCAGAAAACTACTAGAGGAGTTATGTTGGTATGCAGTTTTCTGCTGCGTTTGTTTTGTTGCTGTACAGTGGTTTCCAACTGTAAGCACACCTTGGTAGAGGCAGTGGCGGATCTACATACGGGCTAATAGGGCTTAAGCCCTGGGCCCCAGATCCGCAAGGGGCCCCCAACCTCTCGGACATATACCTTTTATATTCTATACCAAGCACGGCTTATAAGAGAAAAGATCAAAACAAAAATATTACTTACCCTAAAAAATTAATGATTAATGACAATTTTTTGAATGGTATAATTGAGATAGCGACAACTTTTTGAGGTCTAAACACCATTAATTTTTAAGACATAGGGTAGGCCTAGGGGCTCTGTCATAAAAATTGATTCTACAAAGGGGTCCGCAAGTAAAAAAGGTTGAGAACTACTGGTCTACAGAAAAATTCGGTCTTTAATCGTTTAAAACGTTTTGAGATAATGACAATTTTTTGAATGGCATAATTTACATTATTTGTGAAAATTGTAAAATAAAAAAAATCACAACTAAAAAATGGTTAGAGATAGCGACCAGCGGTTGAAATTTGTGGATTCTTCGTAGTTTATTTACTCTAGAAAAAAATTGGGGCTTTAATCGTTTAATGCGTTTTGAGATTGTGACAATTTTTTTTATGGTATAATTTACATAATTTGTGAAAATTGTGAGTTTAAAAAAATCAAAACTCAAAAACGGTTAAAGAAAACAACCTGACGCTACAATTTTTGGATTCCTCGTAGTTTATTAAGTCTAGAAAAAATTTGAGGCCTTACTTGTTTTGCGTATTTTAAAATTATGACAAATTTTAATATGGCGTGATTTATAGAAATATTCATCTTCGCATGGCTATATCTCAAAAACGAAATGCAATAAAGACCTGCGGTTGAAATTTTTTAAATCTTGAGGTCCTAATTTACTTGTATCCAGATTTTTAAACAAAAAATTTTTTTGAAGTTTTTTAATTTTTTTAAATTTTTTTTGAAAATTTTGAAAATTGCTAACTAAAAAATGGTTAGGGATATAGATATGCGGCTTGAAATTTTAAAATTCTACTACACTATTTAGTTTAAGAAAAAAATTGGGCTTATATAAACATATTATTAAGTTTTGTAGGGGCAGTAATCCAAAATCCTTGAAAATGGCCAAAAATCGAAAAAATCGTAAGGGGTAGACCTTAAAAAAATCGTGATTTTGAAGTAAAAAATGTTTGTCTCCAATTTTATTGAAAATTGGTACAAATATGCATTTTTGGTCAGAGATCAAGAAAATTAGGTCCATTTTGAATTTTAGGCAAAAGTTTGGGAATTATAGGCAAAAAACTGACCTAAATCAGCTCTAACTCAAAAACTAGGAAAGCATGAATTTTTTAAATATTTGTTTCATAATCCTCACCCCAAAATTAGCCTAAAACAATATTTTGGCTAAAATCGGAGTCAAAAAAATTTTGACCAAAATTTTCAAAATTTTGAAACAATTTTTTTTTTTCTTTTTTGTTCGAAAATTGTATTCTTGTATATTTTTAGCCTTATTAGTCCTATGTGGTCAGTTTTCAGATACAGTCTAAAATGTTGACATTTTCGGCAAAAAAAGTAAAAAAAATTGTATCTAACCCAAATCTAACCTAAAAGTTTATACAAGTATTTGGAGTAAACGGTTATTCAATTTCATTAAATATGTCGTCAAATCGAAGGAGACGTCTAGCTCTTTTTTTATGCATATTTAGATTTATTGCGATATGAAGAAAAGCGATGGTGGGTAAGTTCCATATATACCAGTTACCTCGGCAAACTCATAAACTAACAAAATCTTTTTGGATTTTTAATTTCAGATGATCCAGTGACGAGTTATGCTCGTCAACGCAAAATCTAATTTTTTTTCCCGGAGTCTGAGAAGATTTGCCACAGCTGGCTCATTTCGCCATATTTTGCCTTCAAATTTTTTTTGTATCTTCTTCAAAACATACTTTATATATGTACTTAGTTTGAAAATGAATAAATTTAACCATAGATTTGAAAAAAATTCACAAAAATATGCTTAAAATGTGGTTATCAGACCCTACACCCCCTCCCAAAATGCATTCCAGAGCATTCAGTGGGAGACAAACCCTTCAGATATTTTAAATCTTACCTTTAATTCTGATGTAAAAAATCCCTTTGGCATTTGAATGAGTTATGTGGGCGTTTAAATCAATTTCAAAAGACTGAATACGAAACGAATGATAACCGTAAGTGCTGAATTAGAATAATTTTAATATTAAAATAGCACTTAAAGGATCAGATGCTGTAGCAATGGAAAAAGTAAAATGCAAAATTGCAATCTTATACAGGGATTTCCAAAAGGGGTTTAAGAATTTTGAATGCCGATAACTGAATGATTTTGAGTACTTTTTTGTTTTCGGGTGGAATTTCAGTTACTCTAATTTAAGTGAAAAAGTTCGTGGTGTTTTTTTTAGTAAAATTCAACTGGTTTTGTTATAGTGTGAAAATGAATTTATTTAAACCAAATATGCTCCATTATTGTCGACAACGTTTCGCCATTTTTCGGGTAAAGCCATGATGTCATCGGTGAAGAAATTCTGTGGTTTCTGGTTGAAAAACTGAATCAAGTGGTTTTCACAGGCTTCTTTTGAAACCAGCTTAATTCCATTGAGAGAATTCTGCAGAGATCGGAATAGGTGATAGTCAGAGGGTGCTATGTCTGGACTATACGGTGGATGCAACAAAATTTCCCAACCAAGCTCTCGCAATTTTGGACGGGTCATCAAAGAAGTGTGTGGTCTTGCGTTGTCATGATGAAAAACAACACCTTTTCTATTATTCAATTCGGGCCGTTCTCTTTCAATTGGCGTAATCTCTTTAGTTGCCCACAGTAGAGTTGAAAATAAATTGTCTGACCAAAGGAAGTAGCTCATGGTGGACGATTCCTTTCCAGTCCCACCACACATACAGCATAACCTTATATGTAACGTTTCCATGGTCATATAAATAATATCTCTGTTAGAAAATATTAGGCCAAGTTATTTCTACTCTGCTGCTAGAATGTATAAAGTACTTTGTGATGGTGGTTGGTCCTGTGGTGGCCACAGATGATTTTTTACATTTCGAACGGCATACAAAAATTGTCGGCTAACCTTTTATAGTGTTCAAGGGCTGTCACTGCTACCAGGTCATTATTTATAATATATTCAATCAAACAATGGGCAATTCAACTGCAAATCTGTTGGAAATAGTCCAAAAGGTAGACGTCGAAGTCTTTGGATTGATGGCATGGCATACGATTTGAAAAGGGCAATTATGAAAGACTGAAGAGCAAAAGCAGAAAATAGGACCAAATGGAGGAAGTCACAATCCACTTAAAGTAAAGGGTTTCTAAAACAACCTTGAAACTTTTTCAACAACCAGAATACTGTTCTTGAAATTCGATCTCTCTTTTACGAATCTTTCGTTTCTGTTTTTGCTGTTCATTGCGACTTATCCAATATTACATTTTTCACTCTATATCATACTCTGCACAATTGCGATTTCTGTGTTCATTGCTAAAAAATAAATAGCTTTTTAAAATGTATTTTAATTTTTCAGGATATGGTGTCAAATCTTGAGTATAATCAACTAGACTTCCAAAGAACAAATGCAGCTAATAAATAGAAATGCCAAAATATCTAAAAGGGGTATGGTGCTTTAATAAATACAAACTGTGCACCATAGAGATTGTGCACCATAAAATATAGAAAATACACAGCACCATAGCATTATAGTATAGTTGCCCAGATTCTTGTTCAAAATTTCACTATTTTTTTCTACAAAAATAATAAAGTAATTTTCAAATAATAACTTTATAAATAATAATTATATTTATAGAAAAAAATACAAACAAGCCGTCCAAAACACCAACCAAATCCACTCAATAAAAAGATCTCTTGATAAAAAACTTCACGCAATTCGTTTCCAGTTGGAAGTACACTGGAAATAATAACTACTACGCGTTATTAATTTATATTAATTATTATTTACACAACAACTTCTCTGAAGAAATCGATAAAGCCTAGTTCATGGTCGTAGATTGCTAAATAATGTAGTGTTTCTTTTGCAAGACAATACTTTCTTACCATCCGAACCAACAGCATCGCTTAATTTTTAAGACCTTCTAGATTGAACCATACCCTTTTTCTGGTGGGCGTTGGTCAAGTAAATCATTCCCGAGTATTATTGAATCGGAGGAAGCAAGGAATTTAAATCTTGAAGATATTATTAATTTTATTTAGCTGACTTTTCGTTTTCGTTTTCTTTTCATAAAAATTTTGTGCAAAAATTTTATAATCATGTTATAGTTTTTATTTTATAAATAAACCTAATTTGTGTTAAATAAATTTATAAGTATCAACATCATGCGCGACAGCTCTATACCTTCTATTTCCAGTTTTCGTGACCATATTTTGAATCTGTGTACATTTAGGAGTAATATGGTCAGTATTACATGCATGTTTAGGGTTTAGTAGGTATGACCAAAAAAGCCTTATACCCTCATTTTGTCGTCTGACTGTCTGTCCGTTCGGTAAAAATTGTAGCCAACGACTAAACCTAGAGAGTTGAAATTTGGCATGCTTATACAACTCTTTGACCCGCACATAGGAAAAATACTAAAACATCTAAAAAACATATCCCTCTAAAAATATAAACAAATATCTGCTCATCGAAAAAAAAAATATATTTATTAGGGTATCAAATCCCTTAGTACGTGGATTAACGATCAAAATTTTAATTTTGCAAAATAAATTATTTAGACGCGATTTTTGCCAAAATTGTGCAAAAAATATATATATAGCAAAATGAACCTTGCTATATATATAAAAAAATACTGCATATATTTAGAATCCTAAATAATGGTATTAGGCATTCGAATTAAAATTAACAAAAAAAATATTTTAACATAAAATTTGTTTTGGCATCCCAAATAATCATTATTCACTTACTAAATACCTGCGAAAACCTGAAATGTGTGAAAATTCACACTTCACATCAATTTTTACTTGCCCGACCTTAATATATAAGGGGCAAGTATTGTAATCGCGAAAATTTTCGATGTCGAGATTTTGACGGATGACCACGTTTCATGGTCCAGGGAATCCAAAAAACCTATTTTCGAAGTGCCGTCCGTATGTGTGTGTGTGTGTGTATGTGTGTGTGTGTGTGTCTGTCTGTCTGTCTGTCTGTCTGTGTGTATACACGATAACTCAAAAACGGTTTAACTTAAAGAGTTCGTTCTGGTACTAAAAAATTCTCCTATTAAATAGGAAGAACCCTATTGTTTTTTGTGAAAATCGGTTGACTAGAAATGGGAGTTTACTCGTGTCGATTTTAATATTTTTGCGAATATTTAGCAACAGAAAAATATTTCGAAAAAATTTATTGAACAAAAGTTACTATAAATGCAATAACTAATAACTTTTATTTGAGACGTTTTTTGATAAAACGAAAAATTTCGAATTTTTTTTGTAAAATTATTTAAAATTTTTCCAAGTCTCAATTTTTTCATACTTATATGTAACGTTTCCATGGTCATGATAATTAATTCGTAACTAGTAAAGCAAGCCTTGGACAAAAATTTGTATAGAACATAATTTGATGTATTTTTGAAGATTTATCTAAATATTTAATTTTTTTTTTTTTTAAATTTACATTTTTTTTTAAATATTATTTTTATGGGAGGGCAAGTCTAGCGGAGGTTTCCCTTCGCCACTGGTTTTATACTTCCCATGGCCTGAGGAATTTTTATTTTTCCCAGATCCTCTTTAGTAATTTCCTTTTGCAATCGTTGATTTTGCTTTTTTTTTTTAACAAACAAAACAGAGGCACATCCACTGCTATGGTGATTAGTGCCCGTACATTATTAATTTACATTATATTTTGTGTTTATATTATTACATGAAACATTATTATAATACAGAGTATAAATTTGTGTCAAGTAAAAATTTGTGGAGATTTGCCAGGTTTTCCGCCTTGTCACTGAGGGCTTCTTGTAAGTTGTCAGGTATATGGTGTCGTTGTTGTATCGTCTCGTATTTTGTGCAGTCTAGTATAATATGTTCGATGGTCAGTCTTGTGTTACACTCGTCACAGTTTGGTGCGTCTTTTCTTTCAAGTCTGTATTGGTCTGTCAGTCTGGAATGTCAAATTCTTAGTCTGGTCGTTGCTATTTGCTTCTTGTCCCTTCGAATTTCCATTTTTTGGTTTCTTCTTTTATTCGCCGTAGTTTGTTTTCTCTTAGGTCTTGCCATTTACTTTCTTCTTTTTGTATTAGCCTTTTAGTAATTTCATTTTTAAGGTCAGTTGCTTGGATGTTTATGTTCAAGGGTGATTCCTTTAGGGTGGCCTCTTTAGCAGCAACGTCGGCTTTCTCATTGCCTTGGATACCAACGTGTGACGGGATCCAAATAAAGTGTACTTCTATTCCCCGAGTTTTAAGATAGTGATATTGCTTTCTATTGACGTATTCTATAATTTACGAAATCCTTGAAGTATAACGAAATATTTATAACGTAGTTACGAAAACACTTAATTTAACGATATTTCAAGAAATAATGATATTGAAACTTGAAACTCTTATCACAGACAAATCTTTTAAAAAAGAAAACCTAATTGAATTTTAAGATGCAACGAATTTAAATGAATTATTCAGTTGAGCAGTTGTACCTACAACCTGGGTGACCAAAAATTAACTGTTCTACTTTCATTTAATTAAATTCCTATAATAAATACAAAATAAATATTATTATATAAATGTTTTGTTGGTACCTTTGCAATTATTTGTGGTATGGGATGTTATTTTGTAAGGATTTTTAGGTAAAATAACAGTGTTGGTGTTTTTAATGATTTAGTTCAGGAGTCGGCAACCTTTTCTAAGTTGCGGTCCGCATTCAGGCTGCGAAAAAGGTTGAGAACCACTTCAATAGACTCTTTTCGATAATGACCCATTTCAAAGTAGTTCGGACAAAGTTGTTTATTAAATATTTGAAGTGTTTCAAATTAACTTTTATGATTGAAGGTTATTAAGTATGTTATTAAAATTAATATCCAAATATCAAAACCAACATGCGAAAGAATAATCAAATAATCAAAATAAAACGTAGTATTTTCTTTTAGAATACCCCAGTTTCTTTCCCGATTCCATTCTAAGACTAATGACGCATATGTCTTCCCTAATGCCTAGCAGGTGTCGAGAGAAAATCGACGTTTTTTCAGGCGAGATAAACAGGTACAAAAAAATTTACTTGGCATAAATATTTAGGATGGAATATACAGTTTTTGTATCAAACAATTTTATAATGATTTCAGTACTGACAAAGATACCGATTTTACAGATATAAGATTTGAAAATCTCCTTTATAACACCGGTCAACAGGAATTTTGAGTCTGGGTTCTGCATATCTGATTTTTATTTCTTCCACATTATTAATTAAAGAAAAAATAGTTTTACCCGAAAAAATTTGCTTTTGACAGAATGAAATTACAGATTTTAAGAAAATTTCCCTTTTTTCAGACCTTTATTGTATGTAAAAATAATACAAACTTTTGTTATGAATGTTTTTTGAATGCTTTTGTTTTATTTACAAGAAAACCATTCGAAACGAACAACTACTGTAACAGAATATATAAAAAAGTTTAGAAATGATTATTTTTCGTATTTCTTCTGTGATTGTATGGACTTTCTCGTATTAGCCCCCAAATATAGTCCCCCCATCATACTTTCATTGTATTGCCCCTGATAACGACGTCCATCACGTCTTGATGAAAACGTTCACCTTGTTCTTCCGAATAGGCTCCCATGTTATCTTTAAATTGCTCCAAGTACGCATGTAACTTATACACTTAAAGGGACATTCTGCAACCCATGAGTTTAAAGTTATCAAGCATAGTTGTAATAAGCTCTTTGTAATTTTCTGCTCTGTTGTTTCCGAGAAAACCATGAACCACTGCTTTCAGGCTTTCCTTTCATGAGTATTGAGTATTTGTGATAATTCGTCACTGGCCATTATTTTCTTTATTTGTGTTCCGACAAAAATAAAGGTAGCAAGGATATTTAGTATAACCGCCTATGCAAGGTGGTCGGAATCTCATGCATTCCTTCTGACTGGCGTCTTTTCGTAGACAGTTCTACAAAAAATTTAAAAGCTGTCCTTCTTCACAATTGAAATAGATTTCCATCTCTTCCTTTGGCTCATTCCATAAAGCTTAATTACGAAAATTTTAAAATGGTGCTTGAGAGTTTAATGTATGATGAGTATACCTGGCCAGTGATAGGGGATTTTAAGATGGTTGGATTTCTGATGGGATGCATTCCCATCAGAAATCCAACCATTCTTTTGTTTTTTTTTTTTTTTTTTTTTTTTTATTTTATGGCCTTTGCTGCTGTGGCAATTAGCCAGGACAATTTTTTATTTGAGAAAATTTCCATGCCTGAACGGGATTCGAACCCGAGACCTTCGCAACGCAGAGCACATGTATTACCACTACGCTACGCCGGTCGGCATTCTTTTGTTTTGATAAATTCGCCGCAAATATAGAAGGATGAGTCTACCTCGTGTTTACAACTTTTTGACGCCATTTTTGGATCTGTTGGGTTTGTTGGTTTCAACTACGAAAGTCTGAAAATGTTATATTGAATATAACAAAAGACAGAAATAGAAGCGTATGATATTGAGCAAAACAATAAAATATGCTTGTTAAAAATATTTTTTATACGTAAACAAGATGAAATTTTGCGAGTTCATGATCCGACCTGTTTAAAAATTGTTTATTTTTTTTATTTTTTGGTACCATGATTAATTTATTAACTATTATTTTAAAATCTGATTCATTTAAAGTTAATATAATCAAACAGTCAAAACAATTTACATTATAAAACTTAAACAAATTTTAGAAGATCTAGCAATTAATTTTCATATCAAAATAAACCAAATCTTTTAAAAATATTTGAACATTTGTTTTATATTCATGATTAAAAACAGTTTATATCACAAGTTTATTTTCGTAAACGTTTCACTAAACTGAAAAAACGATGGTAAAGAAAATCTAAATTGAAAAAAAAATATGTTAAGTGTAAATTCCCACCTTTCAAAGTTTTGTTAATATGTAGTAGGAATGTTGATGGATAACCGGGAAGCCGTTACCCAACTCGTTAAAATTGTACCCGGTTCCGATTTTTACTACCCGTTAGTTATTTACTAGTAGATCAGGGTGTACCGCAAGGAAGTGTACTTGGCCACTTATATATATTTTATAAGTAAATGACATTGCAGGGGATACTCTGAGCTCAGAATTTGTAGCCTTTGCTGATGACAACACGATAATGGGCTCTGATATTGATAGTCAAAATCATGTTCAAAAGATTAATAATGATCTTAAAATCATGTACGATTAGTTTATACCAAATGATTAATGAAAGTAACTTTATTACGGATTATACGGATTCAGGCCTAACAGAGGAGTGTTGGACCCGATATTCATGTTGCGCCAGATCAGCGAAAAGGCGCTTAGAGAAGACAGGGAGTTACATGTCTGCTTCGTAGACCTAGAGAAAGCATACGACAGGATAAAGCGAGATGATGTATGGAGTGTACTCAGATCTAGAGGAGTAGAGGATTATCTTGTAGCAGGAGTGCAAAGGCTATATGACGGAACTAAATGCTATCTACAAACCAACAACTGCCGGTCTAGTTTCTTTGAAACGAAAATCGGTCTAAGGCAAGGATATATATTGAGCCCACTTCTGTTTACAATAGTACTCGATACAGCCATTAAAAACGCTAGAAAAGAAATACAAAAATATTCTGTAGGGTATTGGAAAATGAACAAGGTTACCATCTCAGAGCTGTGCTATGCAGACGACAAGGTCCTAATTGCCAATAATGAGGAAAGTCTACAAGGTAACCTTGATATTTATAATTACTGTCTAGGCATGATCAACATAAAAATAAGCTGCGAAAAAACCAAAAGTATGGTCATAAGTACAAGACCGGTGAAACAGCTCATTAAATTAGAAGGAAAACCCATAGAACAGGTCGAGCATTTCAAATATCTCGGATCCTTTTTTTTCAACAGACGGAAAAATAGACCGAGAAATAACGGAACGAGTTGGATCTGCTGGCAGGCTATTTAATAGCATTAAGAACTGTTTCTTGGCAAAACGGGAAATTTCGACTGAAGCAAAAGTTCAGATATTCAAGAAAGTGGCCATATCAGTGCTGACATATGGGTCAGAGGCTTGGACAACAACAGAGAAGCTAAGAAGCAGAATAAGAAGTAGTGAAATGAGGTTCCTACGAAAGATAACGGGAAAGACAAAATTGGACAGAATAAGGAACACAGAATATAGAGAAGAACTGAGAACCAAACCAGTAGAAGAAGTAATAGAAGAAGGGCAACTTAGGTGGTATGGTCATATTCAAAGGATGGAAGATAGTAGAGACACGAAGAAAGTTTACGAGGCGAAAGTTTCTGGTATCGTCTGTTAAGAATTTCAATCTCTTCTGTTCCTGAAATATTTTATTGACTAAAAAAGGCTATCAATGTTCATATTTGATATAAAATTCACATTAGTTGAAACCTCTAATTCAGTTGATCGATTGCTCTAATACATTACTTTTATTTCCACCTTTTGACAGTTCTTATCTATAAGTGCTGAGTAAAATTTAATTAATAATTTCTATTTACAGTAAATGTCAAAATATGTTTTGTGTGACCTTTCAAGTTTACAAAAACAAGGTAACGACAGCGATGTAGCTAAAACCCCGCATGGCACGAGATGCGCGTGTGGTGAGAAATTTATACCTTTTTCACAATAGAACTTTAAGACGAGTGTACTTAAAGTCCACCGATGTTTAACATCTATTTGCTTTCACTGTAAAATTTAACTTGACTTAAGTTTCTGTATTTTGTTTATACATTAGCTTCAATAAAGAATTATTATTATTGTTATTATTATAATGAAAAAAAAATAATAATAATAATAATAATATAAAATATTTCATTTTCAAGTTGATACACTCTGCATTACCAACGATATTATAATAGACCGGGAGCTCATGACAGTTTTTGGTCTCCGATTTCATACAGCATGCCTTTTGGAGGAGAGAATATTTACCCTGTGACAACAAAAAAGGGATGGTACTAAACCCCTGCACGCTTTCCGGTCATAGGGAAAATTGCATTTCCACTTGCACAAAATTTTTCTGTTTTTCTATGATTTAATATTGCTTGCCCTTTTGTCAAAAGAAAGTTATAACAAATTTAAAGTCTAAATATATGCATGCGATTCGGAGGGTCCCAAAGGGCTCAAACGGTCATGTGATCTTGTAATAAAAAAATATGATTTTCCGCGTTTTCATACAGCATGCCTATAATTAAAAGACTTTAAATTTGTTATAACTTTCTTTTGAGAAAAGGGCAAGCAATATTAAATCAAAGAAAAACACAAACATTTTGTGCAAGTGGAAATGCAATTTTCCCTATGACCGGAAAGCGTGCAGGGGTTTAGTACCATCCCTTTTTTGTTGTCACAGGGTAAATATTCTCTCCTCCAAAAGGCATGCTGTATGAAATCGGAGACCAAAAATGTCATGAGCTCCCAGTCTACAGTCTGTTCCAAACGGTTAAGCGGAACTAGATTTTGCAATCTAGTTACTTTCATCGTTTAAATCGTGCTTTTCGGCCGTTTTGTTTAAGCTTTGTAAATCATACTTACAATACACATTTGGTTAATATCATTTTAAAATGTCATTTTCTTTATATTTTGCTTTTTTGTGTCATTCTTAATACAAATTTCCCATTTATTTATTTTTTTGTCATTAAAATATATAAAAAAAAAAATTAATTTTGACATATATCATTCGTTTCCATGGTTTCATTCTTGGAATTTTAAATTTTGACATCCCAACGTGAAAAATGAAATAACACAAGCAAGGTCCCTTCTCGTGACAACCTAAAAGAACTAAATTCCCATTTAGTTCCGCTTAACCGTTTGGAACGGACTGTATAAATATCTACTTTAAATTTTGTATGTTGCCTTTAAATAAAAAAAATCTACTCTGTCAACTAGCTTTTAATATAGCAATATATCCACACATCAAAATGATGCAGGTTCTGCAGATATAAATTTTTAACGTTTCAATCCCGTGGAAAATCCATCAGCGCGAAAAGCAAAAGAAAAAAGATTAGAGCTAATGTAAAATTACTTTGAGAGTTTTTTTCATAGCAAATACTTTTATAAATTCCACAGGAGTAATTGTAAAGGCTAGACGTAATTTTTATCATAATTTGTGAAAATATTTTGCAAAAATCGATTAAGTTTTTTAAGAATATGTATATATCGCAATGATTAATATCTCTCCATCGCAAAGCTTGGCAAACATAGTATGAAATTGCTTTTGTAATTTTTACAAAACCTGTAAAATTCCTGTGGGAATCAGAGTAGCACCACATGCAGAGACCAATATCGGAACAAAGGCTACCAAAATTCTTTATGAAATTTTAATGGAAATATCTACTTTGGTGGGCAGAAATGCTATCCAATTTTCTGAATAACATTGTCCAATCAAGGGATGATAATCTGGACTAGCAGGGTGTAATAAGATGCAAAAAAACACGATTTATCTCTGATTTGTTCGGAGGTATACAGACCAATTCTGTAACTCAGTTACTATGATCATAGGAACTAAAATTGTCACTATGAGCAAGGTCAGTTACTATCACGAATGAAAGTCATTATACTTTTTATAGTTGAAGGTAATGGGATTCGGACCAGTCAGAAAATAAAAACAAATTTATTAACTTCGCTAACGTTTCGATTTAATTTAAATCTTCATCAGAGCTACAAAGATATATAGAAATATAAAATTATTAAATTGGTAAGTTTACATGTATAAAATTATGATAGTGTTCAAATTTAACAAGTCAAGTAGTTAAAATAAGCATTACAAAATTGTCGGAATTTAAAATATAACATAAAATATGCTTATCTCTGAGTTCAATAACCGGACAATATGATGTGTTCTCTATTAATTTTAAAATTGTTATTTTATATCGTGACTATTAACTAAGGTAATGTAAATTTAATATTGTTTTTTATTCTTTAACTCATATTTGATATGTTTTTATTATTTAATAATTATTTTATGTTATATTTTAAATTCCGATAATTTTGTAATGCTTATTTTAACTACTTGCCTTGTTAAATTTGAACACTATCATAATTTTATACATGTAAACTTACCAATTTAATAATTTTATATTTCTATATATCTTTGTAGCTCTGATGAAGATTTAAATTAAATCGAAACGTTAGCGAAGTTAATAAATTTGTTTTTATTTTCTGACTGGTCCGAATCCCATTACCTTCAACTATAATTACTAACTTACGGACGTAACTCATCTAATCAAGATTAAACTTTTAATAATATTTTATCTTGTAGTAACGTTACTACACAGGAACTTTTTACAGAATTGATAAGAAACTAGTTCAAATGACATACGCAGTATTAGGAGGGTTACCTTTTATGTTTTTACAAACTAGATGGCAATATTGAAATGTGTCATTACTATATCCGTAAAATTTTACATTTGTTATTGTGAAATCAGTGGCAGCTAATAAATTGACGAAGTTGTTTATTGACAGTAAGCGTTTAAAAAAAAAAGTTTTTAAAAAAATTGATATTACTCGTGAAGGTTTTCGTTGGATGATTTTTAGTAAAGATCTAACTCAACAACAATGCATAGATTCGCTTCGTTCAACTTTTGGTAATGAAGCACCATCAGAAAAGACTGTTTACAATTGGTTTGCAGAATTTCGTCGTGGTCGTGTGTCCGCCAGTGATGAATCTCGTGAAGGTCGACCAAAATCGGTTGTGATTCAAAAAAACATCGATGCTGTGCTCAAAATGATTGAAGCAGATTGACATGTGACTTACCGTGAGATAGAGGCATCCTTTAGCATATCGCAGACTGCAATATATTCTATTTTACATGAAAATTTAGCTGTGAAAAAAATATCTTCCCGATGGATTCCGCATAATTTGACCCAAACTCAAAAAAAGGCTCGTGTTGATTGGTGTAAGGGAATGCTAAAAAAATTCAACCTAGGCACTGCAAAACTATGTTGTGGTCCGCGGACCACCTGTTGAGAAACACTGCTTTAGAGCGAATTCTGGAAGACAGGTTATATTTTTCCATGAGTAAGGGCGATAATCTCTACCGTTATTTAATCTATATGGACGTTGCACAACGTTTCAATTATTTAAAAAAAAAAGAAAAAAAAAAACATTTGTACTTTGATCTTGCCATTATTCGTGTTTAAACATGAACCAGGTTTATTTGATTATTTCCAAGTATTTCACTATAAGCTCACAGTTTAAAGTTCAAAGCTCGTTATTAAAATTTAATGAAATATTTTAAATATTTGACAATCAAAGCACTCAGTTTTAATTTAAATATATCATAGATTTGAAGCAGGTGTAGTTTAATGGTAAATTAAACATGATAGGGTTAGAAGGGGTTCTTGCCCCAGAAACTCGACTGTTGACCTCGGGGCGTAGAGTGCAGCTTACAGGTGTAGCTTTCAGCGGTAATTAGATATTAAAACGGATCATATTACTCTATACTAAATATTGATATTTGTACAACAACTAAAAATTAAATTAGTCCGAAAATTTGTCAAGATCTTGTTACCTGTCAAACTAAGACAGTAAAAGTAAATTCATCAACTTTGGCTTTTTTACATAACATGAGCGAAAATAAACAAAGAACAAAGATATTTGAGAACTGTACTCAAGGCCGAGTATTACACAAGAACTGAGAGGATGAGAAAGGACAGAATGGTTAAGAGGATATGAAGGGAAGATTGAGTACCCATCGACCAGTGAAAAGACCTCGCAAGAGATGGAGAGATTAGCTAACAGAAGTATTGGTCCTTTTTATTGTTCATCACATATTTTTAGTTAATCTTTTTACCGACCGCCAACATATATAAGGGAGGTATTGTGATCATACCGATTTTGACATTTCGAGATTTCGATGGATCTCCACGAATTGAGGTCCCTACATAACGTTTTGACTATTTTTAGCATGATGTCTGTCGGTCTGTCTGTCTGTCAGTCCGTCCGTCCGTCCGTCTGTCTGTCTGTCTGTCAGTCCGTCCGTCCGTCCGTCTGTCTGTCTGTGTAGACGTGCAGAGCAAATTCGGCTAAAAGGATTTTTATGAAACTGCATATTTAAGCTTTTGACATCAATCGCACGAGTTGATCAACTTTTGGTAACAATCATTTGACTAAAAATGGGGATTTTTGCGAATATTTAGCAACAGAAAAATATTTCGAAAAAATGTATTTAATAAAAGTTGCTATAAAAGCAATAAAAAAAAAATTTTTGAAAAATTTTTCGAAATTTTTTCTAGCTATCTATTTTTTCATACTTAACTGTAACGTTTCCATGGTCATGATAAATAATATCTCTGTTAGAAAATATTAGGCCAAGTTATTTCTACTCTGCTGCTAGAATGTATTTTATACAAGTACTTTATGATGGCGGTCAGTCCTGTGGTGGCCACAGCTGATTTTTAGTGTTTTGTAAGTATGATAATGATTTAAATAAATTTATATAGATCATTTGGTTAATACATTTTTGGCCAAAAATAGTTTACTGAAAATATAAATTTTTTATAGTAAAAATAATAAATAATGATCTTGGTATTTTAGCATCAGACCTTGCTGTTTCTTGTACGTTGCAGGATTTTGAATCCATTGAAAATAACAGTTTCTAAGAGATATAGTAAATATAAAATATTAAATAATAAAAGTATCTGTCTATCAATACCTCCCTTTTTAGGGTTTTGTAGGTATGACCAAAAAACCCTTAAACCGTCATTTTGTCGTCTGTGTGTTTGTCTGTCTGTTCGGTAAAAATTGTAGCCAAACGGCTAAACCTAGAGAATTGAAATTTGGCATGCTTATACAACTCTTTGATCCGCACATAGGAAAAATACTAAAACATCTAAAAAACATATCCCCCTAAAAATATAAACAAATAACTGCTCATCGAAAAAAAACATATTTTTTTAAAATTTTGAGTAGGTATCAAATGAAAGCCCTTAGTACGTGGACAAACGATCAAAATTGTATTTTTTCAAACTAAATTATTTAGAGGCGATTTTTTTCCAAAATTGTGCCAAAAAAAAATTCTGCCACACCTGTAGCCCAGATGGTTTAAACTAAAAATCTGAAAAAATTAAAAGTAAAAAAATAATATCTCTGTTAGAAAATATTAGACCAAGTTATTTCTACTCTGCTGCTAGAATGTAGGTATTTTATACAAGTACTTTATGATGGCGGTCGGTCCTGTGGTGGCCACAGCTGATTTTTTCATAGTTATTTCAATGGCTAGATAATACTGTTGTCGTTTTATTTTAGCCAATATTCACACTAGAATGTTAACATGTAAATTTCTGTTGTCCATAAACTTTATAGCGTTATTTTTACCCTAAACATCAAAAATATTCTTTTTAAACCAATGAAACATGACAAATACTTAACATAAATCTCCAAAATTACAGATTGTGCCAACATATCATGTATGTGTGTATGTTTTCTGGTTGTTTAGTATACAATTTACTCGTGCACGCATACCAAATATGAAAAATGAAAGATTTTAACTGTGTTTACTTAAATTATGCACGATATGTTGTTTTGAATCAAAACTGTTTATTTTTATAAGAATTAATGTTTATTTAAAATTTAAGTAACTAAATTATAAATATTTGAACAGTTTATTAATTATGCTACAAATAATATTGTGGTACTTAAGGCCACAGAACCTCAAAACCCTATCCTTGGCTCAAACAAATACTTTTAACGTTATCTATCTAAAATAGATAGATAACGTAACTTTTGTACGACTTTCTAGCATGGAGTTTACCAGAACAGTCTTTCTGAAGACTCCAACAGTAGTAGGCCATCATGTGGCTATCTTATCTTTCTTGATATCTATCTTCCATAGTTTTATGTCCTGATGGAATCTTTCCCCCGGTTCTTCACTAAAATCACCTACGTTTTCTGGTAAGGTGTCATAATACAACCGAGAATATTAAAGTTGGAAAGCATATTTTCCACTAATTCTCTACCTTATGATTTCCAAGAAAATTTTGTACTACTTGAATAAATGAACACTAAGAATTAGATTCAATCATTCATTGATGCGGTAGGATTGGATTGTGGATCTTCAGTAGGTTGCCTTATCTGAGGACCATCAAATATTCTGGTTTTCAGTTTTTCAGAGTTAATCCCAGGAAATTTACGTGTCAAGTAGTCTACACAAAGTCCATCTCGATTTAAAGCCTTCAAAAATTGCTACATAAGCCCAAACTTGATATGGAATGGTAGAAATATAATTTTCTCTCTCGCAACCAAAGGTTCGTTGACATCGTTTTTTCTTGAATTATGAAATTTCTTAATGGAAATCACCAAATTTCTGTTAACCCAGTGCTGATCCTTAGCTCTGATGTTCCAAAGACATAAAAAACAAGGGTATTTTGTATATCCACTTTGCTGTCCAAGGAGGAAGTTGACCGTTTTTAGATAAAAAACTAAAATCAATTTGTATCCCAAAAACTAGAGCTGCTACGAAAAAGAGTTAGGTATTTTTGGAATCAGCACATCAAAAATATCCAAAATCAGTTCTTACTTTTCCGGCACCAAGATAAAAAAAATATTTTGTTGGGCAGTTATTAATTAATCCACCAAAAATATCATATGATTAATCGATGAAATGTAACAATCGTTGCCATCTCTACCCTTAGCACTATTTTGAGCCAGATCTATGAGACTAGAATTGTTTAAATTTAACTAATAACGCGTCTTATATTGTGTGTGGTCTGCCTAAGGCTAACCATATTTGTTTATATTCAGTAAAGAAAGCTACATTAAACATAAGACACAAAACCTTACTCATCTAGTATTTTCAAAACATTTTCAGGAAATCGTTTAATAAATATTTAATTAACTCGTGATCTGATAATTCATAATCTGAAAATAGCTTTATTATGCATCTAGTTATGAATATGTATACCGTGTATTTGTCTGACTGGTGAACGTAGGCGATTATCATGGCAAATTAGTTATTTGCCGACTGTTGCTCACCGTTTTTACGGAAAACAATAGTTATGGTATCAATCAAAAGCGTACAATTTTTGTATTAAACGACATGAAATTTATATGTAATTCTGTGGTGTTATGGTGAAGTAAATTAATTATTGAATTGCATCGATACACAGCCGTAGTAACGGGGCAAGTGCTAGGACCGCCATCGTGAGTGTGTGTGTTTTTTTTTATTATCACTTGTATTTTAGAAGTGAGGACCTTTTTTTTTGGTCATCATTTTGAATATCTTACACCCTCTTGGTGTCATTATTTAAATTTTGTGTCAACACCTGCCAAGAAACCATCCGAGGACCCAGGAACCTGTGTTTTGGGACACCAGTACCACAAATGTAAAGTTAGAAATAAATATTTATGAAGAAAGCATCTATTGAAGTCCATTCCAATTTTACATCAACTGAATTTCATTGTTTATTAATATTTTTTGTTACATATAATTCAATTCTGTAAGTTATCGCATCAGCACTGTAACTTGTTAATTTTGGAACGCACACGCTGGTCTCTTGTGCTGTCTTATTTTGAATTTAACATCTGTATTTTTTTGTTAATAATTTTTGTTATATTATCAATTTTATAATATTATTTTTGTGGTACTTTATTTAATTTATGTGATACGCCCATCGTGTTGAGCATCGTTCTCCGCATTTTTTTGTCGCTGGGCTAGGGTTTTCAGAGACATCGTGGGATTTTCTAGGTTTGGTTCCTCCATAACCATTACTTGTGGTCCTAGGATTTTACCCATCTACACCCCAGCTAGGGCTACCATTACCCTTGTGTTAGTCTCCTAGAGCAGCCCCTAGGAGTAGAAGAGTTTTATTCTCTTCCCTTTCCTCTAGGTCGTCTGTGTCTTCCTCAGGTGCTTAACTCGATGAGTCTCCGTGTCACATCTCGTTTTTCAATTCTATATTCCTGGATAGATAATTTTTTTTGCGTATATTGATGTTTAGATTGTTTCTAATTTTATTTCAGATTGTTAGTTTAGTATAAGAAATCTGTAGGGTTTATACCGTACGTTAAGATAATATTAAAATAATATATTCAATTTTCCTTTTAAATTGCACTTCAACACTATATCTTATATCTTTCCAATTTTTCTATTTTTTTATGAGCTCAATATTCTGTAAAATCTTTTCAGCAAACAAGTTGAAATAAGAAGAAAATCTTATATAAGACCCGGAGAAATTGTAACACCTTTTCTTTTTGTAACAAAACCCTTGGAATTGTTAGAAAAATAGGTTTTCTCTTAGCTAACAAAAATTGATCATAAATGTACCAAAATTCTTATTTTTGTTATATCATCTAGATTCGAAAAATTCCAATTAATTCCTTGTTCGATAACTCGATTTTTCCTCAAGATTGACTAATAAATTATTCCTACAAACGAACCCCAGATCTGTAAATGATATTGAGGAAAGGAAAATGAAAACCTAATGAAATGGAACAGATTGATAAAAAATTAATTAATACTTTTAAGACGTTGCAATTTTTTGATTTATTTTTTTTAATTATTGTACTAAAAAGTATTTTAAAATTAATGAGAATTCACCGTGGTTTTTTGATTTATTTGACGCCGTGACAATTCCTAGTACTTTTTAGGGTTTTGTAGGTTTAGCTGTTTAGCTGTTTAGCTGTTTTTCTAGACTTAACAAAAGCATTTGATACTGTAAACCATGACATTCTTTTACAAAAAGAAAAAATAATTTCTTTGCCTACTGGAGCCCAGGGTTTGGTGTCTTCTTTTATATGGCGAAGTTTGTTGCTTGTTAGACTCTGCCATTGTAGTTTCCAGTCATCTTTTACTATTTGTTTATTAGAGAACTTAATCTCTGCTCAATCACAACAAAACTTATTGGGCGTAACCATTCAAGACCTTATCATATCAGTTTTATTTTTGAAAATGAGTCTTTTACTATCTTAAAATAAATTTTTCACAATCATATTCCTGATTAGGGGCGCCATAAAACATAAATAATCTTCCGAGGTCAGAATTAAGAGCTTCATAGTCACGTGACCCATTTGAGTTATAAACTAATCGAGAAATATAAATAAAATAGCGATATGAAATGCGTCAAGCAACCATTTAAATGTTTCTTTGATCTTGTAATATCAAGTTAATTATTAAATTTATTCTGTATTTTTTTTTTTAAATTATTTATTTGGTCTAAGCAACTATGGCCATTAACCAGGATACATGTTTTTACCGACCGCCAACATATATAAGGAAGGTTTGTGATCATACCGATTTTGACATTTCGAGATTTCGATGGATCTCCACGAATGTCCTTACATAACGTTTTGACTATTTTTGGCATGATGTCTGTCGGTCTGTCTGTCTGTCCGTCCGTCCGTCTGTCTGTCTGTCTGTCGGTCTGTGTACACGTGCAGAGCAAATTCAGCTAAAAGGATTTTTATGAAACTTCATATTGAAGCTTTCGACATCAAATGCACAAGTTGATCAACTTTTGGTAAAAATCGGTTGACTAGAAATGGAAGTTTACTAGGGTGACCATTCGTTCCGCTTTTTGCGGGACTGTCCCGCATTTTGATTGGGCGTCCCGCATTAAGACACGTCCCGCAAAAGTCCCGCATTCTAACTTTTGAACCTTTTTTTTGCTCTTCACTTGGATATGGGAGGTGAGGACCTTTTTTTTGCTCTTCACTTGGATATGGGAGGTGAGGACCTTTTTTTTGCTCTTCACTTAGAATTGGGAGGTGACGACCTTTTTTTTGCTTTGTCCCGCATTGCCTTCTTGGTCAATGGTTACCCTAAAGTTTACTCGTGTCGATTTTAAGATTGTTGTGAATATTTCATAACAGAAAAATATTTCGAAAAAATTTATTTAACAAAACTTTTATTTGAGCCATTTTTTGACAAAACGAAACATTTTTGAAAAAAATTTCGATTTTTTTTTCTAAATATCTATTTTTTCATACTTATATGTAACGTTTCCATGGTCATGATAAATAATATCTCTGTTAGAAAATATTAGGCCAAGTTATTTATACTCTGCTGCTAGAATGTATTTTATGACAACTATTTTATAAAAAACTACCGCAGGACGTCAAAGATCTTCCAGTTGTTAAGTTTAAAACTATTATAAGTAATCTTCTACATGAACACTGCTATTACACTATGCAAGAATTTCTTTGTAGTAATGTTTCTACTAGTTTTGTTAACTAAATATTGTAAATTACATATGTATTTACTGCTTTGTCAGTTTATGACGATGATATGCATGTAAAAATGTCTTACTCTAATAAAGATTATTATTATTATTATTATTATTATTATTATTATTATTATTATTATTATTATTATTATTATTATTATTATTATTATGCAAGTACTTTTTGATGGCGGTCGGTCCTGTGGTGGCCACAGATAATTTTTTTATTTAATTTAGTTATACAATTTTAAACTTTAAAGTTGAGTGCACAGCTCTAAAATTAGTCGACTATAGACGCTATTTCGTTTTCGTTTTCGTTATGTCCCCAATTCATACTTAGAGCACATTTAGGAAATTATTTTGCCAAAAAAAATAATTTTTTTATCTTAATTCAACTTGAAATTTACTCCGACATTTATACAAAAAAGTATCTGCAAGTGACACGTCGAATGCCGTTAAAAAGTCAGACAACTGCGGTGACCTTCTTGCTTAAAAATAGCGAGTAGTAAATTTGCTAAAAGTCCTATAGGATCATAAAGCTATATCGACTGAACAGCGTTATATATCCCGTAGGAAAACCTTCTTCTGGGTCAGGACTTTTCTATAAACCTTGACCTTTCACCTGTAGATCAGTAAGTGTTTAATATTTGATCAAAGAAGGTTTTATAAATTCAGTTAAATAACGTATAAAGTAATGGACTAAAGCAGGGGTCGGTAAACTTTGGAGACATAAGAGCCGATGAGTAGCATAACGATTTAGAATTTTATCGAAAGCCATCAGTGGCGTATCCAGGACTTATGGTTAGGGGGGCACTTAGAATAATAATAATAATCTCCTTATTTATACATAATAAAAACAAATACACAAGAAATACAATAAAAGGACAATGAAGTACAGAAGAAAAACAATAAAGAGCAATCGCACCCTAAATTTAAAATTAAAATACAGGGGCGTACACCACAAATACCGTTAGGTATGCGCGTGGTATCTACAATAAATTAAAGTTTAATTAGTAATTATTCTATTAACTTAAGATTAAATTTAAGTATTAGTTTTTATAATATTAACAAATTATATATATAAAAAATAATAATAAATGTTGAACTGAACAATAGGGGATACGCATAAAATTTGTATTTCCTTAAAACTACATTATTTTGATATGTTAATGTTAGTTATGTCACCTAACAAAACAAAAATTACATTTTAATTAATATTATAGCCAAATTTTTGAATTAAAATATTGTAAATTTGAAATAAGCCGACCACGGAGCGAAGGTTGCCGAGTAAAAACGTCTGAGTATGACGTCAAACGATAGGGGTTTCACATCACAGATACAGCTACAACATAATCTTTACACGTGTGTGTATTGTATTGTTCGAGAGTTTTGTATTTGTTTTTAAACAATTTTTCACGCATTTATTATTAAAATGGCAGATAAAGATTTTGTTAGGGCTCAGAGTGATAATTTACCCAACATTGATGCATTTATGCTCATGGAATATATGAAAAATAATGAATGCTACAGTGCTGAAGAAATACGTGGTGTCAAAGTAATTTTTATTTTATATTCTATAACTTTATGTAAACAAACGCTGCAACTCTGTAAAATGTAAATATTTATGTAATTTAGATATCAGAATTTTACTACATTGTTTACATGAAGTTACAAAACGTTAGAGGCATAATTGAAATACTGCAATATAAGTTATCTATTTTAATATAAAATTTAATTCGGTAAACATGTATAAATTGTTTTTATAGAATTAAACTTTATTTTAATTAAAATCACTCTAACTTTACATAACCTATAAAAGTTATACAAACAAATAAGTTCACAAGGGACTATGTACGCCGGTAAGCTAGTAGTGTCATGCGTCAGTTAGAAGGGGTATGACGGCACACGTCGTTTTCGCGCGCTACATACATTTATGATTTTTTTAAGCCTTCAAATTACAAAAAAATAAAATAAAAACTGTTTTTTATGTTTATATGCAACAAGAGGAATATAATAAAAAAAAATAAAAAAATCATGTCTATCCCCTATTATTATTTTTTTAATTTTAAAATTATTATTATTATTATTTTTTATTATGTTTGAATTTTGTCTTATAATAATTAATATTCTTACCATTATGTATTTTATTCATTTTTTTTTTAATAAGATAACCTTAACTAAATAGATAGGAACAGCCATTTTGGCAAACTAAACAGCGTTAAATTTTAAAGCCATCGTTTTGGTAAACGCTTATTGTAGAACGTTAATTGACTAAATTTTAACACAAATATGCTTAGCGAATAGCATTTACGATTAAAATGGTAAAATGGTTGTGCTAAAAAAATTAACGCCAGTTTTTGACATTAAAATTTTAACGTCTTCCTTAGGGAATAGTCCTGGGAGGTGAGTTTTAAGATTTTAAGACTAAAACTAAGACAATTTATTGTATGAACTTAGTCGTAATATTATTAGGGTGAGCATTCGTCCCGTTTTTTTCGGGACTGTCCCGTAAAAGTCCCGCATTCTAACTTTTGAACCTTGTTTTTTGCTCTACACTTGGATTTGGGAGGTGAGGACCTTTTTTTTACTCTTCACTTGGATCTGGGAGGTGAGGACCTTTTTTTTGCTCTTCACTTGGATCTGGGAGGTGAGGCCCTTTTTTTTGTTCATCACTTGGATTTGGGAGGTGAGGACCTTTTTTTTGCTCTTCACTTGGATTTGGGAGGTGAGGACCTTTTTTTTGCTCTTCACTTGGATTTGGGAGGTGAGGACCTTTTTTTTTTGTTCTTCACTTGGATTTGGGAGGTGAGGACCTTTATTTTTTTGTTCTTCACTTGGATTTGGGAGGTGAGGACCTTTTTTGTTTGTTCTTCACTTGGATTTGGGAGGTGAGGACCTTTTTTTTGCTCTTCACTTGGATTTGGGAGGTGAGAACCTTTTTTTTTTGTTCTTCACTTGGATTTGGGAGGTGAGGACCTTTTTTTTGCTCTTCACTTGGATCTGGGAGGTGAGGACCTTTTTTTGCTCTTCACTTGGATCTGGGAGGTGAGGACCTTTTTTTTTTTGTTCTTCACTTGAATTTGGGAGGGGACGATCTTTTTATTTTTGCTTTGTCCCGCATTGCCTTCTTAAGAAAATGGTCACCCTAAATAATATGATAGTTTTATCTTTTAAGGTTAAAACTAAAACATAGGGCTTAAACTAAAACTAAGCTTATAACTATAAAGGATTCAACACACCAAAGCGGCCGCGGTGGCGGCTACGGTGGCGGCCACGGTAGCGATCAGGTCTCCTCACACTAACGCGGTGGGAGTGGCGGTAGCGGTAGCGATCAGTTACTGAATCACGGTATATAGTTGTATGATAATATTGGACCTTGCTTGGGTTATTTCATTTTTCCCCTTTGGAATGTTTAATTTAAAATTCCAACAATGAAACCGTGGAAACGAATGAAATATGTCAAACTTAAATTAATTTTCTTACATATTTTAATGACAAAAAATAAATAAATGGGATATTTGTATTAAGAATGACACAAAAAATCAAAATATAAAGAAAATGACATTTTAAAATGATATTAACCTTAACCAAAAAATGTTTGTTGCAAGTATGATTTACAAAGCTTAAACAAAACGGCTGAAAAGCATTATTTAAACGATGAAAGTAACTAGATTGCAAAATCTAGTTCCGCCTAATCGTTTGGAACAGACTTTACTATCAATTTCCAAAACTTTTCCTATTTCGTCTCACACTTTATTTATTTTCCTAATATTCTTGTAATCAGGATGTGCTAAGTCATACAAAATTAAATGATCCTTTACTGATCTATGATTTTTTCTGTTAAATTATCTATTTTCGACATTATTTTCTTAAATATATTCACTGTGTGGTATATAAACAATGAATATCGCGCGGCCTAACGCAACTTGTCGAGTTTGGCCGCCAGTGTTTGGTGATCGCCAGACTGAACGCTGCATTCGGCGCCGTTCTCAGATAGCGGAACGCTTGTATGTGCGTGGTCTCATTGTATTGTATAGGTTGCGTTAGGCCGCTCCATTATCGCCACCGTGGCCGCCACCGCGGCCGCTTTGGTGTGTGGAATCCTTTAATGTTGACTAAACCCACCATAACTGTCCCTGTCTACCATAGTGCTCTATTTATGCGCAACATAAAGGCCACCCTTTTATGAAATATTTGCCAAATATAACATTTACTTCCAGTTTCAACATGTCCATTTGAATTAATAAATAAACAAACTGTTTCAAATTTCATATTTCCACTCCAAAAATCAATTCCCATCAGCTCTTAAATGTCAACACCATTTTGGACAGGAACATTTTAGTTTTCAATTCATCTCTGTTAATTTAAAAATGTTTATTCAAATACAGTATTATTTTTCAATAATTGCTGTTTCATTACGTAGGTAATTATTGATTTTAACTTAGAGGTTACATAGTTCAATTCAATTGTTTCACGCTTTAATTAGTGGTTAATTATTTAGTTATGGTTTCTGAATTACTAATTTAGAGTTTAAATAGTTATAGAGTTATTGGGTCAATTGATATAATACGTGATTTGTTCAAAATATTCGATTTTTCGAATTTTTTTTATAAATATATATTATTATAAATATATAAGTATACCAATTTTCGAACAAATATCAAAAAAAAATTCTTCTAAAATTTTGAAAATTTTGGTCAAAATTTTTTTGACTCCGATTTTAGCCAAAATATAGTTTTAGGCTAATTTTGGGATGAGGATAATGAAAAAAATATTTAAAAAATTCATGCTTTATTAGTTTATAAGTTAGAGCTGATTTAGGTCAGTTTTTTGCCTATAATTCCAAAACTTTTGCCCAAACTTCAAAATAGACCAAATTTTCTTGATCTCTGACCAAAAATGCATATTTGTACCAATTTTCAATAAAATTGGAGACAAATTTTTTTTACTTCAAAATCACGGTTTTCTTAAGGGGTACCCCTTACGATTTTTTCGATTTTTTGCCATTTTCAAGATTTTGGATTACTGCCCCTACAAAACTTAATAATATGTTTATTTAAGCCCAATTTTTTTCTTAGACTAAACAGTGTAGTAGATTTTTAAAATTTCAAGCCGCATATTTATATCCCTAACCATTTTTTAGATAGCAATTTTCAAAATTTTCAAAATAATTTAAAAAAAATGAAAAAAGCTCAAAAAAAAAATTTTGTTTCAAAATCTGGTTACAAGTAGATTAGTACCTCAAAATTTCAAAAATTTCAACCGCAGGTCTTTATTGCATTTCGTTTTTGAGATATATCCATGCGAAGATGAATATTGCTATAAATCACGCCATATTAAAATTTGTTATAATTTTAAAATACGCAAGACGAGTAAGGCCTCAAATTTTTTCTAGACTTAATAAACTACGAAGAATCCAAAAATTCTAGCGTCAGGTTGTTTTCTCTAACCGTTTTTGAGTTTTGATTTTTTTTAAACTCACAATTTTCACAAATTATGTAAATTATGCCATAAAAAAAATTGCCACAATCTCAAAACGCATTAAACGATTAAAGTCCCAATTTTTTCCTAGACTAAATAAACTACAAGGAATCCAAAAATTTCAACCGCTGGTCGTTATCTCTAACCATTTTTGAGTTGTGATTTTTTTTATTTTACAATTTTCACAAATAATGTAAATTATGCCATTCAAAAAATTGTCATTATCTCAAAACGTTTTAAACGATTAAAGCCCCAATTTTTCTCTAGACTAGTGGTTCCCAACCGTTTTTACTTGCGGAGCCCTTTTTTAATCCATTTCTTTCCCCTGAATCAATTTCTATTACGGAGACCCTAGGCCTACCCTATGTCTTACTAATTAATGGTGTTTAGAAGTAATGTTACGGGGGAGGGGGTAGATTTTTTAGTTAACATAAATTCATTTTTCTCTTTCACAGCTCACATATTGATAGATAGATTTTTATAAAATGAAGCAAATAATCAAAATACACGCAGATTATTCAAACAAAAATGCATCTCACCGATCACATTCCAGCTAGTCATAGAGTCATAAACCGGCTAGAGCAGTGGCGAATTAATTTGCTTGGGGGCCCTGGGCGGTAAAATTAAAATGGGCCCTCTATTATTTTAAATAGAATGGAAATATTTGTGTATAGACTTCGGTAGGCCCCCCGGCTTCGTGGGCCCCGGGCGGCCGCCCAGTCCGCCCACCGGTTAATTCGCCTCTGCTTATCTCACCTGGTAATAGTCAATCATCGATTGGTACTGATTAATTTGCGAACAAGGACTATATTTTTGTATTTTTAGTCTCGTTCAAATCTCTATTTGACAAAAGATATTATTTGCAGTGTTTTTCTTTTCTTAACAAAAAGTATGCCTGTCACGTTGTGTTAGTAATTTTACGTCTAAAAGAGAGGTATCACACAACACTCAAATAAACCTCGTGCGAAGAATAAGAACAAGAAATCAAATAATCTAAGATAATATGATATTTTCTAAATTGACGTAAAAATATATAAAGAGAGACATTTTTAACAGTGTATACGAATATGCCCAGAGCTAAGAAACAAATTATTTACAAGAATAATTTATTTATTATTAAATTACCTATATAAATATATAAAGTTGGAGGCTTTGTACATTAAAAATTTTCTTTGTATTTTGACTTTGGTAGTTTTAATATAGCTCATCCTATTAGGTAACTGCTATTTATCTTATGGCATTTTGACAATTTTTGGGTTTTGTAAATATGACCACCAAAAAATCCTTATAAATTGTAACCAAACGGCTGAACATAGAAAGTTGAAATTTGGTATGCTTGTACTAATAATTCTTGTTCAATACTAATACCATTTTCACACTAGATCATTAAGACGAGTGAACTTAAAGTTCACCGATGTTTAAGATCGGTATGCTTTCACACTTGATGTTTAAATCTCTGGTGCTGTCATCAGCTACAGTAATTTTGTCCTTAAGTTACCATCATGAAATTACCAGTTTTGAACTGTCTGCGCAGACGCACATTTTGAATTATTATAAACAAATAAGGATATTTCATTTCATTCTACAATAAAGACACTACAATAAAGACACTACAATAAAGACACTACAATAAAGAATATATTACACCTGTATTAACATGTAAGTCGATACATTTTATCTCAATTATTGTAGCTCTGTATTTTATTAAACACATTATTAAAATAAATAATTTTATTATAACAATAAATATAAACTTCTTATAACGTCGATATAATACAGTATTCTTGTTTATGATAATATAAAATGTTGACAGCACAAATTCAAGGAGTATTTTTTTATAATAGAAATTAAGTTGGCAATGCGGACGAAGTTTAAGACGCAGATCTCTGTCTTAAACATCGCTTGTGTTTAACCGAGGCCATACGGTTTCACATTACCGTTTAAAGATACATTCACTTTAACATCCGATCTTAAAGTTCTAGTGTGAAAAGAAGTGCTAAATCGTTCAATCGATTCTAACTCATTGATGCTTGCAGGTATAATAAAATTAATTTTAATTTACTAAAAGATCTCTCACAACTGGCAATAGAAGGAGATATCGTTTGAAGAATTTGCAAAACTACTCGTAAATTCGGAAAAACGGTTTCACCATTATAAACGAAAGAAATTCTAGGGAGGTATTCAAAGTAATTTTGTCACTTCGTTCTGAAATAAATATTCTACAATCATAAATTTCATCGTAGATTTCTGTTCCATTTATTTGAAATTTATTTGAAAATTTAATTTAGATGAAATTTTATTTTGTTAATTTATGTTATAAAATATTGTGTGCCTTTTTTCTAGTTGACGCTCTGTTTGAGAACCACAGTTCTAAATACGTTGCTACGTGTTACTTTCAAAAATGTTCTCTTTTAATTTAATACTTAAATGTCTTCCAACTTATAATTTGAAAGATACAATCTTACAAAACAAAACATCAGAATTTATGTTATTAGGTCCTTACAAACAGATGAAAGGAAACAGTCCTGGATTAAGACAGTAATCTAATAACTTTAATAACAGGATCAGACATTAACTTCTCTAAACTAGATTAAAATGTCCGTTTCCATTTGAGATGAGCTTTTTACATCCATTAAGGGGAAACAAAAAATTTAAATTTGTGGCAATAAACCTAAAGATACTGCCAACATTGCTCCAATTCAAACCAGAAAAAAACAGTGGATAGGTAAGGTGAAGGCGAGGGATGTGATGAATTAGGGGCTTGTTAATATCTGAATCCTCTATTTCAGAAACCACTTCCAAACGATTCGTTCAAAAGAAGGAATCTTTTTAAAGAGTGCTGATTACTGAACGAATCTTTATAAATATTCGCTTTTCCCACCTCTAGTTCCTACTAAAATTTCAAAACATCGAGCCTCGCAAAGAGATGGAAATAATCATAAATTTATTAGTTTCTGTCTAGTTCTTCATACCTTATAATATAAGGCTTATATAGAATATAATATAATGTTGTGTAAAGTATTTAATTTGTATTTAACTTTTAAATCATAATTTTTAAATTAAAACTTCCATAAAGTAAGACTCTTGGGAGATCACATCTTGTACTTGATTTACTGGTGTCATGTTATGGTGGGCATTAGCTTGCAACATGAGACCTCCAGAGAATTACGAAAAACATGGCTGGAAAGTATAAAGCTATGCTGATCTCCAGTTTTTGCGTAACTAATGTAACTTATTTTACTAAAACTCCGGAGCATATCATACATATTTAAAGACGTATTTTATGTTTTGTAATATAGAAAATTAGTGATTCGGTATTATACTATTTAATCATTAAATTAAGAAAGTTATTGTTGAATTTTAATGATGAAAACTTTTGCGCCAATATATGACCGAGAATACTGTAACAAAAAAATTGATGTGAAGTGTGAATATTCACACATTTCAGGGTTTCGCAGGTATATAATAAGTGAAGGCGGTATGCTGAGTGTGTAGGACAAATTTTCCTTTGTAGTAATCACGGCAAAATGAACGATATTTTTAAAATAATTTATCGTCTGTTAATCATATAATAAGACTGGTTTTTAAATTTACGCTCTTAAAAATTAAATACAACATTTGTCAAAATATAACTAGAATTTTGACAAAATAATTTCAACATAATAAAAATGCAAAAAAAAAAACAGAAAAAATAAAATTCACTCCGTACTCGAACTCGAAACCTTTCGTTTTCCAGCCAGTTTAAGAGTGCCCTAACGCATGTCGCCATCGCACGCCATGCATGTGAGTGTCTTACATTGGTATAACTTTTGTACTTTGTGAACCAAAAACCACAAAAAATGCGTTATTTTCCAAAAACATAATCTGATCAAAAATTCCTGTTGTACTATTTCGGTTCACACCAATATACATTACTTAGAATTTTTTTAGATTTTTAGTTTAAACCATCTGGGCTACAGGGTGTGGGACAAATTTTTTTTTGCACATTTTTGGCAAAAATCTCATAAAAATAATTTATTTTGCAAAAATAAAAATTTGATCGTTAATCCACGTACTAAGGGCTTTCATTTGATACCCTCCTCAGAATTAAAAAAAAATATTTTTGTTTTCGATGAGCACATATTTGTTTATATTTTTAGGGGGGTATGGTTTTTAGATGTTTTAGTATTTTTCCTATTTGCGGGTCAAAGAGTTGTATAAGCATGCCAAATTTCAACTCTCTAGGTTTAGCCGTTTGGCTACAATTTTTACCGAACAGACAGACAGACAGACAGACAGACAGACAGACGACAAAATGACGGTATAAGGGTTTTTTGGGCATACCTACAAAACCCTAAAAAACATTTTTTTTATTCAAAATAGAGTACTTAAAAGTGAAAAGGGATATTACTTAAATGATGTGAATATCGCATATATGTTCACTTTTCTAAAGACAAACTAGATCTGGTTATTTTGGTTATTTTTCTAGTGACTTTAAACGTCATTTAAAACATTTCTTTGAGCTGTAAATCCGACTTTAGATTTATTGGTTATGATTATTATAATTAATATTGCCTTTCGACTTTCCTAGATTTATCGAAAGCCTTTGACTGTGTTTCTCACCCAATCCTTTTAAATAAGTTGGAAAGATATGGTTTTGATGAAGGCAGCTGCGCTTTTGTAAAATCTTACCTCTCTAATAGAAAACAGTATGTAGCTATTAATAATATAAAATCTGATCCTCTTCCAGTAAATATTGGTGTTCCTCAAGGTTCCGTTCTAGGCCCGTTATTATTTCTAATTTTTATTAATGATTTTCCCCTATCAATAAAGTTCAAAAGCATCCTCTACGCTGGTGATACTACATTAATTGTTATATCTAATGACCTAGATAAAGCACTGTCTAGTAGTAATGAATTTGTAAGTCAAGCTAAAATGTGGTTTAATGAACTATTACTAAATGAAAATAAAACTTTTAAACATTTTCAATAATCCACTTTCCGTTAAATTCTTAGGTATCCATGTTGATCTCACTCTCCAATGGGATCAGCATGTAACCCATCTCTCCAATAAACTATGTATCATATATCTATTTTGAAATTTAGCGAATTCGGTATCTTAGCATGTTATGCGGATAGTTTATTTCTCACTTTTCCAGTCTCAGATCGTGTAAGCAATATGAGCATGGGGCCATTCGCCCGCTAAAGAAAGAAATTTCTCTTTGCAACGCAGAGTGCTCAGAATCATTGCTGGTTTGTCCTATAGAGCCGACTACAAGTCATACTTTACTAAATTAAAAATCATGACATTACCCTCACTTTATATATATTACTGTCTCTTGTTAGCTAAATCTCGAAATGTCAAAATCGGCATGATCACAATACCTCCCTTATAATGGGTGTTTTTTTTAGAGGTATAGAACTTTAAATTGCAATAAAACAACGATGGATTATTCGATTGACATGAATTTTTTTTTATTCGAAAGATAATCTTGTGGCATTACATTTTAAATATGATTTCTGGCATATGACCGCCACGGCTGGCTCGGATGTAGTCCAATCTGGACGTCCAATTTTCGATGACTTTTTCCAACATTTGTGGCCGTATATCGGCAATAACACGGCGAATGTTGTCTTCCAAATGGTCAAGCGTTTGTGGCTTATCCGCATAGACCAATGACTTTACATAGCCCCACAGAAAGTAGTCCAGCGGTGTTAAATCACAAGATCTTGGAGGCCAATTCACAGGTCCAAAACGTGAAATTAGGCGGTCACCAAACGTGTCTTTCAATAAATCGATTGTGGCACGAGCTGTGTGACATGTTGCGCCGTCTTGTTGGTATTATTTAATGTAATGCCACATATTATCTTTCGAATAAAAAAAAATTCATGTCAATCGAATAATCCATCGTTGTTTTATTGCAATTTAAAGTTCTATACCTCTAAAAAAAACACGTTATATGTTGGTGGTCGGTAAAAATATGAAAAGAATATTTTTTCTTGGGGAGGGGTATTGCTCTTACATAAAAGCCGCCCTTGACCACGAATATCTTATAAAGTGGGTCGGATACATCTCCTACAAATTACATTAACTGTAATTTTATTTCTAACTTGTTATAAACTTGTGACGACTATACGATTAAGCTTTGCCTCAACGTCTTTGGTGACTGCTAAATTACTAAATAATTCTAACACTGTTTTCCTTGTTTTTGGCAAATTTCTAATATCCTTTAGCAATTTTTCATCGTAATCATCCCCTTGTTGATATAAAAGAAGTTTTCGAGTAATTTAAAACATATTAAGTGATCAGAAGTTTGCCAGACAACAGGTTGCTGAATGAGGAAGCTGCGGTACAGAATGCGATCGATCGGAACCCAAAGTAGCTTATATAAATATGTGGATTGGGAAGAAGTTAACATCCAACTGAAATTTGATATACTCCATAGAGACACTCAGGATATTGGATAAGAATGAAATTTTCTCAAATGTGACAATGCAGAAATATACTGTTTAAAGGTCATATAGAATATTTTTCGCGTATTGTACTGAAATGTGATATATTTTATTATTCGAAATCGTTGAATCATTGCATGACATCAGTTTTCTTACTTTTCTTTTGATTTTACTCTGAGTAAATTTGAAGGAACTTTTAAAAAAACAAAATTTCGATAAACATATTTTTTTTTCGTGGCTGTGATATTTGTTAATTGTTTTCTTATATTTTTTAGTTTCTTGCGACTTGTAAAGATTTATATTTTTACCAACCGCCAACATATATAAGGGAGGTCATCATATACGAGGTCTGTTCAAAAAGTATCGCGAATTTTGTGTTTTTTCAAAAATTATTTATTTATTCATGAATATCTATTTTGTCCCCTTCAAATTAATCCCCACCAGATATTATACACTTGTGCCAAAGTTTTTTCCAATCCTCGAAGCACTTGAAAAAATCATTTTTTGTGATCTTGTTCAGCTCCTTCTTCGATGCCGTCTTTATCTCCTCACTCGTAGCGTAGCGTCGTCCTTTCATGGACCTCTTCAGTTTCGGAAATAAGAAAAAGTCACAGGGGGCCAGATCTGGGGAATACGGTGGTTGCGGCATTATTAGTGTGTTGTTTTTGGCCAAAAATTCGCGCACAAGCAACGATGTGTGAGCAATTTTGGAACGAATTTCGCGGTGACCCGTCTCATGCCTAAATCTTTGGTTAAAAATGAATAGCACGAGCCAATCGATATGTTTAGGTCTTCAACAACTTCTCTAACGGTGATTCGACGATTGGCCAATACTATTTTCTTCACTTCATCAATGTTTTCGTCTGCTGTTGACGTGCTCGGGCGTCCGGCACGCTCTTCGTCGTTCACATCTTCTCGGCCCTCTGAGAACATTTTGTACCACCGATAAACGTTTCTTCGGTCCAAGGTAGCTTCACCATATGCCACAGTCAACATTCGGAATGCATCCGCGCACTTAATTTTGTTCTCCACACAAAATTTGATACAGATTCTTTGATCTATTTTTTGGTATAGGCAAAAATCGAAGACGAGCCAAAACACGTACAAGCAAAGCAACTGTCAAAAATTAACTGAACATTCAAAATGGCCGAACTTGTCGACATAAGTGAGAGACATGAGTACCAACAACGCCACAAAAAAATCGAAAATCGAATATACGGTACCCGCGGAAATTCAAAATTCGCGATACTTTTTGAACAGACCTCGTATAAGTATAATCGTTCTTTAACAGTATGTATACTCTGTGTATGTGTATACTCGTTCAGTAAAATACCACTTTTCTAAACTTATTGCTTAATATACTATTAAATTATCTGGTATTTTTACATTCTAAGACAACAATCTTATTTGGTCATCTATTTTTTCTTTTCTCGAATTGAAAATACGGAATTTAGTGAAGCTAAATGACCATTTGTCACTTTGCAAACAAAGACAGATGAAAGGGACGTAGAGAAATGTGAACAGATAAAACACAAGCCTAAAATGCCAAACGGAGAAAGATGTTTTAAAAAAATCAGATAACCGCACATAAATCTACTTTGATATGTGAAACTTGTACTGTCAGTCTTCGAATTACGCTGTAGTAGAACAGCGTTAACTGGCCTCTTTTGACCTGTATTTTAAAGAGAGCGAGATGAATATATAAATATATTCTATAAATTATATATATAAATTCTATAAATTCTATAAATTTAGAAATATAATATTTGCCAAGTTATTCTGCAAACAATAGAATATTTATTTTTTAAAACAATATTTTAACAGCAAAAATAACAAGGATTTTGAAATTTAATATTGTTTATTTAAAATATGGTTCTTTTAAGAAATATGACATGTGTCATATGTCTTTAATTTCAAAGAATGTTTGCGTAAGTTATTGTTAGCATGACGATTGCCAAAAATTAAACAATAAGAACTTCAAAGTATTTTACAGCAGCGATTAATATTTTGTGATTTCTTAGAACATCAAAAAGACTTAAAAGAAGATTTAAAAATATTTTTAGTGGCTTGAAACACCTAGTTTGTATGATTAAGTAATACAGGTAGTAATACAAGTTTTTACTTCTCGAGAATGAATTCTGAAGTTTTTGCTGTAATCTACAAACACGATTGACTTGCTATAAACAGGTTATGAAATTATCTGAAGGTTACTGCGAATAACTAACATCTTGTCAGAAACAGTAACTAATTCATTCGTGAACACTAAAAGCAATATTGCGCACGCGAGTAAATCTATTATAACGAATTAGATTATATTATATTAGATTGTATTATAGTTATTTCTTAAATAATATGTATATATGAACATGTAGAAATAATGTATAAATTATTGTATATTTATTATACTGGGTGTTCGTTCCAAATGTGTCCATAGCAAATTAACATTGCAAAACAGTATTAAGACTCATTTACATTTAGATACAAGTATGAGGACTTGTATGAGATACAAGTCAAATTGACTTGTCGCGATACTTCACCTCATACAATTTGTATAATTTGTCAAATCCATTGACATTTGCTCATACTTTCTGCTCATACTTGTATGAGCAGACTTTTCCATATACTTGACTTGTATGAGTTGACAACTTGGGGGAAAGTTAGGTTATGTTTTAAAAGATATCTCACATTTGATTACTTTCAATAGTTTTTTTTTTACAAGTTAAATATGTCTTTGTGGAATAAGGATAAAACTCTGTTAATAATTGGGAAAATCATAGCCAGTAATATCTGGGATGTATAGTCGAAGGAGTATAAAGATTTTAACAAAATAAAAGATATTTATGATAACATTTCCGAGGTGTTAAGTTGCATGGCTAAAGATGTATAGACAAAACTGCACAACATAAAAGTCAGTATAGTTGAGAGCTATCTAAAGTTAAAATCCTAGGTGCGTACATCAGTGATGCAAATGAGTCACCAGTTGCCAAGAACCGCAATGTAACAGCCAGTTGATCTGCAGGTGATATAGCTTCTCGAAATCTTGTATCATTTTTAGTAATTAATGGAGCCATCAACGTGAGTTCAAAAATCAGCGACACTCATTCTCACATAATTTCTGAAGCATGAACCATCTTCTAAAGTCAGTTCATTAATCAACATTGAGTAAGCCCCATGGGTTTCTCGTCGAGATAAAAACATTGCTGCCACCATCTACGCTTTCTTTTTCGTGATTTTGACAGAAGTAATGCACATGTACTTAATTACAAAAAACTCTCCTCGTCATCACTAGACATTTTTTGCGAGTGTATGCGTGTATGCACATGTAAACAGACCACAAAAATGACATGATTTTCGACTTGTATATTGACATGTGTATGTTGACTTGTATGATCATACTTGTATGAGCTCATACTTGTATCTAAATGTAAATGAGCCTTTAGGTAGGAAAAATGTCATTATGAGGCGGCCGGTAAAAATGGATTCTTAATTGTTTATAATATGAAAAATAAAAGTTGTGCAATTATTTAGGTGTATATTAATCTTAGTTGAAATTTATTTAAATTATTTAAGAAATTTAGAAACTCCGTACTGGAGATTATTCTAAATCTTTGCTAAATACAAGTTCATGATAACACCCCCAAATGGTTCGTGTTATATAGTTCTATTTCTGTTTTGTTTCTTTCTGTTCTATTTCTGTATATAACTGTGCACGTAAGACTAAATTACCCTCTATTTTAATTCATATATTTGGGGTACAAAAATAGAATATTTTCATTTTAAGATCTTTCAAAGCTGAAATTATACTTTCTTTGCAAAGAAGTTCTTTTGTTCAGTACTCCAAATTTAATCAAGACCAATCAACCGCGCTCACTAGGGATATCCTCGGGCCCGGATACACCTCCCCCACCCCAGGAACGAAAAAAATTGTACTTATTTAATAATATCTAAGCAATAAAAATCACCTTTTTACCGACCGCCAACATATATAAGGGAGGTATTGTGATCATACCGATTTTGACATTTCGAGATTTCGATGGATCTCCACGAATTGAGGTCCCTACATACCGTTTTGACTATTTTTAGCATGATGTCTGTCGGTCTGTCTGTCTGTGTACACGTACAGAGCAAATTCGGCTAAAAGGATTTTTATGAAACTTCATATTTAAGCTTTTGACATCAATGACACAAGTTGATCAACTTTTAGTAAAAATCGGTTTACTAGAAATGGGAGTTTACTCGTGTCGATTTTAAGATTTTTGCGAATATTTAGCAACAAAAAATATTTAGAAAAAAATTATTTAACAAAAGTTGCTATAAAAGCAATAACTAACAACTTTTATTTAAGACATTTTGTGATAAAACTAAAATTTTGAAAACATTTTCGAAAATTTTTCTAAGTATCTATTTTTTCATACTTATATGTAACGTTTCCATGGTTATGATAAATAATATCTCAGAAAATATTAGGCCAAGTTATTTCTACTCTGCTGCTAGAATGTATTTTATACGAGTACTTTGTGATGGTGGTCCTGGGGTGGCCACAGCTGATTTTTTAGACTGAATAGAGCATCTCTCGATCTATTTCGGAATCCAAACTGATTCTCGTTTATGTTACCTTCACATTTGTGGTTATTCGTGCATGTATTGTTTTTAATATCATAAGTTTCTTTTTTACCTATTTTATTAAGCACTACAGGTAAAACATCATTTATGCAAGAACTTTGCTTCGACTTTCACAAATAATAAATTATTTGGTAAGAAATTTTAATTTAGATTGGATGATATCTATTAGGAGAAAATGATTCTGCTGGCCTAATATGTTTGGAAGTTTATCTATCGGAATTTTTATATCAATTTTAGCGATAAAATTGTCAGTAATATTTACATCTTGCTCGGGTAGGATGTCCCGGAATCTATACTAACCAGTCGTTGAATTGTCGAAAATAAATATATATGAAATAAGATTACCCTACAATATTTACGATGCATATCACTAAAAATTTCAATTTTGAAATATTTATAATCATCGCAGTTCATTCAGTTGAAAAATAATATTTGAAATTTGAAATGAAAATAAAATTAATAAACCATGTTTAATCAACACATTGTGGGGAACTCTGATATAAAAATATGAAATGTCACGGTTGGCTGATTTATTTCATTTGTACTTACTCTGTACATCCCTCACATTATGGGTTCCAAGACTTGCGAGCGGATCAAATCTGGACCCCTCCTATTAGTCCGCTAGCTGGTTGCTATGATTCTTGGAAGGATTAATGGTTGTTTCAATTAAACTCAACATTTTAACTAACCTACTTTAATTACGATTAAGGTTTAAATATTTACACTAATTACAATAGACTTACAATTACGTCGATATAGCTAAATCCAAAAGAGACACATATTCGCACACACTAGACACACTTTACACCAAACACTAATTTAACCACTACATGTTTCTAAATATTGTCTCTCCACTTTTTAGCTGGTCACTACACTAACGTTCATACGAAATTATATTGTTACTTTATTTCGACTCGCCCAAACACTCTAAATGTCTCTAACCCATGTCTCTTAAAAACCAACTCCAAAACATGACTTAACATTATGAAGGTTTACAATCTACTCTTTTTAACATCTTAACGTTATGACGGTTTAAGCTCTACTGCCCTTAAAACATTGCTACTCTAAAATGCTTATATCGCCCAACTGTTAAATGTCATTTAACACCCCTTGATTATCTGTCTTGTACTATCTTAAAATTCATAATTTATTGGTGATAACTCAGATAAATATCCCATTAGAAAATAGCCCAATCATAATATTTTTATCTCAGACAGAATTAATTATTATTTATTTGCTTATGGTTGACGTATATTTTTTAACACAATAATTTACGAATTACTTTTCATGTTCCATTGACAAAGTGTCAAGTTAAAATAATAAACAATCTACCGTTATCTTAAATGCGCTTTCTAAGCAATAGATTATTTTTTTATCGTTTAACAGGTTAAATATTTTACTCTAATTGAATGATTATAATGAATTTATTTATGAAATTTTATTTATGAAATAATACCAAAATTACCTCCCTTACAAATGTTGAAATTTGCCTCTGATAGATTTATTCTTATATCAGTCAATAGAAGTTTTAGTGCTATGTTTTTGAGATACCAACTTCAGAGTGGAAAAAATGTTTCGAGAATTGGTTTGAATGCATGCAGAAGTGTATAAATTTTAAGGGCGAATATTTTGAAAAGCAATAAAACAGTTTGTTCCAAAAAAAATTTTACTTTCTTAGTAATGTAAAAACTTTAAAGGTAGCCATAATTGACAACACTGTTAGTGGATGTTATAATCTTTTGTGACGAATATCTTCACGTAACGAATATCTTCCTATCCAAATCTTTACTAATTTATCTTCTTGCATCCTTAATATATGTCCACTGTAATCATTTTGTTTTATCTTGTTCTCTTGTCATGTTTTGCTATTATACTTGTTGTAGTTCCCATTACGTTAACAAATCAATTGAAATAAAATTTTTGGACAGTTTGTTTTAGTTAATGGTCTAGTCATATAGTAAATAATTCAGAAGACAGTTGAGGCCGCCCAAATCGCTATATCTTGGAGTAAAAAGCAGGAAACGTCCAGTCATAAAATATACAGAAATGGATTAAGGGGACAAAAAAATATTGATTCCGTTTTTGTTAGTATGAATTCAATTTTGAGTATCAAAGAAATTATACATAACTTCAAAATCTAGGGAAAGTAAATAATAAAGGGAATATTAATAATTTTACTGTAAAAAGATTAAGGGATAAGATTTTTGTGTTGGATAATTCTTATTTTGTTCACTTGACTGTGACCAGTGAATTTCTTTTTTTTTAATAAGTACTGCTAATAAGAATTGTATCCTATTATAGTTTTTTTTTTTTTTTTTAAATCACTATCCAATTTTATTTTTGTTATTTTGTTTCATAATATCTTTATAGTATTGCCGTAGCTCTGTGGTAAGACGCTTACCTACCATTCTTTTAGCGAAGTTTTCCATAATCGTTTCCAATAAATGCGGTTCGATTTCAGCAATTGCACGTCTGATGTTCTCTTTTAGTTTTGGAATCGTAGCAGGCTTGTTGACATAGACCCTTTCCTTCAAATAGCCCCAGAGAAAAAAGTCTAATGGGGTTAGATCGCAAGACCTCGCTGGCCAATGATGTCGCCCCTCTGAAAGACAACATGACCAGGATATTTGGTTTGAAGTAAAGTGAGTGTTTCACGTGCTGTGTGACATAAGCTCCATCCTGTTGAAACCATGTCATTTAAGTTCAAATGGTTTCATTGAAAAAAAATTTTTTTTAGCTTCTTCCGATAGCGTACACTGTACACCATTGACAGTAACAGCATTACCAGCTTCGTCCTCAAAAAAGTTTGGGCCAATGATTCCTCCAGCCCATAATGCACACCAAACTGTGCATTTTTGTGGATGCATTGGTTTTTCTTGAATAGCATGTAGATTTTCACTACCCCAGATGCGAAAATTTTGGCGATTAACAAACCCATCCAAAAGAAAATGAGCTTCATCGCTCCATATGATTTTTTGCAAAAATCAGTATCAACTTCTGTGTTTTCTAAAACCCAGTTCACAAATATACGGCGTTTCTGGTGGTCCGCTGATGAATTTGCAATGTGTTTAGATACCAACTGTAAAAATGTAAACTTCCAACATTCACTGAACGAAAATGGCGCGCAATTCAAATCCCGAAGTCCAATTTGGATAACCCTTTATATGACAGAGGTTCCTAGATGTTAAATAAGGTCATGAACTGAAAAGTGTTCCAAGGTATATAATGCTCAAGGTACAATAGTCTTTTTTATGCAAGTGAAGCCAAAAGGAGACCCAACTTACAGCTCCTAAAGAAGAAGAAGAACTTTCACTGTTTCTAGAACAGCTATGACAAAGCTAACAAAAATCTGTCTAGATACCATCACATAATAAAATGTTACTATACCAAAATGTAGTTATATTCGTACTGAAATACCTTTGTCTATCGATTAAACGTTTGTAACAATCCCTATGTCGCTTTGAACTTGACAAACAGCTGATGGGAATCTTACGTGAGCTTTGCAATTAAAGCACATTTCAGTGTAACCTTGTCTTTACCCACTCGACTACCTTGACACACTAAGTACATTACTGACAAAAGCATAGATCTAAAGATCAACTTATAATTTAAATATGTTCAAACTTTATCATGACCTAATTGCAAAAAACCCTGGACTCGGAATATGACCTGGAACTTTTTATATAACAACAATGACAACACAAACTTATTATTAAAAAAAAATCAGCTGTGGCCACCACAGGACCGACCACCATCACAAAGTACTTTATACATTCTAGCAACAGAGTAGAAATAACTTGCCCTAATATTTTCTAACAGAGATATTATTTATCATGACCATGGAAACGTTAAATATAAGTATGAAAAAATTGAGAAATATCGGGAACAGATCTTTTTCTCAGCTAAATGTTCATGTAACAACGAATGTTTTGCAGTCTGCGATAGGCCAAAGGATTCTTCTTCAATCATTTTGCGCACAGCATCGATGTTTTTTTGAATCACAACCGATTTTGGTCGACCTTTACGAGATTCATCACTGACGGATGCACGACCATAACGAAATTCAGCAAACCAATTGTAAACAGTCTTTTCTGATGGTGCTTCATTACCAAAAGTTGAACGAAGCGAATCTATGCATTTTTGTTGAGTTAGGCCTTTACTAAAATTGTAAAAAAACATCCAACGAAAACCTTCACGAGTAATATCCATTTTTTCACAAACTTGTTTTTTGATGCTTGCTGTCAACGAACTACTCGGTCAATTTATAAGCTGCCACTGATTTCACAAAATAAATAAAATTTTACGAATGACACATTTCAATATTGGCATCTAGTGGTCGTTTGTAAAAACATAAAAGGTAACCTTCGTAGTTTGGCTAATAGCCAAAGCAGCTAAAGCCAACAAATAAAAGGAAAAAAAAAACCTTCTAAGTTGTTTAACAAGAAGTGGAAGTTAACTGAAGTGAACTACTAAATACTCTTTCTGAGTCAAATAAAAACTTTACTATTTTGAAACATAATATCTTTGTTTCCTTAGAATGTTAATTATGAAAAATAAAAACTGTTACTTCTTTTACCAGGCTTTTAACTGTCGGAGTAAATTCCAAATGACATTTTGCGAAACAAGATATGTTTTATAAAAGCGTGGGAAGCATAAAGAGATAGAGCTGTAGGAGAATTTACTAAAGGAAAATGTAAGGGTAAAGAAAACAGGAAATATAAAAGGTATCTCTCTGGTTATGTAACTTTTACAATGACGAGAACCGTAACAGCAGTCAGTATAATACGAGGTAGGCGTCAATGTTTCCTCTCTAACTATGTTCCAGGGGTTATAGAAATAAATCGACGGTAGTGTCGTGGATTGCCATCTATGACGAATACAAAAGTTTCTCTCAGGGATAGGCGATATAAGGCATATCGGTAACCGATTTATATCAATACTAGAGGTTTGTTGGGGCAATTGTCCCAATCTACGAGGGCATATTGAAAACTAATGCCTCCATAACTTTTATAATGCCGGGCCAGACCGTGTCAAAAGTGGTTTTCCATTTACCTTAAGTATCTGTACATAAGTCCTCCTAGCGGAGATTCTCAGCAACATCGCGTTTGCGCATGACAGTCCTAAACATGGCGGCTGGCATGGATGTGCGGTTAAAACAACGAGCTGTCATTGAATTTCTTACTACGGAGGATGTAGCGCCCATTGATATGCATGGAAGGTTAGTACCGTCTACCGTGAGGCGTGTGTTGATGTGAGTACTGTTAGGAGGTGGGTAAGGACTGTGAAAGACGCAAAACCTGCTGAAACGCTCGGCCTCATACAAGTCAGAGAACGCGCGAAGCACTGGACAAGCTTGGGTTTCATGACGTTTTACCTCATAGCCCAGATCTTGCGCCTTGTGACTCTTTCCAAAGCTTAAGGAACATCTCAAGGGCAAGCGTTTCTCTTCGGATGCAGAAGTGACAGCGGAGGTGCGGAAATGGTGCCGTGGGAAGTCTTCAGACTTTTTCCGTGACGGACTTGAAAAACTCGTACAACGTTGGCGTAAATGTATTACTGTCAGTGGCGATTATGTGAAAAAGTGAATATATCAGTGCGTAGAAGATAGTTTATACTATTATTTCACATTTATATGTAAACCATATATCAATTACTAATAAAGTTATGGCCATGGAGGCATTAGTTTTCAATATGCCCTCGTAGATGTAATAACCAACCTTCAAAAATCCCATGAGTGAATAATGGCTTCGGCTGTTAAACCCAATTTTTTTGGAAAGTTTCTCTTTGGACTTTATTGATTGCCTCTATGGCCGTTGGAGGACTGATAGTACCCAAAGATGAAGAAGAAAAAGAAAAAGATATTATCTTTATACGTTTTTATTTATTTATATATATATATATATATATATATTTTTCGAATGGACTTTTTCAGACAGTTTCATCTGTGTGCGCTTTTCACGTCCAAAACAACTATTATGTGGAAATATAATTATTCATTTTCAAAGTAAGAAACCCACCTTTCTGCAAAGTCGTAGTTTCTCACATATTTTTCTAGTGAAATTTGCATGTAAGACATTTCAAAAATGTCAACTTCGAATTGATCACGTACAAAATAACACCTATCAAAAAGTTACACCAAAGCTTGAAAGAATATAAAAGAACTTGACAATATACAAAGTTTTTAAGTATATAGGTTGAATATTTCTTTTTGAAAAATGTCAGTTGGATTTTTTGTCTTACCTAAGCAAAAATTTGTTGATTTTATTGACGACAGAATGGAGGATTCTGTTGACTTTTTACATTTATTTAATACCTACAAAACCCTTAATTTTGTAAAAATTCACACATCATTTTTGAGGGTTTTGTAGGTATGACTAAACCCTTTTACCCTCATTTTGTCGTCTGTCTGTCTGTCTGTCTGTCTCTCTGTCTGTCTGTCTGTCTGTTCGGTAAAAATTGTAGCCAAACAGCTAAACCTAGAGAGTTGAAATTTGGCATGCTTATACAACTCTTTGACCCGCACATAGGAAAAATACTAAAACATCTAAAAAACATATCCCCCTAAAAATATAAACAAATATATGCTCATCGAAAAAAAAATATATATTTTTTTACAATTCTGTGTAGGGTATCAAATGAAAGCCCTTGGTAGGATAACGATCAAAATTTTATTTTTGCAAAATAAATTATTTTGAGGCGATTTTTGCCAAAATTGTTCAAAAAAAAATTTGTCCCACACCCTGTAGCCCAGATGGTTTAAACTAAAAATCTGAAAACATTCTCAGTAATGTACATTGGTGTGAACCAGTATGTTTTCGGAAAACAACGCATTTTTTGTGTTTTTAAGTAAAATATGTAATATATTTAATCCTCTATTTAACATAATAAACAAGTGATCCTGTATAGCACAGTGGTAGCGTTGTCGCTTAGTGAGTTGAAACTACTGTAAGAAACTGTGTTCGAATCCCGTCAATTTTTATTTTTTCAGTTTTTTTTTGCATTTTTATTTTGTTTAAATTATTTTGTCAAAATTCTAGTTATATTTTGGTAAATGTTGCATTTAATTTTTAAAAGCGTAAATTTAATAACCAGTGGAAAGTGTTGAAATTATAATTTAATTCTATATCAGAGGGCGAGGCTTATGATTTAAGCAACCAATGGAAGCCATAGGCGCAATTTTCAAAATATTAATGAACCTTGCTATATAAAAAAAATACTGCACATATTTAGAAACTTAAATAATGGTATTAGGCATTCGAATTAAAATTCATAAAAAAATATTTTGACATAAAATTTGTTTTGGCATCCCAAATAATCATCACACAGTTAATAAATACCTGCGAAACCCTGAAATGTGTGAAAATTCACACTTCACATAAATTTTTTTTAACATAGTTTTAATTTTATAATCACAACATTTCGCTAAAGAAATTCTATATAATATTCAAATGGCCGCCAATTAAATAAAACACAATAATAAAATAGATTTTTTATATGGTTGAAAAATTGTATTTATTTATTTATTTATTTATTTATTTATTTAATTACTGTGGGGGGTATGAAATGGAAGCTTAAAGTGTAGATCAGGAACGAAAAGAAGTATTTTAAAAGCTTTTCATTTTGATGCTAGCTTTACAAAAATTTTCTTGTAAAACGTTACTATGAAAAATTCTGTTTCAGAAGCCGCTGAGAGAATTGGGCTTAAAAAAGTTTTGGTCTGCCGTTCGATCATCAAATAGCAGTTCATCTTCTTCACAATGCGAGGCTGGATTGGGAGAGATTCAGATAGAAGAACCAAAGACGAATCCTACATGTTCTTTACCGCTATTACAAGTAAGTCGTCTTTAAATTATAAGTTCATCTTTTTAAAACAAGTGGAATCAGTGGCGCACCCAGCAATTTGGGGGGGCGGTAGATAAAAAAACTGAAGATATAAAAAACGCTTCGAAATACAAGTGGTGAGCAAAAAAAAGGTCCTCACTAGTAAAGTACAAGTGATGAGCAAAAAAAAGTCCTCATCTCTTAAATCCATATCTATATATTTACCTAAGACCATAATATTAAAAAAAATTAATCATTTTGTATTTCCATCCTTCTTGGGGGACGCCCCCCCCCCTGGGTGCGCTACTGAGTAGAGTTACATTTACCTTTTAGCTCTGGTTCTTCCATTCATATTTTCATTTGAGTTTAAACACTATAAAACGTCACCTTCATACAGTCAGTGTTCAAAGCACTTTTAATGAAAATTAATCATTCTTCTGTATATATATTTATTTTATTTTTTATTTTCAACTATCCAATCATCATCTTGATAGCTTAATTTGTTAAATATATATAGATACGCGGGTAGGTCAATAATCCATACAAAACTGTTTCAGAAGAAACCTAAGCACAACCCATGCAATTTTAGAATTCATTATACATCTGACGCACTCGAATCGGGCGAATATTGCCTCAGTACTTTTCTTAAGCAAAGCCTTTGATTCCATTTCTCACAACATTCTACTTAACAAACTTCCCTTTTATGGTTTTGATGACAATAGCTGTGCCTTGCTTAAATCCTTTTTATCAAATCGACAGCAGTTTACCCAAATTGGCAGTAACAAATCTAAACCCCTTCCTCTTCTTCTCGGCGTTCCCCAAGGTTCTGTACTTGGCCCCATATTGACTACAAACTCTAATTTAAACATACTTCAATCTGAAAATCTCTCACTACTTGGCAAAGCTAATTCCTGGTTCACTATCAATAAACTATCCTTGAACACTACCAAGTCCCAAAGCTTACTCATAACCACAAAGACACATGATTATGACAATCCCCCGTATGTAAGTTTCCTTGGTATACATGTAGATCCCCATCTAAGATGGGACCAACGTACAGAGTTTCTGAGCCGTAAACTAAAGTCTACCATATATCTAATTAGAAAACTAAAACTAGAGGTGAGTATAGATGTGGTTCTAAAAGCTTATTTTTCCCTTTTCCACTCCCAGTTAAGCTATGGTTTATTAATCTGGGGACATTCACCAGCTGCCAAAAGAATCTTTGCCCTACGGCGTAAGGTTGCAAGAATTATTGCTTCTGCTACTTTTCAAACCAGATCGTCTACAGAAACCCACTGTTTCGACTGTTCCTTTGCCTCTGGAATGTAGATGTGAATCCGTGTTTCATCAACCTTATTTCTTGAAAAGTCTTGAAACGAATTCTTATATTTTTGAAATGTTTTAGGTATGGCCCAGTACAGATTCTCCACGCGGTGAAGCTGATGGTCAAAGTTTTGTGTTCCCAGCTTGTGCTGAAGATGCTGTTTCTGGCAACTCGAATTATTACGAAATTTGTCATCATAACGATTCAGGAATTGAATCTATACAGGTATTAAATTTTTAAATGTTAGAGAAATTTTCTAGTTTACGTATATGGTGGTGAATTGACCTGTTGGCCATAGAGATTTAACTATCTAGATTTGCACGCTTCTCATACACGATCTCTGACTGTTCTAGTATTCGCCATAGTTCTTCGATGATATTTAACAGTAGCAAATTAATCTGATTTCTCAATTTTTCTCTGTTACAGGCATCACCATCTCCAGGTAATATCGTCAGCGTGGTTCCACAAACACCTAGCCCAACTCCAAGTGCACGAAGACCTTCCACAGCACTACTACACCCCGATCATGCAAGACTTGTTCGACAACCGACATCTCCAGACCAGACATCAATGGAGGATATGTCCGATTTCCACACAGGGTTAGGAGGAATTGGAGCGTCCGCTAGTTCAAGTACTACATCTTCCTTAACAAGTGTTGCTGCAGCAGTGACATCTATCGGTAAGGAATCGTACTAAATGTACGAAGAGGTATTAGAATAAACAAAAAAAAAATGTTTGCTTAATAGGAAGTAGAGTTCGACGAAATTTGAAAAAAAAAATCATGAACCAACTTAATTTAGTTTCAAGTACAGTATAATTTCAAATACTGGATTTACAAAACAGTTTACCTTTCTTTGCAAAATTTGGTTTAGTAAACTGATCCTTTGAGCACTACCTACCTCTGACATTTTGAAATGCTACAGGTCACGTGATTAAAATGATCTATATTCTATCACATAATCTTTGTTGAAGCTTTTGCAAATGATATGTTTCTTTGTAGGGAGCAGAAATTCTGATCCTTGTGACCGAAGAAGAAGTTCCACGATGACAGCAAGATACTCCCTTTTTGATGCATTGGATTTAGAGTATGCCCTTCTTCGCGCAGCTGCAAGAGGAAGTGTTGGACCATATTCTCTAAGTGAAAGTTTACACAAATTAACATTTACTCAAAGTTTAGCCTTCCCAGCTTTAGCCCGTGGTCTAGCTAGTAAACGAAGAAGCTCGCGCCAAACAACATCTCGTCCCCTAGATCCATCAGAAAGTGGTCTAAATGCCTTTGCTAAAGTGGTAACAGCATTAGTTTTAGTTTTAGTAAGTGTTTTGGTTTTTGGTGTTGTATATAAATACGTAAGGACGTGAGGGTTACTATTGGCTCCTCAAGGGCCAAATATACCAAATGCACATTATTTTTATGGTAACCATACTTTAAAAAACATGGTGGATATTACTTAAAATAAAGGAATTGATAGGAAATGTCAATAATTTTATAATGCTCTTTGAATATGAGCTTTAATATTTCTTGATACTATCAAGATTTTTGATGAGAAGTATTATAAAATCTTGGACATTGGTGTGTCAATGTGTCCATTGCGGAGCAATTTTTGAAAAATAGACTGTTACAATTAACGCAGAAGACCTTTTTTTTGCTACAGTAGCAAAACAACTGGACGATCGCACATATTTGACAATGTGTTCTATTCAATGCAGCTACCAAAACGCAACAGCAAACAACTAGTCCAGGAGGCAGAGTTGCATTTTTGATAGTTTAGATATGGCTAATAACACTGGTCAACAATGAATCTGCATCAGCTTTAATTTTACGTGTACTATATGTAGTTTTTCATGCTGACTCCAAATATGTGCTTGGTTTTTCTCCAGCACTTCTGGATCTTGAGATGTGGTTGTGTCATTTTAGCTATTGGATACAACAATGCCCGATGGCGGCGCTACGAGCGCTGTGAACAGCTGATTGAAACGAGTAATGTGAAAGTTGTCCATATTTGTTTACATGTTAAATCATCGATTTGCAATGGATAATAAACAGCTATCCTTATTAAATTATTTAATTTTTTTAAGTGCAACACCTTCTTCTAGGTGTGTAGTTGAAGGAGAAGAGTTGTTAAACGCCGGAAATCTTACGTTGTGCGGAATTTTGGACAAAAATGATGAGCATGTCGACATATGTGGGTTGTGTTTACAAACAAGCAGTTTGAGAACACCACCTCACGAAGTCACTGGGAAATTAAAATTTAGTAATGATGTTGAAGTTTTAAATATGTCCTGCACATGTAAAGCAGGAACTACATGCAAACACATTTCAGCTATCCTATTATTTTGTGCCAGGTGGTTAACAAACCAAAATGAAAGAAGCCAAGATCAGGGCATTGATTGATTGTGAAATATTTGATTTATCTTTTTTTTGTGTGGTTTCTGTTGGTTTTACTTTTTGTTCCAGAAACAATATATTGAGTATGGAAATATTAACCAGCACAGATTTAAAATGCCTGTGGTCTACTTTTAAGAAACCTGTCTTACAACAGTATGAACCGAAACCTCTGTTAGAAACTCCTTGCCTAAATAAATTGATTAAAAACAAAAGCAGGCACTGAAAGTTCAGTGAAAATGTATTAGAAAAGCTGCGTACAGAATTTGAGACCGCTTGCCCTAATTCTGCATTAAAATTACTCGGGTAGATATTTAATTATGTTCGAAAAGGATTTTTATAATTTAGTGTTTGTTTTTTATTTAATTTGTTTAATAAATACTAGTTTGTTATTATCACTTCCACAGCACCAAATTTATTAACAGTTCACAAATTGTTTCTCATTTGGAAAATAGTGGAAGTAAATATTTTTGTTACTTCCTTTTCTAGAGTGACAGCCAAACACACACCAATTTGTGTTATAATAACTCATTATAACATAAAGTAATATAAAAAAGAATAATAATTGCTATCAAAAGTTAATATAACAAACAAACTGCAACACTAACTTTTAAAAGCAATACAAACTACACGAGAAAACACATGTAAACCAGATGTAAACAATAAACTATTACTCGTTTCGCTTAGTTCAGTTATAGTCCGCTTGGCGTCACTTCATAGCGCTGTTGAGCCCAATAAGATATACTTTCAGCGCAAATTCACAAAGTTCTGCTGCTTCCTTTGTTTGTGGGATAGTCGCGCAGTGAACGATCACTACATAAAACGTGATTGGATGTTGAGAACTGAATACGAGTCCGGTGTAAGCAGTGTTCACCACATTCCACTGATTGATCCACGTAAAATTTTCCTGCTGCCTCTACACATCTTGGTTTAATGAAAAACTTTGTGAAAGCGATGGGCAAAACAGATTCGGCAGGGTTTCAATACTTGGTTGAAAATTTCCCAAGATGCAGCAAAACTTAAAGAAGGCATCTTCCTCAGACCTCAGATTCGAGAGGTTTTGAAAGACGAAAATTTTGAAGAATCACTTAATCCTGATGAAAAAGAGACATGGAAAGCGTTTGTGTGGGTTTGTGAGAACTTTCTCGGAGATCATAAATCACCCGAATATGAAAATGGCGTTCAACGGCTACTCGATTCGTTTCAGAAAATGGGCTGTCGTATGTCATTGAAAATGCATTTTCTACATTCGCATCTAACTTTTTTTCCTGAAAACTTGGGCGCTGTGAACGATGAACAAGGTGAACGCTTTCACTAAGATATTCAAGTGATGGAAACTCGTTATCAAAGATTTTGGAATGAAAGCATGATGGCTGATTACTGTTGGATGCTTTATCGTGATGAGCCAGAAAAATTCTACAAAAGAAAGTCATACTCGCAGAGATTTTGATTGATTCGTGTGGTAACAACTTTGCATTGATTTCTATTGATTAAAAAGATCATAAATACGTTAGTGGTGTTTGAAATAACAAATCAGTTCAACATAGATATCAAACAATACATTATAGCTGGATACTGAGAAATATGGAATGTACAAAAACACGAGTTCATAATATCTCAACAACCAGACGTGCTGGAATAAAACTGACAATAGATTTGAAATCAGCGAAAAAAATTGATTTATAAAAACGCATTTTTATTTCTGATGCTCTCAAAAAGTTTGTTTTTGTTGACGCCAGAATCGTGGGGCTGGTCGTGAGAAAATGCACATCTTGTAAAAAAAAATATCCAAAAATAATTTCAAGCCACTTGAAAAATTGCACAGTTATTGTTTAAGTGATAATAATAATAATAAAAAAAGTCATCTGTATGCGTAGTGGAGGATTATACGTCAGTCGCTTGTATAAACCTGTCATAAAAAAAATGATGTAGCCATTTCAAATTCAATGAAATTTATACATCGAACTTATTATATAATTAGAATAATAACAACAACAATCAGCTATTTGCACAATGGGGGTAAGTCAATTGAGGGATTATAATTGCTGAGTGGGCATTTAGCCTAAGCATTTTATAATGTAATTAATGATGTAACTGACGATCTTTACCCCGTTATGTCGCCAGCTGACGATCATTTTTATTTAATATAATATGTAAACTATTCATTAAAGGGGAAAAATTTTAAGATCGTAGCGCCACGCGGATTTTTTTGAAACCATTCTAAATCAGATACCACTTGACATTTACTAGTAAATAATAGCGAAAAGTGTATCAAAAAACGACAAAAAATAAATAATTGTTGGGGTTTTCTGATTTTGTGAAGTGACATTACTTGTAAACATCTAAAATACTACATTTTGTGATCTGGTTTTAATTTATGGCGGTTTTCCATTGTCGATTATTTTAACTATATTGGGGGAAATAATAATTCCCGTGTTGTTTACCAAGGGGTAGAAATCTACAATGCTGGGCATATAATATTGTGTGGAGTCACTGAAAAAAACAGAGAGTTCATAAAGATTTATACATTATGCCTACAAACTTGTGCATTACAAACCCACACACAATAACAGGAATTTTCAAGATATGCGATAATAAATACAAAATTGAAAATATTTTTTGTAGTCACTATCATTAAAATGTAATGAGCAAACTTTGATATAAGGGCTCACTTTTTTTCCAATTTTTAAATTGTTTATCCAAACATCGCGTCGATTCCTAACCTCTTGCTTTCCCAATTTTGTTTCGAACCGTACGGTGTCTGATATTAGTGGAAACAAATAAAACGATATTTACGTGTTTCTTCTTTTCAATGAATTGCACATAGGCACACAACAATATGTATTATACATTTTTCAATGATTATAATAAAACTTTAAAAACAAACTTCATACAAAACCAATACACAAAACGAAATGTTATCTGATGTACACAAGTTCATGAAACGCTCACCAGATGGTAGGGTGCTTAGCTGCAAATCCCTATAAAAATTTCAAGTGGCTTGAAATGATTAGCTATAATTTCATTGTCATTCTCAAAAAATTGATTAAAACAACATAATTTTTATTTTGTAACACCTGTTTTTCAAAAATATCTCCAAAACTGTTGAATTGTATACATTTATGTAAGCATTTTTTCTTATGATTAATAAATTAACTATTTTGATATCTAGGCTGAATAAAGGCTGAAAATAAATTAGTTAAAAACTATATAGTTAATAAAAGTCAAATTCACACAGGGAGTCCAATTTAAGTTAGTGAAACTTAATGTTGGCAGCAACCAACTGTATAATAACAAAAAAAAAAATAAGTTTTATTGTAATCAGACTTTCAACCTGTCATTAGGTATGTTCGATTTGCACCTTCGCGTTATACTGCTAAACGCTAGCAGTAACACGCTGCAGTTAGCAGTTTACTACTAAAAACTGGTAACATACAGCGAGTTTAATTTTCTGTTCGATTTGTTTATACGTAAAGAATAAGAAGTACGTCTGACGTAAATGTTAAATGTCAGATAACTTTCCAGGTTAAGAATCTTTTTACGATTTGGTTCGGAGATTATCTTGTGTGTCGAATAGGGTGCCCAGACATACTCTTTTTAAGAGTATTATACTCTTTTTTGAGTAATATTTTCTATACTCTTACTTTTTATAAAAAAAACCTGTATATACTCTTTTTTGATGGTCACTTGTTTTTATTACTTCTAGTTTAGAAGTGAGGACCTTTTTTTGTTTGCTCATCACTTCTATTTTGGAAGTGAAGACCTTTTTTTTTTGCTCGTCACTAGTATTTTTGAATGAGGACCTCTGTTTTTTGCTCATTATTTGAATTTTTGGAGTGTAACTTTTTTTTTTAGTATACTCTTTTTCTGTGAAAAAAATCTGGTCAGCCTAGTGTCGAAAGGGTGAAAAATATTAGATATATTTAATGGATCTTGAAATATTATCAAATCCAGAATCATCTGATTCAGATTTAGATTTTTCGAGTTCGGATGATGAAGTTATGAACTGTATTTACGACGTTTACAAAATGCCCCAGGATAGAAAAACTGAAAAATTTTGTAGAAACTATTGTCCCAGGATATTCAAAAAAAGAATTTGTAAGACATTAGCCATCAAAGAATATAGTATAAATATCAAAACAAATATGCTAGCCATATTCCTGTCAAAAACAAAGTACCAACCATTTATTCTTTATCTATGGTACCAACTCAAAAAGGTAAACAAACACAGCCGTAACAAATAATCCGCAAGAGAAGCAGCTGTAACTTTTTCGCAGTAGCGTCATAAACTGGCAGTAAATTACGACAAATCGAACAGATTTGCAGTTACTGCGAAACAAAACGAACAGATTTTTTTAACGCGGCAGTAAACAGTAACTGCAAATGTGCAAATCGAACACACCTATTAAAATCCCAAGTTTGTTATGGTTTAGGGACTAAAGATTCCTGTGTGAATGAAATATGTTGAAAAAGGCCTACATTTTTATACGCATCAAATGTTTAAATGTGCATTTCAAATTGTACCGTGTAATACAGACTTCAAGAACTCATTTTTAATAAATAATGAAAGAAATCCCCAAAATTACTATCCTAATGCAGAGTTTTGAATATTTACTACTGCGGTTTATGAAATTTTAATTTAAGAACTTGAAGAATTTGATCATTTTGCAGATGTTATATTTATTTATACGAACCGCAGTGAATAACAGCTACGAATACCGTAGATTTATCGTTTAACAAAACGTAATTGAAAATGATCTTTTATAAACCAAAATGGAATGCACATATTCAATGTTTTAACTTACTATAACCAATGTATTTAATTTGTAGTAATAATATTTCTTTTCTTGCATTCGATACTGTTATTTTTAATAAAGTCATTCGACTTTTCTGATATATTTTTGTAATTTTATAAATAATATAAGCTAATAGTTTATCGAATGTAAAAAATAGATATAAAACTTGTTGTTTAATAATTCGGTAAAGTTTTATAAGTCGTAAATCAGGTATAATCTGTTCACTTTTGTAAGAACAAACTAGATCTGGTTATTTTGGTTACTTTTATTGTGTGTTTCTGACTTTAAATGTCAATTAAAAATATTCCTTACGCTGTAAAACCGACTTTAGGGTGATAAGGTTATGATCATTATAATTAAGAAATCATTTTTCATTATGAAATATGTCAAATGGATCGACATTTTAAAAAAGTGACATTTTTTAATACCAACATGACATACAGCTTCAAAGGTGCAAACTACTGAAAACAAAATTTCCTGTTAGTTTGTTCTTACAAAAGTGAACTGTTTATTGTCATCTGACACTACCGATAGAGGCGCCACTGCATTGTACATCACGGCTGACGCAGATAGGATATTTTTGACAGGTTCATCATGTGATATTTATTGAAATTAATTTATTATTCAATATGAGGGTTGCGTTAAATGAAATTTTCCGTTTTCTCAGTGCCCAAGTAA